>JAWNMW010000235.1:7071250-8320833 GCA_035043565.1 Drosophila robusta
GGTTTTTTATCAAACTTTATCATCCGCAAATATGGAATGATTTTAAATTGCTTTAAAGATCTACGATTAAGGTTTGACCCCCAGCTGAAAAATGCTCGACTAGTTTAGAGCAGGACAGAGAGCCTGCAAGAATCATTCTTTAAGATACAGCATTTTAAAGCGACCTTTCCATATTAAAAGTATTCCTCTAACGTGAACTCCTAGCTAAGTCGCACAAATTCGTGTCACGGGCCCAATTCTCGTCCAATGCAGTTGCCCGAAGCTAGCTAATTTCAAACACGCAGCTCACTGCAATTCCCAGAACAGCTAAAAATGCTAAGCAACCCGTATGCAGCAGCGCCAAATACTATAAAAAAATACAAAACTTCAGTTTGCCGCTCACAAAAGTTGCCGTAAATGTTGCCGCTTGTCGATAGTGTTGAACTTCCAGTTACAATTGTCGGATGATCGCAGATGCAGACTCCGTTCAGGCACAACATATGCACACAAAATGCCACTGGCCTTGGCGCATGCTGAGAATGTTGCTGACGGGCAGCAGCAGCAGCAGCAACAGACAGCAGCAACATCATCCGAAGCAACAACAACAACAACTGCTGCGGCAGCTTCTTTCGAAAGCTGCCAAATCCGTTTGGCTCTCAATGGTTGTTACAGTTTTGTTTCTAGTTTTTTTTCTCATTTTTTTTATGTGAAAAATCACATCGGGTATTGGCCAATAGTCAGCAATGAAAATGTGTTGGCGTAATTAATTAAACAAATTATGTGCATTGCGCAGACGCATTGACGTTTTTGGTGCATCGTTCAAGTTGATTGCAATTTTTATTAATTTCACTTAGCGCTGAGCGATGGGAATGCGGCGGAGCCATAAAAAAAATAAACAAGAAAAGAGTGAGCTGGGTTTGAGCGTACGACTGTGAAGTACCCTGTATCCGACATATATTTGTACAAATCCGTTTTAATTTTTTATTTTTATATATAAGCTGCGCAGAAAACTGTGTATATTTAACCAAATAAACATGAACAAAAAAATAAATCTATATAAATATAAACAAAAGACTCACACATACAAACACGATCTTCTTCATCTCTCCCTTTGGAAAAATGTCTTACCTTAATATGTTCAATGCTCTTAAAGATGTATTTTAATAAGGTTCATCATTTCATTTCATTTGAAAACAGCTTTTAGAGAACACAAATCCCTAATTCTATATATTTTTTTCTTATTTTGAAATTACATTAAAAAATGTGATAAACGTGAAATAATATACAAGAACTTATAGCCAATATTTTTAATCTCTTGCTATTATAGAAACAGATGAATAAACGGAACGAACGGATAGATGGGTAGGCTAAATCAACTCAACGCGGCCTAATCAATACAAATATTCAATGGGGTGGAGATGCCTGCTTTTGCTTGTTACACAGGTACAGGGTATACAAACAGCAACAACAACAACTTCGGCCACACTTATGGTCAATAGTGATTACAATTGCAGCAGCCAAGCGCATTTTGCAATTCGACTTTTACGTGCTGGCACCATATAAGCCAACTTATGGGCACACCTGGCTCCTTGTACTTTGTGCCATTTGGGGCTGAATTCTTCAGTTCTTTTGCAGCTGCCCCAGGCTGGGCGCATAGCGATGGCCAAGTCGAGTGCCATGTCATTGATTGTTTGGTTAAAATGCAATCAATTATTAATTACACGCCTTGTTGCTGCCATTGTTGCGGCAATTGCATTTAAGTGTCCATCGGCAAACACAATAGTGCAACATCTTCATCTGCCTCATCGAGCATTCATTTTTTTTCCTTCATTTTCAGCTAGCTCATTTTTCTCTTGAAATGTTTGGAAATATTTAACAACCGCATCAAAATTAGTTTCGTTATTGTGTTAGCCTTCGGCTTTTAGACGACTTCGAATCTTAGCTTCAACCTAAAGCTCGCAGCTCGACAAACTGAATTGATTTTTTACGTGCGTGCGGTTTGGCTTAGCTTGGCTAAAGATCGGTCTCAAGTCCGGGCTGCGTGTGGGAAATATGAATTTTGTGGTCCCCGGCCAAAGTAATTTATTGTTGCTGGCTTGTAATTTGATTCAATCGGCCCCGGAAATGCAGACGACCCTTTTTCGGCTGCGCAATTGCAGGCGGGTCAACTTCGACTAGACCCAACTCTTATGCTGGCCATATGCATGATGGCCATTTGCTGGAGGTTTAGGTACAGGTACAGGGACAGGGACAGGGACACTCGGCCATAACAGAAAGTCTTTAGAGCCGAGACACAAAGCCACTTGGCAAGCCGGCGGCATTTGGCGTTGGTTAAAAGTCACATTGTTGACCTTTTTGGCGAACGTACATTCGGAGAAAAGGTTTTTTTTTGCTCAAGTATTTGCTGGCAGACAACGAGCGCAGCTCATTAAAATAATATTTAACCTTTGAATACGAGACAAATACTTGTTGAACACACTCACACTCACATTTATATTTATATACTTTTTTATTTGACGCTGCTTTTGTTGTGGCCCGTCTGCACAGCGCCAACGAGCCATGCGCAATTAAAAATTAACTATTTAGTTTTTAATGCCCATAGTTTGCCGCCGATGCTCCACCCGCCCAGCGCCCATCGCCCACAGGCAAAGCCAATTCAATGCTTAACGAGTTATGACAGCTGCGCATTTTGTTGCTGTTTTCTATTTATTTTGTTTTTGCATTCACATGCAATTTGAATGCCCTTACCAAACAGGATATTACCACATTTTCATGGCATTTGTGAGGATACTTTACGTATATTAATTCAGGGAGAGTAACATAATTATTGGATTGGAACACGTATTATCATAGATTTATCGTAAGACTCATGAAGGCTATTAGAACCTTTAGAAATACCACTCTAACGTCACCAGAAATCTTTGAAAGCCCTACTTGAAAAAAGGGGGACTGTTGGAGACTCGCATAAAGTGAGTGTAAAGGAAGAGAGAAAGAAAAAGTGAGGGTAAATGAGAGGAAGGAGAGAGAGAGAGCAGAAAAGGGCTGTAGAGATGGAGATAAAAACGGAAAGTTTGGATTGAGAGCAGAGGAAAGTTAGTGAAAAGAGATATAGAGAAAAAAAGAGAGACGAACGAAGAGAGAGAAAGCAAAATAAAATTTAAAATGAGTAGAAGGATTGAGAGCGGAGCAAAGAGAAAAGAGGGTGCAGTGGAAGAGAGGGCAGCCGAAGGGAGAGATTGAATAGAGAAAGAGAGAGAGAAAGAATAAGACAGGAACAGAGAGGGAGGAGTAAGAGAAGTTGCGTCCGAACAAAGACATGATATATAAACAAAGTTAACCACATAAAATGCAGAAAATCTCGCAAATGTTTGCGTCAAGACTTGCGATACACAGCAATTTTCATTAAAACAAGTATGACTGCCAGGGTATTCAAGCGTCGACCTCTCAAGCTGCCATCTGGCTTCAGTTAGCTCTCTGCGAAAGTGTATTCAACATTTGTCTTGCCAAAAACAAAAGAGAAAAATTGGCAACGCATTGTTGTTTGTTTTGACACTCATCATGAGGCGGCGTCCCGCTTCTGACCTATGCGCCATGTTCACACGCCGAGCGAACGGACGGACGCTGGGCCCGGAGGGGGCTGTGCGTGGCATCTTTCAGCCCTGACATGAAAACCAATGTTTAGCGCCGATATCGCACCTACAACAATTGGTCATCAAAAACTGTGCTGTGAAGTGCAATTTGCTCATCGGAAAAGGCATTGATTTAGTAATCAAAATTTCGTTGTATAGAGAAGTAATACTTGGAGCAGCGTCAGCAGCCGATTTCTGTGAATATATAGTAACGATATCACAACGACCATGTGGGTACGTTTAATCTTGGCCTATATCGTTTGGGTCAGCGCCTACGGTTTATGCTCGACACCAAGTGATAAACAAATTGAGAAGAGCAACCGAAAAAATCTAGAATAGAGCAAATTGAAAATTGGAGTTACTTTAACATATGAAATAAAGCTTAACCTTCGAGTCAATTAATTTGGCTTAATTGTTTAATTGAATGGATTTTACAATTTTGGTTGACTAGCGCCATTCGTTGCGCCTCGTTTAATGCTGTTTCTCCTTCCGCTTGCGCTGCAGCAATTTACGCAGCATATTAAACGAGCTGAGCACGGGCACCATGACGGGCAGAAAGAGGGGTATGTAGATGGCGTACTTCTGCTCATCGGGGAAATAGAGCTGGGCGAGCAAGCTCGCATCAAAGAAGCCGCGCTCCGAGGCCACAAAGGCGCGCTTGGCCAACGCCGAGGCATCCAGCAAACGATGCTCGCGCAGCGCGGCCTTCGCGGCCAGAATGTCAGCATAGGAATTGGTGATGGCGGTGCCCACCTTGTCGTCAATCACAATGTAGCTGATTTGATCTGCAAAACGGAGAGTATTAGAGCGTGAATCGACTTCTTAATTGGATTAAATGGTGTCCACAATTTACCCAGCAGCTTGATCAGACTCTGCAGCGTATTGCTGGCCGTGGCAATGTGCCGTATGGCGCTGCGTCGCATATAGGATTCGTATTCCCAGCGACGTGGCGCCAGCTGCTCGATGCCCACCATTTTCACGCCCGCTATTTGCACCTCGCTGCTAATGTCCATCAGCTTGTGCAGCTGATCCAGCATCACCTGCATATTGTCATTGGTGTTCACATAATAGTTCAAAGGTGCTTCATCATTCACGTGCGCCAGACAGACGCGCTCCGGTGGATTGGCTATGATAAAACCACCCCAGGGCGGCGATATAAACGCATCGACGCCGTCCCGCGTCAGCATCTCGTTCTTGCTGTTGTAGATGTGCAGCGGCGCGGTGCTGCAGGGCGGTATATACACCACCAGATTTATAACAGGCTTGTCCGTAATGCTAGCACTCAGATTTTGTGCTATCGAGGTAAGCAAGTGGGGCAGCGCCGACTCCTGCAGCGCATAGTGGCGGCCCAGCTCGGTTTGGTCGCGCACCTGCTTCAGTTCCGCTTCGAGGGCCACGCGATATTTCCACTGGGTACGCACTGTGTAATTGGATATGTCCGAGATCTGCGCCAAAAAGGGCTCAATATAAGCTGAAATTGAGTTCCGATTAGAACTGCAGGAATGTATTCCAATTGAGTGAAGCTTACTCTGGGCAGCAAGGGCCACATTCCATTGGGCATGTGTCAGTTTGGGCTTGGGATTGAGCACGGATATGACCACATCATAGGCGGGCTGTGGCGCCTCCGACTTGGTACCCAGACGCTCATCGGTGCTGAGTATCTGATTGATGCGATAGGTTTGTAGAATCTTCGAGTGCAGCAGCTGCGCCAGCTTATTGGAAGCTAAAAGCGAAAGGGAATTAGCGGAAGATTGTGTTTAGATAGGAGCCAACAACTACTCACTGACATCGCTGCGCATCAGCGCCGAGCGCTCCGTGGTCAGCAGGAGCTCATCCTCCAGCTTGGGCCACTCAATGAATATGAAATCGCCCACGCTTTGCGGATGCGCCTGCAGCAGCAACTTCTCCAGGACATCCGGCGTGTGCGCCTCCGCGGCCTTGGCAAATGGCGACAGCTGCTTGAACTCCACGATCCAGATATCTACAATTTATCAGTCAATTAGTGGCCAGCTAATAGCCAAGTTAATGTCGATTTTTACCGCTATCGCTGAATGCGTTTTGCAGCTCCGTAATGAGCAGCTGGGCGCGACTCGGCTGCTGTGTATAGATGGCCACCTGGACAGCTGTTTTGATGGGCTGCTCGCTGAGGCGCTGAATGGACGACGACGGCAAGTTGACTCTGCGCCAGAGAATGGGCATTTTAGAGCGGATTATGAGATTATTAGTGATAGATGACGCACCTGTAGACAGTGGTTGTTTTCCACCACATCGGCACGCCAATGCCCACGATGACCACAATGAACGCAATCGTTGCAGCGACGCGATATTTGTCTGCAAGTAGAAGAACAAAACGAAAAATCAGTCAAATTGTGTATTAACAATGAATGTGGCTTGCAAGTAGTTGGCATAGTTAGTGCGCCGTTGTTGTATTTCTTTATACATCACTTTATTGGGCATTTCTCTTAGTGCAACATTCACAAAAGTGTTTTTAGTTAACTTAAGAAAAGAAAAGTTTTGTGCATTGCCAGTCTAACAACAAATTGTGGCACGTGGAAAACAAAACTCGTTGTGTTTATTCCTTATAGCTGCAGGATATTACAAACACGGGACCCTTGTCCAGCGGCGTGTTGCGCGAAACGTATTTGGTGAACTTGGTGGTGCCCTCGCAGCGATAGACAATATTCAGGGCATTGTCGACGGGCGTTATTGTCAGCAGCACCGAATCGTCGTGGCACTCCTCCTCGTCCTCGTCCGTGTCAATGCTCTGGTCGGCATCGGTCGCTTCGTCCAAGCCGTTCTCATGCGGAATGCGCTGCTCTATCTCAGGTGAGAGGTATGTGATGACAGCCGCCCCCTCTGCCGCATTCAGATAGTAGACCAGATCGAGTGTATTGTCCTCGCTGACCAGCCCGTCGCCCAGCACCGTGTAGTTGCCGTGCGACCAGCGTTGCAGCTCCACGCTGCATGTGGGCGTTATGGCGTCGACGCCGTACAAGTCCAGATCGGTGAAGTTGCGCAGCAGTTGAAACATGGCATTGCTGCGGAACAGCTGGAGCAGCTCCCCTACGGTGCCCTTGGCGGTGGCCAGGTCCATCACCTCGTAGTTGTGCGCATTGGCGGGTCCTTGACGCCGCCAGGTCAGCGTTGAATCGTTCAGGAGTTGCGCGCGGGCCAATTCAAACTTTTCGCGCTTGAAAAACTCGTACAGACAAATCTCCGAGTTCTCCTCGATGCGCTTCTGTATGCTGCGACGCGTCGCCCCCTTCAGGTAGACCTCATTCAGTAGCAAGCCCAACGTGGGTCTGTTGCTTACGTCCGGCTGCAGGTAGCTGAGGCGTGGAAAGGCGCGCGAGGAGTCCGCTACGAAGGCCTCGTTGGTGGCGCCATGGAACCAGCCGTTGATGGTGAGCCGTGGGTAATCGAAGGTGGTCACTTCGCCCACCTGGTGAAAGGAACGTGAGCCGACCTTAAAGAATGCAAACTGATTGTTTTTGGGCGCGATTTTGCGCTGCACTGGGAATTGCGGGAAGCACTGCTCGTCGCTGGAGAAGATCTCCAAGCAGCCGCCCTGCTCCTCGCTCCACTCGCCCACATCCTGCCAGGGCGACATATAGTAGATGAAGGCTATTTGGCGATCCTTAAGCAGATCATCGTGCACCAACAGATAGTCGCCGCAGGTGTACATGCTACACGAGGCGGATACATAGTCCAGCTTCAGGTTTGTCACCTCCTCCAGCCAGGGACGCACCTGTTTGCGCAGCAGCTGCAGGAAATTCGTGAGCAGGCGGCACTCCACCATATTGGACAGATCGGTGCTCTGATAGAACTCGTACAGATCCATTTGCTTGCGTGACCAGTGCACCTTGTTGATCATCTCGTGCACCAGCGCCTGGCAGTTGGACGCCTCAAGCAGTTCCGGCAGCAGGCATATCTGAAACGGTTCTCCATAGATCTGTGCACCGGTTGTCTCCTCTTTAGTGCCTTGGGCCTGCAGCGTCCAGGCGGACTGCAGCCATTGCGTTACATCCTTTTGCTGATAGGCTTTGTTCAAGCTGAGCTCCACGTCGCTAGGCACGTCCAGTGTTCCGGCGAGCCGTGCCAACTTGTTTTGTGGTCCTTCGGCTGGCGGCTCGACGTCCAGTTTATCTGCAAGGACAACACAATGAATGACATTGCATTAAGCATTTAAACAGGGGGCATACCTTAAATTTTAATTTATGGCCGCACACCTAAATACGCGCACGCACGCACACAGACAGAGCGCGCCGTCTGTCGGCATTGGACTCGTGCCGGCACATTTAACATTTGCACGCTGTTCGTGGCTACTTATTGATGCATTTTTTCGTATGCTTACACTCACCTTCGGTTTTGTCTTTGCGCTTGGGCTTCAAGGGACTAGTTGGTTCCATATTGCGTTCGCTATTGTAGAATTAAATTTTAACAAAATTAACCAAATGAAACATGTACATTGAGCGTCTGAAGCAAAAACATCGATGTACACTACTATACTCAATCAAGTCGATTACCTATCGATAGTAAATGAACGACGCAAAAGCGAGCCAACAGCGAGCTAACAGCAGCCTAACAGTACCAGTTAAGCGATCGTTCCAATTCCACTTCGTTGCAATTGGGCTGTTTGGTTTGGTTCTTGCTTCCACGTACAAGATATATTTTAATTAATCATTTGAGCATTAGCAGCAGACACAAAAATATTTGATTCAATGTCTGTGCTCATGTTATAGTTATAAGCAACTGTGTGGTCTGTTAAGTGATTAATTTATGTGCAGCTAAATTAAATGTTATTTGAATACCAGTCGGTAAGTGCTAATAAGTACGAGAAGTTGAACTATTTTGGGCTAAATTGGGTGGCAATGCCGTGCGATGACCTTGGAAGAGCTGGCCCTAAATACAAAACGTTCCAAAAAAAAAACAAACATACCTTGTGCACGTGTGTGTGTGTCTGATTGGAATGTGCGATCTGGAGCGTGCGCTGCTGCATTTACAGTGGGCCAAACAGCTGACTGCCACCACCTGCTGTGTGAAAGAGGGGGGCGGCGGGGGACGGGTTGGGGACCTGTTTACATTTAGTGGGGTGTGGGCGGTGTGAGGCGCTGCTATGATCTCATATATACTTTTTTGTTACTTGAAACTGAGCGATTAATTTGATCTACTTATTTTTGTATTTATATTTTGTTTATTATTATCAGAAGCTGGCATCTCCGATCCCATAGAGTGTAAATATTCTTGGTATGCCTGTATGAACTCATCGACCTTAGAAACTATAATAGCTAGAGAGTGGAATTTTGTTTTTTAAGATCATGTATAGCATACGCAGATAAAGTTCATCTCAAATTGTTGATAAACCTCCCGTGTTTCGTGTTATCATTAAATATTGATATTTTCATTCGGTAATTTGAGCATATTTTAAAGACTATAAGAAATAGAGCCATCAAATTAGGGGATGTATGTTCTCGTAAAGCACACGCATATCAGGAAGATTAAGATTTTTGGATACCACGCTCCAAATTGGAAAAATTCAATTCCGGTAGTTCAGCCTTGCACTTTGGTTTAAGTCTTTAAGTCCTGCAAATTCCATTTAAATCATGCGTTTACTTTAGATGTTACTCTAGAATTTAGTTTCCATAGTGTGCAGTATGTATATGTACGTATGTATGCATGCAACGACATCTCGCAGCTGGGTTCAGGGTATCTCCTAGTCAGGCACTCCCGACTAAAGCTGCCTGACTTGCACATTTATACTGGTTTTCTTTTGTTTAATTGCTAGCTTTCAAAAAACTCCCATGGGCAAGGATCAGCATTTACTCGAGGCTGCGCGCAATGGGGACATAAAAGCCGTTGGCAAACTCTTGGAGCTGACGACCAAGCGCCACGGCCCACTGTCCAGGTGAGCGCAATTCCAGCTAAATGTGAATTCGCGTTAGTCATCCCCTTCTCGCCCGCTCTCCGTAGCTTCCGTCGCAGCCCCAACATCAACTGCCAAGACGTCAACGGCTACACGTCCTTGCACCACGCCTGCCTCAATGGACACAGCGCGATTGTGCGCCTGCTGCTGGCCCACAGCGCACAGGTGGATGTGAGGGATATACGCGGCTCGACGCCGCTTTTTCTGGCCTCCTGGGCCGGGCATCAGGATATTGTGAAAATGCTGCTCTTTCACAGCCCCATTCCGGCCAATCCGAATGCCCAGACCATTGAGAACGAGACGCCGCTGCATTCGGGCGCCCAGCACGGCCACAATGCCGTTGTGGCCATACTGCTCTCGTATGGCGCCGACTCCACCATACGCAACAATAGCTTTCAGACGGCCCTCGACCTGGCCGCCCAGTTTGGCCGCCTGCAGGCGGTGCAAACGCTGCTCCGCGTGGCGCCCGACCTGATAGCGCCGTACAGGCGCTACGCCGAGGACGACATCTCGGGATTGCTGGGCTATGCCACGCCCACCAAGCACATCTTCACGCACACGTGCCTGCATCTGGCCAGCCGCAACGGCCACAAGAAGGTGGTGGAAACGCTACTCGCGGCTGGCGTTGACGTCAACATCCTCACCCACGCGGGCAGCGCGTTGCATGAGGCAGCGCTCTGCGGCAAGAAGTCGGTGGTCGTTACGCTGCTCAGAGCCGGCGTCGATGTGCACGCCACAGATGGCAACGGACGCACCGCACTCGAAATACTCTCCGACTACCCGCCGCACGTCACCTACGACATTGTGGCCGTCATCAATGGTATGTATCCGGATTTATTTCTTTACGAATTGTGTGACGCATAGAAGAGTATATATATATATATATATGCTTAATCAGCATCAGCCTCTCCACGTGATTCTATACAAACTACTAGCCCCGTTGTATTTTTGCTGCAGGTCTTACATATATATACATATATATATACAGAACTCAGCCGCATCACTTTATCATATAGCTGCCATAGGAACTATCGGTCGACTATTGCGATTTTGTTTATTTTATAAGATATCTGAACCAAACTCAGGAAAGAACATACAAGTAATATCTCACTTACATCTGACAACTGTAGTATATAGCTGAGATATATAGAAAAAACACTGGGAGACTGACAAATCGATAGCATGACGATCGGAAATCGATCGTTTTGGTATGTAGATTGTGGGTAACCTCGCTCAAAGACAGCTCCGAATCGGTTTTATTGTTGTTTTTTAAACTAATTGTGATAACCACAATCGATTAAAAATGTAAATTTGCATTTATAAATTTCGAAAAAAATCTCTTTCCAAAATAAGTAATTACTTTGTACTGTGAATGAGTATTACGCAGTCGGCTTAAGATATCTCAGCAATTATTAGCTTTACTATGCTCTTAATATATAAATAGTCTCTCGTCCACATCGGACAACAATAGCTGTCATAGGTATAATCAGTCCAAAAATATGTAATTCTAGGATATACTTTTTATTTTTCAAGATATCTTTATCTTCTAACATATAATCAAGATCTAATGAATTTCGGACTACTATATCATATAGCTCCTATAATAACAGTCAGACACAAAAATAGATGTTATGTGAAAAACTTAATTTTTTCCTGAGTTATCTTAAGCAATCTCAGCAACTATTTGCATCACTTAGCTTCTAATGTTTTAGCAAAAATCTTGTCAATATCGGATTCGATTACAATCGATTGAAAAATCAGTTTTTGATATCAAGTTCCCGAAGTTATAGCAAAATTTCCAATATTTCGAATATATCAAAAAACAGTTGTTAAAAGCCAAACATTTTTGGCTCCGCTAAATATCGCAATTCTGTATGATAATATAATAAGAGTCGATCAAAAACAGATTAACATATATGCAAGGGCATTCAAACTTCGCCACTTTTCTTTCGGCGCTCCGATTCTAACGAAAGAGCTAACGCCTCCGCACTTTCAGAGTTTACAAATTTGGCCGAGGCGCAGCTGTTGCGCTCCAACCAGACGCAGCTGGTCAACCATCTGGTCGTGGAGAACGGAAGCGAGACGCTGCCCAAGCGGCTCTACGAAAAGAACGCACAGCGCCAGAAGCACGGCAAGCTGAGCGATCCAGCGAAGCTGAGGAAGTAAGCCCAAAGCTGTTCGCAAGCGAGAGCTGAACATGTGACACGCCCATACGCCCATACGCCCACAGCGTTAACAATGCGCCCCCATAAGCTACCACATGTTGTTGTTAATGTCGAAGTTCTTGTAATTGTGAGCTCAATTAACCGCCAAACGAACGCAGCACTAATTTGTATGTGTGATCAGCTCGAGATCAGCACTGATCAGCCCATGCTCATGTGGAATAATTAATGCACTCATCCCCAACATTCACACCCGCACCCGCCCTCGCACACACACGCACACACACACACACACACACACTCACGCACAATAGCACACATCAGCTCAGAATTGGTTGGTACTTACTTCTTATCAAGGCGCCTTCATATAACGGGTCCGGTTTTATTCTATTTTTTATTTCTCCACTACCCCAACTCTAAACCAAAACGACAAAAACCTAACTCCACTGTAGAAAGCAAGAACAAACCAATGGACTTTCGCACTCTTTAAGCTCTTTGGATAACTACACGAAGCGTCCGGCGAACTATTTGGACATGAAGCCCATACGGCCGCAAAAGTCGGTGAATGACGTGCACGGCTTGGAGGCACGGCCGGAGCTGTGGACCAGCTATCAGCCCGTCTACAAGCAGCCCTACCAGAGCGCCCTGCTCCAGCTGAGCCAGCACTTTGATTCAAACTGCTCGATACCCTCGCGCTCCTACGAGTACATCAATCTGCTCAAGTCGGGCTCCAGCAGCGAGGAGCAGAGCACCAATAGCACCAGCTGTAAGTCCGAGTCCATGGTCGTACATGTCATAGAGCTCATTCACTTTCCCCACTGTAGCTGCTGTGCCTCGCCAGGTCGTGCCTCAGTATGTGGAAATGAAGCTGGAGTCTCCAGTGCCCATGCCGCGCACGCATTTCAACGTGGACTATGAGAATCTGTTGCCCAGGCCGAGCGAGCGTTGTCCGCCCAGCTTCGCCATTGACAGCAACAACAACAACAACAGCACAGCAGCAACAGCAACAAAATAGTGCGACACTCGCCCACGCCCGACTATCCGCCGCCCACGGTCGTCGAGGCCGAGACCACGATCTTTAGCTATATGCAGTCGCCACGCCTGGACGACTCCATCAACTCACATAGCTCGGATCAGGTCGAGGAATTCGTGGGCGATATACCCTTTGCGGGCTTGTTCAAGGGCTCCACACTGAATTTGTCGCAGGACGCGGTGGATGGACGCGGCTCGGTGGCACGCGAAGGCCTGCGCTCGCCCAGCATGGTGAGATCCGTGAACGTGCTCAATCCGCGTCGCAGCCTGGCCAAGCAGCGCTATTCGGCGACGGGCGAGGACTTCAGCGCCTCGCGCGTGTGGGCTGAGATTGATACCATATTCGAGCTGATTGGCAATGAGGTGTCCACGGTGGAGCAGGAGAGGGAGCAGGAGAGAGCGCAGGAGGAGGACCAGGAAAAGGAGCAGGAGCAGCCTGCAAATGGGGAGACGGCGGAGCAGCAGGAGCAGGCTCCCAGTGACCAGCTGCAGCAGAGTGCCACGGAAGATCCCAGACAATCGCTGCACATACGCAATCCGGCGGATCTGCTGCTGGTCAATACGCCCAGTCCAGCTTCGCACTGGTGCCACGCCCCCTATACGCTCGTCTATGGCGAAATACGCTACTCTGTTTACGTGAGTAGTTTTTTATATCTTCACACGTAGTGAAGAGAGTATATTGGATTTGTCCAAAGTCCGTCGGTTCGTATGACCGCAATTTTTGTCGTCGCTATTGAAGCTACCTACTCGAAACTTAGAATATATACTCGTATATACCCGGTTCACTGCGATATATGTACGTTTTATAGCTAGACTTACCAACTTTATGTAGACAGATTTCTAAAGAGGTCCTCTAAAGTTCGCTCAACAAATTTAAAAAATCGCGAGCATTTTCTGTATTTAGGAATACATTTGAGTTCCTTATTAGAATTTTTGCGGCTGTTTACAATTGTGTGGAATTGTTGGTGGATAACTTAAGTTGTCCTCGGTAAGTGAATTATTTATTATTTCAGGCATTTGGGCAACTGAACAACGAGAATACGCTTACAAATTCCCACACAAATTGAAACCCAGTCGCAATGTTTTTTTCTTTTTCTTTGTTGTTAATACATTGTGAACGAGTATCGCGCTGTCGGCTACACCCGACTGCAACGTTCTTATTTGTTTAAAACAATATATAAGCAACCTTTAATGTACTTATGCAATCCCACAGTATCTGGGTTCGACTGTCATTCGGCAACTACAGGGCACAATTTCGACGCGCAAGTCCATACAGAAACTAAAGATCGATGAGGGCTCGAAGCCAGCCGGAAGCGTTAGTGACATAAGTCTGCTTGAGAACTGCACCACATCCACAAAGTATCTGAAGGCAGCTAATCTGCAGGCGCGTCTCAAGGTGGACATTGCCGCCTCCTGCCTGGGCGTCAAGTTTATAGATCACGATACTAAGGTAGCCAATCTAAAAACCCGCAAATACGGATTGAATTAAAAGTATTTAACTTTTTCTAGACTGCCATTTGTTCGCATGATATTGAGAACATTAATTGTGTTTGCCAGGACGCGGAGGATATGCGTTATTTCGCATATATAACCAAAGAGCAGGATTTGCATTACTGCCATGTCTTTATGGTCGACAATTTGGTTGGTTTTGAAATATAAATTTAATGCTTATATATATAAACTCCTCTCTACATTACAGGAGCTGGCCAACGAAATAATACTGACTCTGGGCCAGGCTTTTGAGGTGGCCTATCAACTGGCACTCAGCAGGCAGAGCACACCCCAAATACACAGCGATGAGTGCTAAAACGAGTGCCACATTCATATTATTCACATTTATAATATTCACGCCATTTGTTCATTTTTATTTGACTTGCTAGTCGTTGATGCCATCATAAAACTGTCATTATTTTAAATGAGTGCACAGTTAAATAGTATTTTTTCAAAGAATTTTGTAATAAAACAGAAAACTGTTGAATTCAAAAGTCAACTGCCAATTGTCTGTTGTTCATATCGATAGGCACTTACACAAGCACTTAACATTATCGATACCAAAATCAAGCATCGATACCAGTTATTGCGTATCGCGCGAATAATGCCTGTTAACTAACATTGGCTTTACATTAGAACATTTTTGAAAGCAACGTAGAAAAGAGACAATTGAATTGTGTGAAAGAATTTGTGAAATAGCAGAAAAAACATGGAATTAATCACAGGTAAGCATATTTTGTTGTTTTTGTGATGGTGAGCATGATGATGAGCATGATTTTTGTTAGCAGACAAAACAGCAAAACAAACAAACACGCCTGTCGCAAGAAAAACACGAAGCGCCGCACAAAATGGAAACGGCATCAAAATGGAGTTGGCTAATGAGAGCGTGGTCGAAGATGATGTGTTTGAAGCGCTACCGAAAACACCAAGTACAGCACGGCGCGCGAACTGCGAGACGCCGCGTCGCAGCGCTCGCAGAAGCATCCGTCCGCCGCTGGACTATGCGGTTATCATAGAGAAGTATGCAATGTGCTCGGCCAGCAAGGAGAAGGGGGCGGAGGAGCCGCAGGCAGGGGATCAGGCGGCACCGAAGTGGTCGGCAGCCGAGGTGGGTCGCCATTCGCTGAAGCGCAAACGTAGCCGCAAAGCCAAACGCGTCGACCACGAACAAAAGGTTAAAATAGAAGAAGAAAGCAGTGACCTGGTGGGAGGTGAGGAAGTCGAAGATGATGAGGAGGAAAAGCAGGTGGCATCAGCGGAACCACAACTTAGGGTCCATGCTAAGGCCAAACGCGCGGCCAGCAAAACAGCTGAAATCAAATGGAAAAGCACCGTGGTGGAAGAGAAAGACGAAGAGGAAGGACAAGGGGACGCAGCAGCTGAAGAGGAGCACGAAGAGAAGCAGGCGGAGCTAGTAGCAGCAGAGGCTGCCGTACCAGAGCCGCAGCACCAAGGCCAAGTTAGGGGCGATCTAGAGCCCAATAATGAAATTTTAGATACAACTTTTGACGCAACTACAGACGAGCAGGAGCAGCTGAAGCTGCAACTGTGTTCGCCATCTCCAGTCTTGAAGGCCGTCGAGGCAGCTAAAACACACGCTTTAGATGCAGATATGAATGAACTGGGCCTCTGCCCTTTAGACGCCGAGGAGCACACAAACGAAGACGATGAAATGGACTCGCTCATAATGCTCGACGACGAGGAGTCGGTGCTCGAGCTCAACCTAACCTTCGAAGTCGATGAAGATGCCGTTGAAGAGCAAAATATACCCACTCTATGTGTGGAACAGGAACAACAATTTGATAAAGATGCAAAAGGGCCGAACATGGACGTGGACATGCCGAACCTCTCGCCAACTAAGCACCGGCCCACAGCCTTTCGCTTTGCCACGCCCCACAAGCTCAAAGCCAACTTCAACTTTTCTGACTCGCCAATCGGATCCGATTTGGATGCAAGCAATCAGAATTTGGAAGTTCCTAGCGTTCAGCGCCGCAAGCGCTCCAAATCCGTATCCGAGGACACCGAAAGGATGACCAAAACGGTAACCTTCTTCAGCCCTATTGAGGTAGTCATTGTCAATGATATTGACAAGCGCTGGGAGGGTCTGGACAAAGACCGTAAGTACTGTCAAACTATATGTATATAGACATCCGATATATGATATAGTATAGGTATAAGTATATGAAATGACACTAAATAAGTACATAAATCAGTAACTAACTGACTAATTGACTGCCTGATGAATTCATTGATTCACTGACTAGCTGAATGGCAGACTGGCTGATGATGGATTGAGTGATTGACTGATAAACTGATAAACGCAGATTTTCTGATTAATTAATCGACTGTCTGATGGACTGGCTGTCGGATAGACAGGCTGTGATTGATGTATTGATTGATTGATTGATTGGCTAACTAACTGAAGGATTGATTGACCGTCCGATGGATTGACTGATTTACTAACTGACCTACTGACTGATTGACTGAGTAACTTACGTATAGGTTGGCCGACTAATGGATTGCTTGCCTGAATGATTGACTGTCTGACTGACTGACTTATTTACTGGCTGATTAATTGACTGACTGACGAATGGACAGCAACGCACAACGCACAGACCAAACATTCATTTTTATATATTTTTATGATTGAGTCTAATGCATTGCATGAGTTTGCAATTGTTTGTTTGCTGGAGATTTGCACACAGTTTTAAAGTTTGCCATCGAAAATTAATGAATTTATGGGGCACATACTTTAAACCAAGCGAAGACGGACTTGTACAAATGTCTATAAATACATATTTATGTATATAAAGTATCTATACCATATACTTCCCTTTGCAGATGTCACGCAGCGTCGCAGGCGTTCCAAATCCTTGGATGATTGTCGTCGGCCAATCAGCCGCATTCCCAAGCCGAGTAAGTGCATCAGCAACTGCCTTTACTATTACTTTATATTTTAAATTTGTCTCCCCCTCAGAACCCTATCCGCCCGTCAAGCCGGCCGTCACGCCCAGCAAACAGAAGCCGCGCACCAAGCTGCCTGACTTTGCGGCCATTCATCAGAAAAATTTCGAGAAATTGGAGAATCTGGTGGATCACATGGCACGCAAGGCTGAGCGCGCCAAGATGCTGACCAATTCCGCCATAAAACAACAAAAGCAACAACAGGCAACACTGGCGTCTGCTCAAAAAGCCGCAGCCAGGAAGTTGCTCCCATCCCAGCCGCCGGACAGCAAGAAAATCGCTGTGTCCAGCTATAAGCGGACACCCATGAAGTCGGACGAGCCAATGCAGCAAAGGCAGCTGCCGACGCCACGTAAAGTTGTGGGCGTGACACAGCTCAAAACCGTTGCGCCCCCACGCACCCCCTTGGCGACCAACAATCCGAAGCCGCCGTTCAATTTGTTCACCTCGGTGGCCCCCAAGATGTTCATTCCCGCTGCCGATGCGACTTCTGGCACCCGTGCGAAGGATAAGTTGGAAGCCCGTCGCCAGCGACATGTGGAGATGTTCAAGGAGCGCGGGCCGAAGGAGCAGAGGGCCGAATTAATACGCGGCGTGCGCTCGAATCGACGTTTCGAGCTGCAAATGCAGCACCGCCGGCAGTTGGATGAGAACACTCGATAAGAAATTTTTCAATATATTTTATCTTTAGTTACCTTATTTTATATACATGTTTATTATGCATTCGCTTCAAGCTGGATCATTTTCGTGAATGTTTTGATTTAAGCTGGGCTAGGAGCACAAAAGAACTCTTGAATAAACAATTTATCTTTTTATTAAGTCGGTAAATACTAAAAATTGGTTGGTGAGAAGCAACAAAAGTAATTTTCAAAAATGAACGGTTTGGGCGCTTACTGAACTGAACTGAACACATCTACCACAGTTATCGATAAACTAACGTGCAACCCAGCGCTTTAATCGTTTGCTTACTGAACAGCACGAGTCAACAATGTTGCCAAGCTACGCACCAAGTGACCAGGCACATTGTTGTGCAACATTAGGTTTGTTATTGTCAAGATCGTTGTCGAAGCGTTCGGTCGGTTAAGCGAATTCGCGCGTCGGTGTTTTCGATTTTACCGTTACCGCTAGTTTACGCAAATATCGAAAATCTGAAAAAGAAACAATCGCAACGTGTGTTATTTGTTGGTGTTTTCTGTGTGTGTGTGTGCCTAAACTAATAAAAGATAAAATATTTATCAAGTGTCTTCAAAAGGTATGCAAATAAAGCAAAAAATAAACAACGAATAACAATAATAACAACAAACAAACAATTGCAATTTGGCGGCTTGTTTTTGTTGTTCTTTCTGCCGGATATTAAAAACGTTGCTTTAGATTCGCGTATGTGGGCGCGTGTGTGTATTTGTTTGTTTGCATTGTTAATGGCATTTTGTTTGTGTAATGCAAAAATATATTTTGACAAAACTCGTTTTGTGTGGGAATAAGCGTACGCACACACATGCACATGAATATTGCTTTTGTTGCTCTTTTTTCGAATACGAAAATATACGCTTCCAGTGGCATCTTTCGCATATTCCCCTCACAAAACAGTGGGAGAACGTAAAAAGTGGAAGATAGAGTGAACGCAACATGTGTGCCGGCAGCAGCAGTAGCAGCAACAACAATATGAACAGCATTTTGCATTGACATTTATGAGCGGCGCTAACGGCGCATTACACATGCGCGCATACGTATGTACATGTGTGCGTGCGTGTGTTTGTGTGCGCGCATTCATATGCATCATTCACAGTTTGCGTGGCTGCGTATGCGTGTGTCGCCCTATTTGGGCGTTTCGCAGTTCCAATTTTATGGGCTCAGGTAGCGGGCGTGCCGGGGCATGCGCAATGCCGGGCAATTTGTTTACCGTTTATTATTTATTGTGGGCTCTGGTTTTGCACGGATTTTGATTGTGGAAATTTGTGCGTATTTCCGCTGCGGCGCATGCCCAACAGCTTATGGGAATTCGTAGTGGAAATTAACGCACAAACATACACACACGCACACATACGCATATGCTGCATTTTTAATTGATTTGCTGACGCGCCCGCGCATAACTCTGAGCAGCGGCAACAGCTGTTGGAAATGTGTGGAAGAATTTCCGTTAACCCATTTCCTTCCAGTGCTCAAATTTGAATAATGAAATAATGGGCTGTTTTTCTGAAATATTTCTTTAAACATCAGTATTTGTTGCAATAGTATGTATACATGTACATTTTTATAGGCATAGTGATCGAAATTGGAACGTTTTAGTTCCTGAGACTATTCCAATTTGCACAAAAAGTAATATTTTTAAAATTGGTGGAAAATGGGAATTTTCGTGTGTGGAAACCAAAACTAAAATAGCTCTTAAACAAACATGTTAGTTTCAAGAAGTTAAATGTTGTAAATTCAGTTTCATATTTCCGGTTCAGATTAAATTTCCATTCCTAAGCATTTTCTGAAATATGATCGCTCAGAAATGAGATTTTTTGGAAATTAGCATTGGGTATGAATGAAGTTTTCCAAGAAACTAAAATTCAGAAAAGACAAAAATCATTTACTCAAAATTTAATATAATAAGTACATTATAATATTCGTTAACGTTTAATTGTATTAAAAGGAGTTTCCCGAAATTCGAATTATTATACTGAATTATTATGTTAAATATTTTAATTTATGTGTAGGAATTTGTATTTTATCATTCTGATTTGCCAATAAGCCCTGTTTTTTACCAAAATCTCTAAAAAAAAAATAAAAGATTTAACAGTTAAAGCATCGAAATACGTTTGATTATTTAAAAAAACTGATTATTACGACCAAATTTCTTTAGCAGATAAAGCAACCGAATCTTAAAAATAAACCTCGCTTGCACTTCGAAAAGTTCAAATCCCTGAAATATATCCCTGCGTTAACCTTACTAAACTCTGCACTTTCCCTTTCTTATCTCTTTTCAGTGTCCGAAAGCAAAACCGAATCCAAAATAAAAAGCAAACAACAACAACATATAACTCAAGTATCTCGCTAATTGGTGACATAATTTTTCATAACTGGCAAAAGCGCAGAAAAAAAATAAAGAGTAACATTAAAAAAGCCGAAACGTAATTGAATTTCTGCTCGACCCTGGTCAAGTTCCGAGCGCGACTTGAACTAATTTGCTGTGAAAAGGTTCACATTGCGTTTCTTTTTTTCCCCGCAATTGTGCTGTTGATTGAGGCCACTCACTAAATAATTCAAATTGCGCTTTATGTGTCTGCGTGTGTCCACTCTAATTGTTTTGCACCATGTGGCACAGAAGAGCCGCTGACTGTGAAATGTGCTGCAAATGCGTCTGCTGGCAAACGTGCCTCCTGCTCTTCGTGCTGGGGGCGGCAGCGGGCGCCACGCCCTTTGCCAAGGAGTACCGCAGCACGGGCCTCTTCAAAGGCAACACGCTCATTGACATGGAACTGGATGCGGCCACCACTCTGGACATGGGCGCCGACAAACTATCGAGCGGGGGTGGGGGAGCTGCAGAAATAGCGGCTGTCTCAAATGACGATACGGATAATTTGTTGGGCTTCAAGGTAGAATCGTCGGTGGTGCTGCCGGGTGTGCAGCTAAATGCAGGTGAGTTTTCCGCCCCCCTTTAAGAAGAAGAAGAGGAGCAGTATTTTTACTGCTGTATTTTTGCTGTATTTCACTGTATTTCGGTTTACATACTCAACAAAAATTTTGGCTATAATTAAGCGATAAAATATAAAATTGCTTCCAATTAACACAGTCAGGTAAATGTTAGTAGTCATTATTAATAGTAATTATGTATTATATATTAATATTTTCAGAATTTTAAGAGTTGGCAAAAATAGGAACTATATAATTATTATATATATCAAATGGATGGTAAAATATTAAAAAAAATAACTGTTTTTTCGTAAAGTTAAAATTTTTTCTGTGCAATTTATTTTGGTTTAAATTTAATAATTTAATAAGGCAAACAATTTGGCTTTCATAAAATTCATATAGCCAAGAGATTTGATACATTTTTTTGGGCCTCAAAAAAATAATAAAATCTAGATAATATGTTTGCATGTCGTTCCTATTATTTTTTCCATCACTGTAAATACCCAAAACAATATATTTGGTAATATCATCTGTAAACGTGGCTTACTCATCTGGTAATCAGCTGCCACGTCAAAAAATAAAAAAGTGAACATTTAATTGTGGCACATTTCCGAAAGCCCAAAATTTACGTCCGTAAGCGTCAAAGAGCTGCAGAGTCATAATTTGTGTAAAAATTAAGAGAATGAGAGAGGGAGGCAGGGAGAGAGAGAGAAAGAGAGCGGGGGTGAGCGTGAGTGAGTGAGGCGGTCAGATGACGAAAGTACTTTCATTTTCACGCTCATAAACGAGGCCTCGCGCATAAAGCTCGAAAATGTTGTCATAAAAACGCGACGCAAGTTAAGCCGCTTAAATGACATTTAAATAAAAAACCGAGACGAGCGGGAGAGGTAAAGAATAGGCCAAAGACAAATATAGAAAGGTAACCAAAAAAATAAAAAAGTGGCCCTTTCACTAAACAGGAGCGCGGGCAATTGCTTCGTCTGCGCTCACAGGAAGTTTGCACTTGAGTTTCGAGCACCAAAATTACAAAAAACCAATAACCCAAAGAGAGAACTTGAGTGAAAGAGAAGACAGAGAGAGAGCAAGACAATTGGGAATAGCACACGTCTGGATGTGATTACACTATAATCTCGTTATAATGAGGCAACACAATTTAAAGCAGCGGATGTGCCGAGCGTGCCGCAGACTCGAAAGCGTTAAGCTGCGGTTGACATCCTGGATGCCCCAGCTGGGCACCAAGCGACCGACGAACTATCGCTCAAGTGGAGGCCCAGCGATCGAGTTACCCGGAGGGAGAAACCAAGAGGAAGAATGCAAACAAAAGACACACGCAGACAACAATAAAAGAGAAGGAAGAGTAATCTAGCGGGGTGTGCGCTGCCGGGAGATACCCTGTAGCCAGCTGTGAGTTGCGAATTCAAACAGACTTGTATTCATATATACTAAACAAAATTTAATGACTCTAGCTTTTATAATCTCCAAAACATGCTCAAAAATCATGTCTTAAAATCGATTTTTATCGACAAAACGAAAAAAGCGATCCAAAAGTGCAATATTGTTGATACGTGTATCCTTGCGAGAATATAAATATCAAATTTGGCTCGACTCTAGCTCCTATATTTTGAGAGCTTTGCTCAAAAGATCATGTCTTAAAATCGATTTTTATCAATAAACATTTTAAGTCCTTAGCTCTAGTTTCCGAGATCACTGCGATCATCCTGACGAGCAAACAGATATAGAGTTAAGTCGATCAATAATATACATTTTTTATAGGCTTGATGAAGCTTCCTGCTTTCTCTTACGCACATTCGCACAAAACCAATACACCCCTCTCACCCATTTTCAACCAAGCACAGGGTATAAAAAGAGCAGCGACAACAAATGCACTTGTTGGGCGTAATTTTTTGAAATATGATGCCACGCCAAGGCGCAGGTCATAAACAACCGAAAGACAACGAACAATCCAACGAGTCGGCAAAGTGTTGTAAGATAAGGTTAGATAAGCGCCGTCCCGTCCCATACCTGAGACACAAAATTCAAAATTTTGAATGGACGGCCCAAGCTGGGCTACGGAGCTGGAAGTCGCAGCTTGGACTGAAGTGTGCGTTTCCTCGGGCACATTAGAGCGCGGCAGAGCTCAAAGCGGACAAGTTGTATAAAGCGAAAATGAGCTGAAATTGATAAGCGCACCATGAATGGAGGCTACATTTGTCGAAGACAGCGCTGAACATTTGTCGAAGTGCAATAGATCCATGAATATATTCGTTTATTCACATATTCACTTATTATTTTGATCAACGTCAAGAGATCTTTTATAAAAAATCGTAAAATACTGTTTGCACTTGAAAAGAGTTGATTGACGTATTGATATAATAGATATAATATATATAGATAGAATATGTATAGAAAAATATCGAATTCGCTTCATTCAACTTCTTCTATTTGTCTTAAAATGTATTCCAAAAACATAAAAATTTGAACAAAATTCAAAATAACTTTAAACAAAAAGCCTACTAAAAACTAATTTTCTCACCACAAATGTTTCTATGCAATAACAGTATAGTCTCTACTTACAGGGGGACTCCTTTAGCCTTTTCTTTCTTTCTTAATTTTTGTTAAAGATAATATTAAACATTTAAATTAAGACTGTTAATTTTATATCATATAAATTACAAATCATAATGTTAAAATAGTTTTTACTTTAATTAAGATTAGTCATAACAGATATTCTCACTAACCACAGGAATGTTGGACAGGAATTTACGCTTAGGTATTTTATGCTATTCGCCATAAAAATCAACCATTTGAAATAGTTTTCAAAGTATTCAGAGCCCACTTCTGTGATACTGTGAATTGTGAAGTCAGCTTTGGGCGAATGCAGAGCTTTAAGTTTTTTTTTTTTGGCTCTCTACCTGAGCCCCCATAAATGCTCTCTTTGGTACTTTTTGGGGCAACTTCGACAGTCGCAAGAGCAGCCGCAGCAGAAACCATAAAAATGTCTGCAAGGCACGCAAACTTTGGCCCTGGCGGGGACCTGTTTTTCAGTTTGGCACTCGTTCGGGCTGGGCTGGGGTACAGTACGCAGGAGTCGCCAAACAGAGATCTTAGCAGGAGGCTGTTGTGGAGGCTCTGAGCTCGGGTCTTCGGTCTTGGGTCTTGGCTCTCTGGCACTTCAACTCTTCAGCGCAGCGGCATTTACTCGTATATATGCATTTAGATACGTTGGGAGATACTTGGAACTTGTATCTCTAGATGTGTGTGTCTGCCTGTGTGTGTGTGTGTGTGTGTTGTGTGTATGAGTCTATGGCAAACAAAGACAGCCGACAATCGTAAAAACTAAACGACGGGAGTATTTATGACGCTCAGTTTATACGGCTGTCTCCCAGTGTGTCTGTCGTGTGTGTGTGTGTGTGGATCAAGTGCCAAAGTCAGCGGCGAGCATTCTTTACATTAGATAAGAACCAAGGCTTCCAGCACTTGCACATGGCATGCAAATGCAAATCCAGATAAAAAGAAGATTACTACACTTGACGATGCTCAGCTAGTAGATGCCCTGTCGAGTATTGAATTTACTTATAAATCCATATTACTCATAACTAGGACCGACCGACTGTAAACCAAGACTCAAGGCTATACATCTTAAATTTTTTTAAGCAAAAAGAAAAATATTCCTTATTTGTGTATATTACATCTGAATCTAAATGCCAAATTTGGTATATGTAGGTCTTATAATGTCCGTGATATGCCCTTATTTAAATAATTATTTATCAATTTTGGTACAACGTCGACATTATCATGCAGTGCATGCCAAATGCGATTCTTATAATCTCAAATATATGGTCTGAAATTGTTGTTTGAAATCAATATTTATTGATTTTAATGAAACGGTGGAGTTATCGAATAAAAATAAGCTTGATCCGAATTCATAACAAATACAACACTTCTAAATTCCGGATTACGCTCTACAGCAGTGGTTATTTAAATAATAGATTAACTAATTTTGCGTATGATATGCGAACACAACCAAAATTTGAATTTCTGGCTTCAAAAGTATGTTATCTTATTGGGCAATTAACTCCTTTGCACCATATTTATGGTTACAGGGTATCGAGAAACTACATCGCACAGCTGCAGAAGGCCGTCGAAATAAATCAAGCCGGCACGTTTGTCAGTTGGTCTGTCAAAGAGTCAGTCTGTCGGTCAGGTAGCAAAACGAGAACAGCATTGAACTGCCAGCGCAAAGTGCGAAATATCCCACAGTGCAGCACACACACACACACACACTCTCGAGCACACACACAGATGCGTTCGTCGTTAACGCTGGCACGCTAATTTGACGAAAGCCCATTTCATGGCGTTTTTTCACATTTCATGCCTGGCGATTCGGCACGCCACATGCAGCATCCAGCGTGCAACATTCATCGTGCTGCATGCAGCCTGCACCTTGCTGCATGTATCTAGGTATCTACGTATCTGCGTATCTTACAGGTAGTTTTTAACACTCTGCCTCGTCACAACTCATGCTGTTTCCCTGCGTTTTGTTTACACCTTTGCAAAAAAAGTCAAGAAAATCAGAGAGAGAGAGAGAGAGAGAGAGAGAGCTCCCTTTCTCTCGGTTTTCCGTTTCTTTAGCCCATTTTCAAGATGACTCCTTCAGACAGTTTTAGTCGAGGTCCCATTGCAGAAGTTTTGCGTTTGCCTTGTTTATTTTAGCAGCCGTTTGTTGCGGGTATTTATTTGCTTTTTTCAATTTTACATAGCTGGAAATTGTGCAAGACCATGCTACAATACATTTACATTTCGAATATGTGCATACATTCATCGACTTGTGTACATATTTATGCCCTTTTGCGCTCTATTCCTCTGTTTATCTTTGCAATGTTTTTCTTTTGTTTTACTTTTATGAACTTTGCCGCTTTGTTGTTTTCTGCACAGTTGAGGCCCAATGTCAGCTGCTGAGAAATTCCCTAACACTCATAGCCACGGCTATTTTAATGCAAAACATATATACATTTTGCCCAAGTTCCATTGTAAACCACTCTCATATATTTCTAATCTTCATAACTTTCTCAAAATAAACCGATACAACTAAACTGATTAATTTTGTATATAAATTTAATTTAGATTTAAAAATAACAATTTATTTTATTTTTTTAAATTTTTTTAAGACTTCGACAAATTCTAGCCGATTTTCATGATTGCTTCAATTTGTTGGATTAAATATTCAAGCATTTAAATTCAATAGATGATTGGAAATTAATTTTTTTATATATCCTTTTGTTCTTTTAGTGTTTAACTGTTGCTTTTTTTGTCATTTTTTAATCGCTTGGGTACATCAACATTTAGTTTTCGTTACACTGTGCATCATCTATCGTCTTATTGAATTCAAATTGAACTTTCTATCCAGCTAAGCAAATGGGCAAAATTACAGATTTTTATCTAGCCAACAACGGCGCATTGTTGAGCATTGTTTGGTTAGTTGCGGCACAAGACAAGCTACAAACTAACTACATGCCAGATATGCCACAGACAATGGCAAGTGCAACAATTTGAGGCTACAAGCGAGCCACCTACGTCGCCAGTTGCCCCGGGGTCCAAACAGAGTGGAGTCGGAGATGGAGACGCGATTTAATGTAAACCCCATAAACAGGTGTCTGCCAATGTATTTACATTTTGAAAAGCAACTAACGGCTGTTTATTATTTTTTCTGTTTTGTGATTTTCGGTTTGTTGCGGCTAACGCATGTAAACCGCCCAACCCCTCCTTCCCGCATTGCAGCTGCCACATTGGCTGCTGTCACCCACACACAATCTACTCAAGCGATTCGTTAAGACAAAACAAACTTTCAGCTAGAAAGAAAGTGCCAAAAAAATTATAAAGAAAAAAAGTGAATGTTAAACAAGAAAAATACGATAAAGATAAAAGATGTAACCACGCAAACCCCAAAAAATAACCTAAAAAAAAACTTTAAACAAACTTTAAAACAACAATTTTTGTTGTAAGCATGTCAACAGAATTCCCGCGTGGGCGAATGATGAGAGAATATGCATGAAAATATGAGATATCTCAAATTCTCTGTAAAAGAAATTTGACTTTGTTTCCATGTTTCTGTTTTCAAACCGAAACATAAATTGAAGAGCTGGCAATAAATTCTAAGCTACATTTGAAACTTGTACCGCGGGATGCGGGTGCTGCAGATGCAGATGTCGATGTAGATAAAGCTCATGTGCGTCGGCTGCATAATAAATAAGCAAGAAGAACGAAAATCAAGAGCATTATTGTTAGCTCATTAGAGTTCTGACTGACGAACTGACGTATTGACGAACTGGCTGGCGTCCCACATGCAGCGTCCAATTGAAATAGAAATCACAGCCGAGCTGCAACGGCCATAAACACACGCGCAGATGTTTTATTTCATGATTTGACTTATGTTCTAGCTATCTCTCTCCTTCTTCTCTCTTCGCTGTCTCCCTTATGCTGTGTGGCTGACATTTGAACTTCAGGCGCGCAACCGCAACAAGCGGCTCTGGGGGCCTTTTCGGGCCACGTTGCATAAATAAACTTTTTTCCAACGAAAAAGTACAATTTTTTTTGTTATTTTTGTTTTGTTTTTAATACAATGACCTAGAAATTTGGCTTTCTTTTTAGCTTTTTGGCATCTGCTTTACTTTATGGTAACATAAATATATATTCAAAACTATAATCGATAATTTATACAATAATAACAAAGTACAGTGGTCACTCGTAAATTTCAGACGGTTTGGCTTGCTATTCTACATACAAAAACTCTTACCTTGCTGTAACCAAAAATAATGATAAATATTAATCACTTGCAAAGTAGATGGAATCGAAAAATTCCAGTTTTTTTATAAATAATATAATATTTATTATATTCAATACAATAAACTGGTCGCTTAATTCAAATCTGGATCCCAGAGAAGATTCTTATTTGCGGAATAATTTAATGAAAAAGATATACTAATATTTTTATGCTCGTTCACGAAGTGAAACTATTTTAAAATACATTTATTAATTTTTGAAATTCAAATTTCATTGCGTTCTTATTTCCGACGAAGAACTCTTTCTTTAATCAATTTTCATAGACTATTTGAATTTAACAGTTGTAGAAAATGAAAACAGAAAAGTGAAAATTAGACTTAATCAATTAAAATTTAAAATAGAAATGATAATAAATTTAGAATTTAAAGGCCCAATTTTGTTTGCGAGCTCTAACAATTTTAGTCAAAAATTGTGTTTTTTACTTTTGGAAAACTTTGAAGTTAGAAAACACATGATAACTTTGTACTTAAAAAATTCAATACACTTTGTGACTAGCTTTTAAAGAACTGTTTTTCAATGCAGTTATGCATTAAGCTTAAAATATCAGTCCGCCTCCTCCACTGTGCTCCTTTGGGGCACTCCTCGAAATTTGCATGTCAGCTCTTTAGGCGCCATCACTTAGCGCCCATGCGGAAATCAAAGTCAAAGCCGCAATTACCCGCCATAAAAACGACGAAACTAAAGAAATGAAATCAAAAAGCATTTTGTAGTAGTTGAAATGCTTATTTCTCTTTTTTTTATATAGACGAAAATTGCTTCCGCGCTGCACAATTTGTCATGGCAACACCTTTGGGGCCCCCGATCGAACGGTACGGTCTACACCTCCAACTGAAGCCCGTTCCCGTTCCCTCTCCTGGTGGCATATGACCAAATGCGCAGCAGTGCGAAATATTAACCTGACTGTAGACCCCGATAAATGATCAAAAAGCTAAAGCCGACGACGACGACGACATAGCCAATAAACAGTCAATTATAGCACACACACACACACATAGACCGTCAGACACAAGTGCATAAAATTAAATGGGCTTGCGGCGCTCCATCAGTCATTCAGTCAATTCGTCAGCTTCGAGCAGCTGAGCTAAGCAGCATTACAAATTACGCAAATGTTGCCAGCAGCAGGTTAACAGCAACAACAGCAGCAAATTTGCATTTCCATTGCGTCTCCATATTATTATTATTGTTGTTGCTGTTGTTGCCATCTCACCTTGTTGTCTAATGCTTGGGCTGCGCGCCGCTCGACGCTGTTAATTTATGGCAATTTAATGAAAATTGCTCGTTTTTCTGCGGTCTTCCAGCCTTTCAGCCTCCCAGGAGGTGTTTCCAGTCGTCTCTGCTGTTTGCTCATCTCACGCGGACAGTTCATAAATACCCTGTACGTGAATTGAAGGGTGTAAACGAGAGCTATAGCTATAATGAAGAGCATTCTAGACAATTTGATATGAGAGGTAGTTGATTGAAGAAGATAATTTCTTTAGCTTTATAGTTTTGTTCCCCAATATGCAATCCAATTTTAAAACTGCGCAAATAAGAAAATACAAGTTCACAATTGCATGAAAAAGATATATAATTAAATGCAAATATTTATAAATTTTGAAATAGTTGAAAACTGCAAACAATAGAATATTTAAGTATTTCCGTTATATTTGGGATTTACAATTTTTTTTCATCAGAGTCTGAAAGCAAGTTAGTATGAAGACTTCAGATATTCTGAAGTTAATTGAGAATCTCCTAGGGTCTTCCGGGTCAGGGGTAGCAAATAAAGTAGATGCATACAACAATACAAAATAATTTAATAAAAGAATAATATAAAAAATAAAAATGAATTTTATATAGTTAACATTTAGATTTCATATTGAGCTACATATAAAGTGTAGCCCTTCTGTAGCTGTTCTTCACACAGTTTACAGGGCATATTTAAGTCAAGTATACGTCTTGATGCCACATTGTGCGTCTGATGCTTATCATCATTAGGCATCAACGCAGGGCGAACGTGCCGCAATCGGCCGCACATCAGTCTTTTGGCCAGCTCATTGGCTACTGGAATTACAACAGACACCGTTTGGCAAGCGTTTTATTTATTTATACATATAGATATACATATAAATGCAGCTATATAAAGAGATATATTGTAAACATATGAACTAAGCCGCTTACAAGGCAAAAGCGACGCCACTTTTCATGCATTCCAAAAGAGCTTGTCGCAATATTTTGATTAGTTTTTTTCTGTTATTTTTTAATAGCTCAACATTATAAATTCCCCAAATATTTGGCTATAAAATTTTGGACAGGCTTTTACAAGAAAATTTTACTTTCAATTAAATGGCAGATGCTTACAAAAAATATTTCTCAATATTTATACGATTTTTCAGGCTTTTACGTTTATGTTGGCGCCTTAAATAAAAGTTTTCAACATTGTCGCGCGACATTTTTTTCGACTGCTTTGCGGGATTTAAATTTACATGTGGGTCCGTGTGGTTAATGGGGCACCCAATGGCGGCAACGGCATTAAAAATTAGTTAGCTTTTTAGTCGGGGGAGTGTGCTTGTGTGTGTGGGGATCATCAAATTGTCAAGTCATCAAGTCATCAAGTGCAGCTATAAAATTGTTATTTTATGGCCAGCAAATTGTTGGAAAAATGCCTGTGTAATTGAAAGCTGCCGAGATTTATCGTAATGTCAACGCATTTTCGTTATCCACAAATGAAAATGCCTTAAAAAGGTCGCGTTAAATTAAGACGAAGCATTTCCATGAGCTGTAAAACGGTACTTGCGTTTTACATGTACAATTTGTTACGATAAAGATTTTGTGATACCCTTGCTGGGGGTATTATAATATTGTTACGCAATGTGTTATTGAAGGGGAGATAGTTTTGATACTATAAAGTTTGTTATTGATCAATATTTAGAGAGAACTCGATATGGTCTCATGTTTTTAGCTATCCTAATAAATTTCAAAATATGTGAATTTGTAATGGTTTTGTAACAGCAATAAGTTAGCGGGATCGTACGATATATATAGTTGTCATAGGATGGATCTACCGGTAAAAAAATGTAGTTTCTGTATGAAAAACTTTTTTGTATATACTGCAAGATATCTTCATTAAACTCAGAAACGACGAGTTTCTTTATTGAAAAAAGTTTATGAAAATCGGATCACTATATATCATATGATTATATGAATGATTATAATCATTTAAAAAAGAAAACCCGTTAAGAATTAATATAATACCGAATATTTATTAATTTAACTGACTTTTAGAAGAAGGGTATTTTAGCTTCTTGTTTCTTACTCTTCTTAGTCGTTCTTGTTTTCTTTTTTTACGACATGAAATAAACGAATTAGCCAGCTTTTTCATGGCTCTTAACTGATATGTAAATCTTGACCGGTTGTTAAGTTTGTTGAGCTTATCAACATAAATCGAATTGGTTATTATCACCTTCGAGTGGCGGACGATATCAAATTGATTTCAAATTGGGCAGATAGAACATAGATAGTATATGTTTATGACTTTGGTAGGGGGTGTTACCATAGCTTGGCCCTGTCATATTTCGTTTATGGCCGTGGCTTAATTTATGCACATTTTTCCACACAAACATACGGACAGATATCAGGCAACATGGTACCGTTATCACGTTTCTAACGGCACCTGAAGATACCCTAACCCCCTGTCGACCCCCTCTTCTTCTTGCCTTGCATACGCTTTAGCTGCGAACAGGTGAACGAACCGCGCGTCGTCTCCGATGACTTTTCGAAATGACCATTTTTATTGTTGTGTTTTTGCCCACTTGTCTTTGGACAGGCCATAATCAAATGTTATTTATGAAAAAAATATTGTTTAATATATGCACACAAGCTGTTGTTGGTTTTTTGTTGGTCTGGCCTCTGATTTTCGAATACCGATCAATTAGCTAATGATGCAGCAACAGCCGCAACTAACACAAATTAAATATATATACATAAATATATGTATATTTGCCAAAGGGCTGAAATGGAGATGGCAACTGTCAGTTAGCCAGACAGACAATCGGCCACATAATTAACACACACTTGGTCATGCCAAAAGCCATTCGATTCCATTTGATATTCTATTGCGCATATTCTAAAATAAATTTGAAAAAAAAATCTGAAAGCGAACAACTTTCACCCAAAACACACACAATTAAGGAACCATTTGACTTGACGTTTCAACCGCATGAGTTTTTATAAGCGTGCCGTTCTGTTGATCTGTCGATCTGCCCCCAACCGCCGCCTCCAAACACAGCCACAAAAAAAAAAAATGAAAAAAGAACAAAAGTGTTAAAATGAACATTTCATTTTCGACAAAAATGTGTTCACATTCAACTTACAAGCTAATTAGCCACAGCAACACACACATTGAAATGGAGACGTGCAGGAAAAATGACGTCTAGAACATGAAAACATAAAAAGAAAGCAAGGCGAAAGGCGCAAAGCAACGAGGGATGTTAGAAAAGTATTTAATATGTGAATGCAAGCATTTGAATTAATTGAAAAGCTAAAAAAACATTTTAACATAGATGTGTACATTTTTTTTAAATTATTTAGCATAATTTGTCAAAGTATAAGTAAAACTAAATATTCTAGATTCTTAGACATTATAATAATTGAATGGTTTTACTTGAAATTGGAACAATCAAATATGTGTAAATATTGATAGATAGTAATACATTTTTCGGAAAGCATTAACCAAACAGATATTTTAAATAAAAAGTCACTCTAAAATCAAACAATATTTTAACAATAATATGTATGTAATTAGGTATTTATCTATATTGGTAAACACGCATACTTCTCGCACCAACCCTTCGCTATAGTTGTCGCTACAGAGTCATGTGTATCTGTACGTTTGTTGTGCCGCATGTTTTATAGATACATAAGTATCTAAACGTAGCATGTCGACAACGGCGTTCATCAAAGTTCGACACGGCCGATCACCCCTTAAAGTTGTTCACTCGAGTTCACCCATGAAATTCGTGTAACCAAGGCATTCGAGCGATCAGCGATCAGTGATCGGTCGTGGCTATTCATGGTGGTTTTTACAGAGATCTCTCGAGATCTCTTTAACATTTACCGTTCATGCGTTCGTTCTTCAGGTTTTGTCACAAGGTAAAGTGCGAATGAACAAGTTCCATGCAAGTCCAAGCAATTACTCAGGCAGCATAAATCTAGCACTTGGCATATGCGGGATTAATAGCTGTTGATCTATATTTAGGCGTAATTGAACAACAAGACTGTGAGTATGCTTTTTTTGGGGTCAAAGACTTGACGCCTTTTTTTTTACTTTTTTTTATTTTATTTTTCTTGTGTTGTTTTTTAATGAACCCGCATCCGCAATGGCTATGTAGGGTTTTCACTGCTCTGTACTTAAACGCTATTACAAATTTGCCGACATTCCTGTGGCTAAAACTTGGCTGAGACCTACAAAAGCCCAGCGAAAACTAATTTTGCGCGCTCTTCGGGAAAGTGGCTTAAAGACTTGGCTAACCGCATTGACCATAACGATCATACATGTATATGCCCGCTGATTGATCGCTCGTGTGCCGCTCCAAAAAAATTAACAATACAAAAAACCACAACTGATGTTTCCATAGCGACACTTTTGTTTACTTCTGTTTTTTTCTTTGGTTTGCCTCTTGGTTTGGTTTTCTTTGATTCAGTACGTTGACATTCATTCGCTTTTGACTGTTGTGCTGGCCATGGCCAAAGTGCCCATTCGATATGTATCTTTATACATGTATTTATATATATACTTGTGTATCTGTAGCCTCTGCTCTAAATATAGCGACGCGCCACTTGCCCCATCGCAACTCGTTGACGTTGACCATGTGCGGGCATTGTGGGCGTGTCAAAGACTCTTTAACTAATACACTTAGTGCCTGTCAACTCGTGGGGTCAGCCTAAATGCAAATGTCTGAGCAGATGAACGGATGATCACAGGTGTTGCTCAGATTGAGAGGTTGGACAATAAAATGTGAAAACATGTTTATCAAATAATCGACATACCGTTTTTTCAAGGTGCTGCAAATAAATGAAACTATTTCTGTTTAAAAAGGTTTAGTCAAGAACAACATTTTTAAATTTTATTAGGATTGTATGATATGGCGTATTAAAATTAAAACTTTTAAGAATTAGAATTTAAATAAATAATTTAATGATTTGCTTAAGTAACGTAAATAAAATAAAATAAATGTTTGATTTTTATATATTGTATTTCTTTTTTATTTGAAACAATATTAAAAAATATCAAATTGTGATGAAATTAACATAAATTTGTTTATTTTTTATTTTTTGAAAAATTTAATTCTTTCTCAACTTACTGTAAAGACTACTTTACAGTATTTGAGTTAAAAATACCATGTTCAAAATATTTAATTATGGTAGCATAAATTAATTAAATATATATATCCGGCCAACTGGCCAAACTTAAAACAGATGCTTTGAACATTGAGCTGAAAAAATTATAAATGAAAACACAATTCTCTATAGAAGTAAAAAGGAAGCACAAATAATGTTTCCTTGTATAAATTGCCAAAATTTAGTTGTATATTTAGTATGCTAATGTGCGTAAAGTACCATTATTATAACTTCTTAGAACTGTGCCGCAAAGGCATTGTGGCATTAACTAAACCGTTAGCTGGCACAAACATTACCTGCTGCACAACAATTAGAGATGAGCTTGTCCAACTTTGGCTTAGGGCTGCTGGCAGGCGGCTGCCTTTGACAAGCGGCGGGGGCATAAATCACATTAAAACCGCACTCAAAGCCATATCAAATTTCGCGAACTGTGTGTTGGGTGTTGTTGCCGAGTTGGCCAAGTTAATTGATTGGTTGCTAGCTTGCCACGGCTGGGTCTAACCTCGCGCTCAAAGTCAAAGCCGCTGCTGCAAATGCCGCACGCCCGCAAGTGCTGACATTTGTTCAGTGTCACGACTTCACAAACAGCAGACAAAACTGGCAAATGGACAGACAGACGGATGGACGGACGGACGGACAGTTGGATAGATGAACAGACAGATAGATAGACAACAGGCACGGCAGTTTGTTCTGCGTTAGAAGTGCGCAGTTCGTCAGTCTGTCAGTCAGTCATTCAGCCAGTTAGTCGGTTTGTCAGTTTCCCAGTTAGTTTGCCACTCACGACAAAAGCGAGTTGCGGACTTAGTCCAAGTCCAAGACCTAAGACACAACCCTCGGACTAAGATGCAGCCGCTTTCTTTCGTGCTGCAATGACAGCGTCTAACAACTAAGAACGTTGCACGGGTCGACTGTCAACGACTGCACAATGCTCTCTACACAGTGTAAGAAAAGCAAAAAACAAATAGAAAAGAGATTTATGTTTCTTTTTATTATTATTATTGCCATGGAGAAAAAGATTATTGGCTTGTTATTATGAAATTGTCTTATTGATAAATTTTAATCTATAAGCCCAATGATATTTATGTTAAACTTTAATCTTTAAAGTCATCCGCTTAAGTTTTAAAACTGACGAAGTCATAGACTTTTCCAATTTAACCAGTTCCTGGTGGGCGTGTCCAAAAATTCTTGACACTTTAGCAGCTTTAGATTGCAGCCAACCCGATCATATATTCCAATCTTTAAATCTCTAGCTTCAATATTACATAAAAGTGTTCTGAAAATGTAAAAAATTGACGCACGTTGCCCAAAACCTATATACCCCTTTTCACTTGCTGAGCAGAGTATACCAAGTAGCGGGCAGGCGGAAATGCAGGCAGGCAGTATCCACCCAAAGCCTCATCATGGTGTCATTGATCTTTGATGCTGCAACAGGCGAACTGCATTGTTCTGAAGGAGTTGGTGGCAACTGTTGCTGCTGCTGCTGTGGCAACTGTTGCTGTTGCTGGTTGCTCCTCGGCTTTATCGGCTCGCTGATCTGCAGCTTTGCCAGCTTGCGGTACTTGGCTGGCAGTTCAAGAGTCAGCCTCACGTTGTGCGCTGTGTTCTCTGACGCTGCATGCCCTGTACCACAAGATGTTGCAACTGCCGCACTGCAACTGCTGCAATTTTTTTTCGAAATTAATTTAACATGAACTCGCAACTAATTTGGAAAGCGCGGACGCTGCGCTCAGTTGATTTGTGTGCTGCATAAAAATTCATTAAAGAAATGTGCGCCGTAAACATTTTTTTTTTGTTTTTGTGTATCTGGTTTTTTTTTGGCCAATTTCTTTATGGCTTCATATGGCTGGCAGACAGCTGCAAGTTGGCGGCGCTTTAATAGCCCCAACTTGACTCTTTTTTCTCTCTTCTTGCCTCTGTTTTTTTGGCCAAAACAAGTTTTTTGAAACTGGTTCTCACTGTTGAAGAAGTTTATTTTTCTTACATTTTTATTTTTTTGTGGCCAACAAGAATTTATTTCTAACTTAAGCAAATGCGACTTTATCGGCAAAAAGGCTGAGAGAAAAAAGCACATAAATAAATCGAATTGCGCGACTATAAGTTATCCTGTAAGCGGTTTATAAAGTGTGATATAAAGTGTTGGAAAGTGAAAACTGTATATGGGATATATGAGTGGATTATGTGGAGATTAAATGTATTATGGCGTGCGGGTAGGGTTCATAACAATTTGTTGTGTTCTTTCTTATAGTATAGCGTGTTTTTTTTTTAAATATATATTCAGTAAAAATGTATAATATATATAATTAAATCCAATCAAAGTTTTATTATTTTTAAGATGAATGTGGATCCTCCTCTTTAAGCGTTTAAAGTTTTTAGTTAGTATTAAAGTCTAAGCTTTAAGATATTCACTTAATGATAAAGTCAGCAGCTTGGACAAGGGCATAGGCCAGGTTTTTGACTAGATTTTTAAGAACTTGGCTGGCACAATTCATGTGAAAATCTGTTGGACTTGTTCTCGGGTGCGCTTGTTGCGGAAGTTAGTTGAGCTACGTGCTCTTGCCCCTAAAATCATTTGGTGTGACAAACGCTTTCGACTGGCCATTTCCGCTGCGTAACATGTTACGGGCCAACTTTGATTGAAGCCACTTCATGAAAACATACATCAAAATGTACAGCTACAAGTGCTGCAACGGGAAAAACCACTTGAAAATGCCAATGAAAATGCATTTTTCAACGCCTCAATCAACAACTTAATTCAATTAATTGCGAAATGTTTGTAGTTGAAGTGTGCAAACAAGAAGAAGAAGCACACGTTTGTAATGAAAAGTGCAAGAAAAACAACAGCAAATCAAATTAGAAACATGAAATTCTTATTAAATAACAGCGGCGTGTCTTTACCTAAAATAAACAAACAAATACAAGCCAATAAAATGTGTGCATAAAAGTTGAAAAACAGATCATTTGCCTCTCGCTGTTGTTGTTGCTGCTCCATTGTTCTTGTCGCTGTTGTTGTTGTTAGCAGAACTCGCAACGTGCACGTAAAATAGCTAAAAAGCCATGGAGCAGCACACAAGCTGATGCAGCAAGCCGGAGTAGCTGGGGGGAATGGGCGTGGCCCAGTGGGTGGAGGGGGTGGTTAGCTCAGGCAGTCAGGTTGAAATTGGTGCATGAAAAAGCGTTTGGGCAGTAGCGTTAACAGTGCGCTAAATAAATATGCATACACATGTGTGTACGTGTTATGACTAACTGATTGTGGAATGTTGCAAACACAAAAAAGCGAAAAATTGGCAAACTTTGAGTTGAAGTAGTTCGCAAAAGTAAAAAATAACGAACAAACTGAGATTTCAAGTTTATAAAATTAATCCACATACTTAAAGTTCTTTAAATAACAATCTTTAAAAGATACAAATTTTAAATAAAGTAGTAAAATTGTTATCTAACATCAAAAACATAAGAATTGATTTAATATTGAAATTATGGAACTCACAAATTGAATAAAACTATTAGAAAATATTAATAAGCGTTTTTTTACTTTCCCACAAGCTTCAGTAAAATATTCAGATTATTTAATTGCTTTATAACTTTCTGCCATTTACCTAACCACATTAAAGAGTAGAGAAATCCAAATCTAAAAGCTGTCTAATAGTCTACTCAGAACATTTTAGCATATGCTACTGTATATATATTTAGATGACCATTAAGATTAGCAATCGGCTCATGTCTCACAGAATTGATTGCGTATAAAAAAAGAGCGAAAATGTGAAAAAACTAGCCAAACTTTTAGTTATATATTTTTCAATTTATAAGCAGCTTATCCTGTAATCTGATACAAAAAGGTTAAACAAATTTGCATAATCAATTTCTGAGACAACGTTTTTCTGTTTATGTTGGTTTTTTTTATTAGACTGTTATTTGTTTTTTATTTGATAAATGTGATTGTCGCATTATCATATTCGTATTAAAGGCGCTTTTAATGAGCGGCAACAGCTGCCAGCCGCGTGGCCTAATAGAATTGGCAAGTTAGCCAACATTTTAAATATAATTCAAAAGTATCATCATCATTGTCGCCTTTTGGCCAAGCTGCCGGTTCCCATAAGCCGCTTTTGGCCAGCAACTTGTTGTGGCAACATTTCAATTTTACCAACTGATGGCTGACGACTGTTGCTGCTGCTGCTGCTGGCGGTAATTGCCGCTGTTTTGGTTGCAGCGCAGCCAGCTAATCGCGCGATCTTGACTTGTATCTTATAAATACCCCACAATTTATGTTTGCTTAAGAATTAACCGTTAAATGCGCGTGCCGCTGCTGCCTCTTACTTAATTAAAGGCCTCGACATCGCGCCGCTTGGCAGCTATTTACACGCCCCAAAACTACAACTTGCTCAATATCTACACTTAGAGAAAAAAAAAAGATTTCGTACTCAATTCATAAATGTTTAAAAAAGAAATGTTCTTAAAATGTTAATATCAAAACGGGTTAGAAAAAGCTTTTTTCCTCTAAGTGTAGTATATGCCATATGCGGCCGAACTTTGTAATATCTTCCGATAGCAAACATGTAAATACACTTCGAAGCAAGACATTTAAATCGAGTAGCTCAATTATTCTCCAAGTGTATAAAATTGAAAATTAAGCAGCGAATTTCCAGTCGCCACAAATTCAATTTTCTAAACAAACGCGCGCCGTTTGACATTGAACGTCGCGGCCTTTTCTGCTCGCATTTCCTCCCATAAATTTGGCCAGTTTTGTAATATTTTCGCTAAATATCGAGTTTGCGAGTGTGTTGTGTGTGTGTGTATGCGTGTCTAAAAATTAATTTGTTTGGCTTCGCTGGCTGCTAAGAATTTACAGCATTACGAAAATAAAGTAAACTTTATAAAAAAATAAAACTACAAATGCAAGCAAGCCAGTCAACAATTTTGCAATGATATCATACACTTTACAGAAAAGGGTTCTCTACTATAGTTTCCAAGTATTTTATAACTATGCAATTAGTTGTGTTATTGTTTGATTTAGTTGAATGTAAGGTACGGACTTTTTCACAAAGAATCCATTGGCATGCAAATGTAATGACTTTGGGAACTGGTTTTGCATACATTCAGTTACAATTGATGCACATGACTAACAGGCAAAGTACTGGGTATTTAACTATAGTATATATTTGATTACACTATTATAGCTTATCATTGTAGTGGGCAGCAGCAACAACAACTCGTAATACCCGAAAGTACCCAAAATGAGCCAGAGCAACGAACTTGTAAAACTTTTGAATAGCTCATGAATTTTTTACCTTAAGGTTTTTTAATATGCCAAAAGCATTTGAGTCTTAGAAATGGACATATAACAATCAGCATATTAAGCAAACGCTGAAGTGTCTTGAGCATTTATTATAATTTATAGTGATATTCCAACAAAGTTGAAAGTAATTCAATGACATTTGCATAACACTAAAGACCTGTTGAATCATTGGCTTTAAAAATTATTGATGAATCATAAACAAAAGACGGATTAGTTGTTAGTCAACTAAGAAATTGTTGTTTCACATATACTTATGTGACTAAGAGCTAAATTAAGTTGTTTTTATTTACAATTCGCAACTAGTTTAAGCTGATGTTTGAATTTGGGGAAATTGAACATAAGTAGCTTGCAATTTTTATCTTGTCCCTTGTCTCATATATGATTATGATCCTAACAACGTTGTTTTTATTTATCATTCTCAACTGGTTTAAGCAGCTGGGCTTGAAATTTGAGCTGCTGTGTGAAATGTAAATGTGCCGAATGTTTCATTTAATGTGTTATTTACGAGCTGCGTTTACACAATTTATGTACTCCGGCGGTGCCCAAGCAACAGGCTATCAAGAATACGGGCAATGACGCGAGAGCTGAACCCGGGTTCAAGTTCAAACAAAAAACGGAATGTAATTAAAATTATTATGTCACGCAATGGGGCGCTCGATTGACAATTTACACACAACAAACACACACACACACACACACTAACACTATATATGCCAATAGAGCATTGCGCAAGATTTTGTCTAAACATAAAAAATATTTATGAATATATTTTTTATATTTTTCATTTAATGAAAAATTGAAATTCATGTAATGCGTTTTTGATTGAGCATTTTGGGCACGTTTACAAATATTTCAATACAAGTCAAGCGCCGCGTGAGCTGCCAAAACGAAACAACAAATTTTTATGAATGAATAGCGCTAAATTGCCCATTGCAATAACAACAACAACAACAACAACCGAAAACAACATTAAACACAACAACATTAACAATTTTTAAACTTTTCGCAATATTTGCAAATGGTTTTTTTTGCGTTTTGACATTGTCAGCAGCACCAGTTGCTGCTTGACCCCAAAAATGTGAAATTTTTCAATTGATTTTGATTATTTTCTCAACTTGTTGAACTCAATTAATTAACTGAAGATAACTTGTTGTGGGTGTCAGCGTGTCCACCAATTGGCCAATTGCCTTCGACAAGCTGTACAATTTGTCCCTAGGGGGTAGCGGCAATAAGGGTTAAAATAGTAGTTTTATTTTTGTATTTCATACTTTTTTCCTACTTTTAACAATATTTTTCTAATCTTTTGCTTCGTTTCTGTTTTTCTCTTTGCAGGTAAAGCCAAAAAGCTAAAAGATAAAACTATTTGTTACCTACTTATGTATGTACATATGTCTAGGTAAGCTCGAAGCCTCCCATAAAACGCAGCCGAACATTTTTATGAGCCAAGTGCCAAAAGCATATTCAAATGATGTTGCGCCCCGGCCAAAGCCAAAGCCAAAAACCGAAACCAAAACATGTGTCAGACATGTCAATGCGGTGGTTAAAACCAAGTGCCCATAAAACCCCCAATGTGGTTAGAAAATTGAAAGAGAGGAGGAAGTTGGAGAGTAAGAGTGGGAGAGAGAGCGAGTGTTTGCCTGTGGGTAAGGAAAAGTCGAAGCTCATTTTTATGCGCATTTGCAGTTTGCAAAAATTTTACTTAGTTTTTCGCCGGAATTACATTACAAAATGCAATACACAGCAAGCAAACAATGCAATAGGTGACCTTGATAGACTAGGAGTTACTATGTATATAGTTTAAAATGTTAATATCTTGACAAATTTGATGGTAGCTTAACTCGTCTTTTTGATTTCTAGGGAAAGCTTTTGAAAATGTTTATAAAATTGTTATAAGTGGGACTACATGCGAAATTTTCTAACTCTCACTTCACTGGTCCTTGAGAACGATGAGATCATCAAACAATCTGATCGTTACCAATATATAGTGACCAAAATATCATTACAAAATGCAACATACAACAGGTGACAGTTTTTATTGAGCTTGATGGACTAAAAGATATCCTGTAATTTCTTCAACATGAAGTCTTAAAAAAATATGATAAATGCGAAAGTTGTTTTAATTTGATCTATAGTGAATGCCAGAAAAACTGCTACTATATAAATTGAATCAAGGAGTATAACCCGAGATACATTCAATAGGGCGGATAAGTTTTCTGTCAAACACACAATATAAATAAAAATTATTTTCGTTAATATTTATATATATTTATAAGTATATATATAAGCTATAAAGTCCGATATTTCTAATTTGTCGCTGATATACATTTACACAATTCAATCATACAATCCTCAAATTTGTTTATGTTTACAGGGTATCTATATGTTGACATATTCTAGTTAATGTCCAACGAGCTGCTGGCTGCCTGTTGACATAGCTCAGCGCTCAGTCTGGCGCAGGTTTCCTGAATTGTCAGCTTATCGGCGGCCACGAATCTCGCCGGCTTGTTTGTTGCCGCCGGAAATTTCATAATTTCGCTCGTTTTTCGTAGCTTTTGGAAAATTAAAATGTTGCATTTAAGAAAAATTGTATTATTATGTCTTATTTTTGTATCGTTCGTAAAATGTCATTGAGTGACACTTGACACATCGCCCACCCACCCGCCTGCCCAAAATCCGCGCCATGCACGAGCACAAATTATTTAGACTGCGACCATTGTCGCCGCCCACCCCAAAAAAAACTACAACCTTTCCCTGCACACTCGCCCCCGCTGGCCCAGCGCTAATTTTGTTGATTTAAGCTGCTTTGGCAGCAATTGCCGCGACGTTGCACATTTAAAGCGATTCAAAGCGACGCAGCAGAATTAATAAAGGTGAAAAATCAAGCAATTTCAAATTGTAGATTGAAAATTGAAATAGTTATTTTGGTTTCTTTTCGAGCTGGTTGTTCGCAGTGCGCTTGCTGGTTTACTGACTGTCTGACCAACCGACCGAACGATCGCAATTACTGCCACAATTCGCGGCCATTTCCGCTCTGCTACTGCGCCTGCGTTTCAGGGCGAGGTGAAGAGCGGAGGTGGGCTACCGAGAGGTGCAATAGAATCTAAAAGCGTTGCGCACAGTGGAATTTGGAAAAAACACGGCATAGAAATATAGAAAATATTTTTAATTACGCTTAATTAGATAAAACTTCTGTTAGTTTTATAGAACCTATAAAGACTTCTGATGGTGGGAAGTTTCAAGAGTTTTTGAGATGTTTTAGAATTAACTTTCTTTTGTTTCTATGTTTTGTACTTTCTGCATCGTTAAAAGTTCTGCATTTGTCTTTATGTCGTTTACATAATTTATTTGCAATGCATTCTCTGAATTTATTATATTGTTTAAAAAAATGTTAGTAAAAACAGTTTAGTAAATAAATAAAGTTAAAAAGTTCAGCAATCTACACAATGACAAACATATTTATTACGTGAAAGCCAATAAATAAAATTTATGTATTATAGATTTTTTCTTAATTTTATTTTTATTTCTGTTTATTACTATATGCCTGAGAGAATGAGTTTTGTTCTTAATTCTCTTTGATAAGACTTTCGAGTTGAGCTCTAAAGCTAATTAGATTTTATGTATAAACTTTTTGCAGGATTGCAGAAAATTCAGTTTATTTGATATTTTTTTGCAGGATTGCAGAAAATTCAGTTTATTTGATAATCTTTATTATTTGATATTTTTTTTATTATTATTTTTTTTTGCATTATAGATTCTACTGAATTTTTCTTAATATGTGTGCTTTTTCAATATTCACTTGTTTTTTAATATTTTAAGCAACCTTTTCTTTTTCATTCGCCTATTGGTTGCCACATTTCGTTGCATGTTGCACCATGTTTGTGCCACAGCCTCGCAATGTGCCAAAGTAGGAACGAGTACTCGCACTCGCACTCGCACTCGTAATATATTTGTTTTTTTAGGCAGCCCGTTCACTTTTTAAAGGCCGTTGTTGTTTCTCCGTCGTTTTCGTACTCACAAAATTTGTATGGACTCGTTCTTTATAAACATTTTTGTTGTTTTGCCTGTCGAATCACTTTTTTTTGCTTTTCGGGTAATTAAAAGCAACGTCCAAAGTGCAACTGCAGTGGGTTTAATTTACATATGTTCCAACATTTGCGCTGCGCTTGCCTGACAAATGTTGTTGTTGTTGTTATATTGTGTGTGGGTGTTTCAATTTCCAGTCTGGCACTGGCTTAATGGCTATATGGGGGGCATGACATTATGCGCAGCCACGCCCAAAAATAAAAAACAGCTGTGCTGATCTACTGCTTCACACAAGGCCCAGTCACAAAGTGGACAACATGTGGCTGGCTGCCACTGCCACTGCCACATGTGGCACGGCGGCACATTCTGACACCTTTCGTTTAGATAATTCGCTACGCATTTGCCGCATCATTAATTAGTTCAGTTTCATTAGGCTAGAAAGTTTTCTAATGGGGTTTGATGCTACTTTTTTTTGTTTTTTTATTTTGTGAAAGTTGAAGCTGCGCTTCAGTTGGATTCGATATGTCTAGCTTTTAGGCCTGGTTTATTTTTAAGTTGTGTGAAAACCTCTTGTTAACAACAATACAACATTTACATTACCTTGAGCTCAAACTGCCAAAAAAATCAAAAACCAAAAAATAAAGAAGAAAATATTGACTCGAGTTGCATCCAACTTGAAGTCTTTTTGATGCTCAAGTGGCTGAACTCATAGATCTTGTTCCCTATATCTCTTTTCATATACCCCGCATACATTGCAAATGGGTAAGAAAAAGGGTATATTGAACTTGAGCATGTGTATGTAACGGGCTGAAGCCGTAAACAATTGAAAACTAATTGTGAACAAGTATAGAAAAAATACTAAATGCTTAATCAAGATTACGTGATCAATCCTGTTCAATAAAGAAAGTTATAATATTGAATATTTAAAAAAACAAATTTCTAATTGTATTATCACAAATTTTCTTTAAATTTCAAACCCAATGTTTTTTAAATTTATTGCTTATTACTTCAGCTCGACTATGTGTAGGGTATCGCCTAGTCGAATAGTTTCACATAGAGCACTCTTAAATGTTGCTGTATGTGTGAGGCATTCCAAAATGCACTTCAAGCTGCAAGTTTTAGCTCAAGTGCCACTACATGTCAGTTATGGGCTCCACATAAGCAGCTAAGTGTATGTGAGTGTGTGTGTGTGTGTGCATGAGTAAGTGTGTGTGCGTCTGGTGGGGTCCATATCTAAGCTACATCGCTGTCTCTGGCTTTGGCCTTCTTCTGTTTGCCTTTGGGGGTTTTTCTTATATTTTTTTTGCCATTAGAAGCGCATGTCTGCAGTTGCGTCGACAACAATCAATTGGCTTTAAACACACATTTTATTGGCGTCATCAAATTGCTGTTTCCTTGGAAATCCGCAATGCAACTTTCCCAAAGCGCGCGCGTTTAGAATCGGCTCTAAATGGTCACAGTGCCTGCCTTGTCATGCACATCATTATCATCGCACAATGATCATCTGCCTTGGCAGCCATAAATAATGCTGGCTGCCAGGAATACTCGCTCTTGTGGCTCTTTGGCCCAGAGCCGAGCTCGCTCTGTGCCTTCTGGTCGTTGCCCGCATTCTGCTTCACGTTTTGCTGCGACAAATCCATACCTAAGCCTCGCATACTACTCTATCTAGTCGTATCTGTGAGACGCTCGATCCATACTCTATCTAAGTATGCCGAAAAAGCAAAATTAATTGTTCAAGCACACCTTTCAAGGAAGCTGCGAGTTGTTGTTGTGCTGTTGCTGTTGCATGTGGCACAGTCTGTTTGGATTTTTGCTTCACTTTTCTATTGCACGATTTTCTGCCATATTTCTTGCAGCACGATCGAGTTGGTTGCTTCCTGCAGCCGCTTAGCCCCTCTCAAACCCCTCTCTGTTGTTCCCCCAACAGACTCCGTCTATGGCGACATTGTGACGTTGTTGTCGTCGTGCTCAACTGCAGCGTTGTGTCTTATGTTGTGTGTGTTTGCGCTCTGTGGCAGATTATTATCAATTTTCCTTTAGCCATGACAACGAATATTTCTGTTTGACATGTGTGAAAATATTTGTTTTCGAGCTGCCTGCAATGCGGGTACCGAATTTAGGCTTACATGCTTACATATAAGTATATCTTTGTAATTTATATCTATATACTGTGTATCTGTTGCTTAACTTGAGCTTTTGCTGTGCCAAAAATAGTGACTGGTCGCGTCAGAAACAAGAGCAGGCTAATTACTAGAAAATAGTCCATAATAGTGAAAAGTTATTTGATTTTCTCATACTTACAAATAATTAAACATTTACACATTTTCTATTTAAATTCCAGCACAATTACGGGGTATCTTCTATTCAAACATTGAAAACATTCACAACATTCCTTCAAATCATTTTACGTAATTAAATAAATTCAACAACTATTTCTGCAATTTTACGCACAAAATAATTCAGCTAGATTTTCTATAAAATATTTTTTTTGGTCATGCCACCAATTGTGGCAGCAAGGCGTTTATTGCCTTTGGCATTTTGTGTTTGAATGTTTCAGCAATTTGAATGCATATTTTCAGGTCTTTCAGCTGCAGCAAACGCAATGTTTGATTTGCAAATTGCAACTTGGCACATCTCAGGCAGACAGCCAGCGCGGCGGCGCGTCGCGTTGCACGAAGTTGCGTCGCAGAGGCAGTCAAAGCCACAGTTTTTGGTGCCAACGCAGATGCAGCTGCTGCACACTGCAACTGGAGAACTGGAGAACTCTTTGACAGTCGCTGTTCGAGTCAAGCTGCCAACTGGGCATAATTATGCACATACAGTTGCCGCACAGTGGCGACGGGCGGGACAACGGGGTAGCAGCTGACTGGGGTCGCTGTGGAATTCGGTCAAGTACTTGCCACTCGCTTAATGCAACTGGCTGCCAACGGGCTTTGCTTTGGTTTTGTTTGATTTGATTTGTGTGACATGTGGAAGCTGTCGCTCGTCGCATTATATTGACACTTTATCAGGCGCGCAGACAAGAGCACCCCTTCCGCCGTCAGCCGCTCGCCTTGTAGGCCATATGCATATGCATATAAGACCTTTCGTTGGGGACATTCCGATACATTTAAGTGGAACACGCAACTTTCTACGCATTTGTTACAGTTTGTCGGCCCACACGCTTATCATTGCGCCCAGCACAAAATTTAATTATTTCGCCTGTCAGCCAAAGGCGCACGTAAAGCATTTTTTAATGAGCCGACCTCGAAAAGAAAGTCCCCCCAGCCAATACGAAGTTCGTGATAACACGTCTCTGGCCCATGTGTCTTGGCCAAGTCCAGACCTGGCATCCGTCCAATGACTCGGCTCATCTGCGGTCGATTCGCTGAACGCGCTTTTAATGAAGCTGCCGGCTGCACGACGACGGCTGCCGCTGCTGTTCATTTGTTGTTGTTGCCATTGTTGTTGTTTTTCTTTTCATTTGCTTGTTGTAGCTACCGTTTGTCTAGCCTTTTGCTACTGACACTTACAGGCAGCTACCTTCAATTACTTTGACGCAAAACTATCATTTAACAAGCATATGTTTAAAGCACCCAAGATTACATTTTGTGGAAAGTGCATGCTGACAAGACACCCTGTAATCGGGACTGAACGCACATTCCTGCTCGCATTTTATCACCAGATATAATATCTGTAATTGTCATATATTTAACAAGCATGTGATTAAAGCAACTTTAAAATAACTAAACTAACTACCAAATTATTATATCTATTTAATTTTAAGGCGATTTTTGAAGATGTTAATGTGATCACATCAGAAATGTATTTAAATTGGCTACGCATTTAGAGTATATAATTGTGTCCTATGCTTTAATACGCGGAGGTGCATTTTGAAGATATTATGGTGATCAAATTTAATATCTCTAAAAATGTTTGCCATTTTGTCGGAGTGAATATATGTACGTATTTGTTGTGAATTCAGGAGATATAAATATAATTAAAATTTTTATTAATTTATGCTTTATGTTATTATGTATAATGAATAAAATTCTCTGTGTCATCCACCTACTATCTCTTAGATCGACAGATAGGGATCCTTTATTTCACTTATACATTTTTGTACGCATGTGAAAGTTTTATTACACCATTCAAATGGTAGCTAGCCATAAGTACGTTCCTAACATATGACAAAAATATTTATCAAAGCAAACTCCAAGTAATTTAGCATGAAATTTTGCTTTCTTTTCGTTTCATTTCTATTTTACAAAAACCATCACACACAAAAAAAAGAAAATTGTATTTGCCAAAAAGAAAAAAGTCGAAAAAAAAAACTTTTCATTTCAACGGTCGCATTGTTGACTGAAATTATTTGGCTAATTGGGCGCGAGCCGAGTGAACCTCATTATCTGACTGCACTTTCGCCGGCACTGTCAACTGGCATTAGCCGTGATGAAGGCCAACGCTAACGCAGCGGACATTAAACGCCTCTGAATAAATTCAAATTAATTGATAAACCACAAAACGCGAAACCCGTCCAGCAAAATGAAATTATCGCCACGTTTTGCCGCAATCGGCGCAGTTCGGCATTTAGCTAAACAATTTGCAGGCCAAAACATTGCAACCGTTTGGGGCAGGCGCTGCGCGGCAAGGGGCTGTGTTTGCGCATGCGTCGCTGCACGCTGCAAGCTGCCTGCCGCATTGCGCAAGTGCAGCCAGTGGGTTGGCCGGACGGACGGACGCACGGACACTGGAGCTAGCCGGTCCGGTCCGGTCTGGTTCGCAGCGCGTGTGCAACGCTGCGCAGATTTTGTCGCATTTTTATACTCTTGCAGAGGGTATTATAATATTGTCAACGTCTTTGATCTTAAAAGTACGCAAATCTTAATGAAACTTTGCACTGATGCTTCTTTTTGTTACAGGCAGCAAAGCCGGAATGGACCACCATATTATAAAGCTTCCGTAGCAACGATCAGTCAAAAAAAAACATTTTTTGTATAAAAAAGATTTTTTTTTCGAAATATCCGGAACAAACTTGGCTCTTGGCTAATAGCTCCCATAGAAATTAACGTTGGAAAAATGAGTTTTGTATGAAAAACTTTTTTGTTTTCATAGATTTTCTAACCAAAATCAAATTTCTATATTTTATAATCATATACGAATAACCTTTTGTGCACATTTATTTATTTCGCACATCTTTTATATGTCTGCAAGGGTATTTAAACTGCGGCTGCTTTTTCCTCCTATTATTTTTCTGCCAGCCAGGTATTTGTTTTCATTGCTTGCAACCCGCTTCACACTGGCCTGTCCCTCTCTTCGCGTCTCTCGTTGCACCGTCAATGACTTCATTTGATGTAACCGCCAAGGCATTTGAACTTTTGGCTTTTCTCCGGGCTTAAATCCTCTCGAGTGGTGCTGCTGCGGCTGCAGCTTTTGGGGTCTGGTATATTTTTAAATGGTACGACATTTCGTCATGCTAATCAGTATGAAGTCAAGTCGCGTTGCCTAATTGGCTTAGACGGCTTTTCTTGGGACCTGTGGGTTAAGTATGAGCCGTAAGCCATTGCGAAATCAAATGCATACGATCGGGGGTAAACAAATGGAGATTACTCTTACGGATTTAACAAATGTTATTTATTTAACATATACAAACAAGATTTTTTAATGTACCTAAGAAAGATACGAAAGCAAGATAATAATAAGAATGAGGGTGAAATATTAATAAAGGTGCAGTTTAGCTGTGAGAAGGAAGATTAACGAGATTTTATATTTGACTCTGAAATACTTTAGACTGTATTATAAAACAGATCAAAAAGTTAGTTAGTTAGAAAAATTAAAATAGAATGGAATTAAAAAATGAAGTGCATTTATATTAACCAAAAAATAAATAAATAAGAAAATAATAATACCTATAAGGTAAATTTGAAACACATAAGAAATTGCTTGGTCATGTGCTACCGAAGCTTTCAAATGGCGATCAAAAGACCAGAAAAGTATTTCCCAGTGGTTTGCCATTGATTACAACAATACATTATTTACAAATTTTGCGCAAATCGCATTTAGTTAACCTAATTGCTAATATTAATCATCCAAATGTAAGCAGTTTATATTACAATTTGTAGCTTTACGAACAAGGCCAAAAAGTTTTTTTTTTGTTGGTTTTGCCTGCTGTGTGAGATTGTAAAAAATGAATTGCGCTGCAGCAGCATAAACAAAAAATGTTATGGCGCTAATGTGGCGGTAATTAAATAAACGAAGTAAACACCAAGAAATTTAAGTATCCATGAGCGTTAATATATACTCTATAAAATAATATTACAATTGCTTGGGCTCAGATTTGAGTTAAGTTGAGTTCTGTGAGTGCTGTCTGTATATATGATTTGTGTTTTGATTATAGTTAAGATAAACATATGTAAAAACAACTCTCTGATTGATTGAGAATTGCTGTAATTGCAATCAAGTCAATGCCAAAGTCGTTTCCATTATCGCTTTTTACCTTCTTTGTTTTTGTTTGGCATTAGCATAAAGACTAATTTATGTATATAGACCCGATATCTTGTACTATTATTATGCATACGTGTGCGGCCTATCTACAAATTATGCAAATGACAGTGGGACGATGACGACGACGACGACGACAACGTCACGCCAAGTCAATCGCCAATTGCCAATTGTGACATTGTTTAAACAATTTCCCCGGCGCAATTTTCAATTTATTTACTTTGGCACAACCCCCTACCCCATCCCGGCCCATGCTGGTTGGGCGGCGTGTGTGGGCCCCGACCACAGGGAACTGCGTGTACATGAAACAATTAAACTCAACATGCATTAATGTCAAGTTATTCGCGCTCTGCCCGGCAATTAGAGGCGAAGTTGCAGCGGGCAGCGGGGCGACGCATGCGCATTGAGCAGTAAATAACCAAGCCACTAACTACAAAAACAACAACATCAACGCGAAACAACTGACAACAACAGCAACAAGCTGCAACAGCTGACAGCTGCAGTTGTAAATTTGATTTTTATGGCCAGCAAACATGTTGCCAATTGGCAACAGCGCTTTCGCAGCCAACCAGCCAAACAAGTCGGCTCAATGAGTTTGTCTCTGATATCTGTCAGCACTAAATGCAATTGCAACTGCAACTGCAACGGCCCGATTTTAGCGGCTTTGAGGTGTTAATTTGGCCAAGCATTCCAGTCTATGTGCCCGCTGTTCACGTCATCTACCGTTGTGGATATTAAGACTTAATTATAAAAAAAAGTGTAGAAAAAAGTTAAATATATAGATGAGCACAAATATATTGCAATTAAGATTTAAAGTTAGTTTAGTTCGATATCCAATAAGTTCTGTAACAACAATGAGCATAAAATGGTTTTAGGTAATTTGAAAGTTGCAATAACTTCACAGCGCGGATTTAAAATAATTGCCTGAGGGACTGCAGGCTTTGTTTCCGCATTTGAAAGGGGTCCACTCAAACTCGTCACTAACAAAGTTTTGTTAAATATTTAATCTATATATTTTTTACTATTTCCTTATTCATATATACCAAAAACCATACAGAGAATGGGTTCCACACAAGATATTCCACAAATTCTGTAAAAATAGCGTGTTTCGAAAATGTTAATAATTACACTCACAGAAATATTCAAGAACTTTGAACTGAAATCAAGTATATGCGCTTTTAAAAAGATTCTTTAACTTCTGAACAAAAGTCGTATTTCCATAATGATAATTATTATTCTCAAATATCCCAAATATATGACTCAAATATTAAAAGATTTTACGCTTTTTTAAATTAAGTAAATTCTTGTCACCAATATTTAGTTTCTAATTCAAGAAAGATTTATGCTTCATTTAAATGTTAGACTATGAGATGGAGAACTAAGAAATATTTTCGCTTGATTTTTTTCTGAACACTCAACCTAAGTACTTTCTGTGTGCCACAAGTAGTTTAACGAGGTATACAGACCGGCTAATATTAATCAACCTCTTGAATCCTCTTGTACTCCATCCCCCATCATCATTATTAGTTCAATAGAAATTGCAAATGCAGAACAAAGAAATCTGCTCCATAATATAAAAATTGCATAAACATGGACTTAAATTTCAGTTATTTGTACACTTCTGCAAGTATAATTAGAATTCTTTGGCCTTTCGATTTCCTAATAAAAAGCGAAAGCTATGTAAATTTTTTCGCAGACATCTTCAATGTTTGCCAGCTGCATCTGCAGCTTGAGCTGCGTTCAACTTGAAATAAGCAAAACTTCATTTTGTCAGCTGCATTTTAATTACTTTTTCGCCTCCAAAAGAATCGCAGAACTACAAAAAACAGAAACAACAACAACAAATAAATAAACACAAAATGCTGGCAAATTGATCGTGTTGTTGTTGTTATTGTTGTTGTGTCTGGCTTGTCCAGCAAGAAAATCGTGACAATAATGCCAAATCGAACGGATGTTTGAAAATCGACAAATTTAAAATGAATTTGGCCGCCGTTGGCACCATTGGAGCAGCAGCAGCCACCAGCAACAGCCAGTCGCAGAATTAAGCAATTTGTCATAAAGGGAAACAAAAGAAAAGAGAACTACCTTATAAATAATGTGGCTGACTACCCAAAATAATTTATAATAAATTGTCGCTTGACGTGTTCGCCAGTTGATCTTGACTCGCAACAAACTTATTGGCAATTAAAACCGGCGCCCAAAATCAAATGCGCTGCGGGTTAAAGTTTTAGGATGTTGCTTGCACCAAGCCCTCTCTTCCCCTCACCCCCTCGCTGTGCAATGATCTGTATGGGTATTGCAATTTATGGAGGTCACGAACTGAAGCCATACAAAGCAACGATGGGTGTGTTGAGAGACTGCGAACAATTTGCTCAAGATACAATTATTTGTTCTCTTTCAAAAGGGGACAGGCTAAAGTTTAACAAAGAACAAAAAAATATCTGACATGATCTTAGGAACAGTTTGGTAGCAAAGTAGGAGATCCATTAAAGATATAATTGTTATTGTTTTGTATTAACATTATTATATTTACAAATTATATTTTATTATTAAATTATTTTAGTTTCTACCTTCTGTAAAGCTTATCAAAATTCACATATATCATGGCAATAGAAAGTAAATCTAGAAACTTTCAAATTCGATTATCTGTACATTTTTCTATACTTATTAAAATTCAGCAAAATACAGATAAAGATCTACAGAACGGTTTTGCACACCATGAAATAGACCAATAGAAAAAGAAACTTTCGCACAGCATGATTCTAAACTTTCAGAAGTCGCTTCTCTCTTTATTTTGTCATTCAACTTTCTTATAGTTTAATTAATTTCAAGTTAAAAGAATGCATATATAATCGAAGCCACAGTTTGGTAGAAAAGACTAGCCATATAAATAATGGGTAGGGCACTTTCATAACTCACTTCTCTCCCTTACTCTCTTATTATTTTTAGCTTCTTTAATTCTTATAATATCAATCATCTTCTTTTACTGTTGCTCCTCTTCTTTTGGCATGCCGTACACTTATTTAGCTTTCTTCATCATTGTGTACTTATCGAAATTCTTGTTGCCTCATGTCACATGTCGCTTAAATGCTTATTAAAGGTCTTTTCGCTTCTCTCTGCTCACCGCTGTCCTGCTTGTCCTGCGCTGTGTTCTGTGCCAGTTTCGGTTGCCGCCCATTTGAATCGACTCGCTTAGTTGCATGCGGCTTGTTGCATGCGGCTTGTTGCTGGTTGCTTGTATTAAAGTGCAGTTTGCTTAGGGCGCACTTAAGTGCCGTTATTTTAATAAACGCCGCCTGAGCATGCACATAGCTTCTCTCTCCTCTCGCTCGATTCCTGCCCTTTGCAGCTCTTGGCTTTTGTTTTTGGGTAAAAGTTTGCATTGCTTTTCTTTCCGGACGACTTTCTTCCCAACAAATTGAAACGCAGCTGGCGGCGACCGCGCACGTTGCGAGTTCAAAGCGTTTTGTGGTAAATTATGGAGCAGGCAGTACTCGGTTTGGGGCATAATAACGATTTGGCAACGCCCACGCGTTGTTGCCCCTGCTGCCTGCTTTCAGCCTAGTTCATAAACTAAGCATTTTATTTTAAACTTGCGGCATTTGTTTACTTGCCACGCCGAGTGCTTAGAACTTTTGCGCCCCGTTCATGCAAATGTCAATGTTTAATTGACAGACGAGGCCACGCCCTGTGTTTTTTTTATTTTGTGGGATAATCAACCAACGCCAGCCAGCTGTAGACAGTGGCACGGCTTTGTCTGGCGGCGACGGCGGCTTCAGCTCCACATTTGTCGCTGATTTTCGATAACCAATTTTCAATTTCAATGCGCGACGCTCTGACATGGAACGACCTTGAGCCGTGGAACCAGTTCAATTATCTCCCCTCATGCTAGAGTTGGGCGCGTGTTTTGTTTTCTTTGGGGTCGACGAGCTACATTTTGTTGCAATAATCCTTTTTGAATCCATTGTTTTAGCTTTAACATTATTAGGTATTCTAAAATAATAATTGTGATATATAATAATAATATTAATATATAAATTTAATTATATTAATACAAATATTTATGAATGATTGTTGCGTTTGATCGTGCTCCTGTCGTGTTAGAAAAAAAGACACGCGCGCATCTCTACTACACGTAGAATTGAACTGAGATATATATATATACATCGCTGGCACTCAAAATAAAAAATATAATTCTCATCAGATGCTTTTGTGTAGTCAGTTTAATGCGTGTTTCATTTGACGCGTCATAAAATTAACGCTTTAAGCGGCGATTTGCGATTTGAACGATAAACATTTGACATTATAATTGCCAGTTAGCTGATGTTGTTGTCTTTGGGTGAAAGTATATCTGTTCAATATCTGTGCATCTGTCTGATTTTCTGACACGCCTAGCCAATACAAAATTCACATGTTTATGAGAGCTAATTCACAGTCTAAGAGCCCTTCTGCAGATGATCTGAGTCATCATTTAAGCGCGTAGAAAGTTTAAACATTGATTTGTTGTTGTTATTATTTTTACTTTTGTTATTTGCTTTTTTGGGTATTTTTGTTTTAGCCAACAGCTGTTGCCCAAATTAGTAGTTGTTTTTTAGCTCATTATCGAAACTTAACAAACATCAAATTTTCTACAAATGTTTATATTAAGTGCACTTTGAGCGCTTATTTAGATAATCATTTAGCACAGGGCTCAGCAGGGCGTGGCAGATCAGAATAAGGTGCAGCCCGCTGTTGATTAAGTCGTGACTGCAACGGGTGTTTATATTGTGCAAGGGTTTGAGTAATGCAAATGCAAATCGATTTGATACGAGAATGATGTTAAAATTTGCTAGAAAGCACGCAACCACTAGGAGATACACTTTAGTTATATCGTATACTTATTAATACATATTAATGTAAAAACAAATTAAAGAGATCGCTTGAAATTAAAAAAAAATTATAAAATTAGAATTGCCCAAACATGTTAAATTGGTTTTTGAAATTTTTTAGCCTATAATCTCTATTAAGCTTTTTCGAATAAAGAAAAGAAATTGTCATTAAAGATAACACTTTTTTTGTCTTTTACCAATTTTGAATACTAAACGCATAGAAAACTGATTAGTTCTCAAGCAGAAAAAAGTCAGCGCTTGATTTTAAAATGTCTCCCGTAAAGTTTTTAAATTTTATTCACAGGGTATAATAACCATCAATATGCCACATCGATTTGCACACCTCTCTAAACCATATTTATTGCATATGTAGGCTATAATTACTTGCAACACTTAATTGTTATAGGTATTGCTGGACTGCTAATTGCTCCAACTGTAATTCAATCAATTGTTAAATTGAATCTCGATTGAGTTACGATCCCCTGGTTGTTGCTAGTGCTTGCCTGCTGCATTTGTGATGCATTTATTCCGCTCAAGTGCACGGCAATCGACAAATTGTTCAACGAATGCGATGATCATGGCATTGGAATCCTGCTGCCACAATCCAGATATCATCATTATTTATATATATCAATGTAATCGGTTGGGCCTGTAATTTCAGTGCATTTACATGGGGGCAGGCAGCTACGGATTCCGCTGAAGGAGCCGGAGGACGGCATTGACAAGCGCATGAAAGCAATCTTCCATTTAATAACCAATTATCGTTGATCAACTGCACGCCCCGAACCAGCCCACTGGGACACTGAGGCACAGAGCAGGTGGCAGCAAGGGGCTGAAGTGGGAGGGGGTAGCGTACTGTGCAGACTGCACAATATCAATTACGAGCCACGTTTCGACTGATTATCCGCCAGTTCTTGCATGGGAATTGGCCATGGCCAAGGCAAACAGCCAAAGCTCAGACAGTCGGCAAAATGCAATTGGCAATTGGCAATCGGTCTGCAGCGTCTGCTGCTGCTGCGGCTGCTTCTTCTTCTTCTGCTCGGGGGTTGTGTCTGATTAGCGCTTAAACAAGTTAATGCCATTGATGATGCTTCCCCGATGCTCAACGGACGCCCAATGCATGGCAATGGGCCAGACAAGCCGCGTACGTGGTGCAATGACACACAGACAGAAACCGCCAAGGCTCTGGCTCAAGCCCCAAGCGTGTAGCAACGACTGCACAATACTCTGTTAACAGTGCAATAAAAGCTTAAACTTAAGCAATTGTGGCTGATTTGGTTGATACAATAAAAATGTAATAAATTTCAAATAAAATATAGATAATAAATAAAATAAATTAATAAAAATGAAAGCACATTTTTATGAACTTTAAAATAATACATTCAAAAATGCTTTAAAGCACGTATAAGTTAAAATAAAATATAATTTCAAAATAAAGAAATTTTGAAACAAAAAACATTAAAAAGTAGATCTAAGTTTAAGATAAAAAATTCAAATTTAGATCCAACAAAATTAGAAGAATCTAGAAATGCATTTAATAAGCTCAGAGTACCGAAAATATTTTTAAATATTTCAACAAAAATTTGTATGATTTCATGACTATGGCACTATGGAAGATATAGGTGAACGGTTATCAAACCAATATGCCTTCTTTTCCACCTTGTGCACGGAGTATTACAACCACTTGGGCCCAAGATAAATGGGCCAGCTGCTGATCCGACGACAACAACAATTACAACAACAACTGGCAACTGCTTGGGAGTCGCGGTGCGTTGCCTCTCGTTGCAGTTGTCAAAAAAGCTTTTGATGTTTGGCGACAACACTTGGGATGCGCCTCCGCGCTGCGGCTCATGTTGAACTTTCCCATTGGACGCCGCGCGTCGTCTTCCTAGAATGTGTAGCACAGTCGGTTGGTCTGTCTGTCACCCAATACCGGGCTCTGAGTCTGTCTCTGTTTGCCCAACACTTCTTATGTTAATGTGTTGTGCTTGTTATTGTTGTTTTTAAAAACCAAAAGTCAAACAATTTTTGTTGGCTTTACCTTGAATTTGAAAGCCAACAACACAAATAGCCGGTGACAAAGCCCAGTTAAGGCGAAAAACTTAGGGCTTTGAGTAGTGTAAAATGCTAGACAGCATAATACTAGACAACATGGGTTTTGAATCTCAGTATAGTGTTAGGCTGCTTTACACTAGACTACTGAGTTCAAGGCTCAAGCACATCTTGAAAGTAAACAAATAAATAAGAAAATAAATCGATAAAATTAAGAAGACTTAATCTGAAACAGTCTTGAATTTTCTAAAAAAAAATGTAGTTATTTATTGACGTTGCCATAAATGTTCTCAGATTTCGGAACTGTATAAAAAAACCAAATCCAAATACACGTATATAAAATAGTAAAAAGAAATAGTCGTTAGCATGATTATTTGAAGATTTTTACTTTATATATTATATCTATAAATACTATTTCGATTTATATACGAAATCAATCAACGTTTTTTTAATACATCAATTTCGTTGCTTTTTTTGAGTCTTATTAAACTGTTTGTGTGTTCTTTATGTTAACTGCTGTTGAAGCAAACACATTTCCTATAAAGTCGAAAGGAATTGACTAAAATCTAAAATTAGATAAATATTTATCTTTGAATTATCTTTTTCAGTGTTTATTTCATTCTGTTATCTGTGGAATCACTCAATTTTGCATTCAAGTTTGCATCTCCCATTTCTGCCTGACTTTGTTGACCAGTGTACTTTGAGGTCCAGTGATAATTCTGTAGGATGATGACTTAATTTGCTCCCATTAATATTTGTGGCACAGTCTGTGGGAACGCCGCGACTTAACCCCATGCAAATGAGCAGCAATTATGCTGATTGTGAACTAGCGCTAATTGACAGCCCCTCAATTGTGAACCTAAACAGCACAACTAACCCAATTTCGCTCACTCTGCGTCTCTTTGCAGGCTGCCCGGTGACGACGAGCTCCCATTGTCTGCGCTGCAACAAGTCGGGCTGCATCAAGTGCCCACTGTACCTGGTGACGGACACGCGTCAATGTGTGGACGAATGCCCCGCCGGGTATCTGAATCAATGGTCCGCTCACACGGAGTTCATGGGTCGGGTCTGCGTGCCCACGGGCTACTCGGGGCCGCTGATGGCGGCGCTGGCGGGTCTGTTGGGCGGCTTTCTGGTCTGCCTCTCGCTGCTGGCCGTGGCCGTGATGCTGGTGCGGCGCAAGCGCCGTCGCAAGTCCGTCAAACAGAAGCTCATCAACGAGAACACCATGGATCGTGCGGACTTTATGCGCCAGCTGAACGAGATGCGCCCCAATGCCGAGTACTTTCTGGCCATGCTGAACGACACGCGCCGCCAAATACGTAAACTGTATCTGTCCGGCGAGGTGGCGGCGGCCAACTCGTATCGCCCCATCGTCCGGGACCTGGCCAAGCTGCTGATACTGCTGAACAGGCCCATCGAGCTGATACCGACGCCGCCGCACGACTGGGCGCGTCTGTATGCGTGGTCGGAGCAGGCTCTGGAGCGCTACAAGCCGCAGGTGGGCCAGCTGATTGACTTCTTTCAGGCCAGCAACGGCGTCGGTGGCCACGAGGTGCTCTATGCGGCGCCCGCCAAGAAGCACCACCCCGGCCACAGCATCTACAGGCAGCAGCAGGCGACGCCGACGCCCAGCAATCAGCTGGGCGCAGATCTCCTCCCGGGAGATCGCAACAGCAGCGCCTCGGCGCAACAGAAGCTGCATCTGTTCGGCTCGCTGATCAGCCTGCACGAGTTCGAGGAGCCGCGCGCCTCGGATCCATTCGGCAGCAGCTTCAACACGCTCAAGAGCGGCAATCTCATATCGGATCTCAATGCCAGCTCGCTGTGGCTGGAGGATGAGTTCTACAAGCTGGGCTTTCGGCCGCAGGACGAGATAACGACTGAGCTCTAGTTGGCTGCCTTTTAAATTTCTTAACGTTAACTGTAAAAAGATGAGGACGCAGCGAGTATTATCCTAGCACAAAGCTGGCAACGCTACACGGATTTGAGTGCAGCGCGAGTCCAGCCCGGAGTTGAGCACATTCCGCCAGGCCATCAACAAACTGAGACGCACATTTAGATACGAGTCGCTAAATGTTAACGTTTAGTTTAGATTTAATCTAGCTTAACTTGTAGTTAGTCTTTAGCCTCAACAGAGCGAACTAGTCACGTAAAATCACACACACGCAAACACACACACACACTCACACTCACACAACATTGTAAAATACAAAATGAACATTTTTGAATTTTATGGATTTTACAAAAATCGCAACAATTATGTAACCGAACAAAATTCGATATATAATACCTAAACATATAGTATGCCTACTATAGTATATATAGTTACAGTACCTACATATATGATATTTATAGCGATAGCTTATAGAGACGGAGATTATTATAATGCTTAGCGAATCTATGCTAATGAACAATATGAACAATAAAATCAAGTGCCTACAACGATTTAAATGCATTATAGTTAAACTGGCCTTCAGACTAATAGCTAACGGTTTAAGCCAACGTTATGGCGCTTCGTACTTCCACACAATGTAGGGCTCCTCCTTGACACCCTGACTGACATCCGGCTGTCATGTCGCATCGTTGCTGGCTTCCTTTTGCGCCGACTGCAGGTGCTCCGCCCACTTGCGCTCGTTCACCAAGCGGGACAGCTCGCTGGCATCGTAGCCGATGAGCAGCTTCAGATCACAGTCGAACTTGTAGGCGAAACGCTTGCCGGAGACCTTGGATATCATGTCGCCATCGTAGTAGTAGCGCAGCGCACGCGACAGCTTCTCATAGTTCATGGCGGGCTTGTTCTTCTTCTCGCCCCAGAGGCGCGCCACGCGATCCGGATCGCTCAGCTTGAACTCGCCCTCGGTGCCCACCCATTCGATGATGTCCGTGTGCTCGCTGTCGGTGAGTATCTCGAGCAGGAACTGCCAGAGCTGCACCTGGCCATTGTTGCCGGACCCAATGCTGTTGTGGTGGCTCGGACTCTGCGGCGCCGGCGAGCTCTCCGAGGCTGCAGTTAGGGGGGGAAATCCATTTAGATCGGCTAGCCATGTCTTGGGCTGTCTACTTACAGTCGTTGCTCTTGACGCTCTGAAAGGATTTGCGCATGATGCGCTGCTCCAGGGCCACGCCAGCCGCGGCAGCTGCGCCCGCTGCCGCCTTGCCCTGCTTGGGCTTGCGCAGCTCCTCGGCCTGTTTGTGCACCACGGACACGAAGTTGCACTCCTTGAGCAGCTGCAGGTGCGTCCAAAACACATTGCCCGGATCACGCGGCAGCTTGCGGCTGAACTGCTCGTGCGTCAGCGAGCACAGCGCCTGGCCGGTGATGTACCAATCGTCCATGTTGAGGTCGCGCAGCTCGAACTCTTTGACGGCCCACATCAGCCAGTGGGCCACGTGCGCCGGCGTCCATTCGCAGACCGCTTCGGGTATTTTGAGGCGCATTTGCTCGCGCTTGAACTTGCTGTCCAGCACCCAGTTGAGCACCGGCTTGGCCACCTCCACATCGGCGTCCTTGTCGTCGTCGGTGACGTCCACATCGGGCGATTCATCCTTGAGCTTGCGTTTCTTGCCGCCTTTGCCCGGACTGCCGCTCGAGGAGCTCTTGCCGCTGCTGTTTGTGTCCTGGAGCTGTGTCGCCTCCTCGATGGCCAGTGTGGCCAGCGCCGCCTCGGTGGGCTTGAGCACATCCGCAATGTTGATTTTCTTGCGTATCGTTTGGATTTGCACATTGATCTGAACGAGACCCTCGCCCTTGACGCACTGATCCACCAGGTTCTTGTGCGGCTCCAGCTGCAAATGGTGGGCGGTTAGTTGGGTTACAAAGGATTCGTTTGGACGCTCACCTCCTGCGCATCCTGCAGGCAGAATGTGTAGTAGTGCAGCTCCACACCGATCTTTTGCTCCACGAGCTTTCTGCGGGGGCAGCAAGGGGCACATGTTTAGAGGTAGTTTAGGGCTGGGAAGCGGACTTACTTGAGCGTGCTTAGAGGCTCCCTTATGTCCATGTGCACTATGATTATGTCATCCGGCTCATTTTCCGCATCGTTGCCATCCTCGTATATGTTCGTCTCCTCGAAGATCTCGCTGGCTATCACTTCCTCTGCAAGGTGCATTATTAACTGACAAATTCTGACAACTGTTGCTGCACGCAGACTTTGTGCACACACTGTAGTTGGGCGATTGCCCCAACTCGACTTTGTTGGCCAGCTGCAGTAGACTCGGCTTAACTTACCCAGGCCACCGCCAGCGCTCAGGCGTCGCATGAGCTCCTCTGACAAATCGTTGTTGCTGTCCATTTTAGTTTGTTTACTTTTTTTTAATGGAGCTTCAAACAAATTGTCTGCAATTTATTTGTGACAGCAGCAGAGTTACCAGATGTGCGAACACTAGATATGCATTGGGTATTTTTAGTACATTACTGATGTGGTGCTGCCAATTTGGCGTGCTGTAGCAATCAGCCTGCTAGTGCTAGCACATTTTGGCGCTTTATTTGAATTTTAAATACTGAATTATTTGTTTAAAAATTATACACCTGATTTAAATTAAAGTTATATGAAAAATTCTTGAACAAATAAAGGAATTTATCTTCACGTTTATTTACAAATATGAAATATATGAAGATATAACAGACATCTATTTTTATATACAAAACATTTTGTATTCAATTAAATTTTATATTGAAAAACATTTAAAAACTTATTATTAATTATTGAGTAGAACTGTTAAATATACAATATTCTATATACATTAATTTACCATCCAAATTGTATAGCAGTTGTAGAATAATAAATGAAAATAAGCGTTAATTGTACATAGAGAATATATAAATTTCTTTATCGTATTTATTAAAATTTTTGAGTTTAAAAGCTAAATTATTTAGATGAAATGATTCACATGAATTTATTATTGAAATGTGGAAAATGGTTGAGAATTAAATGTTAATAAACTTTGATTACTAGCATTTCTGTTTTAATTTTTCGCAAAATAGTTCGTATTTTATTTATGTCTGCAATTATTAATAATTTTTGCGGGCGTAAAAATATTCAAATTGTCCACACACAATGACAATCAAGAAAGCTATCAAAAAGAAGTAAACACATTTCGTTTGATCAGCTTAATTGGCTATGATGCACACAGCTAATAAGGAAATTTATGATCTCTGCTGACAGCCAAATATCATTTGAAGTGATTCAGAGGCAAACTGTTGAAATAAATTGAAAAACTCTACGCTTTCATTGATAAACACTAATCAAACGGCACTCGAAACGCCCACTTTAATATGCTTATATATATTTGTATATGTGGAGTACTTGTTACTGAATCTGGCATGCGTCGAGACAATTGCCAATGGTTGTTAAAATGGATTGAGGAAGTGCATGGACACAAGTCGATTATGTAACTGGGTCAGCAGCTCCCACTAAAGCTGATAAAATGGCAAAAGAACCTGGTCCCTACACACACTAGCCCACACAAAGCACTCAGCTAGATACAAAGGCCGACAATTGTCTTATCAGCCGATGGTGGAGACTGTGGGATGCGGGGTGACCTGAAGTAAATCAATTTGTCCACATACTTCTCAAGTGTAAAGCGCAGTTGTTAAAACAAGCGATTTTTCATGTTCCACACACACACACACACACACTCTCCCCTATTCCCCATCCTCTCCCTTCCTCCAGCAACAACAACTGCCTCGAATGCGAGTGAGTTTCGCACTGTTTTTAGAGTTGGGCACAGAAATTACCTCATTGTTGACTCAGTTGGACTTGCGAATTTCTAGCTAAATTGTTGCTCGGAATGTTATCAAGACAAAAGTACACAGAGCAGAGTCGGGATGGGTATTAATTGAGCAGAGTGCGATTAGCAGGGTGAAGGCAACTGCGCACAAAAAATCAACTTGATTGCTTTTGGTGTTAGCTTATCGAGCAGATATCTAAATGAATGTACGAGCTGCAAAATAAATCAAACCTGGCTGCTGCCCAAAAAAAATTGGAGTTGTTCGGTTCGTAAAATTAGTTTAAGTTCGTCACATTTTTTCCATTTATAAAACAATGTGAAGTATTTTAAAAAAATTGTATTTCGACCTAAATTTCTATTTACATAAATTTAAATATATGTATTATTATGCATTATTGCAGACCCGTTAGCTGACAGCATCCCTGCCCGCACTATTTGCCCAGTGTTGACTAACGTTGTATGATAAACGCTTAGCTCACTTTTGAGCCAACTTGAGGTTTATTTTGTGACTCTTCTCAGTGCCCAAGTTGAGTCATTGTCAATATGGACACAGTCTCGGCCTTATCATTAGTCATTATTTAATTAAATACTATGTAAATTAGCTGTGCGCAACCAAAAGCACTCTCATGCCCATTGACCTTCACAGCACTGGCACAACTGATCGCAATCATACAACTACATATACTTAACTAGACCAAAGTGTCTAGGTCATGTTGCCGCGCCAGCTGCAGCAGCAGCAGCAGTTGCAGAGGTAGAGGACATCCAGCTCCGGGGCTGCTTTGTAGCTGTTGCCCAAATATTGATATCAATTATGGCCTAAAGGCACAATAACAAGTCGCCTGGGAACTGACAACTATACAGAACCATAAAATTATGCGCAGTCATTGTGGCGCCGGCAACAACAAAGCCCTGCCAGGGGGCAGGCTGGCTGCCAACATGGCAAAAACAACCCCTTGGAGGCGCCTCAGGATTATTGGGACGCCGCGGCGACACAGCGCATTCAACTCGACAACGTCGCGCATTGCGTCACTGAGAATAGTGGAAACTAGTGGAAATTAAATCAATAGGACAACTCCCACATGGATATCGCAGGGCTAGCCAGTCGGCAGTCCCCAAACTGGAGCAGCTAGAGCATAGGCATAGCTGCACTTAGAGAAAAAGTAGCCCGGCAATTGCGTCGTTCGATTTTAAATTCAGGATACGACGTAAGTTTTATAAGTTGGGAACGAATTCTTCTTTTAAGAAAAAAAAAACTGCTCTAAGGATTTTTCAAACATGCAAATTTGTATTGTAAGCAAGTCTGTAAGACGGGATTCAATAAACCGCACCTTAAACCGAACCAGTTGATGAAAAAGTCAAACCCAAGCTCGAGTAAATCAAATATTTTTTTAAAAATTGTCAAAATTCATTTTAGCACTTTCAAAAAGTCAAACCGGAAAGATTTATTTTTGCCTGACCTCAGAGCATTAATGATAATTAATGATAAGAAAAAAGCTTTGAAAAAATGTTTCTTAAAAATATTAAAAGCTTTTTAATAAAATTTAAGGGTACGTGAACTATTATATATATTTTTTGGGCAAGTATTTAATATTTAATTTAATATTTTTTTCTTTTAATTTTCGTAACATTCACCAAATATTGTTAACTGAAAAAATAGCCAACACAAAATATACCTAAAATTTGTATTACTTATAATTTTTTTCTCAGTGTATTTCAAAAAGTATTTGCATTTTCGGGCATACGGCATAAAGCCCTTGCCGGGTATTTAGGTCGCCAAAGGGCTAGCAGGTTTTATAGCTCAGCGCCTTTTGCCAATTGCAAGGACATTTCAAAGGCATCGAGGGGGGTGGGGGGAGCGTGGCTGGCGAACTGGAGCTGCGTTTTTGCAGCGCATAACTCAAATGAATTTTGTGTTTCCGTTTGAGTTCTACGTTTCAGTTTTTGTTTCTTTTCCATTTCATAATTTTTACTAATTAATTGGTTAGGTTTTTGCATTTTCAATGGGCTTCGCTGGCCACGTCGCACTATCTGGGTCGCCGCATAAATTATCCAGTTTCGGGCGGACTACACCCGCAGCCTTGGTCGTCCACTGCACAAGGACTTTGTGTTGAGTCCTTTTGTATATTTTATTAGCCACTTTGGGCCGTTAAGAACATTCGATTGTCACTATTGTCTAAATAGAAAGTATATAATATATTTAAAGTATTTCAAATATGATTCACAAATTTGGTGGTGACAAATTTTTGGATTGGTAGTCTGTCATTGATTTCGTAATTTTCAAAGTAATAAAAAGTAGCTCTCGCTGTGTTTGAGTCATGTTTTTAATGGCATCATAGCTTCAAAACAAGCTGCACAGGAGTCATGCTCAGAATGACGTGAATAACATGAATTATTCGCAGATGATGGCTTATTCACTTAAGAAATGAATTTAAAACAGTTGCAAATGCAAACTTCCAAAAATTAAATCAATTTATTGAATGCATGTTTAAACATATGATTTGTCCAGGTCAACAATTTTCCTCAGAAAACCATCTGCAAGTAATTCACCTAATTTTGGTGAACTACGTGATTCTGAAAAACGAAAATTGAACGCCTTGAAACTTGATACCTATTTAAAGACCTTAGCCAAAATTGGCAAAATTGTTTATTGCTAGTGCTGTTGCACCGATTCCATGGAAAAAATGTTGTATACCACTATTTTTGCACATTTTTCAACTTTCGAATTCTGCAAATTTAAAGAAAATTAGTACAAATGTCTAAGGTCAAAACTATACAAACTTAAATAAATATTCCAATTTCCAAATGTTTGCATACTTTTTGAGGGAAGTGAGTTAAATAGTTCTAAGAAATGTTTGTCTACGTCAAAGAAAAAATTGTACTATTTATGTACTATTTAGGCCAGGACAAATATCTCTATATACATATAGTTATGTATATTTGTTCATAGATTTATTATAGATAATGTTGCTAGTTCTTTCGTCTGAACTCTGAAGAATCATTTTATAAAATTCATTTTATTTTTAAAAATAACTGTCTTAGTTCGTCAAACTAACAAAGTAGACAATCTAGAATAAACAGTTATCTACGGTGCCGAAGTATAAATATTTTCTCAAATACGTTTTTTTTAATAAAATTTCAACAACCGGCCGATTGTTATCGTAGGAGTAATATAATAAAGCGCTGTCCATATTGATTAGATTTTGCTCATATGTTAGAAACTACTAATTTTGCAAAGTTTGATTAAGACATTTTGAAAAATAAAAAAAAATTAAATTAAATATATATTTCATTACCAGACAGATACTAGTTATTAATTAAATTGTTTTCATATTTTGCTATTGAAATCTTGCATTGAGTATTTGATTTGTGCAATGCAATAATTGATAATTGAATATAAATATGCAAGTCTCTTATCAATCTGCGCTGCGTCAAGAAACGACCAATGCCGCTGCTGCCGGCGTCTGCTGCGGTCGACGTCGTGCTGCTGCTGCTGCCGCTGTTGTCGGTTCGTGTTTGGTTATTGCGTTCGTTTTTTCGGCGCACGTCGCTCTCAGCTGGTCGCTGTTCGAGTTCGGCAAATCAGTCTGCTGGCGCAACTGAAACGCGAAGGTTGTCGGTGTCGAGTGCGCGCACGTCTCTCTGTGAAGCCGCTGGCGAGTTCTCTGTCTCTGTGAAAGAATTACTAAAAAGTACTGTGTGTTTGTTTTTTGGCCAACTAACGTTTGTTTGGGCCAACGACGCCGACCCAATCGAAGTACGAAAGTTTGTTTTGTTAGGCAACAACAATTTCCACTATTATTATTATTATTATTATTATTGTTATTGTCAATAGAATTGTGTTTGAGCTGTGTTATCGCAGTGCGTGTGGGCGATATGCGAGTGGGCGTTTCAGGCCGTTTAATATAATGGCAAAGAATTGTTTTTATAAATTTTTGGCCGCGTGAGCCTCTTGTTGTTGTTTTCCATTTGATTTTGATTCTGAATATGTTTGCTTTCATACGCTAAACAGGTAATAACAATAACAATAAAAACTGAAACTGAAAGCGATCGAAAGAATCGGACGAGCAAAATAAAAACTAAAAACAAAACTAAAATGTTTAAATGAAATGCATGTAAGGCCAGGCAACAACAACAGCAACAAGAGCAGCTACAACAACATTCAAACTGATTTGCATTGCTTATTTTATTTAGTGTTTGTTGTTGTTGCATTGTTGTTGTAGTTGTTGTCTGGGCTCTAATCAAAATCGAATCGCACGCAGCCACAGAAATTCACAGCGAGCTCTGTAATTCGCGTTGTTGTTGTTGTTGTTGTGTATTTCGTAAACTGTATATTTTGCCCCAGTGTTGTTTTTTAAACAGCTTGAAAATTATTTACATTTGTTGTATAGGTCAACATATGAGGAATTTTTGAAAAAACAATCAAATTTTTTGAAAATCAAGTGGAATTTTTTTGTTCAGTTTTAGGCGAGTTTGGCAATCCATAGGGCTTATTGAAGAACCTACTTATGCTCGAATAGTATTATTGATTTTCACATGTGCGCAGTGTGCAGCAACCGGCGAGCAGCAAATGTCCTTCGCTGGCTGCAGCTTGCCGGGTTGCAGGGGGGTGGTGGGTGTTTTTTAGGTGGTCGCTGCTACAGCTACACTGAAAGCCCAAGGACGCAGCAAGCACAGAGTTGTTGTTGCTGTTGTTGCTTGAACTTTCAACCTCTACCTGCGCCTCGAACAGCTGTTGCAAACTTAAACCTGGCAACGTTGCGTCCTTGCAACATTTTCGTGCAGCTTTTGTTTCAAATTTCAATGGAACCCCAAACAAGTGCTGTGTGTGTGTGTCTTTGTGTGTTGTGTGTGCAGCTCTCATAGTCTTTTGTCTGCCTTAAAGGCCTGCGTGCCGGCAACCTGCTGGGGCACGTGTGGGTGTTCGCACCGGTACCCACTTGCAGCCCCAGCAGCTCGTAGTTCTCTCGCGGGACCACTTGTTAGTTGGCCGACGCGGCGTGGGCTTTGGCCAATAGATACAGGGCGTATACGTAATTACATTGCTCGTTCATATGTGCAACAAACGGCGCACTGTGATTACCTCAGCGCGGCAAAGCACCTAAGTGGGTCGTCGTCGTCGTTTGTCTCTGCCACAGCCACAGCCACAGCTACTGCCTCTGCTCCCGCCCCTCCCACATGCCACATGCCTGTTGTTCGCATTATTGGAAGCACTTTGCATTAATGCGCGCCTGAACGCCCGCAAATATGCTACAATTTATGCATGAACCTTGTCAATATATCTGCCCAGTAAAAATGACAAATTATGATATATGGCTGGTAGTGGAAACATTTTAGTTTGAAGATATTGTACTAAGAAACATAGGGAATATGTTTAAATATGATGTGCCTATTATATATAGATATATGTTATATATGCATTTTTAATCGATTGTGGTTGTCACAATTAGTATAAAAAACAACATTTAAACCGATTCTGAGGAGGTCAAATTTTTTGTCAAAAATCATGCAAAAATTTACAACAATTTTGGCATGTAAAGCTCTCGGTGCCAAAGCTCGCATATAACCAGCGCCCATAACTTTGTCAAAACTGAGCCGATTTTCTTGTTTGTTGCATTTCAAATATATTCATTATTAAAAATAAGTTTTTTTCGAGTTTTTTTGTAAAATAATCATGTACTCCCCTTACACATTTTCGAAAAATTTTTTTTTTCAAAATTTAGAAATGCAAATTTATATTTTTAATCGATTGTGGTTGTCACAATTAGTAAAACAAACAACATTAAAACCGATTATGGGGGGATCAAATATTTTTTCAAAAATCTTGCAAAAATTGACAACAATTTTGACATGTAAAGCTCTCAAATCCATAGCTCGTATATTTCAAACTGCCACAACTTTTTTCAAAACCGAACCGATTTTCATATTTGATGGAATTTTTTTATGTTTTGTCCTCTATCATGTAAGTGGCGTGGCTGAGTAATTTTTTCTGTGATGTTTGGGGAAGGTTTCCAGTAGTACATATTGCGAATAGGCTGCCAGATGCCGATATATTGAGATATATTGATTAAATCGATATATTGATTAAATCGAATTGCCACGCCCCGAGTGGGCGTATCCCAAAAAATCGTAGCACTTTATCTGATATGGGTATAGACCAATATATATTCCCAGTCAAGTCTCTAGCTTCAATAGCGGTGATAAAAATTGCGTTCATACGGAGAGACGTACGGACAGCATGTCAGACATTGCACAAACCCAACATACATATAAGAAGCAACCCTTCGAATTATTTCTTGACTGTATACTTCATTAATTATACCCCGGTTGATACTACAAAAAACTAACTTTATTTTTGTGTGTGTAATACATAAGCATATTGAATAATTAATGGCTATCAAACTAACTTTTAAATAGCGTGTGCTACTGTGACCTATAAACTGGCTATCAAAAATTCAAGTATAGTTCAGTCCCCAAGACTTACGCAGACATCTCATATACAACATATACCTCAATATAAAGTAAAAAGTATCCAATAAAAAAATGCAACAAATATCTAAAACACAGTTAACTTTGAATAAATAAAATGTCAAATGCTTTAAGCTCAAGCTTTTAACTCAAGCAACACAGGGTATTACATAGATAGCACTCTAATTAAATTGGTTTTTATTTTGCGCACAATATTCATTAATGAAACGCTGCCCATCCATGCGACAATCGACTATTTTTATATATATTATGCAAGTCCCACCCCCTCCATTCAACACACATAATTTAACAGTAGAGCGATTTTGTTGGGGGCTGCTTATCAGATTTCGGCACAGGAACCGAAACATTTGCTCGATTGAAACTTGATAGAATTACACAGATAAGGGCAAACAGCGTATGGCATATGCCAAAAATGTGATCAAAACTCACTATATGCATATATAGTATATATACTTCATCCGGCTGAGGGGCAAGAGAAGGCATTGTAATATCATATCGGTCTATTTGATTTTGCTGTGGGATCTGAGCTCATCAGCGGCTGAAATTTTAGCACAAAAAAGGTAAAAGCAAAAATAGTATCGTATTCCCCGCTGTGGAACCAGTCCAAAGGGTGTGAGGGTTCAAACAATCGGTTCTCATTACCCAACCCTCAATTGTGTATTTTACCTACGAGGCCTTTTGGGCATCCCAACCCATCCCTTCCCTCCCGTGGCACGTATCGATTTCAGTTTAAAGGGAGAACTCGTAGTTTTGGTTTTTACTTTGTGGCCTTTGGCGCGTGTTCTCAATATATTTCAGTTTAATTGCTCGTTTCGGGCTCTTTATCAATTGTGTATTTTGATTTTACCTTTTTTTTATATTTTGACAACAGACCTTATATTCTCTGTTCACAAAGTGAGCGGTGACTAATATCAATAAATTGTATACTTTAAAAAGAGCATTGTGCAGTCAGTTACACCCGACTGCAACATTCTTGCTTGCTGGTATTTGCATAATTGTATTTTCAATTTGGAACCGCGCCATTCTCGCACCCCGCCCCTTTTTAGCGATTTGTATTACCTGCTCCACGAAGTGCAGTTGATTGCAATGTTTTGTGGTTTCCCTTTTCGACTGAGGTTAGTTTTTTTTTGTGGTTTCGCTCTTTTGCCTTTTATGCGCGGAGAAATGGGGGAGAAAGTGTGTGCAGTCGAGTATCCTTTTACTGCCTGACTGGCATAATTATGATTTTGCCAGAGCAGAATACAAATGTGGGAAGCCATAGGAGAACAGACAATGTTCAGTATTGCATATTGACATGAGTATTAAGATATTGAATAGCTAATGTGGACTCTGTGGAAAGTGCTTAGAGACATACGAGAAAGGAGGAACCTCTTTTGAAGCCATGGCATATTTAAGCGAGAGAACATGTTAAAAATAGGATTTTCACATAATTTTATAAAGATTCCATACAAATTTTTACAAAACCATTAAGCTCCATAAGAATTGGATAATATCCTATCTTAATTTGGACATATAAATGTTAATGCACTGAGGAATTTTATATAAGCTTTCATTTTGAGATATTAAACTAGCAAGATACGATGGAAGGTTCTTTTTTCAAACTTTCAAGAATTAAAACAAAGTCTCGCGGTTTTACAAATTTTTCTGATTGTTAACTACAAACCGTTAAGTCTCTTACATCATTGGTTACATTTTATTGCACAATTCACGCAATTGTTGTTATTGCGCTCGCCTTTTAAAATATTATTTCTATCTGTTTACTCTTGGCCAACGCCAGCGAAGAACCAACAAAGTTCAGTATTTCTATTTTTCATGAGTCATTTGATAAGAAATTATGATAATAGTTGAGCGCTCTTTAGCATACGGTATGCGCTATAGGCTTTATTTATGGGTAGAACAGAAACAGAAATAGAAACAGATATAGAAATAGCAAAAACCAAACAAATGAACATTTTTATGTGCGTTGAAACTATTTCAAGTGCAATGTGAGGCAAAAGCAAACACAACCCACACACTCACACACACAAGCACATAAAAAGCTCCCCTACCCCCTTCATTCATAATACTTTTGCAACATGTGGGGAACTGGGCTGTTGTGTGTACGTTGAGGCGTTTGGTGAAATTGTTTTGAAACATTTGACATTCCGTAGTTTTCACCTATTCATTTAATTAACTGCAAATGGGCTGTAGTCGAATGCGAGATACCCTTTATAATTAAGGTGCAATGTGGAAATTTAATACTCCTCATAATTTGAACCTTAAATAATACAAATCTTACTAAGACCGAATAGATAATGATAGTTGGGATTTCATTGAAACGGATATTTTAGTTTACCAAAGACTGCATTTTTAGATAAATATTAGATTGAAAAATGAATTATATTACAATAATATTTGCATTTATTATATGCAAAATTTTAATCAGATCGGATGCGAATTAAATGTTAGGAAATATAAAAACTTATAGTGGAATACGAAATATTTTACATGCTTTACAAAAATACTATATTAAACAAAATGAATTTATTCTTAGGGATTTCATAATATTGTAAAAATATTTAAGCTTGAAATAAGTGAGTCAGTTCGAATTTGTTGGGGGACATTAAGTATTTCTATAGGATTTAAAAATTATATTTTCTTTAACAAGAAACGTTTGAAAAGAAAGAAATCTCTCTAATTGCTGTATTAAACAGGAAATCTAATAACAAATATCTTTCAGCTGCTATAGAATCTTCGTTTTAGTTAATAAATAAAGCTTGTTCGAAATCAAATTGTGATATATATAAAACTTGTATAATATGTATATATAGTTCTTTATAGGTTCGATGGATGACTACCTTCAAGGTTAGCCACGTCGTAAAATTCTTGTTATGTGTGCGAAATAAAACACAATTTAGTTTGCCATTAAATAAAAAGCAAATATGTGCGACTGTTTGGTCTATAAATTGCTTTCATTTATAATATATAGAGCACACTGCAAATTATTCAACGCTGGGTGATAAAAACAAAAGTAAATTTATATGCACGTTGCGGGGTATGTGTGTGTGTGTGTGCGTGTGTGTGCATTGTAGTGTTTGTTTAAGTGAGGCGAGCAACAAATTCAATTAGCCAGCACCACTTGGCGCATCTCCCAAAATAGCATTTGAAAGCAAAAGTGCCAAAAAAAAAAGTTGAACCTGGTGAGGAAATCGGACAAAAGTAGCTTTCATTCATATTCAAACGCGTGTGTCATGTGCTGTAGATGATTGATAAGCCGCTGACCGCTGATAAGACAAGAGGGCAGCCCCGAAAATCATATAAATATTCCAATTGGAAAGCTAAAGACTGTGGCAAAGTCAGCGATGCATTTGACAGATGACAAAACAAGGCGAATGTGACAAATGCAAATGCAGGCCGCAAATGAAGATGAATGAATGCTGAGTGTGCGGTTAAATGGGTGCCTGAATGTGCTCATGAATGTGTGTGTCTGTAATCATATATGCGCCAGCAGTTTTTGGACGCAGCCTCAGCTGTCAACTGCAGCAGCAGCAACAGCTACATTTGGCCTCTGTTAGCAGCAACCACCTGCACCACAAACATTCATTTACTCATATATTCACACACTCACACTCATTCGCGTTCACACACAGCGTAACTAATTTGACTTGACACACAAAAATTTTAGGGCGGGGGCCCCCTTCCCGTTCCCCACAACACTCGCCCCCTTGCTGGACACGCCTGCCTAAACCGAAGCGTAGCTGATGACGGCTCCCGCCGGCTCTGCCACTCTTCAACTAAGCAAACAACCACCCGACCTCTTCCACTTGCCACCCCCCACGCACCCCTCCCCCTCCTCTGCACTCATATCAGCCAACTTCATCGGCCGCTCGGCAGGTCAAAAGGGCAGCGGCACATGACAAACATGCAATAGCGTTAAATTTTTATGCGTGTTTGGCAGCAAAGAAGAGAGCTATATAATATATATGACAATTGCAGTTGGGTGGGGGATAAAGGTCATGGTGGGGGCATCGTGCTGCAGTTGAAGGTGTAGCCGCCGGTCGGTCACGCAATGCAAAAGAAAATGAAACTTTTTTCACTAAAGATTACAGCGATAGTCTCTAGCAAATGCCTATATGAGGGGAAGTGGGCGGAGGGTGTTGGACTTGCTCTGCACTCGCTTCCATATATGGTGCGAGACATAACTTGGCTATATTAGACACGCTCTTAAATCGCGACATATGACATCAACCTGCAGCGTTATCTCTTCCGGCTGAGTAATTTATTAGATTGTCCGCTTGAAAAATTAAATGTGTTTATTTTAAACATACATATTTAATAAGATGCTATTATTTTAACAGCTTGCGTTTTATATCAGTCACATTCGTGGCTGAGAGAAAATGTTGCTTATATGGCTTAATATATGAGGGGACTTGATGTAAGCCCCCCAGTGTTTGATGCTTCAATATTTTAATCGGGCAGACATAATAACAACGGCTTGTTAGCTACAAAATTAAATTAAGTTAGTTTAAATTAAAATATAAAGTTAAGCATAAGTCGGTCTACAATTTTGATAAGTTAGAATATTCGAGGCGCGTGTTTTTGGCTGCATGATAAACTGTGTCTAAATTTGGAATTCCTGCAAAATATCTTTAATTCAGTTTTTAAGTACATTTAAAATAATACATATAGACCAAATATTTGAGCATAGCTTTGGCAACGCCTGTCCTATATTTATGGGTACAGGGTATAGAAATAATCTGACATACTTATGAGTTATCAAAAGGTAGTGCAACTCATGCGCACACAAAACAGATTCAACAGCGACTAACCTTGAATGATATCGCAGCAGCAAAATTACGTCACCTGACCACGAAAACGCAGACACACTACACACACGCACACACACACACACGTACACAAAAGAGCGTGCAACTGTCCCACACTGGCCCAGCTATTGGCTGACAAGAAACTGTCAAAAAAGACTTTGGGCCCGTTAATTGACTTGCTTGATTTCACATAATTGGAACGCACGCGTCATTTAGCCAACCTTTGCGATAAAATACCGTGCCGAGGTATATATATATATATATATATATATATATATATAATTTTTTTGATATCAAAACAGCTTTCGGATGATTTACGCGCCTTTGATAATGCCAATGGCAGGTTAGGCCCAGTCTGTTAGCTATAGCATATGATCAGCTATAAAAATAGCAATGAAAATAAACTGTGAACTAAAAAAAAAGATTGAATAACAAAACTGTTCCTAAGAATTTTTAAATATTTCATTAAAAAGTAAACTTATAATGTGAAAAAATTTGTTAATTACCTACACAAACAGAAAAAAATACAACTTTTAGTCCTGAAGGTCGCATATTTTCGCAATTTTGGAAAAACTGTGAAAAAATGTATTTTTTGTAGCTAATTTGAACATTTCCGCGGAACCTCAATGCTTGATGTCAGCTGGTGTTCTTGACGTAGGTGATGAAGAAATAAAAACATTTTAATATAAGCAATTTTCGAATTTAACAATGCTTGTAGAAAAATAGAATTAATCAATTTTTTTTTGTCTGCATGTCGGCAATTGCTTTGTCGGCAACGGCTGCAATTTTCTTCACGTCTTTAGGGCTTTTTGCCTAACAAGGCGCCGGCCGGAACTCAATATGTTTATGCATGTTGAGCGAGTATTTTTATATTTAAGTATTCTAAGCATTTTGCCGGCAAAAGTGCGCTGAACTTGCCCGATGAGTCACGAAATGCCAATTGTATTTGGTACGTAACGTAATTGCTTTTATGACCAAATAATATTAAGCATACGCCACGTGTAACGACAACCTCTCATTGCTATGAGTGATAAAAGTACAAATTTTTATATTTCGACTTGAATTCAAGTTTAGCGTTTTTTTTTAGCAACTTCTGGCCCATTATTATGATTGATGTGTATTTATATTTTTATATTTTTTGTGGCTCTTTGAGCGACTACCTCAAACGCATCGTCTGATTCTTGAGGCTGACCCACTTTTTTGTTATTTACTTTCAATAGATTTATGATTTTTGTTCTTGTTTTCTTTGTGGCACCACAAAAAAAGCGAAAATAAACCATGTTGTTTTATCTTGTTGCCGACTATATAATATATTATTATGCCCCTGCACAGTAGCTGTCAGCGGTGACAGCTAACGATGACGTCGTCACCGCCGAAGCTGATTTACCAACAATCGACATAAAAAAACTAATAGAAAAAATTGAAAAAACTGGCGCTATTAATTTTGACTGCGATACAGACAACTTCGGCACTGCGGCACCCTCTCTCGTTAGAATTTTCTATTGTTTTGTTTGGCCTGCTGAACCGACACTCAATTGGTTTTTGTGGCTGCGCGGCGAGCTAATGATCGCTGTTCAAGTTCATATTATATACGTATACGTAATGCCCATAAGTCAGCTGCTGCTTGCAAGTGTAAACAGGTTGCAATTAGGCCGCTTATCGGTGGGCGTTGAGCGCAGTCACAAAATGCTAATTACCCAAGTGCAATAAAGAAAGATACATTATTAAATGTTTGGTATATTCATAAATTAGGCTGAAGTAAATCATAAAAACCCAAATTTTGTTACTAAACATGCAGTTTGTATGAGCTTAAAATGTGTGTTTACTTAGCTTGCTTAGCTGTTACCTATTCTATTTTGAGAAGTTTAAAGCTTAGACTAAGTGACCTTAAAGCCAAGCATAGATTGCGCCTACTTATGTAAGCTATTAGACGTGGTGGTTTAAGAAAAGTCGAAAGCATCCTTTATTTAACTGTAAAAAATGTTCCACTAAATTCAATTTTGCCATGATTCTGTACTCTTTGACTGTTATTAGGGAAACTGGTTCATTTTACGGGTCGCTTCAAGGTGAAAGAAAGAATTATAATTCCGAGCTCAAAACACACAAATGTATTCCACATGCTGCAGTTAATTTAAATCTGCTTTTGATTATTGCAAGTTATTTACTTTGTTTCTTGCTGAGATGAACGTGATGCAGTTATTTCTTGTTTGTCATTTTTTTAAAGAAAAGTTGACGTTAACCGCCCCAAAACCCTTGTCACGGCCAAAGCAACTGTGTGACACTCTCAAGGCAGCGGGAATTTAACTACAAGACAACGATGACAATTACATAATTACGAACTTGTGTTGGCAATTAACTCGATACTGAAAAACCAACAGACACACAGGCAGACAGTCAGACTGACAGGCAGTTAACCACCGAGTTAGACAGCTGCACATACCCTTTCCTTGGCAGCAATTTGTAGTTTTGATTGATGGCACTGGGATTGAATTGGGCATGCGGCGTAACTGTGTTCAGCCGTCCTTAGCTTCAAATATTTACACTCATAAATATGGGAATGAAATTGAAAATATATAAAAATGAAAAGAAATTATCAATTGATCGAATTGTCGCACTCTTTTTTGGGCGAGAGGGTGGCGATCGATGGGGGTTACTTTAAAGCGAAGGCCAGCCACAGATTTAACTCAATAATGTTTCATTAAAAATGCATAATGCTGCGCTAATAGTTACAACAAATCAACCACAATAACAACAGCACAAATTACCAATTAATAAAAAAGAGAGCATAAAATAAAAGCAAATTAGAAGGCGTGGCTTGGGCTGCGGGTCATGTGGGGTTCAACGATTATTAATCAAGTGCCGCCTTAATTATGCGACTTGACACAACTGTTCTATGTAACATCTAGTAAAAGTAAAAGTAATAGTAATAGCTCATAGGCACTTCATAGCAACCCGATGTGTGACGTCTGCGGTCTGCGGCATCAATTAAAATTCGTTTCGCCTGCCGCCGATCAAATTGAACAACTGCCCAAACATTGAAAGTATTACGAGCTACGTTTTTGGCATTAGAGTCGCGCTGCGGTGCGGTTCAGTTGGGTTCTTCTTGGCGCTTAAACGAATGTCAAGTATGAATCCATTGATGAGTACCCGTCGCTGTCAACGGCGACCATTTCATTTGATGGGCCTCTTTCGCAGCTCCACACAATTCTCGGTCTCTGTTCTTTTCTCTTTCGTTTTTTATTACAATATCTTTCTGAATCCATAAAATTCGGCGTCTTTTGGTAAAGCAATTTCAATATTTGTTTCTTCTTCAATTTATTATTTTTTATCTCTGTGTTTCCGGCTTTCATTTTCAGGCAGTTCCCCCAAAGCTTTGACCGCGTGCGGTTCGGTTTCAGCTCCATTCGACCGTTAAGCCCAGGCACTTAAGTACGAGATACTTTAGCTGTATTTTCAAGATATTAGCATAGTTATGTGTTGTGCAGTGCAGTTTGGCATTGAACTTGATGCTTGAAAATTAAACTAAACCAAAACAAACAGAAAAGCAGAAACAAAAACACAAACAAACGCAATGATTTCAGTCTCGTTTGTTTGCAGCTCAAATTAGTTTTCAATTTATGCGCCAAATATTGACTATATGACATCAGCAGTTGTTCGCAAATAAGTTCAAAAACGCTTTGCAGAAGTACCTCAAATTTATTTACTAATAGTTTAAATAGGCAAACAACAACAGTGGAGAGCTTCGTATAAGGCGTGAAAATTCCAAGAAGCCGAGCAAGCGGCTAAACTTGTGTGTTGCTTGAACTTGATTTGGTCTAATGGGCCATTAAGTTGGCCAAAATAGGACAGGAATTATCGAAGCATTTGGCTAGCTTTATGTGATTACCAAATATGTTTACCCGGCTTTGCTCGGGTCAAGTGCTGTGAAATTTAACAATTTTTAGCTCGTGAAAATAATTTAATTTTACAACCCCTTCATTTCTCGGTACAAGTATTAAATGAAATATTAATAAGATCTTTATAAAATACGATTTTGCCTAATTGGGAAAGAGAAAAGAAAATATAAATTTGCCGAACTTGTTAAATAACTATATAAATAAAGAGTTTTATAAAATGAATTTAAATGCGATAAAAAATTAAATTGTAGCCTAAACAACCACAATCCCGCATTTTTCATCTACTAAGGTGATTTTGTCATGTGCATAAATTGAAATTGCAGATAAACACTTTTCACTTGTTTTACACAACTGCGGGTGCAATATTTATAAAAAAAAACTATTTGCTAATACTATTTTACTGCACAGTTTAAGAACTGTTAAAGATGCAGCTGTCTAGCTCTTGGATAGCCCATTTAACAACATGTAGATACAATTAGAGATACTTGGCGATACGCTGACACGAGTCTGCCCCACATAGCTGTCGCTCCGTGCGGCTTTCTCAGGGATTTCAGCTATGCATGCGGCATGTCGCTGCTTGTCTCGCGTCGCTTCTCATTAAAAATGCAGCCGCACATTTCGCAAAGTCAGGCAAATGTCAAGGCAGACTCTCGGGGCTTAGCCGAAATTAGAACAGGCAATGGGCCATGGAAAGACATCTGCACGGCGAATTTTCGCAATGACATCGCCTTGGAAATCTGAGAGTTCATCTCGGCGTGCCCTGCCCATTTGATTTGAAGTGGAAGTGAATGTGAATGTAAATGTGAAATGGGTATTTTGGGCGACACTGGGGGTCAAGCTGGGGGCAACATTTATCAACGGCCAATTTTCTGTTTGCAGCATGTTTATTTATATGCCGTCTCTTCTATTTACTTGCAGGCAAACCCCGCAACACCAACAAGTATTAGAAACGCCAAACCCAACCGCAGCCAATCCGCGCCACAGGCACACATGCAAATTCACAAGAAGTGCCACACACACACACACACACTCGTAGGAACTCGGTATTGGCCATAGAGGAGCTGGTACGTTGTGAAGATACAATTGCCAGATAAGTACGTTCTACTCCAGCACATTTCCGCACTCGGCACAGTGGGACGAAACGCCTGCTTTGCATCTTTTTCTTGCGGAGCAACTGAAACTGCAGCTCGCACTCGAACAGACGTGCCACATGATGCCAGGCATATGAAAATAAACACGGGCCATGTCCGTTTTCCATAGCTAAGCGTGAATAAAGTGCTGAGCAACAATATTGCTTTTATTAGTATTTTGTTTGCTTGAAGTGTGCAGCATTGTGCAATCGCTAAATACATTCTAATAAATAGCCAGACAGCAGATCTTGCCACAGAAAAAAAAGGAAAAATAAATATTATTAGGAAAGAACGCGGAGCGCAAAACGAACGATCTACAAGAGCCAGCTGAGCTGCTGAGGTGTCGAGTGCATCGCCCAGAAGTCAGATAATAGATCACTTCCCCCTCACCACTCTCCTCTTGCCCCACTCGGCCTGGGCACTTTTCCAGCACGTGTGAGCCGACATAGACGTAGGTCGTGGCCAAGGTGTTTAAAGGCAAACGCAGTCGCAGCCGCAACGAGGTGTACACATTCGGCACCATGGAGGGCGGTTACGTAAACGAAGGTGAGTACTCGTAAATCTATCGAGCAACCTATATACACATATACTTTTATATTTTTATATTTACCCACTGACTGCAATTAATGCAGTGCTTGAAATTAAATGCAACTGCATTTTTAGCACTTGCCCAACTTTTACCATATTTAAAAGGCAATTATCTATAAATTTGTGGGCCATCATATGGACTGAATGAAACTCAGTTTTTATAGCAAATGCATTTTGGGTGAATCTAAATTATTATTGTAATAGTTTTTATGAGCTTTTGCATTTATGAGTTAGTTAGTATAAGACTGGAAAAAATACTGTCAATTTCTTTTCGATTTCTAAGGTTTTCACTTTTTTATTACTTTATTTATAGTTTTTCTTGTGCAGTAATATATTTAAGAATAGAATTTATGCTGTTCTTTCAATTTCTAGTATATATTATTTTCGAATATTCTTAAATTTATTTAAGAACCAAACATAATTTTAAAATTATTCTAATAATCGAAAACATTTTAAAGAAAAATTTATTTAATTAGCACAATAATAGAAGATTAGAAGAACTGGCTTGCTTTAAATATGAGTTAAAGGTTTTTATTTATAGCTTTGTTTTTGATCAAAGTTAGTTTATTTAAATGGCTTGCAAAAATACTTGTTGTGATCCATTTGCTTAGGTTCTAGTTCTTCCATTTAAAATTTATTACGTGTGATTGGGCTTTTAACAGTATGTTAAAACTTACATTCAATAAAATGAACTCAAAATCGTCGTGGTTAATTTTCATATTTCCTTACACAACATTTTTGTTCTTTTCTCTGAGATTTGTTATATGATTTTGCTTTATTAACAGTTTAATAGTAATGAATGCATTTATGAATTATGAATTATTATAGCCATTTAAAGCTTTAGCAGTACTTACTCATACCTGCCTCTTAGGTTATTTATAAACCAAATCAAGCCATATTTAACAGCACATATAGCACTTCGAATGACGATCCAGTCGCTTATTTACTCAATGGACTCTTGCATCATCGTGCGCTGCACATGAGTGCATATAGCATATACATATTTACATATATAATGGCCATTCTAGCTGATTGTTAATTGCATATTTTGCCATTAGCTCATTCTCTTTGGCACCTATGCACGAAATTCATTCAAAAGTGTCGGAACAACAGATGTTTGCTTGCCGCAATTTTGACTTTGAATTATTTGAAAACTAAGAAAATTGCATTGCAGAAAATTTGTTAATATTTATTTTTTCTGCACAGTGACACAAAATACAGTTTTATTTGAAATTCAAATGCTATGCGAATTATTCAAGCTGCCACTTGGCTCACCATTAGTCACCGCAATGAGCCAATACATCAAGATTTGCATGCAAAGATATTTTACCTTGTTTTGTTGTATTTTGTATTTTGGCAAACCATTCGATTCCTAGAAATAGACAATTACAAGACTAGTCTGTTTTTACCTGACCAAGTCGGGCTGACATCATAGAGTTGTGGTCACAAATAAATTACATACTATTTAATATAAATATATATACACATGCGGCGTGGCAGAGGATTCCGATGCCATAATGGGCGTGGAAAGTCCAGGTAAATTGAAACATAACATTAAGTGCATATCCATTAATATGTCGCATAGCGTGGCGCTCAATTATCGATGCGATAAACGCCAAGTGATTGGGTTCAGGGGGTCATTAAACCATTGAACGCCCCAAAGTGGCATAAATTTGTGGCGGACACTCAATTAACCATATGATATCGCAGCAGCTTCCACTATGAGAACAAGTCGTTGACGTCGACTGGTTTGCTATCGTTCAGTTACGAGCCGGTTATTACATTCTTTTTACTTGGCAGCGCATCGCCCACTTTGCCCGAGTCTCTTCTAGGGCTTGAGACATCTACATACGATTGTATCTGTACACCGTGAAAATTGTTGACTTATATTTGAATTTGCTATAATTTAAAAAATCTCATTAATAGAAAATTTTGAAGTTTGCATTCTCTTAATTTTAAGGAAATTATGTTGCAGTTAGGCTCAGAACTTTGAGGGAATAGTTTTAATTTATTACTACATTATTTCGGAAACTAATTGTTTTAAAGTTTATAAAAATGTTTGTTTACTTTAAACCAACATTTTTTTACTGTGTATATTTGGTTCGCGTATTTACATAAGCAGATTATTATTAAATGTTAATCAGACTACGCATCGGTTCTGGTTACGTATTCTAGACAGTAACTTAAAAAATGGCCTTAAGGAAAAGTAAATGTTAAGTAGTCAACGTTGTTGACAACTGCGTTCCATTTAAGGCAACTGGCGGATGCTGATCAACCTTATGAGTATTTCAATTAATATTCATTTCAATGACTAAAACTGTCATAAATTCGCCCCACCAGACAGTTTGCATTGAACGGCGCCGGTTCCGAGCAGATTGAGCGATTGATGCAATGTCAAATTTCAAGTACCTAAACAAACGCGCCCAGCGAAAGAGATTGAGACTGAGAATGCGATGCAATTTGAGGCACGTCTTTTACGTGCCACAAAAAATGCCAAAAAAAAATGAAGAAAAAGAAACTTGTGCAGCAGCCACATCAGGTTCCAAGCAATTTGGGGCAGCTGCTGATGTCATCGGCGTTCGAAAAAAATATCTTCAAGGATCGTTACGGTTCGCTTTAGCTGAATGTATCTTGATCACGTTTTCGAAGCAAAAGTTGCGACCGCGACACAATGAAGATAAATTTTGCAGCGCCTTCGACTTAATGTCTGCTTTTGCTTTGGCTTTGGATATAAATTTGATTCCAGGAATTCTGAAAATATAAAACCACAATAAATAACTTGGTCTGGCTGGCTTTTGAAATCAAGGGCTGTGCGCAGCTGCTTTATTTTCCTGGAGTCATTTAAAGATCCAAAGAACTTGAACTTGTTTTTTGGCTAATGTCGCCGCCAAAGCAAAACAAATGTTCTTCATTGATAGGCGTTGATAACCTTGCATACATGTGTCAAATTCACATAAAAAACGTTCAAATCAACAAAGCTTTAAAAACAAAATGGAAAACACATTAATAGCAAATAATAATAAAAACACCCGCATTTTCGTGTATATAAAATCAACAAATTAAATATCGAGAAACAGCTAAATCAACTGACTATAACAGCGCATTCAAATCGCAATTAGATAGCAGAGCAATACGCAATACTGCGATAATTTATAGTGGCAGTCGGTGTTTAAAGGCCCCTTCCAAAAAAAAAAAATGATGTATCTATTGAGCTTTTAATGGGGCGCTGGCAGAGTCGGAAAACTAAACTGAAACATGGTCCGTTCAATTTTACATTGACCCTGTGGCCGCGAGTGCTTTGAACTGTAAACAACACTAAGATACATAAACACACCATATATATATGTAGTGTATATATGTGTAGATCTTTGCATATGTAAATTTTAGTAGCGCCACAGCTATGACGACAACATCAACATAAGCCTCAACCAGGGGGGAGTACCATATTTATTTGTTTTTTTTCAGCAAAAATTTATTAGCATCACAGTTGTTGTTGAATTTAATAATGGCAGCTGCTTTTTGTTTAGACTTCAACTTGACCTTAGAATATATATGTCTTTATATACTTCATATCTAGCCAGCGGACAGGGCTATCTACATAATTGGGCACGATAAGGTATCTGGATTTGCATAATCCATGTGACAAGAAGGCGTGAATTTTAACACCTCTTGTCAAATGACCGAGCGAGCGATAAGCGTACAAATACGTTACTCAGAAATTAAAACACTCACAATTAACACTCGTATATAAAGCTGTTTGACGAGTTTTTCAAGACTTTTCAATTGCTTGACAGTAAATTGAAATGATTTTCAATGCTTTTAAGTGTCGCATTTGCGAGGTGTTCAATTACCTGACATGAAAAATGCATCTGCAGTTGCTGCGGAACTCCAAAATTTTGATAGATACAAAGCGGCTCAATTGTAATCGGAAGCTGCATAGCAACAACTATTTGTTAAGTGTTTTCAAAGAGCTTTGACAGGCGTTCAATAACAATAAATACATTTACAGCTAGTCTTTGTTGCATTGCCCACACATTGCATCATTTCTATTTCGATGAGATTTCCATACTCTCGCCATTTGCCCACATTCAGCATTAACATTCACATGTCAATTTTCATTGGCGCTCGTTTTACTACTATTTCCATATCCATACCCATTTCCATTCCCATTGATCTTTGTGGTTCAAGTTCAGCTAGCTGAAAGACAACTGTCCCTCGCTCCGATCGCCAATTGATCAAGTGCATTAAGAAAAACACGTGATTTGCATTTAAATTGTTTGCCCAACCGTCAAATCGATTGGCCGCTGCATTGGCCGTATTCTTCGATATATTTGCATTGGCTGTGATCATGGAAATCATGGCTATGACAACAGATCAGCAAACAAATCTATATATATACATAAACATATTTTAAATGACGTCAGCATTTTGATCTGTCCGCACAATGTGCACAATTAAAGACAATTTGCAGCGCTCGTGGCAACTCCAATTGCCGCTGACACATTTTGTGCAACGCCCATCTATTTGCTATATAAACACTGCAATATAGTTGGAAAAAAACACACATACATACTCATAAACGTACATACATAAATATGTGTTTATAGATAGGTATGCAAATTTTATATGTTCGCTGCACGCTGAGCGCATGCGCAACATTTGGTTGCATGCAATGTTGCCAGTGTTCTGTTTAGGCAAAGTTGCCAATTTTCTACACTTACATTTCTTAGCTTTATCTAGCAAGCATCAACGAAAAAAACTATAAACCATAAGCTGAATTTATTGAGATTATTTCAGTTGTATGCCATATACCCAAATTATTCATTTCCCTTGAGTGTATTCATTTTTATTTTCTGACTTCATCTTGGTAATAGCTGTAATCTTTAAAGCTGACTGCCTGTCAAATCTTTTGCATTTTATTCGCGTAATTTTGCAGCTTTATCAGCAATAATAAAATTAAATAATTTATTTTAATGGCCAGCTATGTTAACGGGGCTAAGTGTTTTTCGCTGTAGATTTCAAGACAAACATTTGAAAACAGCAGCTTAGCGCTCAAATGCAAAGGAGGCATAACTAAGACATACCCTATATGTAAACATTTTTAAAAAAATATTTTTTTTAAATTAAAAAGCAATAGTTAAAAGAAACAAAAAACAAAAAAAGTAAGCAGTTAAGTGATAATTAAAAATTAACAAAATCTTAATCTGAAGTAAGTTTATATAATAAGTTTACATTGGGAAGTGCGGAATACAAAATTCAATTATGGAAGAAGCAATATTAGTTTGGAAGCTAAGCAAAGCTAAAATGCTGTTTAAAAATGTATGATACCCTTTTTAAGTATTTATTAGACACAGGGTACAAAAATGTTTGTCGTCCCAGTCTCAGCTTGGGGGCTGGTATGCAAAATTGTCCAAAATTGGTAAAAATTATGCTTGATAAGTAAAAAAAAAACTGAATAAAGCCGGGAGCCAGAACGTGATTTAGTCGGCATCACCATTGAGCCATGGAAAATCTATTGCCAAAGTCCGGTCAACCACAAAGGCGATGCTATCGCAGTGCCCCCATGTCTTGTGAGCCGGTGGAAGCCAGCACGTATTCGCAGTGCACAGATTGCAGTCTAATAGATAATAAATTGAGGAGCCGCCTGCACCTGAGTTGCATAAAGCATGGAACGTGTCGAACATTTGTCATAATGCGGAACAAATAGCCGGCAATATGATGAATGTGCTGTGCATAGATGCAGTGCATGCATATGCATATATAGTATCTTTAATATACCCTTTTGCCAGTCCTGAGGCTTGAGTACAACTCAGCTCAAGTGGTGCCCACGCATTTTATACCAGACCCGTTTTAATTGGCACACTAAGAATTGAAATTGTTTTAATTTGGAGCTCGGTGTGCTCCAATTTGGCAAACGGATACCACAAAGAGACACAATTAATCAATTGTCATAATGAAAACGAATCTTGTCTGCGTGGGCCTCCTGCCAATTGGACAACAAACAAGCCCTCGGGCTTGGAGGTTTGGGCGCAGGTGTGGGGGCAACGGCTTGAAAAACTTCATTAAATTTAAATTAACCGAGACACAAACTCGGCTTGCCAACAGATAAATGTTGGCTATAAATCACACGTCTCTCAATGCCAATGTGGCATGCGTGCGGATCAAAGACCCGGCTAAATCCAAAACCCACACACACATACACACACATATATATACTCTTCAGCTAATCTGTGCGTATTTTCCGAGAGATTTACCTATATTTCCATTAGCTCAAAGAAAATGTCGCATCGTGCGAGCACTTTTAGCAAATAATTTTGACAGCGCTATAAATAAATTTATTTTGCCTGTGCGCTTCTAAACAAAACCTAGATACTTTTTCCCAACAACAAAAATTGTAGAGAGCGTGACAATGTCAGTGCCAGCGAGTGAAAACGAGAGCAAAACTAATTTGGCAGCAGGCCAAATCAAAACTCGATTATGCCCCGTCCGCGTATGAAAAACATAAAAAAATAAATTGAAATGCCGTAATAACAAAAAAGAAAAAGAAACAACTAAACAAACAACATTCAAATAATATAGCAGGCAAAATAGCAAATACTAACTGTTAAAATACCCTGTAATTAATAGAAAAAGACTAAGAAGGTCCAATTCACTTTGAGTTTAATATTTATGGTAGAGATATTCGGTATTAATAAGACTGAGGCCCAAATGTTATAATATCCTTAAAAGTGATAGCCGGCTGTAATAAAAACAAACTTCACAGTTTTATGAATAACTGACTTGAAACTCTTACAAACTATTTGCTAGTTTTTTCAGCATACCCTATACCTATAAAAATTATACGGCCCAGTAAAATATAGGCACGCAAAACAAAACGTCCAGTTTGCGATCCTAGCCAATAATTTGAGGCCAATTTGTATGGCGGAACTGTGTGTGAGGTGTTCAGACATATCAATTCATGTATTTTATCAGGCATAAGAAACGGCGCACAAATTAACGTCGATTTGGGCGACAGTTTAATGCCGCCGAAGGACACGGCAAGAACTTAAGGAACGCCACAAAATATTTAATTATATGAAATTATAGTTTATGAGCTACATTTAATTTGATTGTATATATCGTGAACTTGCTTGGGTGTCAGTCTTTTGGAGCCAAAGCATTTAGTTTCACGTTGTTGGCGTAATTCGGGGCGGGCCTTACCCAAGGTTAGGCAATTACCATTAATTACATTAGAGGCGCCTAAATAGAATGCATAGCTATGTGTTTATTTGAAATCTATAATAAATTCCCAATAGATATTGTTTCTTGTGAATTAACTCAGCCGTTCAAATAAGCCATAAATAAAATGCAAAACAAAAGACAATAAACTGTGCAATCGATTAAAGATTTGCAATTGCCTGTCTCGCATTCTGTGCATTAAACTCAGCATAAATAAGCAGTTGTTAAACACTTAACTTATTAGCAATAGTCGTTATCAATGGATGTATTAATTTTCAATGGGGGCGCATAAATTGCTTAATTGCAGCTGTGATTTTTTATTGAAAAATTCATTTCGCTGATTTGCCAAGTGCGACAAATTGTTAAAGCACTCGAATTACATATTACAAAACATGCCAAAACAAGAGCTCATCAGAAACGGATTGCATGTCGGGTTGACAAAACAAAAAAAAGGGGGAAAAAACAATTTGTTAACTTTTTTGCGTGCAAATAAAAAAGTGCCTTACGATTCATTGTTGTTGCTGAATGTGGTTTGAGTAACGTGTCGTTGTTAATTAAAACTGAGAATTGTTTAGAAAAAAATAGTTTTGTTTGTTAAGTGTATCAGTCAGCCGGGTCAGTCATTGCTCTAGGAGGCATTGTTAAACATGGCGTATTCGCCGTGTTGTATCTGATATTCAAATGATTTTTTGCCAGAGAGTTTATTCAACTGGCTCTCATAGGAGGAGATCATCAGCCTTTCGAGCTTAGGCCCAGAATTGGCTTACAGGTAGCAAAACTGAGAAAAAATTAATTCCATTTGCTTGCCAAACTTTTTTTTATTGCTTTGTTTATTGGCCGCTTTTTATGGCTTTTTCGGTCACGTTACGTTTGACATGCAAAAATTTGTTCGTAGGCGAGTTAATTCTCTCTGCCGGCGCCTACTGACCCCTCTCACCCCCTCTACCAATGTTTAGCTCGCTTGTCGCTAATGGAAATTGGCCTGGCTTTTGACTGTGGCTCAGTGTTGCGAACAACTGACGAATGCTTTGTTGTGTGCGTTTTTTGTTATCTTTGTGTGTGTTTGCATTTCGGCTGGCGTCATGCCGTCATTTTCAGCGAGCGAATGGGAATGAGCGCTAATTTAATTTGCAAATTAGCCGTCACTCGACAAGTGTCAAATTTGCTGGCGACTCAAAGCTTTAATAAACGTAGATCATTTGTAAGGTGCACCAAATGCCGCTCAAAGCGCAGCCATTGAGTATATCTTGAAAGTATCTCACAGATGCAAAAGTATCTTTTGAACCGCTTGATGAAATTTTAGCAAGACATTTAAGCAATTAAATGTATTTTGATACATATACAAAAGTATCTCACAGATACAAATGTATCTTTTAAGCGGCATGCAGACACTTCGCCATGTAATTGTCATCTGTTTTGTTTTCCTTGCCTGCCCTCTGGCTGCCTGGACGTCATTCCTCTTGCACTTATGCATATTTCCATTTTGATAATCGCCTGCGACAAATGAAGCTTGCACGATCCCTGCAGATATTGCTGTCGCTGCAGGGGGCAATTGACATTAGCAATGCATGTCTGTTGCCACGCCCACATTGGCCGTGCCCCAGAAGGCGCAGCTTCTGCTTCTTTCAAGCTGCATCATCAATTGTAAAGGTGTCGACGACAGCGGCAGCCGTTGATAAATCATGGCAAAAAGCCCGAAGCTGGAAGCATTTATGTGCACTAAGAGACAAAAGGAGTACTAAATTTCAGTTTGATGAGAATAAATTTATTGTTAAGATAATGTTTATTTTGTTTTGAAATATTCTTCAAATATATATGCTTGATTTCAAAATAAAAATAGCATAGATTAAAAGATTATCAAATTCTTAAATTAGTTCTCATATATATAAAGTATAAAACATTTTCAATTAATGTAACAATATTATTTTGAATGAGTTTGCAATTTTGAGACAAAAAAAAACAATTTCAATCCCACATAAAGGAAATTAAACTTGGCTGAACTTTGACAACGACTGCACTTAATTTAAGCACAAAATTCTTGACGTTTTTTTGTGTGCTCGTATGTGAAATGCAGTCAGCCAAGCATAACAGCCATTTCCTTATCCTACAGCTTCACACTTCAAGGTGGTGTCAACTGGTGACAAGTCCAACAGTTCTCAGGGCTTAGCTTTGTTTTATTTGTGCCCCATGTTGTCACAATGTGTTGCCGGCTATAATTGTTGTTTGTCTGCGCTGAAGACACATAATTATAAATATAGTATGTATAAAAGTGTATATCTGGGTCTGCATCTGCTGCGGCTACCGTTGCGCAGTGCAAATAATGCGACTGGTTTTCAAGTAAGTCTGCGCCGGAAATGTGACCCACAGCGAGCTTCAACAGGCTGCTGTCTGTGGCACTCATTAGCCACTCGCATAATCAGCTGCATTGTTTGGCTCGCCTCACAGATTTGATTCAATATTTTGTTGTTTTAAGAGCAATATGCATAATAATAATATATACATAATTTCCACGAATTATCTGGTTATTGATAGCGGAGACTTAGGCGAGCTATGCTAATCCAGACATTTGGATAAACGATTATATAATAGATTCGAAAATTTGTGAGACAGCTCGGCTACTGATTCACTTTCATTTGCTTGCCCCAGAAAAGTATTAACAAATTCTGCTGAATTAACAAAAAAAAAAATTGAAAAGGAAAACTAAAAAGCGAAACCAAGAAAAACAACAAATAAAGTTGTTTTTGTTTTTACTTTGTGTCGGCGTGAATCAAAGAAAATGCTCTGGACCCAAGGCAAAGTTTCGAGGGCTGAAAATAAACAATTTGTGAAGCGTTAAGGCAAACTGAAACCCAGAAGGCAAACAGCAAACATGACCACAATATGAACTACGTGTGATGTTTTTTTTCAGCTTTGAGTTGAAAGTTTGTTTAGATTTTCAAGTTTGATGCGACAACAAATGAATTGTTTATTGCCAGGGCACACGCAACATTCGTGGCCCATGATGGACTACAAACTATGCATAAATCGACTGACATTTCCGCAGAATACTTGCCCCCAACTGCCGCAATTCACGGGCACTTGCCACAGCCCTAGACTCGGCAATTGCAATGCCGAACGCTTCATTAGAGGCATGCAAAACAATATGGGCAATAAAATTGAATACCCTAACAGTTCCTCACAAACTCGCAACACGTTCTGCAAAGTTCAGTCAACTCTGCGCTTGGCTTATTTTTTTCCATTTTCAAATATACGAGTTTAACAATTCAGCTGAGCAAATGACAAAAGCAGACAGGAAAAAATAACTGAGTTAAGAATCAGCAAACATTATTCTTTTTTTATATATACATACATATGCTTTTAATTCTTCTTCGTGTTATCGTTGTTAACGTTTTGCCAGACATTTTGGCTGCGTGTGCAAATTGAGATACAATTTAAAAAACAATTTAATTGGCCAGTTCCTTTTGGTTTGTATATATATCGACAATTGAACACTAAGTGTACTTATTGTAGGAATTCAGTTGACCTACATTTTCGAGTAGGGGTACCCCCACTCAACATCGGTTTCTGGTAATTTGAGGACAGCGCCTCTTTGCTTTCCGCTTTTGGCGAATTGCCTTGTCACATCTTCAACATCTGTTACCCGCCTGTAATTAATGCAAAAATTGTCAGCTTATTTTTTTATACTCTATTCGGCAAGTGTCAAAGGGGTATATTGGTTTTGTACTCAGTACGTCTGTTTGTTCATATGAAAGCTTTTTGTCCGACGTTGCCGAAGCTAGAGACTTCTAACTGAATATACATAATTATATATTAAATAAAAGCAACCCTATAATAAAGATAACTAATATTATGGAGACTTATTTATCTGATTTTACACTGTAAGCAGAGTATTGCGACTTGTCCTGCACCCGTTTTTACTGCAGTTTTTTTAGCTTGTTTTCTCCCTCCTTAAGAGCTGCTCAGACAGACTGAAAATGGGTCAGTGAGCAATTAAATCACAGGCCGCGAGTACAAAAGTAAATGCTGCAAACAGATCCCGAGCATATGGCGGGCTTTAATAAGACGCTCGCCTTACAGTTGGCACCCTGAAAAGAAAGAGAGAAAGGGAAGAGCGAAAAAAAAGAAGTTAATCAAACGTCCGTCTATCTGAACAGGGCATCTGGGTGACTCATAAATCTGAGCAGAGCGATTGCCCAATGGGAGATGAATGAAATACACTTGTAAACACGCACAACCCGGCACCACAAGTTGTTTAAATAACCCACTTGCCGACCCAGTTAACTCTTTTTCCAATATGGGTTATCATTAAATGAGGTGTTGAGAATGTGTATTGGAAGGGGCTATGTGAAATGGGAGGGGAAAGGGGCATGCGGACGGGTATGGGAACGGCAACGGGAAATGAAAGAAAGCCCCACAAACACGCACAATTAACGAAAAAGCATATAAAAAGCGATTGTCTGTCAGTTCTGTGATTTCGATGGCCGCGATAAGATAAGCAACAATTGGGTACATTCCTGGTAGGTACATTCGAGCATTCGGTGCAGTAGAAAGCACCACTCGAACTGTTGCCAATGACGTAAATACGACTCTTGCGTTCCGCCCATTGCTAACACGGAGCCGATAACATTTGGTTCACACTATCAGTGCGGGTCTTTCACAACAGAACATTTGTTGCAGCCAAAAAGAAACAGGGAAACAATTTTTGACTTCCTGGTTCTGTGCTGCAATGTTTACCATACTCTGTTTACGCTACTCTGTTTTCGCAGTGAATATGAGCATATTGGCTTGGAAGCTTTTAAAGCTAGGGACTTCAATATGTTCTCGTGCATTATACCTGATATGAGTTGTTAGGATTTTGTGACCACGCCTATTTGTGGGCGTGTAAGTCGAGAATATCTTATTTTTTGCACAACTGTGAAACAAGGCTCTCCAAATTTGAAAAATATATATTTTTCAGCCAACTTGCACTTAACTTAACTTCCACTTCGTCCCCAGCATTCACATGAATTCTTATTTCCTATTTTCTTCGTTTGATTATATAAAAATAAACTGTACACAGAGTATAGCGCAGTCGTTGTCAGCAAAGTACTTAGTGGTTTTCGCTTGAACTTCACTTATCTTGACAGTTTTCGCTGATTTTCTAGACCGGCAAAAAAAGATAAAAAAGTTGCGCATACGCCACGTTATCTGCGCGTAGTGCTTACCTACACGTTTATAGGAATTCATTATAAATATGGCTAAGAACTCTCAAAAAACTTATTAAAAGTCACACAAGTCAACAAATGATATACGATTAATTTCCAGCTTATATGTATGTTTTTTCGACTGCTCGTAATTCGATTTACAAGTTTCTAGACGAGCTATTCAAGATCAAAGTCGAACAGTCATTTAATGTGTTGCGTTGGCTGTTATTGAACCCTGGTTCAATAGCCCATAGAGACATCGCCATAAACCGTTTGAAAATTTAACGCATGATTGAGTCATAAAGATCTTTCACTACCAACCCCTCTCTCTCTCTCTTTCTCTCGCTCTTCCTCTCACTCTGCTGTGGTAAAACGATCTTGTGTATGTGCGCGAAATGCAGAGTGGAGGTTTTCAGTTTAATGGGCCACGCAACTTCTCCCTTTTCACACACATGTTAAATGAATGGCGAAGCGGAGCATGTGGTTTCATTTGACTGCCCAACCGATTGCTAATTTATTTTGCGATTTACAACTTTCATAGAGTGCGCCAAAGAGTTCAAATTATCGGCGAAATCTGAACCCAAATTTTTAGCAGACAAATGTGTTCCAGTAAATTTGAAGCGTTTCATAATTGGCACATTAACAAATATTTATGTTCATTCTTGGCTGATTGTTTATCAGCTAAAAAAAATGAATTGTTAAATTCCGTTAAGCTATTTATAGACCGCCGCCGATTTGTTTGTTTCAGCCCAACAACTAGGGGCCGCTATATATAGCGTTAAATGAGTACTTATAAACATTGGGCGTATCGTGAATTATTCGCATGGTTTCGTATTTTTAGACACACGGGAGGAATAACATTTAAATATTTGGCGCCGGCAATTGAACTCGTTTCCCTGCGTTTAATTATTGTTGCAATTGAAACGTTGCAACAGTAACAACAACAGACGCACCCCGTTGCGACACGTGCCAGTGAATGCCCCACAGTCACGCCCTAGTCCCCTTTCCCAGCCCCCTCGTCCACCCCAACAGCGGCGTCAATTTGATTAAATGCCTTGCAATTGATGCGGCTGCTTATTGGCATAGATGCGACATCAACTACACACACACACACACACACACTCGCACACACTCAACATTTGCTTTTAATTTCATTGCATTTTCCGTTTTCGACACGCTCATTAACTGTTAATTATACGTACTGTGGTACGAATCAACCATTTAGAAAAAACAAGAAAAGAATTCACCTGGCTTTTACTCATTTTGCTCAAAATTTTCGCATTTTTCTCTCTCTCTCTCTCCCTCTCTCTTTCTCGCGCATATTTACAGCCATCATATCCTATTCAAATCCCAAACTGCAAAATTCATCAATTTATGCGCCAACAACAACGATCGCTAACACCGCCATAGAAGTGGCCCCATCATCATCAGCACCACCAACACCACCAGCACCACCAAAAAGCTCATCATCCGATTCATCTACGGCGCCGGCATTGGGCGTGGCAGCGGGCGCCAATCAAGCTGGGCGTCCATTTTATGGATTTGTTACGAAATTGCGTAATTTCAAGTTCGACGATTCGAAAAATATTAGAAAACGTTTACATTTCGATTTCATATCAAAGGACAGATTTTTGGGTATGTTTCAAAATTGCATAATTAACTAAGTGTTGTACTCTATTGCGGGCTATATTTGATCATAATACCGGCCAGACGGCTGTTATTAACCTCATTTGACACTTTGATTAAACAAAAATTTTGTGCGTTAGTTTTACGAGTTCGAAATTCCCGAATTAATTTCAATGTCGCCGGCTCAATGCCCGCTCCCGACTCAACTCGCTTCGTAGGCGGCGTTCCATTTCCACAGCTGAAGCTGGCGCCTCACGCACAACGCCCACACCGACAGCGTGTTTCCCTTCATCACAACTCAATTTAAATGTTTTTATTGTCTTTTAATGCTACTTAAACTGCGACTTGTGCATATTAATATGCATACGTACATATACCATATATATATACTCATATATACATTTATAACGTCTGCTTTCAGAGGAGGAGGAGTGTTCGAATGTCTGCTGTTAATGAAGCACACGTGGGCTGCAACTTGTGCTTTTTGTTTTTGTTTTTTTTTTTGGGAAATTTAATGAAATTCTTCAATCGTTTCCCACCTAAGCCAAATGCAAAACCAAACAAACAATAAATAAAAAACTAAAAAATGGAAGAAAAATACTTTTGAAAAGCTTTCAACGTGAGTTACAATTTCTGACAATTGATTTGTCCGCCTGGCAGCTCGCAAATGCATTCAACATGATCCACAACGCCAACTAATCAACTTACAGCGGCGAGTCGTGTTTTAATTTGGTGGCTGCCACAAAATGTGCTGGCTGCCACATAAATTCCATGCGAGCAGGAGAGATCAAAGCCAGCGGGGGTGCGTCGGCCAGCAGCAGATGTTGCCACAGCCATAGCCACAGATTAACAGCAGATATTTGGACGTTGCAACAGGTAGAAAGTTGGGGCCTTTGGGGCCACATTGTTAACCCTCTTTTTTTGCAATTTAATTAAAACTGGGCAGCATGTACTGAAAAAGTCACTGACATGCCACACAAATTTGATAGGTACTCTCTCTCTCCCTCCTCTCTCTCTCTCTCTCTCTCTACTTCATCCTCCACACCTCTCTCCATCTATCACGTCATAAAACGCCCAGCAGTGGCCTATTGTTATTTATAGCCAAAGTCCAGTCCAACCACGCGGCTTGTTTGGATCAAGCTAATCGGTAATTGAAAATGCTCAACACGTGCGTCTCTTCTGATCGCGTTGGTGTGGCAAACAGTGGGAGCGATAAGTTAAACAACAACAGACGACCAAGTATGCTAAATAATCGCAATAGATATGCAAAATTATCTTGAGAAGTATTTCAAATATTCTTAAAAGATCATGTTTTGAAGGTGACTTTGTAGAGTATCTTAAAATATTTTTAGATAATTTATTGACTATCTTATAAGATAGTCAAAGAACTTATTTAAAAAGAATTTAGATCTGTTCTCACGTTCAAAATTTTCCAAGTTTCTTAAAGATAACAGCCGCACACTAAGAAAAACGCTGTTTTAAATTCTAATACACTCGGAAAAAAGAGCCATTCCTATTTTGAGTATGATCGATGTCACAGAGCACTTCGATCTGGAACATGCTTAAATGAAGTGTTAAACAATACTTATTTGTAACGCCTGTAATTGATTGAAGTACAAAAATTCTAGTTGTTTTTCCGAGTGTAGCATTTGATAATCATATCTCTTGATAAACCTCAAAAGTGCTTTGTAATCATGTGAGAAATTTTTGTTAAATTATGCTCCCACCATTTAACTTATCTTATCAAGGTGTGAGCTGACTTTACTGCTGCACTGTCGCTTGCTATTTGTTTATGCAAACAGCCCACTTGCTGGCTCTTTTGTGTTTCGACAAATGTTCCGGCTTTTCAAAATGAGCCAAACATCAATTTTCACTCAAAGTTTTCGCCATATACGAAATCTGTTTTCTGCTTTCAGTTTAATGATCTTTGGCTACCGTTTGGAGCCTTGGTAACGCCGCGGGATCGCCCCCCGGCGCTGTCAGCACCTAGCCCAATAGCCCGTTAACGTTTAATTTGACCCCTCCCCCTCTCAGCCAATTCAAATATTGGCTGAATTATGCTATAAATCATTTTGATGCACGCATTCAGCTTACATGGGCTGCAAAGTGCATAATTTATTTGTTGGAAACTTTTCATAATGCAACGGCATGCGAGGAATGCAATAAACCAAGGCGAGGGGGCTCTAAAAAAACACTTTATAGTGCACATAGAAAGGGGAAAAGCAAACATTTAAATAATTGGACAAAACATAAAAGTTTACAAGCAGCTCGTTAAAGTTGGCCCATCAATTGCGGCACTTGAAGTATTTGGTTTCAATTTGTATTCTGATCGTTTATAGCACAGTTAACTGATCTTGTTGTTTATCTTTTCTTGTTATCCCCCTCTCCGATATAGGCGGGCAGCTGAAGACCAAAAATGGACAGAAATATGTTTTCAACGGGCCACCATCGGGTGTTTATGTGTCGAGGACCTGCCTGGTCATCTCGGCATTTATCATGCTGGCAGCTCTCATATCCTCTGTGCTAATCACCTACTTCCTGACATCACAGAGCCTGCCCGTTGCCATGGAGGCCAGCCCCAGGTGAGTTAGCCCAGTTAACACCTACGCAAAGATAAACCAGCTTGTCTTGCGGGTGTGGCATATTAATTCATATTTATTGTTTTCTTTTTTTTGCATTCTCGTAAATGTTTTGGCCAAGCGAGCTAATTGACAGTCGCCTTCGACGTGACCTCATTTTATGTCCGTCTTGAAAGCGAAAGCAATTGGTTCGTTTCCTCGGTTGGCTCTGACGCATTTCGAGGTGCGGAAGGGTCAAAGAAGCTGTTTGCCAGGGTGCGCCCTTTGTCAGCCAAAAGCAAATACAATTAAGCACTTTGCATAAACCGAAACTCAAAGCTCAACTTTCCTTTTTTGCGCTCATCCCACCACAGCGCCCAGGCCCACTCCAAGGATTACGCCAGCCATGAGAACGATGCAACGGACAACTCGCACGCGAATGCAACGGCCTTGGCAACTGCCAAGTTCGACTTACTCGACTGGCCAAAGCAGAAGGTGGCCACAACTTCGGCGCCAGAGGTGCCCGTCGCGGTGCCGCCCGTCGGAGACATCGCCGTGATTGAGGAGACGCTGGAGACCAACGCCAAGTCCATGGACCGAGCGCTCCAGCTGTACGAGGGCTGGCGCCCACTGCACTACAGGTAGGTCGGGCTCGAGGGGGCACCTATTCAATTTTGCACTTCAGCCCCAATTGAATAATGGCTTCAATTGCGTCCGCACGCGCGGCTACTCCTCAAATTGCTTTGCATGCTCGCATTTCAATTGGAAGCCACGCAAAGTGTGCCTGATGGACAAGTTGGCATAAATTGCTCGTGGAGATTTGTTGTCTCTACCGTTTCCGGCTCACACTGCTGCAATTAGTGTCGAGAGTTCCACGATCCGGCGTATATCTAGATAGGGATTTGCATAACGATAAACGCTCATCGCTAAGAACTGGAGATGGGCACGTGCCGGAACACAATGTGGATGAATTAATTCATATTGCACGATAAAGTTATTACGACACTTTAATGGGACAAATCAGGTTTAGAATATTAATATTGTTAGTATATTTGTATAGCTGACTCAGGCTAAATTGTTAAGGCAAAATTTGCAAAGACGGCTCTTTTGAAACGAAGTGAAGCCCCCAAATAGGGATAAATTGGAATCTAAATTGCAATTTGAAAAACAATGCTCCCTTATATTTTAGGACACTTAGGCTATCCAGGCTAGTCTATGGTTGTTGTGCTTTTCTTAGCCGAGAACTCGGTGATATTTAAAAAATAGTTACATTGATAGCTTATAACTGTGTCTTACAATTTAAATAATAATAATAATTTGAGCAAGCTTTATTTATATATATTTATTTGGGTAAAAAGCGTCGTAGAAGTATATATATTAAAAACCAAATGTTGTATTGAAAAATAAAATTGAACTCACTTTTCTTAATTCAACAAATTTTAATTATTACTTTTAAAAAGTTGCCAAAACTGCCAAGAATCCTACAAAATGCTAGACTTTCAAATGCTTGATTTTATTATTAACATACAGTTATAAGTTTCGTAAAATCCAATTAAGTCGTGCTATTTTCAAAGACATAATATCCATTTTCTTGACACGAACATATCGTGTCACGTAAGAACCACGAAACACGCTCCATTATCCACTCCCAAAAAACTGACTTCTCATATACAAAATCTGCCAATAATTATTGTAACCCTTGACCCCATGTTGTGCATTTTATTGTGCAAGTCCTGGCAAATGTATTGACGTCATGCCAAAGACTTGTCAGAGAATTTTGTTTATGCTTTGAGTACGATGCACACCCGCTAAGTGGGTCAAGGATTGCGCGTGGCCAACTGAGCGCCAGCTGACATGAGCAGTTGCCACACTTACCAGTTGCCACTTGCCACTTGCTACTTGCCACTTAAGCTGAATAAATATCCACAGCGTCACGTCGGGCTAATGCAGACATTACAACTTGTTTAACAATTGAACACCGCAGGAGCTGACCAAATATGCGCCATAGAACGTCGTTCAAGCTGTCGCCTAGTTAAGCCAAAACCCAGTTGGCAATCGCGAGAGAGACGCGGAACTGTTTGTCGCTTACTCAAAGGCGGCGAAGATCTGAGGCAGATCTGAGGCAGATCCGAGGCAGATCCGAGGGAGATCCGAGGGAGATCAGCGGAAGATCTTGGCGCTGCACGCACGCCAACTGTCAGCACGCCAGATGCGTTGCGTGGCTGCTCAGATAGCCAGGCCATCGGGCGATGGGAGCTGTAAATTGTGAGCTGAGAGATGCGAGATGCTGCCGCAGTAGCTAATGCGCCGCATGCATTAATATAATTGACACAGAAACCCCAAGACGGTCGCTCAATTTGCGGCTGGCACGCAGCTGGAGCACTGGAGTTGGCTATCGATGCCCATTGGTGTTCACTGGGGAATCGATGTTAACTGATTTTGCAGCTGTTGATCAAAGCGAGCGTTCGTCTCTGTCTGTCCGCCTGTCCTCGTCCGTGGCAAATTGCGCCGAACACGCTTCCTGGTTGTTGGAACTCCCCGTCCCCATCCACATTGCAAACCAATCGCCGCAATTAAAAGCCACCAGGCGCAAAAGACAACAGCACCACAGTGGCTGCATCTGGCGACCAGTTCTTGCCAGTGGTATTCTTGGCGTTTGCGCCTGGGGGAAGTCGATCTTAAATCTGATGCCCTTCCACTGTCCGCGTCCAGCACAACAATCAAGTTAGCAGCTAGTTTCAGAAGTTGCAAGGTGCTTTTAAAAGTTGCAAGCTGCTTTTAAAGTTAAAGTTACTTGTAGAGCTTCGAAATTGACCTTGGACAGAAAACACAATACAATACAATTATCAAGATCGGTGATAATCGGTCGATAATAAACTAGAGCACATCCTCCATATGTCTGCAAGGGTATTTAACAGTCGGCAATTCGCACTTAACTTTTTGTTGTTTTTTTCTTGTGCTCCGCACTGTTTGCTTTTATTGCATTTTATGGCCTGCATTTTTATTTTAGCCCCTTTCTAATGGCCAATTCGGACGCCTTTCTGCGGCGTCGCTTGTCAGTCGCCTGACCCGCTGATTGATTGGCACTTTTGATTGTGGACTCTTGTCGTTTTTGGCATTGATTAGAACTGCTTGCCGCTGCACTTGAATTGTTGGCTAATGACTTACCCCGACCCCGGTCATACCCTTTCCCTTTCTTCGCAGAATTGTCATTGAGCCAAATGTCGAGTCGTCCGCCAGCAATGGCAGCCTGATTATCGAAATCGAACGAGACCCCAAGGTGACCAGCTGGGAGCCCATTGTCCTGGACGTCTACAACGTGAGCATCTCCAATGTGCGCGTCATACGAGCCCCAGCTGCCAATGCCAGCGAGGAAGTGGAGCTGGATTTCGACAGTGACTACGGGGAGAACAATGCATCCTTCGTGGTCAGACTGAACAAGGACTTGGCTGGGGAAGCGAAGCTGCGTGTGCTGCTCAGCCTGGACTTTGTCAGTCAGGTGACGGAGACCCTGCAGGGCATCTACAAGACCAGCTACACCAATCCAGACACCAAGCAGTTGCAGTAAGTAATGGGTATATTGAGAGTGATCTGAGCGGAATACTAATGGCCACTGTTTCCTTTCCAGATGGGTCATCAGCACCCAGTTCTCGCCCATTGATGCGCGTCGCGCCTTTCCCTGCTTCGATCGTCCCGACATGAAGGCCAACTTTACCGTTAGCATCGTTCGGAGTGTGAGAACGTCCATGTGCCTGTCCAATATGCCAAAGTCGCGCAGCAGGTGAGCGGCCGGCGAATCCTTACCATTAAAGAACCCCATTTGAGCTATCTTTGTCCCGCAGCGCCCATCGAGCCGGCTTTGTGCGCGATGACTTCAGGACCACGCCCAAGATGCCCACCTATCTGTTGGCGTTCATCGTCTCCAACATGGTGGACGCGCGCTTTGCGGACTTGGATGGCAGCCTGGTGCCGCGCGTGGAGATCTGGACGCGGCCCACCTTTGTCGATATGACCCACTATGCCTATAAAATGGTGCGCAAATTCTTGCCCTACTACGAGGAGTACTTTGGCATCAAGAACAAGTTGCCCAAAATTGATCTCGTCTCCGTGCCGGACTTTGGCTTTGGCGCCATGGAGAACTGGGGTCTCATCACGTTCCGCGACTCGGCGCTGCTGGTGCCCGAGGATCAGGAGCTGGCCTCCTCGTCGGAGCACATGCAGTATGTCGCCCAGATAATTGCCCACGAGCTGGCCCACCAGTGGTTTGGCAACCTGGTCACGCCCAAGTGGTGGGATGATCTCTGGCTGAAGGAGGGCTTCGCCTGCTACATGAGCTACAAGGCGCTCAATCAAGTGCATCCCGAGTTCCAGATCATGGACACCTTCACCGTTCTGGTAGGCTAAACGCGATGCCGGCCAGATCTCCGACTGAATGCTTCTCTTTGCAGGAATTCAAGGAGTCCATGCAACATGATGCCGCCAACACCTCGCATGCCATTTCCTTCGATGTGAAGACCAGCAGCGATGTGCGCCGCATCTTTGATCCCATCAGCTACTCCAAGGGCACCATTCTGCTGCGCATGCTCAACTCCATCGTGGGCGACGAGGCGTTCCGTTCGGCCACGCAGGATCTGCTGCAGACGTTCGCCTACGAGAACATGAATCGCGACGATCTGTGGGAGTTCCTCACGCGCCATGGCCACGAGAAGGGCACGCTGCCCAAGAGCATGAATGTGAAACAGATCATGGACTCGTGGATAACACAGCCCGGCTATCCGGTGGTCCACGTGGAGCGCAACGGTGCGAATTTGGTGTTGCGCCAGGAACGTTATCTGGTGCCCGCTCGCAATCCCTCGGACCACAGCCGCTGGTTCATACCCATCACGTACGAGACGGATGAGCTGCACAAGGGCGACAATATACCCACGCACTGGATGACCCAGGACGAGGAGCAGGTCGTGATCAGCGATGTGTTCACCAAGGAGAACAACACCGACAACGTTGTCTACTTAAATCTGAACCGCCAGAGCTACTACCGCGTCAACTATGACATGACCTCCTGGCTGGCCCTCAAGAAGAACTTCAGCATGCTGCCGCGGATCACGCGCGCCCAGCTGCTGGACGATGCACTGCATCTGTCGCAGGCGGAGTACCTGCCATACGATATACCGTAAGATATTGATCTCTTTGACTCAAATGATTCCCTATTCAACTGTGTGAAAATGCAGCTTAACTTTCCTAATGGAACTCTTCTCGGCTGTGAACGACGAGCTGCTGTGGAGCGCAGCCAAGCCGGGTCTCAACTATCTCATCTACAATCTGAAGCGCGAGCCAGCCTACGAGACCTTCAGGGTAAGCCGCGAGTATAAGCCTCCAGCTAGCTGCAAGCGCTTAACAAACTATTTGCTTTAGGCCTTCATGAAGTTCATAGTGCGTCCGGCCTTTGATCATTACGGCCTAAATGAGCCGGACAATGAGTCGCATCTGCAGCTGAAGCATCGGGCTCTGGTCGCCAACTTTGCCTGCAAGTTCAACTACGATCGCTGCACACAGGTGGCCCAAATGAAGTTCCGCGAGTGGATGCGCGATGCCAAAAAGAATCCGTGAGTAGTTGAACCAAGGCCAGACATAGTCAGAGCTAACTTGAGTACCCTGAACAGCATTAAGCCCAACCTGAAATCGGTTATATACTGCACGGCGCTGGCGGAGGGCTCCTTCCAGGAATGGTACTTTGCCTATAAACAATACAAGCGCACGAATAGCGCCTCGGAAAAGGAGGAGATACTCACATCTCTGGGCTGCACCACCAAGCCCTGGCTGCTGTCCAAGTGAGTAGCTGTCACATAGTATCTATGATCATATAATAATGCCGCCTCGCTCGCACAGATATCTGAATTTGACCATCAACTCGACGTCGGGCATTTTGAAGCAGGATGGTGCCTTGGCTTTCAGAGCTGTGGCCTCCAATGCCATTGGCCATGAGCTTGCCTTTGATTTCTTGCAGACCAATATCAAGGAAATTGCCGAATAGTGAGTGCCCCTCAGCGAAAGCGACGCACATTATGCTCATTTCTATCCTCTATTCGCAGCTATGGCGATGGCTTCTCCACCATATCCGAGATGATCAAATCGCTGACCATCTACATGAACAAGGATTATCACAAACAGCAGCTGCAAGCGTTGGCCGCCAACTGCCGCAAGCTGGGCCTGAAGGCCGTCGAATTGGCCATCAACATGGCCATGGAGCAGGTCAATGATAACATCTATTGGCGCACTCACTCCTATGACAATCTCAAAGGGTTCCTCGAGGGCATTGTCAGCGAGTTCCAGATCAACATCTTTTAAGCATCTCTGAAGTTCTGAAGCTTTTCAACCAAAAACAAACAACATAAAAACAAAATTCTGCAACTTTATTATTATTCAACAGCCTCAATATAATTTTAAAAACGAATTATTTGCGAAAAGTGATATAAACGTGTAAGTTAGCCAACTTAGTTAAGATAAAACATATATTATACTTTTTGCAAGTGTATGTATATTTATTTATTTATAAGTCTCGCTTCGTTTGCTTCATATGTATTGTAATTTATTTTGAGTTGTTCGTAACGTTCCTATGTTTTTAAATAGCGCGATCACAATTGCAAATACTAAAACTATAGGTTATCCTCATCATCACAACAATAGCCAAAACAATGCATCTCCTCATTCCGTTTGGCAAAAGTTTATATATTTTATTATCATACTTTCTAATGCTGCTTGGGTAAAATCTTAACACTTATATATATGTAACTGTCAGATACTTTATACGTGTTATCAGAAGTAAAACAAACCTTGGAACTCTACACTAAGCCATTTAGCACTAAGTAAAAGAAAATAATATTTTAAACTTGTATTAAACCAATTAAACTTGAGATAAAGGCCCAAGAGCACAGATCTAAGTTTATTTTTGCTACTACAAGTGAAGATGGAATGGAAAATGAGTGTCCTTAACGCATGGTTTAAAGTATTGCGAAAATAAACCTACATATACTATATAACTTATTAATGTACAAGTTATCTATTATATTATGTATTTTGTAATGCCTATCACTAAAAATATTCGCTTAGTGCACAACCATGTAAATAAGTTTTAAAGCATATTAAACTAAAAACTAAATAAACGATGTAATTACGTAAATTTTAATTAAAGAATGGTTCTAATTTTTTATTTCCTCTACTCTAAAGAAAAGTCGAATTATTTCAGTGTGGTTGTTTTGATTTGAAATTTACAGAAGGCGCCAAAAGCTTGTATTTTATTCGTTGAGCACAAACGAACGAACTTAACGAAGCTGAATTGCTGTTAGTTAACAGAATTTGTAATACGTTAACAGTGTTCTGTTGAGGCTATGGTAAACTGCAGCTGTGTACACTCAGCTGTTTTTTGTTGATGATTGATTGTTCAAAATAAAATATAAAAAAAAATGGTAAATGATCGCTGTGGCAACTTTAGAAAAGGTAAAAAGATGAAAAGATGGACACCATCAGAAGAGATTTACTTCCTCGATTCGTGGGCTAAAAGAGCCGAGCAACTAAAGAAAAGTAAAAAGAATTCTCTGATTTATATGGAAATGCGCGAAGATCTGCGCAAACATTACGTTAATGTTGAAATAATAGACATAAAAACAAAAATAGACACATGTATTCGTAAGTTCAGGTAAGCGCATATATTTCAAATCCTTTAACATAGAATGAATTTATCTCTCCCAAGAACCGAACGCACAAAGAATAAAGAATCAAAGTGGATACACTACACAAAAGTGGGACAAATACTAGGCTCTATGGATGTGGAAATGGTTAACAGATTTGACGGATCTACCGATTGTAACAACGCGCGTAAGACGATTTACATTGTTAACATATTTTAGGTTCATCTAGCCATATAATTTTTTCGCTCAGATACAACTTTTAGCTCCGTGTATATTGACGAAAGCGCTTCTTTGAAGTTTAGCGAAGATTACAAATGCAGCGCCGATGAGTTTGCCGTGGAGCCCTACTACCCCAAGCAGTTGACACTTGACAGTACGTCTCGAAATGAAGGCGTGTCCACGACAGTTCCAGATGAAATTAAACACATTAATCACGACTATGAGTTATTCACCGAACTTGTGGCGAAAGAGTTGTGTGGATTGGACGAAGACTTGCGTGTCGATACTAAAAGAAAAATATTCAATATCATATGCGATGCAAAAATGTTGCAAATTGATCGAAATAAATAAAATATGTTGTATATTTAAAATGAGTCAGTTTGCAAATTTTAACATCGTGGCAACGCCGCTAACAGCTGTTGGTATTTCTTTACATGGCATACTTCAATTGCAGGTACGCACTAAGCATTCAAATATAACGTCACACACCCAAAAGTGCTAACGCCTGGCTATGTTACCCGTATTTGTGACGTACCTAAAACTCGTTGCAACGCTGTACGTCAACCTTGTATCCTTTATCTGCATTGTTTTGATTTTAATGTTTTGGCTTGAATTGGCATAATTTCAATAAACAAAGTTTTCAGTTTAAAAATAAACTATTTTGAAACATATAAAAGTAAGTAGTTAATAAAATTAATAAACAAAGAACTTAAGCCTTACATAATTCTGTGTAGTGAGTGGCAAACGAAAGTGCTGGACGCCCTCGGAGGAGAATAAATTTTTTCGCATCTGGTACAGTAACCTGGAAGCATTGCACAGTGGCAAAAAACGTTCAGAAGTTTATAGGGAGCTGGAAGTGGAGTTTATCAATCAGGGAATTGACATCTCGGCCGCACATATCAAGGCAAAAATGGAGTCATTCAAAAGGAAATATTATCAGTAAGTTCTGGCAAAGCTGCTTTAGAGAACCACTTTTATAATAATAAACCAATTTTAGCATTATTAAGGAAAACAAATCCAGAAAACAATGGAAAAATTTTGATAAAATGGTCGCAATTATGAAGTATCAAAAACAAATGAAAGAAGAACAATATGAACAACCGGAGGAGAGTATAGGTAAGTTTTGATACCAAAATATTCAGAGATTTTAACTTTACTTGAATTCCAGATGGAACATTCAGCTCGGTCTATGTTGACGAGGTGGCGCCCATGCTTTTTAATGAGGAAGAATACTCACAAAACGAAGACGATGATCTCAAAACCACGTCATCATCTACCATGTCAGCAGATGTCACATTTCCGAAAAAAACAAAACAAAGATCTGCCAAATTAGATAGTGCCAATAATTCAGATCTTACCGGTGCCAACACAGCTGTGAAAAAACCCAAGCAAAGGAGGAGATTTTGGATTCTACAGGAAGAAGAGATTTTTTGGATGTATGGCAAAAATATGTGCGAGATTTACGCGGTGATAGAAAAAAATCGCATGTCTATAAGGATATGGAATCGGAATTCCACAGTCAGGGAATTGAAATCAGATGTTCCGATATCAAAGCGAAAATTGAATCATTTACGCGAAAATTTCGGTAAGATCAACGCAGGTTAAATGAAAATTCATATATAACTTAATGTAAACTTAATGTTTAGGAAAGAGAGAGACAGCGTAGGTTCCGATTCGGAATGGATACACTATTCCAAAGTAGCCGAACTTTTGGGTGCCTTAGAAGCGACTAAATTTGACCAGTTCTCCGATAACAGTGGAAGTTCCAGTTATGTTGAAGACACAACTTCGTGGTTCAACGAAGACATGCCTATTTATCCCAAAACCTTCTTGAAATATGAACGATCTTCGTTGGATTGTATTGAAGATGAGCCCTCCTTAAAAAGATGTAAATCGGATCCCAACACTTCATTAGAGCACACTGACAATGCACAAGACGGAAGTCAACTCTCATGCACAACAAACGGGAAGCAATCACTCGCATCTGAACCAGAGAACTACGAGTTGGAGATGCTGGATGACACCTCAACAGAACAGTCTAGCCTTGAACAACAGAATTCCAACCAAACAACCCGCAAACCAGAACTAACCGAACAATTTGGTCAATTTGTTACCAAAGAGTTGAACATGTTAAACGACGATCTGCTTATAGAAGCCAAAAGAAAAATCTACAATGTTATCTGTATAATGCAAATGAAGCAACTGAAACTGAATAATACAAAGAATAGAATCTAAATGTTAATTCCCTAATGCTAAAGAAATGCTGTTAAAAGGGAATATTTGTATAATTTATTTATTTGAGTTTACGTAAATTACATTTCGATAGTGATAATAAAAAACATAATACGTAATAATCATAATAATCATCTTCATAAGTGTTTGCTTAACTATTAAATAATTGTTTAAGAGATTGTTTCGCGTTATAACATTTTTTTGTGTGTAAATTTAAATTTATCAACTCATATTTTAGCTCGATTAAGAAAATTAATTGAATGCATTTAGAAAATTTTTATTTTATTTAGTTTAAGTATTCACACAAAAACAAATCAATTAATATGTGAAAATGGCGCACAAACTTTTTCAAGTCGAAAACACATTTCATTTTTTTTATGTACAATTAACAAAAAATAATAAATCACTTATTATAATGATAGGCAAAGAATTAAAATTAAACAAAGACAATCATGAAGAAAACACACAAAAAGTTTTTACCCTGGAACAGACGATTGGTTCAATAAACAACGCGCCCACACTCGATTGGAGAGGGGTGGGGTGTATATCTTATGCATGTATATATATGTATGATTGTTTGGCTTTAGCCTAGACATCGATCTGGAATGGGGAGCCGGGTATATGGTCTTCGCCCCATTTAATTAGGAGCACGTACTGGCCGCGATCGCGCACCAGATACTGCACATTGTAGTTGTTGTGGCCAGCGTGCTTGACATGGAACTCCTCGCAGGGTCCCTTGGGTCCGTACATGCCCACATACAGGATGTTGTTGCCTGTCCGCAAAGGAAAACAGTTAGGGATTCGCTCTCACATATAGGTCCTATATATATTTCTACTCACCCGCATCTGTAGCGCAGATGCTGAACTGGTTCTGCTTGCCGATGTAGGCCTTCTTCAGGCCCATGCCCTTTGACACCACCTTGTTGGCGTCGGACTTGAAGTTGGGCAGATGGACGCCAGTGTTCTTGCCACCCTTGGCAATCTTCTGGACCGTCTCCACAACGACTGTGGACGTTTCCTGGGCACCCTCATCAGCCAGTTTGTCGCCGGTGGCATGCACCTTGAAGGGCGAGCCGACGATGTGCATGTTGTTGTATTTGACCGTGATGTAGTGCTCGCCGGGCAGCAGCGGTGTGTAGCGCACCTTGTAGCCCTCCTCAACCTCCGTGCAGTCCATGGCCACCTTGGAGGGACCATCGATGGAGACGGCCAGTGTGCCAACGCCCGCATTGCAGGTGTTGATAATGAAATCGGCCTTGTGTCCAGTCTTGACATCGTCCAAGCCATTGCCGCTGGCATGCACTGCGGCCGGATCGGCCACATCCTTGCCCACCTTGATTCTGAATGGTGAGTCGGGTATGTGGACGCCGTTGAACTTGACGTGAATAGCATGGATGCCATTCTCACGTGGATAGAAGCGCACCGAGTACATTTCACCGTCGATCACCTGGATGAAGCAATCGTCGTCGGTGCCCGATGGGGCCACAATCTTGGCATCGAGCTCACCCTTGGCGCCGTTCTTGCGCACCATAAACTGGTAGGGCGCATCGGCCTGGATGTTGCCCTGTGGGAACTGCTGCACCTCCAGCTTGTGGGCATCGCCAGCGTCGGGCGAGATGTAGACCTTGAAGGGCGAGTCGGGGATGTGGCGGTCGTTGAACTTGAGGCCGACGCGATACTCTCCGGGCTCGGTCACCTTATAGGAGACATCGCAGCTGCCGTCCTTGCGATCCTTGAACTCGATGTCCGCCTTGCTGGGACCCTCCACCGAAATGGCCAGGGAGCCGCCGCCAGCTTCGCGTGTCCACACATTGAACTCGGCCGCCTCGCCGACAACGCCGCGTTCCAGACCGGAGCCGCCGGCCTTGACCAAATGGCTGCCCGAGTCGCGCAGTGGACCCACCGTGAACTGGAAGGGCGAGCCGGGTATGTGCATCTCGGAATAGCGAACCGAGACGGTGTGCACGCCCAGCTCCTTGGGCACAAAGTGCACGGAGTAGAGGCCATCCTCAATCTCCTGGATCTCGGCGTCCTCGGTGACGTTACTGGGCGAGGTGACGCAGGCGGCCAGCTCGAACGAGGTGATGCCGGGCATCTTGAAGGTCAGCTTGCACTGGCTGCCAATTTCGGTGATGGGCACAGCGTCCCGTTCGCGTTGAATCTTCTCGCGCTTGCGGTTGGTGCCCTCGCCGGCCACCTTGACGGTGAAGGGCGAGCCCTCCACGTGATGATCGGCAAACTTGAGATTGACAATGTAGTAGCCGGGCTCGGTGGGCTTGTAGGAGATGTTCAGCGTGCCGTCGTCCTTGTCGGTGCACTGGATCTCCGCCTTGCTGGGGCCCTCGATGGACACGGACAGACCGCCAAAGCCGGCGTTGCGCGTATCCACGGAGAAAATGTTGTCGCTGTGCGTCTGGCCCTCCTTGAGGCCATTGCCGCTGACCTTCACCTTCTTGGCGTCGCCCACCTCGCGCTCGCAGACGGTCACCTTGAAGGGTGAGTTGTTGATGTGCTTGCCCAGACGCTTAACGGATACGAGATGCTCGCCAATCTCACGTGGCGTAAACGAAATGCCAATGTTGCCGGTGGGCATGCGCTTCAGGAAGCACGGCTCCTCCAAGCCGCTGGGCGCCTGAATGGACGCGTTGAGAGCGCGCAGATCGTCGTCCGTGATGTCGCCGGGCATGGTCACCTCCGAGCAGGAGCCAACCGAAATCTGGTTGCGCTTGCGACCTTCGCCAGTGATCTTGGCAAAATAGGGCGAGCCCTTGATATGCTTGTCACCAAAACGCACCGACACCTGGTATTCACCCGGGGCAGTGGGCAGATATTGCACGGAAACAGTGCCGTCTTTGTTGTCATGATAGTTGATCTGTGAGTGGAGCATAGGCTATAGAATGGAAAAACGTAGTTGTGTGCAAGACTTACGTCAGCCTTGCTGGGACCCTCCACGGCCATGGTCAGGCCGCCGGCGCTGGCGCCCTTGGTGGAGATGGTAAAGTTGGCGGGTTCGCCAGTGACGCCATGGGTCAGACCAGGTCCATAGGCGGTCACATAGCCGGAGGTTATGGAGTCCACATGGAATTTGAATGGAGAACCTGCAAGAGCAAATACAAAAATAAAATTTTATTAAAATTTATTTATAGTTTTGGCCTATTTTATAGCCAATTTATGGCTGTTTTATATGTACCTTGCACAGGTTCGCCATTGTATTTAACAACCAGCTCGTGGGAGCCCTCCTCGCGTGGATCGTACTTCACTGAGACGGTACCATCACGGTTATCCTGAATAATGGGTTTATCTACTTTACCACTTGGCATTTTGACTTCAGCTGTAAGGAAAGGGCGTACATACATTAATTATTTCAATATTTGCACTCAACATAACCTCAAAAAAGCACAAAAAAAGGGGTGTGGCCAAAAATAATCAGATCGAAATATATACGTATTTTCAATGTTGAAATCAAAAGACTGTGTAGGTGGTCGTCATACGATTTCCTCGGCAATACTCTGAAGCGAAATCATAATTTCATTTTTTATGTTCGAACTTGGGTGACAATTTTTATTAAAGTGAATCTATTTTGGTACGCAGAGCATAAAATATATTTGAGAACTTGTGTGATCTTATGTCAAGCACAGTTAATTAATGGCAACAAATGTTTTTGCCCGTTATTTTTGCACTCGAAACTGGAAATTGTGCCAAAAATTCTATCAAAATACTTTTAAAAAAATACTATACGAATTTTGAAACAGGACATTGGTATTTGGGTTGTGGTATAATCCAAAAAGAGCACTGCTTATAACCAAATATGTATATATAAATTCATTTCATCTATACTTTTCGCAGTTTTGTTTTTCATTTTTAAATATATGTAGACACATACTATTTTGCCCACTTTATATATATATTTGGTAAATCCTTTTTATAATCCTTGCGCGCTTTTTGAAACCGTTCCAAATCACTTCTCAACACAACGACTGCTCCGCACGAACTGAGTCGACAGTAATCTTTCGACTTTCTGAAGAAATTTCCCTCAACGCCTACAATTAGTTTTATACTTTCCCACGCAGTCACAAAAAAGCCAAAACACAAAACACATACAAAAATCGGTCCCGGATGTTTTTGAGGTCAAATATAGGACAGTCTTTTTTTTCTAGCCACTTATGTATAGGCGACATCTGCATATATATCCAGAATTCATCTGTGCCCCATTTGAGGTGCAGTTCTATTTACCCAACGCGCTGGAGGAATTTTTAATGATTGAACAAACGCGGCACGTGCCTATATTGTTATTGGAAATATTTTGTGATATTCGGAAAACGTATTTATAACTTAATTATATACATAAAGAAAGTCGGCATAGTATTTATATATGTATGTGTCTACATAATATTCCCGAATATATTTCAAAGAACTTATGTATATCACGTATATAAAGTAGATATAGAAAAACCACGAGGGGGACATTATTTTTAAGTAGCTGGCACATAAGGCGACAGAAGCGCCAATGTTGTTGACAGAGAGCTACCTGCATGGAATTTGGTGGGCGTTTAGCAGTAAATACGAGATCTCTAGTCAAAAAATAGCGAAGGAATCGGCATGATTCACAGCCTCCATTAAAATAATCAAAACCGGGAAGCCATAGTTACCTTTGTCGAATATTAAATACCCTTGCAGTTTTTAAATTTAATCATGTTTTTTTACACAAGAATACAATTTTTGGCAGATGTTTCAATAGGAATCTATATAAAATACTGTTAATACTGCTCTACAATATATATTCCTTATAAGATCGAAGACATCTTTTTCTATGTGTTACACATTTCGTGACAAAATTATAATGTCCACTGTAAGGGTATAAACAAATATTTTTGATATTTAGCCACTCTCAAAGTGTGTACAAAATTATGAGTGCTTTTATTTATACATCATAAATAACCGATAATAAATAAATATACAAACGATGCCATGTTTTTAGTTTAAACATATGTTGCCACTATATTATCATAAATTTTTAATAAACTATATATAATTTTTAAAGTGGACTCAACATTTTGATTCGCTTCGCATTTGTATTTATGTAGCTAATAATTTGTTTTGTTTTGATCCGCCGGAAAAGCTGTGAAAAAACTGGCGCAAAAATAAATTCAGAGATTTGCCGCTAAACTAAACCCAAAACTCAGCTGGTAAACAGACATAAATCAGACAGAGAAAAACGTGTCGCGTGCCTGTCCAATGTTTAACAAATTTTCAAAATAAACAATAGCCAAAAAAATTTAAAAAAAATATAAAATCAAAAAGAAAATATCTGGCATTTGTGCCAAGTGGAACGCTTTTGTGAAAACAATTGAAAATTTATTGGCGCGCGTTTGCTGCTGAAGCGAAACAATTAAAATGGCATTCATAAAATTTTAATGTGTCATAGATAAAAAAAGAAATACATAACTAATATGTGCAAACTCAAATTCCTTATAAACAATTTATTTATGAAATGCCTTCGAGCTGCCGCTTTCAGCTGTTCAGTTTCATAAAGGAAATGACATGTAAAATTCAAATAATTCGAAATACTTTTCAAAGAACTTTGCAAATTGACGATCAAAATGTGGCGCTGAGTGCGTGCATTAAATAGAAAATAGAAAGAAATAGAAAAATATGTAGAAGAAAAAAGATCATTTGAAAAAAGTGCAAGAAATTTAACGTATAAAAAATGCTGCCAAGACAACTCTATAGCTATTCGCATGGCACCGATCATCATACGAACAAATATATGACTATTTATGTTTGAACATTTGTTGCTGTCCGTCCCAGTGTCCGGCACCCAAATCCCCCTCTGTCCCAGGCTACCTGCCAGCATTGCCCATTGAAGCATGGGCAGCCACTGCCGCCCAGTGGCATCTTTTTGGCATCATCTAATGGACGCTGGCAATACAAATGAAAGATTTAATGACTCTCAAGCTGTTCTAGTCAGTTCGCGACGTGCTGGTATATATGTTTTCGATATATCAGCGAAAGTTTGCACCATTTGCGCATAATACAAAAATTTAATAAAACAAACACTAGTCAACAAGGCTGGCCAAAAGAATAAATTGTATTGATTCGCACCCGTTTCCCAAGTTTCGAATCAATACAATTTATTCTTTTTGGCCAGACTTGATAATTTATCTTCAATTCGAAAATATATATTCTATAGCTGACGACTAAAAATATGTGATTATAATTTTTTTTAATGTTAGAAATGTGAAATTCATTGAAAATATTGTGTTCTGTACAGTAAATTTCAATATTATTGTATATGTATATTATATAGTTATTATATTATCTAAATTATTATTAGCTAAAATAATGCCACAACCATAGCCTAAAATTCGAACCAGAATCCAAAGAGTTCTACATATGTATATATATATATATATATATATATATATATATACATATATATACATATAAGGTATATATCAAGTTTTGCACTTTCAAACATGTCTCTAAGGACTAGGGTAAAAACCAGAAAAATTAAACATTAGAAAATAAAAAGATCTATATACATACATATATAGAGAGAACGTTAAATTTCAACACTTGTTGGCTAGTGTAAACTATAGTTCACTCTGCAGCATACGCAGTGCCCTTCGCCCCCCTCTCACAGTTGCCACAATTGCAAGGGGCCAAACGAATTTTACGCTTTGTTGCAAACTCTGATAATAAATCATAGAATTTAATTTGCAACAACGAGCATAATGCCAGCCAATAGACAAATGCGTCGGTGCCATAAAAGAAGACACATTTAAAAGACTTTTGGTCATAATTCAAAATTGCATTGCTCGGGCTCAGTTGTGTAGAGAAGTGGGCAGGGGAAAAGTCTCTTTTCGTATGTGTGTTTGTGTGTGAGTTTGCATGTGTGTGGCCAAGCGCCGTCTTCAATCGAAGGCGTTTTTGAGCATTTGGTGAGATTTTGGTCATTAACACAAATGAAACACATTTTTGTGGCTTTAGTCAGCGGAATTGGGTTTATTGACGACAAACGTGGACGTCATTTTGCCTGGCAAAATATCAAAAAACCAACCACAAGATTTATTTTATATGTTTAGAAAGACAACTCCAGAATGTGGAACATAATTTGATTGATCTATATGCAGTTAATTTCAAAATTTTCTAATTGTGTATTTTTATTTAATTGTTGTTTATAAATTAAATAAAGGAGTTCATTTTTGTGTACAGTGTGGAACATATGTAGTTCTTTATTTATTTATTTAAACTTTTCATAAACCCATTTTTTAATATTGAGTTATTTTAATATGATTCATAGTTGTTTATTTATTTTAATTTTTTTATTTCATCTGTTTCGATTAAATTTTTAATTTATTTATAGTTTTTTAAATTTTTTTTTACTTTATTTTAGTTTACCTTGATGTGTTACAATTGAAAACGATGATTTAAAATTTAATGGCATAAAATCTGAACCATTTAATCCTTGATTCTCGGGTATAATGGTCTCATTGAAGTAAACGTTTGTGCGTTCCACGTGATCGCGTTCGGAGACGGTCACTTTATAATAATAGGGACGAAAGAAATACGAATGATCTGCCCAGGTCGCTTCCGGCGTTGGTGGTTTTTCTGATAACCAACTGAAGTGCATTTTGTAATTGCAATTTTATGATTTGTTTTTGTAATTGAGAAGGACGCGCAGATTTTGAAATAAAGACACTTAAAATTTAGAATAATTTAATTTAACAACACGATAATTGTTGTATATATTCTGGCTGAGCAGTCGGCAAGGATATGCGGCAATAGGTGCTCAATTATGATATATCCTTGCATATCCTTGCTGAGATGCTGGCGCAAAATATTCAAACATGAGGCTGTTGATTAAAAATTACCACTCACACGATTAAAGTCAAATTGAAATCGCGTTATATAATGCAATGTAATTAGAAAATAGTTAAAAGTCTTTTATTCAAGTCCTGTTTTGAGGTATCCTTTAAAGGCACACACACTCACGCACACACACACGCAAAATTCTTAAATAGTTTATTGTGTTTCAAATGATTCGTTTAATCTTTTTTTATGCATATGTCATTTGTTAGCACACGATTTTAATTGCCAGCGACGTTTTGCAGGTCCACGCGTCTCCACGTCCCGATTTCAAGTGAACATCGACAGTTCCAAATCGAAATTAAGGCCAATATATAAAAGCACGCCAGTTCCTACCACAAAGATGCGTCTCTATCCGCAGCAGCTGCGGCGCTGGCAGCATAGATCAACCAACACTTATGCAAATGCACACACACTCACACATACACATGGATAAAGGGGTATTGGTATGGATCTACGAAAAATATGGCTGCCGATGTTGAGGCCTGTGCTATAAAGTAGGCAGCAGAGCCAATGAACGAAATATAAAATATATAATAAAAAAAATATAGAAAAATTGGAAATATTTGCTATATGACAAGTGTGCGCTCTAGTGTGTGCAAGTTCGTTTGTGTGTGTGCATACACACATACATATATCCTCATATATAGATCATGTCTAACATAGCGAAGTGTGTCCTAGTATTTGTCTCTTGTGTGGACATTTTAACAGTTGTCATTTCGAATTTCGAGCTCGAAAGGTGCAAATATAAAATTAATTTATGCATTTCGAACTTTAGGTCAGACACACCTATATTTATATCTATATCTAAATAATACATATACAAAAATATATATTCCAAAGGAAATACAATTTATTACTTGTTGCAGCAGAGGCGACATAAAATTTATTAATATTTGCCCATTAAAATGGCGAAAAATGTTTAAAAATAAATGCGATATGTAGATTTTTATAGCTTGAAGACGCAAATTTCCAACTATATTAAACATGAAAAAAACATCATATAACAAAAATTTGTGGAATGTTAAACATTTTGTTAAACTGCTTTTTCTGACTATATGTGAAATTAATTGGAGACACAAGTGTCGTTATATCTTATCTATATATGTGTATATATATGCAATATTATGTAATAGAATTTGTAATAGCTGTTTAATATTTGGCATTGAGCTGCTTAAAATGCAATTGGCCAAAATCAATCAAATGCGCCAAAATGAAAACACATCAAAATTTATAATTGTCTTCAGATATTGAACAGTTCTAGTGTGTATATAATCGTTATGTTTTTGGTAATAAATGTCTTATAGTTAATCCTAATGCAAATAGATCTCAGTCAGGTATATATGACAATATATGACACAGAAACCCGCATGAATATAATATAATATAATATATATATAGTAGTATAATAGAATAGTTTCTAAATAGAGTAGGAATATACCTATAATACTGAATTCTTATTTTGACAATCATTAATTAAGCCTTAGAGAAACAAATTCTTTTATAAACATATAAATCTATTTTTGTGATGCAATTCCCATGCAATTAGATCTCAGTCTAGACTCTACAGACTCTTAGTTTATACAATCTATAAAGTTGGGTGGACATCTTCGTCGTCTGATGAGCAATGAAAAATCAGTGCAACAAATGCGCGACAAATAATGTCATTTGGCCAAAACGAATCATTTACAATAAACCATCTTCAAATTAAATGGAGCGTGCCATAAAAGCCGCACGTTGCCCTGCCACAAAGGGGCGGCACTTGAGGCAACCTATTGATTTTCGCTGCCCCTCGGGGCCACGGGCCACAAATGAAACGTGGCGCAGTGTATGATCTTAATGAGGAGCCCAGACCCAGTTTTTTTTCCGCGCTACAGTACGTCACAGAACGGATCGCACAGCGTAGCCAAGCGACGAAAATGTTTGAAAATTGCATGGAAGCGTGAAAAATCGAACAACTATTTTGCAACAGGCGGCGGCGGCTGATGCACCAAATATATATATGTGTATATATGTATATATCGAATATTTATTGATTTGCAAAAGAAGAAAGATCTAAATGCAAAAGAGCTCATCAATCATGTTGCGAATTCTGTGAAATTATGTGCAAGCGTTTAACAACTCGTATATCCCTCGACAAAGCGCACAAAATCGCTTAAATTCCAATAATTAACGTGCAAATGCAAATTTAATACCCAATTACTTTCACCCCGGGAAGCGGGCAGTCAATGAACCGAAAACAAAACAATTTATATCGTCGTGTGCCACCGACTACTCAGTACTCTATTCACAGTGTTAAAATAGATCGAACAGGGTTTTATTGTAAAACAAATGTAAATCAATTTTTTGTTGTCACAATTCCCAACGAGTTTAGGCGTGCAAAGATTACCAAGGGGTTTTTGTACCTTAAAAAACTTATATGTTTATATAACAATTTTTAATTTTTGGATTTTGTCCGCACTCTAGCCAATACATTTGACATTTAATATGACATATAAGTGAAATCTTTCTTTCCTTTTTTACTGAGCGAGCAGAGTATGCAAAGAAGAAATGCCCACATAAATTTAAAAGTAAAATTCATCGACCTCAACAAAAACTGAAAGCTTGGCGTTGTTATTGTTGTTGTCGTTGTCATTGTCTAATTAAGTTGTCCGACTGTCAAAAATTAGCCAGATAAGCCGCCAAACTTATGACAGTTCATCTGTCCGCCCATCTTTAGCTGCATCTGCATGCCCCAATCTCGAGTGCGTTGCCTCAGCCACTTGTCCATGGTTTCGCGACAAGTCTTATATATATAAATACATAGTATATACATATATCTCTTTAGTATATGCACGTAAATATTTGAATATTTACGACAGTTCTTCTAGCTATTTTTGTTTTTCTCGTGATTTGCACAATAGAAGCCGCCGACAGCTTGCACTAAATTGTAAAATGCGAGCCGCTGCTTAAATGGCGCATAAATATTATAAATATTTGCAAGATTAAACAAATCAAGTTATTGCGTTTAATTTAAAACATGCTTGGCAAATGTGATTTTTTTCTTAAAATACTAGAATAATGTCCTAAATGGGTACTTTGACGTTTTGAGCAGAATTTGTATCTTAAAAAATATTTATTTTTGATAGAAGTACTTTGTGCATTTGCCTCTTGCAAGTTCTTGAGTTTGGTATAAAAGTTTTAACATATTTAATGTTACGCACCTGTAACGTTTCCGCCTGTTGTGGGCAGTGGCAATTTCTCAAAGGCAACACTTCGATATGTGACTTCCGATTTTCCGTTGACCAGTTCGCTCTATAAAATTTGTAAAAATAGGGGGTAAATAACAATAATTAATATAATCAGAAATCAAAAAGTTAATGTCAAAAGTCCAAAATCATAAATTACAATTGTCCAGAAACTTGAAGTACAATAGTTTATATATATTTTTCACAATTGAAATTTCTCGGTTTTTTGTGTCGTCTTGATGTAATATTAATTTTTGGAGAAAATGAATTTTCTTATAACTCTTAATATTGGCTTATAGGTGTTATTAGCTCTTTAATTATTTATTCAATAAATCCGTCGGGCTTTTAGAAAATGTTCTCTTCCCAAAAATCTCTCTCTTGGTAAGAGAAAATTTAGCTCTTCTCTCAGTTAATTTCCTTGTATTCGAAAAAAAAGTATTACCCACTTTCCACAAAAGGAGTCAGTTTTAAAACTTTTCAGCGCTTTAGACCATTAATAAGTTATTTATACAATAGAAACCTTTCGCCACGATCACTTTGACTACATTTAAACTAAACCTTAGCTTTTTTCTTTCGGAAAATACGCATGCGTTTTACGGACTCAGAAAATGCTTAAATAATTCTTTTATTCGAACTCCTCGATTGTTTTGCTCACCTGTGTTGTTGTCTGCTTAATCACTTTGGTCGTATGCTCCTCGATGTACTGCGAGTATTCTTCGATGCTTTCGACAGCCTGAGGTCAAAGAAAATAAAATTGAAAATGGCCAAGTTATTCACTAATATACATATATATGGGTATTTTCAATTGAAATGCATAGAACAACAGTCGGGCATGCGATTGGTTGGCAATTTGGAAATCAGAACACAATCACGAATACTACTAATGTACCCCATATATATATATATATATATATGTATATATATATATATGTACGATCCGTATACTTTGCACTTGTGATGAAATTTGCACAAATATTTTACAACTGTGTCTGGCTTCTGTTTATTATTAAAAATTGATTGATTTGGAAAAAAAACTTGAAAGTGTGAAAGAAGCTGCAAAGGGTAAAACATAACAATAATAAGTACTAATAATACCAATGCGAATACACACACACACACGATTCGAAAGGAAGTGGCATTGATTGACGGTTTGTACTCGTAAGTAGTTTTCATTTTTTTCTCTTTTTTTGGTCATGTGCTAAGAATTTCCAAGGCACAGCTGTTGCATAAGCGCATTATAATGAATGCAAAAATTGAAATAAACCCGTGCCATATCCGTGGCCAAATCGCCAAAAAGTCAAAGATACAAATCTCAATAAAATATTTACGCTATTAATAAGAAGTACGCGAATTCACAGCCAATCAATAAGAAGGGGGCAAAATAAAAAAAATAAATGAGAAATTTTGAAAATATTCGCAGCGCGACGGCTGTCTATATAAGCATATATCTATGCTATATATGCGATCTATTGACAGAATCCGAAGATTTCCTACACATGTATGACATGCATCAAAAAACGTCACGAAATGATTTAGAATAAAAATACAACCAAAGAAGAATTGATCAAAATTTTGCTAGTGCCACCTTTTAGATTTCCAGTGTTGCAAAGCGCGACGACACGGTGAAGACGATGACGACTATGGCGAGCACAAACTCTGACTAAGAAACTGTGCGCGACTAGCTAAGGCGACTAGTTGTAGTAGTTGTCACCGCATGGCTCTTCCTCTTACCAATCTCTAATGGTTTCCACAACAAACAGCAACAAATTCAGCATACACACACACAGGAAGAAAGAGACAACATTTCATTTTCTTATTTTAATTACTAGCGAATTTTCGTTGCAGCACATGTATCTCATATGCAGACGCCGTTAGAAGCGGCGTATACTTGATATTTGTGCTGACCACGCGATTGCCTGCAGCAGCAGCAACAACAACAGCAACTGTGAATCAGCAGTCGCTGAACGGTATAGGTTCTTAGCACTGCTCTTAACACCAATTTACATATGTGTGTGTGTGTGCACAACTAATATATACATAAACATTCACATATATATATAAAGTACATACACAAATTTATAATTCAGCAAACATCTAATATATTTATATATATATAGTTGCATATACATATAATTTTATATATATATTCGAAAAACTTGTTGTCTGCGGTTCTCATAAAACTCATTTCGAAATTTTACATGAATTTTATTATTTTTTTCTGTTTGCTTTTTGTCCGCTTGCATTTTGAATCTATTTTTAGCATTTTTTAATTTTGTTAATTATTAATATAGTGTAATTCATTTGGACTGTAAACAATGTGTTAATTTATGTTCCACATAATTACTTTTTGTCCCACACGCAAGGTATGAAAATTTGCAGACGAGAAACAGACCAGCATAAGAAATTTATATATACAGGGTATATATGTATATATAAAATGTGTGTCACAATGTTAATACCTCAGGTAAAAAAGTATTTAAAATTAAGTGAACGAGATATAAAGTGTATATAGTTTAGATTAATATATGTATTTAAGTTTCTTATCCTCAATCTCCTATTCTAATTGTCACTCAAATAAAAATTTAATTATTATGCATGGTATCAACAAATTTTTTATAATTTATAGTAAGTCACAGAGAGCTGAATTGTTGTATATTTTAAAGTAGATGATTATTAATTAATAAACTAATATTCTTTATATTTTTAATATGTTTAATATTCCATAGGAACTCTCAATTAATTTACTTAGTTCAAAAATTGATATAATTGCCTACCAGGCAATGAAATATTCTATTTTTGCCCCCAATACCATATCTATACATAACCATATACATATATGTATGTACATATTTCATTGCATATAAAAACTTTATAGCTCACTTAAAAAGTATTCAAAATAGGGACAATGTGTTTCACGTCACGTAGACAATGTAGCATCAAGTTAATGAAGCTCTCCAGTTTATAGACCACTGTAAAAAATAGATTTGTAAATGACAGACAGAAAAATGTTGCCCTTTACAAGAATCACTCGACTAGAGTGAGGGGGAAGGGCACAGCGTGTTTACCGAGCACATGAAATTTTAATTTTACAGTCAGCTAATTATGCGCAACTGTTAAAATTAAACACAATTAATCTTTGCTTCAATAAAATATCATCAGATTTTTGCTTTCTGGGCACTGTGCCCGCAATCTCAAATTGTTTAATTTGAATTGTTCTGCTCTAAGAAATATAAGTGTTGTTGTAATACCCTGTAGTTATTGAATACAAACCATTAAAAAAATGGTGAACATCATGAAAATCGGTTCTATTTTGACAAAGTTATGGGACTATCAAACCTATGGATTAGGATGGATCGACAAGTATAAATTTGTTTACATTTTGACAGCAAAACCGATCCCCTCAGAATCACTTTTAAAGTTGCATTTTATACAAATTTTGTTACCCGCAAACGATTAAAAATAAAATTTCGCGATTCAAAATTTTAAAAAATATTTGCTTTCCAAAATAAGTAATGGGGGAGTTAAAGATATTTTTGGAAAAGTATCAAAAAAAAATGTATTTTCAAATACTAATTGAAATTAAATCAATCGAGAGGTCAAACCATGCTCAAAATGGTAAACATGATGAAAATCGAATAAGTTTTGACGAAGTTGGTATTACCTCGGAAATATATGTGTGTATGTTATGTCTTGTGCGAGTGTAAAATTTTAAAAATAATTTTGGAGCATATTTCGGATATTATCAAAGGCAGAAACACTGAAATTGATGCGAAGGTTTTAATATGTTATACACAGATTAAAACATTTAACTTTGGATATTCTACACCATTTTCTACCAAATTATACAGTCCTGCCTATTTTCTTTACATATACACATAGTTTTGAAAACTATATTTATTAAGCACTCAAAACTCTATCGCATTTTTAGAATTTGTTTATAACTCTATAGAATGGAGTGAGAATGTGTTATAAGACAGCTTTAGCTGCTTATAGGGTATCCACTCTCCCTGACTTGATGATGTTGTGGTTATTGCGGTCAGTCCTTATAAACTAGTCGCCATTTATCTGACAGTTCATTAGTCAAATTGTCAACATTTATACTTACAATAAATCGAATAAAGCTGTAAAAGAAATAATACAAAGTGCAAAGTATACGTATTTTGGTTAGAATAATTTGTTGTTAAATTAGCAATTATTATAAATTAATTTTTGCTGGTAATGTGCATAAGCAACAAGATGAGCGCAACCAACTCGAGTGTATGGGGAATGGTTTGGTTTTGCAGCTAGGTATTTTAACATATATATATATATATACATATATAAATACTCATATATGTATATATGGTGTTATCGATTGCAAATTACAAACACACACAAACAACTTACGCATACTAATGTAAAAACTAATTAAGCATTAAAACAATTGAATTGTGCATTAAATGCATAATGTAAAACAAAGCGCATTTTTAAATTTAGCATAGCAGAGCATTTGTTGGTTCATATATAATTTTGAAAACGTTTAACAATCGCATGCAGTTCAAATAATTATTTTCTTCTTTGAATTTTTTCAAAATTTTCAAGTTTTTTTTATGTACACAAAAGTGGTTTTTTTGTTTTCTTTTATTATGTTGTCATGTTTTACAATGTTGCGCTTAAATTGTATTCTTTGTTTTATTGCTGGGGTCTTCATTGCTTGATATACGCTTTGTATATACATATATATACGTACATATGGTAAATTGTTTGCGTGTTCTGAATTTGAAATTAAATTTGTTTTTTTTTTTTTACATAAACAATTTGACATTAACATTGAGGAAAGCACAAAACACAAACACTCCAAAAATGTGGGATTTGAGACTAGACTTTATGTACGAGTAGAGTATTTTAGTTGCGGTTTCTTGGCCGTTGCTTATGTGACTAGATAAAGAAATAAATTATGATAATAATTGCTAATTATAATTGTCAACAAATAATTCCTATTTGTGAGTTGGACTAGAGTTGGGACTAGATTTGGCTGTGCCTCTAAACGAGTTGTGGTTTTTTCGAATTTTTGTTTTGCAAATGTCAATCAGACTACCTTAATGGAGAAGCTGCCATTGGGTATGTCCTTGCCGCCGAACTTGACGTTGATATCATAGTCCCCGGGATCGTTGAGGGCATAGAGTATGTCAAAGAAGCCATCCTTCTCAATGACATCAATGTCAACAATTTCACTGCAATGAGAAGGTTCGATTTTGATATCTACTGTCCGCTAGATGGCTCCGCCAGTAGCACCCTCATACAGACCTGCCGTCCTTGTTGGTTATCTTGCAGGTGACGGCACCATCGCCGGCCTCGCGCGCATCCACCTTGAGGTGGGACTGGCTGCCGGACGGCTGGATCTTGGGCGCCTGCTCGACCAGCTTGCATTTTTTGGCCTCGCCGGTGGGGAATGCTTCGAGTTTGAAGGGTGAACCATCGATCTCCTTGTTGCCGTACTTGACGCTGCACTGATACGTGCCGCACTCGTCGGGCACAAACGAGACCACATAGGTGCCGGTGGTCACCTCCTCGAGACGGGGCTGCATTGGCTTGCCCTTCGGGTTCTTGATGGCCACATTGATGTCCGCCTGGCCGGCCTGTTTCGTATTTATCTCAAATTCGGCGGGCAGAGAGGCGGGCGTTTTCTTCTTCTCGTTGATGCCCCTCACCGTGACCTTGGTTGCCTCGGATTTGGGGAAAACGGTCATCACAAACGGGCTGCAAGCGAGGCATTTAGGTTGGCTCCCAACTGGCAACGGGATTGGCTGGACTTACCTGCACGGCACCTCCACATCGGCGAACTTCACCTGGCAGGTCAGAACGGAGCCGGCCTTGGGCGGCACATAGTGCACCGTATAAATGCAATTGCCCTTGTCCTCGACGCTGAGATTGTCCACGGGTATGCCCTCGGAGTTGGTCATCTTGACGGCAATGCGGCCAAGACCAGCCTCGCCCACGTCCACATTGAAAACGGTGGGCACGCCCTCGCGCACCTGTCCATGTTCAATGCCGGGGCCGTAGACCTTCACCTTGCTGGGATCGACGGTCTGATCGACGAGCACACGGAACGGCGAGCCGGGTATGTGCTTGTCCGCAAACCGTATGGTGATATCATACTCGCCCGGATCCGTGGCCAGATAGTCAACATCGCAGCTGCCGTCGCGATTGTCCGTGCAGGTCATTTTGGCCTCGGAGGGACCCTCAATGGCCAGCGAGAGGCCGCCATTGCCGGCGCCCTTGGTCTCCACGGTGAACTTGTTCTTCTGATTGGTCAAACCCTTCTCCAAGCCGGGCCCGTACGCCTTGCAGCGCGTCGGATCGCAGCCACTCTTCACATTGACCACGAATGGGGAACCCGGCACGGGTATATTATCGTACATCAGCTCAATGGTGTGGCGTCCCGCCTCAAAGGGCGTGTACATGATGCGGAAAATGTCATCGGTGGGTCCCTGCACCATCTTGCTGGGCAGCACATGGCCCATGGGATCAAAGATGGCGCACGACAGCTTGCCGGACTCAATATTGCTGCCCACCTTGCTCATATCAACCATAAAGTCCGTGGCGGCGTTCATGATGACACCTGAGTGGAGAGGACAGGGGCAGATTTGAGGATTAGCTAAGGTTAACGGCTGGCCAGATTATTGGAGAACAACAATGCGATGCGATTAGTGTATCAAATGTTTTAGTCTCAACACAAAACAAGACAAGAACAACATTAGGAACAGCAAAGACAACAGCGAGAAGAACTTGGGGAGGCGACAGGCGATCAAAGTTTAGTCTTGGGTCAGCTGCGTGCGACTTTGGACCTTGGGCATGGCTGGCTTGGATTAGAGCTAAGGCGGATTAGAGCTGCGGCAGAGCGTGGTAAGTTGTTAGCTCGAACTGGAACTGGAACACGAACTCGAACGTCCTCATAGCCTACCATGCGGCTGGATGCCGATGCCGCTGACGCGAGTATTCTTCAGATTCGGCACGGGCACAATCAGCGGCTGGAATGGGGAGCCATTGATGTGGCGCTCGTTGAACGTTATGTTAACACTGTAGTCGCCCGCCTCGGTGGGCAGATAGGCCACGTTGCAGGTGCCGTCGCCATTGTCCCGGCAATTGATGGCCGCCTCGCAGGGACCCTCGACGGTCACCCCGAGCCCGCCCTGGCCGGCGCCACGTGTATCGATCATAAACTCGGCCGGTTGGCCAACAATGCCACGTTCCAGGCCCGGCCCGTAGGCATGCACCTTGTTCGAATCGCTGCCCGTCAGGCACTGCAGCCGGAATGGGCGTGGCGTGATGGGCGTGCCGCCAAAGCAAATGCTCAGCAAATACTCGCCCAGCTGGGTGGGCGTAAAGTTGACCAGAAAACCCTCTGCGGTGGGTATGATGTGCGCCTTAATGCGATTGCCCGACGGACTCGTTATCGTTACGGCCAAATCCGCTTTGGGCAGCCCGTGGGTAATAATGCGAAACTGCTGTAAACTGTTCAGGGGCGCGGCTTGTGGATGAATGAAATGATTCGGACTTAGACCAAGACGTACTCACAGCAGATATATATATATATATATCAGAGATCTAGAATGGAATTAGCTTACGCATTGTACTTACTGGGCTCCAGGCCGTCCACCTTGATCTTGGACACATCCACCGTCTGCTCGACGACCACCTTCTGGCCCAGTGGCACCCGTTGACCGCCGTAGGTCATGGTCGTGGTGTAGGCGCCCTTCATGGGTGGAATGACTTCGACCGAGTACGTGCTGTCCTCGTTGTCGATAATGCGGCATGGCACATCCAGCTTGGTGTCCTCGTGCACCACCTTCACCTTCAGCTCCGCATCGCCAGCATCACGGGCATCCACATTGAAATGGGTGGGCACATTGGGACGCACGCCCGGCTGCAGCCAGGGGCCGAAGGCTTGCACCTTAGAGGCATCCACGGGCACGCCCACATAGATGCGATGCGGCGAATTGTGCGTGGAGACGCCACCGTAATTGACTGCAGCAAAGAAGGAGAGTGGGTTTAATGGAGCTGTCGCAGTGTTTGGAACTCGGACTTACCCTCCACTGTGTGTGGCACGCCGGAGGTGGGCGTATAGCTGACCTTCTTGGTGCCATCGGGATTATTCTTGATCTGGACGGGCAGCTTGTTGCCATAGACATCCTGGACAATCACATCGAGCGGCGCGTTGCCCGCCTTGCTGGTGTCCACATCAAAGCTGGCCGGTTGATTGATGGTTACGCCGTTCTTCTCCAGACCCGGACCGCTGGCCTTGACGAGCTCAGGATGGAAATCGGTGCGTGGCAATATGTGTGCTATAAACGGCGACTTGGGTATATCCTCATTGTCGCAGAGTATGTGCACAGCATACTCGCCCACGGCAGTTGGATGATACTTGACCAGTGCGGAGCCATCACCATTGTCGTGGCACTCGATCTCCGCCTGGGAGGGTCCGGCCACGGTGAAGCCGAGTGCGCCCGTTTCGCCATTGGTCTCCACCACAAAGGCAGCGGGGTAGCCAATAACGCCGCTGCTCAGACCCGGCCCATAAGCGACAATCGACGATTCCTTCTTGGGGCCCACCTTCACTTCGAAGGGGGACTTGGGCACCTCCTGGCCGCTGAAGGTCACCATGACCACATAGCGACCCTCCTTGGTGGGGTAATAGTGGCATTCATAGGTATTGCCATCCACCTTGGACTGCATGACATTCTGGTTCATGCCACCGGGGCCAATGACGCGCACTTCGGGCACACCCTCGCCGGCACCCTCGGTATGGATCTTGAAGTCCGCATCGTCACCAACGCGCACGCCCGTCGCCTGCAGCCCGCGGCCAGAGACGCGCACCTTGCGCGCATCCGACAGCGGCGCCACCTTCACGGGGAAGGGACTGTTCGGTATGGGCGTGCCCGCATAGAACACATTAACCGAGTGCAGGCCCTGGAGTGCGGTGACGTATTCGCAGCGCCAAGTATCATCCTCCAACTGGCGCACCTTGGCGGCCACCGAAGTCTTGTGGTTAGCCGGATCAATAATGATCACCTCGGGCACACCGCGACCGGCATCCTTGGCGAGTATATCGAAGAAGGTGGGCTTCTTGATGGTCACGCCGGTGGGCTGGATGCCGGGACCGGTGACCTTTACCTTCGAAGCGTCGCCAGCATGACCCTCGACCTTAACGGGGAACGGCGACTTGGGTATGTCACGACCCGAATACTTAACGGCCACCTTGTGCACACCCTCCGCCTTGGGTATATACGAAATCGTGTACGTGAGATTCTTGTCATTGTTGAAGCGCACATCGGCCTTCTCCACAACTCCGTTGGGTCCCTCGATGTCCACATCGACAACGCCTAGGGAATACAATAAATTAAATATATATTATATATATATTATATATATATATATATATATATATATATATATATATATATATATATATATTATATATATAAGTTATTTTATTTTAAGGCTTACCTTTGCCTGCGGAAAAGGTTTCCACGGTGAAGTTGGCTGGCGCTCCGACCACAGGGCCGATGGGTTCAATGCCAGGGCCATAGGCACGCACTCTGTGATAAATGGGGAAACATGAGAAATTGTATTTAATAAATTGCATACTTTCAATAATATAACAAAAGAATTAGCAAAGAATTTATATTTGCATCAAGTATAAAATTCGTTTAAATTGTTTTGAAATAACTTGCTATTGCAGCCGATAAGTATGCAACTCTTTGATATGCGCAACATTAAAAGCGCGCAGCTAAAAGTATGCTACAAATTTTAAGCAGCATCAATAAAAAAGCATGCTTTTATGCGAACAAATGAAAAGGCAGCGATAGAAAAGCGGCCCAAATAGGGGCGTAGCAGCTGAGCAAAAACAGCAGAATAGGCTAAATTAAATAAAATTAACTATAGGAATTTTTACTTGAATTTAAAAAATATATATACATATATAATTATAAGTATATTCTGATGAAAAGTTTTTAATGGTTTTATAATTAATATTAAATTTTGAAGTCCGCAAAATGTGTTTACTTTAATGAAATATTTTAAGGAAAAATATCTATGAAAATAAATCAATTGAAAGCAATCAAGAAAATTTTAAGAAAACCTAAGAATTTTGAAAGATTGACAAAAGTTAAAGTTGGAATTCAGAACCTTGAAACGTCATTTTAAAACAATAGATAAAACGAATATAACAGTTTACAGAACATTTCGTACATTTCTTGATTGCAGTATATAATTTAAAAATGTTCAATATGCAAAATTACAAATTAACGTTAAACCCAGTTTCTACGCTTATAATTTGCGAAAAAAAATTGTTAAGTTAGTGCTAATAGTTTGGCCACAAAATTACGCTAATGAAGCCGCACAAAGCGAACAAGAATTTTCGAGTATGTACAAGAATCAAGAGAGCTGTGGAGCCAAAAACAATAGGCGGCGGACAGCAGGCAGCGGGCAGCCAGAAGCCAGACGACCAGCGTGTTGAAGTATCCATTAGATACGCGCGCTCAAGGCTAGGCACAAGGTAAAGCCGCAGATAACAAAAGAAAATAACTCAAAAAAAACAACAACAACAAAATAACATCAAAAATAAAAACTGGTAGAACATTTAAATCATGTGAGGCGGGCGCAGATACAAAAATGCCATAAAGTAGCCAATGCGAAAGAGAACAGAGAACATATCAAAAAACATGAGGCTGAATTAAAAGAAAGAAGCGGCCGTCAGTAAGCGAAACAAAACAAGAAGACTAAAAGTCAGAAGAAGAAGCATGCCGAACTTACCGCGGCGGAGGAATGCTGAGTTTTGCAATATTCAGACAATATATATATATATATTATGATAGGTAGGCAGATAAGAATATATATATGATATATACACAGTTTAGAGCAGGTAGATAAACAATATAAAAATAAAACAATATCCAATAAATTAAAATGTTTGCCCAGACATAAAATACATTATACATATATATGTATTTGGATTGGTAAAAAGAAAAAGAGAAACAGAGAGAGAGAAAGAAAGAGAGAAGATTAGGATTTCAGTTGGTTTGCCATAAAAAACTGGGTTTTAATCAGTTGCAGTTAAGTCAGAAAGAAATTGTTGAAATTAATTAAGTTATTAAAACTATACAAAGGATGTCAATTATTTTTCTTCTTTAAATAACCATTAGGACAACACAGTTCAGATATAACGTGCCTTAGCTATCCCAAAGATGCACCAGCAAAATAGTCGCTTACCTGTTGGGATTCGTCTTGGGCCGCAGTGGAGCGCCTGTCTTCAGCTTGGAGTTGGGATATTGCGACAGGTAGGTCATCATCGACTGTTCATCGACATTGGGATTGACCAGCTCCTCCGGCTTGATCAGCTGACGCACATTCAGCCAATCATCGGCCAGGCCCATGGCCTCGGAGGCATTCTGCACGGCATCCTTGGGATCCCACATCTCCCAGTCAGGGCACAAGCCCGGCGCACAGGCATCCACCAAAGCGCCCACCGCCTTGCCCGTGGTCCAGTCGTTGGTGAAGTTATTAATGGGCATATCGGGTATCCTCGCGTGAATCCAGTTCAACAAGCTGCAAACAGCGCCAACAGCATGAGTTATGTGCAGAGTGTATGATAGAGAATGTGTGAATAACTTACCGCTGCTTGGGCGTTGGCCCCGAGCCATTCAATTGCTTCTCATCCTCGCCATCCCACATGGGCATCGATATCGAGTAGTGCAAAATAAGCGTCCATATCAGACCCAGAATCAGCTTCAGCTTGCAGTCGACAATATCCGAAGAGTCTGCAAGAGTGAAGGTAATTTTATTTATTTAGTTAGAGTTTCTAAAAACCATATATGAATATAAGCTATGAATATTATGTTATATGAAGCTCTATTATTAGAATATATGTATGGGTATATTATCTCAGAGAAAAAACGTTTTAGTTTTTATTTTGCACTAAAATCTAGTAGAAGTCTAATGTTCTTAAAATAGGAACGAAATTAGTATTCATAAGATCTTCTTATTCTATTAAGTTCTAAATAAAGTACTTAAATAAAGAAATATTTAACTTCCAATATTTCAAGCATGCTAATTATTTTTTAAGGTATTTTGAACTTAATAACATTTAATGTAAACTTTAAAATGAATGGTTCCTTCTTAATTTAAGAATATTAATGAGCAAACTGTATTTAAGACCACAATTTTGAAAGGGATTTAATTCTCAGTGTAGTGGTTATGTTAATGTTAATTTTATTTATTTTATATTTAAATTTAAAAATTAGGTTTTGTTTGAAAAACATATTTTAGACATCGTGATCTTTGTTTTTTGAAATTGGATATTAGGTTTAGTGCTTTTTCGTAAGGCATTTTAAACTAGTTTTGTAACTGTAAAAACATGCTGAAAGCATATAAATCACAAACTTAAATCTGCTTCCATAATACAATTATTGATTAAAGTATGGTATTGGGGCAGCAGTTCGAGTCAAAGCCAAATAAATCTGCAGTTAGTTGGATTGTTGTCAAACCGGCCAATAGAACGAGGACCACCGTTACGAGCACTCGAAACCGTCATAAACTTAATATGTCTATTAATTGCTGTGACCAACTGCAGCAACAGCATCTACAGCAGCAACACGAGCAGCATCTACAGCAACAGGCCCGACAGGCCCCATCTGTCAATGGCAACACCCGAATGCCGTTGTTGCAGAACTTGTTGCATGCAACAGCGCCGGACAAGCTGCCAATTATGTGCAAAGGCATTTGCAAACTGTTACAACAAACAACGGCAACAACAGCAACAACAACAGTAACAGCAGCAGAAAGGCGAGACAGCGTTCGCATCGCATTTTTCTTTTTAGCCTGGTCAAGTTCAGGGCTAATGTGCACGCGACCAACTCGTCGGGCCGGTTTCTAAAGCCGAAGCGACCTCCAGCGCTGTTCAGAGCCAAAGATTTGGCGTCAGAAAATAACTTTTGTTATGTTAATCGAATTGAAATAGTTAAGCTGAACTTTTTTCTTTTTTGTGGGTTTATTGAACCAAGATGCTCGGCTTTATGGCCATTTGATAAGCATAGAAATAGCCACTTGTGTGTTATTATTTTTTTTGATTAGCCACACAAAGTGAAAGGTTCTGTACGCCCTGATAACTTATCAATAGTCGAACCTCCGCCGTGGACAGATTACCCAACACCTGAGCACATTAGCGACTCTCTCTAAGCCAAGTGGAACTCTGCGTCTTTTATGGCCAGCTTTGCAATTGCGGCTTATTGGAAAAATTGTGAACACTAGTTGTACTCGTAATGTTGTTGGTGTTGGTAAATGCGTTTAAGCACAGTGAAAGTTGAGCGAAACTTTAACTTGGTCACCCTGGTCTCTGATTGTAACCAAATACAGCAGGTACATACATGTACTCACATATATGCATATGTAACCCATTCATATTCTTAGTGACGATAGTCAAGTACCGTGACGTATATCAGTATGTGCATGCAGTACATCTGTTTATAAATAGGCTAATATAACTAAGTGAATATTTGTCATAGCTAAAATGAGATTTCCTTTAACCAATTAAAAAAGGTGATCAGATTTAATAGAGTTAATATCGTGATGCACATCTGATCATTTGCCAGTCTCAGTTTATTAAGAGGCTGATCTGAGTCAGTGTAAGTAAGATAGTAGAGACAGTAAATTTCATAAATTACCATATGGAAAAACAATATTATAAAATGTTAAGAAAAATGTAAATTCCCTGTATGTTACAGATGCATTTTTGCACCCATAAAGTATATATTTAAATAATATATTCTTGAGGTAGTATGCAGTAGGTAGCGATTAATATATCACAGCAGCGATAAATATATCTTATTAGAAGTTAGTACTTGGCTGTAAAACAACTACTAGTTTAACAATATCAAATCTATATTCAACAGCAATGTGCAAAATAAAGAAAGTATTTTTGAAATCTAAATCCACATAAGTTACGATTTCTTCTTTTAAGATATACAATAGAGCTTCATTTGCTCTGCCCGACTGCAGAGAATTTTCTCGTCTAACATGCTCGACTGGAGAAAAAGACTTCTACAAGTTTTTTGTCACTGACTTTTTGGGGGCTTTCTAGTAGAACGCTTTTGCCGCTGTTTTGGCTGCTCAACGAGCCATTAAACCATTTGCTGATGCAGCGCCTCCATAAACAAACAAATACAGATGTAAATACATATACATATATATATATATATATATATATATATATATATATATATATATATGTTATATATATATGTATATGTATTTACATCTGTATATATATATAAATATATATATATATATATATATATATATATATATATATATATATATATATATATATAAATATATATATATATATATATATATATATATATATACATATAGGCAGTGACTTTTCTTGTTATGGCCACCACAATCCGCCCCTGTCCCGCTGTAACGACATTTGCGAAATTTGCAATTTGGCATTGTTTACTTTAGAGCCACTTGTGGAGAATGGCAAAGAAAACCGGCTCGTTGGCCCGCCTAAAGCCGTCAAATTGTCAGCCTGTGGCCATTTTAACGCACATCTCGATGGCCATTTAAAATGTTTAGCGCTTAAACGCTGGCATGACAAATATATTAACTGGCATTTTTATGCTCAGTCCATTGACATATTTTCATATAGAGTTGTCGCCCCGCCACTCCAAAGCTTAGCACCAGTCAAAAGAAAGCAGCAATTAAAACGGCAAAAAAAGAAAGAAAATATATATAAATAAAAGGAAAAAAATGCCAGTGAGATGATTTGGCTAATTAGGCAAGCAGGCAGTCGGCATCAGGAGAATGTCTAACTGTGCTATCCGCAACTGGAACTGCTTGACAACTCTATGTTTTGTTTGTTATTTTCGCCTGCCTGTAAACTATGCAGAAATATGCTAATAGATGCCGTGGAGTTGCCATAACTGCGATAAATATCTCCAGTTAATGCATATTAACCAGCCATATCCCCCTATTCCCACTTGGGCCAGCCACAACACCCGACACGTCACTTAGGAGCCCATACATATGCATAAGTGTAAATAAATTTTTTAAGCTAATCATGAGAAGACGGAAGAGTCTAAACACACAGGGCAACTGCATCATGTTCCTCCTTTTCAGCAGCAGCTTGGGGCAAGCTGACGTGGTCTGAAGCAAGCTGAAGAGGTTTCAGCTTGTTGCAACCTCATGTAAATCTACATAAGTACTTGATGCTATCAAAAATTTGGCAGCATAATACCCTCCCACTTGCCCGCGCATATGCATGCTTTTACACTCAAAAAAATATATAAATATAAATCTGTTTATATAAGAACGGAAAAAAAGGGATTTTATTTTAAGACCAGGTTTACTGCAACTTTATATAAGATTGAAATCCAAGAGAATTCATTTTAAATACCTTTTAAACTAAAAAGCAAAACTTTTAAATTTTAAAAGATTCTAAATCTGTAATTCAAATATTTTAAATGGATTTTACAATTATGTTATATAAATTTCATTTAATCACCAAGTGTTTTAAAATAAGTATAGTTTAGACTAGAAACGTGTTTATTATATTCTTACGATTTTAAAACAGCTATAAAACAAAGTAGATTTCAGACAATAAAAGAGCATTTCTTATCAAATCCCATTTCATTTAATTTCATCTTAATAAACAACTAATTGAGTCTTAAATTAAATTCAAGTTTTTCTTAGAAGAAACTCTGCTTAACCTTTGGGCAAGTTTATAATTTACTTGAGGCAAACGTTTATAAGTTTCAACTAAGCTTTAATAAGTAATAAGGATTTAATATTAATCCCAATTTAACCTAAATGTAATATTAGTTGGGGCTTGAATAAAATCCCTACGGTACTTTTCTCGAAATTTATTTTGAAATGAAGACAAATTTTTTCAAAAACTATTTATCGAACTGAAGAAAAATATCTGACATTTAATTAAAATGTCGTGCTCTTTTATAAAGTCTAGATTTTTTAATACTTTATTTAATCTTTATTATAATCTATAACACAAGCATGCTCGCACTACGAAGAAACTATTTATCTTGATTCTTAGACCATTTATTTTTAGAAAATTCTTCTTTAATAGTTTTCAGAGAAATATTTTCCAAGAGTGTAAAGTTTGCTCCATTCGCCACGATGACGTGGCATAATTTAGCAGCCGCATCGAGCCGAATAGCTCCAAGAATTATGATGTTAAGCGCAACTGCAGAAAACTACTTAATTTACAGATAAACAACAAGCAGAGGCTAAATTGCCAAGACCAAGTCTGAGTCCAAGTCGGAGACGGAGTCGGAATCTGCGAGTAAATCTTCGTCGTCGAGGCCGTAGCCAACCGGCCTGGGTCACAGTCGTCAGACACGTTCTGGCGCGGCACGCGCATACCAGAGCTGCAGACGGAGTGCGAGAGCGACACGGAAATTGTGGCAGCGACAACAGAGACAACGCAGATGCAACAGCAGCAGCGGCGATTTGATCGCTGTGATTTTTCCGACATTTTTCCAACGGCACTAAAGAAGAAGTGGGCCTGGGAAAACCAGTTTCCACACGACCGACCCGGCCTAATCACGCAGACGCAGATCGGCTTAGTGCGGGTCTGGAGCAAGCGCGCGCGCGCCCCGTTGCTAATTAAATTAGAGGCAGGCCAGGGCAGGGCAGGGCATGCCGGGGCGGAGCAAGGGGGCGCAGAGCAGGCAGAGAGCCACAAACGGTGCCAACTTTGCCACGGCATCGCTGGCATTGCTTAGAAAGTTGAGCCTGGAACGACAACAATCAACGCAACTTTAAGCAGCTCAGCTCAATTTGGGCAGCTGAAAGCGTGGGCTGAAGTCTGCCACACGAAGCATTCACCTTGTGGCATACATATTGCTGTTCTTGCTGTTGTGATTGGGGCATCGCTACACTCAGAGAAAAGTGTCTTCAAAAACTGAACGAGCACTTTAGAGTATATAACGTTCCATTCATAACTATAAATTTACTAAACTAAAAAATAAATACAAAAGAAATAATAATAAAGCCTTCTCCTAAAATAAAATCACTTGGGATAAGTTAAAAATACCTACTCCAGTATAATATACATATTTTTATTATATTATATTGTTTAGATTAAATAGTTTTGGAATTTTTAAACAAAAAAAAGGTTTCCTGAATACAAAATCTGTTTTCTATCTTTGACATTGATTTTAAGCAGAAAGTAGGTATAATTAAAATTTGCGAAAATCGTTTTACATGGAGAGAAGTACAGTTATTTTTTTTATTGTATACTGTATTTAGGAATTTTTAAGTGATTTTGACAACACATAAGCCGTACTTAAAGGAAGCATTTAATTTCCAATAGTTGAGTAATATAGTTAAGTTTATTATTTGACAATTTTGTAAATAACAAAAAGAAATTGTCAAAACAAAAATGTGATTCTCAGTTTAAACTATTTCCTTTCAATTTAAACAATGTTTGACTTGACTTTGTTCTTTGAGTGTACAATTTGTATTTGTCGGTGTGTGTGAGTGTTTGTTTGAATGTCCCATATTTCATTGTCGTCGCCGCCGCACACTTGTTTTGGGGTTAATTGAACCGGGCTACGTCGCCATCGGCCGCAGTTGCTAATTTGAATACATGTCTAAATTGCTAGAGATTTCACAAGGCGTTCTCGCACAAGGCCAGTGCATATTGTCATCGAGCCTAATCTTATCACAATTGTATTTTAATCAAGATGATACAGGCGGAGGTGCTTTGGCAGTGCATCATTTCTATTTTCAACAGTGCAAAGTCAATTCCCATGCAACAGGTGTGTGCGATGTTCGATGGCGTCATAAGTATGTTAACAACTGCCACGTCACCTAATAAAATATTCGGTTGCCAATGATTAATACGTGCTGACTGCATACCACATCACTCAAAAGCATTCGAATTTCAGCGTGTCATCGGTCATTTTAGCAAAAATACAACGGAAATTCAACGATAATGTGGGCTGCATATTCAACTATTTGAGCCAACTCGACTCTGATTCATCTACGTGAGATTGACTTAAACTCAAAGCAACGGAAACCACATGTATAATCTTGTTTTATAGGCAGGAAGAAGCTAGAAGCTATTATTTCACACAGAATACCAACGAGAAGTATTCTAGTCGAAATTTGTATGCTCTAATCTAAGAATTCGCGTGCTAATTATATAGAAATATGTATGTACATAGAATAAGTATGCTTCTAATAATATATTTGAGTTACACGCAAAAAGATATGAATTTAAGACTTCATTAACGAACGCAATAAATTAATAATAGATATGATGAAAAAAAGATTATCTTTAGCAGGCCGAGAAATAAACTCTCAGCCAACTTTACTGCATTTTTAATAGGCACGTGATCTTATATTTTTAGATGCGTCATGTAACGTATTACATTTTAGCTTACTTCATTTTAATTTTATCATTTATTATTTTAGTTTTAATAAAAAGCTGCTTTTATAGAAAAATATTCAAATAAAGTTATTTAAAAAAAACGCAGGCGATAATAATACACCCCTAAATATATTCCTCTGCTTAATGAAAACTTATTAAATTCTATAGTAGTTACAGATATTCAACATTCCACCAATTTTACTATATCTGTTCATCTTTTATATAAATACATATGATTGCAAAAAACTTGACATTTTCAAAGAATATAACATCAAAACAAAAAGACTTTATAGCATTCATGTGAGTATAAATATTGTATAAGGTTTAAAAAGACCCTAAGAGGTCATTGGGAATTTGGTGACAAAAAACAAATACCCTATTGCTAGCATAAAAATCATATAAAAAATATTTGCTATCGCTGTTCATAAATTTTACCAAATTCCAGGAACAAACTAACATGAAATTTTAATGCTTCAAATTAAAGACCGTTTAAATATTTACTGTGAAATATGTCAACGACAGTAAACAAACGATAAGCAACGAAGATGAATAGCCAAGATTCGTATTATATGTAGTTACGATATGGTTAAACATAAGGGGAACTAATAAAGTTCTCTGGGGAACTACATTGAAAATTGAGTATTTATAAAAATTGTTTGCCATTTTATTATTTCCGTTAATAAATTTATATAAAAGCCAAACAAATATTTGAAGAGAATATTGCCAAGCAATCGTAAGAATCGAAAAAAATTAGGTCAAATGAAACATGAAGCTTCAATTATGAATTTGTATATATAAAAATATGGTTTGGTAAATGAAAATTACTTGACTGTTTGACTCATCTGAAGGGCTGCAGCATATGGCGTCAACAATAACAATCAATTGGCTGTGACAAATTGAACTAGAAAACTACTTTATAAGACATATAATTGCAGATATGTATCTACATAACAATAAGATATGTGTGATGAAAAATATAGAGCCCAACAAAAAATAAAACCCTCTTTTTAAACAAGCGCAAACTTTATGCCCCAAAGAAATAACTCTGCCAAAAAGCCGCAGATGATGTCATTGAGTAAACTGAGCGACTTTTATATATACATATATCTCCACATACGTATTAGGCTTGTTTCTCTCTGCTTGGTATATATTTTTTTTATAATGTTATTTTTGCATTCTTTTTAATTTTGTTGTGCGCGACTTTTTATCGTGTTTTTTTCTGTTGTTTTGTAGATTTTTAGCGAAAGCATTTGCAGATACGAGTGACGCAGATAATTCTACAATTTGTGGCTGGGCTTGGAGCAGATAAGCCTCTACAAGATTGCGCTAATTCAATTGACAGCATAAAAGAGCCAAACAAAATTAAATAACAGAGAAATGAATTGTGACAGTGGCTTGAGATATTTGGGAAACCAGTTTCACTTGCAGATCGAACAGTACCAGGGTTCCCATGCCCCGAAACTAATTTCTCTCTTTTGTCGGCAGGAAGAGGTGCGTCTTGAGTCAACATTGTGCAGCTCGTTAAATTAATTAACAGTAAATACTTGCAGATATATACATATTTATATATAACGTTTTTTTGCAATGAATTAAAATTATCTCATTCGACAAACAAGCAAAATTTTGTTATTTGGGTTAAGCTTTCAAAAAAAATTTAATATTAAAATTAATTTCGTGACAAATCAGATATAGCTTTATCTTTGCTAACAGATTTAACTGTTTAGGTAAATTATTCAGTAAATGAATCATTTATATATGTTTACATATTTAAGAAATATTGTTGACGCACAGTTATTCAAAGGAATTTGTCTAAAATTCGCAACATTCACTTAAATGAATCATTATATTTTTACAATTGTCAAACCTTATTTTAGCTCATTTTTATTATTGCAAAAAAGATAGGGCAACTTATCAGCGGTCAATTTGATATAGCTAGCACACAAAAAGCGAAAGTTACTATGCCAATTGACCGATTGGACCGGGAAAGATAGAGTGAGGCAGAGAGGGAGAGAGAGAGAGAGAGAGAGAGAGGGAGAAACACTCCAAAATATTAGCAGACCATTTTTAATCGATTATTATACCCCGTTCAAATAAGCAAATATATTTCCATATTTAAAAGACTATTAAAGTTAACAACAAGAAGTTCCGAAAATTATTTCTTCTCATTTTTTTCACATTTATAAAGTTTTGTGTATAAACATCGATAAATACCGACACACAGATTTGGCTATCTTAAGATATATTAAGTGCAACAGAATATGTAATGTATGCCTTCGCTTAGTATACACAGTTCAATTATATTTTAATTTCGAAAAACTTTCCCCCAATCGCAACATAATTTACTAATTTATTAGCGATTCTTTTGCTTTTGGAATAAGCATGTCCGTAACATTTAATTATGATCAGCCAAATATATTAAAGAATAATTATTTCTAAATGTGGGGTTAAGATATTAGTATTAAAAAGAAGACCAATTGCTGCTTAAGGTAGGGCATATAGAAATCGAGGCACTTTCGAATCGCGCACTCTTAATTATTAAAGAACTCGTAAACTGAACTCACAATATTTTCAGCCGCATTTGTTGATAAAGGCAGCCCTAAAAAAGTCGGTTAAAAACACATAAATGTTTAACATTATTTACGTAGCTGTCAATAATTGACAAACTGGTTTTTATGTACCTATAAAATACATGGGACAGATGTATGTACACACTTTTATGTACATGCATATGTGTATATATATTCATTGGTGGCAGTCGATCTGCTGTCGTCTTATCAACGAATTGACAATGGAATTACATTCAGTTAACAGAAGCACCCCATTCAGATTGGAAAACAAACTTGCGGCTTATCAATTGCGTCATGAGTAGCACGTAAAAGCACAATCACACACACACACATAAGTTAAACAAATATATAATACAATTGAAGCATGTAGTATAATTACAAATAATATATATGTATATGTATATAATTAATCGGCAAGTGTCTGACCGACTGAACGTTGAGATCAGTTTTGTACGTGAATCATCCGGCCTACAGTATTCATCTCACATGCTCATAGTTTTTTAATCAATGCAAATTAGCAGGTTATTAAAAATATTGTTTAGATGCCGTTATCTCGCATTGAAAGCGAGTTCTATCGAGCTCTGATCACGAGCTGAGTTAAAGCTGATATTGATAGCCAACCCACAGTGAAGCCTTGCTAATGAAATTAACCTTCAAAACAGTCCACGCTTCGTTGGAGTTCTTTTGTGGGAAACTGGCCATCAAAATTGAAACATTGTGAGTATATAGTATGTATGTATATACTCATTTGTGTATGAGTACTTCAACTGACGTCATGTAGTATTCAAACCTGTCGCGACGAAACGTGTTCGCATGCTGCAGCAATTGCAAATTTGTCGTACACATCTTAAATTATGCATTAAAATAACAAATGAAAGTAAAAATCGCATTGAGACTGGCGCTATGAATAAACGCTTGGGCTCCTAAACAACATATGACATCATTTGTTTTGTAGTCGAGTCGCGAGGTAATGTATCTACAAAAAAATGAGTAAAATAGCTTATAAAACGAGTAAGAGTGTTCCAGTCAAGACTGCCCAACGACAAAATACCCTTTATGAACTAAGTGGGGGTAGGTAACATAACTTAAATATATGATACAATGCGAGAGTGTATTTTCTGATTTTGAAATTTCTTGCTCTTTTAATTAGTGAAGTTTAGTAGGAAAAGTTAAGGGCCAAAATCGATATTACTCGATTTTGTGAAATTGTGACGTTTTCAAAATAAAGTTAATCATATTCTACCTATGGTAAACGAGAACATACACGTTAACTTTGAAGTCAATAGGTCTTTCAATTTTTAAAAAATTGCTCAAATCAAAATCGATATATATCGATATAGCGAAAATGTGAGGCGTTGTCGAAAAAAAGAACCTTTATACTAAATATGTAACCCTTCAATATTTGTGAAAGTGTTAGGTGTTATGCAAACAAACAAAAAATTAAAAACTTGTTTTGCATGTGATATACAAGAACTGACACTCCAAGTTTTCTATATCTAGAACTCAAAATCTCAAAAAAGGAGTATAAAACGCAGAAAATCGAAATTAATCGATTTAAAAATCAATAAAAAACCATTTCTGCGTTTGGGATGAACGAACTTACGCACCAAACTTTGTGTCTAGCCTTTAAGTTCTTCAAAATAAGCTAAATCAGTCTAGAGTTCGATGTTTGCAATGTCAGCACAGCTCGTAGTTCTCTTCAAACATTTTATCTTTACGGACCATTACATCTTTTCTTTTCAATTCAAAAAAAATGCAGGGTATAAAAAATAAATAATTTGTTTGGAATGCATTGCAGGGAGTCGTTAGCTAACTTGAAACTTTTTACTTATTTTCTTGCTTTTTGCCATCAAGGCAATTTTCTGTTTGTTCGGGTCTTTCGCTATCTCTTTGACTGTGTGTGGTGCATTCGCTCTTCGCTGATAATAAAATAATCGCCTATTATGCAATTTGCATGAAAATATATTTTTTTTACGTTTTTCGAGCAGCTAAGGTTAAACGCAAATTGAAGTTGACTCACGGCCACAGCGAAACGTGATTGTGGGACCCACTGTTGTCTATATGTGACCACAAAGGCTGTTTCTATATCCGCTAGGAACCCAACCCATTTATTGGGCACGCTAAGCCGAAATTCCCAGAAGCACAAAGAAAACCAAAAAAGCGAAAAAAAACGTAAAAGATAAATCGAAATTGGGAAGCTACTCACCAATGTTAACAATTTTGATGCCCTCATCCTGCAGGAATTTCAGGGCGACCGATACGTTTTCCAGTTTCTGGCTACGGAATGTTGGGCGTTTATTGTGCTTGGGCAAACGCTTCTGCGACAGCACCTCGATGAGGGCAATCAGACGGAGGCCGTCGGACAGATCCGTTTCCAGATTGTTTATGGAACGATCGATGGTCTTCAGATGCTCGTTGGCCCAGCGTGTGAAGGTGTTCTGTTGAATTTTCTTCCATTGCGCATCCTCGGCTAGATCCCGTTCGGCCTCCATATCGTCGTCGAAGTTCTCGTCGTACTGTTCCGACTGTTGTTGCTGTTGATAATATTCGTTCAGTTCTTGTTTTTCGATTTTTCGGGCAGAGAGCAACAAGTTAGGCAGGATATGGAAATGGACTTGTGAATGACAGTATGTGTGGGGTGGATGGCGCTTTTTAACTGCAAAAACCACTTAAGACATGATGGAAAAAACTAGTAGAAATGCTCTACTCGTGGCTGCCCGACGAGCTGATACCCAGCATCACCCTCTGAGATTTGAATTTTTAAATAAAGTCGCAGTTTGTACTGTACACTTTAATACAAATAATTAATTTCGCACAAAACTAATAACTCTAAAAAGAATAAAATATATTTTTGTTGTGTTTAGAAACTTCATAGCAAAATTGTTGTCCTAATTGGACCAGTTCGATTCGGCTTCTAATACTGAACCAAAATGTTCACATTATTTTTGGAAGGAAGTCTCTTAGGGTTAAAAAAGACTACAATGGCTTGTGCAAAACTATTTATAACCCATTTTACAATGAGTATAGGGTATCTTCAAGCGCTGCTTGAAACTGTCAACGCTTGCAGCGTGGCAGATTTTATTCGATACGATCTGTAGGTGTGGCAATGGACATAACGAAGCCGACTTGTTCCAGTTTAACGCTCACACACACAGCGTTCAGCCAGCACTCCAATATAACTTGAGTGGACATTCGGTCAACTTTCCACACAGAAACGCTTCTTCAGGCCAGTGGCCTAGAAGATCGTTTATACGCACGGAGCGACTGATGCATACCCTAACAAAGTTAGTTGTTTTTGTTTGACAGTTTTTCCAACTGGAAAGAATATTATAATATATGCACATACGTGGGAAAACGATTTACCCCCAGCACCGAAAAGCGTAAAGGTTACGAAGAACACACAAAAAAGGCACGCAAAGAAGTTGAATGCGAGACAAAACAGCAGAGGAATAAACATTCGCGTGCCAGTGCCACAAAGTTTTGTCAGCCTGCGTACGCATGTGTTTGTATATGTGTGTGTTTTGTGTGCGTGTGTTTTGGTCTCTCTCTTGCCGGCCGAAACCAACCAAAATAGAGTAGAGGTAGCCGCCTGTCTGGCGAAAAAGGGCTAGAAAAAAATAAAAGAAATGGAGCGACGGCGACCACCGCCAATTCGCCGCGCTCGCTGCGCAGCGTGTGAAGTTCATTAACATTTTCATTAATTGCGAAATGGTCGCGAGCACCAAAACGCAATGTGAAATGTTGCAATTAAAAAAAAATTGTTATGGAATTTTGGGCAAGCAAAGCTGAAGTTAACTGCGAGAGGCCAGCTGTGTGTACCTGCACTTGTTGTTGGTAGAGCTCGTAATCGTTGTTGTTGTAGGTGCCTGCTGGCTGCTGTGCGTAAAAACTTAAATTGCTAAAGTTGTTGTTGCTGTTGTTATTGCAATTGTCATAAGTACACGCGGCAACACTATTGTTGTTGTTGTTGGGCTGCAAATTTGGCGGGTTCTTTCTGCAGTTGTTGTGATTTAGATATAATGTCGCCTGCGTCTGCGCTTGACTGCCGTTTTTTGTATAATTCGCGTTTTGCACTAATTCAGCAACAGGGACAACCGCACCGCCGATCTGTTGGCTCCTATTGTTGTGGACTGTCGTTGGATCTCTATGCCGCTCGTCGCCGACAGCGTCGTTACTGTTGAGCGTACCACCGTTAACTAACACCAACTGTTGATCGCTGTACATTTTGATGGCCGGTTTCTGTTTCTGCTCTTGTTGTTGTTCGAATTGTTGTTGCTGCTGCCACTGATCAGAGCGCGGTGGTATCACGCTTACTGTTACTTTTAATTTATCGCTCTCTTTACCACTCTCGTGTGCTCCCGCTCTCTGCCTCGCGCTCTGGCTGTGTCTGTCACTCTCTCTGGCGTCGCGCATATAAATTCATTTGCTTTGCACTCTTGCTTACACTCTCTCAGTTGCGCGCTTTTTACACTCTGCACAAAATGTTGGTGCGATTGGTGCGATAGCAAAGGAGAAAAGTTTTTAGTTTTTTGTTGTGCAAACATACAAGCATATACATATAAATAATTGTGGACTTATTATTTGCAATAATTTCCCTATTATTAAGAAATTAACTTTTTATATTTTTTATCTAATTTAAGCTCAACAAACTTTTTGGATTTAAACAATATTTGTAACCCCTTCTTGACTACAGCCCTGATCTCTATTGTGATGACCGGTTTGTTGTTATGCCTTGTCTTTTTATTGCCTTTCTTACCGGTCTCTCTCGCTCTCTCAATGTCGCTCTCTCAATCAAATGTTGGCGCTCAGCTCCTCCGCGCTCTCGCTCACTCTCTAAGCTGCGCTTTATACACTCTACACAAAAAGTTAGCTCGCGCAGAACGTTCGCATATTGTTTAAATCTTATACATATTTTCTTCTCCTTATTTTACATTATAGGTGCTATATTCATATAAATTTATTATATAAAGCCAACTTTTGGGGAAAGAATTCGATTATTAATTATTGGTAGCCTGTTTTCTTAGCTATGATGCTTAATGTTTAGAAACTTCGCCTTAAAGTATGCACTTTATTTGAAAGTTTTCTTAAAGAGCTGTTGTAAGAGCTGATAATGAACTTTGTTTGATCATGTCTCATCGCCATTAATTTCCCATTGAATCACAACATTTAATTGTAACTAGATAAGGTTCGTATTTATACGATCTATATTGATAATAAGTCAAACAATGATTATCAGGCATTGTAAAGCGTATAAAAGTAGCTACTACAGCTGTAAAGATTCCAATCAAACACCTCATTTTTTAAGTTTAACCAACAGTTAGTAATATTTTAAAGTATTTTAGTATTTATTATTCATACGTGGCATTGGGGTCGTCTTATTGCTTTTGCCATACTCAAATTTCATAAAACAAATATTTTGTATGTGCATATCCCAATCGAAAAGAAAATGATTCATGCACTTAACTTCAGATATTGCACGCATACACCCAAATGAGAACGAAAGCAAGAAAAAAGAATTTAGTCAAATATTTGGCATATTTGCGGATCGCTTTTGGCAAACGCCTTTTTAATGCACCACCCGCGGGCCCCTCTGCCCCGCCGACGAGACAAATGCACACTGACATCTGAATGAGCGAAACAAATGTGGCTGCTGGCAGCCAAAGCGACCTTCTCAATATGGTTAGGAATTGTTAATTTCTTAATTTTAGCCAAATTAGTCAAAACAGTAGCAGACTTGAATGCTGATCAGCTGAACAGTTGATCTGATTGATGCCTTTGTCAACGCAAATCCTTCGATGCAAGCCACAAGGGAGCCCAGCCGAAGCTGTTGACCATTTAAAGCAACCAATCGACTGACCTCAGAGCCGGCCAAGCAGCCGCTAACAACTTGGCCCAATATGGAAATAAACAAACGCGTCGCACCAAAAGCAAAAACGAACAAAAAAAAACTAAAACGATGCCAAAACGTGAGGCGCCACTTGCCTCGTTGTGCCTCGGGGCTAACTGGGCATGAATCAGCGCACGTAATGAAATGCTAAATAAATTTTCACTTCCATTTTAATTAATTTTAATTTATATGCAACTAAAATTGCACACACAGAAAATACGGGCATAAAGTGTTGTTTCAAAATTCGCTAAAAATAAATTGACAAATATTTTTGTTGTTTCTATGAAAAGGTAATGCAAACCACATGTCCTCCATTTAGTTAAATATAAACATCAACAACACACTAAAATGCATTGCAATGGAAAATTGTGTATGAAATTGTGCACAGGTGAACGAGATGAGGAAATAATTGGGAAAATAGTTTGACTGTTAACCGAAATTAAACTCACTTTGCGTGCTGCCATTTTGTTGGCTTTTTCGATTTGTTTAGAAGGTTTGCAAGTGCTAATACTTTGTTATTTTTCAGCTTCTGCCTAGCCGAAACTTGGCTGTAGCATATATATATATAATACTGATCCACTAATCACCCAATTAATTACACAATGCCTCTGCCGGGGCAAACACGTTTTTTCGCACAAACACAGATGCAAGAGACTTTAAGTCTTTTGTATACAATTCGTTTATTTAAGTTATTTTTGAAAAAATATATTTTACGAGCTGCGCGCGTCTTTTTTTTTATTTTTATTTTCTGTGTTCTGTTCCGTTTGATTTGCTCAGGCGTTATGGCCACATTGAGAACTTGACTTTGGCTACTTGTCACCGTCGTCGCCTCGTTGTAATCTTTATGTTCTGATCGTCGCAATTTCTCAGCTCGACTGAGTTGTGTTCGCCTCCTTGCTCAATGTTTTATGCAGCCAAAACGCGCGCAGCTCTTTTTGTTTCTGTTTGTTTCCTTCCCTCAATTTCTTTATTATTATTTTTCAGATTTATACAGCAGAGGACATTGGCATAGCAACAGTGTCAAATTCTTGGTGAATAAAAACCAACACTACACAAATTTGGGACTAGTGACGCTTACAGTTCTCAAAAAATCAATTTTTTGTTGAACAATTTCTATGGCAGCTATATGATTATTTGTTCGATTCAACTGATTTAAATATACATATATACGCCTGCATAAAAAATACCAATTTCCAAGAAAACAGTTTTAAAATGAAGGCATTTATTATAAAAAGAATTCTTAATATTCAGAATACATGAAATAAAAATTATTATGTGCAGACAACTTCACGTAGAATTAAATGGCTTATATGATTTCAAAGGATGTATATATAGGAAAAGTATATGATTCTAAAGATATCAAAAACACAATATTTGGGTCTTGCTAGATTAATAACAAAGCTATGTATAACATTAATGTTCAGAAATTAAAATCATACAAAATATGACAGCATTTCTCAAAAGATGCTTTATGATTGTAAACGTTCCTATTTAACTGACGCAAACTGTGCTGATCATCAATACATAATTTCTTCAATATTTATTTTTCTGTATGTTTTCTGTTGTGTTTTGGTGTTGCCTCTGACGCAGCCGTTGCCGACGCCGCTGACGTTGACGTTGACGCTGACGTTGGCGTTGACGCTGACGTCGACTGCAACGCCGACCGCACTCTTGACTCTGTTCAACGCCATTTGGCAGCGTCAGTTTGGCGATATTCCCCACTATTCTGTGATTTTTGCGCGCAGCTGATTTTGTTGTTCTTTTATTAATAGAACATTTATTGTTGTCGCTGCTGCTATTGTTGTTGTTCTCGCTGCTATTGTTAATAGCATCGAAAGCGGCTAGCATGCTTCATTTGTTGTCAATTGCAGGCGTATTGTCATTTGCAACGCCCCCTCCACAAGCATTGCCCCAATCCCCCCGCCCCCCGCGCTCATGACTCATCAACGGAAAGCGCAACATAATTTGCACTTGATCTCAAATAGAATATGTGAATATTATTTATAACAAAAAGAAGATCGGCAGCCTTCATAAAAAAAGAAAAGTGTGATAAATTTTGCATGTTTTTGCGGCATGTTTTGACTTAATGGATGACTAAGTCTTTTGGCGATCAGCTAACATAAACTCTTTGAATTTATTTCGCTGAGTTCAACAACTTTGCAAATCTTTTCATATTTATATTATTATATTTTTTCGTAGATTAAACAAACCGCTTTTTTAGCTAATATTTGTTAATGTGAAAAACACAAAATTTCTTTAAAGATAAAAAGCTTTGAATTTTAATTATTTGTGTCAATACGTACAGACTCGATTGTATTGCAAATTCTAACCCAGTGGCTCCGCCGAAAAATCGGAACAAAATTAAAACTAATAAATAACTAATTAAAGCAAGCAAAAAACTATTGGCTGTGTGTGCTTAACAACCAAGCAGTGAGTGTGTACAAGAAAAAGAAAAGAAAAACAAAAACACAAACACAGCGTGGCAGCTGTAAAAGTGAGCTGATCGCTTATCAGCAATTCATCTCGCCTTTTCTTCAGCATGGCAACCTGAAGGCATATCCTTTGCTGACGTAGCTCGAGGAAACAATAAAAAGCAACAGCATTACAATTGCAATCACGGGCATACCGCCCAGCGAGATGAGCTCCCCGTCCCCACGATACTTGTTTATACAAATTTTTTTATTTAATTTCCAATTTTTAAAAAACTGTAATTTTTGTTAGTATAATATTAAAGCTCGTAATATCTATATTTGTTAGATCTTCTCTAAAATTATAATTCCCGATTTTAGTTTGCCAAAAAATTTTGCTCGTTTGTTGATTTTTGGCATAAAAAAAAATATTTCTATTAGTTATAATATTTTCTGGCTAAATTTTATGGCTTGTCAGCAGCTGTTTATCATTTGATGTTACGCATACGCCGCATTGGCCTCCAATAAATATTCACGTGCAAGCAATTGGCTATAAGTGCCCCCCGCTCTTTCACTTTACTCTCTCACTCAGCCTCTCTCTTTCGCTCTCTCTTTATCTTGCTACATTTTCGACATATCCAAAAATAAAGCCAATTTTATACCTAAACACAATTGCGAAACATAAAATTGTTCGCAATATTTCAAATTCTAAGATTTCGAAGAACTACAAAGACTAAATAGCTTTTACTCTTTTATAACTTCTAAACTGAAATCGCCCCTTGCTTTTTGTCTTGGCCTGCTCATCAAATCTAAAGTACATAAATTTCATGCCAAGGCGGCACTCAGGTGCGACGAGGCATGCAACTGTTTCTAAATTAAGATCAACTAAATGAAAACTAAACATCTGGCAATATACGATTGGACAGATTGTGTGTAGGGATTCCAGTGAGCACCCAGGAGGCGCCTGTCAAAAATATCACAAAATCGCAAACTATTTCGCAAAATACAAAACAAAAAAATATGCTCTAAAATATTGAAATAAGCAAATGCTTTGAAATATTTTCATTTGCACAAAATATTATACACGTATATGTATATTATGTATGTGCACATATAGATAGACACACTCATCGCCTTTGTGTAGTATATCTCGCAGATATTTGATGTTCGATTTTGTCGCGCAATTGCCTTCAATAGGCAAAATCCAACACATACTTTGACATTTTCCTCGATTATATATACACGTAGAAATTGTTGCGTTATGCACTAATTAAGTAATTATTGTGGCGTTATATGTACAAACGCACGCGCCTACATATATTTATATATATATAATTGTATATATACACAGTTTCACTAATACACGTTTTGTTTTGGCAGACGAAATCAGAATATTACGTATACGCCGCGCATTCCCTGTTGGACTCGCACCGCACACTTCGAAGTCAATGCAGCAACTGAAAATTCTTTGCTCGAAAATGCCTCGAAATATGGCCCACACAGCCACAAGAGGCATTACCATATAGCTGAATTGAGAGCCAAGTGAAAAATTCTTTCGAAAACATTTTTCAGTTTTTCCATGCGGCACGTCGCACAAAACGAACATCTTTTTGAGCGATGCCCATGAGGAAATTCTTGACAGCCTCCGCTGAGCACATTCGTGTCTGCTCGGACATGACTAAGAGTCGTCTCGTCGATGGGTCTACCTGGCTTTAATTAGAGCAGCCGGCGACACGTGTGGTCAGCGCGTAGAGACGACCACATGACATCGAAATACTCGTAAATCAAAATGCCAACAACATTTGCCTGCTGACTCAGCTCAATAGTTGTCCATTCTTTCCATTGCCAATTTTTTTGGCTACTAGCCAAGCTTTTTATTTGCGACAAGTCTAACTGTAATCAAATCGAAGGCTAAGGACTAACGAGCTATGCATAGAAAGCAATATTAAAGGTAATAAAACATGGAGCGTATGATTAACTTGAGTAGCAGTTAGAAAATCTTTCAGTAATCTAACTATATTTTTTTAAAGATGAAGATAAAGATAAGGATGAAAAAACTAACATATATGTTTGTAAATAGGTGATGATAGATAATTATATAATAAAATCATTCCACTTACTTTAAGTTTGTTCATTTATTTAAAAAAATTAACTTTTAAATTGCATTTGAAAAAGTAAATACCAAACCAACTATTACTTATAAAAAGTCTCAGCTGTTTTCTTTCATTATTTAAATTAATTTATCTAATAAGAGTTCATTTAAGAAATCAATACATTTTATACATTTAATATTGTTCCAGCATCTTTTTTTAAATTAATTAAAATAATTCAAATATTATGTGTTAATATTCCACCTTTGCAAGGTAGTCTGCGGATAGTCGCGAACCGTGTTGCGATGCATCTGCACATCGTGTACGTCACCTTTGACCTCCAGCACTGTGACCGCGTCGAAGGGCACTCGATGTGTGTACTGAGTATAGTGGTGGCCATTTATCGCTATCAGGTAACAGTCGCTCGTCACGAGCACTTGGACGGCAAATCTTTCACCTCGGCGAAACGGAACCGGCGTGGAGGTTTCCTCCCGGCTCCACACATTCCGAATTTTGCTATTGCGTATAAGAAGATTCTTCTGAAATCTGGCTTTAATGTGCAGTGGAATATCCCGGGAATCATTTGAGAAGAAGTTAATCTCGAAACTACTGGGAGATTTGCTTTTAGCACACAGAGAATATACATTTGGGTCCGGGTTAGCTTACTCATGGCACTTAGCATCAATCCGTCCGCTGAAGAGAAAACTGTCGGCCTCGTATAGCGGCCCAACCTCAGCCTTATCGTCGGCAAAATAATGCATCGGCTGTATATCAAAACGCACGTGTGGAGGTGGCTAAAGGGGGAGAAATTCAGCATTAAAGAGTTAGCAGTCAAAAACACAGGTGAGGAAGAGCATTTTCCATTATGGGCCTTGTAACTTTTAAAATACGACTTTCGGAGATTTTAAGTTTTTATGATTTGTGGGAATGAGAGAAAGCAACAGATTTGTTGGTCAATCATAAAAGACAATTTCTCTATCTAAATAGTCTATCTGAATGAATCTAATGAATTAAATTGAAAGTTGAGAAAAATAAGCTAATATAGGGACAAAAAGTAATATTTTCTTTTAATTTTTTGAAAGCAAAAAAATAATAATACAAATAATAAATATACCCTGTCACCTGTCACCTTATTGTTTGTAATTTGTAAATGTATGAGATATTTTTTTCATTTCTTTTTGTGCGCAAAGTCAACCTACTCTTTTTCACATTATGCGACGAGTATAACAATGCCTTGTGTGCGAAGAGTATAACAATTGTGGTAGATTTTCGTATTTTCTGCACTTTTGGAATACATAGGAATATATATATATCCATATATGGTACACTACTTTCTACTCGTGCAGCACATAAACAATTCTTTTCCCTGCATTTAATACTTTAGCAAATTCTTACCGCCAATTCGAGAAAACGATGTGGATAGCCCCGAACCTCGGAGCGATGCATTCGCACGTCCTCCACATCCCCTTGGACCTCAATAAATCGAACTGTATCATAGGGCTGGCGATGTATGTACTTTTCCAAATGATGGCCGTTTACCGATATCAGATAACAGTGCTGGGTAACGAGCACTTGAACGGCAAAACTTTCACCCTGGCGGAACGGAAATGCCAGCACCGAATGGATCTCCTCACGGCCCCAAACGCCACGTACTCGGCTGTTGCGCACAATTTGTTGTTTCGCAAATCGGGGATTAATGTGCAGGGCCAAATCACGTTTTTCATTGTCATACACAAAGTTAACTGCGAATCTGTGAATAAAGATATTTAATATACAAAGTAGACATGAGCAAATTTGCAATGTACCCGTTGGCATTGGGGACAACTCTACCGGTAACCAAATAATTAAAGCCCTCGTATAGCTGGCCGATTTCAGTGACATCATTTGCTATATATAAAACGACATATATGAAAAGAGTCGAGTTTTTCAACAGCTACCTACAATATGGTATGGAAAATGTATCAAGCATAATGAGGGCAGTTTCACCAATCAGAGGTCCATTTGGCCCAATGCCGGGATAAACCACAGCGGGGTTGACTTCACTGCCCGGATGGACTTCAGCGGGGTTGATTTCGCTGCCCGGATGAACTTCGGCGGGTACCGATTCAATGCCAGGATAAACTTCAGCGGGTACGGATTCAATCCCAGGATAAACCTCGGCCGGAACTGATTCAATAACAGGATAAACTTCAGCTGGAACTGATTCAATGACAGGACACTCAACCACTGGAGGTATGGGCTCCACGACAGGATCAATTACCGGAGTGATGGGTATAATGCTAGAAAGACATTAAATTAATAAATATTTATTTTCAAAATACGTAATATAAGAAAAAAATGTAAAAAGAAAGCTAAAGAAAGTAATAACAATAACAATAATTATAATACTAACGAATAAAAAGTGCACCGAAAAGTAGGCTTTTCCTTTCCAAAAGTGCTGATTAAAATGTTGCATACTTATTTGCGCCTGACAAGTATTTACCAGATATGCATACATGCATATTAAACGTATGTAATCTCATAATATATAACTACTTGAATCTACGCTCACCTATTCGGGTCTGTTTTGGGACGTAAAGGTGCACCCTCCTTTAGCTTGCAATTGGGATACTGTGCCAAGTAAGTCATCACGGACTGCTCATCGACATTGGGATCGACCAGTTCCTCGGGCTTGATCAGCTGGCGCACATCCAACCAATCATCGGCCAGGGTCATGGCCTCAGTGGCGTTCTCGACGGAATTATTGGGATCCCACAGCTCCCAGTCGGGGCACAGGCCCGGCGCACAGGCATCCACCAAGGCACCTATTGGCTTGCCCGTGGTCCAGTCTTTGGTAAAGTTATTAATGGACATTTCGGGTATCTTGGCTTGAATCCAGGCCAACAAGCTGCAAGCACATAAGTGGGAGATGACTTTTGAAGGGGCACTCAGCGGAACTCCATAACCTACCGCTGCTTGGGCGTTAGACCCGTTTCTGTCAGAGGCTTCTCATCCTCGCCCTCCCACACGGGCATCGATATCGAGTAGTGCAGAATGAGCGTCCATATGAGACCCATTATCAGCTTCAACTTGCCATCGACAATATCCGAAGAGTCTGCAGTTGAACTCAAAGTTAATTCAAGTGTGAGAATACATTTACTCTGTTTGCTGCACTCACCGATATTAACAATTTTGATGCCCTCATCCTGCAGGAATTTCAGCGCAATCGATACGTTCTCCAGTTGCTGGCTACGGAATGTTGGACGCTTATTATGTGAGGGCAGTTTCTGCTGCGACAGCACCTCGATGAGGGTAATCAGACGCAGACCGTCGGACAGATCCGTTTCCAGGTTGTCTACGGAACCGCCGACGGTCTTGAGATGCTCGTTGGTCCAGCGGGTGAAGGTGTTCTGTTGGATTTCCTTCCATTGTGCGTGCTCGCCTAGATTATGTTCAGCCTGCATAACGCTGATCCGACCGATGTTGTTCTCAGGCAGGATATTATACTCAATATAAATATAATTATTACTTGATTTGGAGATTATTTGTGTAAATATTTTATTCCGTTCGCGTTGGCAGCTTTTCTTTGACTGAGTTGCTTGCGCCTTTAAGCCTAAAGACATAACACACGTAGATGGGTGCGGTTATTTTGTATACCCTGTACCAATACCATTTCTATAAAAGTGTATATTGAACTAACAGTTAATATCTGGTTTCACCAACTCTTTGTATCAGAATAGACATCAAGCGCCCAAACGATATATATCTGTATTTCCGCCTGTCCTATAAGTTATATTGGTTTTTTAACAATCATGTGTATATTTCACATCAAATATATTTTCAGTAAATTTACGTATTTAGCTTAACTAATACGGTATCTCTTAGTCAGTCACTCACTTGATGGCCCCTTTTATCAGCTTACATTTATTAATAAAAATTGAGATATGACAAGTGACTAAAACTCTAGAATTGCAACAAACAAAACATTACCTACAAAATTTGTCATATTTTTATGCCAGCTTATCAGTATTGGCACATTTCTAGTATACCTCATAGGAATGGCAAGGTGGCCATATTCGATAAGCGGGGAAAACTCAGTTGATTCATTAACTGACGGCATAATTTAAAATATATTTGCAAAAATTCTCACATTATCTTTATCTTTAGTGAAATTGATACATTATTATACTCGTTCACAAAGTGAAAAGAGTATATTGGGTTTGTACAATGTCCGTCTTGCTGCCCGTCCGTCTGTCCGTCTTTCCGTATGAATGTAATTTTTTCGCCACTATTGAAACTAGAGACTTGAAACTTGGAACATATACTTGTGTTTACTCGCCCACTGGAGGCGTGGCAATTCGATATTCAAAATATATTAATGTAAATTTAGAATTCACTCAATCGTAGCATACTTTTGTGCTGTTTCTTATAATTGTAAACGCGGCTGTTTGCGCCTAATCAACTTGTGACATCAAACGCACTGAAAGTCATTATTATTAATAAGTTGTTAATTATTAATATAATTATTAGTAAACACTCTTGGGCAAAGTAATATAACAGAATATGGCAAATTATAGCAATAAAATTTAACTACATTAAGAAAACCTAACAATAATAACTACTGTCTACTGTGCATGATTACAACGCAGTCAGTTACGTCCGACATTAATACCTAAAGTTGTATTTTCCTACCAAAACTAAAATTTACGGTATACAGATATGTTATTTAAGTAAATCTTTCTGTATTCATTACATTCCAGTCCAAATAAATTAACAGAAATAATTAAAATACATTTATTAACAGTAAGTATACGGCATTTATTAACAGGGTAAATAAATATGCATAATTAAATTAATTCAAATAAATACGCAAAAAAGTCATAAAATAATCGTACATGCATTAATAATCATTAAAGATTTATGTACAAAGTAAACAACAAAAATATACATTTGATTACGAGGAATTTGAACAAATAAACTGCAAAAGCTGCAAAAAAAGTAACAAAGCAATTATCTAAATTATTAATTATATTATTATATATTAATACACGGAAAGAACTATGAAACAGGCAGAATAACTGGATAACAGAACACACACTCACAGTAAAAATTATTATATACTGATTAACGTGCTGTACAAAATATATATACATTTTAAGCAAATAATTTCTTACAAGAAATTTATTTTGTGGATATACAAATATATATGGATACATATAATGAAACTAACATCTATTTATTAGGAAAATATATTATCATTTTATGTCAATAATTTAAACTAATATATATGGACAATTTTGCATTCATTTCTAACTAATAATCTGCTCTTGCACCCCCGCACATTTACCGTTGTCGCTCACGACCCGCCTTATCCATTCGCTGTAATAACGCACATCCATGAATACATCCGGCACACCCTGTGCACAGGGCACCATGAAGTTGAGTATGCCAATTAGGTGGCCGTTGTAGACGAGAGGACCCCCAGTATCACCATGGCAGGCGCCAATGTTGCGCTCCCGGAAGGCGCACACGTGACACGCCCCCAGCTGGACATCCTCATAGCCAGCGAGCCGTGCCTCGCACTCCTGCCGCGCCAGGTGCTGCTGTTGCACGCGCTGCAGCAGCGTGGGCGTGGCACCGCCCGCCGACTGTGTGCCCCAGCCGGTGAAGAGCAGCTCCGCGGTGCCCACGGGCCACGATTCGGTGGCCAGCGGCAACAGCTGCGTCCGTGCATCGAACACAATGCTCTCGTTCAGCCGGAGCAGCGCAATATCATTGTGATACTTGGGCCGATCGTAGCTGCAGTGCACATAGATAGCCGCGGGATAATAAACAGCTCCGGGCTGGGTGTAGCGAGTGGTGCCCACGGCCACGCGCAGTCGATCCGCTGGCCAGCCGCTCACACAGTGTCCGGCGGTGAGCGTCCAACGTTCAGAGATGATGGCCCCGCCGCACAGATGGCTGCCCACCAGCGTCTGCAGCGAGATCTGATAGGGTGCATCGCCCTCGCCGGCATTCTGTCCGCCCACAATCAGCTCAACGGGGCGTGGCAGCAGTGCCACTAATATCAGCGACAGCAGGCAGCCCTTGCGTAGCGCCATAGTCGATATCCAAGTGCAGACTGAACGATCGGAGCTATCATTGGGTTTACCCCTTTCAACGATAAGACACATCGAATATCGACTTTGAGGCCAATCTGATCATAAGTTTATTGGCTATGGTCAATAAACTGATTCTGATAAATGGTCAAGCAATTATCGATAAAAGCTCCATGATTATTTGTGCAAGCAATCATGAAATATGATTTTTATAAATCAATCGTTGAAGATGGGAACTAGGTTGGATCCACATAAAACCCAAATATTAAATGGAATGTGCTTGTAAGTTAATTTTAAATTCGCGATTCGAACCTAAAGCTTAAAATTTTTTTAAGTATTAAGAAGGGAACCTCGAATCTTGAAAACAGCCGAAAGCAAGTATAGAAAAAAATTATTCTTTTTTATTTATTGAATTATTATTTGTATCATAATTATACTTTTTGTATTTCCGAAATAAAACAAAATAAAATAAACTAATAAAACCCCAACAACATTTTTGGGCTTGCTGGGAGGGATTTGATTATAATAAAGGTACAGGAATTATAGTTGGATTTACTTACTTACTTTAAAGAATAAGTTTAGAAGATTTTTCTTTGCAGTGCCGAAAATTAAATACCCTTCAGGCACATAAAAGATGTATAATATTTTTCTAAGCTAAGTGTTTCGCCAAATAAAATGTGGATTTTGGGAGTTTCTTTAAGAAATTATTAAAACTGATATCTGATTTCAACTAAAATCAACTTGGATTATTTCGGAAGCGAATGATAATACTTTTTGCTAGGCTAAACATAATATAAGCACTAAGAGATCTAAGTAACTATTTAGAGGATATATAAAATCACAGTTTATATGGAATCACAATATAATCATTGAGAGATCTAACTATTCGCAGGAAACCTGATGCGCTGCTAATAAAGAAAGGGAATTCGTGCATTTCGACTAAGTGGTCAGATAAAAGTAAAATTACCTAATGTCATTCACAGGTAAAACCAAATGCCAATTTCCTCGGCTATCGCTAGACCCGGCTATAGCTCTATTGCAATCATAAACTGTCCAAGGCGTCTATAAAGTCGCACTGATAAAAGGTCTGGCCCATAAACCTCCGATAAAACTCCTACGAAATTTGTGTTCAGTTAGTGTTGGCCAGTTCAACGCACAAGATGAAGTTGCTCAGCTTTTGCCTGATCTTTCTGCTGTTGCAGCGGCAGTCGCTGGCCAAGCGAATATGGGACGTGGATGCAGCCGCCCTTCAGCGGGGCCAGGAGCGCATTGTCGGCGGCCAGGTGGCTGAGGTTGGCCTGGCCAAGTACCAGGTCTCGCTGCAGCCCCTTTTGGGCTATCACAACTGTGGCGGTGCGATCATCAACGAACAGTGGGTCATAACTGCCGGCCACTGTGTGGTGAACTATCCACTCGAGTTCATTACCGTGGTGACCGGCACGAATCGCTATGCGGACCCAGGGGGCGTCTATGACACCGCCGAGGTGCACGTGCACTGCATGTACGATCAGCCCTATATGCACAATGATATTGCCCTGCTGAAGCTCGCCCAGAACATAACGTTCAATGAGCTGACCCAGCCCATTGCGCTGCCCGTGGCGCCGCTGCGCGAGGGCGCCGAGATCCTGCTCACCGGCTGGGGCGCCGAGGTGGCCAATGGTGCTGCCCACGAGAATCTGCAAAAGCTGAGCCTGAACTTCGTCAAGCTGGACGAGTGCCTGGAGATATTCAACCAGACGAGCAGCATGGGCGTAGGACACATATGCACCTTCTCCAAGGAGGGCGAGGGCGCCTGTCACGGCGACTCGGGCGGCCCGCTGGCGAGCAACGGCTACCTGGTTGGCCTGGTCAACTGGGGACGACCCTGCGCCAAGGGCTTTCCGGACGTGCAGGCCAATGTGTACTACTACCTGGACTGGATCAGGAACGTGATCAGCGGCAATGCCAAGTGCAGCACCTGAGCACCTCGCCTTTGAGTGGCATTCAATAAACATTGCGCTGTTTTTAAATCAACACAAAAATGGGTTTTATTTCAATCATAAGCCGTAGTTGCTGGCGTAGCAGTAGCAGACCTTGCAGGATGACTCCGCCATGGTGCGTCTGATCCAATCGCGATAATAGGGCACGGAGGCATAGCTATCCGGATAGCCGGCGGCACACGGATGTCCCCAATTAACCAGGCCGTACAGCACGCCATTCAATGCCACCGGACCGCCGGAGTCGCCGTGACAGGCGCCCTGGCCCCGATCCGTTAGCGTGCAGATGTGGCCGGGTCCGTTGTTCGGATCGCCGCCCATGATCGCCTGGCAGCTGTCATGGTCCACATAGGTCAGCAACGCCTGCTGCAGCACATCGGGCGTGTCCCCCCAGAGCACCGCCGAGCCCCAGCCCGTGAGCAGCAGCTGGGATCCGTTGGCCGGCGGCACATCCGGCAGCACTGCGGGCTTCGTGTACTCGTTCCACACAATCGAATCGTTCAGGCGCATCAGGGCAATGTCGTTGTGATAATCGGGAAAATTGTAGTTGCAGTGCACCCAGTACTCCTCCACAAAGTACTTGGCGTCGGGCTTCTGCCAGAGCACCGTGCCCGTGGCCACGCGCAAATAGGGCGGATTATAGCCGTAGACACAATGGGCCGCGGTCAGCACATGGCGCTCATCAATGATCGCTCCGCCGCACATGTGATCGCCGTACATGCCCTGCAGCGAGATTTGATAGGGTGCCTGGCCCAGTTCCGCATCGCTGCCGCCCACCACGCGATTCTCGAAACTGTGACCCGACCGCGACAAGAACTTCTCCAGCTGCTCGGCACTGAGCTCGGCCAAGCGCTTGCCACTACCCGGTTCACTCCAGCTGACCAGGAGTAGGCACAAGATCGCCGCTGCACTGGCAAAGGATTTCGACATTCTCAACGGGCCAATCTATTAACGCGTATTAAACGCGTTCGCAGGTCGTGATTTTGCTTTTATACCCGGGAATCATTATGACATATCGCTCCATTTTATCGTAAATCGGAATGGAAGTTGTCCCAATATCTTGATATCTAGATCGTAAAATGATATAGACGCGTTCTGATTACGATTTTGCTGAGGAGGTGGGGGCCATTAATATCGCAGTTGGACACTGTGATGATGATTCGACAACTACTAGCACTCAAAATAAAATTAAATCATAGAGAAACACAAATACCCTGTGCAGATGTTTTCATTCAAATACAGATGAATCCAGGAAAATTGTTTGAGCAGTTTGGAAATTCAATCAATATCACTTTATTTTAGCATACTTTTGGGCTTCGCATAATAAAGTCTGAGAATGTTAAATGGTGATTTTTGCTGCATTAAAAAGAGATGCAAAACAGTCGAATTTCAACGAAAATGTACAGGAATTTTCTTGAACGCATTGAATAACCCTTGGACTTGATAGATTTTTGTTGTTATGTTTTAAGTTGAAAATTGTTCTTTAATAATTTATTTAAATATTTAATATATTGCTTAAAGAATAATTCTGATTTTTAATATTTATTTTATTTTATTTTATTTATTTTTTATTTTTCAAAACACTCAAAACAGTCCTTACCTGAACAACGAGATTGCGGGTTCAAATCTCAGGCTAGCTTATGGTTAAATTACTGTCTTTAGCCAAAGGCTATAGTTAACCAATCCTATTGCGATGGGCAATCTTATAAGTTCTTACAAATTATCATTTTAGTAATAAAATTAATATTCACTGTATATATTTGTATATATTTGTATATATTTCGTTTAAATAATTTTAAAAAATACATCTTATAGATAGTTGTTTGTTTCATTAATAAACCCGGAAATACATAAATGCTCGCATTACAAAAGTTCCCTCAGAATATGCTACCCAATACCCTGTAACTCTTAAGTAATATATCAACATTTATATGTTCAATTGAGTAATTTTTATTAAGCTATGAATAATACCTAATTACAGCGCCAAATTCTGTCCAAAAACAAACCCATAAATCATTTGAAGGACTTTGGCTTGTCCAAGACACAATCAAGACAACTGCCGTACAATTATATATTGTTCATATCGCTCATATAATGTATCCATATAACGATAATCAATTAACGCGATGCTTGCAGCCGGCTATTGTACGGCGTATCCAGTCCATATAGTAGATGATATTCGCATGCATATCCGGCTTGCCCAATGCGCACGGCGAACCCCAATTGACCACGCCCACCAGCTTGCCCTGCCACATAACGGGCCCGCCGGAGTCGCCATTGCAAGCGCCCTCCCCCTCCCGGTTGAGCGTGCACAGGTGGCCAATGTCGACGGTGTCCGTGGTGTCACTGAAATACTCTTTGCACACGTCGTGATCGATGACCGTCAAATCGATCGTCTGCAGTCGCTCCACAGCCGGCATATTCAAGCCCGGAGCACCCCAGCCGGTCAGGGTGACTGTGGCGCCAGTTGGCGGATATTTGGTGCTCAGTTCCGCGATCTGCGTGCGCTCGTTAAGCACAATCGACGCGTTCAAATGGAACAGTCCAATATCATTGGCATAGATAGCGGGTATATCGTACATGCAGTGAACGAGCACCTGGTCGACATGGAGCACCTGGCCAGAACCGTCCAGCCTGTTGTTGGTGCCCACCACTATGCGCAGCTCCTCCATGGGAAAATCGATCGCACAGTGGCCGGCGGTGAGGACCCAGCGTTCACCCACGATGACCCCGCCACAGAAGCTTGTGCCCCAACTCGTTTGTATCGATACCTGATAAGGCGCCGCGCCCTCCGCGGCCTCCTGGCCGCCAACAATCCGATTGCTGCCATTGGGCTGAAATTTATTATGAACTCGCTTGGCCCGCGTGACGTCAATGGAACTGCCCAGCAATAGACAGAGGCACCAGAACCACGGCCCGAGACACGTCCCGTTCAATGAAGACATGGAGATGTGTGTGTCGAATGTGTGTGCACTGCAATTAATGACCAGCAATGGAAATTGGATTGTACCCAGTCGAAGCTTTTATATGGAGCCCATGCACTCGAAGAAAAATGGTTTTAATTTGAATATGACTCAGATAGACATTATGTTCGAATTACGGATTTAAATGCCCAAAATATAAATAATAAAGTTAAAACCAGCCTTGATTAAACATCAAATCTTAATTGCATTGGATAAATCAGAAAATGAATATACAATTCAAAGACATTCTGAATTACACACTTGATAATATACTATATATTTTATTTTGAAATTAGAATTAGAGGATTAATTACACAAATCTTTTGACAAGAATTTGTATGTTTAATGTATTTTATTCTGCAATGTTCTTAAATTAATTAAAGTTCATTTTCTGTATTTCTTTATTGAAATAATAATCAAATAGAAATTTAAAACTTGAATAGGTAATTATTAAGTGCGAATCATTTTATATTCAAAATGATCCATTTAGGCACAATTTATTTATTAGAACAACTTTAAGAATTGAAGTAATACGCTTTTATATTTTAAAATAAGTGAAACCCATCCCTGATTTAAAAATGTACCTTTTATGAAATATGTGGAACTGAATTCTCATATTTGTTAAAATTTTGTCGAACTGTATTTAGGGCTTGTAATTAACAATTTTTGGGATTAAAGGCAGTTTCTGAAATAGGAATTTATGTCTCAGTTTAAAATATCGTACTCGTTTAAAATAAAACGCTTGGTTATTTTTCAGAGTGCATCAAACCGTTTATCGCAGTAGGAAAGCTTTTGGGCAGCGGCTATCGGTTGTGGTTTACCCAATACAAATCTTTATGAATGTGTCTTTAATAAAGGCCATATATAAAGGCCATAGGGGTATATCTTTACGATGCTCAGGATAAAACACTCACGGTAAATACGCTCCAATTGGAGGGCCCATAAACAGGCCATATATTGCATAGATTCAGTGCAGGCTATATAGGGCGGGCACTGGCCAACTATCAAGCACATAATGCCCGCCTGCGACAGGCGCAATGAGTGGCCAAAAAGAAAAGAAACTTATCATCCCGCCAGGGCCCATAAAACTCGCCGCAAGCCATAACTTAACCGATAAGCCCCGCCCGATGTGTAATTCCGGGGCAAATCGTGAATGAATTTTCAGTTTCAGTTGAAGACTACCAACAATGGGATCAATTTGCAGATCAGCGCACCTGCTCACCCTCTGCCTCTGCCTCAGCCTCAGCCTCTGTTCCCGCTCCGCCGCAGCGCTGCGCCTGCGTGGGGGGCAGCTGCCGGGGCAGGCGGCCGTAAGCACGCATCGTACGGCCAGTCTGGCCCAGGGCCGCATCGCGGGTGGACAGCTGGCCGGGGAGGGCGCTTGGCCTTGGATTGTCTCCGTGCAGAATCAGTTCGGGTATCCCTTCTGCAGCGGCGTCATCATTGATGATCTGTGGATACTGACCGCCGGCAGCTGTGTGTCCGGTTTGCGTGCCCGCAATCTGGTGATTGTCACCGGCACCGTGTCCACTTGGAACACCACCGCGCCGGGCTACTATGTGGATCAGATAAACGTGCACTGCAATTTCGATAAGCCCCTGTATCACAACGATATAGCGCTATTGCGTTTGTCCAGTGAAATCGAGTTTAATCAGGTGACGGCAAAGATCGAGCTGGCCGAGATCGATGAGCTGCAGCCGGACGAGCCGTTGACCTTTGCGGGCTGGGGCACAGATGCGCCCGGTGGCAGCAGTTCGCAGTACTTGCAACAATCCGAGGGCAGCTATCTGCCCGTGGACGAGTGCCGCACGGTGCTGCAGAACAACGAGGATGTGGATCTCGGGCATGTCTGTGTCCAAATGGAGAGCGGCAAGGGCGCATGCCACGGCGACGCCGGCGGACCGCTGATCAATGCCCAGCAGCAGCTGGTGGGCATCGGCAACTGGGGTGTGCCCTGCGCCCGCGGCTATCCCGATGTCTACGGTCGTGTGGCCTTCTACAACGATTGGATACGCACCACCAAGGCCGGCTGTGGCACTGCCTAAGCTCTTGGGCCATATAGTATAGCTGTTTATATACCATATCGTTATGAGCTCTTGATTTCTTGTTGCTTGCAATAAAACTTATGCGATTTTTATGAACCCAGCCGTGTTTGGTTTTCTTCTGATTGATACTGGGCCCACTTTTATGGCTGGTCATTAATATCCAAACTTTTGGTTAGCTGCTTGCCATTGGGACAACCTTCGAATCAGTCCACTTTTGACGGAGCTGCCAACATGTCTTACCAAATCGGAGCGTTTCTCCTGCTGCTGCTGTTATCCTCCTCGCAGGCCATTCAACGTCGCGTTTTCCAGCCTGTGCCCGCGTCCAAGCTACAGTTCAATTCGCGCATCATCGGCGGAGAGGTCGCCGCCTTGGGTGCAGCACCCTATCAGGTGTCCATACAGAACTCTATAGGGTAATGCAAGAAATTCTATTATACCTAAAACAATAAATTTATAGATAATAAATAATAAACAATAAGTGAGTGTGCGGAAGATCGATTACATAATCGATCAACTTAGAAAAAAGCATGATGAGTGAAAAGTGTTATCAATCAGATCATTAGTACGGGTACGAAAGAAATAAAAAGTAATATCAAGATTTTATTTTTAAATATTATTAAATAATTCCATATTGATTTCATAATCGCCTGTTGATGATTGCATAGTGAATAATAAAATTATAAAATTATATTATACAAAATACTTATGAAAAGAGTTTTCGCACTTCAAATTAACGTAAAACTTTCAGAATAGAACTATAACATTCTAAGAATCAGTAAGATACTTTATTCATTTATTTACGATGTTTTCGACTCTAGGAAATGTTCTGATAATAAATAAATGTGCTAATTAATAAATTTCCTAAACAAAAAAGAACAATAAATTTTAAACAAATAAATAAATAATATTATTAAAATAATTTTTTAATAAATAGATAAATAAGAACAATAAGCACTAAAGCTAAGCACTTTCTGTATTATCATATCGTATTATAGTGGATACTAATTCAACCCAGATATTAGCTACCAACATTTTAATATGGGTTCTAGACCCAAACTAAACTAACCTTACGCAACCTAACATAACCTAAATCAGCCTTACCATACCTAACCTAACAATGTCAAATCTAACCCAACTTTAACTCGTTTCATCCCCCTACAGCAACCACATTTGCGGGGGTGCCATTATACACGATCAGTACATCCTGACCGCGGCGAGCTGCGTGGCGGGCTTGCGCAAGAACAATGTGAAGGTTGTGATGAGCACCAACGACTGGACGGGGCTGGCCTGGGAGTACTATGTGGAGGACATAATACTGCACTGCAAGTTCGATCAGCCGCTGTATCACAATGATATTGCGCTGATCAAGATGCAAACGCTGGTGGCCTATGATGACGTCACACAGAACATAACAATTGCCGCGCTGGACGATTTGAAGGAGGGCGACAAGCTGACGTTGACGGGCTGGGGCAGCTCCGAGGAGGGCGGCTACTATGAGTATGATCTGAAGCAGGTGGAGCTGACCTATGCGCCGGCTGCGAGCTGTAACAAGAGCTTGGGCTACACCGAGGATCTGGACATTGGTCATCTGTGCGCCGTGGGCAAGGTGGGCGCCGGCGCCTGCCATGGCGACCTCGGCGGACCGCTGGTCGATGGCCAAGGTCGCCTGGTGGGCATCGACAATTGGGGTGTGCCCTGCGGACGCGGCTTTCCCGAAGTCTTTGCTCGCGTCAGCTTCTACCACGACTGGATTCAGTCGACAATCAATGGCTGCGGCATAACCAAACGGTAAACCGGCAAAAACCTGTCTCTAATCTGGGCCAGACGTCTGGACGATGCTATCACTGTAACCATTAAACCCATGGACTACTTGTACACTTTGCACCTACCAAAATGTATGTTCTGATACAATATATGCACACTCCCCAAATAAGACACGTTCAGAAATTGATTTGTCATCCTGTTGAATGCACAGTAAGAAATATTTTTGTGTTTGAATTTATTGCAATTTAAATTAATTTATTGTTTCAAAATTAAGTGCTTCTCTGACATTCTGCTCAATTTATAAATTTAAAGGGGAATAAACCAAAATATGGTATATATAAGTATACTTTACACTACTTCTAAAGGCACGTCATGTTTTAATAATTGATAGGACTCGCTCACACTGTACAATAATGTACATAGATTTGAAAAATTCCCAAGTTGTTAGCTATTAAACGAGATCATGAGGTTTTCAATGCAAAACACATTCATTTTTGTTCGAGTTCAGCGTGAAAATACTAAGTGTATTTTATTAATAATACAACTAAAAAGCGCATATTTTCCAAGAACAAGAACGTTTGTCATGTTTGGCTTTTTTTACTGAGCTATGCGGAATTTGAAACTGTCGCCAATTTAACTTTTTTAAGGAAAAAATGGAATTGCGTCGCTTTTAATGATTCCTGAGTTTAAATGCAAAATTTAAATTGAATCCAATTTAACTGGCTTATATGAATTTTTAAATTTGAAATTGATACCAATTTCATGTTTATGTTTTTTTTAAATTTTAAAATTTTTTGCACTAACTTTAATATCACAATAAACTCGTGACTCCTTGTTGTTGGTTGCTAGAGTAAAGTAGTTCATTCCGTGTTCAATTGCTTCCCTTTAAAAACCGTATCATTCCAAAATATTAAAGAAAGGCACACTTAATATTATTTGCTTGTTGCTGTCTAATGCTCAATTGGTTGTTCCGTTGCTACCGTTTAAACCATTATCGTCTGTCTGGCAGTTTCTGAACAGGCTGCGATCAAAGTTCGCACACACTTCGTATGAGTAATAGGTTCTTGTTATTCGCTGCGTTACTTATACGACTTTACGAGAATTCTCCATTATCAGCGTATTGGCTATGGTAATGTCACTATCGGAACTTCCCCGGAATTGCGTTGACTTCTTATCAAATCGATTCGCGTATTCAAAGAAAGCAACGGCAATGATAAGCGTGACAGGTAGCTGACTATAAAAGCAAAAATCAGGCCGAAAATTTCCACAATACGAAATTGAAAGTTGAAACACGCACGCCAAAAAAAAGGAAAAGCAACAAGTAAAAGAAGCAAAGATGAAGTTTTTTATTTTAATTAACGCGCTTTTGATCACGGCCCAGTGTGGCGCACGCGAAGTGGGTTTGGGCCAACAGCTGAGCCGCCAGCTGGACATCGATGTGGTGCGTCCCGAGGCACGCATTGTGGGCGGCAGCGATGCGCCCGACGCCTGGGCGCCCTACCAGGTCTCCATAATGAGCACCTTCGGCGAACATGTGTGCGGCGGCAGCATCATTGCCGATCAGTGGATACTCACGGCCGCCCATTGCCTGGAGTGGCCCATACAGTATCTGAAGATCGTCACGGGCACCAATGACTTTACGAAACCGGGTGCAGAGTATCTGGTGGACGCGGCCAAGAAGCACTGTGAGCACGACAAGCCCGCCTATCACAATGATATTGCTCTGATACACGCGGCCAAGCCCATTGTGTTCGACGAGCACACGCAGCCCATTAAGATGGCCAGCGAGGATCAGCTGAAGGCGGGCGACAAGCTCATCCTAACCGGCTGGGGCAGCACCAAAGCCTGGGGTCGCGCCGTCACGCAGCTGCAAAAGATCGACCTGGCCTATGTGGAGCACTCGCTCTGCGCGACGAAGGTGCGCAATGCCAGTTGGCTGGGCGCGGGACACCTCTGCAGCTACACCAAGGAGGGCGAGGGCTCCTGCCACGGTGATTCCGGCGGTCCGCTGGTGGATGCGAATCAAACACTCGTGGGCATTGTCAACTGGGGTGAGGCCTGTGCCCTAGGCTATCCCGATGTCTATGCCTCCGTGCATTATTATCGCAATTGGATCAGCGAGATGATGACAGACCAGGGCAAGGCCTGTTAGGAGCTATAAAAAAGCTGATGGAACAAAGGAACAAAAACAAGGCGAATAGTAGCCAAAACCGAACAAAAAATTATATATAAGCCTATATAGCATAGACTCTAGACCATAAGTCCAAACACTGTAAATTTTATCACACATATATCGCAAAAATATAAATTATTTATGAAGCAAATTAAAAAGTTTAAAGCTATCCATAATGTGTTTATCACTTTATTAACTTGTTTTTGGCAGTTCAAGCGGTTAGGCGAGTATCCTTTGAAGAAATTCGCCGAACCGAAACCGAACACTTACTCATAAAAAAACAAAGAGCATGGCTAATCGTCTAATGACTCAAATAGCTGTCTTTTTTTGACCAAGTCAGCAGTCATAAACGGGCAGCTGTTGGGTAATTATCGGCTGATAAGCTTACTAAGTATTATACATACCTATTATCTAACTCACAAGTCTGGGCGCTAGTTTCTAGTAAACAATTAAAAAGTTATCTATAGTCAAAAATAAAGTGAGCGCTAATCTACATCAAAATATAATTATTATTAGCTGAATTATTTAATGAATTTTATTAACCTTGACTAAAAACTTTTAGACTTGAAATATTTTATTAAAATGTTCTATTTATTTTACAAAAAATAATACAAACAAAGCGATCATAGTTTTAAAGATATAAATTATACAATTTAAAAATATATTTCTTCTATATATAAAACTTAAAAAATAGTCTTTTTTTGTTTTTCTAAAGTAGAACAATTTGTATGTGATGCTTATTTTTAGGGTCTATCATGAAACCAGAAACCGTGGTTCGAACCTTGGGTACGTTAGATTTGTTCCTATTTTAATCAGAAACCGGAACTTTTTATGTTGTGCTACCTTAATGACTCAGTTAGTTTAAGGTTAGCTCTTTAAACGGCAATCTATAGTTTACATGTAATCCCATTGCAAATACGCCACAGCTCAGTCAAGAGTAAACAATCAAAGTTTAGCTATCTTTGGCGGACTGCTTAAGTATTCCATTTACCCTCGTGTTCTCAGCGTGAGCAGGGGCCTTATCAAGACCTTACAGTACCCACTGTAAGTAAATCTAGGCCTTACGTGACAGCCATGTCAAGCAGCACTCGAAAAACCCATAAAAGCAACATTTGGTGGCATGCCACACGCAGTCAACATACAGCTCCAAAGCCCAATTATGCTCCTACTGCTGCTCTCGATCTCACTCGTGGCTGGAGTGGAGCTGCAGCTGGAAGAGCCGCTCTATCCGCCGCAACACACCACCCAGCGCATTGTGGGCGGCGAGGATGCGCCCGCGGGCATGGCCCCGTATCAGATCTCGCTGCAGAGCGCAACCAGCGGGCAACATTCGTGCGGTGGCGCCATCATTGAGGAGCGCTGGATACTGACCGCCGCCCACTGCGTGCACGGCAAGTCGCCGAAGGCGCTGCGTGTGCTCACCGGCACACAGGATCTGCAGCAGAATGCGTCCAGGTACTACTATCCGGACAGGATCGTCGAGCACTGCAATTATGAGCCGCGCAAGTATCGCAATGATATCGCCCTGCTCCACCTGAACGAATCGATTGCCTTCGACAATGCCACACAGCGCGTTGAACTGGACCATGAGCGGCTGGTGCCGGGCGATTGGCTCCTGCTCACGGGCTGGGGCACCCTGTCGCTGGGCGGGGAGGTGCCCGCCAAGCTGCAGCGTCTGGAGGTCGAATTTGTGCCGTTCGAGCAGTGCCGCGAGGCGCATGGGAACAGCACCCACGTGGACATCGGGCATGTGTGCACCTACAATGACAAGGGGCGGGGGGCGTGCCACGGCGACTCCGGCGGACCGCTGGTGCACAACGGCAAACTTGTGGCGCTGGTCAACTGGGGCATGCCCTGCGCCCGCGGCAAACCGGATGCAAGTGCAAGCATTGCCTACTATCACGACTTTATACGCACGCACCTCAGTCTGCAAGAGGTCGAGGCAGCCGAGGGTGAGGATGGGGAGGGAAGAGTATGGCGCAATAAATCCCATTGCAATTGATCAAAGCTCTCTAAGGCTGAAGCACCTGCAATCTACATAGGTAGCTATACTTCTAGCTTTCAAATCTCTGATTAAACTATGAAAGCTGTGTAACTAAATAATACAATTTATAAAATCTTATGTTTTCTATCAATTTTATTTTATTACTCAAACATTCTGTTTTCGAGGTGCCGATGCTTAAATACCCTTGCATATATATAAAAGATGTGCGCTATAACCCTAAAGTTTACGTAGTTCTATACCGCGAGTAAGGCTGCAAAGCGGTTTTCAACCGTATTTTTATACTCGTTCACAAAGTGAAAAAAGTATATTGGCCTTGTGCAATGTCCGTCTTGCTGTCCGTCCGTCTGACCGTATGAACGCTTTTTTTCGCCGCGACTGAGGCTAGGAATATATACTCGTGTGTGACCGCGCCAGACAAAGTGTTAAGATTCTTGTGCCACGCCCACTGGGAGGCTGGCAAATCGATAAAATGATGATCGCAAAAAGCTGGTCACCAAATTTGTTATGTAAATTGCTGGTGACCCTCAAAGATTGCGACCTTCATATCCCGGCCACGCCCACTATAACGCCACCCCCAGCGCCCCCGCCTAAAAAAATCGGGAATTGTTATATCTCCCACAGTTTTTGAGCTAGAGACTCCATATTTGGAAAATGTACTATTGGAAAACGCTCCCAAACATCACAAAATTTCTCGACCACGCCACGTACATGATAGAGGACAATCCATAAACAAAATTCCATCAAACATGAAAACCGGCTCTGTTTTGACAAAGTTATGGGCGCTTGAAATATGCGAGCTAAGGTACCGAGAGCTTTACATGTCAAAATATTTGTACATTTTTGCATGATTTTTGACAAAAAATTTGACCCCCTCAAAATCGGTTTTAATGTTGTTTTTTATGCTAATTAAGACAACCACGATCGATTAAAAATATAAATTCCGATTTTAAATTTTGAAAAAAAAAATTTTCCAAAATGAGTAAGGGGGGTACATGCTTTTTCTCAAAAAATTCAAAAAAATTTATTTTCAACAATGCATATATTTTAAATGCAGAGTCAATCCAGAAGATATGCCATGAACAAAATGCCATCAGACGTGAAAATCGGTTCAGTTTTGACAAAGTAATGGTTGCTTGAAATATGGGAGCTATGGATCCGAGAGCTTTACATGTCAAAATTTTTGTACGTTTTTGCATGATTTTTGACAAAAATTTGACCCCCTTTGAATCGGTTTTAGTGTTGTTTTTTATACTAATTGTGACAACCACAATCGATTAAAAATGTAAATTTGCATTTAAATTGGAATCTAGTAATGCGAATTCGAGAACGTAACATGTCAAAATATTTGTCAATTTTGGGTTGATTTGAGTAATGGATATTTTTGGAAAAATATATTCAAAATAAATTTATTTTTAAAACTCATTACATTTAAATGTAGAATCAATCTAGAGATCAAAACATGATGAAAATGGTAAACATCAAGAAAAGCGGTATAATATTGACAAATTTATGGTACTTTGAAATCTAGGACTTTGAAATCTAGTAAGTATGAATTTTGGTACTTTGCATGTGTACATTTATGCAGACTTATATGTATTTATATAATATTTAAATATGTAAAGTCAAAGTGAAAGTTTTTCTAAAAATAAAAAAATAAAAAAAATAAAAAAAGGAGCACACAAAACGCAAAGACAAATTTTTAAAAAGAATATATTATAATCAATTTGAAGAATCACAAAAGCTTCCCTGGTAGCTGTCATCTCTACAAGTTAGTAAGTAAATGCATGCCAAAATGCATTAGACTTGGTTACACGCACGATTTACTTCGACTCGCTTGTTTTCTGATTAGACTCCAGTTGACGCTTACGATGCAAAGCCGCAACACGAAACACGGCAACAGCTGCTCCGTAAGCCGAATGGCCCTTAAAGCCTGGCTAATATTGTGGCCATTGAGTTGGGCCAATTGTGTGTACAGAAGAACTGCGGGCGATACCGTTGCCGACGCGGATACAGTGCCCTATCAGGTGTCCATCAATCACATGGAAAAAGGTCATTTGTGCAGCGGCGTCATAATTGGAAGAAAATGGGTACTTACCGCGGCGCGATGTGTCCACGAAATTGATATTATCGAAACACTTATATTGGCCGGCATACAGGATCTGAAGAATATAAGGAATGCCCAAGTCTATGACATCGACTTTGTGATCAGCCATGGGCACTTCGATCTGATCAAACGGGTCAATGATATTGCTCTAATACGCATCAAATCGACGTTCAAATACACGGCGCACGTCAGACAGATCGATATATATAAACAGCAGCTGCCGCCGGGCGCCATGATCACCCTCACCGGCTGGCAGTGGCGAAGGGTCAACTCCAATGATCAGCTCAAATTGCGTATAGTCCATCTGCACTTGATGACACACTACGATTGTAAGATCATATATCTATTTAATCCCACAAAAAAATCGACGTTGCACATATGTGCATGCAAGTGCCCAGGGATTCGACCTATTGCAATAAAGAGGCCGGCAGTCCCCTGGTCTACAAAAATAGCCTGGCTGGCATCAGCAGCTATGGCCCCGGCTGCGCCAACGGCGAACCGTTTGTGGCATCCAAATTGCAGTTCTTCTACGATTTTATACAAATCAAAACCCACGGCTGCGCCAGTTGCCCTCAGCTTGAGGGATATACTGTCGTATTTTTTCCAACAGTTCTTTGAAATTGTTTGCATACAATGCTAGATGTAACGCTTGAGTAAAAATATACTGAATCGAATTTAATGATACTTTTTTCATTTACAATATTTTTCAACTCATATGCGATAAAAAAAGTCATGCTTTATTATTGTCAGCCCGGTGGAGGGCTAAAAGTGTTTTTTTCAAAACAAAACAAAAACACTACAGATAAATAACAGAGATGCGATTAGCTTTACAACTCAGTTTGTGATCGATTGTTTTTAGGGCAACCAAATGATATAGTAGTCAGATGATGATTAAACTTGGCACACATGTATAAAGCTTACTAGACCTAGTAAATGCAAAGTTTGGTTAAGATGTCTTCAAAAACAAAGACATTTTGCATATAAAAACACAAGTTTTGTTGTTCCTAAGTCGGCTAAAGGATATAGCTGTCCGATCCCAATACAGTTTGGTTTCGATATTAGGACCATAATCAAGCTTTGGTCAATATAGCTCAATAAACAAAGAAGTTGTTCATATATAAAGTAAACTTTTGAACAATCGTTCCTAAGGCAGATATATATAAACTAATTAGTGATCGAATAATTACGTAAATTTGCAAACAGATAGATTATTAACTATAACGGTAGACAGACAGTCCTACTAATTAATATATATAGTATATCTAAAAATATATATTATATGTTCTTCTTCTGGCGGTTAGACAATCCATGATAATGTTATGAAATCGTCTTAAAGATTATTAACGAACAAATGATAGTCGCAAGCAGATGTAGTCGACTGCTTAATACTCTATTCACTGACAAAGCTGGAATATTTCAGCTGATAATAACAAAGGCAGTTGAAATATTTTGACACAATTGTAAACCTTTAATACGGACTGGTTTCAAATTGGCTTACATAACTAAAAATTCACTTATTAACTTAGACAACAAGAAATGCGAGAGTTCAACTGGAAGTTGGCTAACTAACTAAGATTCGCTAAGGGTGAGCAATGAAGATACTTTAGAACTGATTCGAGGGCAGATACTGATTGTTGATCGGGCCATTGGCATTGAGGCTGCCACCGAGGCTGCCACCGAGGTTGCCACTGCCATCAATGCTCTGCTGCTGCTGCTGCTGCTGCTGCTCCTCCTCATCCTCCTCGGGTGCGTCCAGGGAGCCCACCACCGAGGTAATTGGCGCCAGGCCCTCATCGGTGATGGTGGAGCTGCCGCCGAGAGCATCGTACTGGGTCTGAATCTGGCGCTGGGCATTGAGGGCCTCCTCGGGCGTGCGGTACTTGATGAAGAACACCTCGGGCTTGTTGATATGCTGCGGCGCCTCGGCAATCGCATCCTGCAAATCGGAGGCGGTCGTCTTCTTGGCCAGCACATAAACGACGGTCTTCTCCTGCTTCAGGGTCTTGGCCAGATTGAGGGCGGCGGCGCGGTTCGTCTGGGCGGGCGTCTTCACGAAGAGCACATTGTAGTGGTTGCGCGGCTGCTGGTTCAGCTGCTGCAGCTCATCCTGGATCTCATCGTCCGACTCCTCGGGCGCCGAGTGTATAAAGAAGTTCTTCGTCACAATGGGCTTCTTGGGAATGCGGACGCGTGGACGCGAGCGACGCTGCTGCTGCAGCGGAGCGGTCTGGAAGTTGACGGGAAAGCCGACGGGCATGGGGAAGGGTGCAGAGATGCGCTGCTGCTGCTGCTGCTGCTGTTGTGGCAGCTGCAACTGTGGCTGGTACTGCCCCACAGGCGGCAGATAAGGCAGTGGCACGGACAGTGGTGGCAACACGGGATGCGACGAATGCGACTGCGACTGCGACTGCTGCTGCAACTGCTGATTCAGCAAATGGGCCACAACAGTTGGCTGCTGCTGCTGCTGCTGCTGCCTGTAGTTGTAGCCCTGCTGCGTCAGGCTGATGTCGGCACGGGCCAGCGCCAGGGCGCCCACAAGAATCGTCTGGAAGAGAACGAGAAGAAGAAGAGGTCACATGAGCACTGCTAATCCAAGTGTTAATCCTTTGGTTAATCCACGCACCACAAATAACTTCATGCTGCTGCTTGGGCTGGAAACTTAGTTTGGCTAGTGGAACGGAACTCGACTCGCTGTGGGTCAAGTGGTTGTGTGATGATGGGTCAAGTGGCGACGGCGCCTTTTATACGAACCGGGCTGCAAATGGAAACAAGTTTATAATCGGAAACAAATAATGAAACAGCAGCCACGGCAGCCGCAGCAGCAGCTGCCTAACAATAACATCCAAACTGATTGCAACAGTCAGCGCTCAGCGAGTGCGAGAGGGAGAGAGAGAGGGAGAGGCAGCGAGCGCGCTAGAGCGAACGGGAGACAGTTAGCGGGGCGTTGAAACACTTTGTTGGGTGGCAAGTGGCAGTGGGCTTCTTTTTGTTACGCCTTTAAAACAGTCCATTGTTGGGGCCAACAAATCAAGTTGAGCGAATGGAACGGTCAACTTTGACAATGGCCAAAACCAAGTTGTTTTTATTTTCTTCAACCTTTACCTTACCCTAGTTTAATATAGGCATATTCAATACGAAATATGAATAATTGGTAAGACGCAAAGCCCTCAAATCAAAACACATTAAGAGATGTCTTGTTGATACGCTCTGGTAGAAAAATCAAATATTTATAATTTCTTAGCAGAAATATGATATTAATAGCTTACCAATATTAAGTCCGAATCAAGCTTTAATTAAAATAAAATCTTGTATGCAAAATTTTAAGAATATTCCAAACTCAGAAACAAAGATTATTTCAAATTAATTCCAATTTATACATAGTTCAATAAATTTTTGTTTTATTTACGATCAAATTTTAAATTTCTTTAAAATTTGTTCACAAATTACTTTTAGCTTATCAAAAGAGAAACATAAATTATTCTTAATCTAAGATACAGTTAAACTGTTTTATGCATTTTTAAAAATAAAACATTTATTTAAAATAATTCAAATTATAATCAAGAAATGGTGAATTTAATCGGCATCAAATACAAACAACTTGCCAGCGGAAACTTACCAATTAAAACTAAGCACGACTTAAACCTAATTCAAGAACTTTGGCCTTTAGTCTCATTTTCTCATTTTCCTTCACAAATAAAGTTCGAAAAATCCATTATTTTCACTCTCTTCTCAGCATAATAAACAACTTGTGAAGTGTATTTGGTCCGACGGTCTTCAACTTCTTTAATAAAAATATGATTTTCCATTGTTTTATTTTTGCACAAATAAGTGTGACCAAAAATTAATTAACCTAAAAAAAACTAGCATAATATTACACCCTATTAGCCAAATACTAGCAAACTTTTATTAATTTAATTTGTTTATGGCAAAAAATATATATTTTTTTGTTTAAATCAGCAAAACAAAAAGTGTTAAGAAAATCATAAAAAAAAGAGAACTACGCAAGATGGCAATTTGTTGGGGCTGTCTACAAGATTTTTGCAGTCAAGTTGAATGACTTGACCATTGATATGCAAATATTGGATTGATAGCGACGAGGTTACAATCGATTACAATCGATTTTGTATGCACTTTTGTCCGCTTATTGGCAACAACCTGAACTATAAAATGCAAATGTAAATGGAATTGGAATTGGATTTGGATTTGGAATAGGGGACTATGGACGCTGGAGACGGGCAGCCACCGTATTTTTTGGCGGTGTCAAGAGTACCCCAAGGTCTGGGTTTTTATTGTGTGCGTTAAGTGTAAATATTATGCGACATATACATACATATATATATTTATTTTGTCAACTCTAAATGCGCCAAATTGATACAAATGCCCGCATAGGTGGATAGATATATTTTTATAATCGAAACTCAGCCATTAGTCAGTTACGATACACACAAAAGTGAAGGTAAATCACTTTGTCAATTTGAAAGCTCTCGTTTTCATGGCATTCGATTAAAGTATTTAGCTCAAGTCGCTAAGGTTGACAAATTGTAGGCTAAACTTTAAAAACGGAAATGAGTTGTCATAACAAGCATTATTAAATTAAAAAGAGTTTTGGGCTAAGCATTATCTAAGCTAATTGGATTGACTGTCAAAATGCGTAAATGTTGCGTGATAAAAGTAAAGCCTACAACTAAATTATATGCATTTCATATATGCGTATTCCAATTATAAAGAAAAATATGTAAAAACATTAAATTAACCCACGCTGCAGTCTTGCCAAATGTTGAGCTAGTACTAAGCCAAGCATAAAATAGGTCAACTTATGCAAGAACCCAATGCAGTTACACTTTGTATACTATATAAAGAGATCAGAGAGTGCACACACTTCAACCTTCAACCTTTATAGCCCGCGGGTCTTTTCGACTACCGAAGTGGCAAAGCCGGAGCTTATCACAAAACAGGTTTCACACTTTCTCACGCCAATGCCCTGAGGCATGACCAAAAGCGAGGTAGGGCATGGAGCGCATTTCGTTTTCTCCATTTAAAGTAAATATGCAAAAAATAATAAAATACATTTATGTAAAGCATATCTAAAAACAATCTGTGATCAACTTCCGCTCATAATGTGAAACCGAAGGGTTAACATTAATTTACCCTAAATACATTTCGCAAATATTAAATCAAAACTTGAGCTAATCTAAAATATATATATATGCAAATAAACATAGTCTAAAATATAACACATAAATATGTTGATAAAAAGTGAATGCAGACGCGGCATAAATTTCAAATTTTCGTAACAGACTTTTTTTTAATTTATTTATTTATTGTGTAGCGAACGCTTCACACTGTCAGATTTTGACATTGGCTTTTGTCCGGCTGTTGGTAATAAGCATGTGGATTATACGCACACGCATAACATTATGTCCAACTAGAGTCCCGGGTAGAAACATATTTGATTAGGTGCTTAAATGACTAATGCACATTTGATTGCTGGCCTAAAAATGATTTCAGATTAATTATGGGGTATACGCTGCATTGACAAATTACACAAAACGTTGTCTTTTAAAATATACCATAATCATTTAAGCCCAAAACGAGCCAAATTGGCTTGGTCTTAAGCCAGGCGAAGCGAAAATTGATGAATGAATTCGAATTGATTTCATAGATGCCGTGTTAACCACATTCGTAGCGAGCGTCTTTAACAAATATTACTATTATGTGAGTAAAAAAAAGTAACTTTTGATTAATTCATAAGCATTTAAAATCATTAAAAAGGCACAAAAACACTCAAGTTGCAATAAAAGCATAAAATGTGATTACTTTCCTTGAACTAGTTATTCAGGCATTTCAGGAATTCTTACTTAAAAATAAAAAACAAACTTAACGTAAGGATAATAATAATTTTACCCTTACCAATTTGTTAAAAGAACTTTATTAAGTAAAGATAACAAAGATATTATAAACATTTTATTCAACATGTAAATCAATTGAGTATTGACCAATTATTTTATCATTTTATATTGACGTTTCTAACCAGTAGATATGCGTAGCATAAGCCACTATATTTAGGTACTAGGTACAACTGCAAGATAAAAATATAAAAATCGACTTAAAAAGTGTATAAAAATAATTGTTGCATACTTTTAGGCAGCGCTCTTTTGGCGCCATCTATAGTTCAAGTTGCCGTTTGCCACAGCGGTATCTTCACAGAACAACTATTTGAATTTTCATTTAACAGTTCATTGAATATTGCAAGAATATTACTTTTGCGCAATGTACAAAGTTCAAATCATAATTTTAGTCGAAATATTGATAATTTATTTAGTCTTAAGTCAAAACCTCATGCGCCGTATTGATTTATATTGGTAAGCAACGATTTTAAAAGTCAATAAATAATTAAAATCCTATTTCATGACACAACTCGCTGGACATATAAGACTATAAAGTTTACCACGTCAAATAATGATTAAGTATTAAAAAGAAATCAACATTATAAACAAATCAAACTGCATTATAGCCGATATACTAAATGTACTCCTATATGGTACGTATAGCCTTTTAATAACTGTCCATTAATGTTATCAGGGCGTTGCGTTGGTCACTTGACGTTCCTTCTGCTTATCAGTGATTTGCTGTATTATATTTAGTCACATACTAAGCAAGCAGGTGATTTTTTTATATCATTATAGGCATTGGCTAACTATACTAAATCCATAAACTTGACCAACCCGTGCGACATTCGGCGAATCAGAATGACCAATAATTATAAAATAATGCTAAACTGTGGCTCACCTGGCTATAATTAGATACGATATTGGTATGTATATTGCGATTATAAATTACGAAAATACAAACAACAACGTGAACTCTTCGCACTTTTGAACTTTAAACAAGCGGCGTGCTTTCAAGTTGCGCATACGCAACGTTGACCACAGCAAGAAAATTATATACGACAAGTGCTTATAAAACTTTATTTATTAAATAGGTAAACGTAATAAAAATTGCTAGTATTTAAGGCACATGCTTTTTTTGTATGTCACACAAACTGACTAGTTGAATATTTTTCTTTTCATTTTCATCTTCCTGTTTTTTTATTTGAATTTCAAACAGCGCTTCGAAGCCTGATATCAAATAATGAGTATAAATTGTCTGGTATGTCGTTGCTCTCTGGTATCTAATTCTAGCTTTGGTTTTGGATATATCCGCACCTGGGATGCCCAGCGCGGAGTCTTTGGTGTATCTGTATCTACGGCGATAGCAAGGCCCAATTATAGCTGACTGGCCTTCTGCACGGCCCAGCCCAGCAGCAGGGTCAAGCCGAGACCCAGCGTGGACAATTGGCCCGCTGAGCCGCGCTGTTGGACCACCAGCACCACGGCGCGATTGTTTTCGCTCTGCAGCTCGCGATAGTTGTTGTGCAGCTGCTTGCCCTCGTTGTACTCGATCTCCTTGAACTGATTCACCTGGTCGAGGGTGACGGGGAACGTGTCCGTCAGCACAATCCAGGTAACGGCCTCGGCGCAGGTGGGCGTCGTCAGCGAGCCTGCGTACGTGAAGTAGGTGTCCACACCGGGCACCAGATCGTCCACGGCCAGACTGTCCGCCACGGGCACGGGCACATTCAGCTGGTCATAGCTCTTGACGCTGTCCAAGCTCTTGATGATGCTGTCGATGGCCTCGTTGGGCGTATTCGACACGTGATACAGCACGCCCAGCACAGTGATGCCGTCCTTGAAGTTGGCCGCCATGCTAATGTTGGGATAAATCTTGTTGCGGTGCACAATGTGCACCTCCAGCGGGTAGCGTATGTCATTGATGGTGTGCTCCGACCACCAGTGCATGTGGATCTGCTCCACGACGTAGTCGCTGACCAGACCGCCGCCGCTCAGGGTCAGGTCGTGCGCAAAGCCCGAGAGTTGAACTGCAGCATGGAATGAATGTGGATTGAATCAGCATTGCGTATTGCTTGACACTACAGTACACACTCACTTGAGTGGCCATTGTTGACCATTTGCAGTTTGCGCTGATGCTCGTCGTAGTTGTCAAACTTAAGTACTTCAAATTCGCCCTTGAGTGCGCCCTTCACGTGCAAATTGATGGGACTCTGCTTCTTGCCATTGTCACAAAGGCCGCCCCACTTGGGAAATGCTATTAACACAGAGAAGCATAAATACAAAGATTAAATATAGAAGAATATATATAACACATGTAGAGCACGATAAGCATGCCACAATGAAACTTCGCTTTAAATAGTTAAAGCAATATATAATTAAGTTGAACTTTAAGCAGTGTAGTCACTTTTTGATACAGCGCATTATAGTTCACAAGAATGAAATATGTAACACATAATAGGACTTATTAATAATATTGCTTCTATTTATATAAAATCTACATCACTATAGGAGCACTATAGCAGTCTCTAAGTTTTTAAGCTATATTTTTTAAACTTGGCTAAAAACTTTATTTTTGCTACCATATCAGAAATATCCTAACCAAGCTTGATAATTCTGAAGGACAATTATGAATTTTACATATCATATAGCTCCAATATATGTATGTATGTAGAACAATTAGTGAAAAATAATAATTTTTACATCATAAATTGTTTATAATCACGTAATCAAATACGTACATATATCGTATTAAGTTTCACATAGAAATCCTGAAATCGAATTTTTTTATAAAAATGTTTGGTTTGTAAGAAAAACTCTTTTTTTCAAAACTAACAATTATATGATTTACTTAATTTTCCCAAAATCCTATCAATATCATGCTAATTTTATCATTTAACTTAAATATGTACTATCATTTTAAATACAGGTTTTAATATAAAATCTTTTTTGGATTTTTTTAAAATATCCTATATTTGGCCAAAAGCATGTTTTGAATGCTCTACTATATAACAGTTTCCGCAGGGGTAGCTAAGCTAGGGTATTTGATCTACGTCCCCCTATAAGCAACCGTTCCTTCTTGTTTTAAGTTTGCCTACTTTGCCTAGTTAAATTATTACATGCACGACAATTTGGCACAATTTAAATAAACGGCAAACGCTGCTATCAAAACTGGGATACGTGTGCGTTGTGATCAGCGTGGAATGAGAACACTTGACAATGATCAGCTAACCCACTGACGAGTACAACGAGCAGATAAATACGCTATAGTTGGAGCAAACGGTATACGGCATTCGGCGTTGATTAACTAATTTTAGCAAATGGACTTTAACGAGTCGAGCAATAAAATTGAATTTATGCTCCCGCTTCTTGATTGGCGTTACTTACGCTCATCCTGATTGTTGTCCAGGTCTGGATAGCCCCATTCGCTGGCAGCGCTCAGCGCTAGAAAACAGCAGGCTGAAAAACAGAAAAAAAAAATAATCAAATATCAAGCATACGCAGCGTTAAAAGTTTAATGCACCCAATTGTGATTTAATGTGTTTACATTTTAGGGTACACTTCAACTTGACCGACATAAAAATTGTCTAAAGCGCGATTTCCTGGCCATGAAAAATGCACAGAATGTGCAATTGACGAAACACGTTGTGCCATTAAAGACAAGTCAAAAAAAAGAAGGGCGAGCTGTCTGGGGGGAATGGGGTTGGGGCAGGGGTAGACAACTACATAACGTCGAATTTCGGCGTCTGTTTGGCAACGTCAACAGCCGCAGCACCTTGCACTTGACTTGGCTAAAAATAAGCCACAAATTTATGATCGCAAACCAACGTAAAGCAACTAAATTTAAACATAATATATGCATAAAAAAACAGCAACAAAATTAACTACAATTTTAATTGTAATTCAAATGTGTTTGCATAACACATAAAAAACATAAAACATTTGCAAAATGTTTCTTTAATGCGAGTTTTTCTGGCCAGTACTAAAAGCATTTTGACAGTCAAACATCAAAAAATCAACATAATTTACGTGTGAAACACTTTTTTATTGTTTTCTTTAAATTTCTTTTTTTTCTTTAATAAATCTATTCATATATTTTCTTTTTGCACATGGATGTCAGTTTTACGATCCATTACTATTGACCCATCCGCATAACTTTAAGCCTGTTTATTTAGTCATTAATGGGTTAATAAAAAGCTCGTAAAAAGAAAAGCAAGTTTTCAGCTAATTCTACAAATTGCAAATAGCTGACAAAAATGAAAAGCTATATACCCCCAGTCAAATCTTTCAATAATTTATGCTTCCGTTTGACTTTCTGTTATGCAAAAATATATAATTATATTTTAACAAAAAACAAATATAATATATTCTTTAACCAAAATGACGACAGCAGCTGTGAAAGATATTCCGGGATTTATAGCTTTGTTCTATGTGCTATATTTTTAAAATGCAAGAAAGTTTGAGGAACGTGTTCATCAGCTGATTTTTGAGAATTTCATTTAGAAATTCTATATGTACACATGTGTGCTATTTTCTTTCGCGTATTTTGTACACATGTTTAATGAGATTTTTATGTTCCCATTGTAGCCAAAAGCAAATAATTCATTTTAAATGAAATGGTATCATTTATCGAAAAAACATAAAATTTAAAATTTTAAGTTTATAGGCACTTGGAAGAAATACATTACATTTTATGAGCACTGCTTTATAAATTTGATGTTGTTAAATTTAATTGATAAGCTAGTACATGACACACAAAACTAAGAAAAATAATAATTAAAAGCAAAGAAGATTTAATAATAATTAAAAACGTTGTTAATAATTACAGTTAATTCTTTTAAAAAGTGGTATAATACTTAATAATAAATCATATTTTACATAAATTAATAAGAATTTCGCTAAATTTTTTATCTAATTTAATTTTTAAGAATTTGTATGCATAACCCTTGAAATATAATAATGTAGCAAGTAATATCAAAAAAGCTAAATAAAATGAATATAATTAATATGGTTATTTATTTTATGATAGACAGTGTACAGATCTTTCCCACATACAATTTATTTATAATAATTTGTTGACCCGGTGACAAAAACAAATAAAACAAACTAAATTGTTTTGCCTAAACGAAAGCTATTATGTGTCGTCTGATTCCAGATAAGGTTAGTGCTCTGAATATATTCATTTATTATTTATTTAAATATTATTTATATTATATTTATATTTATGTAACAGTGCCAGTACCTATAACCTTATCTAACCTTGTGAACCTAAACTAAATGCTTAATCTAGTCAGCCAATCTCTCAGAAAATGATCACTTTTTTGTTGCTCACGATTACCATAGATTAACAGTATTATGGGATCTACTATTCTGAAAGTCTCCAACTACCTTCTAGTATCCGCTCCAATCGTTTCCGCTGCTGATAATGACAATCACCTGACCGCAATTATAATAAAAAAGATAACAAACTGAAGACCCTTAAGCATAATCAGCATTTAAGTTTACAATGTAATTAATAGAGAAAATGTAGACATTACACTAAACTGCCTTTTCCGATATCAAACAATTTCACATCCATTTTTAAGTGCTACTTGAGTAAAGAGTTAGAAGTGTAATTGCTAGCAAAATACCTAAAAGCAATCAGCTGTACATACGTATTTATTATAGGTATTTAAAAGATATACGATAGTCGTATATATTAGATACCAAAAGCAAACTGATATAGTTAATGACAGCAGCAGCAGACGCTGCATGCAACATAGGGCTAACAGTAATTAGAATTCGCATGCAACGAAAAACAATTAAAGCTTTCGCGAACTGTTGAAAAGGGGCTGTAATTTGGATCGAGGGGAGTGGCAGGGGGCGTAACAATTATCCGGAGTGTTGAACAAAACTGCCAACTAAACGATAATTGCATTGTGGCTGGCAAAACAATGTGAAAAATTGCACAAAGCACATGAGTAAGAGAGCCACGCGAAAAGTTCAACTGTTTTGATTATTTTTTCTCTTTTATATTTTGTTTTTTGTTTTTAGTTTTGAGTTTTAAGTGCTTCGATCTTGGCACAAAAATGCTCGGCTATGGATGCAATTGCTGCGTCTCAGCTGTCAGAGAGATGCACATGTTAAAGACGGCAACAGCAACCAGTAGGAGTGCTCTAGTGGAGAGTGGGCGACTAGGGTATACCCTGTACCTGTCGTAATAAACATTTGTACTTAATTTTATACATGCGTATAATATATATTTTCATTTCTTTTCTTTGCCCTTTCTTAACCTTTCTTAGCTTTCACAACAGTTATGTTATGTTAATATTACTTTTACTTTTATTATATTAATGCATTTCTGATATTATTGACTTTTTCCAAATCATAATTTATCTTTTAAAATATGTTTAATAAATATAAAATACAAGAATTTTATAATATTGTTTATTATCCTTTTACTATTTTTACACGAATTTTTTGAGAACGTATCTTTCGTGTAAAAAGAGAATTTGCTCTACATGTATATATTTTGTGCAATCAAAACTGCATCCTTCCGTCAGTTAATCGCATATGCACAGCTACATTATACCCTATTTTAAACGTTTTCAATGGGTATTCGTTATAATAACAAAAGCACGCTGGATATGACAACGGAAATATGCGGCATGTTCAATTTCTCAGTTTTGCTCAGTTTTGCGAACGTTGTCAAGTCACATTTGGCTCGCTTGTTTATAAAAGCGTTTTGGCTATGTCAGCTGAAAATAATTGAAACACTTTTGCATTCATTGCGATAGTGCCATTGGCTTTTTGGATGCCCGTTTTTTTCTGTCAACTCACTGTGGCGCAGACACCGCCTCTAAAAAATGTGGGGCAATTCTTTTGGTGATTTTCCATATTGAAATTTATTTACATTTTATATTATCCACTATAATCAAAGTCGTTCTCTGATAAACGATTTCGGGAGTGCGCCTTGTTTTATGCGATTATCACTCAACGGGCTTGATAACGTCAATATACAATTATTATCGTACAGTCATGATCGTGTGCATATGGATGGCCTACATTGAAGTCACATTAACTGTATAAAAAATGCTATTATTTGATATAATTTAATTTGAATTAACAAAGAATATAATTTGTATTTATCTACCTAACTTTGAAATAGAACTTACTCTTAGAATTCGGCAAGGACAGTATTATTATATTATATGTCAAATGTATGATTTAAAAATGACATATCAGTTAAGATTATATATATTTTAATACAAATTTTTTTTTATTTGACTAAGAATTCTTTCCTTACGCGAACGGACAATAAAAATAAGTGGGTTCCCCTCAAGTTCGAACCCCCAAAACAATATTGTTAATTTAAAAACATTTTTTATATGTCTTTAAATTGATTTAAATTTGTATTCTCATAGAAAGCGTAAAATAAAAAAATCTATTTTTAACATAAATCATATCAAATGTTTTCCCCATTCTGGCTATATTCTTTTGACCAGGCACTGTTGCCAAATGACGAAGACGTTTGCTAAATGCCAATTAACTCAGCTGATTGTACAAATTGATGCGAGTTTTGCTTTATTTTGGCTTTTATGAATGGTTGGGGTAGACTTTATTAATTAAGTACTCGACTTTATAGCTGTGATTGTAGATGATCGATGGAAAATTAAAAAACTTTCCATCAGCCTGATGGAACTGGGCTGCTCTGCTTGGCTCTGGTCTGCTTTGTACGCATATCAAAGAATTAAAATGCAATAATAAGTTATAAACAAACAGCTGATAAGTGGCAAATCAGCGCAAACATAAGTAAGTTCATTCAGTCCAACTGATTGCGGATTGTCCATACAAAAAATGTGAAACGGAAGCCGTTTTCTGATAGTTCAACTATCTATGTTTGTCTTTGGCAGTGGGGGTCATGTCAATTGTGATGTTTTTCACACGACTTAATGACTTTTCGAAAATGCATATTAAAAAATTTTCGTTGCAATAATATAGTCAAATCGTAATCTGATAATAGAATACAACGCTTCAGTGGCTTTTAATATAAAGCTATCAAACTGTAGTTATCAGAGGAAGCCTCTTGAAAAAGCCATTATAGAGAGCAGCAAAAAACAAACAGCTTGCTTCCCTCGAAATTATCACTAAAAAATAATCAATTGACGCAGAGCCGCACACGAACCATGGTTGTATAATCAGTTAATAACATATGACACAGGTACATATAATTGCTCCACATATCTTTAGTCAAAATCTCGGCTAATCTTTAATACAAAAGCGCAGAAGCTCCCTCCAATCCGCTCGGCTTCCGTGTTATCGTAACGTGAACGCCTTGTTATTAAGTTCTTTTTTATTGTCACAAATCGAATCTCTCAGACGATCGACCGTAAAGTTTATGCTTATAATTTCAAAATAATTGTTTAATATGTGCTTATGCATGGCCTCAGGCCCTGCTTATCAAAGTGTTTTTTAGCAGCCCCCTATCAGCGATTTGTGTTTTCGATCTAAGCCAACTGAATAGCCTTATAACTCAAAAGGCTAAACGAGACAACTGATCGAGAACTAATCGAGAACTAATCGAGAACTGATCGCCTAGCTGAGTAGCTGCATTCGCCGGTATGCGGTGAAATTTACGAGCGTTGAGTTCAACACATTTTTAACCAAAGTTGACCTTATCAACATGCGGTCAACCGTTGGGCAGGAATGGGCGCGGCTATTTACCAGATTTGAATGGCGCCGCTGAGTCAAGTGTCTGCTTTATCACACACGATTTGCTGTCGAACTCAAGAGTTAGCCAATTGATGATATATATTTTTGTTGTTTTCATATTGCCAAATAGATAATTGTTTACCCTTTTCTTTTTATTATTTTGGGCTTAACTGGCAAGTGACGCATGATATCGAAGTTTATTTTGAAGCACTTCAGTAGTCGAGTGAGTCGGCAGTTTTAATTTATCTGATTTTTACAAACTATAGGCATTTGTTACGGTTTTTCAATTAATCAAGCAATATTTGGGCAAATAAGATACTAAAGTGTAAAGAAAAAACCCCAGAGATTAGTGGAGATATTAGGCACTGATCTGGCTTTAAATGATTTCTAAAAATAATTTTCTGGATATTGTTATTAAAATTACATATTAAATTTATAATAAAGTGACGCACTTCGATTTTTCAATTACAAAAGAAAAATATTTCTGCAACGTTTTACAAGCCAATGATCATATAAATACCTTCCCTACCCATTTATCAATTTTTATGATCTTTAGAACAATAAGTAATATAAATATTTTGTCAAGTGCAAATTATCAGCTTGTCCAATAGGTAAGGAGCTCATAAATAGGCTACACACAGAAAACTGAACGTGACTATTCGCATTTTAGGTAATGGAAAACTTTGAATCACAATTATCCCAAGAATGTCTATGTATAAATTACCATGTAACTACACTCGTATTTCACAAAAGTACATGCCAGCCAGTTGGCATAAGATTTACACACTTTTAGGTAGACTTAAAACTAGTTAAGCAGCGCTGCAGTTCGATTTTCAGGTAAAATCAGAGCAAAGAGCAAAGCAAATGATGGTTTAAAAATTTACCTAATACGATAGTTGGGAAATGCATCTTTAAACTTTAGTTAAAACAATTATTTAAAAAAAAACTTTTTTAATCACACTCAATTCTTGCACTTTTTTATATTTTTAAAGACCGGCTGGTAAGGACTAGAGACCCTTGCGAGCTCAATGGCAACTCCATAAAACTGAAATGGAATCGTCGTCTTTTATAACAAAACCGAGGCGAAACGAAGAACAGAACCCGCAGCCCACAGCACAGAATGATTACTGAATGCCGTATGAGCATCGGGCAAAATAAGTGCGCGCACACACACAGAGAAACAAACACACACACAACTGCACGCAGAGAGACGGTAAGAATTGAATTGAATTATGGCATTGGCATACAGGTTTTAGTTTTCGGGGTTTTATGCTCGCTCTCACTCTCTCACTAGCCAAATGACAACAAAATGGAGCTGATTAAACGAATGCAACAACTACAGCAACAGCAGCAGTAGCGGCAACAACAACAGCGAGTGAGCCGAAGCGAGCCGAGCGAATTGCAATGTACCGAACACTTGCCGTCGCAAACTTCGCCGTCGCTGCCCACGTCGCTGCTTAGAAGCTGGCAACGCAGCCGATTAATTGATAAGTAAGCGGAACAATGCTAAATGAGCGATAAATAGTCGTAGTAAAAGGTAGTAGTAACTGATTGGTGAGCGCGAGAGTGCGAGAGAGCGAAGAGCAAGCAATTGCAAAAATGGCGCGTGCCCGGGCAGCGCAGCGCAGCGACTGCGACGCCGGAAGTGACGTAGCAGCAGGTAAATTGAATATTTGACGAGGTTTTCGTTTTAAACGAAAAGTCACGCGCATCATTTTTGGCAATTTCTATGAGAAGACAAGCAAAATAATAGTAAATATTATATACGTATGAAGAGAAGCGAAAATAGCAATGACTAAACATAAAAATTAAAGTTTAAATATTAATTAATTAGGGGTCAAGCGGCAGGCGTCTTCGTTGTCGTTGCTGCTGGCCAATTGTTGCACCCACATCCAGCAAATGTACGCTAATTGAAGAGACAAATTTCTAGACGCAGTCGCTACTTAAGCCTGTGTGTGAGCGTGTGTGTGTGCCAACATACATTTATAAGTTGCCTTTGTTGAGAGCCGTCGACGTTGTTCGTCGGTTCGTCGTTAAACTGCAGTTAATACATAACAAAAGTCAATGTCAAAATGCTGCTGTTCGTTCTCGGCGCTGCGGACAGCCTAATGAGCAGCGTGCACGTATCTGTGTGCGTGTGTGTGGCTGTGTGTGCATCTGTGTGTGTAGAGTAGCTGCATGCACCTGTGTGCTTGAGCGTAAATCAATGTGCATTTCCGCTACAAATTGCCGTCAACGCTGGCCCGCAATTTGCGGCTATCGAATTGCGAATCTTGATACTCTATACGTGCGCGGGTTGTTTGGAATTCGTGTGTGAATTTGTGCAATTACTCACAAGAAAAAGTTGAAGCATGTTTTCTGGCTTTGTTTGAATCACATATAACATATAAAAATAAATATAAAAATATTTCAAGAAAAATAATAGCAACGGATTGTTTTTTTTTAATGGAAAAATTTGAATAAAATATTTTAAATGTGCTCATTTTTATTTAATGTTTATTGTTTTATGTTCCAAAAACTTTGCGCCTGGATAACATAATAGAAACAAGTGACTTAAAACTAAGAAGCTCGCTTTTTATTTCAATAAAGTCTTTAATTAAAATAATTATTAAATAAATTAAATTAATATAATTTATACGCATAATTTTGACAAATTTGAAGTGAATTTAGAGTTCAATATTCAGTTCTTGCAATAATCATTTTATGTTATCTGGAGACACGTAAATTATAGCTTAATATTACAATTAGCTATTTTCTGATTAAAGAAGTAAATAACAAAATAACATGTACATATGTATATCAACAGGCCCTTAAATATAAATTGTCCGGAATTTGCTTAACTGCACCTTTTCTTATCAGCTATTTACCATCAACATTACATTTATCTGTGTGTAGGTGCATTTTAAAATATAAAAAAAAAGCATATGGTGAAAAACAAAAGTTTATTGCGGGAAAGCTGCACTGATCAGCGCGTCACGCGACTCGGTTTTCCGGCTGAGCATAAAAAGTCATGCGACAAATTGTGTGCACAACAGCTGACCCCAATAGCAATTACAATTACATTAAACGGCAAAGGTCTGCGGCAAAAATGTGAGTAAAATGGTCCATAAAAGTGTGACTTGGTCACCATATGATGAATTTAGCGTATTGAAATCAAATAAAATTCAATTGAGTAGCGCGTCGCATGTGATTTGTGGTGATTGTTTCGCTTGAATGGTCAAACTGCTTAATTAAATTGTCCGCAACGACCAGCAAAGTGAGCAAACTATTTAAAAATTAGCTTATAAAAACTCGCGTTGCCCCTGGCAATTGAAATTTCAAATCAATGCTGCTCTCGCGGCCAAATGCAACACTGTCCAGGATGTTCAGCCCTGGTATGAAACAAAAGTAAAACAACAAAATCGAACAGTTGGCAACGCCCAGTTGCTTGTCAGTTGACAGTGTTGCCCCACCGCGCGCTTCATGTCACATATGTTTTTCGATTGTGTTTTGAAGCAAACATCGGACTGTTTTACAAAAAGTATTTATCCAAATAATATTGTCGAATTTGTTGTGTGCCAAGCATTTGAAGAGCCAAGCGAACTAAGCTAAATTTGTGAAAGATTGTTACGAACGCGAGTCGATTGCAACGAGTTGGCAGCATTGCCGAATGCTGAGCTGCGAAGCAGTGTGCAAAAGCAAAGCGAAGAGAACGCAGCGCAGCCGAAAAAAATTTTTTGGAAGCAGTAAAGTAGCGCACTGCACGCGATATATTTTTTATTTTCAAAAGGTTCAAGAGCTAATATTAAGCAAATTAAGCGGATCAACGTGCCGGGCAGCCGTAAGTGTATACACATTTCAAAACATTCAACGTAATTCTGCAGCAGTGTAGTTCGTCAAACGAATATTTGCAAGAAGCGAAAAAAAATTTTGCACAGCGGCAAAGGCGGCAGCGGCAGCAGCCGCGACTGCGGCGAATTTGTGCAGCAAAAGGGAGCTGAAAAGATGAAAAATTCTAGCGAAAGCAAGTTGCGAGTACGAATGTAGTTAAATAATTACATTCACGAAATTGACAAAAAAATTTTAAACGGAATTATGACAAAATTTGATACATTTGTGTGTATGTATGAAAAATCGGCATGTGCTGGGCGCATATATATGTGTGTGTGTGTGTGTCTGAAATTCTTATTGGAAAAGCGTGCTCAGCATTTCGGCGGCGGCTGCTGACAGTTGAATGTGTGTGTGAGAGTGTTTGTGTGCGTGTGTGTGAGAGCTAAGAAGTGATGTGAAGACAAAAGAAACGACGGCGCAGCGGAGCTGACTACAACGAAGAAGAAGCAGACAACACAGGCAGCGCTGCCCCGGCAAAAGCGCGTTGACGTTTCTCGCTGCATTTGTTGTTGTTTTTGCTCTTGGTATTTTGCCTACCAGTAAGGAATTTACTATGCTCAGCCCAAAATAACTTCAAAACTTTTGATTGCCGTTGCCCGCCGCTGTCATTCGTGCTCCTCATTGGCCAGTCCGCTGTGCCGTTAATTCGTTTGTCAATATGTATTATACAAAAATTCGCCCTAAACTGTATTTATTTATTGTTGTTATTGTCAGCTCTTGCGCTTGTTTATTTTTATTATTTCTTCTCTCCAGGAACTGCGAGAGTTGAACGTACGTATGTGTGTGTGGGTGCAGCAACTACAACAACAGTAACAAAGCAAAAAGACTGATAACAGCAGGGAATATAACAAAGATTTGAAGAAGCAACGCGAAAACTACCGTTGTAGGTCTTGCCTCAAACATTGCAAATTCTCTTAATTAAATCTAGTTTTCTCTTCAAAGGCCAACACCAAAAAAAACAATAATACGTCGAATTTGCATTCGGCTTGAGTGCGGCTACTGGCGGGGCGATTACTGTAGTATCAATTACAACAACATCAGAAGCAGCAAGAGAGTTGCAGCGGGACACCGGCGATCACAGGATTAACAAAATGGACGATCTTATGGTCGAAGTGCGACTCGATAACGGCGCCTACTACAAGGTAAGAGAGAGAAAAAGAGCCAGTCCCAAAGCTGAAGTCATCGCTTCTGAGGCTGCTGACAGCGACGGCGACATCGGCGTCTGCGTCGCGACTGCAACATTTGCCGCCGACGGCAGCGACGGCCTCAGTTTCTAATTTCGTAAATTTTAGCTTTATTTCTATAAATAACTGCATCATTTTGTTGAGTGGAGTCTCGCATCGAAATACGCACATACAATACACGCACACATCGAAATCAACACGCATTCATATAGGGCGCACTCTGTCGCTGCCCGTGTGGGGGTGTGCGTGTATGTGTGTGGCCGCCACCGCCGCCGCCTGCGACAGCGTCGCTGCATATTTGAGTATGTGTGTGCGTGTGGGGGAAGGCTTTGCAGAGTTGCTTTCGGCTCTGTGTTGATGTTTGCGGCGAAAAAAGAGTGTTGCTGTTTGTGATTTCCCTTTCTAAAAGCTTATCAGATTTGCATACATAATACGTTATTATTTCTACATGGAAATGCCTTTGATAGCCAATTTGGATTTATTCTAATATCAAATGGTATTTCTTTTTTATTCTTTTAAAGCCAAATTTAAGCTTATTAAAATACGTTTGCTAGTAGTAGACAATTTTTGCTAATATGAATTAGTATTTTATTTTTAAATTACACAGAAATTGTAGTTCATTGACTTCCAGGAATTTTTCAAATATTGGAATGCTCTTTTTAGTGGGAAAATTGTTCGAATTTAATCGTACTATTATGTTTATATTAAATACCTCAGATGGCGGAAGAGCATTTCACAATAATATCTTAATTTAAGAGGAATTTCAAGAAGATTTACTTTCATACATTTTTGATACATAATACTGCGCATACTTAATGGCTTTAAAATGAGATACACCTTTGATAGAGAATACGGGAATTACTTTTCTCAAATACGTATTATTTATTTTCTTATAAAGGCTTATTAAATACCTAGTTTATTGAAAAGGTATTTGTTTTACGCATTTCCCCTAATTCAAAAGTTCATTCACCTCCAAGAAATATTTAAATTGTTTGATAAAGAATGGGATTCATTTTAATACAATTCTTAAATACATTTATTAATTGCCTTGTCTAGGAAACAAGCATTATGTTTATATATAAAGCAGTTTTTACCCCAATTTAAAGGGAAATAAATTATTTTGCTTCTACTTATTTTAAGCGTTTGTTGGTATTTGAAAGTTTTTGAATTCGGATTTGAAATTTATACAAAAGTTTTTTGTTTTTTATTTTACTTTAAAGTAAATTTCTTGTAATTCCCGTTGAATATCTTTATTTTTATATGAGATTTGAACAATAAAATTTTCAATGAATCAGCGTCAGGCGCATTTAAAAAAAAGAAAAAAACTATTTCTTGTGATAAGCCTGTTCAATGCATTTCTTATCAGAGAAGTTGCTCCGCGTGAATGGCACGTTTTCGTCAGAACTCATCGCTTTGAGTCTGCAACAATCATAAATATGTATAATTAAAACGATGTATATGTATCTATAGCTTGAGGAAATATCATAAAGCACCAGCAGCACAAACAACAAAAACAACATTAATGACACACATTTTTCTTTTCCTCTGTCTTTTCACGCGCTGCTCTGCCGCTGCTGTCGACGTCAACGCAACAACAACAACAAAAACAGGGCCAGGTGACAGCTGTCGGTGATGATGGCATCTTTGTGGATGTGGACGGGTAAGTTGCAACAAACATTTAAACAATGCATTATGCGCCTTGCAAACAGCCAAACAAAAGCCTGTTAATATTTATTTATTTGTTTTTGTGCATAATTTGCAACCAATTTGCAACAATGATGCGCGCTGCACGTCTTTTCTTGGCAATGCCGTCCATTTATGCGGCACGCACCCTCCCGTCTGCCCCTCGCACCGTTGACGCCACCGTTTGCTCGAGTTTAATTTGGCGCAATTTGTTAAATGCTGATGCTGTTGCTGTTGTTGTTGCAACTGCAGCTCCTTCCGACAGACGACAAACTGCTGACTGACCGACTGTCCGTCGGTCCGCCCAAATGTCCGCTTTTCAAAGGCAATAACTGTGTATGTGTATGTGTGCACGCCTCTAGCTGTCAGGCATCAACGACAAATGCCACTAAGCAGCAGCAGCAGCAACTGTCAACGTCGACGTCGCAGCTGACGTCGCAGTTGGCTATTTTTAATCGCGGAAAGAAACCATTTTTCTTGTCATTTCTTTCGCTTCTTTCTTCTAATTTATATACACTTGCTAAGGATATTTTAATTTTGTCAACAAATTTGTTAGCCATAAAAAGAAACATTTTCGAAGCCATAAAAATTTGATATGTATTCCTGATCATCAAAAAGAGGAGTCCTCATAGCCGCTATGTCTGCCTATCGTCAGGAAGCAAATCTTTGTTATGTAGTATAAATGTCGGTGTCGGCCACTTCGAAATTCTATATCATATAGTTGCCTTTGGAATTATTTAATTATTGATAAAAAAGGAAAATCCAGACTACTAAATAATCGGCGAAAAAAGTACTTTTTGTATGAACATATTTTTTGTTTTTCAAGATAGTTTAACTAAATTGGGCAATTCGGTTTTAATTTGAACAAGTTTTTTGTTTTTATAGATATCTTGACCGTGTTTTACTAAGCCTTAACCATATAATTAAAGTGTTTTTTATGATATAGTTTTTTCAGGAATAATCCTTTATACATTTTGATTTAAAAAAAACGAAGTACAGAAATATACAGCTTGGTATACATATGGCAAGGGTATTTAATCTTCGGTGCCAAGAAGTTAACTTTTCTTTCTTCTTAGTTATATTTTCTTTTCTTGTTTTCATTTGTTGCATTTTTGGTGACATTTTTGGAGCAAGTTTTGTAGTTTCGATTCAAAATGTTTAGTCGCCATTTTAATTTGATTTTTATATGCATATATTTTTTGTTTAATTTTTTTTTTTTTTGCTGAGCCTGAGCAGCGGTAGCTGAATCTAAATTTAGTTACCACCCTGTTGCTGCTCTTTATTGTGTGTATGAATGTATATTAGTGTATATATATATCATGTCATTTCCGATCTATGTCTTTTATAAACGGGGCACCCCCGCAATTGTTTTTGAGCACGCTTGGCGCACGGCCAACAGCTGCAATCAACGTCGACAGCGACTGCGCAGTCAACGTTGACGTCGACGTCGTCGCTGACAGCGGCAAACACTTGTCTGCGGCCGTGTTCACAATCAAATATTTTTGGCTAGCGCGAGGCATTTAAATGAATATTGTGTCTGGCTCATTATGCTAAACTAAGTACATGCTTCTTTTTCGCTTCTTTTCTCATTGTTGTTGTTGTTATTTGCAGCGTGCCCGACGTGCTGAAATACGCATTCGTCAATGTTCGCCTGCCGCCCGATGAGGCCGTCGTCTCGGCGCCCAACTTTGAGGAGGGCATGGAGGTGGAGGTATTTACGCGCACAAACGAGCGCGAAACCTGCGGCTGGTGGGTGGCTGTCATCAAAATGCTAAAGGCCGATATCTGTGCGGTTGCATATATTGGCTTCGAGACGCCCTATACCGAAATCTGTGAATTGGGCAGATTGCGCGCCAAAAATCCAAATCCGCCAATCACGCCCAAATCGTTCTTTCAGTTCACGCTGCCCGTGCCCGAGGAGCTGCGCGAAGAGTAAGTCCAGAATTTGTCCTTAATATGATAAACACATACAGATTTCTCATTCATTTATTTCGCATTTTTCCAGAGCTCAGAAGGACGGCATTCACAAGGAGTTTCAGCGCACCATCGATGCTGGCGTTTGCAACTACAATCGCGATATTGATGCCCTAATCGTCATCTCCAAATGGGAACACACTCAAAAGCGCGCCAGCATGCTCAAGGATATGCATTTTCGTAATCTCTCACAAAAGGTGATATTTCGCAAAGAATAATATAATATAATGTTCAGCTTATAATGCATTTTGCGTTTATTCTACAGGTTATGCTCTTGAAAAGGACTGAGGAAGCTGCGCGTCAGCTCGAAACGACTAAGCTGATGAGTCGTGGGTAAGTTGAAAGCTTGCAAATATTTAAAAAATATATATAAAAAATTGTAAAATTTGTGTATGTATAAATATAAATTGAATTTGCTATAAATTAGTATAGGCATATTTAACGCATTAGGCACCTAAAATCTAAAATTCGTATATATCAAATTTAATATTTTTAAATTATCTTTATAATTTCCCACATCAGTCTATAGAAACCATTGAATTTAAAATATAGTATACTATATAGTATAATAGTATAGTATATTGATTTATTTATACACACACACAAATTCTAAATTTGTAATTATTTTATGAGAAAAATATGGGTTCTAGAAATATTTAGCGAACCACAACTACAGAAAAAAAAACTTATTTGTGTTGTTTAAATCATAAGAGCAAACATTGTGAATTACCCATAATAGTGATCCGTTACCCTATAAATATTTGCAGATTTGTCACGCAAAAGTGTGAGAATGGGTTAATAGAAGTTGTATGAATATATTTTATTCTTTATCATATTTTAAATTTGCTATAAATAACTTTGGCACTGACTGTTCTAACTCGAAACTGTGTTCAAAATTCATATTACTGTTCTAAAGCAATGTTATGCACGCTATACGGCGGGGTTTCAATGTCTTCAGATTGAGAAATATGCTTTTGTCGTATTTATTCTATCATCTATGAAAAATCAATTATATAAGCTTTTAGTGGGTGGAAATTTCTTAGTGACCTCCACAAAGATCTCTACAGGTTATTACTTATTGCTTTTTTAGTTTATGAAATATGATATGATTAAATTATTTCACAATAACCAAGATAAAATTAAAAAGTACAAATTTTTGTATCGGTGGTCGGTTCGACGAAGAACAAAAAAATTAGTTTAACCAACTAAAGTAATTGACTTTGAATTATTGGAACCATTGTTCCAGAACCAAACGTTTAGATTTAAGAATGAAGATGAGGGGCTAAGACGGACCATTCCAACTAGTGCTAGTTTTTAAGCTTTACGACTGTAGAATACTATCTAAATCTCTCTATTTCATTATACTACCCTCCTTCCAGTAACTTCATCGAGGAATTTCGTGTGCGCGAAGATCTCATGGGCCTGGCAATTGGCTCGCACGGCTCCAATATACAGGCGGCACGCACGCTGGTCGGCGTTACGAATATTGAGCTGGAGGAGAAATCGTGCACATTCAAGATTAGCGGCGAGACAGAGGAGTCGGTGCAGCGGGCACGCGCCATGCTGGAATATGCCGAGGAGTTCTTTCAAGTGCCCCGAGAGCTGGTTGGCAAGGTGATTGGCAAGAACGGGCGCATCATACAGGAGATTGTGGATAAAAGCGGAGTGTTTCGAATCAAGGTGAGTGCTGTGAGTATTGTACACCTTGCCTGACATGGGCTAATCTCGCCTATCCCCCAAAAATGCCACACAGATCGCTGGCGATGACGAACAGGATCAGAATATACCACGCGAGCCGGCGCATGTACCTTTTGTGTTCATTGGCACCATGGAGAGTATCGCGAATGCCAAAGTGCTGCTCGAGTATCATCTGTCACATCTGAAGGTGAGATCGATTGATGGATGCCATCGGAGCTGTTAACAGTCGTCTTTATTCCTAATAGGAAGTGGAGCAGCTGCGTCAGGAGAAGCTTGAAATTGATCAACAGTTGCGCGCCATACAGGAATCCTCGATGGGCTCCACACAGAGCTTTGCCGTCTCGCGGCGCTCCGAGCGCGGCTACAGCAGCGATATTGAGTCTGTGCGCTCGATACGTGGCGGCGGCGGTGGCCAGCGCGGACGCGGACGTGGGCGTGGCGGCGGTGGCAACAACATGAATCAGCGCTATCACAACAATCGGCGCGAGGACGATGATTACAATTCCCGCGGCGATCATCAGCGCGAACAGCGCTACAACAACGATCGCGGCAGCGGCGGCGGCCCGCCAAATGCTGGCAACAGCGGTGGTGGTGGCGGCAGCGGCGGTGGTGGTGGTGGTGGTGGTGGCGGCAACAACTATCGCGGCGGCAACGACCGACGCGGCATCAATCGCCGGCCGCCGCGCAACGAGCAGAACGGGAGGGACTATCAGTACCACAATCACACCGAGGAGATGCGGGAGGCGCGCGAAGTGAGCAGCGTGGAGCGTGGTGAGTTGACCAAGCAAGCAATGGATTAGCAGAGAAAGAGAGGGAGCGAGAGGTCCGCGGCTTGCGGATCGTACTGGGGGGCGAGACGTTCCATAAGTCAAGATCCAACATTGCAACAGATTGTTTATTCGTATGCGTGTTTAACTGGCAACTGTTTCTCTGTGTGCGTGTGTGTTTATATTTTGGCCGCGACAGATGATTCTTGATTCCTTTTCACGCACACAGAATTCAATTCGATTTTCATTATTTTCATTTGCAATGTAATCATGTAAACTTTTGTCGTTATAAATTTAATTGTTGCCCCCCCGTTAAATGTTGCCAAGACCTTGTCTTCAATTGCGTCTCTTGTGTATTCTCTTCCCGCACAGCGGACAGCAACTCATCATACGAGGGCAGCTCCAGAAGACGCAGAAGGCAAAAGAACAACAATGCGCCCGGCGGCAACAGTGAGTATGGTGAGGAAAATGAGCCTAAACCGGTGTCAATGCTCAACTCTTGCTTATTTTCTTGTTTAGCTAACGGCGCGGTGGGCAATAACAACAACAAATCACAGCAGCAGCAGCAACAGCAGCAGCCGCCATCATCGGCACAGCAACAACAACAGGCTCCGGCACAAGCGAACAAAGCGCCACTGAATGCACAAGAAAACAACAAACAGAGCAGCGGCAATGCGAACTCCTTGAACAAGCCGAAGGATGCGCCGAGAAACAGCGAGAAGCAGCAGCAGGCGGGCACACAACAGCAGCAACAGCAGCTGCTGCCACAGCAACAGCAACAACAACCACCGCAGCAACAGCAAGCACAACAGCAACAACCACAACAACAACAGCCACAGGCGGCACAGCAGCAACAGCAGCAGTCAAAGCCTAGACGCAACAACAAGAATCGCAACAACCATGCGGATCAGGTAGCCACAACGGATGCCATCAAGAAGGAGGGGCTGGTCAATGGTACGTCCTAAGTAGCAGCAGCAGCAGCAGCAACAACAACAGAAACATTACGGCAACAGCAACAACACACGTACAACTTGCAAATCGTTCGTTTAACAACATGTTGTATATGCGCAATCAGGCAGAACACACACACACACAGAATGCAGGCAGTTTAATAAATTTAAAAGTTAATGTTAACAAGCGCCGCCAAATTACACACAACACACACACACACAAACAACAACAACAGAAACAACAAACAGAACAACGTGTAGAGTAGGCATAAATAACAAATGTTTGAGAAACTATTTCGAGTAACTAAAAAAAAGAAGCATATAAATAAATATACATGAATAATGTAATAACAATACAAACACACACACAACAAATCCATACTAACACGCTACACACACAGACAGCTCGAATTATACACAAAAAAAAACATGCCTAGGCTTATAATTTTAATTGAAATTAAATAAAAACAACTTTAAAAACAATCAAAAAAACAACAAGTGAATTATGTGTATAAACCAAAACTAAAATGCAATTATTAGCAACAAAAAGCAACAAATTGGATTTATGTTAACTTAAACTTTAATGAAGGCAAATTAGCATAGTTTTTCAAAAGAAAAATCTAAAAATATAAATAAAAAATACTTGCCGAAAATGCGCTTTAAAAGCGCGTTGTTTCGTCAACTTGAAAAGTTTCTAGTTACATAAAAAAAATTGTAGTGAAAGAAATCAATGTAATTGCTCTTTTTTATACACGTACATATATATATATATATATACATATATTTATATATACATATACATATATGCATATACTATATAAATTTCTTTGTAAATTAGCATTAAACATTTAGTTTGTCTAGTTTTGTGTATAATTCGTGCGTAAAACAAACTAAAATGCAACAGCTATTTTATTTTTTTTTCGTCTTTTAACATACATTTTGTATTATTATTGTTTAGTTGTGTAAATGCTTAAAAGTTGCCAAGCGAAGTAAGTTTTGAAAACGGGCAACAAATTTTTAAAAACATAAAATTTAATTGCAAAAATAACTTGCAAGCGTTGAAATAATATATTGAATTTTAAAATTTTGTTGCTTTTTGTTTTATGTCGCTAAAGTTCAGCAACATGGAAATCCTCTCTTATTTGTATAACGTTGTATTTATTACTACTATTATTTAACATACACAACACACCACAATTATACACACCCACACACACACACACACACATGCATTACACGCTCGCTCTCACACATCAGCGCAAGAATGGGGTAAACAATAATATAATTCATTACATTTTTGTTGATAAAACCATATAATTATATTGAACTTTGCCAATACCTACAAAGCGTATAACTAATTTATTAGTCCTCTATTAAATACTCTTAAATTATTTAAAGCGAACATGGCGAACCATAAACAGCGATAAACATTAACATTAACAACAATCAACTGGAAATGCAAAACATTTATTGAACACACACACACATAATAGAGCCCTTAACATAATATAAAACTAGTTAAAAGCTAAATACGAAGAAAAAATCATAAAAGAACAACAAAAAAACTATAAAATATTTAAAATGTAAAACTACAAAAGAAAAACAAAAAAAGAACACAAAAAAAACTTCGAAAACACATAAGAAAACAAATAACAACCACCACAACAACCATAAGCAACAAAATAAATAAAACAAAACAGATCTTCTCATTTATTTGAAGAACAATGTCAATAATATATAAGAAAACAAAACCTTTTAACATACGTATAAAACAAAAACAAACAAGCAAAAAACGATAACGATAAATAATAGTAATGTTGTGTAATTCAAATAAAAAACAAGAAATTTAAACAAAAAAAAAAGAATAAAATAAAAACTGAAAAAATGTGCGATCTAAAATTATTATTTATATAAAGATGAACTTATATAGAAATATAGCAAGTAAATTTTATTAATTTAAAATTTATATATATAAAAACAACAAAACATAAAAACTAAAATTGCGAATTTATTTAACATATTGCTTTTTATTTTCTTGAACATACTTTAGGTGCAGTGTCTAAGGCAAAGATGTATAAATAAAGTGTACTTACACTTATCGTGTGCCAAATTTCGAATTTATCTTGTGACTGTTATCGTCTGAAACTGTTGTATTTATTGATATTCTTTGAAAATCAAATCATTTTCTGTTTTTTAGGAGCAACTTTATTATCCACATTTTAAAACTAACGATGGATTTTCATCTTCCTTTAAGGGGTTTCTGCCTCCTTGAAATGTTTTTTGCTTAAACGTTTTTATTTAGCAAATATGCCATGTAAGATAGATAGACAATCTTAATATATTGGAATTCCCAGTAGATCTCTTTTTTGCCTTTTAATAGTTCGTCAAAAAAGTTACCTGTACTTAGTTTTCAAGCTTGATGGAGCAGATGTTAGTCAGGTCAGAGTAGAATAGAATTTCCTAGAAATTTTAGGTTTTTCCTCGCTAAGAGGCTTCTTTTTCGCTCTCTTGATATACAATACAGCTATACAGACGAATTGATCTTGACCTGGTAGAAGTATTCCGAACTATAAAATCATAACACATACACATAGTTCTGTTTACATTAAACACTTTTATTTATTCTTTAATTTTTGAGATCAATGAATAATGACGCATATTTTGTAGCAAGTTTATTTGATCAACGTAAATTCCTAAAGGAAATATATATATTCAGTAGTTTTTTTAATTTTTGAAATTTTACTGAGAAATTTATCATTCGAAATCTTAAGGGTTTTATATATTTTCGTCTGGTTTATATTGCTGTCACAGCTTGTCGCGGCGGCAGTGAAGATAGTGGCTGTGATTTGTCAGTTGGCCACACAACCAGCTAACCACACTGCCAAAGCGCATAGCCAATCAAATTGATTTGTTTCTTTTTTTTTGTTTCGGGTGCATATGGTAAAAACAAAACCAAAAACCTTTTAAATGTTATGAGAGCATAGAACACTTTAAAATCGGCGCCATTTCAAATATTCGCCTTCTCGGCGGCTGATTTTGCCGCTGCGAGCTTTTCAACACGGCGAAAACACACTTGGCGCCATCTTGCGTCTTTTTTGCAGCGATGTCGTCTGTCCGTCCACTTATGCTGCACTTTATGCTACGTTGCGTGGCCATCGGAAAGCTCTGCGTTGACTCCAAACGCAGCGCTGTAAAATATGCAATGAAACTGTGAGAAACATGTTTTGCGGTGGGGGTGGGCGGTAGGTTTGGTATTAATGCTAGCCTTGTCCAGTGGGCGTGTCTGCTGTGGCCATGTGTGTGCGTGTGTGTTAGGGGTAGGGTCAGGGGGAGTTGGGCTAGAGATGGGAACAAATTAGTTATAGCATGCGACGTCTGAAGGTCGCTATTTAGGTTGGCTTTAATCCATTTGTTATAACTGCGAAAGTTTTTAACGTACAGTTTAAAGCTAGCAGTTAGTAGGCGGCGCCCACTTGGTAACTGGCGCTGAGTGACCCAGTTAATAGGGCCTGTTCAAGGTCATTGCAAGTGATAGGAAATTCCTATTCCTAATTCGTAGGCTGTGTATTTAAGAATACAGAAGGTAAAATATTCTATATATTTAAGCATCATCTTTTCGATGTGCATCTTATGTGCCAGAGTATGTTTTTTATGTTTAAGAGAATATTTTGTTTGTTTGAAATAATCTTCTATATTCATGAGTTTCAATTCTCTTGTATGTTTGGCCCATATTTGATAGTTGTGTATATTCTGAGCTAAAAAGTAAATCCATCTTAGGTGAATCTTTTATTAGATGTATCTTTTGGGACTCAGAGATCAAATCTATATGTTTTAGCTGTATCTTTTGTTTGCTTGGAAGTTTATCTATGTGTTATGAATTAATTTTGTATAGTTGGGCATAAACTTAAATGTTTAAAAAGAATCATTTGTTTGAGCAGATAAAATATTTTTAAAATGTATTTATGATATCTATATGTTTGAAAATCATCTTTTATGTATGTTTTGGTATATATTTATTTTTTTTTATGTTGGGTAGTAAATCTTCATTTTATAAAAGTAGCATGTATTTTAGGGTATATATCATTAAGTTTTGGTTAGGTATCTTGCTCCTAGATAGAAATAAAACCACATATACAAAATATATTTTAATTAAAAACATTTTTATTAACATTTCGTTTATTTATTTTTAAATATATTTGCTTAAACTAGTTTTATACTTAAGTTTTAATTAAAATAACTCAATAGTTTTTGTATATCAATGTTATAGAAAATCACACTATTCACAAAAATTGCATATTTCATTGTTTTTTTCATTATTAATCGCATATTCAGCATTTATTTGTTGCATTCGGGAAGATTGTACGTTCTGGAATGTCGTACCAGATAGTGCATTTACAAGCTTCAGAATGTTTCAGTGCAAATGCACTCCTGACACGCAGCCCAAAACTGTCTCAAGGATGCTACAGATTTGTATATATACTATAATATATATATTTGATTTATATTTGTTGTTTGAACTGAAAAAACTCAAATTACATTTGGCGGCAACGACAACAACAACAACAACGAGGCGGCGGCGTGTCAGTGTGGGCGTGGCAGACGCGGCATCAGCGACCAGCAGAGTCAGTTGCACGTTACAAATTCTAATTGTTATTGTAATTGTTATTCATGTCTTGTTAAACCAAAAAAGAAATGTAAAGTAAGAGAGAAAAACAAACACAGAAAAGCAACTAATAAAGCACTTTCTCATGCTGGTGAGGGGTGCACGGGGTGGTCAGTGCGGGTAGAGAAGAGAGCGAACATGACAAACTACAACATCTAAAGCAAAACCTTATCAATTGTTGATTTCAAATATAACAAATGTGATTAGCAGCAATAAATCGCTTAAAATGGGTCAATTATACAAGTCGTCCAGTGTGTCATAATTGTCACGGCAGTTGCATGACAGTATTGGCCGCAGAGTCGTGAAAGAACATCTTTATATTGTGAATAATATAATATAAATATCTTGCCAAAGATTTGATAAAAAAGCTCAATTTTAAACTGAGTGCGCCTTTATATATATATGATATAGTGGTACGATCTTAAATACCTAGTTTTTACTAGGTTATTAGAAATATAACTCAAGCCATATTCTAAAAATTTTGTCAAAATTTTTTGTAGAAAATAATAAATTATTCATAAAAAAAACTTGATTTGCGACTGTTCCTATGCCAGATATATAGTGTAGTATACCGAGGTTGATAAATTTGTACAAATTTGTTTGAGCATGATAAAACTAGTAATTTTTAAGTTTGGTACAAATATCTTTTAAAAGAAAAAATTTGTCCCTACAAAAACTAAACTCTCAATGGATTATTTCTATAAAAAAAACTATGTCAAGTTTTATAGATAGCTTTAAAGTAAAGAGTTTAGAAAACAGCCAGACAAATGAATTTTTAGACCAATTAAAAATATATATATAAAGTTAATGACCTGGCAGATGTTTTCTACAATTCACACAGAATTCAAATACCCTACGCTTATGGTATTCAAAAAGGAAAAGAGGGAAAAATGCGCAACTTGCCCAAAGTCAAAATCAAACAAACCAATTCCGACTGGAATTGAAATCGAGCGCTGCGACGGGGCAGTCAACGATAAGATAAGCGCGCCGCAAAAAGTGATTAAAAAAATACTTTTTCGTTGATTCCAAAGTCGATTTTTTGTGAACGCAAACAAAATTTTCATGTGCGTAAATTTATAAATTATAGAGCGAAAAAATTGTGCTGTTGAAGCAATTTGTAATTGCAATTGAATTGGATTTCAGTTTTGATTCTGACTGCCAAACATTTAACTATTTTTTGTGGAGCAGATGAATTGGTGCGTGGAGCTCTTGTTGTTCTTGGGCGCAGCTCGCCCATTGTCGAAACGCAATTGGCCTTCAAATCGAGGCCTGCTTTACTGACTTAGGTGCGGCTAAAACAACTATAGAGAAAATAACAACAAAATTTTGAGCAGGAATCAAAAACAATAACAAAAAACACACTTGATACTGCCAATAGTTACTGTTATTGCAAGCGAAAAGTCACGCAATGGCCAACAATTAATTGCGTATACGCCGCATGCGCCGCACAATTAACAAACATTGCTGCACAACAATTTTTTCCAGTGTAACACAAAAAAATGTGATGAAAAAAATATTTTTAATCGCGTGCGTGCTCCAATTTCTAGCAAAAAAAAAATGAAACAAAAGAAAAGAGAGAAGAAAAAACAGTAATAACTAATAAATAAATGCACAAGTGCGAGGGTAATAACAGCTGGTACAGTAAAAACATAGTAACAACACTGTAAGCAATTAAATAAATTAAGGCTTATTTGTGTCAGAGTGTGCGTGAGTGTGTGTGTGCGAGAGTGTACTAACGCGCGTTAGAAAAGCGTTACAAAAATAAATAGTAAAAAAATAAAAAATGTAAAATATAAATTTATGATGTGTGTTTAATGGGTTCAACGCTTGCTCTGTAAAACAATGGATGCATACGACGTATTGAAACTATAGAGAAAGAGCAAAACGAGCTAAAAACAGATCGAAAAGAGTTTGGGATTTTTGACTACTGTATTTCTGGAAAATATTTGGAAAATATAATTTTTTTCTGATTTAAGCTGGCTTGTTGGACATATTTATGGCTAGACCTTTTAAGGAATAGATCAGCAACTTAATATACTCTAGCTCTACAAATTTTAGGGCACATCGATTTTTACTATTTGTGGGAGCGAAAGTGGACGTGGCATAGAAGCCTGAACACTTTAACTAATCCGGCCATATGCGACTATTACATACCACGTAAAGAATCACATACAACAATTAGGTCGCAAAAAATATGCATTTATACGTACTGACAGACGAATATTGCAATCAATAGAGGGTATATTACACTCTGCAAACAGCGTATACAAATCTACAGAGCTGCCCTCCGCGCCCCTCCTACAACCCCGCCCCCTTTGGCCAAGCACTTAGTAACTTGGTTATAATTTCATTAGGCAAATGCTGAGCGCTTTTCATTAACAGTTGCTGTGCCAGAGTTTGCGTGTGTGTGTGTGTGTGTAGTTGTTGACCAACACGCTTAGTTTTTATCTGGGTCATAAACGCCGACACAGAAAACCTGCCCTGCCAATGTGTCATAAAAAAGTTCGAGCTCGAAGTGTTGCCGGTTTTTTTATTTTTCTTAAACATTTATTTTATTTTTGCTGTCAGCGGAAGTTGGCTTAAAAGAGTTGCAAGTACGTAAAAGCCAAAAGGCAAAAGCCACGCGTAGCAGCTCCAAAAAGCTACTTAAATTAATTTACTGTTTCGACGGGGCCAACGACGACAACAACAATAAAAAGAATTTGTAGCCAAATAGCAGCCACTTAGCACGTCGGTAATCGGACATGAGTTCGTACAGTAAACGCTTGATAAATTGAACAACATGTATTTATTTAACAAGCTAATATTTACTGTTGAATTTATTGTTAACGCTAAAAAGAAGCTGAAGTGGAGTGTAAATATTTTGTGTACACTTCAACGAGGCGCCACTGTAGCAGCTTAGTTATGTATAAACATATCTTACTACACTGGTTTTTTTGGTGTATAACTGGGATTTGATTGTGAAATTCGCTTGGCAACCGTTTTTTTATTTTTTTTATCTTTTTTAACACCAAAAAGGGCAACACATATTCGTCTAGACACAAATTCCAATTGGGTTTTTTTGTTGGATTATTTTTTAAAGGGGAAAAATTATCTCTCGAATGCCCTGCGGAACATATTTTAGCGTTAATGTTTGTCTACGCGGGCTTTTTTTTAATTCTCTATTTTTTTCTTGGGTGTTTCAGCTAATTTTAAATACCACGCGAAATTATTGTTTTTTCGAAAGCAGCAACTGAGTCATGCGGCAAATGCGTGATAGGCTCGAAGATTTGTGCGGCCAGGCGAGAACCAAGTAAAACGTAAATGTAGAAAATGTGAGATTGTGATATACGGGGGAAAATATATATATGTTTATATGTGTATGTATATATGAGCAGCATTGAGCAAGAAACACAGAAAGAGCGCAAAGTAGAGGGAGAGAGAGAAAGCGTGAAGATTAACAAGAGTTGAATAAATTGTAAAAATTTTAATTGAAATTCACATTTTTGTGTGGAATTGTTCAACTAAAATAGACTATATAGATGTAACTAAACAAAAGGAAAGTGGAAAATTGATATAATCGAAAAAGCTTTCGAATTCAATTCAGTATAAGTTATATAATATATTAAAAACATAATACACAGTACACAACAAAGTTTGCATAGAAATTTTAAACATTATTTAATAATAGCAAATTACTATTCTAATTGTATGGCTATACAGTGCAGCCAGTAAAACGTTTAAGGAATTGACACAAAGTAGAATTACACAAATAAATTAAAAACTTGTTTAAAGATTAGGCACGAGAGAGCTGGAAAATTTAGTAGATAATGACACAGATGTCAATGAAGAAACTAACAGTCGGCAACAGGGAGAAAAAAGAGAGAAAGAGGCATATAAAGAGCTGGTAAAACGTTGAAAGCAATAAATATGCAAATATAATTTTAAATACAGTATTTTAAGGTAATTCAAAGTAAGTACAACAAAGGCTTTTCCAATAGAGACGGGTAAATGAAAGTAAATGCTATTTGGCTAGTAAAACGTTTAAGAAAATAAAAAAAGAGGAATACAAATATATAATGCTTTTGAAAGAGCAAACGCGAGTACAACTAATAAGGAAAAAGGGATTCACAATTTTAAAGGGTCTCCAATACCTCCCATTAGGGTTAACGCGCTAGTAAAACATTTAAGAAAATGGTGCAAAGTAGGAATTGAATACTAAAACAAATAAATGCTTAATAAAACTCAATAAAAAGATAATTTGATAAATTCAGCTTAAAAGAAAGTAAAAGAAATATAACACAAGCTAATAAAACGATTAAGAACATTATGGAAAGTTTTGGGTGGTAAAATAAATTTTCCTAATGACGCTCAACAAAAGGGAAAAGGGGATACTTGAGAAATTACTCTAGAGAGCGTAAATGAGAGAGGGAAAACGTAAGGTGGCAAAACGTTTAAGAAAATGACAAAGTATCAAATAGAATCTATTTAAAAAAATGGTAAAGGCAAGCACAAACGCTACGAGGAGATACAGCTTATATATATTTAGAACTCAATAGAAAAAAGCTCAGAGAATAAACCTACATTATACTTGGGTATAATAACAGTTTCAATGAAAAGCTGCTTAACATTACAGGTTTTTCACTCGACGTTAAATGCCATTTAAAAAGACAAAGAGCGTGTTTCAGTTGAGTAATTTAAAATTCTAGCTTGGCATTTATTACGAAACCCCCAAGTACACACACACACACACATGACACAGTTGTAATGTCTAATTCGTTTGTTGTGCAAACACAAAGGCAACTGTCTTTTTGAAACGAAACGAAGCGAGCCGTAAGCAAAGGAAAATTTGAACTAGTTAAAGTTGCAAGCAGTTGGCCAAGTTGGCACAAAAGTAGACTATATATATATCTATATATATATATGTAAAGTATATAGTATATGCCCATAGATACGATTCTTGGCAGGTTGGTTGGGTAACATTGCAGCTGAGCTGACCCAAATTGCTGGGCCTCGATTTATAGTGTTTGTGTTTCGTGTGTGATGTAATAAGTGAAAAGCGAAATGACACAAAAGTGCGCATTGATTTTGCCAGCGTGGAGGGGAAGGGGTAGGGGGAGGGGTTGGTGCAGGGGCAGGGGGAGCTGCCTTGAGAGATGAGCAAATATGTGTTTCTGTGTAACTGAATTTATGCACTTTGTAGCGTTACGTTCTCGTTCTCATTGTCAATTTGCATTTGGCCGTATTTTTAGCTTCATTTTGGGCCAACATTTCGCTTTCAAATTGTCTATATAGTGTATATATATAGTATATTTATATGGGGGCAGGTACCCTATACCCCACCCTTTTTTATTTTTTGTTTATTTGCCAATGTGTAGTGCAGAAGTGCATTTTGGCAGCGGGCCAGAAGAGAATTTTTATTTTTGGCTACTTGGCTAAGCTCACAGCGTGCGCAGCCTTGCGGCACAAACTGCAGCAGCAGCAGATACCAGATATGCGAGCATATAGATACAGAGATACATATATAAGCATATATATATATATATATATATAGATATAGCTGTGCATTTGCCAGATACCCAGCCAAGTTATGTGCAGCTAAATCAATAGAAGTAGGACGAGAAATATCCTTACACAGTTTCGTAACAAACTAAAAGTTCTCAGCTGTTTTTTCCTTGAATCGTGGGAGGGGGAGAGGGACCCAATAACTGGGTCATAACACTGACCCAATTTTGGGTGAACACTTTTTTTTTCTTTAGTGCGATAACTGCAATTTGGAAGTGAACTGAAAACTGAAGCTGTTGGCCTGAAACTGGGCATGGCGACCTTGTCGGCGGCGCTGAAGGTCGGCCCCGGCCACCAGAGCATGAAATACTCACTAAATGCTCGCACTACATATATATAATATATATATTAGATGTCTAAATGCTTTTTTCCCTACTACGTACAATACAAACAGATTTCAAAGCATTTTGTTTTGCTTATCTGGAAACACGTGATTCATGCAAACTAAAACAAAAAAAACCGCTGCTGCTCTTCCAGACATCTTATCAGGCTATTTGATGAATTGCAAAAAAAGCTAGGCACAAAATGAAAATCAAGAACTGAGTATCTATGGGGTGCCGTCGATACAATACCCTGGCAGACAGTCGATTGTATCTATAGAAGCAATATTATATACGCTATTACGCTATATCTACTATCATATTTTATATAGTTATTTTGCTAAGATTGTCTGATATGTTGGAGATTTGGCTCGTATGCGAGTTTGATTAAGATATCTTAAAAAGAAAAACAATTATTTAAAAAAGAACCCATTGTTCCTTTGAAAATTACAAATGCTAAGTTTTTAAAAAACGAGAAAGTTTCTAATACGGAAACTCATTATTCCTATTCCTATATATTTGTTAAAAACAGAAACACATAGAAACATGCACTCAATTGCAAAGCAAGCAAACAAGTTTTTCGCACTCAAGTATAAATTTTGACCGATACTTCCTATAACAGTTATATGATATAGTGCTCTGATCCGCCCAACCTCTACATGTCTACCAGCTGCAACAAAAAGATATTTTTTCGCCAATTTTTATGAAAAAACTAGTTGGCAAAGCAAATTAGAGACAGACAGTTGTTAATTCTGATCAAGAATATATATGCCAGACAATAATATAATACCCTAGGGTATACAAAGAAAATAGTACAACAGCCAAGACACATGCCTATCAAATGCGTCTGGCGCTTGAAAAACTGCGTCAAGTGCAAAGTATCTTTTTGTGAAGTATCTTTTACAAAGTATCTTTTACAGCCACAGCTACACTAAACTGACTAATGAAGCAGCAACGCGTCGCAGACACTCGATGATGTCATTTGAGGTACATCTTTTTATGAAGATACGTAACGTTTGTCTCTAGACAAACAGAGACGCAGACAGATAGATAGACAGGCAAATAGAATAGATAGTTAGCCAGACAAATGGCTGCAAAATAGTCTGTGTAGGTTGTTGACGCGTCTGCTGATATGACCGAAGAGTTGTCCAGCTTGTTAAGGTACAAATTCCAAAGCGTATTAGTTAAGCAAATATAAACAATAAAAACTTTCATGCAAAATACAGTTGTTGCTTGATAAAATAAACTTCTAATACTTTGTGAAGAACTTTTCAGCAAGAAGTTTTCATATTTTCCATGAATGAATAATCCCTACAAATATTTGTAAAATTTAATTGATATTTAGGATGTAGAATATAAAAATTATATAAATATATATTCTTTTATAGTCCTTTAGAAATAATAATTCGCAAAATTTTATTTTTAATAATTGTTTTTTTTAACACTATGCTTTTAGATATTGAAAGCCTTTCTTGCATGATAGCATTTCTTCCATTAACAGGTGATCACTGTACTATGGAAATGTGTCATGAATACAGCTATATTTTATTACTTTATTTAAAATCAATAATTGCAGCTTGAATAGCAGCCAATTTCTATGCTTCTCATTTAAGTCGACTTTATTTCGTATTTTATCAGTTGTGTGCTTTAATCAAACCAGCTTGTTTAAAACAATATGAAAAAAATGCGGGAATTTTGCGATTCTTGGAACTTGTGCTTTGCACTTGCAGCTATCACGTGCAATTTATTTGATTTTGTGTTTTTAAAAAAGTTCATGATTAATTGCTTTTGCAATTTGAAAACAACTAAAAAACAACTGAAAACCGGTTTTTCAAAAAGAGCTTTTACAACAGCAATAACATTGTATATATATACTTATGCATACAACTTCACACTGTTGTGCGCTAATTGAGCGAATAATCTGTTTGTATTACAAAATCAACATGATATATAAGTGCATTTTTTTAAATTTGAATTTTGTTGCTTTTTTGCGGCCCTCACAAAATTGTGAATCATTTAAGCGAGGGAATTTTTAAGTTTTTGCCTTGAACAAAGCTTTAAACGGGGTAAAAACCATTTGGATTTTTGTTAAAGTTTAGGTTTCTTTTATGAAAAAGCACAAAATTAAAGCAATCGAAAGCCCGACTTTACTTGTTGTTGTTTTGTTTTATGCTCTTTGCTATCTTTCTGTGTCAACTGCATTTTTCAGTCATCTTTTCACCATTTACATTCACATTCACACCGACACGCAAATGCCACACAAACAACACAAAATCGACCTCATAACGAGCCTTGCAACGCCCACACAGTCAGCTGTTTGTGTGTGTGTGTTTGTGTGTGAATAGGCCACCATATGCCGTTTGTTATTTTTACACACAGAAAATATTGCAAAATTCTTAAAATGCGCGAAACATGGGTAAGCGTATGTATATATGTGTGTGTGTGTAAAGATAACTATATAAGCCAATAAAATGTGCTGCTGTGTGCGTGTGTGTGTAAGACAGGCCGCATGTGTGCAAGGTCAAGTGGTTACGTTATGCAGCGTCTATGTGCGTGTGTGTGTATATATATTTATATATGCATAAATGTATGTATATTGTTGTTGGTGCAGCGCCTGCTACTGTAAAAAATCTGTAAAATTGCGCATACGCCGTGTGTATGCGAGTGTGCGTGTATGTGTGTGTTCGTCTTATTTAATTGCCACCGCACGAAAGTCGTTTCAAGTTGGCCGCTGATTAAAGCGACGCTTTAATTGAGATTTCGCTGCTGCAAATGCAATTAAAAATCCAAGGATGCCGTTAAAAACAGAGCTTTATGCATTATATAATGCAACAACAAAAAATAATAGAAGAGTTAGCGAGAAAAAGAGGTTGAAATTACAACAACAACAAGCAAACTGCAGGCAAATCTAAATTTAAACTGAACGAAAGAGTTTGCGAAATGCCAGCTAGCAGAGAGGGAGAGAGAGATAGAGACAGTGCACATGTATTAGTGTGTACGTGCGTGTGGGAGAGTGAATTGATGTGACGGAAGCAGCAGCAGCAGCAGCAGGCGTTGATGATGAGTCGCTGATTGTTTTCAACTCGCACACGCACCAACAACAGTCAAACAGCTGCGAGCTTTTAAGCTCGACTCTAACGGGGTATTACGCTAAATCGCAAAGGAATTGCAACTGTTTCACATGGTATTCGCTTTGTTTTATTGTTCATTTCAAATATTTATATTCTTTTTTCAGTGTTGCATAATGCTGCAAATGCAAAAATTGGTAAAAATGAAATTAAATTAATGCAAGCAGATGCGCTGACAGCGTTACGTGTGCGATAAAACAGTTTATGCAATGCACACAGACAACACACACACACCAGAACACACAAACTCGAACAGCTGTTTTTGAATTGCAAATAAAAAGCACGTTGCAACAACCGCTGTTCGCCTAATCCAAATTCCACAAAATCCACAAAGTCCAAATAAAATGCCAACTGACTCCTCGCAGCCGCCGCCTCGTGTTGTTAACTCGATGTGGAAATTAAAACTGACGACTGACGTTGCCCGTTGCAGCTGAAGGCAGCGCCAAACGCCGCCAAGCGCTGTCGACGGCAACTGCAGCTGCGGCAGCGGCAGAGGCTGCAATCCGATTGTTGTTGTAGCAAAAGAAACTGTTACAATTTTAGGCCAATTTCTTTGTGAACGCGACGCGAACCGACGAAGACGACGACGACGACGACAACAATTTCGATGGCCACGCGGCGTGAATGAAACTTGCAGTGCTGCGTGTCCAATATGTTAATGTATGTGTGTGTTTGTTTGTGTCTGTGTGTGTGAGTGGAGTGAGTTGGCGCGCTGGCAGCCCCAAAGACGCGCAAAGGTGAAATATACTAAATGCTGCATTCAGGCATTTTATTTCTGTACGAGCCTCGCTCTCGGTGCAGCAAGCGTCTGCAAGCTGCCACAACAACAACACACCAACACCCCAAAACACACACACACATACGCAAATACACTTTAACTAAAAAACCCGCAACTTTTCATTTCGTTCGGCGCAAAGTAAACTGCAAACTACGCTGCTCTAATGCTGAAGCGCAACTGTCAGCTGCTCAGCGCTCGCACACGAAAGCTAACTGAGCAGCACCAGTAAAATAGAGAACGAGAGAGCGAGCGCTTCTAAAGCTGCTTGGTCGCAGAGCTTTCTGGCTTGGCGCCCACACAGCGGCAAATGTATGGCACACAGCAGGAAGCACCTTTTAGCTTTGCAGTTCTGCCGCCTGCATTTTGTATATGTTGTTGTTGCTTTAACTAATTTTTTGTTGCCTTTGTTTTTTTTTGCTCTTTTTTAAAAAGTTGTAGTTGCTGGCAAATGACGCAAATGTAGTATACGGGGGCTGCGCTCATGCCACAAAACTAAATGTATAACAAGCTGTCTCTCACGTTTGAGTTGATGGCGCGCTGTCGCCCTCGCTGTCGCTGCTTCTGCTGCGCCCTCTACATAGATATGTATTGCTGTCTCGCTTGCGCACAAATTTCTCATGTCAGTTGCATTTTGCATTGGGCGTTAATGTTCAAGGTGATTTACCTTTGCAAGTGTGTGTGTGTGTGTGTGTGTGTTTGTGTTTGTGTGAAGGCGGCTTACCATGTGTCACACTTTGTGTCACGCCCCCTGTGGGCGTGCGCACATTCCGCAATTATGCGAAATTATCGATCAAATTTTGTTCTAAGGTCAACTTAAATTGAAACTTAAGTTTTATATACTACATACGCATATAGTATATACCGCTCGCTCTGAGGCCAGCTGCTATCGCTGTTAATCTTGTCGTGCATGACTAAAACCATTTCGTGTCATTATTTAGAGTTGCTTTCAACTACATACAAACATATATATATATAACTGAGCGTTATATAAAATTTATAGAATATAGTCCGAGCATACGTATTTAAAATAAAGATTTGTGTTGATTTAATGGAATTTCAAAAGCTGATGATTTATGTACAAAAGAGTACTATACCTTATATATTAACAAATATCTTATCCTTTTTATTGTTGCTTCCAATACACAATCTATTTTTTATGGGAAATTATACACCATATAGTATTAGTTATCAGCATTTGAGGTTAGCTATCAAAACTTTAGGACTGCCCATTGCTTTATAAAATGGTTAATCGTAAATGTCTTATATCTGTGCTTTTAGCTTGTTGTAAACATAAAGAACTAAGTATTTTGACAAATGGCTCAAATGGTTTTATTTTGAAATGAATAAAGCTTATTTAAGTTGTCATATTAAAAATAATGCCTCATAGAATTCTTTTTTTAAATTACAAAATATTAACATATCTGTACTTTTACAGTACTTTTAAATCTGTATCTTCAATACAGAGAGTTAGATGAACATTGCATAAAACCAATATACTCCTGTGAACTTCATAAGCACCAATAAGCAATTTAAATTTAAGGTTTATTTTGATGATTAATTTAAGCTCATATATAAATAATTGTATAAATCGTAACTCAACTTATGTTTCAGGCAAAAATATCTCACTTAACGTTCAATTGTAATATCTTTCCGAATTTTAATATAATGTTTAATATATTGGATTTTGAAAACAAATTAATCACAGATATTACACGACACACATACTAAATTGACGTAGTATTATTTCATGATTGTATTAAGAAACTCGAGCGCTTTTCGTTCACATTTGTTTTTATTGACGATGCAAAAAATCATATATATTGCCACTATCTAAAAGACATACTTTCGACAACTGCCAAACTTCTATATGAAAAATCGTGCTACTTGAAAACTATTTCACAAACCAACTAAGAGAAAAAATAAGGAAATAATTTGAATTTTTCATTTTTTTATATTATTTGTAAGATATAGTACAACTATCATGCCAATAAACCTTGAATTTCATCCATCTTTAGCATGACTTCAAAAATGATTCATGTGTTAATAATAGCTCTTTCTTAAATATGGAATTTTGCATTATTTGTCGATAATCCATAATCTATAGCATCTCCATTCTAAGAATAAATGCATTGCGCTGTCAGTACAAAGTTTACGAATGCGACACAAAAAAAGAATTGCAAAATAAACGATCTTGAGCGGATAAAAGCGTTTAACAAACGATTATTAAAAAAACGAGCTACGATCAAAGGTTCTCAAGTTCAAGCAAATTCTAACTGAGATTAAAACTGGTTTTAAATTTCAAGTAGCAACTGATCATTGATTGATTGCATGAGATTCGCACAAAAAGTCGAGACAAGATGGCGTCGCCATTTTAGATGTATATGTATTATATGTTTATATATTTATATAGTTTATAAATATTATATATAATTGGATTTCTAAAACTTGCGCTCTTTACCCTCCGGGAGAGTTGCGTAACTTTTAAAACATTTTGCTACTGCGAGTTTTTTCTCTTTCTTTTATTTTCTTTTTTAATTATAATTCATTGCAATTTCTCAAGTCAAAGCTGATTTCATCATACGTATATTTGTATACATATATATAAAAGCCCAACATGAGCTCATTTATGGCTTGAACTTTGACGAATTAGCAGCACAACAAATTAAACAGAAAAGTGAAGGTTATAATTACATAAATGTATATATTAGATACAAGTATAAATGCAGGTGTGCTTGGCCAAAAAGAAAGAAAAAGGAAAATCATGTGATGCAGCATGGGTATCTATAAGATATATTGATTACATAAGCGTCAAGCAAATTACACTATATATATAAATATATATATAACTAGCTTCTGTCGTGGGCAAAGCAAAGCAAAGCAAAATCAATTTCGCTTTCCTTGACCTCATGGCTGCACAACAACAATAACAACAAAGCACAAAGTCAGTCAACAAAGGATAATTGAGGGTCATTTGAAATGCAAAAGTGACAAAACGCTGCAGCTAAATGCAAATAAATGTCGAAATAATGTCAACAGCTTTTGCCTGTAGCTAACAAATTAGAAATCCCTCAGCCAAACCAACACCTGCCCCTGCACAAAATCCCCTCGCTGTCAAGGAGCCAAAAAGCAGCAACAGCAGCCAAAGCGCAACGAAAATAGAAAATGGTTTTTTTTCTGTGCAAAACGCGCTGCACGCGATTTTCTTAAAGCCAATTCGTAATGCAGCATGAAAATCTGTTTTAATTGTTCAACTTTAAAACACACAAAAAAATATAAATAAAGAGAAAATTTTCACTTACTACGGACTGTTTGCTGACTGCTTGGTTTAATTAAATTTTCCACAAATTTTTCAGAGCGTTTCTTAGAGAGGGCGCATTCAAGCGCAATTTATATCAGCCCCCGCCACCCCACACACACCCCCACGCCAGTCTTAATGAGTGCGTGAAAAGTTGTATAGATGTGTTTTGCTTTTAAGTCATAAATATTGATAAATAAACTGAAAATCTTTGAAGAAAAAAAATTGTTAATTAAATATAAATGTGTAATATATAACAAGTAAATGCTGAATATAATTATATGCAATTTTTGTTTGAATTTTATTTTTCTTGTTTTTTCACTGATTTTCTTTGTTGTTGCTTACTTAAAATTATTTGCACAAATTTTTCGCAATGATTTATAATTTGGGCTACAATTATTTTTTTTTTTATTTTTTTTGGGTAAATAAATGAAAGTTCGTTAAACAAAGCTTATGGCTAAGAAATATTTAGTATGGTCAAATAAAACATTTTAACAAAGTTAAATCAAAAATGTTCAACAAAATTTAAAAAAAAAGTTTAACTAAACATTTAACAACTTTTGGACTTGCAAAGAAAATTGACACATTTTGAGCAAATGTTGAACGCTACTCACCCTGTGAATGCAGATGTTGTTGCAGCTGTTGTTGTTGACTCTGTTGTTGTTGCTGTTGCACGGCTGCCAACGGCCACTGGATACCACCAGCTGTGTTCACTTGCTTGCACAATATTCAAAGCGAGCACAGGGTGTATCCCAGCGGCAATTGCACAGATATAGCACGAAGCTTTTCTCAACGAAAGCTTAGCGTGGACACAAACCAAGTGTAGTTGCTGCTGCAGCTGCATTCTCTCTTGTTTTTATTAACACACTTGCACTGGTTTCGCATTGCATTTTTCACTGCTCATTTTTTTCAGGCATGTACATAAAAAATTTTGTATTTCACAATATTTGTCATTTACACTATATTATACAAAATGAGTAAAAATAACGGCTGGTTAGCATATTTAAAGTAAAGCAAAAGCAATTTAAATAATATGGTTATATGTGCATATATAATATGTTGTAGTTCCATTAAGAAACATTTTTATATTTAAATCAATATTTTTTAATGTAATGCAAATATTGTAAAATTTTTATTATTTATATTTTTTCACATTTTATTTTGCGAAAGAATTATAATATGCTTTAATTATGAGTAATAAATTTATATTATTTTGTAATCTACAATCGATATATTTTACATATTTATTTATGTTGTAAAAACAAATATTAAATGCTTTAAATATGCACAAATTAACCAAATTTAAGTCCGATTTTCTACTAATTTTATTAATTTTTTTAATTTACTTATATTTCCATATTATTTCTTGCGCTTTTGTGATTTTAAATATTTATTTTGAATGTTCTGCTCTTCAATTTGCCAGCTGCCCTTGGACTAAGTCGCTTCGATTAAAGCCTAAATGATGACATGTACCTATATATATGCACACTAACATATACACATATACTAATGTGTATATATAAAACATGTGTAAATAACTTAACACTGCATACGCATCGCATCTTATCCTAGGGGCGTGCTTAATTGTGTGTGTGTGTGTGTGTGTGTGTGTGTGTGTGTGTGTGTGTGTGTGTGTGTGTGTGTGAATACGCGTGCGTGTGTTTATTTGTGTGAAAAGGTCAAAAACGTAATGAAAACAAGACACAAAAAATGTGTTGCATATGCTAAAGCGCAGCTTTGACTAAAAGGCAATTGTTTGTTGTGTGTGTGCACTACATACATAATTAAAAACATTTCCATATGTTAAGCAAAAAAGAGTAAATAATAATAATACAAAATACAACGGACAAAAAACGTTCACATACACGCTTGTATATTTTTAGATTGCTAATCAATTTTTTCACACCTGATTATGTTATTTTTGGGCAACGCGTCCCACAATTAACGCACTCATATGGCAGCTTTACACAAAACACACATATATATACACATGTATATCCAAATATTTTTGTAGTTTTTGGCCACGCGGCTCTGCATTGAGCGTCCTGACCTCGCCGGGAGTGCGCTCAACACTGAATGTTGTTTGCGCCAGGCAGCTAGGAAGCTAGTGTAGCAGCATCATCATCCTGTCGGCTGCAGCTGTGTTCGCACAGGTGCGCGTCATCATTTCCCCGTAAATATGCAACAGCATTATTGCCTCACAGAAACACACACACACACACAAACAGGCTCACGCATAGCGGCCCTGAAAGAGAAAGTTTCGGGCAGCTGGCATACAACAAAAGCAAACAGTTGGCAGATGTTAGCAGCGACGCAACTGCGCTGCTTTAAGTCGCCTACGCAAAAGCTATGCAAAGCTTTTGCTTTGTTTTGCCTCCTCTCGACCGCTTGTTTGTTTTTGTTTTCGTTTTCATATTAACTTTTTTACTCAGTAATCACAGCAAATACATGCAGACATACATACCATACCTGCTAGGCAGGCAAGCACAAAGCTTAGCCTAGCAGCGCTCTTGCTCTCTCACTTACGTCGCCTTCGCTCTCTTGTGCTCTGCGCTCTGCACTTTGGTTTGCCGGTTTCGTTGTGCTCTGCCAGCGTCGCTGTCGTTAAGTGGAACATACTGTCGACGTACTGAGCGCAACAATAAAAACATTTTCAAGTTCAAGTTTGCCGCTCAATGCGCATGTCATGCGCCATTTTTGTTTGCTGCTCGCTCGCACATGCACGCAGACACACACACATGGGCCTATTGCTAGACCCGTTGCAGCAGCAGCGGCAATTCGGAAGGCGTGAGCAGCAACAACTCTAGTGCATTTTCTTTGTTCTTGTTGCTGTTTACCATTCTCTATCGTTGTGTTTCCTCTGCCACCTTTTGCTGCCGTCATGCGAAACTGTGGCACATTTTGTAGCTCTTCTCTTCCTCTTCTCCTCGCATGATTTATTTTTGTTTTTTGTCTTTGTTTACTTTTATTTCGCAGGCCCTTTTTTTGTGTTCTATTGTGTGTTTGCTGTGCTTGTTGTTGGTGGCTCACTCGGCTGTCGCTAATTAAATTTCAACGCTGACGCTGCTGCCACACTAAAAATAAACACAAAGAGATTTTTGTTTGAAATTCCATAGGTAAATATTAACTTAACGAAAAGTCCAGGCAACCAAAAAAAATTATCAACACCTCACATCCATGTGAATGTGTGTGTGTGTGTGTGTGTGTGTGTGTGCGTGTAGGAGCTGGGCCAGCTAAAAGTAATATTTGAATTTGCCATACTCATACTCCATAACCCCATGATATTTATAAAAGCTTATATGCACATTTGATCGATTTATTGTTTATCGAAAGTATGCAAAATATTATACACTGTGAGAAGTTAAGAAGGATTGAAAGTTAGTATACATTGCTCATATGTACTCAATGCGCAAAATTGTAAATGTATTTTGCAAAATTCGAAATATTTCTTATTCTATTTGAAGTCCCAAAAATTTGCATTTTTTTAAGTGCAAATTTCACACTTATTTATATGAACATATGTTATACACATACCATATTTTTAAATAGTATGCATGAATTAGTGCACTTACAGTACTCAAAATAAAGGTGACTCTGGGCGTAGATTCTTTTCAAAATGCAAAACCTAATATATAGTCTACGTGGATTATTTTCTTTCATCAATCATATCGTTATTTCCTAAAATATCTGGTGGTTGAGAAGAAAAATACTTGGCAAAATTCATATGTGTAATATTTTGTAGCCCTTCTTCTTCTGTAGTTGTATTCTTTCTTTAGGATTTTATACTGTTTTGGTAAATTTTTTATACTAATTTATCTAGTTAGTCTTAGTATACACAAATATACATATTCAATATGTATAACAGTGATCGTTTCATAATTTCATTCTGGGAGCATTTAATATAATTGAAAAGTTCTAATTACATGGTATTTAATTCTTTTTACATATTCAAGTTATTTTTAAAAGTGTTCTCTTGGTAATGATGAAAATTTTTTATTTGTTAATTGAACAATAACAACTCCACATATTCCTTTATTAGTATACAGTTTTTTTATGAAGAAAATTATTATGTCATGTTAAAAATAACAATAACAATTATTTATCAGTTCACTTAAAAACTTTTTTTAAATAAAGAGAATATTTAACTTTTATTATATATTCATACATTTTCCATTTGCAATTATACAAATGTAACAAATCAAGGTTCGAACCAAAAACATGAAGAACCAAGAAGCGATCCTTAAGGTGAGATATTTGTCCGAACTATTAACCGAATCAGACACAATATTTTATTTTTTTGGATTTTCAGCCGTGGTTCTTGTATTAAGAGTACTAATATGAAGTATTCACTGTTACTTCATTTAATTTAATAACATTTGATTTAATTACACCTTAAATAAAATAAATAGTTAACATTTTCAATGTCACTCGCTTTACATGAGCTTTAAATAAAGTGTTGGAAGTTGTAATACGAATTGGCGAAACTATCCCACATGCAATTTATTTATTTTAATTATATTTGACTGAAACAATTTTACTTAAATGTTTCCATGTTTCCATGTTTCAGGCTAATAAACACTCAATAATACTTGTTTAATTGCTATTACTGAAAATTACACAACAGCTTTGAAATTCTTGAATAATTTTATAATATGTAAATGATTTTCTGTTATTTTTCCTAGTGCCACGCCTCATTCAAGGTCGGCAAAAAGCTTGCAGTGCAACGAACTCGCAAACTATGTTAAATTAATATTCATTTAAAATGTTTGGAATGCATTTTTCCATAAAACACAATACTAAAAATTATATGATTTTTTTTTCTTCTTGTTAATGTATTTTGGCAGATTGCCTTTAAACGTTGCAAATTTCTAACAGTGCATATTTTGTTTAGAAGGGCGGCTGCGGGAAGGTGTGAAATTGATTTTGAGTGTCGAATATGTTTGTTGTTGTAAGCTAAAAATCCATTAAGCCGACACGGCGCCTGGCGTTTAATTAAATGAAGAGCCAACATTTTTTTTTTTGTTATTTCTAGCCATGTGGTCAGACACAATGGGAGGGGGTGTAAGAATGCGATTGCAGCAAAGTTATCGTCAACATCAGTTCAATTAAAGCGCTGGGCAAAAAGAGACAAATGTAAAAGAACGACAGAGGCTAGCACAGTACAAGCTAGATAAGGAAAATGAAAATGCCTTAACACAAAATATACATATACAAAAAAAGCGTTAAGGTATTAATAATAAAAAGTAAAAAAAGCCGACGCTACTTTTAAAGCATATAACTATTTTGTGCTTTTTTAAATCCAAACCAAAGAGCGCGCTATAGAGAGATATAGAGAGGCGAGCGACGCAGAGAGTGTAAAAATTAAGTTTTTATTTTGCGTGCATTTCGTTGAATTTAAATGTTTTCTTTTTGTTTTTAAATCTTTCGTTGAATTTGATGTTGGATGCCCGGCGTTGCTTTATGGTTGTGCTTTTCGTTGGCTTCCTCTTCCTCTTTGTTTGACGCCGTTCGCGCTTTGTCTCTTTGTCGTGCCCTCTCGCTTTGACCTGCTGTCTCCTTTCTCATTTGCGCAGCGAAACGTGCCAAACTGGTTTATCACACATTTCTACACACACAAACAAGCAGCACTATTGCCTATTCGCTCGCACACGCTGGCTGTATGTACAACTAGTATCTTAACCTTGAACTTGAAATACATACAGCCCGCCGCCGCCACCTCGACACACTGAATGACAACAACAACAACATCAGCAATGACTACGACAACGACGACGCCGACGCTGACGCCAGCAGCGCCGCCATCTCCATGGAGGCATTTTTATTTTTGCTGCGTTCTTCTTTTCACCCGTGCCATGTGTTTGCGCTTTGCGTTTGGCGTGTTTTGAAGCTTTCTTCACATTTGTTGTTTTCTTGTCTGTTTTGTATAAGACTTTTGCACATGAACTTGTTAACTGCGCTATCGATTAGTTTTTTTAATCACTTTGCATTGTTAATTAACCCTACTAGGATTTGTGGTAATCGAATTTGGCTAAAAAAATTAAACGTTTAGCAAAACAACGATAGATTGTAAACGAACACTGCTGAAATTTGTTGCAATCGAAATTGGATAGAAAACTTGGGTTTTTTTTAATTTCCCGTATGTTTAAATGACGCAAAGTACTTTTGTTGCTGACACAATAAGCTCTTTATGTTCCCATTTTATAAAATCGTTGTTGGAATGTGTTGTAATCTAATTAAGCTAAACAAAACACAATCTACCTTTTTAATTTCCCCATTCTTTTTTAATTTCCCTTGATGCATCTTTTTAAAACGTACCACAAGTAAAGGTAAAAAATCTAATACAATCGCTGTCATTGATAATTTGTTAATAGGCACTTGAGATTTTAAATTGAGCTTAAAAAATCCCATATGCTTAGGTTTTTTTCAATTTCCCAAGTGCAGATGTCCCAAAGTACCTTTGGTCTAAGCGATTAGCATTATATGTGGCCATTTAATGCACATAGCAGTTATCGATCAACGATAGTTACACAGTAATTGTAAAATTTATTTGATGAAATTTTATAGATGTCATTTCTTATACGTGAACGATGACGTCACATTTTGCAATTGCAACGGGGCAAGATGACTCTTTCTCTCCCCCACCCATCACACTTCCGCTCACCATTTATTGCTTTGCTGTTGCTCTTAATTCGCATGCCGAGTGTTACGTAAACGATTTCCGAATCTCACATTTTGCGCAAACAAAAACAACACGCAAGCAAACTTGACTCAAAGGTATAAGCACACACATACACGCACGCACACACACACAAAGTGATTGCCGCACTTATTTCTGTGTACTTGTTGTTGGTTTTGCGGTCTGCCAGCCTAGGTAGGTGGGCGGGGTCCAGCGGGACGTGGCTCAGTTCTTGATTGCGAGAACCTACGAGATACAAATACACAGCCACATGCATATGCACATTCATACATACACACATATATATATGGAGGCAGATGAGTGGGCAGCCAGCGAGTGCATCAGCACACAGTATTGCATTGTGTTATTAAAATATATAGCTAAATATAGGTACATATATAAATATGTATCTAGTGTGGTTTACAATTTCACAGAATTATTTAACAATAGTCATGTCACATTTATATAATAACTATGATAGTCAACAGCTTTAAAAACAGTTGGCGAATTAAGTCACGTGACATTTGAATAGAACAAAAAGAATAAAGCAACAGTCGAAAGCCGGGCAAAGAGGTTTTACGTTTGTTCTCAAATTTCGTATAGCTTATAATAAATATTATCTTTAATATTTTTGTACATTGGTGTACAAATATGTTTAAAGTGAAAACAATAAAACAGAAAGTTTATTTAACAGACAGAAACTATATATATATATATATATATATATATATATATATATATATATATATATATATATATATATATATATATATAAATAAAAGAATATGTATATATATATATATATATATAGGCTATAACTGTAGCACATTAAAACACTCTTGGAAATTATAAAATTAAAACCCATTAAGAATTCAAAATTACAATAAAAGTCGTATTCTTTTCTGTTTTTAAACACCTGTGAATATATAAATTAAAAACGTATTTTAAATGCTGATTGTAGGCGCAGTGTTACAAATGCGTTTTAAAAACTGTAAAATGGTGTGTTGACTCAAAAAAAGAAAATGTCGTCCGCAAATTCGAAAAGTTTCACAACACTGACAGCTTTTAAAAGGCAATAATATAAGAAATACAAATATAAGATTTAGTTCTTTATTAATTAATTAAATTTCAAACTATTAATTAATAATTATGTTATACGCTAAAGAAGCTTTGTTTTTGTTACTTGAGTTCTCTAAAATACTGGGTATTACGAATTTTGCTCATAATTTTGCACAGCACATAAGTGAGCTGCGTACTAGATTCAAAAGTCTTATGCCTTTATTTTATCGCAAACTTGAAAGTTTTTTTTGTAATTTATTCAAGACAGGTTGGTCATTTGGCTATTAAATGTGAAATTCTAATGAACAATTGCAAGTTGGCAAGACACACACACATACATACATGGAGAAAAGAACGCGTAACTTCTAAAGAAATTCATTTTATTATTTTTTTATTTGCGTGTTGTTATTTTTTTGCTTTACGCTCTTTGTTTTTTTGTACTGTTTATACATACTTTCCATTTTTTCTTTTTTCTCTTCTATTTTGTTGTTGCGAATTTTGTATTCAAGTTTTTTGTTTTTTGTCTTTTTGTTTATGTTATAAATATATTTTTATATTTCACAGCAAATGCGGCAGCGAATAATTTTTTTTGTTATTGGAAGAGTGCCGGTGCGCACGTATGCAAGTATGTATGTATGTATATATATATATATATATATATACGTTCCTATGTATTTGTGTGTGTGCGTGTGTGATGGTGTGTGTATGTGTGTGTGATGGTGTGTGTATGTGTGTGTGTGTGTGTGACGTTACATTAAACGGCTGCAAACTTTTCTTTTAGCAATTGTCTCTGCAACAACAAAAGCAGTTATCGCAAAAAACAACAAAAATAAAAGAATACAAACGTATGTACGTAACTACGACGCAATAAAGTTTACTCACACTCTTTTTGGCACATTCTTCACATCTCTCTGAACGCAGATTTACGGTTTTTTTTTGGACTTTGTCGCTGGCGGCTTAACCGGGGGTTGCTTTTGGGCATTTTGCGTGGCAGGAGCAAAGCAACAACGCAATACACACATTTAAACAAAGACTCACATATATATTCATATGTATATTTATTCCGAATTTTAACTGTCATTTATTTCCGCATTCCTTACTACGATTTTAAGCACAAACTGCGCAACGGACACGCGAACAGGAACTGCGCTGCGATCGGTTGAAGATGCCGCTGCTTAATGTCGGCCGTCGACGCCGTTGGACACAGGCCACATGGAAAGTACGGTATATGTTTATGTGTGTGTGTGTGTATGTCTGTCGTTGCTGTTGCGACGACAACTGTGGCAGCGGCAACGGCTGAGCTTCTATCTTCTAGTATTCTCTCTCGTCGCACGTTCATTCACTCTCTCGTTAAGTTTCGTCAAGTTTTGGGTTTCTTCCTGTTCCTGTTGTTCTTCCACACGTCCACACCACCACGATTGCCCTACTGCCCCACACACCGTCGCTGCCTACGTTGCCATCACGCAACACGTCGTGGCCTTCAGCCGCATTCTCTCTCGCTCTCCCTCTCTCGCTTTTCTGTTCTGCTGTAGTCTTTCTTTCATTCATCATTCTACTTGTCCCTTACCCGATGTTGCCAGTTATTGGGCGTTCTTTGCTCAACTAAACCGTGTGTGTGAATTTTTTTTAACCGTGTGCGTGTGCGCGCTGCATTTGTGTTGGTGTTCTAGCTTTGGCTGTGCTTTTTGCGCTTTTTTCCCTACTTCTGGCTTTCTATGCTGGCGCACATTTTATCTATGCCTGCGCATCTGTGTGTGTTTGAATTGGAAGAGAGCTTTACTTTTGCTTTTTGTGGCCGCTGCCGTGTTAAAGTTGCGCTGCACGTTTTGTGCAGCCCTTTTTGCATTAGAATAGAGAGACTTTTAATACCTGGCCTTGGCAGGATCTTGTTGTTCTTGAATAAACATGCAAAATATACGTTCTATATACATCTGAAAATATATATGAACATTGTATATAAACAAGAGCTGTGCATTACTTAAGCAAAGTTTTTTACTTCATTTCATTTGAACCAGCTTAAGAGAGCACACACACATATCAACTGCAAGAAACGCAGCGAATTGACAGTAAGCTATGCAATCTAGTGCTGGGCGCATGGCGCAGTTTTTCGTTGTGATGCGAAAAGCTGAAGTACAGTGGTCAATGGGTTCATTTGACTTGCACAAATTGAAAAATCGTTGTTTTGAATGCAGATAACATTGCATTAAATTTCTTCTTTCTTTCATATTCTTTTAAGGTTTTTGTTTTCTGATCTTTTGAAGTTCTATGAAATTTTTAAGAGCCTCAAGAAATTCACAAAAAAATGATGAAATTCTAGATTTGAATAATTTTTTTTTTTAAACAAAGCAATTAGAATTTTTACTAACAAAACTCAAAATAATAAAGTATTATTTTAATATTATTTTTTCGACTTTTAAAAAATGTGATTCAAAAACATTCCTTATTAGTTTAATAAATATTTTAATATAAAAATGTACTTTTTATATTCAAAATCCATTGGAGAACTTAATAAATAATAAATAAAGACATTTTTATATGATATATTAATAAATATATAAAAACACATATTAGTTTAAAGAAAAAAATAGTTATTCCTATATATTAAAGTTTTGAATTTTCCGGAATGAATATATGAAGTGATTGATTTATATTAATCGATATTCCCCAAGTAACTCAATTCTTCAAATAGTATCTACTGCAAATTTTTATAACGCTTAATTTTTATATAAGCTCAATGGATCTGGGGCTGATATCCACAACATCGCTTAAAACCACAAAAATTAAAATAATATAAATATGTCATGAATAATTGTTTTAAATAGATTTATAAGCTTTTATATTGCATATATATAATTATTATTACATTTTTATGAAATACCTTGTATAAGAAGATCATCCATATGGCGTTCGCTTTCCATTAGCAGCATTTACTTGTGTTTCCCTTTTTCATTTTTTTTTTGATGATGCAATGTTTTTTCTTTCATTTTCTTTCATTTCATTTTCACTGACATTTTGTCGCATGCATAATTAAAATTTGTATATAAGCAGAACGGAATCAGATGTTTGACACGTAATAGTCGCAGGTGAGAGATGCATATGGAGAAATATTTTTGTTATATGTTATTTATATAAAAATATTTTTTTTTTGGCATTTTCACAAATGAATAATTTTACTTTGTTTGCTTGCATTTCGTAATTTTTGCTCAGCTGCTGCTACCGGAAAATGGACAACGCGAAAGAAAACATTTACGAATATATCTACATAGATAGAGTACAATTGGCATTTATTACTGTTGTTGTTTTTAAACAGTCACAAGTTTTGCGCATTTGTCGAGCACTTCTCAAATCATTTTTACGTTCTTTTTTATAGCTGCACAATTAATTTGCAATTATTTTGTTTTGTTTTTTTTCTTCTTTTTTGGCATTGTTATTGTTTTGTTTTTTTTGTAACTTTTATTGTAGATTTTTGTCAGTTAGAGCTTAAATTGAAATTTTGTTGATGTCATTTGCGTGTCTAATTTTAATTATTTCAATAAATTGCAATTTGGCTTTGTATATATTTAGTTTACTTCAGGATTTTTTTAATCTAATCCTGCCTAGTGTTCACTGATTTTTGCGTTGTACTGTTTGCTGGGAATGGAACGTTGTGCGCTGCTCTGCTGTCGCGCTTTCAATGCCAAGCACAGCAGAAATTGCCACAGACACAGGCCTTCAACGTCGTCGGCGTTGTTTGTCGCCGTCGTCGTCGGCGTCGTCGTCGTTATTGAGGCGAAATACATTGAGGCGAACTGCGTTAAGGCGAATTTAAAATTAAAATTTCAAATGACTTCAGCTGTGGGGGAGCGCTCGGCTGCATGTGCATATGTGCATGTGTCTGTGTGCGTTCTCGCTGACTCAGCCGGAGCGGACACCGTGCCAAAAGCAAACCAGGCAAGCAGCCAGCCAAGCGACCCAAAGCTCAGCTCGGCGAGACTCAGCTCAGTTTGGTTCAAGTTCAAGGATGTTATGCAATAAAGCGCAGGCAAGAGCGAACAAGCTAAAGAGTAAGGCATATACACATACACATACACATACACAAACACACACACACACACACACGCACGCTGGCATGTACCGAGTATATGGTGGTGAGCGCATATAAAGGAAGCTGCTCCTCCACTCGCACCAATACTAAATGAATTCGCCTCTGATCTCTCCCACTGACACACACGCACACATAGACGCTGCTGCTGTTGTTAGTTTGTGCAGTCTACCCTGACCGCGCCTTTAGTTACTGCCACTACACATGCACCAGTATGCATGTATGTATGTATGTATGTGCATATAGGAATAGTACGTATTGTATTTATACGTACACACATAGATATCTAGTGTACCTACAATATGTACACGTATTGCTGGGCCTGGGCCTGGGCTAACTGGGCTTGCAAATTGCATATAATTAGCGCATTTACTGGCTAACTGCAACAACAACAACAACAATATATACATATATATTTGTCTATATGCATTAGCGTTTTCCACCGATAAATGTGCGTGTGTTGCACTTTGCGAGCGTCTTTGCCCTTTTGACCCCCATCCCCACGCACCTCCCCCAACCAACCCTTTCTGAATCTTTCTTAATTGAATTTGTTTGCGGTCGTTAATGCATGTGAGTGTGTATGTGTGTGTTGTATATACGTATGTACAAATGTATTTTTATATGTCCGTATGTGAGTGTTTGTATCTGAGTGTAGGTGCGCGCCACGCTCTTTGTCTTGTTTGTTTAATTGTTTAATTTAATTAAATACTACAAATGCAACGTTTGCCTCAGGGAAACTGAGTGCATCTGCATCTACATCTTTATTTGTATCTGTAACTGTATATATTACTGTTTCTGTAACTGTACCTGTAGCTGTATCTTTAGCGGTATTTGTATCTGTATCTATATGTATTTCTTTAACCGTATCTTTATAAACATCGGTATCTTTAACTGCATCTCTTTGTATCTTTATTTGTATCTGTAGCTGTATCTAAAGCTGTATCTGTAACTGTATCTATATCTATATCTATAGCTGTATTTGTATGTATATGTATCTGTAGCTGTATCTCTAGCCGTATATACACCTGTGTGTCGCCGCCTTTAGCTATATGCAACAGATGATATTGATAATTTTCTTTTGCTGCGCTGCTTTTGTGCGCAAAAATTGAGCAGAAATTGAGAAACAATTCCGAGAAAATTAACACTTATAAAAATAAGCTATCTCTGCGGCCGAGTCAGCGCTAGTGGCGAAACAACAAGATTGATCGAATTATATAATTCAATTTGTTTCTTTTCTTTCCGAAAATGAGATGAAATGCGTAAGTAGCGTTGAGATAGCTCTCTGAAACTTTGTGAACATATTCCCTATCATACATATTAAATTGAATATCCCACGTCACAACATTTTGGGGCTTGCATATGCTTTCGCCACTAGATTATAGAGGTGTTTTTATTTTTTAGAGGAAAATTAAACTTTGCTACCTAGAATGGTTTGTACTGTCGTTGATCATCAATCAGTCAATCAACGAGTCAAACCAAATATTTAATTTTTTAACAGTTTTTTTATTTTTATTGCAAGGATGTTGTTGTTGCCCTATGATTCATTTAATTTCTCATTAACGGCGGACTCTTAACATTATGTTACAAGCGAATGATCTCAACTATATATACTATATAAATAGATAAATATTTAAAGAGCTCAACGCAGGTTTCGGACAGGAATCTTTTGTTGAACACTAAGTTAAGTTTATGATCACATAAAATTAAGTATACGCCCTGAGTGCCACACTGTAAATTTGCAGGTAAACACAATGCGCTCGCATAGCTATGCAAAAATTTGCCAAAAATATTTGTTTACTATACAAAATTGGCAGAAAAAGTTTTTTTTGTTTACAAACTAAGGAAAGCAAAGCAAATGCAAAAACATTTTGCCAGACGGGAAAATGTCAGTTGAAAGCGGGAAACTTGGCTCAGCGCAATGTATGAATATATACTATCCATACATATATATACTATCCATACATATATACAACAAGTCTATATTGACTATTTTCATATCTATTATAAATTCTCTATACGACCGAAGTGAAATAACAGCGAGCGCAATTCCGAACGTGATGAAATACTGAGCCGGACGGCGCAGGAGCACAGCGTGCGAGAGGGAAAGAGATATGTATGAGGGGTGTGCTAAGGGACTGCATACATTTCGCAAGCACTGTGAGCACTTGCATTCTCTGCGAAGCTGCAGCAAATTCGCCCTTACAGGCCCAACAGAAAACAACAAAGAAAAAACACGCTGCTGCCATCGGCAGCGCATGACCAGAGTAGGTGACCTTGACAGTGAACTTGAAACAAGGATTGTGCTGCTTGTTTGTTTGTGTCATGTGTATTTGTATATGCGGAACCACGGAATGGAACGCAAAAGCAAGAGAGCAAAAATATATACAACAACAAACACGACATCACAATGTTCTAGAAACCATTGGCGCTGCAGCTGCAGTTGTGAGCAGGGGGCGTCGCTCGGTAGTCGGGCGACCGTTTCTGTTTCGTTATTCATATGGTTACGTTCAGTCACGTTCTGTTTCTCTCTGTAGCGCTCTCTTTTCTTTCGGCTAATGCGCTCGCTGCTCTCCCGATGAATCATCCGCTTGCGACTTGTTGTCTGCGCTCGACATTTGAAATATGTGCCAGCGATTTCGCTTTCATGTTTCACTTTCGCAAGTGCCGAAGGGGTGGCTATTGTTGAGGGGCGCTTTTTATGCAATGCTGCTAGGCTAACAAACATATTGCATGTACTGGCTTATGTGCAGTTCTATGTACATATGTGTGTGTGTGTGTGTGTGTGTGTGTGTGTGTTTGTGTGTATGCTCTAGATGAAAACGTGGTATTCATTTCGATTTCATTAGCCACTTTCAGTGTTGCAATTGGGCTTGTTGATTTTATTCCGTGTTCTCAACTTTGGCATTTTGGCATTGTGTATGTGTGGCTGTGTGCGCCACAATAGTCGGTTTAAACTTTCACACCCCCACCCACTTAATGAGCCGCTGACTGCAACTGTCTGCAACTTGCGTCAGTGCCAACGTCAGCAGTCGGGAGGGGTATTGCAAGTTCGTTAACTTTGCTTGGACTTTGCCACTTTCGTTAAGTTAGGGGAACATTGCTTAATTAGAAAAAATTTACTGTAGGGACTGTAGTGGCTGTCATTTTAAGCATCGCAGCGAAAAATTATAGCAAAATATTTTCTTTGAACGTCTTAAAATAGGTGCCCGACCATTAGATACCCTGCACTCAGCTGCGAGTTGCCGTATTGTACAAACCAAAGTTCAAGGCTGTGCCTTTTAAATCGTTTATTTTCATCTTTGTATTCTATTCGTTTAATATTCTTCGAGATATGCTCAAATACCATTTCTTAATATCGATATTTATGGCAATAACGAAAATATGGTGAGATATAAAAATAAATCGATAAACTTGTTTTTTCGTATGGTATATGAGAATATATATTTTAAATTTCAGTCTCTAGCTCGTGTAATATTTGAAAATGCGGGGTTTATAAAGACGGACGGACAGACAGAAGGACTGATAGACGAACACGGCTAAAACAACTCAGCTTGCTGTACAGATCGAGAATATACACAGTTAATGGGCTCGAAGAAGCTTTCTTCTGTTTGTTAAATAAATTGCAAAAACCAATATGCCTTGTTTACAGGGTGTACATGCTAAAGTGGAAGGTACTGCAGTCTATACATATAGTACGTAAAATCTATTTTTAAAATGACTTTAACAAAGCAAATAAACGGTAAACAGTTAATAGAACCTACATCAAAAATCAGAAATCAAACCCGCCCTTAAATAACACCTAACGTATACGAAAAATACCTCAACCACGGCGGCAGCGGAATGCTGATATGAGAAACGAGCAATAAAAAATGGAATAAAAATCATATAAAAGGAAGCATACGTAGGTAACCTGTGATAAAGCTGAAACTGACGGAAAGCGCCAATATTACTTTGTGGAATGGTAAATAGAGTAAATAAGACTGGGGAAATCTATTACAACGGCCGCCCAGATCGCTGGGCAATGCAATTGGAAAGTTTTTGAGCTTTTAAAATTGCCAAAAAAATAAAAAAAAAGTGAACTATAAATTGAGAGCACAGCGCTAGACATGGCGTGGCCGAGTCCCAGAGAAAGAGAGAGCGAGAGAGCGCGTGGTTATGTATGCACATATGCAAGTACATATCTGTGTGTGTGTGTGTGTGTGTGTGTGTGTGTGTGTGTGTGTGTGTGTGTGTGTGTGTGTGCGATAACCTTGAGACTGCTTTGAATTTTTAGTTGAACAAACCAGCGTACATAAAAGTGAGATAGACATACATATAAAGAGAGGGAGAGAGTAAAAATTGCATTCGAGTAAAATGCAGTTCGCTTTCTGCTTGCTGTTCGGTGAATATGTGTGTGTGTGTATGTACTTTAAGCTTTTCGCTTTGGTAAAAGAGGCAGTCTCTTATAACGCTCACTCGCACTCTGATTTTCTCGGAACAGATTTGAAATGTTTTTTTTTTTTGCGAAATTGCAACTCAAGGCCAGTATCAAAATGCATTAGTATGCGAGCACACACACATACATATATAATGCCTGTATGTGTGTGTGTATATGTGTATTGGTGAACTGCTGTCGTCAGTTGTCAACTGTATTTGCTTTGCTGTAGAGACGCACAGATGCAAATAGATGAGCAAACTATTTCTCACACATGTGTGTATGTATGCGCATTCATATGTATGTGTGTAGTACTTGTGTATGTGTGTGCATGTACTTATAATCAATAACTCGCAGCTTCTTGGTCCTATTTACGCCTGCTTTAGATTGTTTTCTGCTCTGGTCGACTTTAAAATCTGTGCTTTGAGCTTGAAATGTGCTTTTTCCACCACAGATATCAGCTTTTAATATCAACTATCGCACAAATTATGTCAACTGTCATTCCCAAAAAAAAAGTTTCCCTATACAGTGGTCGCTCGCTAATTAGAACTTGCAGTAATTAAAATTGTTCAGAAAAGAATTTTGGAAAATTGTTATTGCATAAAAATAAAAATGTTATTTTTTTACACATAAGATCTACAGTGAAATGTCTCTTAAGCGAATATGTACGATTTTAGTTAGCTTTAGTTCTGGTAAAACGATGTCGAAAAAGTATTACAAAGCATATTTATATTTTAAAAATATGGAATTTATTGTTATTATTCAATATTTTTAAATAAAAATACGAGTTTCAGCATTTGGCACTCTTCGCTAACCGACACTATTAAAGTTTTTATCTTTGATAAATAAAAACGAATTTCAAATCTGATGGCTCCAGTCGGGAGCGCCTGACTGGGGGATACTCTGAACCATGTGTTTTCATACATTTCAGTCCCCTTGCATTCATACACACATTCACATACACACACATGTAAACGCAGGCTGAACGCGGTGAACAGCTGCCGCGCTTGGCCCCCCTATGGAAACTAACTTCGCGTATAACTTCTGACCTAAGATTATGATCTTAATGAAATGCGTTCGCTACACGCGAACATTTTGAACTAAATTTGGTTGCTCAAGCACTTATGGTTTTTAACCGAGTCAAAAAACTGATAATTATCGAAGCGTTCATACAGACGGACGGACAGACAGACGGACAGGGCTAGATCGATTCGACTTGTGCTGCTGATCAAGAATATATATGCTTTGTGGGGTTGGAGACGCCTCCTTCTGCCAGTTATATACATTTGCACAAAACCATGATACCCTGATTTACGCATTTTCAACGGGTTCAGGTTATAATAATTAAGCTTAAAAAACTTAAACATATAACTTTTTCAATGATGTGAAATTTTATATATTTTAAATTGTATATACGTTTGAATGTATTCAAATTGTTATGTAAATACATGTAAAATGTATGAAATTATTTTAACGAAAGTAAAGTTCGAAAACTTATATATTTGCGAGCGAGCACTGTACACTATTTGTATATAGCTAAAATTGGTGAACCTCATTCAAAATAATTCAAATGCAGGTTCTTATCTAATCATTATTTTAAAACGTTATCTAATCTAATCGCCCTGCATATGACCAAAACAAGTTTTCACTGCACTCCGAGATCAAACATGCTATATATACTATATACGTGTACAATGTACTTGGAGTTTCACATCGCAACAAACCTTCTACAATATTTTGAGCATTTTGTGCTATTGCTCTCAAACTGTCAAATGAGATTGTAATGCAATCAGACATGAAAATTACAGTAGCTGTCAAATATACACACCTACATATATGCATGTGAGTGTAATATTTAAATAAACTACTTATTATATTAGTAAAATTGTCATTATTGTTATATTTAGTTAAACAAATTTTACCATGCAATTATGGCGGCAAAGTCGCAATCACCGAGCGTTAAATAATAACAACAATAACAAAAACAACGACAACAAAATCAATCATGGCGGTATACAAGAAAATTAATGAGGGGGCTGCGGCTGTGGGCTCTGATTATGAAAATAAAATAAAGTGTTTCTTGGAAATTTCTGAGCTACTTGGCAGAGCTGTTCAGTTAACTGATTTAGTTCAGTGGTTCACTGTCTTAACTGAGCGAACTTTAATAAATTTAAGTTTGCAATCAGATGAATAACTGAATGAATTACAAAATTTATAAACAACTCACGAGCTACTGAAATTAACTATTAAATGATTGTGAGACTTATGAGCTTTTGAACGATGATGGGACTCAATATAAAGCAGTCTATGATTTTGGTACTTCAATGAACTGCTGAATGATGTAGCAACTCCAATGAACCAGTTAACACTAATGGAATAACGATATTCAGACTCAAATGAACTACTAAACACAATTTAATTAATTAACTTAGAAGAACTACTGAACGATGTTGTTGTTGAATTAAACGAGCAAAATAAACTAAAACATGGAACAGTCCTGAGTCGTTCACTTCGCAGATTAGATCAGTTAAATGAAGTCCCAACAATTGCAAACTATTGCTCGGGTACCCAAATACTCCCCCCCCCCTCTACTTATCCCCTTTGAATTACGCCTCTGGCTGGCATTTGTTTATACCAAAATGATGTAGAGATGTTTGATAGAATGCGATTACTCACAAACACATGCATGGGAAGTACACACACCACATAGGCTTCTCTATATAAATTGCCCCCGCAATAAAAACAAAACTGCGTTGCATTTTATTTCAAATTTGAAGCGTTTCATTCGTAACTAAAAACAAATTGCTTGACACATAAGTATTATTTTTGAAATTGCCAACAATTAACTGTAAAGCATAAACAAACGCATTTTCCAACCGGACGGTGGCATATGGGCGAAAGATACGAAATGAGTAAACAGAGTGCAATGCAAAGCGATTAAGAAAAATTGCACCCGGCTGTAGTCGACTGCACAATACGCTGTTTGTAGTGGTTTAACAGGTTTAAGACTCTTTGATTAACAGGGTGGTTACTTTAAAATTGTAGAGGAATGACCTTTAAACTGTAATTTGTGGAGGCACTTTTTTGAAGCAATTAGTTCTGGCTCGATCTTAACAGGGGCTATCAGTAATTTATATTTATTAATATAGATTAACGAGACCGCCTCCGCTTGGCACGAGTATACTATGTATATTCCAAGTTTAGTCTCTAGCTTAAATAGCGGCTAATAAAAATGTGTTTATGCCAAAAACCAATATACTCTTTATTACGTTTTGCACATTTCCTTTTAAAAGACATCGCTAAAGATTTTGTCATGATCTAGTTATATTATACTTAACTTATTGCCGCAAACCAATATACTCCTTTTGTATTTTGTGAAAAAGGGTATACTATAGATACAAGAATTTATGGACATAATCAAAAACTGTTTACATTGGTCACCTGCATTTGGCCAGATAAGCCGCAAACCTATATACTCTAAAACAGTTCGTGAAGAGAGTATGAAAAGAATTTTTTAAAAAACTCACCGAATGAACTGATGAATCTGATGTTTGATGTCAATGTCCACTTAGCTGCTAACTTATGACAATTTATTGCACAAACCCAACATACTCTTACAATTCGTGAACAGTATATTTATTGTATGTGTAAAAATCTCTTGCATTCAGTTTTGCTATGTTTAGGGGACAAGGTCAACGGCGAGAGGGCCACAGCTCAATACCAGGGAACCGCCCAAATGCACACAGCTCGAACTTCGCTCTCCCAGCCGCCCACTCTCTCCCTCCGACATTTCTCTCACCCCGCTCTCTCTCCCTCTCTTTGTGGGTTCGCCCACGCTGTGGCATTTTGCATCCTTGGACCGCGTGGGCGGCGCCAGCTGTTGAACTGCATGAGAAGCTGGTGCTCCTGCCCCACTCCTCCCGCTCCTCCCGCTCCTTCGGCCGCTGCTCAATTAGTTGGCGGTAGCAGCGACCAAGCTGCGAACCACATGCGCCCTGGCGAACCCCATTCACATTTCTGGGGCGCTCAAATAGCTCTCCTTGGGCGACCATCATGTTCCATGTTGACTGCAACTTGATAACCACTCGACGCTAATTGCATTCTGGTCAGCACATTGCACATGTGTATAACAGTCGACATTCAAATGGACCTCAAGATACATATACATATATAACTATAGATACGAATGTATCTATCTGGTTCAGCAAGGCTCTTATGGATCGACCTAGCTTTGACATCTTGTTTAAGAAACCCATAAAATCCATAGAAAAGCATTTCTCAGATTTACAATTCTCATTACTTTATCAAAACTGAACCGATTTACATGCATGATGTCATTTTGACCTTAGCTTCTAGATTAAATTACTCAATTTAAAAAAAAACATTGTTTTATTCTACGATTTTTATCCAAATAAAAAACCTTTTTTTGCAATTGGGAACATTTAACTTTTAATCAATTGCGGGTGTCAAAATCAGAATAGAAAGCAAATTCTAATAATTATTTTTTCTGTAAACAATTATGCCGAAATTTACAAAAATTTTCACCTGCAAATTTCCCATATTTTTATGTTTGACGATATTTTGATTGAATCTGCATTAACACTTTATAAATTAAAGAATATAAATTTTTGGGTGAAATTCTTTCATTTCTAATTTATTAATTATTTATTCACAATCTCGAAATTTTATTTTTAATCGACTGCAGGCGTCAAAATGAGCATAGAAAGCAACATTGAAATTGTTTAGTACAAAAATTATACGAAAATTGGAAAAATGTTCAGTTTCCGAAATGCACAGAAAATGCTCTTCCCAGCTTTTACTTTTATAACTATGTCAAAACTGGTTCTTGGGTTTTTTTTTGAGATTAACTTAATTATTTAGCATCAAAACAAATGTTGAAAAAAATCGAATCATAATTTTTGATTTATGTCTATAGTTTAGAAAAGGTTTTATTTTTGTTTAAATTTCCAACCGGTTTTTAAAATACCTATTCAATAATATATATGAGTAAAAATCATTTTGATAGCATCTTAAATATATGTGATCAATAGCTACTTAGCAATGTTCTATTATTTTTAGCTAAACTTTACGTTTCTCATGGGTTGTTCCAAACTTATTCGTTATCTGTCAAAAACACAAACATTTATTTATCTTGTCAGTTTCTGTGCTTTTAGCTGAGAAACTGCTAGAAACTCAGTCGCAGTCAGTAAAATACACAAGCTTTTACATAGAAGCCATGTATACCATATGTACCATATACATATATACTTGCGAGCTCAAATGCAGTGTACATAACTATACCCTATATTTATATTATATGTATATGTACACACCTTTCTACTGTTTGAATCGCAGCTCTCGCCTGTTGCATTCGGTTGCAGCCTCATGCCGCTAGATGGCGCTGGGCAGCACAAATGACTTGAGCAAAAGTTTAGTTAGTGCACGAACCATGCATAGGCGCTAAAGCTTTTACTTGAACAGCTTGGCATTTATAACGAATATTGTAGAAATTATCACATAAGTGTGTACATAAATGTGGGTATTTTTAAATATAAATTATAACGTGCTTTCTTTTTAATTTAAAATTTCATAAGTTGTCTTTAACAAATTAACAAAAATCATCAAAAAGAATTATAATTATAGTATAGTTTTGGACGTGGTATTATTAATATATTCTTCTTAATTTTTATTTATTATGCTTTAATAACTATGCTATATACTGTATAGTTTTAAAATAAAGTTTTTCGAAATGCTATTTATATTAAAAAGTTATTTTTGTTATTTTAACAATAATAATTACATGTTATTCAATTCATTTTTTTGTAATACAATTTTTTAGACACATAATTTGTGTTAATAATAAAACTTACAGTACTAATGAAATTACAAGACTATTCTGTTTTCATTACTATTTATAAATATGATAATTAACATAAAAACCTTAAAAGATAAAAAAGTTCCTTAGCTAAAGTTCCATTAAAATTGTAAAGTACCTGTTTAGGTACATTTTGCAAGATGCCACCGCCCACACGCATCGTACACAAGACCCGCACGCAATGCCACAAATTGAGGCACGCACAATGTGCGTAAGGAAATTAAATTCGCAGCGTGATTGAAAAATTGCCATTGGAAATGATTTAGTCAGAAAGGTCACATTTGATGTTTGGCCACAACTGTCAAAGCCAACCGACAAATAGATAAAATGACAAATTGATAAGGAAATGGGCCTGCAAGTGGCAGGCAGCATGTGGCAAGTGGCAGTGCTGCACTTGTGACAGGGAAAACTGACCACATGTCAATGCAAACTAACTTCAAAGCGTCGAAATGATGACTACCTGCCAGAGGGTAAGGATAGTTAGTCGAAGTCGGTGGGGGAGGGTGGTAGGGTAGGGGGCGTGCTGGCAATTTAACAACTAGTAATTGCCACACAATAATTTCGCATTCGCATAACGACAAGTGTAGAAAACACTGTTCGATGCGTTTAATTGAAAATTCATAAGCGAATAGTTGTTGGCGGCGGCTTTGCAATATTCAAATGACAATTAGAACTCGTTGCGTGTGCATGTGTGTGTGTGTGTGTGTATGTGCTTGCGCCACTGCTTGACCCACGCCCACTCAATAATACAGTTGTGGCCTCCCACAAATAATTGCACAGAATGTGTGCAATATTTAATTGCCAAAACAGAGACGTCGTTGACCCCGGCAAAGGCAAAGCTAAAATTCAAATAGGAATTTCAATTTGTGCATTTGAGACACTGACCGAAATTACTAACAATAGTTCAAATAGGGAATGTGACATTTATGGGCGTTTTTGGGTCTGATTTTATCGATGCGTTTTTGTGATTATTATAAATAAGTACAGAAGGTGAAATAATAAATAATTGGACTCCGATTCAAAAGAAGTCTTTCTTGTGAATAGTATTAAATATCAGTTTACTGCTTTGAGTAATATAAATATTTCAATATTAATTAATTTAAATTACAAAAGGAAAACATTTTTGTGTTTTTGGCATCTATTTATATATAAAATAAACAGAAATTAAGCATAAAACGCCGCTAACTTTGTCGAAACTGAACCTATTTTCATGTTTGATGGCATTTTTTTCATGGTTTGTCTTCCAGATTAATTCTGCATTTCAAATCTATTTATTATTGAAAATAAAATTTTTGGATTTTTTTCGTAAAATATCATGTACTCCCCCCTTACTCATTTTCGAAAATTTTTTTTTTCAAAATTTAGAAATGCAAATTTACATTTTTAATCGCTTGTGGTTGTCATAATTAGTATTAAAAACAACAATAAAATAGATTCTGAGGGGGTCAACATTTTTTGTCAAAAATCATGCAAAAATTTAGTAAAATTTTGACATGTAAAGTTCCGGGATCCTTAGCTCGCATATTTCAAACTGCCATAACTTTGTCAAAACTAAACCTATTTTCATGTTTGATGACATTTTTTTCATGGTTTGTCCTCTAGATTAATTCTGCATTTCAAATGTATTCATTATTGAAAATAAATTTTTTTTTGAATTTTTCTGGAAAAATTCATGTAATAATCATGTACTCCCCCTTACTCATTTTCGAAAATTTTTTTTTCAAAATTTTGAAATGCAAATTTACATTTTTAATCGATTGTGGTTGTCATAATTAGTATTAAAAACAACATTAAAACCGATTCTGAGGCGGTAAAATTTTTTGTCAAAAATCATGCAAAAATTTAGTAAAATTTTGACATGTAAAGTTCCAGGATCCATAGCTTGCATATTTCAAACTGCCATAACTTTTGCAAAACTAAACCAATTTTCATGTTTGAAGGGATTTTTTTCATGGTTTGTCCTCTAAATTAATTCTGCATTTCAAATATATTCATTATTGAAAATAAAATTTTTTGGATTTTTTTGGTAAAATATCATGTAATAATCATGTATTTCAAACACGCATAACTTTGACAAAACTGAACTGATTTGGTCGTGGCCGTGCGATGAAGGTCGCTATCTTTGAGGGCAATCCAGCAATCTAAATACCAAATTTGGTGACTCTAGCTTTAATATTGTGGGAAATGTTCACCTTTTATCAATTTGCAATCGTCATGTTATCGATTTGTCAGCCTCCCAGTGGGCGTGGCACAGAAATCTTAACACTTGGTCTGACACGGGTATACACGAGTATATATTCCTAGTTTCAATTATTGAAAATTATTATTGAATTTATAAGATCAGCATTAAATTTAAAATTCAAGCTATGCTATTTTTTCAGTGTATTCAATTGTAATATTATTCATACTGCACTAACTACACTTATACTCACCACATCTGTCCCTAAATTACAAAATAAAATTATTATTATAAAACGTATGCCACATATAATTTACCAAATTTTACGGTGTATTTATTGTTATTAATTAATAAATGAATTGATTAAATTAATGATGAAGTATCTGTATTAAAAACAATAGTCATGCCTATTCAAAATAGCTGGTTTTTCTTTCAGTGTGTTCGCGACCACTAAAGTTTTACAGCTTCATAATAAGAATATAAAATTTATTAAGAAAACTGAAATAGCATACTAAAAAAAATAATAAAATAATAAATAGTGCTAAGTACAATGAGAAAATTTAAAACTGAATTTTGTTGTGTATGTTAATGAATAAATAATATACTCTATAATATATACCTTAATATTTATGCTCGTATTTAAAGAACAGATACAAAAATGGATTTGTTTAAGTGTAAATGTGATTTCTCTCAGTGTGTATGCATTTGTTTATATGCCAATTAATGTGTGAATTATTCAAGCCATTTTCTATCTAATTACAACACTCGAACACAATGGCAATTACGGCCGTAATAACGTCAAACAAGCGTTATCTGAATCTCAGATAGCTGAATCTCAGAGATACAAATGAAGCGTGTGGCAAGTGTCGCAGCTAGCGCGGAGCAGCCCAGTCATGGCCATGATGTCGCAACGGATGAAGCACTTCTGCCTCCAGCTGCGCCTCAAGTCCACGCAGCTCTTTATTCTCGCCGGATCGGTGGTGCTGGCGGTGCTGGTGTCGCTGCTCTGCATCGGGCTCACCATACGCTACGAGGTGGGTCACGAGGTGGCCAATCTGGGCGACGTCGACTACTGGAAGGATCGCGTCTCCGTCGAGCAGCAGCTCTGGTACGACAGGGCCATTGAGGAGCTGCGCCAGGCGCTGCGCCTGCAGCCGAAGCAGTCGCAGCCCCGAAATGTCCACATCCTGCTGGTCAACGGCATCGATGCACCCACGCTGGCGGCGTCCCGTTTCGCCGGCGCCCAGCACTCGAACTTCGTCTGGGATCGGTTTGCGCACACGGCGCGACTCAAGAACAGCTGCAGCCGCAGCTCGCCCTGCGACGCCGCCGACGTCTTCCGCGCCCTCTGGACGGGCGTGCCGCGCACAGCGGCCGGCGTGCCGCGCAACTGCAGCACGGCGGCGCAGCCGCTGAGCGTGCTGCGGCAGGCGCAGCTGGCGGGGCTGCGCACGGGCTTCGTAACGAATCAACGGATCACGGGCGCCACGGCGGCGGCGCTCTACGCGCACGTGGCCCGGAGCAGCTGGGAGTGCGATGGCCTGATGCCGGTGGGCGCCCTGGAGGCCGGCTGCGAGGCGGTGGCCCAGCAGCTGATCTCGGGCGCGGCGGGCCAGGCGCTCAATGTGCTGCTCGGCGGCGGCCGGCAGCTGCTGAGCAACCAGGTGCCCGCCTTTGGGTGGGATCCGCTGGTGGAGCTGCTGTGCCGCGCCAGAGCCGGACGCAACTTGCTGCGCGACTGGCGCCACCAGCAGCTCAAGCTGCAGCCGAGCAGGCGCTTTGAGCTCGTGCAGCAGGCGCAGGAGCTGAGCGCGATCAATGGCAGCAGCCTGGACCATCTGCTGGGCGTGCTGGCCAACGGGGATTTGAGCGGCAACAGCCGGGCGCCTGCGCTCCAGCTGATGCTCAATAAAACGCTGCAGGTGCTCCGCCGGCCCGAGGCGGGCCACCTGCTGATCGTGGAGCACCAGGTGCTGGGCCACATGCTGGCCAGGCGGGAGCTGCAGCTGCTCAACGAGACGCTGGCCGGCCTCATGGGCCAGGATACCCTGACTCTGGTGCTCTTCACCAACGGCGACTACCTCAGCGCCAGTCGCGATGTCAGCGGGGAAACGGAGCTGGTTAGCAACCTGGATGAGGCGTTCGGCGGCACGGAGCGGGAGTTGCAGCGCCGACTGCAGCGGTTGCCATCGGAGAGCCTGCTCTTCGCCACGGGTGAGTGTGAGCTCCGGGAGAGTGGCGAGAAATGCGTTAAAGACACCTTGCTCCCGCAGGACCCAAGTCCCTGCTTTTCTATGGTGTGCACGATGAGACCTACCTGGCTCAAGCTTTGTCCTACGTTCTGGGCATCGACGTCTTCGGCCGGCAGCTGTAACCAAAAAGGCTTTACTTAGCTCTACATCAAATCCACCTAGGGTAAACATATTTTATTTTAAGGAATTTCCTGCAGTTTAAAATCGCTTTGGCTCGTTAAGATTCATCGAGCGACCTTAAGTACTAGACACAAACTATTTAACAGTGATAAAAGCATGAGCGAGAGTTCAACTTTTCTCTTTAAATATTCAGCAATATATGGTTGCCACATTTGGTACAAATGTACATTGTTTTTTATACTCTTTCACGAAGTGAAGAGAGTATACTGGGTTTGCGCCATGTCCGTCTTATTGTCCGACCGTCCGTCTGTCACTGTATATATGGTATATAGTCTATATAGTGTAGTGTTACGATACGCCCTCTGGGCAATTCGATATGAAGAGAGACAGAAATTATTTGGATTCATTGCAGGCGTGGCAAATCGATAAAACTGATATATCTCGTTCAGTTTTAATGCTAGATACATCGAATGTTTCAGATAGATTACTACTGAGCTCCTCTAGAGGCAAAAACAATTTTTTCGGACATGTCCCCTGGGGGCGTGGCTTATCAATAAAATCTATACTCGCACAATTTTAGAGCAAGAGCAGCCAAATTTGGCCGTTTTTCAATGACTTCCTTCAAGATCAAGTTGAAAAATGTTTTCAAAATGACAATATTAGTTACTGTTTGAAGTCATTAAAGTGTGAACGAGTATTGCGCAGTCGGTTACGCCCGACTGCAACGTTCTTACTTATTTTTATTAAAAGATCACCTTGAAGAAAATAAGAAAAATAAAATAAAATAACTCAGATAAATTAAAGCGCATTTGTATTTTTTTTGGGGCTATGTAAACTTGAACTAGTAAACTTTATTGAATGCTATAAATCGAATTGCAATTAGACAACAACGCTGCTGGTGGCAGTTGCCGCTGGGGCCGCACTTGCCGCAGTTGCCACAGCCGGTGGCACCGGCAGCAACCAATTGAAATGGGGCGTCGGCAGCGTCGCTGCGGCAACTGGCGGAGGCAGCTCCAACTGTCGGGTTGCCCCCGTTGCCGTCGATGTTGCCGCAATGCGCGGCACGGGTCGCAGCACATGGGAGCTGGGTCATTTGACGGGCAGCGGGGGCAGCATGTTGTGGGCGACATTCGACAGCTGCCGCAGATGGTTCGCGTGGACGTACTGGAAGGCCGAGGAGCGCTCCAGCTGCTGGGACAGATAGAGTTCGCCCAGCGAGTAGAAGCGCCGCTGGTCGAAGGCCTGGAAGGGGAAGCCCCCGAAGCGCGGGGCGGCCGCGTAGCTCTTGGGCGTGGCCGTCGGGTACAGGGCGCAGTGCGGTGGGCGTGGCAGCACATAGGGCGCAGCCGTTGCGGCGGGCTGCAGCGGATGTTGCTGCTGATGCTGATGCTGATGCGGCAGCTGCAGTTGATGCTGCTGCTGCTGCTGATGCTGCTGCTGTTGATGCTGATGATGTGCATTGAAGAAGTCCATGCTCTTCAGATTGTCCAGCATTTGATGCGAGGCCTGGTGCTTCTTCAGGTAGGCGTAGCTGCAAGAGGGGCGTGGCTGAAAGGTCAACAGGTCAACAGGCTGTGCGCTTAGCTGCTTACCGGCGAAAGGACTTGCCGCACTGCTGACAGGGATAGATGCCATCGCTGGCCTCCTCGCCGGCCGCCTTGTGGCCGGCCTCAGCGGCTCCGCCGCCGCCGCCGCTGCTGCTGCCGCTGGCGTTGTTGGCGCCGTCGCCGCCGCTGCTGCTCGGCCGCTTCTTGCCGGGCTGCATCTCCGACTTGGGCTTGTGCCAGCGACGATGCGAGGCCAAATTGGCCGGACAATTGAAAACCTGCAATAGAGCGCTTTCGTTAGCTGACGTTTGGCCCAAAAAGTGGCAAGAGCATCAGCTGAAATTTACAATTGAGCTTTGGAAATGCTGCCATAAGTAAAAAAGCTTTTAAAATCAGTTGAGCTATTAAGGCTGCCTGCTAACTTGCTAGCTTCACAAACTTTTTAGCGGGCTGCAGTCAGTAAAAGTGTACAAAATGTATATTTATTTATAAAAACTCAGTGTCTTTTGCTATTAAATTTACTATAAAAAAGTTAGCAAGTTATCAGTCAACATAATTAAGCCAAGTATTGTGTTGCAGATAACAGTGAGCTTTAAGAAACTTGTCAACACTTTAGCTAGAAAGTCCAGTAAGAGACACAGTAAGCTCAGAAAATCGTAGTGTGAGAAAATTATAATAAATAATAATCATAAACCAGAAAATAGTTATTCAGATAAGCTGCATATATATATATATATATATATATATATATTATAAATATATTATTATAATACATATTTATATTACATAATATATGGGTCTTTGATAAAAAATTACCAAATATCTGATATAACTTAATTATCATAAGTTTTTAAAGGCGTAAGCCTTTTATTGCCAAAGCAATAAGTACAGGCTTTTGTTGCTTATATAATATAAAAGAATTGTATGAAAAAAAATAAATTAAGCTACTATTAATATATAAGAATGCGCAACAGGACATAAAGCATCTTAAAAGCAGCTTTAAGCTGATTTGTCTTGTTTAAAGCTTACGCAAAAAATCGAATAATATTAAGTGCACACAAGAAAGCTCACTTACAGCTTAAAGCTTTACCAACTATTCTTCACCCTTTCTAACAAGTGTAATTGTTATTATGAAATATAGCAAAATTAATCCAAAAGCTCAAGTGTTGCAGCCAATGTCATTAAGAGCACGGCAATCGTGGGAACGCGCACCTTTTCGCACTCGGAGCACTTGTACTCGATGTGGACGATGCGAGGACAGCGGTGCTGGGCCAGCATGAAGGCGTCGTCGTAGACGGTGCGACAGAGCTGACACATGTAGTCGCCAATCTTGTTCTCGATGCTGGCCAAGATGGCCTTGGCCTCCTCGGTGATTTCGACGACATTGAAAGCCGGATCAATGTCACCTTTGCGCACCACCAGCTCCTCGTCGTCGCGCAGCTTCCGTATGATTGTGCCGGACACGGGGCTGATGGTCTCCTCATCGATGGCCGCGTGCTTGCGCAACTTGGTCCGTCTACGCTCCGGCTTGTGTTTGCGCAACAGCGACGAGTGCGCCGGAGCTGCAGCTGCAGCTTGTGCAGGATTAGCGGACGCGTCTCCGGCGTCGCCATCGCCACCGTCCCCGCTTAGATCCATGTAAACTTTTTCCGCTGGCGGCTGCTCCTCGACAGCGGCTGCGACGGCCTCCGCCTCCAGTTCGAGGCACTCCTTTGCCGCCGTGCCAAAGTCACGTTCAAAGAGCTTGGCCAAGCCACTGACCGCCTGCTGGTGCAGCTCCTCATCCTCGTAGATCAGCTCGTGACGTTTCAGCGCCCTCACCTCCGGCTGCTGTTGCTGTTGCTGTGACTGGCGGCTTTGTTGTGGCCGCAGCTCATTGTCATCATCCACAGCATCGTCGTCATCGTTGCCCAGCACGTCCACGAAGACCTCCTCCTCGTCCTCCTCCGTCGCCTGCACCAGCCCAGCTGCCTCCGCCGGCTCAGCATCGTCGTCGTCGTCGTCGTTGACTTGTATCGTGTCCTCGTCCTCGTCCGTGTCCGTCGCATACTCGTTGTAGTCATGGGAACTGACAACTGTTTCATCCTCATCCTCGGTCAACACAATTGTCTCGTTCTCCTCGTAGTGGCCGCCGGCTGGCGTCCTGGTCACGCTCGATTGACTTGCCGGAATTTGCGCAAAGTTACTTTTGCCGTGAAAATTACTTTTATCAAACAAACCGTAGCAGCCGCCCCCCAGTTGGACCTGCTGCGGCTGCGGCTGCGGCTGCTGGAAGTAGCTTGTGGCAGCTGGCGGTTGCATGACCAGCACGGCGTGCGGCCGCCACAGGTAATTCTCCTCGGACATTAATCTCTGCCGCTTCCGCGGCGGCGACGGCGTCGATGGCGGCGTAATTGGCACTATGTTCGTGGCGGCCCGCAGCGACAGATCCAACGGGGAGAGCAGCGAAATCGACGAACGATGCCCGCTAAATTGCGCAAATGTCTCGTTGATTGCCGGCAGTGGGCGGCACTCGGCGTAATGTGCTTGTGGGTGTGGCAGCGCCGGGGCCTGGCTCACTTGACTCATATTCAACATATTTACGGTGCGGACCGAGTCCTTTCGCAGCTCTTTGCGTCCTGTTCGTTCAGTTAAAGCAGGCGAAGCTGCTTTAATCTTTATGGGAATTGTATTTTATTTAGTTATTTTGGTAAACCTTTGTGTGCTGACTGTAAATTGAAATAAATATCAATCAATAATCAAATTTTAAAAGTAATATGTTAATTCAATTATTAGTTTTATCTCATAATAATGATGATGTTTGAAATAATTTATGATATATATATATTTTCTTAGTTATTACGCATTTCGGCGAAATTTTCAATTGTTTAAGCAATAAGATGAATTTTTGATATTTTTTTATTAATTATAAAATGCTAGCTAAAAATTTAAATTCAAAGGATAACGATTTTTTAAGCAACCTGTAGCTGCCAGCACCTTAAGCTCTCAAAGTGGGTTCTGCATATTAAAATATATTAAAATATATTAAAATATGCAATATTATATTTTTATACCATAAAGAATATAAGAATATTTTCTCAGCCGCTGCGCTTGACCCCCACGATGGAAACTTTTAAACTAAGAAATTTTTACAACGTAATAGGAGCATTCAAATCTATGTACAAACCAAAGCCAAAAGTTTGTAGTATTTGAAATGCGTTTTTTCATAATTGGGGCGAGTGGGAGGAGGTATCCAAAATCCAAAATATTCTTGAGCTGCGTATGTTTCACGCGCACGTGCCGAACCATGCCGAATTTGGTGGCTCTAGCTCTTATAGACTAGGAGAGATGCTAAGAAACCCAAGAAAAAATTAAGTATTGCAATCGATTATTATCGACATTTGTGAAACGGTGCAAAATATCGACAAAAAATTATAAACTCGTATTGCGTACTGTATTACAGAATCTATAGTCGTTTAGTTTGAGTTTCTAGCTTTTGTAGTTTCCGAGAACGCTGCGTTCATACAGACGGACAGACGGACGACTCAGATCGACTCAGCTCGTCGTGCTGATCAAGAAAATATATACTTTATGGGGTCTGAGAAGCTTCCTTCTGCGTGTTACATACATTTGCACAAAACTATTATACCCATTTTTAATGGGTTCAGGGTATAAAAAACAGGGTTTGTGTTCTTAACTTTTCACAAGCGCTTTTTAATTAATTTTATTGTTTTAAATATTCGAAGAGTTTTTGAAAAGATAAACATAATTTGACCACATTTTGATTTTTAGATTTTTTCTTCACTTGATTAATATTAAATGTCAGAGTATGTTAAATAATATATTTTGCAAAATTCATAAATGTTTGGCGAAATTCTCAGAATTATATATAATTTATTGCGGTATAACGGTGCTTCTTATAAATAAATTTTGGAATTGTTTTTATAAATAAATTATATTAACTTTCACATCTAGTTTATAGTTTAATTATAGCAGCTTATAAATATTTAAATTAAATTACTTTAATTGCACTAATTGTCCGCACATGGTATGCACTTCTTTATTAATTTTCACAACCGCACCCGGATTTTTTTACCGTTGCACGCAACCTGCTCGTCGCACCCGTCGAACTGAACTGAACCGAACTTCGCTGCGAGGACGTCAGGGCCGTTGGGTCACCTGTCGCAATGCCAGCCAGCGAAATTGGGTTTGAATGCGAAGCCAATGAAAGCCAGCACAGGCCAGGCCCACCCAGCCACCCCAAACACCCTGTTCGGCACGCGCCCACACACGGCCAAACCTCCCCCCCCCAGGCAGGATGAGACATTGGCATCTGCTTGGGTTGTCGCCCTCTCGCTCGCACACTGCTGTGGAATCCTCCGCGAGCTGGCTTTCGATTCGCTCGCAGCGCATAGCGGGAGAGTCTCTACCCCCCCTCTCCCACTCGCACTTGCGCGTGGAATTGAGGCGCATGCGCTGCCACGCCCACAGCCAAAGCCAAAGCTTGAGAGCAATGCGGGTTTTTTGGCTGCGCTTTTTGTGCTGCTCGGTCGCCAGAGGGCGCTGCTGCTGCCGAGCATCTGTTGCGTCGCAGCGCTCATTGGACAGCACATGACAATGCCACGCCCCCTTGTGGCCAAAGGATTTGTCGCACAGCATGAACGGAATTTCATTGAATTGCACATGAAGAATTTCAATGCAATGCATTGGAGTTTCCAGCGCTTCACCATGAGGCGGTCGAGGGGGGGGTCTGCATGTGGTGTGGGGGGTGGGGATGGGGGCTAGGGTGGGCGCCTTTTGTTGCGCTGCCTGCAAATTTTGTTGTTGCTGTTGCTCACATTTTCCTTACTTTTCAGACATGTCCATGTAGTGTAGACATTTTAAGATCCAAAAGGATTATTTTTTTGCGTCTGTGTGTGTGTGTGTGTGTGTCTATTTTCCTCGTTCATTTTTACATTTTAATTCCACTTCCTGCGCATGTGAGCAATGCAATTCCAAAATGGCGCCCGCCCAGTTGTCCCTTTAAAGTTCACAATAATATTCCTTTAAATTCAAAAAATATATTTAATAGGGCCGCGTCGCTGCTGACGCCGACGTCGACAGTGCTGCCAACTGCAGCTGGAAGACAAGGACGTCTAATAAACAGGAATGTAATTATGAAGTTTTTGTGCAGCTCATAACCAAATTAAGAGTTCGCGTACCATGGAAAAAACGAAAACTTAAGCAAACAAGGGGGCGCTAGATGCATGTGCTCGACTAGCAGTTACCCTGTAGATAGCAAATTACATATGCAAACAGAAAACTCAATACATTTTTCCTAAATTTCAATCATTGTTTTATTATTTTTCATGAAATTTTAAATTTAATTTTGATGAGCAGCGAGTGAAAATAAACAGAATTTTAAAAAAATTATATTTTCAAACACTTTACTATGTTTCCTAAGCTCCTAGCATGGTCAAATATATTTTTATCAGAAACTACAAAATTCTTTCAAAATTATAGTTTATCACATATTTACAAAAAAAAATATGTAATGAGATATATATTTTGGCCCGATTTTAACAACTTGACTTGAGTAGAAATCTCTTTGATTTACTCTGTGTGTATTTTTACGCAACTTAAACAACTTTAACCAATTGTGCCAGAACAGGGTATCGAAAAGCGCTGAAAAAGTTAACCATTAAGTTTTTGAGCTTTTTCAAGAATTTTTTCACCTTTCACAATTTTTATTTTCTTTGAGCCAGGTCAACAAGAAGTTTCGCTTTGCGGTTTCGTTTAGCCAGAGCTAATTGTCAGTTCGTCAAGGTCTGAAATGGAGGATAAGGCCGAGACGTGATGTCTCATTAAAATAGCTGTGGCCTTTGCGAGTCGTTATAGAGCCTTGTTTGGCGACGTCTCGATCCCTGCCAGCCTGTTGCTGACACTTGGGAAGCTGCACTGTAATTAGGCCGGCAACATTTTTCACTCATTTGCATGCCAGCAGCGTCGTTGATTTTTTTTAAAGGCTAATTGCACAGGTTGCCTCAGGTTGCCGCCGGTTGCTTTGCACATGCTCGAGTGTCAAATTACACGCGTAGCTATCAAAACCACAACTAACCCTGCCTTCTGCCCCCTGCCCCCGCCCAGCGCAACACGTTGGGTGCCACCCTTAGCCAATGGGGTGGTTGGTTGACTTGCGGTTTTTTGGTTCGAACTCGTATCTATTTACCCATAGGGTGGGTAATGGGCTCTTAATTAGGCTCATATGATATTTGAAAATCCATTTACGATATGTTTATTTGTGGGAGATCATAGATTCAAAGATTAGCTAAGCATGCATAGGAAAATCCAATGAGGCAAGTGCTGAGCCTGTTCCGGTGATAAAATCTGGATATTTGGTTCATTGGAGACAAGTGCAGAGAGTATGATATAATCAATCCACCTCATTGCATTGTAAATCTGATTAAAGGTTTTACAATAGAGAAAAATTTGGCACTGATTTTTTTTGCCAATATACAAGATCAACTTATATAGATAAAAAAATATAGTTCGCAATTTTGCTTGACATATCTGAAGAAAAAGAACTTAAATTTCAAATTATACCTAAGTATTTTAAATTTACAATAAAATATATCCTGTTTATACCAATACAAAGCATATATACCAGGTTTTGTCAAGATAGCTTTACTTAAGATTTAGTTTAGAGTCAGATGCTGCTAAGCTAATTTTCCTGATCGATCTATATACCTTATGACGTCGGAAAGCTGCTCATCAATGCACAACATATTAAAGACATCCTATAATAAATTTTTAACCTTGAGAAAGCTATTTTAGTTTGGGACAGATTTTTAAAAAATTAAAGAAATATTTTAGTTTTTAAGTTTCCATACCTCTAATTTGGGGCTTAAATATCTGCATTAAAGCGCTATAAACTCAATTAAAAGTACTCTTCATTGATATTCGGGTATTATAAAAACAACATAATTTGAACAAACTTTAAAAACCACCCAAATTAAAATTTTTTATTTTCAAGTTTAGTTCAAGATATAAAAAATTAGTTTCTGTGGGGACTATTGAGTATATTGCAAATATTTTAAGATTTATAGCTACACTGATATTATTATAACTACGAAAAATCTTTTTTCTAAATTTCTCTATCGTCTAAATATTTCAAATGCTTTCCAACATAAGCTCAATTGGACGTGGTTCACAGCCTGTACGAGTTGTTGTTGTACGTTCTTCCGGACATTAGAAACTTCCTGTGGGGCATGCAGAGAACAAAACGATATTGCCGAACCCGTCAGGTCGGTGGCATTTTTGCCAGTTGGCAACGTTTGATGACCTTTAATGGAAGTCCGGGCATAGAAATATGCGAGTCGCAGGGCCACACTTAATTGTCGTGGGGCTGAATGATGTTTTTTCTTTTTTTTTAAATTTTATTCCTTTTTTCAGGGGCTACTTTTAATTAGAGTGGCATGGAAGTATGCCTGCGGCGTTTCGTATCGGCGACTGCAATTCTTATGCAAATGCGTTTAATTACAAAACTGTGAAACAGAATTACGCAACATTGCGTTATTTTAGTGAATTACTCGCCAGCTCCAAGCTGAGAGACCTCGGCAAGTTCGTGTATTTAATTGGCCAACTCAACGCCTTTTTAATTACGAAAACTTCTTGGCCCAAGGAACCCCGAACCGAACTGAACAAAATTGCCAAGTGACGCCAGCCAGGCACTCGAATAACTGCTTAGTCTTAGCCTGGTTAACAATTTCCATTCATTCAATTTCATTTTTTTATTCCACTCAAATTGAATTTGGAGACGACTTTCTTGCGAGCAAAATCGATTTTGATTGATTCAATTTGGTCGCGTGTGATAGCATGTCACACATACAAACAAGAGTGCGCCAGACTATAGAGTTCTACAGTAGCTAGTGCTACAGTGGAATCAGAATTTGTTCAAAAATACCCATTTGGTAGCCGAAATCTATTAAACACAAATATATTTTTTTATTTAATATTTTCAAACTATTTTCTTCTTTAATAAAAAAGTTGAAAAAAATTACATTCATAACTTTAATTAAGCTTATGTAATCACATCACATTTTATCTATCAGGAATATCTCTCTGTTAATAACGTTGTCATTGAGATAAGAAAAATATATGATAAGACACAGGTGATGACATGTCACTAAGGTCGTCATGTAAGCTCAAGACATATCATTGAAAACGTCACAAATGACCCGATTTCTTTCTGGAAAGTACTTGACCAGCCATCATAGTATAAAAACAACGTCAACTATTCAGAAAGGTAGCGCCCCTACCCACTAAGCTATTCCAAAGCTGAGGCCAGAGAAAATTGAAAAACTGAAAAACGCGCCCTCATGTAGAGACTAATAGAAAAATGTTTATAGATAAAAAGGCGACAAATTGAATTTGCAAAGGTCACACATAAGTGTGACACTTGATAGCAGGCATTTGCACTTCACGAAGGACACGAAGTCCTTAAGCGGCAACTTGCAGGAATGTGCCTGAGATTGGGCTTTTCCATTTGAATTTCCATTTACTTGCTATATTCACATTATTTCTTTTTTCTTTTGGCAAATTGAATTTGCGAAATGATTTGATTGTGCGTTAAAAAGCCTTCGGATCAGGGTGCGACCCGCATTGCCACCCCTTTCTGGTATAAAAAGGCCAAGGTGAACCGCATTAGGGATTTTAATTAACTGGCAAAATGGTTGGATACTATATCCATTAAAATATCATATTACATAAACTACAAACGATTTTTTATTCAGCTTGCTGCCAAGCTAAATGGGTTGGAAAGGTTTTAGTGGCTTAAATTATAACGGGTCAGTGATAGACTTTGATATGTTATTATTGAGTATTTTTAGGGGTTTTTTATTATTGTAATTTGTAGTTAACTTTTGCTAATACATGATTACTTTGTCAGTTGGAAATTTAAAAATTTAAAAGGGCAAACGAAATATCAATAAAATTACGTAGAATTATAATTGGATTACAAATTCGTTAATATATTTTTTTTGGTGAATGTATCTTAAATAATCGTAAAATTTGAAGCCGAATATATTAGTATGATTTTTTAAAATTTATATACAAAGTTTATTCTAATGATATAAAAAATTGATTTTTTTGAATTTGTGGAAGTTAAAAGTTGAATTAACAAAGTTTGTTTATATTATTTAAATATAAATAAATATAATAAATATAAAATTAAGAATTATATAGTATTCTAGAATCTCGTTCTTTGAACAAATCTTGCTCTAATAACAATAAATACTAACAAATCTATCACCCTCCATCAGTAAGATTCAGATCTCTCTGGACTAAGCTCGAAATTTCGCATTCATATTTGGCTTCCCCGATCGACTGGCCATTGAACATATTGTTTTTCTATTAATTATACACAAATGACATAAGAAAATTGCGGCCACAATGCGCACATATGGCTTCCACCTACTTACTTCTGCGGGCGTGGGGATAAAAACCGCAAATGTCCCGCGGGAAATGCAAGAAGCAGCGGGCAAACACGCGATAGCCGAAGATAATCACGATAATCGGACGCTGCACTCGGTCGCTTTAAACGATTTTCAATATGTGCGACGTTGTGTCTGGGGAAAAGCGTTCCACCTATGACGCACAATGGAAAACTCAATGCGGAAAAGTGCGCGCCACACACAAAAAAGAAAAATAAATTGAAGGTAGCTGGCAACAATCGGCTTATGGTGCAGGCGGGGGGTTGACCTCTGACAGCCCTGCACGGCCGTGTCCTTGCGGTAATTACGTATCCTTTGTTTGCTGTTGCACATGTGTGCATGTACACACATTGACAAAGCAAGGTGGTGGGCGGGGTGAGGGTGGGTATCTAAAAGGTGAAAAATGATTTATATGTGCTTGTTATGTGAGAGCCTACATTTTTTAAATTTACATATTGAATCTCTGGCTTTTATAATGTCAAAGAGATACATATATCGGTATTTATCGAGTTTTGAAAAAATATTTGTTGATTTGTAGAAATTTGAACAAGTTATCGAAACAATTCATATAAACTTACTCTACGTATATTATACACTCAGCGAGAAGATAAAGAATTGTGTATATAAATCATTATTAAAACCAGATGGAAATTTCTTCATTTGAGATGAAATATATTCGCTTTCTGAACTCTGCAACAAACCCTATTTTGAACATTTTCAATAGATATAGGTTATAAAAAAAGAATCTCCACCTTTGCTCACACACTATCTCATTTTATTCGCGTGGTCACCTGCATGGCAAACACCTTGGGTATATCACCGGTGACCTCGACTATTTCGGTGAAGAACTTGTAGCTGCCTTTGACCAGATCCTCCGGTTTGAGCATAGTTATCACATCTATGTTGCGTAAGGAGTAATTGCCCACACGTATGGGACATATGAGGATCTCGCTCAGACGTATAGAGCTCATAAAGAAATTGAGATAATCGGGATTATTCAGAAAGGCACAAAAGTCCAGGTTTTTCACTTCGAATAGCTTTAGAAAATTCTGGTCACCATCGAATTTAACACGCAGATTAACATTCATGATGAGATAGTTGCTGCCCAGCTCACGATCCAGCTTTACATAGATATCAAAGTGTATTCGATCCGCGTGTATATTGGTTACGGCCTTCATGAACTGCCTATCGCCATGGACTCTAATGCGCTCTATGCTCACAATGGACTGTAATGGAATATCATTTTTAAAGGATACATTTTTTCTTTGGTATTTACCTTGGGTCTGAGGTCTTCTTTGCTTTCAGACGAATCATCCAAACTTCGCATATGCACTAGAGTGAAAACCCACAATAGTACTAGAATCAGTTTCATATTGAAATGATGTCATCCTCGCTTTTTAAGCAATATAAATAGCACTAAAATTATAATCCAAATTTTATTTAATGTGCTTCATTAAAATTTTAAATTAAACTGTGCAGAAGCCAGATCGGTTGACATTTACCCCATATAACAAATTATAACCATAATACTGGAATTTAAGTTTAAGAATTTAAGTTCTGCCGCATTAAATTCCAGTTTTAACATCAAATACACTTCATAGTTATACTGTCAAATTGATTGAATAATCAGATTTAGTTCATATTACTCTAATGAAAATATTTTCTTTATAGCTACAAAAAGAATGTTAACGTAATTAAGTTATTGTTAGAGGTGCTTCATCGTTCCGCATTTTGTACACTGTGGCTTATTTTCTAGTTTAAAGGCAATTTGTCAACTACACTTACTGCCATATGTCACCACCTAGTCGACGTCTCAATTAGCTAACCGGCGGATATGTGCGCAATCAGGGCTCATTCATTAAGCGAAACATGAAACAAACGAGTGTGCGATATAACCAACTGCTCCTATATATGCTATAGTATACAGTTCCTACTATATATAATATATATGTATATAGTTGCCCAGGAAGCAGCAAAGTGTTGAAAAGCCAATTAGCGTTGCTTTTGCCAAATGACAGGAAGGAAGCCATAACCACAGCCAGAACCACAGCGACAGCCGCAGGCAGAAGCAGCAGCAACAGCAGCAGCAGCAACAGCAGCAGTTGCAGCAGTGGGTGCGTGTAAATGTGGAAATGGCAACTGTTTGGAATGAAAAGTTGAAAATTTATGAAAAACCGCACGCAGCGTCAACACCTCGATGAGCCAAGGAGTGAGAGAGGTGACCAGTCAGCCAGTCAGTCAGCCAGCCAATCAAGCAGCTCTCTCAGTGATGTACACCTGGTGGGCGCTGCTGTGCGGCAGTTATGGAGATGGGCGCCTTGCGGATGTATCAAACAAGACACGAGACGAACACGGATATAAATATCATTAGGGTCAAATAAAAATATCATTAAGAGAAGACGACAAAACATCAAAAAATTACTTTTATACTACAGTACAGGACGAGTGGAAGTCTGTGAAGGCACTTATAGATTAGTATTAAACAATATGTAAAATTTGTATATAATAAAATAAAAATATTTTTTAAATTTGATTTAGGTTTCACATATTTACATAGAACAAAAAACATTTATTGATTGTGTTTAAAAGCTATGTAGATCATTTAACACTATATCCTATACCAAGTAAAATGATAATTACTATTATAAAGTAATTTATTAAAAAGACTTTAAGACTTTTGTTTCGTTTGACGTTCTTAAATAATTAATTTTTTGTGTTTACATATTTAAATATTAATTACATATTGGTCATATAAAAAAGAATTATTTTTCATAATTTAAAAGCTTTAGTTTCTTGATTTATTTTTAATTTAAGTGGTAAGTTATCTATTTATTTTCAATCCAATTTTATTTTTAAAAATTTGAACTCGAATTTAACTGTTATAACACGAATAAATCGTATTGAGTACCTGCTCGTGACACGACATTAAGCAGAACGAGGCGCCCCAGTCTACGCAGGTGTTGCGTAATTTTCTGCGTCATTTAATTAAGCCGATTCACTGGGTGGTTTTGGGGCAGGCATAGGGGAATGGGTAGACGGAGAGTGGGGGCCATGGTGTCTAACTAACGATTGGGCTTAGGTAGCTTACTCCGTCAGCCTCATGTGTGGGCGCACTTTGGTAATTAACTCACATGTTCATGTTTATAATTCATAATGTTTTGCCTTAATTATTTATTCATAAAGTCTAATAGTGTGTGCCTGCAGCTTAAAGGTTAGGCAGCTTAGTTCCTATTAATTGGCACAAACAAGTGCCCCAGACCAAAATACAACATTGATACAATGTCCAATAAACTTAAATAGAACTCTTAACAATAATTATCGTAATACCGTAATATTCATTTAAGGCTTGCGCACACGCGTGTCGGCCAGAAAACAGGCTACCACCTGGTCGGCATTGTCGGCATCGTGCAGCGTCACCTGCAGCCGGGTGGGCACCTCCGGCTGATTGCTGGCCACGGGCAATAGCAGCCGGTAGGTGACATCCTCGCCAGCATCCAGTGGACAGTAGGCGCCGTGCAGCAGATTTTTGCACACATCACTCCGCTCCGCCTCCAGCTCATAGGGAATGGTCACGCCCAGCGAGGTCAGGTGCACTCGCGCGGTCAGATGATGCATGGAATTGCGTGCTGCAATCAAAAAAAAACCGATTATATAGATTGGTATACATATACAAATTTATCTCAATAAGAAAATGCGTTTGTCGTGTTGGGTAAGCTTATTTTATGTAACTATAATTCCACTTGGGTTCAAATTTACTCTCGAAGCTTAAAATGGAAAGTGTTAGTGTTGGAGATTTTAAGGGAAAATGCGCGAAAAACTGTTTTTTTTTTATTTAGGTTAATCTCTTTAAAATATTATTTGAGTTAGGGTCTTGCGATAGAAGGAGTATTTTTTAAATTTAACACGGGCGAGAAATAATTGAATATGTGAATTTGGATGAAAAACCCGGCGAAGCAGGGTATTATATTGATACTTACTGGCAACAAACTGTATGGCTATGTTGGACTCCGAACCCTTTAAGAGATCACAGGGTAGCGTATCGCAGTCATCGATTTGCACCATCAAAGGCAGTGGACTGTTAAGATTGGCGCCTGGTTTGGGAATGCCTCTAATTAGTAATTATTTGAGGAGTTTTTTTTGATGGGTCTACTTACATTGCCTGACGGGTGTATCAGCGTGGGCAAATGTCCAGGTCAGTGCAAAGATCAGGCACATATATAAACAAACTTGATTGGCAGACATTTTGTGATTTTTATTTTTCTTGTTGTTAAGAATTATTTTCAGCTCTTTTAACCGTACTCTTCCAAAGCAGTTTTAAATGTAATACCATTTAAAAAGAATCGCAGCCTTTTATATCAATTTGAGCCAAAATGGGTGCTAGAGTTCGCCTGCACTTGCCAGCTAATCTAATCGTCCTAGTTAAGAGACCATTTTATTATACCATTTTATTATAAGTAGCTATCAATATAGGTTTGCTAATCTATTGTTGAATTCGTTTAATTGTTTGTCTGCCATTCGAAATATTAATGAAATTGAAAGTGTTATGTGTAATGTAATTAAGGAACAACAGGAGTTCGGTTTTCACTGGAGATATGTAAAATGGTAATCATTGATAAAAAAATGTTGTGTTCCCTATGAAGTTGCATTATTTCTAAAGAACTGAAGAGTATGCTTATTAGTACTATATTATGGCTATTAATGATGTTAAAAATCTTACCAAATTCTCTTAGAATATTATGTTGAAATGAAGGTTTATGCGTTTTTATAGTCATTACTAAAAATACTAATTTTTACTATATTAACAATTTCATATAATAAAACGCTCTTTATACTATCAATTAATATTAATGTAAGTATCTTTAAAGGAGTCACGATATTCTCCTCGGAATATTTAAAGTACTTGAACTATAAAATTTAAATTTATTATTTCAGTTTAGAGAGAATTAATTTAAATTATTTTCCATTACTCATAATTTGTATGATTATGGGGACACTTCAGTTATAAAACTGCAACATGAGTCACAACACATACCTCCAATGTAGTTTCAAAAGCTAAGCAGCACTCAAGAGCCCTTACACCGCCGAAAAACACATGTCCCTGTCGTAGATACGCCCAGTGCAGTTGTACTCAGGTGCCAGCCAAGATAAGATGACGAACCCAACACCTGTTGATGCCGAACTAACTCAAGTACAGTTAAACGCGCTATTTGCGCTTATCTTCGGTAGCGATAATAAAATTAGCAAACGATTAGCTAAATGCGCAAAACAAACAAACAAACATTTTCTGTTGCATATTTTCAGGCGGTTCTGGTTAAACCCCTCCTTCATAAAGCTGCCTGGTATGATTTAGCCTGTTTCACTCGCTTCTCCCTGCTCAGCTATGTATACGTCGACAGCACATTAACGTCAATTTATATGCATAGGCAATTTGAAGCAAGTTTTACACAATTTCTTACACCCACTTGACTTTAGAAGTACTACAAGCAGTACCAACAGCACCACCCCCACCCCCAACCACCACCCAACAAGTAGCAGGATGTCAAGGGGTGAACTTCTTGTATCCACTCAGCTGGCACTTGTGCCTAAATTTCATCAATATTCTCATATTTTCTTCTTTTTTTAAATTTCAACTGTTTTATATGCAAATTAGCTAAGCGATTTTCCACAGATTGCGAGTAAGTTGATTTTGTTGTTTTTTGTAAAATTGATTTTTAAATATTTACGTCTTGATTATTAAAATGGTTAAATGATTGGCCTGCCCTGTTTTCAGTCGGGGTGGATTTCAAGAGCATTCAAGTGCTTGGACAATTATTTTAATTTGCATATTTCATAATTAATTTGCAAGTCAATGAGAGTTGAAATTTATTTTATTGGAACGCATATTAAGGATTTGATAGTATGTGGGGTTTAATCAGACTGGTAATAAATTAAATATTAGGATTATTGACTACATAATAAATGATCTTATTTGTAAAAAAAATGATCTTACTTGTAAAAATATTAAAAAAAAACAATTTTTTTTTTAAATAAAAAATGTATAGCAATATAATGCAAACATAAAAAACAATTTGAATTCCCATCAATGTTAATCTCAAAACTCTAAAAATTTTATGAAAAATCCTACGAAAAGAACTATTCTATTTACTATTTAATTTTATTACTTTGTAATTAATTTTAAGTTTTCACTTTTAAAGCAAACACTCGAGCCCGAAAGTATGTATACTGAAAAATATTACCTGCAATTGCCACAGCAATTTTCTGCCTCAAAGCTTGTGTGTTTTTCACGGAAATATTTCAACATTGAAATGTGGAATTTCCATTTTCGCTATAACCAAAGTCAAAAAATGAGTAAATACCGAAATTATAAAGCAGAAGTCAAATCCCTCGAATTATGTGCGAAAGCCTCAAAGTAAAGTTTTAATTATGTATGGCTGCACTTTGAATGCACAAAGAGTTCCACATATTTATGCAAATAGAGTAAACATTTTTCACTGGCTTGCAACGGGTAAATGTTTGTGCATATTTCTGGCCAGCAAAAATGGGTGGATAGGGCCGGGAAGGGAGAGTATGAGGGGGTACATTAAATGCCAACACGTGAGCCTTGAGCCAAAGGTAAATTGCTCGACAGCAAACTTGTCGAAACGCATGTTCTCTTGATTTCGGGAAACATGAATTTTGCATTCATTTAATTACAGCGCCAAAGCAGAGCGGGCTCACAGGGGAGCCGGGGTGCTGGGGGGCTGTTGGCAAATTAATTAGTGCTCTCCGGCTGGCAGGGCAAAAAATTTTAATAATTTTTGCATGACAGCATATGCAAATTGCTGAGCAATATAGGAGAGAAAATATCAAAGTGCGCGGCAGGGCGGAAAACTACGCACGGTGAGGGACGGGACGACGCAGCGGGTGAAAATTGCAAGTAAAAGAAAAGCAGTGTGCTCAAGGGCAGTTGGTCAGCTGACCAGAAAAGTAAAGAAAAACCACAGGAAAATTGAATGCTAGATTGTTAAAATACTAACAGTTGAAAGCACTCGTAATATACACTTAGGGAAAACTAGTTGACAAATACCAGAAGCAACAGAATTTGATCCTATTTTTCTTTAATTTTCAGGAATCTTAATCTCACCTTAATCTCAATGTTAATCATGCATTAAGAAGAATAAAATGTTTGAATTAAGTACAAAATGTTATGAAAAATATTATTAAAGGAAGTGCAATGTTTTTTTTAATTTGAATATTGTTCTAATATTATGTTAAAATAGGAATTTTGTTCACAAGTTAAGAAAATTTCACACAGGCCGGATTTTGACAAAGCTTATACTTGATTTAAGTACATAATTTTTGTTATTTCTCTGAGTGTACGCACTATAATAAACTATTATGGGTAAAATATGAAATAAATCTAGGGGTAGATTTATGAGACAAGTTTGAAGAAGGGTTGTTCGGCCGTTAATTAACTCATCATTGAGCACACCTGTTGACAGGGTGACCATGGTACATACCGTTGACAATTACGCATGGCGAACGAAAATTCCTTTATTAATTGACAGCACACGCCTGCTGGTCTCGTCAAATATGCTTGTAAAATTTAATGAAAAATTAACAACACGAGAAATCAAATTGTCGCCTAATTGAGACACAATGCGACACAAACGCGCAGCTATTAAATTACGTGTAAACAAAAGTCGCATTGAAAATGCTTTAGTCCCAGTCCAGCGTTGGGCTCTGATTGGGGCCAGTTGGCGCGGGCCAGGCCAAAGGTTATGTCGGAGTGGGGGAGGGGGACTAAGGGCGCGCCTTGGCAGGGGCTTGGCGTGACAAATCGCTGGGCTCTGACGCTGGCATTTAATGTCAGCCTTGATTTGACAAATTAATTGGGTTTCGCTGCCAGCAGACTAACACATGTCAGCTTTAATTTCGTTATCTCCAAAGATATTAAAAATATATATACATACATATATATATTTCACGCAAATTTAAGGTTAGTTTTTTGCATAATTCCAACAAGCGTGCATAAAATAACTGGGCAAACCGTAACAAAAAAATTTAAATGAAAATATCGTAAAATAAGACAATTTTGTAATTACCTTTATAATTTTAAATTTGCGAATTATTTTTTAGCTATATGATATAGTATTATTATTATTTCCATACATTAGATGCCTGTAAGTCTCTCAATAGCACGTGACAAGTTATAAAAGTTAAAATTTGACCAACACAAAAGAGATTTTAAATAAAAAATCAATTCAATCTCTATTCGACCGATAACTTCGGCTAGATTCCATAAAGTCAGACAAACATGATTTATATATATCTAAATTGATATATGTATATATATATATGGTGTCGAAGATGTCTCCTTTATTATGTTGTTTTGTAACTAAACTGCAATACCCTCTGCATAGGCATAAAAAGTATATATATATATATATTTTAATTTTGACGCTTTAAAGCATGCAACTTTCTAAGCATTTTCAGTGATACATTTGCTAAAGCATTAATCCATATTACAAAAAAAACATAAGCGGCTGCCAAAAACGCTCTCCAGGCCGTATTATCGATTTCAAAAGGCGCAACTCAAGCTAAGCTCACAAGCGGCAAAAAGAGCCGAGCAATACATTGGGGAATATGCAAAAAACAGCAAAAAAGGGAAAAGGGAACCATAAATATATGCTCTCACAAAAGTGCAAACGGAAATGGGAAATGGAGTATGTAATTCGGCTGTGAAAGTATGCCGTCTGGGCGTACGATTCACGTGCAGCTCAGTGCTCAGATTTTCCGGTTCAGATAATTGCATTAGATGGAACTGAAAATAGAATATGGCGCACATGCATATATATATATATATATACAGATAGATACTTGTATATAAAAATACGTATCTATATGTGCGGCAAAAATCAATGCGAGTCGCATGATGTTAATCAAATATTGCGGTTCCTAAATAAGAAGATAAAAGCCTTGACGCTGACAGATACACACACACACAGACAATATGGGGACACTTTGTATAGGATTTTGCCATTGCTTTGACATATTAAATAATGCCACAACAATTACAACTGTGCCGCACGTTGTGACAAACGACGCTGACATCGACATCTCAGAGCATCGAGCAGGATGCGTCCAGGTGGAGGGCGACCCTTCGGCCCTAAGGCCGGGGCCAAAGGGGGGTGGTGGGTTGGTGCGTTGGTGGCAGAGCCCAGAGATTTCTGAAGTATATATGCGGAAATCGCATGCTGCGCTGGTCACATGTCAACCCACCACCCGCAAGGCAGCATTGCAGGATTTTCCTTCACCTTTCTTTTATTTGATTCGCGAAAAAAAACTGGCGAGGGTAGCGAAAAAAAGTTGTAGCAAAAAGCGCCTAGACATTCTATTAAAATAAAAAATTATAAAAATAGTTTAAAACTTGTAAAAATATTATTATTATATTTGTATTCCTTATTTGAATTCTTTAAGTTTATCAACTTTTAAATCACTTAATAAAATTGCATGGACTGCGAGATACGCTGTGACAGCGAAGCGTATAGAAATTTTATTTCAACTAGAAATTCAAATACTTCAGTTCCCACAAAAATTCCCTACAGTTTAACTGTATTGTTATGCTGTTTTTTTAGTTTTCTCAGTTTTATTACCCTCAAATTGTTTTAAGTTTATTACCGTCAATTTTTTGAGTATTCTTTTTTATTTATTCAGTTTTGGTTTTCATTCATGAAATTTGTATTAGCATTAAACAAAAGACATTCCAGATGTTCATTTCATTTATAACTTATCAAAAATATCAAAAACAAATATTTCTTGGACTAAACACTGTTAAAAAGAGACTTGGATCTGATGCACTTGCTTATTAAGTTATAATAGTTAACTGTATTTTTAATATCATATTTAGTTTAGTTATTTTATTTATAATATATTTTTATTTACATTTTTTTACATCGCATACAAATAACACATCTCGACGAAGTTTGCCTTTTCCAAAGTACTTTTCTCAAAAACTATTTAAGCGCACCTCGCGCTCTTACCTTCGGCGAATTTTCAGTGCGCTGTGGCAAATTATATTTTTCAGCTTACTTTTAGTCGGTTTCTTGCAATTTTTTTTTTAAGTTTCATTGACAATGGCTTTGGTTGGAGTACAAATGTCTGTTTTTGGGCTTCCATTTTTTTTCGTACTTTTATCAGTAAGCTTGTTCGTTTGATTTTCCTGTGTTCAAGGATTTATTTCGCACTGGCTTTGTGCACACGTGAAATTCTTGGGGCAAAAACTTAACGATTTATTCGCGGTGCATTTAAAAGTATTTTCAAATGGAGCTCTAAAGCTGCGAAGATGATATTTAATATGAGGCACAATTGGCCCATTAACTATATTTAAAGCAAGGGAATTAGGTTGAATTTGTTAAAAAAAACACTCTTAAGATTAAAGGAAATGTAATTTTAAATCTCTAGCCCTTACAGTCACTGAGACAGACATGGCTGGATCGACGTAGTTATTCTTCTAGGCCATAAGTAGTTACTAATGGTCAAAATATTATTCATGTATTGATATTGCTTTATTTATACTCTTCTTGCGGTGAATGTTTCTTTTTTTGCCTGTTACGTATATTTGCGCAAATTCATTATACCCTGTTGATACTAATTTTTAATAGGTATAAATTGTTAAAGGTATTTCGATATCTAATTGTATTTTATACACATTTTAAATCAAACTTAAATAAAAAAAATAAAATGAAAGAACATATACTCTTTTACTGTGGTCAGACCCTTTTGATACTCAAATTTAATGGGTATGGTCAGTATGGCCAGTCAAAAGTAATTAAGCTTATAATTATATTTTATATAAATTTGAAAAAGAAACTATTCAACGTATATTGTATTTGATTCGATCAAAAATAAAAAAACTCTGTAATTTATAGCAAGAAGAGGAAGAGAGAGTAAATAAAAGTTGGTATTTAAAGTACTGGGTGTCTAAGTATAACTCGCAATGTAACAGTTCCGCAAGCGCGACAAAGTCAATTTGTTGTGAGTGTATTCTCAATTAACTAGCTAAGTGTTGATCCAGATCAATCCACAGTTGGCAAGTTAGTTAGGACCCACGCACAGTATCGAGAACGCCAATGAAGTCCAGTTCATTGCTCTTGCTCCTGGTCATCAGCTGTGCTCTGGCCCGAGCTCAAGCGTATCAGCGACGGCGTGCATTGCAACGGTCGAAAGGGAATGTTACACAAAATACACGTATTATGGGTGGAGCAAACGAGTACAATAGTCTGTTAGTTGGACATATGGTATCGCTGCAGGTGAATAATATCCACATGTGTGCCGGCTCCATAGTGAACAATCAGTGGGTGCTAACCGCCGCGCGTTGCGTAAGGAAAATGAACTTTGTGATTGTCGCGGGCATCAGGGATCTGCGGGATATGGATAAGGCAACGATATTCACCCCAGCCGAAGTGGTTACGCACTGTAGCTATCGCTATCTGAAAAGTGCCCATAATATTGCACTAGTGAGGACCAACGAGCTGATCGTCTTCGGCAGAGACATCAAACACATTCGGCTGGCGATGGAGGTGACGAATTCGGGTGAAGGCATGCACTTCACCGGCTGGGGTGGCCGGGTCGTTGAGGAGAGGTATACGCATATCTTGCAGATTCTGTACGTGAAAGCTGTTTCCCCTTGTATCAATGATGCCTTCAACTTTGATGCTGCCACACTGTGTACCCACAATCCTGCTGGCATGGGCGCCTGCAGGCGGGACAGTGGCAGTGGCTTGGTCTACATGGGCCATCTGATGGGCGTGGCCGGATTTCAATTGTCCTGCGGCAGCGGTAAGCCCGATGTCCTCGCATCAGTTCCTTATTACTATGACTTTATACGCTCCACCATAAATAGATGTGATCTATTTCCGCAGCCCAGAACGCACGGACATTCGCATACTCATAAATCATAGTCTCAATTAAAATAATTATGAAGCATTAATAAACTTTGGAATTGTTATAGCCCCGCAATGGATGTTATCGTTTTGTTATAATTGAAGGACATGATAGACACATAAGATATATTATACATATATTATATACAATCTATGTCTGATCGACTTTTAAATCTTCATGACATATCATATAGTGCTGCATTAGAAAACAATTAAAAAAATTAGAGAAAAAACTTATTGTTTATTCAGGTATATAAACAATTACTCTTAACTTGCTAGTATCATCTTATTAGAATAAGACTACTGAAACAAAATATCTCCCATAAGTAGAAGCGGTAAAACACTTGAATTTAGATATAAACAACTTTTTTGTGTTTTCAGGTACAAAAACAAAACTTAGCAATACAAGCTTCATTTTGTGCTTAGGATATAAGTAAAATCATATTAAGATTAGACTTCTTGATCATATAGGTACCTAAGCTAGAAGAGGTCTAAAATAATGTTATTTTATTAAAAATTTTAGCAAATACTAATTGCTGTATATTACCTACTTTAAAGCAAAACTATCTGAATATAAAATAACAATAATAAGAACATATCTCTTAGATAACTATTTATTGTTATTATTTATATATTACCTTTGCTTCCAATTGAAGCTGTAGTTAAACAAATTTTTCGCCCATTTCTTTTCACTCAAAGCTAAGTTTAACAATGATTGGCGCTACTTTGGCGAAGAACTCAATAGCTGCTGAGCTAACAAATCAAAAAACGCCTTCGATCGATAAGATAATCGGCGCCTCGGCAAGCGTTTAGCTCAAATCAAACTCTTTTGTCGGCTATATAAACGAAGTCGATCAACTAATTCGGCAAATATTTTGAGCGAGTGCTAAAGTCAGTTTATAAAATAAAATGCAATCGAACGCGTTCATCAGCCTCAGCATTTTGCTGTTGATAACTCTGCTAAATGGGGTCCAGGCCGACGATAAACAACCCGCCACGGAAGTCAAACGCTGTAGGTTTTGTTATTTATAAATATGATGTTACCCAATAACTATATGAATTTGTCGCATTTTTCTGCTCAGGCTCTGGCAACAAACCCTTTCCGCTGGAGGTGCGTGTTCATGGCTGTGTGGTGCCGCCCTGCGATATTGTGAAAGGCTCCGTTCAGATCTTCGAGATTGACTTTGTCGTCGACAAATATATCACAAAATTAACGACGCTTGTTAAGGCCACGACGCTGGGCATTATAACGGTGCCCTATGAGCTGCCCGAAGATGTGGCCGCTGTCTGTCCGAATCTGATGTATGGCGCCTACTGTCCGCTATATCCCACAGAGGATGTCACCTATCTGTTTGAGTTCCCGATTGGTGAATATCCCGAAATTGGTGTCAAAATTGAGATCTATCTGGTGGATCAGGATAAGGATGTGGCCACCTGTTTTGTCTGCGATATCAAAGTTAAGAAGGCCACTGGGAGCGGCAAGGTCTATGAATTGAACTATCTTAACTAAATAATAGTTCAATGAGCTGCATTTTTTTTTATTGGCATATTATACTGTGATATATACATATTTTTTTCAAAAGAAATTGAATAAAAACACTTTATGAGAAATCTCAAGTTGTTATTATTATTTTGTTCAACATATATAATTGAAAGGCTGCTTAAATATTAAATTAACCAATCTTTTCCGCAATGGAAAGCACTCCAAAAATAAATATATTATTTTATACTGACATTTACGACACACTATCATCGGCTCATAAAAGTAATCACTTAAGATTTAATTTGTGCCTTTTAAAGTACAATCGACCATAAAGGTTCGACGCACCCCACAGCCAATAGTGGCAGCCTAATTAAGACGCTAAATCCAAGCGTAATATACTCCATATTGATAAGACCCAAAGTACTTACTACTATATGGTCCTAGCACACCTGTTCGCGCATGCAACCAGTCTTTCTCACCCTCTGTAGCACAAGCTGGCCGAAGAGAAATGTACCGGGGCTATCAATAGCAATGCGATGATTGACTGACGACCTTATCAAAGTACATTTCAACATTGAGAATCACCATACACTGTACCAAAAATTGTTTACACATATCACATATAGGATGACATCAACAGTAATTTGTTTTATGACATTTGACAGAAATAATTTTATATACAATTCTATTTTTGTGACATTAAATAATGATTTAGGTGTGTTGTTTTTTTTAAATTATGATCTTTAACTGAGACAATACTTATAAATTACCTCACTCGGACGGTTTTGTGTTTTATACATCACATATGCTCTAAATCTTTCGCAGTTATATTTATTGAAGCTTCTCATTTACTTGAATTGCACAACACAAAATTATTTAGTTTTGTTTAATATATATATTTATTATATTATTTATATTAACCATGGATGGCTCTTTAAGAGTGGTTTGTTGGTTTGAGCCTCCTTTTCCATATCCATGTATCCACTTGTCAGATGTTTTTCAATACCAAGTTTTTTTTCATATTTTAAATTATTACATTTTATAAAATCTAACTTAAGATGATAATTATTATAAATTCTAAGAATGCAAAATTGTATTATCACAAGTCAGAAACTAAAACCAATAAAAAAATATAATTTTCAAATATTAAAAAAAAGATTAAAACAAATGTTTGAAAATATATGATAATATGGCTTTAATACATAATAAATTATTTAGTTTACTTTAGGTTTAAATAATGTAGTATTAACAAATAATGTATTTATCTTATTACGACCAATAAGAAATGAATCGTATTGTAAGAGCAGCAACATAGACAAGTACGACAATTTGTACATTTATGTTGATTTGCCCAAGAGCTGTAACCATAGAAAATTTGTCGACAGAGAAAATCAATTCAATTTCTTCGAGTGTAGCATTGCACCTAAAAAATCTTAACCATATCAACCACAATCGAAACCTGTTGACCATATGGCCAATTCATGAAGCCTGCTGCCGGTCAATAAATGATAATCATAACGGATTTTATTAGTATTTGGGCTACCCAGGTAATTAAAATTAATTTATAATTTGAGTGCAAATCGGAACGTCACCAACACAAATCTAATCAAAACGAATCGAGCTCGTTCGGGAAAAAGCTGATTGGGCGGTACACTGGAAGGCCCATGAACGATGACGTCGAATCAGTAAACAAACGTGTGTTATCATTGAGAATTCGAAGTTTATTAGTGAATAATGCGATGGACGAGCAACAGCCAAATCAGTCAGCCAACAAGTGTCGCGTCGGGCAGAGCACTATATTTGCAACTTATGCCTCCTCAACGATATTGGCTTGATCTGGCGAATCCAGAAGGAGATCCTCGCGCACCGATGTGGGACCCTTGCGGATTTTACAACTGCACACAAAGCAGGCAAGCGGATTATCGTTCTCATCGTTCAGTGTGACCGTAACATCGGCGGTAACTTCGGGAAATGCGGGCTCCACATAAAAGTTAAATCGATACGTAACATCCTCGTCCTTGTCAATGGGGCACATGGCGCCATACAACAGATTGGTGCACACATTGGAAACCTCCTCGGGCAGGTCATACGGCAAACTCATACCAAAGACTTTGGCAGTCACTTTTGTGGTAATGCTCTTAATGTTGTCTTTATCTGTAAGGGTTGTTAATGAAAGTGATTAGGATTAATTGTTGTTAATGGCTGTTAACAATTTTCCACTTACCGCCCAAAAACTGCACATCCATGATGGCAAATTGACCCTTGTAGACCACACACGGCGGTTCTTCACAGTCTTGAACGACAACGCTCAGTGGAAACGGTTTATTTTTACCTGCAAGTGTAAAGCTTTTAGTGCGTAAAAGTATGCTACAGTTTTTTAATAGCTTTGCATTCCTTGATTAGGTAGTCTTTTGATAAGGCTTATCGACCAGTGCTATATTGATTTTAATGTGCCTGCTCTGTGTTTTATATATATTGTTATATATATGGAGATTTTCAATGCCTTCAATGATGATTAACGTTTTCTTTTTTTTTGTATCAAATAATATAAATTATCTAAGGTTTATAGATAGGAGATAAGCAGGAAGAGGCGCAAAGTTCGTTGATAGGCAGGTAAATGTGCATAGGTACTACGGGTGCATTAGTACTGAAGTAATTATACCTTACTGACATAGTCGCAGAGGATAGTGCTTTAAGTAGGCATAAATATTTTTAAATATTTCCGAATATATTCTTGAAAACGTTTGGGTTTGCTTATTAAAACATGAAATATGATTTGTATTTATATTTTAGTGGCATATACATATACATATGTATTTAAACGAAATATTGCAGTATATCACGTTCATAGAACAAAAGAGATTACTTGGGAAAACATTAAATAATATTTTTTATATTGCTTCTCACAAACGAACTCGATTTAATTATATGGTTTTGTAACTTGAAAGCTTCAATTTTATTTTATTTTACACATTTTAAAAATTTTCTAAATATGTTTGATTCTACTTTTTCTTGGAGTTAACTTACATTCCTTGACAGTGGTGGAGCTGACTACAACGCACAGATACGCTACCGTTAGCAAAGTAACACGAAACATTTTAAAAAATAGGAAATAAATTGGAGCTCCTGCACAAGGACAAAATCGCCAGCAGTTAAATACAGTGAATGAAACTATCGCTTCGATCGAAGCACATTAAATAGCAAATGTTTGAGACGAATGAACAGGTTGTGCGAGGTTTATCAAACGCGACGCAGATTGGTATCAAGGGGCCACATTGTGCAGGTGTTACAAAAAAAAGAACAATAACAGGTGTGGAGGCTCTAGTCGAGAACACCCAACTAGAGGATACCCTATATCCCATCTTTTCATAGATCTCAATCATACATATAAGAAATCTCACACACACAAACGTACCCAGAAAATTTTACCGCAATTATCTTAAATAACTTCTCTACTTCATAATCATTATTGAGAAAACTTTGTGCAATAGATTCTTTAAGTGCCTGTTACATACTTTTGCACAAAGCCATTATCCCCTTTTTACCCATTTTTGATGGGTTCAGGGTATAGAAATAAAAATAAATAATGATAATGATGAAAATACAAAGTATGCAGCAGGTGTACGCGCCGCGTCGTCAAAAAATCAGTATATAACGTAAAATTTGACTGATAAGTCTGGGAACACCAACTTAATACCACTACGCAACAATTAAGAAGCGGTTGAGATTGTTGACAACTATCGAGATTAGGTTAAAGTGGTAAATCAACACAGCCGGCACAGCTGATCAAATGCGTGACCGCATTTTTTTTGCCGAAATTAAATGAATCATTAGTTGCAAGATATGATGAGATTTGAAATAAACTGTCAATTTCTTAAGTTGTCAATCGTAGTAGCACCGAATTTGCGGACTATCGAACAGCCTCCACAATTTATCGTGAGATTGGCGCCTTCAAGCGTTCAATCTTTTTATGGCTGACCATATTTTTGTTTACAATTTTCATTTCACTCATTTCTTCAAAACTCATAGAATGTCCACTGAGCGGAATAATTTAAAGCGGGATTTGGCAGCCCAATATCCTGGACTGTACATTGAGCGCATTCAAAACTAACGCCCATGTCATCAGCGGTGTCGTTTACTTAAATGATAAATGGATACGTTTAAAACTTTATTTACCAAACTTTCCAGAACTGCGAGACTTTAAATTGTATGTGCAGCAGCACCTGGAATATAAATGCTACAACAGCGCCAATCTCCAAATCCAAACCAGCTGGCAGCTGCAGGATTTATTGACGCAACTGCCGCAGCTACTGCCCGAAACAGTTTCAGTGGACGCCAACCCGCAGCAGCAAAAAACGAATATCTTTGCTGAAATTCTGGAGCTGCACAAGCCGCAGGAGTATCGACTGCAACTGAATGAGCTCTGCACGCGCATTCGGTTCTGTGGCTTTGCCGAGCATGATGCGCATTATCTGGAACTGGAACTGCCCACGTTGCGGCTAATGGCACACAGTCTTCCCGACTGCGTTCAACTCAAAGATATATTGGCTAGCAGCACGCGTTCTCTAACAGACATTGTGAATCTCTATCTGAAGCTGCTGGAGGAGCTGCGTCCTTTCTACGAAAGCTTTACCAGCATTGATGAGCTGTGCGATGTGCTGCAGCCCAGCCCAATTACCACCAAGCACAACACTCGCGTATTTCCACTCAAGGAGCGTGTCTACCTCAAGCTGACCATAGCCGATCCCTTTGCTCCCTATGCATCCATGGCAGTGCAGATTGTAGGACCCACCGATGAGGTTGCGCACTTGCGTCATGTGCTGAGCGATGGTCTTAGCAGCTGGGATATTGAGCTGGACTTGTATAAGAATCTCTTGCATATCTTCGATTTGTGCTACTTTCCAATGCCGTCAGAGCTTGAATTGCCGCTAAAGGATGAGGACGAACAGCAGCGTTGTAATATTTGTTTCGTCTATCGCTTGGACAACGGCGAAGTACCCATTGTCTCTTGTGATAATCCACGCTGCGTGCTGAAATGCCACGCTGCCTGTCTGAAGGAATGGTTCGACACGCTGATCGAAGGCAAAACCTTTCTGGAGGTGTCCTTTGGCTTGTGCCCGTTCTGCAAAGCGGTAAGTATTGAAATAAAAAGTTTAAACCTGTTTGGCTAAGCTTTAATTCACATTTCAGAAGTTGTCTACCTCCTTTGCGGCGCTGTTGAAGAGCTGAATTAATCTGGCGAAATCCAATTTACAAAAGACTTCAGTTTGTGTTCTTTACATATAATATTGCTGTATTTATGTATTACAACAGTTAGAAAGTTAATAGAAAAATAATATTACACATAATTAACCATGCCGATATCTTAAATGTGAATTACTTTTAATATAACTTGGTAAATCAATCTTTATGTTTGCTCGCATACAATTCGTCTATTTGACGATGTCAATTGCATTTTAAATGTAAAGTATTTTTAAATATTCTATGACGAGAGTGTGAAACGAATTTAAATTCTCTACGTTATCTAGAGATTTCGCAGCTCCAAAGATGGGCGACGGTGAGCCTCAGATCGCTCAGATCGTAGACAACAACAACAGAAGCTGCAAACACGTTTCACCAGTCGCCAAACTCATTCACCTTCTTGGCTAAAGAGCCGCAACAGATTGCTAACCACAAATGTGGTGCCATGCGTCCATTCACCGGGTTTGCCTATGCGGACACTGGAGCCAGCCAGGCCAAAGAACACCTTTGGGGCCAGATTCGGCTCGACGGCCTTAAATTCCCAGCCCACATGCTGCTTACAATACTTGCATATTATTATATGCCACTGGTAGCCGGGAAACCAACTAAACTCGGTGGATGGCTCACCGCTGTAACGGATGGCATGTCCGATAACGCGATAGACCGTATTGGTCTCGTGTATATAGCCAGCTGAAACAAAAGGAAGCGATAAAGATTAATTAAGATTGTCTAAAAACCTGCTTTAAGTCGTCCCACCTGAATTACAGTATTGCGTTTGTACTCCATGCTTGGACATGGCAAACAGATCGGAACAATAGGCTAGACTGCTATGGCAGACTCGACAATAGAACAGCGACTCCTGCTTCAATGTGGTACCAATTATCTGCAGTCTTATATTCACCGAATCCGTCAGAAATGTCAATCGCATCAATTCCTCTGTCAGATGCAAATTGCGGACCAGCCAAAATGACAGCTGTATGGGACACTTTGGCATTGTATCAATTTTGTGTATTTCCAGCTTCTGTCGCGCCTTCTCCACAATATGCTCAAAGGAGTACTCCTCGCACGCCTCGATCGGCCATGGTGTGCTGGTTAGTTGATAGCGTCGAAACTTATCCTCCATCGAGGGTATATCACGAAAACGATTTAACGATCCCATATCAATGCATTTGAGCGGCTCGGGCAGAAAGTACTCAGGCAGTATTTTTACCTTTCTGTAGCACTTCATGGTCGGATTGCGTGCTATGTCCTGGGGCGGCCTAAATGGCATTATATACATATATTAGCGAAAATACCTAGCAGGCTGGATCTTAAGCGGCACTCACCCTTGAATATCGTCGCAGCTGATGAGGATGCGTTGCAGGGCGCGCGATTTGTAAAACACTTGCTGACGTCCACTTTCGCCTTTCTCATAGATCTGACAGGTGACGCCATAAAGCTTGTGTGGATTGTCGCCGGGCGGCTGCTTCAGGAAGCCGACGCCAAAAATTACGCCATCGCGGCCACTGTCCTGGATCTCCTCATCGATGATGCTGCCATCGATCATGAACGGCAGCACCTCGCCGGGAAAGAGTATGTGCTGGTGCTCGAATACAAGCATGCGATGTGTGCTGCCAACCTCCAAATAGTCCACGCCGGGCACACGATTTAGATTTGTCCCAAAATATGAATGCTCCGCCGGCAGATTTGTATCGAAGCGGACACCCTCCTCCATATCAACATCCAGGGGTTGCGGCGGCGATTCGGGTGTTTCATCTGGAACAGGATTGATCACATCAGCGTTAGCCTCAACGCTACCCCTGCGCCGAATGCGATCCTGGCTAAAAACCATGCTACGCACGCGCTGAAAAAAGTTTTCACGCCGCAGCAGTCTTGCAATACCTCCATCCCGACTGCGCGCTTGTGTGACCAACATGTCAACCGCCGAACGGACGCGATTCGCTGGAATCATCCAGCGCGGCATGGCCTCCGCATCGGAATCGTCTGATCAAACAAAAACAAAACGAGATTTAATTGGGATTTAATATTTAATTTGTTTTGTAAGACTCGCCTTCACTGCCCGGACTGTCCAGTGACATGTCACTGCCACTATGTCTCGAGCTAATGCTCGCCCGACTCGGACTGTCATTTGGCGCGGCCGCCGGCTCCGCCAGTTGCTCCGCCACCTGCTCCAACTGCTGCTCCGGCTGCTGCTCCGGCTCTTCAACGTCAGCGGGCGGCGTTGCTGTATTTTGATTTTCCGATGGTGTGGCCAAGCCAGTCTCTTCTCTCAGCTCGTTGGCACGTCGCATCAGCTCGGTCACATCGACCATTAGCTCACTTACCTCCTCGAACATATTGTCTACTTCTTCAATCATATTTTCCAGTCTTGCCCGACTATTTTCGTGGGCCGTGGCTACCGCGGCTATTGCACTCACTGCAGCTCCATCCCCGCTGCCATTATGTGGCATTTGCTGCTGCTGCTGCTGCTGCTCCTCCTCCTCCTCCTCATCCGGCCCTGTCTCTACTTGCATTTCCACTGCAGCTGCAACCGAATTGGACGACCTCGTCTCATCGATTTCTGCGCATTCATTTGGCCATATTTTTATCTTTCTTATGCTTTAGCTAAAGATGTTTCGACCTACCTGCCGTCTCTTCGTCATCCATTTGCTCGGATTCAGATCTGTTTGGGTATTTTTTCGTTTAAATAAATTAAAAATTTGTGATTTTCTGACGTTTTCTGTGTTATTGATATGTATACAAAGACACAGCTGAAGGTTTAGTGACAGGGTTGCCAAATGCGCCACCCTGGGTGATTTTAAATTTTTATTTATACTCTACGCATAATTGAATATGATTTTCGAGAATATTCAAATTGTTTACTAGAGCATTGATGATCTAAACAGAATGATGTTGATATTATAAGCTTTTTAATATATATTTAAAAATGTTACGCTGCTGCTGCGTAGTTTTGCATAGCAGGCTGGGAGCTCTAACAGAGCGTTAACATTTGTCACCATGCACACTGGCCCTTTAACATGATCTCTAACATATGCACAGCGTACACGCTAACATTAATGTAGATGGAGCTAATGAGCCAATGCTCGGCTTGGAGCGCTGTTTTTTAGCGCTCCCCAGCTGCAGCTCAGTTAAATCTGATACGCTGTGGCGACTGGTCGCCAAAGTCGCTACGAACCCCTTTAAGCAAACGAAATCCCACTAAGCGCGCGCGTCCAAGCAGTCGTAGCTGAGTCGTTTTAATTTGCATACAAACTCAACCCAAGAAACTCTAGCAAAAATGTTTCGACTGCATTTGCTGGTGTTTTGTTCATTGTTTCTGATTATCATTGGAGTGGGAAGTGCACAAATTGCCTTTGTAGAGGATGCTGACATCGATAAGAAGAAAATTAATCTGGAGGTAGGCAATCAAATGCGACCCCAGTTGATAAGGTTGAAGTCAGCCTTAAATGACACAAAACAAAACTTTGTGTACACGCACAATTCTCTCTCTCTCTCTCATGCTCACTCTCTCTCTCTTCGTTTCTCTCCCGTTGTCTGAAGGGCCGTAAGCCGCTTTACTCACCCGCCCGCTGCGCACGCTACCAATTACTCTACCCGGGAGATCAGCCTAATGACTGGATATGCGATTGCGCGCCAGGTGAGCTTTCACAGCGATGACATAATTACAATAACAATAATTCAGTCATGACTTATAAATACGCGTACGTACTTTCCATGGCCAGCGGCACTCTATTATCCGGATACGGATGCCTGCTATCCAGCGTATAGACAAGGTCCGTGCAATGACACCGAAATGCTGGTACTCTACAAGGAGAAGGTCATACCCGAGTGTGTGAGCAATCCCTGCCGTCAGGATGGACATTTTCTGATACGCGACAAGTGTTTTGAGTTTGGGAACAACAATCACAACAACAATCCTTGCCCCAACAAGGAATACACCTATGTGCTGGGCGTCAATCCGAAGACCTTGATGGTGGACTGTGTGCAGCTATCAATGCAGCTAGAGACCCGCATTTCCATGGAGGAACCGCCCAGACCCGTGGCACCACCAGAATATCACATTGAGCTGGCCGAGAAATGTGCGCGCGGCAGTCGCCTATCTGCCCAAGGGCGCTGCACGACTACACCGTAAAAAAAGTGGGTCAAGTTAATATAAGCAAAATGATTTTAAACTGTTTAGCTTAGAGCAACAATAACAACTACTTATGTACATGTGAATCGGGCTGACCACGAACTTAAACAGTTTGCTTGGTTTTCCCACGACTTTTGGGAGGCTTCGGAGCAGGTTCATCGGTAACCTCGAGCAGTTCATCGACGTTTTCGCTGCTTATGTCATCCTCCTCGACCAGATTGACGCTATCGTCCAGGCTCTGCTCATCGTTGACCGACTCCAGCTTGAGCAATGTGTTCTCCAAGGAAGCCAAAAACGAACTCTCGCCATATTCCGGCCACTGACGGAACTGTGTGAATAGCGTCAGCATTTGACTTGGTGCCAGATCACCGAACTGTGTGTAGATATTAATTCCCGAATAGTAATCCCGAGTGCTCATGCCGGTGCTCTGCAAGGTGTACGGCGGCAAGTTCTGTGCGAGTTCGTCGGCATAGATGGGCGATACGGGCTCTGGGGCTTTTTGATTGATTATAAGCCGAGGTCCACAGCCGGGTACCCATTTTCTGTAAGACATAAAGAGTGATAAGCTCATGACCAGCACTCCCATTCCCAGCTAACTCACTCCAAATTGGGTATGATCCGATTGCGGCGACTGACAAGGTTTTGCTTGATAAAGAACCAAAGGGCCGGCAAATCCTGAACCGGGCATAATTCATGCATATTGCGACGCGGAACAAATTTAACCAAATACAAATACTCCGGATTGATGGACTTGACCTTTCCTAATTTGCTGCCTTTATTAAGATTAGAGACGGTCTGCACCGGCAGAAAACTCTCGCGCGGCACCTTGGCTATAAAGCGATGCTCAAAGAGTATTTGAAAAAGCACGGAAGTAGAGCGATAGATCAGGTAACCGATCTCGTTCGAGCAGGTCAAATGCTGCAAGTAGAATAGCTAAATTGAAATGGAAACTGAAACAGTCCATAGCAATACACACCGTATAAATGGGCGGCGGCAGCGCCAGAATCATTTCACAGCGTCCCAAATTGTAGATGCTCGTCTGAAATATCAGCGAGTTGATCAAGTGCTTGAAGAACGGATAAGACCCTACGGCGCCAAACAAAACCATATTAACATCTGCAAGAGGTATAAAGACAGATAAGCACGTTGCTAAGGATTGCCAAAACTTTACCTGCCTTCATTGTAGGCGCGCTGTGGGGCATCGCTGAGCAAATCAGCGAGACGCGTGCCGCTATCCAATTTATCCATAAAGGCCAGTTTCCAGAGACTCACAAAATCGCCGTGGCGCACCTTGACGCGATCCGGATACAGAGCATGCAGCTCGTGTAGACGCGGCATAAAGTGCTCCATGGACTCGATTAGAATGATCTTGCGAAACTGGCGCTCCCGATCAAGCAGATGCCGCGTAAAGTGACCTGGTCCTGGATTTAGCTCCAGCACAGTGTCACAATTGCTCATCTGCAGATGCGGCTCCAGGTGATCATTGATTTGCTGTGCTATCTGTGAATTGGCTACATACATATGTGTGGCCACCTTTTGCTTCTTGGTGAGCAGTTTCTCGGGAAATTCGGCACTATAACGTGCCACCCGCTCCGCCTTAGCGGCACGCTTCGCCTTGGTGCTCTGATAGCAATTGCTCAGCTTTTGAAAGCTTCTAGCGTTGCACAGCCGCAGGCTGCAACGCACTGACATCATTTTTCTGAAATTTTTCACTTATAGTAAATAAAAATCTTTTTGACCTGAACTGCTTAAACGGTTTGTTTTTGTTGACAGCACTCACTGCTTTAATGACATTTGCAGCACTGTTGTGGTCGTTTTGCAGCACTGCCTTTGTTGGTTATGTTTACAAATGCAATCGGTTTGCAGCTGATTCCGTTTTACTTGATAAAATCGACTAATTTTGTTTAAGTTATTAATTAAAATTGAAATATCTGCGCAATGGGCAAAGTCATGTCCATGGTGGCTCGCAAAGCGAATCGTTTTAACGTCGAAAATCGAGCACATCGTGTGCTGGAACGCGAGAAGCCAACACCGGCACCCAAATACGAGTCCAATCTGCGCGACATGGAACGCACCCTAGACTGTAAGCACTTGCGCCAACTAAAAGTACTTTTATTTAACTCTGTTAACACTCTTTATCTACAGTGGATCCCACGTTTGTGGACAAACTGAACAAAAAGGACGCCAGCTTGGCCACACGACTAAAAGATGTTTATGTAACATCAAAGGATCAATTTGTGGGTTAAACCAAATGCATTTATAAGCATATTAATTATATATTTATTCTTATTAGATTCAACGCGTTGTGGAACGCCAGGAGCATCGACCGCTGCCCTTGGAACGTACAACACCCGATGACTTTGAGTACGGATATTTGGAACCGACAAGAGTATCTCACGGCCGTTGCACATTGCGGCAAGCGCTGCAATTTATTAATGACCATCAGCTGGATCCTGAGGAGTGGACGGCCAAGAAAATTGCCGATAAGTACAAACTGAAGGAGTCGCACGTTGGTGAGTTCAAAAAACGAGGAGAAGCTGTTAACCTCGGAGTACCGAAGAATAAAAACCCTTGCTGAATATATATAATCTTGATGAGCACAGGTGTCCTTCTAAGTGTTACACATCTCATGTCAAAATTATAATACCTTCTGCAAGGGCAAAAAAATTAAACTTTATCACAATACTCGAATTCCTTCCACTCATTTGCAGTAAACGTACTTTACTACTTCAAGACGTTCAGTGTCTATATACCCGACCAGAAGTACAAGGATACGTTGCTGACACAGGCTAAGCAAAAACTCATCCCGGAGAAGCCAAAAACAGCGGACAATGACAGTAGTAAAACATAGTTAATTTGCAAAATCGATTGAATCGCTTGTCTTCTTCATAGTTAAAATACTTGTTATAAATTTAAACCTATGATTTATTTTACAAATCGCGCGTGCGCTTTTTATGGATCACACAATGGCATTGGGTGGACAGTTGTAAACGTTAAGAGACTTGTCTTCCGACGCTGATATCACCTTATCGTTGCCCGGACTGTAGCGAACGCCCCACACTTGATCCGTGTGCTCATTGAAGGTGTGCACACATTTACGTTCCGCTGTGTCCCAGACTTTAACGCTGCGGTCGCTTGAGGAGCTGGCAAAGTGTTTGCCATCCTCCGAGAACGAGACGCACAGCACCCAGGAGGCGTGGCCAGATAGTGTGCCCACCACATCGGAATGTGCACTACAAATTTGAATGGATATTTACTATTCAGTTAACTAAAATCCCAAACAACTTACACATCATACAGCTTCATGTGTCCATCGTCAGAGCCGGTTAGCAGCATTTGTGAGTTTGGCGAGAAGCAAAGACTGCGCACTGGCATGGCGTGACCTTCAAGCGTTTGAGCTACCTTGCCAGCAGCAACATCGAAGATGGTAATGATGCCATCGATTGCGCCGTTAGCAATGTACTTGCCATCGGGACTCTAATAATAATAGCTCGATTTTATAAGTTACCAAGAAAAGCTTATCTCGAATACCCACATATGCAATGCTGAGCGTGTATTTGCCATTCTGCGCATCCAACACCTGTTCAGCCTTGCCGGTTTCCACGCTGTACATAGAGATTTTTCCATCGTTTAGGCCTGATATAACGTACTTGTTGCACGGTGAGAAACCCACCGTCCACAGATCAACTGGGCCGAACGTTAACATATGCTTCTTGTCGCCTGTCCGGGCATTCCAGAGGCACATGCTAGAATCCAACGAACTGCTGGCAATTGCTGTGGGCATAATTATAATATATATTTCCTTTTAACAACTGTTGCCCAGCGCTTACTTTGGCCATCAGAGCTGACGGCAACGGAAACAACTCCCAGAGCATGCCCCTTAAGCTTGTGGCGCAGTTTCAGTGTGTTATCTTCGCGCAAGTCCCATACTTTAACCAGGTCATCCAGGCCGCCGGTCACAATGAAATCCGTTGGTTTCTTCTCTTTTTTGTCGAAATCGAATGGGTTTTCTTCTTCTACAACGTTGTCGCCTTCAGCACTAGCCGGCTCCGGGTCGCGTCCCCAGGCGCATGCCCAGAGTGCATTGTCGTGTGCATTTTCCTCTTTGTGCAACAGCGAAAACTATAATAATATTTATATACATATTTTGTTTTTAAATCTGTGCATAATACATACCATTGTTAATGCAAATGCTTAAAATTACTTTTTGGTCAAAACAGTTTACGACAGAGTTGTGTTGAATCGTTCGCAATTAGCTCGATCGAACGACTCAGTGAACTGAACTAGTTCGAATCAGGCAAATTTAATCTTATCATACTGAATTTATCATGGTATTTTAACACTAAATGTTAGATATTTCCAAGAAATCCCAGTACGGTAACACTACTTAAATGAAAAACCCAACACTGATGATTGCTTCGCTCTTGGCATTTTATTCCCTATTCTCATTCGCAATGGCCGCCAACAAGGAACGCACTTTCATCATGGTTAAGCCCGATGGAGTCCAAAGAGGACTCGTCGGCAAAATCATCGAGCGTTTTGAGCAGAAGGGCTTCAAATTGGTAGCAATGAAGTTCATGTGGGTAAGTTAAGCCGGCCGCATAATTGAATTAAGAAATCAATACGTACTCGTGTTCATTTGTCGTGTTTAACCTCAACCTGGCAGGGAGCGACCTCGCTGATATTGCAAATGACCGGTTGAGGTTATATATTGCCATTTTTAGAGGTCATCAAAACGATAAGTTACATGTACATCAATTTGCAATTGCAGGCTGAAAAGGACTTGTTGGAGAAGCACTATGCTGATCTGTCTAGCCGCCCCTTCTTCGCCGGTTTGGTCAACTACATGAACTCCGGTCCAGTGGTTCCCATGGTGTGGGAGGGTTTAAATGTGGTCAAGACCGGCCGTCAAATGTTGGGCGCTACCAACCCAGCTGACTCGCTGCCTGGCACCATTCGTGGTGATTTCTGTATCCAGGTTGGCCGCAATATTATTCATGGCTCTGATGCCGTTGAGTCTGCCGAGAAGGAGATCGCACTGTGGTTCAACGAGAAGGAACTCGTCACCTGGGCCCCAGCTGCCAAGGACTGGATTTACGAATAGATTATTACGTTGCTGGCATGCGCAGTATCTATATGAGAAGCTCACCTATTTCTAACAGTGATTCTTTTAAAGAATAAAATTCCACATATATCTATTTGCTTTCTCTCTGTTTTATTCACATCTAAACTTGGCCCACTCGGGCGTTGGGTTTTTAGGTGGCAACACCCAGCCGATTGGTATGCAGCTAGCGCTCTTTCCATAGCTAATGTAAGAGTCCCAAATGATGCTAAAAAAAATATGTATTATATGTATTAGCATTAAAACTTGACCCCTTCTTACTCTTATGAACCTTACCGTCGCTGCACAAACTGTTGTTTATTCCGCTTTTTGTTTACATTCTGTTGCTTTAGAAGCACCGATGAACAACCAAAAATAACTTTGTTCCATTGTGCCTCGAAGTTCGTGGGCGCTTCTTGTGTCGTTGCCTCCGCGCTCTCCTGCTGCACTCGTTGCCAGACTGTGCGCATTCTAGCCAGCTTCTCGCGTAGATCTTTGTTTCCCCCGCGCACCTTATACAAGTTTTCCACCAAATCGAATGTGTGCAGCATATTTGTGGCATCATGCAGCTTTTTCAGTGTAATGTGTTCCGCTTGCTTCGGAACCGGCAAAACTGCTGCAGGTTGAACACTGGATTCAGCTGGTTGTGTTACCTCCTTGTCGCGTTTTGTCGTTGACCTATTGTCAAACTTTTGCAGTTTGGCCTTTTGTTTAGTTTTTTGGCGTCTCCGTCTGCGTTGATGTTGACTGCGAGCAATTTGCTCACAAGGCAGTTGCGTTAGTTGGTCTAGTAAATTTGTGGTTTCTCGCTCTAGTTGAAGAGACTGCTCCAGATCAAAGTCATTTGGTGACGCATTGCTCAAACCCTCCAAACATTGTAAATTTGCAATGACATTAGTAATATTTGTCTTTATTTCACTTAACTTGTTGCCGAGCGGCATTTTATCCATTAGTGTTAGTTAACGTTGGAAACTCATGTATTGAGAGTGGGGTGCAGGGTTTAATACAATACAGGGAAGAATGAGTAATATAGTGGGTGCACAAAACAGCAGCTGACAGCCTTTTTATAATTGTAGCACAGATTCTGCTTCGCCTAATACATCGGACGCCTTTGTGTAGGCCTCTGTTTCCTTGAGATCCTGTTCGTCCTGCAGGTATTTCTGCAGCACTTCAAACTCTTTTTGCAATCTGTGAAAATGCAAATTATATTAACTTGCGAATGGTAAAATGTGATAGCACTATGACTCACCGTCGCTTTGAGTCCGGTATCATCATTTGGCACTCCTGTATCACTTCTTCTTGTTTGCGCAGCACATGCTCATCGGCGCCATCATTTTTAAATTTATCAAGACGAGCGATTTCTGTGTTCACCTCCTTCTCGTAAACGGTCTTCTCCTTGGTCAGGCGCTTCACAACACCCGTTTTAATAACCAACTGTCTGATGCGTGGATCTGCCATTTTTGTGATTTGATTGGACTTGTAGTATACACTGACTGCTAAAATATCTATATTTGTCAATATTAATTGATGTTTTTAGATTAATCAATAGATTTGTCGCCGATTTATGCACAGCCGGCTGAGCTTTGTTGCTGTTGTTTATAAATACCGCCTGTGAGTCAGCTTGTAGAGTTGCCACTTTTCCGTTGATTATATGAACATTCATAATAGTTCCAGTTCCAAATCTGCGCGCATTCAAAAATTTAAATAACCTTCACGTATCAAATAGTGAATCTTAAGGCTAATCTGTAAATTATAAGTGAAATGACCTAAGTGTCAAATTAAAAAAACGAAGCATATGTGTGGTATTTTACGGTTAAGCATTATTTATTTTTATTTTCTCAATTAATACATTAAAAGATCATTTATGTTTATTAAGCAACGTTTTCTGTATCCATGAATTGTTTTCTGTTGTGGGTTACAATAATTATTTTCATAGTAACGACAATGAATGCATTATGTAAGTATGCATATGTTATGTGGTTAATCGTTTATGAGAAACATTTGATTAAATTATGCAAATGCCAATGAGGCTCGATAGAACATTTAGAATGTTTACAAAACCGCATGATTATGTTTTATGAATATTTTTGTAATACTTCTTAAGCATTTGTCTTTTTATTTTTGGGGGAAATTTTGAATTCATTGCGAATGTAGTCTTTTTTGGTTTACCTTTTTTTTGCTTTGTATGATGCAGAGTGGTTTAAAACTAAATTCTGAAATTACTTTATATAATATAGATTTTAAATCGAATGCCTCCGACTGACTTATCAAAAGTATAAAAAGTGTTTAAAATCCATTGATTGAGAAATTATGTGGATGCTTTAAAATTATGTTAAGTGATAAATGGAGTCAAAAATGTGGGCATGGGGCGGGTGAGGGTTGTGGCGTAGGGGGCTGGGCTAGCAGCAAACTCCAGTGGCGATTACATTCGACTTTAATTCTATACCAGACTGTTTCCTGCGAAAGGATTTGCGGTGGCGAAACAAGTTTAGATAGTTATAGTATATGATGATTATGAATATGATGGCGACCGATTTTGAGTACGCATACGGGAATGATGATTCCAGGTGATCAAAATGTTCAGGCGCCTCGTCGTCATCACGTGCTGCCGGCAAGTGGATGGATGATGATGATGTGCCTGTGCCCAAAAGCGAATTACCTAGGGATCGACCCATTGGCTGTACTGCGACTGGCGCACCTATACCCTCGCTAATTGTATGTGTGTTTATAATAAATTGCAATATTTCCTCAAGTTTATATAATATTTGAATGCAGCAGTTAATAGTAGTTGATGTTTGATGTGCCACGGACTCTGATTTTAGCCCCAGATACGGTTTTGATCGTCTATGAGTAATAGATACTATAAATTTTAAGTGTGTTGTTGCTTTTGCCGTTTGCTGTTTGACTGTTTGAGTGTAGTTGTTCTTGTTCTTGATGATGTTGCTGTTGTTGTTGTTTGAATTACAAGTCTGCTGACACCCTAGTTATTTCTTCTTCTGTGCCTTCTCAGCGGCTTTTGTTACTTTGCCCGAGGTCGTTTCTTTAAAGTTCACCGATTTGATGACTCCGACCGCCACAGTCTGACGCATGTCGCGGACTGCGAACCGACCAAGCGGCGGAAATTCCTGGAAGCTTTCAACGCATAACGGCTTGGTAGGCACAAGCATGATGATGGCCGCATCGCCCGATTTGATGGCTTTCGGTTCGGTCTCGGTGGTCTTGCCAGTACGGCGATCGCACTTCTCCTTGATTTCGGCAAACTTGCAAGCAATATGTGCCGTATGGCAATCCAGAACAGGTGTATACCCATTGGCAATCTGCCCGGGATGGTTGAGCACAATCACCTGTAACGTAAAAGATGAATAAGATCAGTGGAAAAGTTTGATTCGTAATTAAAGTTAAGCACCCCCTACCTGAGCAGTAAAGTCGGCAGCACCACGTGGTGGACTGTTCTTCGAATCGCCAGCCACATAGCCGCGACGCAGCTCCTTAACCGAAACGTTCTTAACGTTAAAGCCCACGTTGTCGCCGGGCATAGCCTCAGTCAGTGCCTCATGATGCATCTCAACGGACTTCACCTCAGTGACCAAGTTAACGGGTGCAAAGTTCACCACCATGCCTGCAACGAAAGGAAATCTTTAGGTCCCATTGGAACCACTAGAACAACAACGCCTCTTACGCACCTGGCTTGAGTATGCCCGTCTCGACACGACCCACTGGCACTGTGCCGATGCCACCAATCTTGTAGACATCCTGCAGTGGCAGGCGCAGGGGTTTGTCGGTGGGCCGCTGGGGTGGCATAATCGCGTCCAGCGCGTCAATCAGGCATTTGCCCTCCGTTTTGCCCTCTTTGCGTTCGACCATCCAGCCCTTGAACCAGGGCATCTTCTCGGATGCCTCGAGCATGTTGTCGCCATGCCAGCCGGAAATGGGCACAAAAGCGACCGAGGCCGGATTGTAGCCAATCTTCTTGATGTAAGAGGAGACCTCCTTTTTGATTTCCTCGTAGCGTGCCTCGCTATAGGGCGGCTCCGTGGAATCCATCTTGTTAACGCCCACAATCAGCTGCTTCACACCCAGCGTAAAGGCCAACAGCGCATGCTCACGCGTCTGGCCATTCTTCGAGATGCCGGCCTCAAATTCACCGGTGCCGGCGGCAACAATTAGCACAGCACAGTCGGCTTGCGAGGTGCCGGTAATCATGTTCTTGATGAAATCTCTATGACCGGGTGCATCAATAATGGTCACATAATACTTGGCTGTCTCGAACTTCCACAGCGCGATGTCTATGGTAATGCCGCGCTCGCGCTCAGCTTTGAGCTTGTCCAGCACCCAGGCATACTTGAAGGAGCCCTTACCCATCTCCTGGGCCTCCTTCTCAAACTTCTCAATCGTACGCTTATCGATGCCGCCGCATTTGTAAATCAAATGGCCGGTGGTTGTCGATTTGCCCGAATCGACGTGGCCAATTACAACGATGTTAATATGAATCTTCTCCTTGCCCATGGTGTTCTATGTAATTAACGACAATGGGTCTGAACTCCGACGATGTTATTTCCTTTTTAATTTTTTTTATTTTTTTAGAAAAACCTAAACGCAAATTATACACACATATATGTACTATTTTTCATATATATTTATATGTATATATAAATTTGGAGCGTGGGTGACAGTATTGTATATGTATAGGTATATGAGAGAGAAAAAGTAAAGGCGTGTGCTATAAGGACACGAGTGAGCATAGGCAGGACTTGCATATGTATGTGTGTGTTTAAGTATGGATAGGTTAAGGTGTGGGTGTGGGCGCGACAATGTTCGCGGTGTAGAGACCAAAAAGTTGCAGCTGTGTGCGTGCGAGCGTATGTATGTATATATGTATACAGTGAAAGCTCTCGTTTTTTTCTTTTTTCAAAAATTTTCAAAATATAAGAAATTTTATAGATGAAATAAAATAGCAAAAAACATTTTTCAGGTGATTTTTATATAGAATATTTTAAATATTTTTTTTCGTTTTTCGTTCGAAGAATAATTTATAAGTAAATTAGCATTTACACAACGGAAGGCACTTTTTTGACAAAATTAGGTATAAGATGGGGTTTGAAAAAGCCGGCTAATAAAAGATTTCCTGTCCATTAGTAGATCTTTCGCTGTATTTGTACATATGTATGTGTACACATAACTCTACCTTATAAATTAACTCAATTATTAGAACTCACCTGGAATTTTCCTTGAAATTAACTTGCTGCTTACAAACGCTCCAATTGGCGATGTACTGAAAAATAGGTTAATAGAAAATTTATTGCGCTGTAAGGAACATAAATAAAATATAATATTTTGTAATAGCTCCGCACAAAATTTATTAATTTGAATTCAAAACGTATATGTATTATATGCATATATACACACATCGAGAAGTGCGGCCACGACACGTCTGTACGTTAGTCAATGCCCGGAAAATCTGGACAATAAGTATGCAACCAAGTCTCAATGCTCGACTCGAAAAATCAATAATGAACCCAGACAAACGACGAGAGGCTTTGGGAGCTGAAAAGCGCGAGACATAGCCGAATGACAACGATGCCCGAATGCACTGCCCACAGCTCCCCACCCACCCTGTAACATTAGTCGAAAATGTCTGCCCCAGGCCTAGCCCTACCCCAACCCCTAAGGCTCAAAAATCGTGTTTGCTGTGAATGCCCCTGCTACAAATAGCTTTTTAATTGTAGTGTAACAATAATTTATCAACAATTAAAACCATTTTGTTTTTTTCGAGAGAGAGGCGAAGCAGGATGGTTAGTTAAATCAATGCCTGCTTCGTGGTTGGGGGGGCAACAAACTTATTGCATCGGTATTTGTGACTTGCTCAGCGCGCCGGCATTTGCGGCATTCGTGTGCTCGTTTCTCTGTGGTCTGTAACAGAAAATTCGCGAGTCGAAAGGGTGAAAAACTGCACACACACACACAGAGCCACAAATACACACACACATGTGCAGACATAAATGACGTTGCTTCGGGTTGCACTTGCTCATCGTTTCCGTTGGTCGCCGACGTCGTCTTGGATAAACTTGCAAAAACAACAAGGAGACAAACATGCACACATACACAAGTGCATACATTTATATGCATGTGCATGCATTTGTGTATTTGTATGTATTGCCGTGATTTATTTTCTAGCCTAGAAACAAATTTTTACTTGCGGTTTTTCTTTAGTTATTTTTAACATAACATATGCATGAATGTGTGTAAATTTACACAGAAGTGCAAATTGCAAAAAAGAAGAAGAACCTTTAAAGGGAAATGTAAAAATACTTTGCACATGCAGCCTCACTGCAGTGCATACCAACAACGTCATCAGATGTGCACGTTAATTTAATTTTCACATACATATTTATGTATTATATATGTCATTTATATTAAATTTGGCAATAAAACTGCAGCCAGCACATCCACACACTCATACACTAGCACATAGGAAATTGCAGACTTTTGCAGAAACATTCAAGCTGAGCCGCCATTTTGGAATTTGCCAGAGAGCTGGGCATACTTATGTACCTACATACATGTGTATATATGTACATACATATGTATGAATGTAATGTATGTGTATGTAGATAAGATTTTCTTCATACATATATGCGTATGCAAAAAAGGAATATTTGTTATTTTTACGCTAAATTTACAAAGCTCATGCATGCATGCTTCGATACCGTTACATGTATGCATCCATGCAGGCACGTATTATGCAAAACCTCACAGACGAGACACCGGCCGGTAAACGCACGAAATTTTAACCACTTCCTCACAGTTGATACGGTTGGAAATATGAAGAAATAATAAACATTTTAGGCAACGCGGGCACTTGTTTGTTATTGAACACGCAAACAATTAATCGATGGTTATTAACGTATGCACTATTTAAGGATTTTTTTTGTATGATGAAAGCTGCACGGACCTTTACGTACGTGCACTTACCTCGAAACCAGAAAACGGAAAGACCGAAATCGAACAGAGACAGGCAGTCGGTTGACGATGTGACCGAGAGCCGAGCACGATGCACGATGATGCAACGCCGAATGAGCGACAGAGTAGCCACCAACTGGGGCAAGGGATAGGCATGGGATGGCAAAAAATGAAAATTGCGGGCAATTTTTGAAAAGTCAACACTGATTGACAAGCCAATACATTTTTGAGCACTTGAGTTTACCGTTAGTCACTCGGTCATAATGGTCAGCTTTTTGTTGCTTAATATGCAATGAGCAAAGGTGGATTTAGTTGAAATGCAGTTGATTTAATTAATTTCTGAAGTATACTTTAATTTAAACCAAACAGAATTGATATTTCTGTTAAAAAGTTGTTATACATTTTTTATATATGTATTGTGCTATATATGCTTATGTGCTACTTTAGGTCACATCTGGAATCATTTCCATTCGCTGTCCGATTCGTATTCTGGCCAATCTGGTTTTACGCCTGTAGGTAGCTTTTTCTGTTCCAGATATTCATTGAATTGTTCGGGTATTAACATAAATCTGCGTATTTTCAAGCGAAATTGTCGCCACGTCCACTGGCCGTGATTGCGACGATCGCCTACCATAGCCTTGTAGTTGAATCTGTGTTTGTTCAGGAAGTATGTGAGCTCCTTTACTACTCCCTTGGGCAACCTGCAATAGGGTATTAGGTTTCAAAATACACCACCCTTGATAAACAAAATGCCTACCTAAATTCTGGATCGGCTCTACGATCTATGGCCATCTGTTCCAGCTCCTGCACGATATGTCCGCGTTTCGGTTTAGGTGTTTCTGCGGTGCTAGCCTTAGGGCGCAGCGACGCCAGCTCTTCCTCACTGAGCTTCTCTTCCGTGAAGCCATTGACAATTTTAACTGCCTCCAGCCGATCGCGTTTATAGTTCGGCATGCCCACCGACTTGTTCGGATCGCTGGCCAAACCCATTTCACTGAAATTTGTACCCACACGTTTACTTTCCAGCCACATCTTTTTCATTTCAGGACTGCAACGACGGAAATGTATATTTTAAATATAAACAAAGCGCATCTATTGCATACTAAATGACTTACTCCTTGATTTTTCCCGTAGATTTGCGTGTTTTGCTCATTGTTTTGCGATTAACATTGTAGCGGTAACGCTTGCGGACATGATTCTTGCGAATTTTCATTGTTAAACTGTTGAATTAATATAAAAACGAACGCTGTGAAAACAAAACAATTGCACGTGTTGCAGCTGTAGGATAGAGTTGTTTCAAATCGTTATGAATAAGTTCAATTGAACTAATCACTTAACTGAGCGAACGAACTACTTGCCAGATAATAGTTCATACTTTGTTTCTTACCTTTATCGTTTGTTTTCCTCTTTTAAGTCTCAATATCGTTTCATGCGATTATAATACAGATACTACATAAATTATTTATTAAATAATGAATATATTTATATTAATATTCAATAAAAATAAACGACTGACCCGACATTCAATTGAACTACGTTGTACAACTCTACTGTGAACTATCGAAATTGATAGTTATCGAAATAAGGAATGCGACCGACGTACCGCTTGAAAGTATCGATTGTGTGATTATGAGTCGAGTGGCGGCTATCGATAGTAAAATATTTTTTATTTATAAAGCAAGATGCGCGACGAGATTTTGGATCCGCATAATTTGGTTAAAAACCGGGAAATCTTATACCGGTTAATGATAAGGTGGGCAATAACTGTTGTTTTGTAGTATTTGCTAATTAATTAGCTGATTTATATGTAGCCAGTTGATGTACGATGGCCTGGAAAAGTTTGCAATGGAACTCTCGATGCTAGTCAAAGCGGATCAGTGTGCGCCCAGCGAGCGTCTGCTGCATGTGATGATATCGGGCATGCAGACAATGTGCGAAAAGGATAAGGCCAACACGGACGATGTGCTGCCCGGCATTGATCTGGAATTCGAGCCGGAGGCATCAGCCCTGGCGCCGGAGCCGCATTCTTACGAAACGGCGTATGTGACCTCGCACAAGCAGGCCTGCCGTGCCGGTGCATTCAGCTTCGATGGTTCCCTGGTGGCCACAGGGAGTGTGGATGCTAGCATTAAGATTCTGGATGTGGAGCGCATGTTGGCCAAATCGGCACCGGAAGATATAGAGCCCGGCCGCGAGCAGCAGGGCCACCCGGTCATACGCACACTGTATGATCACACGGATGAAGTGTCCTATCTCGAGTTTCATCCCAAGGAGCACATTTTAGCGTCGGCTTCTCGTGACGGCACCGTAAAGCTCTTTGACATCGCCAAGCCGTCGGTGAAGAAGGCGCACAAGGTGCTCACCGATTGTGAGCCAGTGCTGTGCGTATCCTTTCACCCCACTGGGGATTACATAGCCATCGGCACAGAGCACAATGTGCTGCGCATTTATGATGTACACACCACGCAGTGCTTCGTCAGCGCCATTCCATCGCAGCAGCACAAGGCGGGCGTCACATGTGTTAAATACTCGCCAACGGCTAAGCTCTATGCGACCGGCAGCTTTGATGGCGACATCAAAATCTGGGACGGCATCAGTGGGCGCTGCATCAACACAATAGCTGAGGCTCACAGTGGTGCAGCTATTTGCTCCTTGCAGTTTACGCGCAACGGAAAGGTGAGTCCAGCATCTACCTAGTTGAATGTCTGTGTTCACATGTCCCTCTTTTTCCCGCAGTACTTGCTATCATCCGGCATGGACTCGATTGTTTATCTGTGGGAGCTGTGCACTAGCCGACCCATACAAACGTATACGGGCGCTGGCACCACCGGCAAGCAGGAGCATCAAGCGGAAGCTGTTTTCAATCACACCGAAGACTACGTCCTGTTTCCAGATGAGGCGACCACCTCTTTATGTTCTTGGAATTCACGTAATGGCTGTCGTCTGACGCTCAACTCTCTGGGACACAACGGCCCCGTCCGCTACATAACCCACTCGCCCAACGCGCCCGCTTTTCTCACCTGTTCCGATGATTTCCGTGCACGTTTTTGGTATCGTCGTGCAAATAATCAATAGGCGTTCTTTAAATTAGGCATAGAAATCTAATACAATTTTAAAAACTATTTCAAAATGTACACATTAAATCTGTTTACATAATTTTGTGGAATATTTTCGATGCATTTTACTGGCTTTATCGTAAATAATGTGGCCCACATAAGTATGCTGTAAATCACAGCAGTTGTTAGTTGTCCATCTTTCACTAGATGGCGCCAGTTTTCTTCTTATGGTAAGGACTATTAAAAATGCGTTTTAAATATTTTTAAACTAAATTTAAGATATTAAAAACTGCTATTTTAGTCTATATATACTGAAGTGACGAAGTGACCAAAATTTTTAATTGCAAAGTTCCGAAATCCATAGAAAAGCTCTTTCCAGACTGCAAACTTGCATAACTTTGTCAAAACTGAACCGATTTTCATGTTTGACGACATTTTGTTCAAGTTTTGTTCTCTAGATTGTTTCTGCATTCAAATTTTAAGTAAAGTTTGTAATTGGAAATACAAATTCCATTACTTTTATGGAAAAAATAACTTACATATTTAAAAAAATATATTTTCTCTATTATAATTTCTAAACAATTTTCTTGTTCTTTAAATTATATAAGCTGGCAAGTCCATAGAAATTGTTCGTATAAGATTGAATAAACGGCCCTTCTATGAAACACAGGAATTTTTATTACCTAGATACTTACTTGTTTGTTTGATTTAATTTAAAAGCAAAATTTTGAGAGTAAGTTGCATAAAATCTATTTATTGAGCGCATTGATAGTTTTAAGTCGTAGTGATTGCTTTAAGTAAATATATTGAAATCGAAATACATAATACAAATGCTGAGTACTTTTTTGTGCGTACGTTTTGTGCGGATTTATTTGTACGCATTTTGTGGTGGATTGGACACTAGGCAATTATTGAGTCACTAGTTACTAGTTGCTAGTTGGTAGTTAGTAGTATCCTTTGTTGAGCTTAAGAAAAAATATCAGTTAATTTTCACTGGAAGTCCCTTGCGCATTTCGACAATGCATTAAAAACTATAAATATATATATAATAACTAGACTATAATATATGTAAGTTAATATCTAAAAAAGTCTGCTAGAGCATAATTAAGTAGTCGTTAATTAAGTTTACAACATTCACATGGGTTTGGGGCTGGCCAAACGCCACGTAGTTATATTTTTCATTTTTCGATAATTGCACAAATAGCCAATTCATTGGGTTTCCGGTTTCATGTTTTACCAATAAAACACACCAATTATTCTACGGACTTTGAGTATTGGGCGTAATACTATATACAAAAAAATAATATTCCACAAAAAAAAACATTAAACGAAAGACTAAACAAAAAAAGGTTAACAAAAATCACATAAAAATAATAATCAATGAAAAAGTTGCTAATAAAAAAAAATCGTTGTTGCATAAACGAGTGAAAAATAGCGAGTAATTTTAATTGGACGGCGCCTAATCGTAATGTGAAAACAACTCGCTGTTGCACTAACGAGTGAAAAGTAACGAGTAAAATTCACTCGTTTCTGCCACTTGACGAGCACTTAAATGCAACGAACGAATATATACTATGCAGCTAAAATTAATTTAAATATTTGTTAAATCAAAATTATAATCAGGCAGTGGGCACAAGAAATTTTCTACTAGTTAATCAGTTGCATTGGACTTATGTGCTAGCTATAAGTACATAGTCTCTATATGTCTAGAATATATATGTATATACATATATATTTATACTTATATGTCTTAACGTAAGGCTTTATGGACGGAACCTTGTTAAACTTATTGCTAGTATGTTAATATATTGCTTAACTAACGAATTTAGCTAAATGATGTGCACTAACGGGCCTTAAGGATTACTTTTTTTAACTATTATTATTTGAGTGTGGGTTTTTGAGTTTTGATCAGGGGCGTACGCAGGATTTTGAAAAGGGAGGCTGCAAAGATCTTAAGCTTTAAAGAGGAAAACCTTAAACCCTGTAACCATTGAAATAGGGTTTAATGGTTTCACTGGCAGATGGTGGGATTTTCGACCTGATCTGAACGAAGAGCTGAGTCAATTTACTTTCCCGAAATCGGTAAAACTTAAAAGAAATTTTGATAGACCATATTATACTATAAAGCATATCCAGATCTAGTTACTTATTATCGATTGCTCACAACGTTTTCCAACGGACATCGATACTTATCGATTTGCAGCCTAGTTTTTGCAGATTATAAGAACTAGAGAGCTCTCGTATAGTATACGCAGATCAAGAATATTTTACCTTTCAGGTGTATTTACACATTTCCCTAAAATTGCCAAAAATGTAATATTTTTTAGAGATAATAATGGAAAACTAATCCAACAATAAGTACGTTAGATATTCACGAATATCTTTTTTGGGGTTAGTCTTGCACTCTTATACGATTTTTTTTGAATAATTTAAATTTTCACCCCTCCCCCTTGCCCAGTCCCAGCGTACGCTCATTTCTCTCACAATTGCTTAGTGTTAAGTATTTTTAGTATTTTACAGTTGTTGTTTAAGGCACTCTCTCTCCTCTCTCTCTCTTGCTCTCTCTCACTCCCCCTCCATTTGGACCCCCCTTTAAGTCTTTACGTTGCCGTCTGCGCCGCCGGCAGACTCTTGCCCTCCGACACCCCGTACCGGGCAGCTGCTGGCGGCGACGGCGACGGCGATGGCGAAATTTGTATCTCATTCTTGATGATGACGTCGTTCTGCAGGCTGAGCATGGCCGCTGCCGCCGCTGTGGGCGTGGCTGCCGCTGGATAGGCGGCGAGGTCCAGCTCGTTATCCTGCTGCTCCTGCTTGACGTCGGCCAGCAGCAGGACTCTGTCCGCACAGTCAAAGGACGACGCCGGCTGCGACTGCTGCTGCAATTGCTGCTCCTCCATTTGGCGCTGGAACTGCTGCTGCTCCAGATGCTGCTGCTCCAGCTGCTGCTGCTCCAGCTGCTGCTGCTGCTGGTAGAGCGTCGAGTGCATATCGCCCGCGGCCGCCGCCGAAATGAGATACTTGAGCGGACTGAACGCGCCCAGGTCCTTGGGCGGCGTGAAATTCTCATGCGTCATTTTCAGATGGTTCTTCATCTTGTCCGGGCGCGAGAACTCCTTGCAGCAGACGGGACAGGGAAACACCTTGCGGTGCTTGCCCTCGTGATAGAGAAACGCATGCCGCTGAAAGCTGTACTTGTTCTTGAAGGTCTTCTGCATGTTCTCCTTGGCGCACTCGGTGCACCGATAGACGCCCTCCACGACGCTCGCGTAGCGGAACAGATCCAGGCCGCGCACGGACATCTCGGTCAGGTGCTCGGCCTGGTCGTCCAGCGTGGACTGCGCCTTGCGGCGCACGCGTCGTCGCTGTATGGGGCGCTTGGCCGGCGCACTGGTGGAAGCCGCCGCTCTCGTTTTTGTTGCTGTTGTTGTTGTTGGTGTTGGTGTTGTGGTTGGTTCACTGCCTCCGAGCGGCTCCTCGAAGCCGTCGGCTGCCTGATAGCCTGGCAGCCCGGCGTTCTCATCGGCCAGCTGGAGCAGCTCGTGATCGGTCTCATCGCACTTGTCCTGCGGCTCGCCGACGCAGAGCAGCTCCAGATCCTCGTCCAGGTAGGCGGCCTCGGGCGAAGCTTGCGGCGGCGCCTGGTAAAAATCGGCAGAATTGTGTTTCAGCAGCGGATTCCCCGTGGCGGCCATGTGCAGCAGCAGCTGTTGATGCAGGCTCGCATTGCTGCTGCTGTTGTTGTTGTTGCCGCTGCTGCAGTTGTTGTTGCTGCTGCTGCCGTTGTTGTTGCTGCTGCTGCTGCCGCTGGGCACCTGCTGCGACTGTCGCTCCGCCGCATTTGCCAGCGATTGCAGCGCGCTGCAGCCGCTGATGCTGCTCTCCTGCTGCTGCTGTTGATGCTGCTGCAGATCTATGGCCTCCTCTGCGGGCGTTGGCTTCGCCACCGGCACTTCAGGATCCTTGGCGCCGCCGCGCAGCTGCTGCTTAAGCAGCGAATTGCTCTGCTGCGACTTTTGCTGCTGCTGCTGCTGTTGTCTGCTGCGCTGGCTGATTGCTGGCGTTGATCGCGCGTATCTTCAGGCCCAGTATGGTGGGCAGGTGCAGCGGCGACGAGGCCTCACTGATTTCGCGCGTGGAAGGCGCCTCATTTGCAGTTGTTGTTGTTGTTGTTGCGATTTGCGTGGACGAGCCGAAGAGGCGCTGCGAGAGCTCAGGTGTCGCTTGTGCTGCAAGGTGAAACAAGCATATGTGAATTTTTATATCAGAAAAAATAATACACTAGTAAAAAACAAGAAAATAACACGTAGAACGTAAGAGTCGGGTGTAACCGACGATACGCAATTTGTCAAAAATATATGGAAGAACAAAGGAAAATTCATTAGCAATTCTATTATCTTTTTACACTCGTTCACGAAGTGAAACTAGTATATGGGTTTTGTGCAATGTCCGTCATGCTTTCCGTCCGTCTGTCTGATGAACGCAATATTTTTCGGCGCTATTGAAGATAGAGACTTGAAATTTTAGATATGTACGCGTAATTATCTGCTTCAGACAAGGTGTTAAGATTTTTGTGCCACGCCCACTGGGAGGCTGGCAAATCGCAATTCGATAAAAGCTCAATATTTCCCACAATATTAAAGTTAGAGTCACCAAATTTGGTAAGTAGATTGCTGGTGAGCTTCTCCAAAAATTGATTGATTCTTTATTATCTGGCCACGCCCACTAGAACGCCTCCCAGCCACCCCGCCTTAAAAAATCGGAGTCGGCTATACCTCTCACAGTTTTTGAGCTAAAGTCACCAAATTTTAAAGGTAGATTAGTGGTCACCCCCTTTATATACGGGTAAAAAAATTTCCCACCAACACCCACCTCCGCCCACTTCCGCTCCCACAAATCGCGAAAATCTATGTCTCCCACAGTTTGTGGTTGTCACAATTAGTATAAAAAAAATTCATGCAAAAATTGACAAAAATTTTGACATGTAAAGCTCCCATATCTCAAACAACCATAACTTTGTCAAAACTGAACCGATTTTCACGTCTGATGGCATTTTGTTCATGGTATATCTTCCAGATTGACTTTGCATTTAAAATACATATATGCATTATTAAAAATCAATTTGTTTTGAATTTTTTGAGAAAAAAATGATTTGATTCAATACTCGGTAAATTGCAAACTTCACAATAATAGTATTATTTAAGCTAAAATCCGATGATTATATTGTTTAATATGTATATTATTACTAAATATAAATTATTTTAATTAAATGTTCGGTATGCCGAACAGAAATGTTCCATCTGATTTAGGAAGAATTCTTAGTTTTTTAATCAGCTCGAATTTCGAATACTCAAAAACTAATAAAGCAATCACTATAATTTTAATTTTATAATCAAATTTGTTAAATTAAATAAAACTCAAACAATTTGTTTCTTTTTCAGAACTGTATTTTTGTTGTTGTGTGTGTGTATTTTATTTCTCTTCTCATTTGTCAGTTAATCGATATAATAATCATTTATCGTATTTCGTAATAAAATATAACAAAATATGTTTTTTTATTTGTATTTTTTAAATGAATAATATTGCGTGATTTACTAATATTGATTAATTTTACAATCTTAATGTTTTTCGTCTGTGTATTTTTGCTAAGCCTTTGGCTAAGGCTAAAAACATATCTATGTGGATATGCATGTGTGTAATGTGTGTGTGTATTACCAAAAACATACACAATTTCCTTTGCCTTTTAACCATATTTAACTGTGCAACAAGTTCTGGTTAAAATAACTTCATCTGTTTTTTTTATTTATTTTTTTCTTTGGGCATCAAAAGCATGACTGTTTAATTATAATATATATAATATTATGGAAGTTTGATAAAAAGAATTCTTCTCTATTGGAAGTTTGTTTTGTCAAGGCGTGAAAATTGCTGGGGTTTTCTTTTTTCTTGGATTTTCGTTACATTAAACTGAATGCAGAAAAACATATTTGTATATAAAATGTTAACTAAAAATAAAGTTAAAATATAGTACATACAATATAAATATATATATATATATATATGTATATCTGTGTGTTAATGCCAAAAAAATAGATATATGATTGTTGTTGGGTTAGCTATAGTTATCGAATTTGTTGCGATAGTTGGTGGATAGAGCGTTGTTTTTACTTAACTAAATTGCACTAGCTAACACTAAATAAAGAATTAAAAACAAATTATATTTAATAAATTAGCGCACAGGGCGCAGTATTTTTTTAATTTTAATTTTTTTTAATATTTATTACACAGTTTTTTTAATTGCTGTTTTTTTAATATTACTTTATTTTGATGCTAACAAAAATTGGAGCTGTGTTCGTTTTTTAATGCGCATTGCAACAAATTCAATTTCAATTACAATTTTCCTTTTTGATTTTCATTTATGAAAAATTGTTTTTTTTTTTGCTTTTTAACTTTTTCAAGTTCATGTTTTGTTTTGGAGATCGTGTTTATTCATTTTAATTGTTTACTTTTTGCTGCTGTTTTGTGGAATTTACATGTATATGTTTTTTGTTTTATTTGTTTTTGTTGCATTTGTTTTTGTTTTTATTTTGTTTTCCCTTTTATTTTTGTTTTTGCTTTTGCTTCATTTCTTTGGCGATAATTTAAGCCTCCGATATACAACATAAATTTTAAATGTTTCTTTTTTGTTTTGTTTTAAATGTAATTATGTAATAAATTGATAAATTATTTGCATAGTTGGTTTTAGACTACGTTAGTTGTTATTTTTTGCTTGCTTTTTTTTATATATAATAAACATAATCATAATCGTAATTATTATTTATTAATTATGATAATTATTGTATGTAATATTGTATATTTATTTAATATTTTTTTGTCGCTTTTACAATTAGTTATTAACATTTAATGTGGCTGACACAAAATCGCAACGAAACATTTGCAATCTCTCGCAACGATTTATGTAGCGTTTTTTTAATCGCATATTTTTGTTTTTTTTCATCAGATTTTGATTGGGAACGAACCCAAACAATAATTTTGTTTTTCTTTCAACTAGCTTCATTTGAAGGCAACAAGGTAGATCTGCGCTCCGCTCGCACGATTCACACATATTTATAAACATTTAAACGTAAAACAAAATGATAAACATAATGTTTATTATATATATAAAGTATATATATATATGGTATATATAAATTAATTAATAGAGCTATAGCTACGCATACCAAAGACATATGTGCATATTTATATAGTTATATATTTATAGTTAGCTTTTGTCATTAACTAAAAGTGCCATAGTTTTAATTTAGATATTCATTTTTTTATTGTAACTAAGCGTTACACGATTTGCTTTATAAGGCCGCTGCGGTGCTGCTTTTTATAAAATATTTTGCAAATGCATAAATATATAAAAAATATCATATGCATTTCATTATATTACATTAATTTTTTTATAATATTATTACATATAAAGTGTTTTTATTTTTTGATTTAGTTACATAAGGCTAAGTGGTATTTCTTGTTTGTCATTGCATATATATATATACGTATATATATTATATATTGTTTAAACTAGTTTGAAAATAATTGCACAACATAAGTTCGTATATAAAAAAATAGAAATGTAGAAGAGCGAAATAAAAGTTTTTCAACAGAGGAAACTTCATGCTGAGATTTAAACTGTTTTTAAACAAAGCAAAGTAAATAACTAAAAAACAAAAATTAACAGAATTTGAAATGTTAACTGCCTCTGCAAAAAACCCGCCCCTTAAAACTAAATATAATAGCCCCGCATGCCCCCACAAACCCCTAAAAAAGAAAAAGAAAACAAAAACCCATAAGGCACACTTGGCGCCTGGCGCTGCCTAAGGCTTTCCTATTTCCTTTCTTTCCTCCACTTCTTCAAACTTTCGTCATTCTTCTTCTCTTTTATCTTCATTTTTTGATTTTGGAATATGCGACTTTTTGTGTTTGTTTTTGGGGGGCGGGGGTTTTACTGCGCCGCGGCAGCGGCCGCTGCTGCCGTTGCCAGCGGACCCAAGGAGCCGCTGGACGAGGACGTCGACGACGATGATGAGGTGGATAGCGCATTTGTCGCTGTCAGCGATTGATTCGAATTCTGTGCATTCAAATCGGGCGGCGTGGGCGTGGCCACTGAGCCGCCGCCCAGCGATTGATTGGCCAAACTGGCGGCGGCCACGTTGGCCAGCGCCGTCGATGGATTCTCAATTTTATGTATGATTTTGACGTGCGCCGTCATATTGTCCTTGCGCGTGAACTCCTTAAAGCAGAACGGACACGGATACACCTTCACGTTGCGCTTGTGCGAGGTCACATAGTGCCGGCAGAAGTTGCTGATGTGCGTGTAGACGCGCGAGCAGACCTTGCAGCGATACGTGTGCTCGCCCTCTTTGGTACAATAGTCGCGCACCGAGCCCTCCGTTTCGCCCTCGCCCACGTTGCTGCTGAGATTGAGTTTGGTTTTAACCGCAGCCGTCACGCCTATTGCGCCGGCGCCTCCAGCTCCGCTGCCACTGCTGCTCAGATTTGGCGTACTGCCGCCCAAAATCTCCGATTTGAGCTTAAAGCCATCGCTGCTGCTGTTGTACAGATCAAGATATTCCTGTCCGGCGGCATAGACATTCTTGGACACATCGCCGTTCTGCTTGAGCTTCGGTCGCTTCTGCGCACGCGGCTTCGAGGAGGAGGACGAGACGGGCGACGCCAGCGGCGTGGAGGCATTCATCTTGCCAATCGGCGTTAGCTTCGGTATGCTGACCATGGACTTGCCACCGGACCCCGCACCGCCCGCAATACCAATTATATTCAGCTTGAGGGCGCCGCTGCCGCCAGCTGAGGCAGCCAACGCTGCGGCATCCGCCTGATGTTTGCGCTGTGCGGCAATGAGCAGCGCCTGCTGACGCGCCTGCTCGTTGAGATGCTGATGCTGCTGGTTGCCGCTGCTCTCCGCCGTGTTCTGATCCTGCGTGGGCGAGCTGTCCGTTAGCGGATTGTATTTGAATTCCACGGGCTCATCGTATTCATCCAGCATAAGCTGCGGTTCCATATACGATGTATCCATGGCGTCTCCGTCGCTGTCGTTGCCATCTAAAATGGGTTGGGAAAATTCAATATATTAACTAGCTGTTCAGCTTTAATGAGCATGTGTGTGTGCGTGTGTGTGGGTGTGTGTGTAGTATGCAAAGAGTAAGGCAAAAACACAAATGATCAAAGCGCAGAGGCAACAAGTTTCAAATCGGTTCGGAAAAGCTATAGGGATTTTCAAGCCATATTTTGTATACATTTTTCTGCTTTTTAGTTTGTTTTTCAACACTGCAAACGCGTTACGTTATACGAAAAATGGGTTTTTTCATCAAATTTCTGCATAATTTTCAGTTTTTTTAGTGTTTTTTTCAGCATTGTAGAACGATTTTTTTTATAGAGTTTCTTTTCATATTCAGCAGTTGCTTTTGGTTTTACGCGGTTTTATTACATTATTTTGCTAAACTTAAAACAATTTTCTTTTACTGTTTATTTCAAGCGTCGGCCTTAAATCCCTGTGAGCTTCAACCCGATTATCAACTTGACAAATTGTCTCAAACTGGTTTTTCTTTTTTAAATATTTTTTTTGGCATTTGTGGATTTGCATTTCTTTGGCATCATACTAGCGTCTGTTTGTTGTTGTTGTTGTTGCATTGGGTACACTCACCTGGCGCTCGCAGGATGCTTCATTTATTCATGTATATATCAAAAAAATGCGAAACTCAGCAAATGCGCGACATAACGAATTCGTAAACACACTACAATTACTCAATTCTTTATTTTTTTAACTTCTCACAATTTTCTTTTTCATTCACTCAAAAAAGCAACCGACGCGATTTTTGCTTTGAAACGTTTTGCGTATTTTCGTTTTTCTCTCTTGTCATTTTCATAATTTTCTGCTCTATATGAAATGCGTAAATCCCTTTTAGCTTTTCCGATAACACAATTCGAAAGGTTTGCAAATTAATGTTTTTCAAAGGTTTTTTCGAATGTTACGTATTTGTATTGATTTTCTTGTGCTGTGTTCCTGTTTTTATTGTGATGTTAACTGGGTTTTTTTTTATTAACTTAAAGACTGATTTGTTTGATCTGATATTAAGACAATAAATATATTGATTGATTGATTGATGGTGTTTTGCTTAGGGCTAGCGTAATAAAATAAATGTTGATCTTAGTCTTAAGCTAAATTGTCTTCAGCTGTTGTTTAAATGATTTGCTTTGACGTAAATGAACATGAAATGGAAATAAACTGAATAATTCTGGACTCACCGGAAGTGCTGTTGTCATCTTGCTGTGCCATGCGCTGATCTTTCCCGCTCTTTGATCTCTTTGAGGGCATTGAGTCGCGGCTTTCCTGCAAAGTGATGAAAGTCAAAGATTAGCTATAATCGAAAAGAAGTTGGGGATGGGGAAGAACAGGCGGCGGCCACTTACATTCAGATCATCATTGTTGGCGGACTCTTGTTGATTGTCATCGGAGCCATCATCGTTGCCGGAAAATGAATCATTGCATAATTTGCCATTGCCCATATCCGAGTCCTGTAGAACAAAAATTAAATTTAAATTAATAAAGTTTGGGAAAAGTTAAGAGGATATTCATGGTTGAATAGTTTATACCCTTGCAGAGCATATTATAATTTTTTTATGTTCTAAAATATACTTTTTCTTAAATAAATATTTTCTAAAATATAAATTTTTTTTGCATAAATTCTGTATATATTATCAATTTTTCGTGTGTATAATTTTTAAATGTTCCCTATATAATTCCACTATATATTCAACTTATAACTTTTTCTAAGAATTGGATTTGTATCCACCCAATTCCAAAAATGAAGCTATATATTCCTTTATTTTATGGTTAGATTATATATAATTTATAATTTTATACTATACTCAAATTAAACAAAAATATATGTCGTTTATTTTACTACTTTTAAACGTATTTAAAGAATTTTTAAAAACTTTCTTAAAGTGGCATGTTAAAAAAAGGTGTTTTTTTTAAATCGTCTTATAATATTATGCTATATTTTATATTTAACAATAAAAGTTAAATTTCAAATAAAACGTTTCGATACGAACCCAGCGGGTTATTTATTTTTTTATAACACGAACCGAACCTAAAGTCAAGGTTTACGAAATTAACTATTTTTTTGTTTTATGTAGTATATAACAATTTGATACCATTATTATTTTTTATGAATATAATATTCATAGAATTACAAAAGCCCTAAGCTATATTTTATTTATTTTGATTGGAAAAAGGGGGATTTCCCGACATTAAAATTGTTGATAATTGCTGATGAGAATTAATTGTAGTATCAACCCAATCTAATATATAGGAGATCAGTCTAGTAAATTATATATAGATAAGATTATTGCAAGGGTATTAAATCGTCGACAATCTGTTTTCTCATATTTTTCTCACTTACATTCATGATGCCCTCGCGTTCGTATTCATCGTAATCGTTGCCGGTGCCGTTGGAGCTGCCGGATAGCTTGCGGGGTCTGCCCCGCTTGCGTTTGGGCATCAGGGCGGAGCTGAGCAGCGAGGGCTGCTGTGTGGCAGCCTGGAGAGCGGCCGCTGCGGCATTGGCAGCCAGGACATTCGTCTGTTGTTTGCGCTGCTGCTGCGGCACCAGGTACGGCTGTATGCGATGCAATTGCGGCGGCGCCGGGGCGCTCTCCGCGGACGTTGGCTTATCGTCGTTGACCTCGGTCAAGCCCTTGATCCGTAGACTTTCGGCGACACGCAGGAAGGCGGTTAAACGTTCCTGATCGACAGAAACTTCGCCGCGATACATAAAGTCCAACAGGGACTTCATGTCCGAATAGGGCACATCTTTAAGTATGACAATCGGATGTTTCTCCGGATGATTGATGAACAGTGCATTGAAATATGGACTGCAGGCGGATAGCACCATCTGTCAATAATCGAAACAAATATTGAGAAACATACTAGATTTTAGTTTGATGTATTTGGCACAGGGTTTTTATAGATCTCACCTTGTGTGCCTTTAGGTACTGTCCCTCGACGGCCAGCGTCACATCTGTAAAGGTCTCGGCGTGCAGAAGCTGATCAAAGACTGATAACAGATTGCTTTGATGGTTGTTCCAGCGCAGACAAAACCGTTGAGATGCCATCTTCATTTGGAAGCCGTTTTGGTTTATTTTGTTAAAGCGTTTCCTCGGGATTAGCGTGAGAAATATGTGGAAGGGGAGGTGGACGGACAATAAATTCCGTTTCTTATTTTTACGTATTGCATGCAATTGGCAATTGTATTATTTAATATCCTTGACGTCCTTTTCAGTTTATTAGTTGTTCATCATTTTGACGTTAATATCAAAGAATGCTGCAAAAGGAATTGAGTTGGGGGAAAAATTATAGTTAATGATATGTATAAAAATGAGTTCTTTAAAGTACAGTGGAATCTCGTATAACGAACCGGCCCCTAAGGCGGTTCCCTCAATTTTTTGTTTTTTATATTATCCCAAATCCTAAGGATTCAAAAAAAGTGAGTGTTATTTATCATTAGAAACCTATTTTTTAAAAAATGTTTTCTTTTATTATATATATATTTCAGAAAATAAGTTTGAATCATTTTATTGTTGCTAGAAGTTATCTATTTAAAAAACAAAACAATTTTTGGATGCAAACTATTTTCTTTTATATTATTTTTAAGTCCGAATTTTGATAATTGATAATTGTTTTGTTACAGCATTCGAAATTCACAATTATTAATGAAAAAATGAATGTAAGTGATTATAAACAATTCAAAAAGCAATTTTTTTAACGTCTCTATTAAAAAAGACAATTTTATAATATTTCTTCTACTCCATGTGCTTAAAGCAGAAAAATGTAAGAGTAATGAAAATATACAATCAAATGAGCTTCCTGTATCAACCCTATTAAAAAGGATTGAATATTGGTTTTTTACGGCAGTGGGGAAGACGGGGGACATCTACAATGAGCTCTGCGCTCAGCACGCGAAGCGTCGCTCGCTCGCTCATAAATTAAATGCAAACCAAATTTAATTTAACAGACGACCCGCCAGGTCAAATAGACGGCAAAGGTCCGAATATTATGCAGGCAGCTACAGCAACAACAATAAAAGTCAGGCGGCAGGCAGGCAGGAAAAAAACGAAATGAGGAAATCTAAATGGAAATTTCAAATGTGTTTCAAATGAGCAAATTACAACAATAACAACAGCATAACAACAACAACAATACACCCACACACGCAGAGGCTCTTGTCTCGCAGTGCGATCGGTGCGTGTTTTGTGTCTGTGTGTGTGTGTGTTTGTGAATCTGTTTGCCTGTCTGAGTAACCCAGCAGAACTTGCGAGCATGAAAAACATGCAGAGTAAAGACACAGGCTAAATGCGGTTGCCTGGGGAATTATATCAATGTAAATTTCTTCCAGAATTTGAGTTTTTTAAAGCTTAGCCGCATTTATATACCAGACGGTATTTCCCATTATTTTCTTCTAAGCGAGAATGTGTGAAATTTGAAATATCCCTGTTAAAATAAAGTGCCTTGTCAATAAGTTCAGCTGGGCTATTGGGCTATTTTGCTTATGTGGGACGAGCCAGCAACTGTTGTGTGTGTGTGAATGTCTGTGTGTGTGTATAAGCACGACGCAGTCTTGAAAACTTGCCAAAGGGTGTGGAAGCTTAGAGAAACAAATTAAAACGAACACACACACACGCGCATACCAACAGGCAAGTAAATTGTGTAAAGGAGAATAAGCGAAAAGTTTACACAGCAGCAAAAGTCATTAAATTTATTTCGAGTAGCAAAAAACTTGGTAGAACGCTCCAGATCCGGAATATCCAAGTAGATGGAGAGACGCATACACATACACATTGATAAATATTGTTCATAGCACTTATCACTTAATTCTGCTTTGCCTTTATTTTATTTTATTTTTTTTGCTTTCGTTGAAACTCCTTAGCGTTCTCACATACAAACACTTGCACACAAATACACACGTATAGTTTTGTCGTTTTGCCTCCCCCTTGCACTTGTTGCCTATGTTTGCGCTCTTCCCTTATCTTATCGCAAGACTCTGCTTTGTACACATAATTTCAAATCATTAATTTTACAATTTCACTTGCTGTCTAATTATTACACATGCCTTTCGTTTTTTTTTTTTCGATATTTGTTTATGCTGTTGCTCTTGTATTATTTTTGTCTCTCTTTGGCTCTATTGCAATTTTCGTAGTAATTGTTATTGTTTCATAGTGCACTTGTTCGAAATTAATTGAATGGGCAAATCGCTCTCCGAGAGCGAGAGCAAGAGAGTAAGCGTTAGACACTTGCCGCATATTTCTACATAAAAACATTGACGCTCTTTCACACACACAAGCACTTTAGCGAGAGCTTTTAAAGTTCGCTGGCAGCTTTTGCAGCAGTAGAAAAATATTTGTTTCGCTGATCTAGCGCAGTGGCATTAATGAGTAGTTTTTGTTTGTGCGCTAACATATATGTACGTGTAGATATTTTCTTAAAAATTGTGTTGAATTTATTGTTTTTCTTTTTTAAACAAGCAAATCGCTTACATTATGCACAATGGTATTTATTTAAGTGTTGCCGAGTTACAATTTATGCTTACGTAGCGAAGCCGCTGACACGTCCTCACTTGAGCAGGCCTCACGAGCGAATGAGCGAAGTCGAAACGTAGTGAAGTGAGCACAAGTCAAAGTCCTCGCGCAGGAAGCCGACTGCGCAGCTACGACACGCACGCACGCACACAGCCAGACATGCACACACACACACATACAGCCAGGCGCATGATAAGCGCTCGTTGCCAAGGGGTGGGAGGCGGGCCTGTGGAGATCACTTTACATGCGCTTATTTTTACACCCCCTTGCGACGACAGCACACACACACACAGAGGCATGCAGACAATCATGCATACAACATTTTATATATGTATTTTCAGGCACTTTTGGGGCGACTTTTGAAACGATTTAATGGGCGTTTGGCAAAATGATTTTCACATATTTCACAATTTTAACTCATGAATTAAGACGTTTGTTTTTTATTTTATGCACCTTTCTTTGCTGGCTTCCCGTTATTCGCCTGTGTATTTCCTTTTGCTTAACTTTTACTTTTCTTTTTTACTTCGTTTTTGTGTGTTTTGCACGTTTTATTTAATTTTAACTTTGCAACTGCTTGTTTTTTGTGTTGTCGCCGTTGCCCAATTTCTAAATGGAAATTTTCACAATTTCAGTTTGAGAGAGAAAGATATAGAGAGGGGGTGCGCCGAGCGTCGAACGAACGAACGAGCGAAGTCGCAATGAAATCTCTTTGCCGCCAAATTCGTCCGTCTCGTTTGACACCAATACACTGACTGAGCGATCCTCGGCTCCTAAACGACAGCCAAGCGACGGCCGAGGCCTCTGCTGCTGCTGCTGTCGCTGCTGCTATTCGTGCTGCTGCTTCTTCTTCTTCTGCTACTTGCCCGCTTATTAGCTTCTTGCTACAGACACAAACACACACAACTACAGCAATCCTACATCCGTCGGCCGCAGTCGACGGTGCTGCGCAGCCCGCGTCGCAGTCAGCACACGTTACGCTCTCACAAAAGGAACGAACAGTTGATCGCTGAGTCCCCAAGTCTCCAAACGTGCTCTCTATATCTCTACACTTGTGTTGTTTTTTTCTCTCGCTCTGCTTGCGCCTTTGACTTTTTGAATTTTTAATTTCCCTTGCACGCGATGGGTACTTCAGGGGGGGAAGGTAGGGTACGGACGCACGGACGTGCCAACAACGTTGACGAAACGGGGTTAAAAAGAAAAACATGATGTGGAAAAAGAAAAAGCTAGAAACAACTTTGGGTGCCGCGCCGCAGCAGCCGCTGATTTTTTGTTGTTGTCTATCGCTCTCCCGCTCTCCCTCTCTCTGTGTGGTTGTAATTGTAAGGGCAATAGGCGGCACTTGGGTTGGGCCGCCGCCGTTGCCTTTGGTTTTTCCAACTGTGTGTGTGTATGTGTGGTTGGCTTGGCTTTTGCGGCAATTGGAAAAACATGTGGAAACTTGAGCCAGCGACGCAGGCCCCATACAAAAAAAAACTTAAATTATCTGCCTGCGAGTGTGTGCGTGTGTGTATTTGAAGGAGCGTTTGTGTGTAGGCGCATGTGTTGGTGCTGCATTACGTAAGCAACTGTAAATTCTACAAGTGAAGCGCACACAAGGCGAATGACGAATTTTCAAATTGGAATCCTATAAGCGCTGCGCAATTGGATTTAATTTTAGTTCCAGCTTGGCAACTTTGAAAGCTTTCAAATGTTGCCTCCCTCTCTCGCCCGCTCTCTCGCTGCTTATCCTACACACCTACATAGGTGTTCTTGTTGTTGTTGTTTTTTCTATTCTACACACATTAGGCGTAACGGTGCCCGTTGCCCACCGCGCTGCCCTTGCCTTGTGCTCTTACAACGGAAGCGAGCGCTTTGCCTAATAGGCTCTCTCACACACACACACATGCGTATACACAGGCACACCTTGGCGAAGATCCATGCACAAAAGGTACACACACACACCCAGCGCCCCAACCCAGGTGAAATAGCAACAAATACAGCTACACACACACACACACATACGTGCTGTGCTTGTACAGACGTACAACAACAACAAGGCAGCCACTGAATCGTAAATTCCTGTTGCTGGCTCAGCTCAGCTCGCTGCCGACGCGACGTCGCGACGCTGCCGCTAACGCTGTTGTTGTTTGCCTTGCCCTATTGCGTGTTGTCGGTTGGTTATTTTTTTTTTTGCAGTCTGTTTAATTTTTTCTACTTTTGAGTTGTTGTTTTTATGGTGGAGCTTTACCACGAACGATCGCAGCGGTGCTACCCATTGTTACTATTTTGTTGTTGCTTTTATTGTTGTTCTACTTAGTTGCTGATCTAATATATGTGCCTGTGTGTATGTGTGTGCCTATGTAAATGTTGGCATTCTAACTTCCTCTTTGTTGAACAGTGGAAGGCTGGAAGGTTGGAAGGCTTGTTGCTGTTGCTACTTTATGTACTAAACAATTCCTTTTTACAAGTCTGCATTAAGTTGTCTAAGCTAACATTTAAGCATACGGAGAGCTTTTAAGAGCAGCCTAGATGTGAAGCAAGTTCAATTAATTTCTCTATAAAAATTTCCTATGTAAAAGTTGGCAATTTCCATTGGTTCTAACTCCACTAAGTGTTGGGCATAAAGCGCATAGCTTTTAAGAGCAGCAAACATATACATAAATGCGACTCAACTTTCCCGTTAAGCATGGATGTTAAAGGGTGGGAAATTCTTTTGGGTTTGCACTTGTTTTTAGTTTAGTTTTTCTAAACCTGCTTGCTACAACAGTTTGTTCCAGCTCCAATAAGAGTGTGGCATAAAGTGCAAAGCTTTTAAGAGCAGCCTATATATTCAAAAGCAACTTAAATATCCCTAACACATTTACATGTATAAAAAGATGGGATATTATAGTTTTAGTTTTTTATTGACCGACGACTATTGTTGATTTTTATATTTACATATTTATTCTTTTATTTTTGTGCAGAGTTTTGAATAATTAATATGGTTTTAGATTCCTTCAAGCATGTTTGCATGTTAAAAGTTGGGAAATTCGAAGTCTCCATTTATTGCTATGCCTGTTCGCCGCAAGTCGATTCTATGTGCTCGCCGAATGTTACTCAATAACTTAAGCCCAAAAGTAGGTTGATGCTCTGACGCTAGTTGTTGTCGTTGTTGCCGTTGTCGGTTATGTGGGGGCTGCTGCTGCGTGACACTTGGGACACACATGGCCCACACAGCCGCATCGCCCCCACAATCAAAAGCCGATCAGCGGCCCAGCCTGTCTGATTGCCGTCACGGAGCTTGCGTTGCTCTCTTTTATATCTTTATGTGCGACTGTTTGTGTGTGTGTGTGAGCGCGCTGCGTTGGAAGCTCTCAGGGTCTGTTTGATTTCCTACAGCGCGCTGTGTTTGCTGTGTAAACAACAAACGAACGAACGAGCGACCGAAAGAAATAATAAAAATGAAGAAAAAACGAGTGAATGAGTTGGCTGCGCGCGACAAAAGTGTTAGACGAACATGTCCATAGCCATATAGGTATTTATTTATGTGTGTGTGTGTGTGAATGTGTGTGGCAGCCAACTGTTGATGACTGCGGCAACTGACTAACTGGCAGGGTTCTGCTGCTGCTGCCGCTGCTGCTGCTGCCGTCACGCGGAACAGGTATCGCAGGTTGGCACCAAACACATGTACCGCCAGCAGCAGCTCCCACCCCCTCCCCCGCCCCCCATGCTACAGCGACGATCGTCTCGACGTCGGCCCGCTAACCGCCAACTGTTTCTGGCTGGTTCCTCTATTGCTCTATGATTTTCTAATGCTTCCTCCGCCCAGCGCTCCTCCAGCGACAATTTGTTGTGGCTCACACATATACACGCAAACACATGCACAATAATATATATATTTTTTTCTCGTCTTCGTTTCGTTTTCTAGCGTTGACTGTTCGTCATAAAGTCCCGTTGTTGTTGTTGCTGCTTTTTTACCTTATTCTCGTTGGCTTTTGTGCGCAAGTGTAGAAATTCCTTTGCACGTAGGCAAAGTAGCAACAACAACAACAGCTAACAGAGAGCAAAAAAGCTTGGCTCCAAAACAACAAAAAAGGTCGCCAGCCATCCACGTAAGCAGCCCCCATCCACTCACATATAAAAACACACACACAGACACATGCATGTGGGCCGCCCAATGCCATAGACCATAACACAAACACACACACACACATATATCTATATACTATATACATATATACATAAGTGTAGACTTACAAAGTCCTAAGCTCGCCATGAAAGCTTTGAGCGCTGTCCAATGGCTCGAAACTGTCATTGAAATGTAAGCGAGCCTCGGCGCAGTGTGCGTGGGCACACACACACACACACACAGAAACACACACATGTGCAGAAATGGAGAAATTTAATAATAGACACAACTACGCACCACAGATCACTGGCGATGTCGCACAGTGACCAACAAAAACAACAAGTAGAACAGAACAACAAATACTAAATAAGCACACAACTCCAAGGAAATTTTGTGGTCTCGCAAAAAGCATAAAAAGCGCAAGTAGGCTAAGAACTGGGCACATGCAATTTGAAGATACCCTGCAAACAGCAAGCACATAATAAGAAGCTATAATTTGGTAAATTTTAGTATAATTCTTAGAACTCATTTCATTATACTAATTTTTATTATCGTTATTAAATTATTTATGCTATTATTCCTTTTATTGTTATTTATATAATGCTAACAATTAATAAATATTTTTGTAAAGTGTATAGGGATAAAAAGAGATTCGTACCCTAATTAATCCTCGATCTAACAAATATTTTATCTATTCTATTGCTCCCTCGTTTTCACCATATGATTTCGAGTGAAACATTTGTTAAATTTGTTTCCCTATTTAATCTAAAAATTTCATACATTTAAGAATACTTCTAAGTGCTTCTTCTTCTTTTCTATACATATAAGATATTCTTATTTTAGGCTATCATTCCTAAAAACATATATCTCCTTAAAACCATCCTAAAAGAAACTGTTTGTCATCTTTTAAAATAGTGTTTCTGCGGCATATATATATTTAATATCCATAACAAAGATAAACTGTGGTTTTTATGCCAATTGTAAATATTCGAAAAAACCTCTACGCTAGACCCATAGTACATTATCGCAACCCTTTGTTAAGTTTTAATTTTGTCTGTATGGGTTTCTATACTGGTTCCATTTGCGGAGGAGTTAAAAACAACAACAACGGGCCACAGCCGTAGGGCCTGACTAAGTGCCAGCTAGCCGAGGGGTTCAGGGAGGGGGAACGACGCACGAAGGGGCGGTGCGAGTGTTGTAAAACAGCCAAACTCGTTACGGGGGACTGTCGCTTCATTGAGCCGCACTCGACGATCGACGATCGACGATCGCCAACTGGCAACTGGCAATTGGCAACTGGATCGTTGACTGAAGCTGCTGACTGATTTGTGAGCTGTTGGCCAACTGTCGATGGCTGGTGGCCAACTTTGGGTACGCCAATAGCGATGCTCGATTACAACATGCATGCCATGTGCATATAGACAGATATACACAGTTCGAAATATTGGTTCACATTTAAAAATACAAATTTAAAAAGATCTTTTGCTTTTTTAATAAAAATATAACATTACATAAGTTATTGTTAAGTTGAAACCATTTTCAATATCGTTATAAAAGTTTACCAAAAATAATCCAAAAAGAAATAATTAGTTAAAAACTTAAAAAATATTTGAAATTTGATTGAAAGATATTATAAATTGTTAAATTGAATAAATGCACTACCAAAAAAATATCTGATCGGATTGGGAGTGGAATCGACAAGTTCAATTTTGATTTTAGTTTAATGCCAGAAAACTAGCGACTCTAAGTAATGTAAAATATTAAAATAGTAAGAAGAAAGGGCCAGGGAGAAAGAAAAAGTGATAGAACATAAAATTAAAAGAGATTAGAATTGTGACTAAAAAGATTTGAAGTCCACATTTGATTTTAGTTGTCAACTAAAAAATAATTAAAATTATGACTGAAAGATTTTAAAAACAAAATGATCATTAAAACTGCGAACTAAATATTAAAATAAATAAAATGTTTTTGAAAAGAATATAATTTAAATGTTGTGGTTTATTATAAACGATAAATGTAAAAATGTTGACTTGAGTTATGAAGCTAATTTAAATGCCGAAACTTAGTTTAATTTAAAAGCAAATGGAATTCAAATTAAATTGAAACCAACCATATTTTGCAGTGTGCGTATGTGTATTTATGTCTGTAGTTTCGCTGACATTTTGTCAAGCATAAAATGTTATAGACGCAAACACACACTGGGCCTACTGTTGTTGTTGTTGTTGCAGAGAAGGGCGCTTCTTTCAGCCATAAGTGGCCGCAGTTGCCCCAACCGCTCGGCGACTCCATGTGGCCTGTCAGCATTATTGATCTATGCGTTGTTTTTGTGCCTGCTTCACGCCCCGGCCCACACATCTGTGCTGCTCTTTGTAACCCCCTCCTCGCACCACCTCCCTTGCATTCCCCAACGTTCACATGGTTGAGCTTTTCTCTTCTGCTTTTTTTTTAAATTTTTTTATGGTGGTGTCCTTAATTTAGACATGGAAATGCGGGTCATGCATTCGCTGTGCGTTAACCAATGGCAGAGTCGGCTCGGGGGGAAACAGGAGGGGCGAGGAGGGGAAGACAAGCGTTTCGTTTGACATAGTTCACCAAACACAGCAAAAAAAGAACGTTAAATATTGCAGCAAGATCATGACAGAAAGGTCTTATTTGTATTTTAGTGTTATTATATATTTGTAATCTATATATATGAAAGTTAATAGGTAACGTGACAGTTAGGAAGCTTTAGTTTCACATAGTTTTTCTTTAATGTCTCTTACAGGACTTTATTGTTCTTAATTTCTTGGCCAAACGTGGAATATCCGTGAAAAATTGTTATTAAAAACATCGTAAATAACGCAAAAGCTAAAACTAATGTTCATTCGTATATTTGTATTAAATTATGGGACTGAAACTAAATTCGAGGCAACAAAATCTATCTCAACTAGTGGAAAATGGGTGAAAAAGAGAAAAAAAAGCCTCGTAATTCCAGATTATATATTAATAATATTGCAAATAATATAATTTAACGTTATAAGTAAATATTTTCCAACTACATTTAAATGCAACTTTGAGGCTCTACATAATGAATAATTGCACAAAATTCACGTCTTGCCGTGGAAGATGAGTGAAAAATTGTAAAAAAGCACTTATCTGGGGAAAATTTATTTAACAGACCTTACGTTACAGTTTAATATTAATCTGAATAGCTATAAATGGAATTAAAGGCCTGTTTTTTTTTAAAATAATCAATAATATCCATCTTTAAGGATGGAAATGGTTGTAAAATAAGTACTCGTTTTTATATTGTTATTATTATTTATTTCACATTTAAAGTAAAATTGTAAAAAAGTATCTAATTTTTATATTTTCTTAAACGTATATCAAGTTTTTTCATGGCAATGCGCTCCTTTGATTCCAGCTGAAGGCGCAAGGAACGCTCGTTGGACTGTATCTCATAATATCTCAGATTCAATTCCTTTTCGCGCAGACGCAGCTCCATAAGGCGAAATTCCTGCTCCGAGGGCGGTTCATTCAGTTGTGGAACTATCGAATGATTGTCGAGTGTAATTGGAGACAGTTCCTCAACTCGAATTGGAGGCTGCTCCTCGGATGGTTCCTCAGCTTCAACTTGGGTTTCTAGAGGTGGGGCAATTTCGAGGAAATCAGCTACATTCTCAGTTCCTCCATTCTCTGTAATTTCGCTGTTGTTCGTTTCACTTTCAGGCTGCGAGTTTTGTGCTTCCTCTGGTTTTCCGAATATTTGTAGAAGTTCCTCGTAGAAGGGACATATTTCCAGTACTTCTTTCATGGGAAAGTCCCTATTGACAGCGATCAGGGTCTTGGCAATTTTATACGTTTTCATCATGCTGTTGATTTTGTTTTTGATCACACTTGCGTCCAATTCAATTTTGATCGCCTTTGGCATCCTTTTGTAGTAGTCCACACTGTTGGGTTGCTCGAAAGGATTCTTTTGCATAAATTCAATTATTTTTTTGCACTCGTTAACGGTCCATTTATGACGATATTTCTTGACTACAATACCGTTTGATCTTGACATTTTTAGATGTTTCTCTGGCCACTGCTGCGACTTGACTGCTTGTTAAAAGGTCCAAACGGGGCCTCTTATATAGCCGGATGCTTTACGTTTACCTGCCTTGTCCTTTGGGCTTACTGTAAAGTAGATTTAGATTTAGGTAGGGGAATTATCTCTTTTATGGCCCTTGCCAATAATTACGGCACATCTGTCACTTAACGATTTTCTGGTGGTTTAAGCGGATCCTTAAAAGGATTACCTGTGAATTCTTTGTTATCGTGTTCCTAGTATTCAAGGCCACTTTCTTTCATGTATTTTATGTACAGTTTAATTTGTAGACTATAGTTGTAAAACATTTTGAGTCCAAGATTTTGCATTTTTGAAAAAATATTTTTAGAAATGTTATGTTTTAAATAATTTTAACTTACACTCGTTATTTATGCTGCAGCCAGTACATAATATAAAAGTTAGCCAGATCGAAACACTATATTAAATAGCTGTTATAGCTACAGTGACTAACAAAATCAATTTTTCTATGAAAAACCTTTATGTTTTTGAAGATATCTTGGCTAAACTTGGCGGCTAAGAGCTTTTTTATGTTTTAGATATACAAACAAGATTTTATCAATAACAAAAAACTATAGCATATACATAGCTGCCATAGATAGAAGCTGTAAACAATTTATTTTAGTGTGGTTTTTGTGATTGTGACAAACACAATCTATTAAAAATATAAATTTGCAATTTTTTTGTGGAAAGAGAGCTGGTTTTCCTTACCAAAACATTTAAATAGAAAATTATGTATTACGAAAAAGATTACGTTCATTAGGATAGAGAAACGGACATCGACGCGGACATTTCAAAGACCCAATCCACTCCTTTCACGTGGTGAACGATAATAATAAAACTTCCTTCTTGCCTGTGTGCTTTTCTATCCTTTTACAATTATTTCAATTTCATTCTTTCGCATAGTCCACATAAACATAACCACAACCTTGTTATTTCTATTATCTTACCTTCTTTTATAATATAAACATTACCAACACATTAAACAATAAACACTTGTGAAATCAACAGCTTGTGGAAGCGCAGCGTTCAGCAATCAGCTGACATTTAGGGGTTGTCACAGCTGCTTTTCGCACCAACAAAATAACCTGCCAAAAGTATCGATAGCTTTGCAGTCTGAAAATCGTTAAATTATTGCCCTTTGTTATGAATAATTTATAGATTTACAACATTTTTTTAATAGTTGCTACATAAAAATACTTAACAACTTATCATTAAAATTTCTTGTTAAGAATTATCGCGCTTAACAGCTCAAGAAATGTTATGCCCAGAGGCGCTGTTATGCCTTGCTGTTAAATAACATTTGCTGATTATGTGCTTCGAATTTTGTCAGGCGTGCGGTAGGCTGGGGTGCGGTGTATGCGCGTGCGTGTGCGAAACTGGTTGCGTTTGAGCAAAATCAAAAAATTTGTGGGTTTAAACCGCAGCGCTGATAACGCGCCAAGGAAGCACACACACACATATATACAAATACATATATACATAGGTATGTGCACATGGACTGTTTACATTCGTGCACGGTTGATATGGACATGCAAGATAAAAGCTACTCGAAACCGCTGTCCGCTTGCATTGCAACTCATGAGCAAAGAATTCGATTGCGAATTCGAAAAAGAGCAGCAATTGCCTTTTGCTAGGAGCAGGAGAGCGTAAAAGCTACGCTGTGATTAGCTTTGTTGAGAATAGGGGCAGAGCGTGCGGACGTGGAAGAGTGGAGAGCGGGAAAGCGCACCGGAAAGCGACATGTTTAATTACATATTTTTTGGAATTTTTTTGGGTGACGCAAACCAACCCACCCACACACACAATATTTAACAGCTGTGTGTGCGTTGCTTCCTTGCGTTGTGCACGAAAATTAGAAATGCGTGTATTTTTAAAAAGCTGACCCAAATACAGCCTTCAGCAAGAAATCCTCAGGAAAGCAAACATGTGTAAATACACACACATACACCCATCTCTACATTCACTTGTAGAATTTACGAAACAGCTGCGTACGCTGCCCGGCCACCTCCATGTCCACCCGCACCGCCCATTTTCAGCGAAATGAGCGCCACGAGTCGCACATGAGGATCGTTTGGCTCGGCAGCAGCAGCGGCAGCAACAACAAACAAAAGAAATCGGCAGAGACAGCCGACTGTAAAATAGCAGCGTTCGCTGCTTTCTCTTCGTGCGCTGGGGTTGTTGGGCAGCTGTGCTCAGGGCGAATTGACGACGCGTCGCGATGTCGCTGGCTGTGTGCATATTTTTGTTATTTTTTTTCGTTGGTATTCTCCTTATTGCTCTCCTGGCGCGCTTGAGTGTGTGTAAGTTTGTGTACGCTGTCAACGTTTGGCCCCTTGATAAAATGTTCGCTGCTCTGCTCCACCTTCGCTGCAGCCCGCAGTCGCGCACTCAATTAAGCTTATCGCGCACTGTGCGTATGTTTGTATGTGTTGTCTGCGTGCGCCTGTATTGGGGATATTTTACGCTGAGTGTTTTAGAGGTGACTTTCCTCTTGTGCGCGCTCCTTGACGGCCGAGGAAAAATATCTGCTTGTTATTGCGTTTGCTGCTTGGCACGCTGTGTACGTGTGTGTGTGTTTGTATTGGTGTCGTGTGCAAAAGGCAGCGACGCAGCGGCGACCGCTGCCGTTAAAAAAATCCTCTTTGAGAGGATTAAATATATACACACACAGCTTTTGCTTATTGTCATGTGGTCTTTGCCGTGCGTACTGCACAGTGTCACAAATGTACTATGCGCAGCATGTAAATCAAATAGTCAAGCATCCTAATTGTTGTGGTGATTTTTAACCACTGTATCACCCCCTCCCCGCACCTTTTTTTTAGCTGTCATTGTTCCATAAACGGACAATGTCCCCTGCCCAGAGCTTAAGGGTAGCAGCGGCAGCGACGCTTTCAATTACATTTCATTTGCATTTCGTCGCTGCTTATTTTTATACGTATGTACATATGGATGTGTGTGTGTGTGTGTGTTTATTTTTGCTGATATATGCCTTTTCTGCCAGGCCACACACACACACATGCATAAGTCCTCAGCGCTGTTTAACTTTGCCATTTGCCATTTCCTTTTTCGCCGTTTGCTTTGCCCAATCGCTGGCGCATGCAAAATAGGAAACGATTTTTTCGCCTGTACGCAAACTGGGCGAATACTTGACGCGGACATTGGACATTGAGCTACGCTGCGCTGCGTTGGCAGCGACGTCGACGGCGTTAATTGAATTAAAGCGCTTACAAAATAAATAGGCGGCAGACGGATGTGTGAAACTCGCTAGCTCTCTTTCTCTCTCGTTCGTTTTGTCTATGTGGGCTTCTTAGAGCTTCGAGCAGAAACACGTGTATGTTGAAATCCTTTTCAACAGACGTTGCAACATTTTTTTCCTTACAAAAAAAGAAGAGAAAAAACGTTAAGACAGCAAAAATGATTTTTGAAACCTGAAAATGTTGTGCGCTGTTTTGTTGCTATCACTTTGCTCGCTTTTCTGCTACATTCTTTTCTTCGTGGAGCTTTTGTTGTTGCTGTTGCTGTTGTTGCTTCTGCTCAATTGCAAAACATATTTTGGTCACTGACCTTTTCTTTTATTTTGCCTGCTTTTTGGACTTTTTTGTTTGTGTTCCACTTTTTAAATTCCGCTTGGCGATCTGTTGTTGGCTCTGCTTTTCTTGTTGTTGCTGTTGTTATTGGTTGTAGTAGCTGAATAAGAAGCTTTTCCTTGAGGCGAGCTGATGTTGAGCAACTGTTCAGTTGAGGGCTAATAAAGCGCTCAAACAATTGCATAAAGCCTGAAGAAACACATGTATGCACACATGTGCATATGTGTGTGTGTGTGCCGCATATACTTTCAAGCTGATGACTTGCTCGAGATAAAAGCTCCACACGTCAACTGATAAAAATCGGCAGCGCATTCAGCAACAACAATAACTAAAGAATTCAGCCGAAAGGCAAAAAAGTGTAAGAAGCACCGGCAAATGATATTGTTAATAATTTCTTGTTGTTTCCTTTACTTTTTATTTTTGGGGATTTTAACGCTTTTGAGGGAATTTCTGTTGGTTGGAACTTACAGTTGCGCCAGGCTTTAATACAGATAAAATACAATAAATGAAATGAACAGAAACAAATTAAGGAGCGTGCGGCATATTTAGCTGCATTGTGAATAGTAATTTTTGTATGCACAATGCACTTGCAGGAAATTAATGCAGACAAGGGAAATAAGAAGCAGTCACAATGAGCAACAAAAATCTCTGCAGCAGCTAGCAAAAGAGAGCGCTGAATTGAAGTTGCCAGGAGAGCAATTGTGGGCTTGTGAGCGTTTGTTTGTGTGTGTGGGTGGGTGGCTGCTTTGTTATACCGTATCCCTACTCAAAATGGGTAGTGTGGAAAAAAGAAGAAGCGGAGTGTGTTTTTAGGTAGTGTGGAAAAAGAAGAAGCGGAGTGTGTTTTTAGGTTTCTGTTTGTACTTGGGATACAGGGCATTTTCTAGTCGTGCACTTCCGACTAGAGCACTCTTACTTGCTTTAGTTTACAGTTGCCATGAATTGCTTTTGCTTTTGTTTTTGTTTCGTGCTGCAAAACAGTAGCAACAGTTGAAAAGCGTTAGTCATGCGCGCGCTCTCTTTAATTGCTTTCGATCGCCGGCTGAACAACAGTTATAATTTGAGAATAATTTTTGCGCGTGCAAAGAGAGAGAGAAAGAGAGGGAGCGACAGCGCCGCTGTTATTGTTTTTGTTGCGGCTGCTGCTGTTTCATTAACAAAACAACAGCAATATTTATGTGTGATTAGTTGTGCGACTATTATTATTGTTGTTGTTGTTTGCTTTGATTTCCTTTGCGCTCGCTGCATGTGCACGTATGCATGTGTGTGTGTGTGTGTGTGTTTGTGTGTTTGTGTGTGAAGTGGGTTAAGCTGACAAAAAACAAATGGAGATTGGAGACTGGGATTTGTTTTTTTTTATATTTTTCTTATACGATTTTAATGTGATTTGCATAATTTGTGTGTGTTTTGTATGTGGCCACAGCAGCGCAGCGCACAGGTGTTGTTGCTGTCGTGCGCCAGGGTTGCCAAGACGCCACAGCGGAAGTGACGACGCCGCTGCTGCGAACTGCAGCGCAATGAAAGCTTTTATGTTAGACAAACGTGAGTAGGAGAACGGGCGAGAGCGAGAGAGGGATGCATGCATGTATTTATGTTGTTCAGAGCGCAGATCACGCGCTCTCTTACTCACTCACAAAAATTACGCACTGTTGTTGTTGTTGCATGGACTCGACACAGGCAATGGAATGTCTCGTTGCCAGCTACTGCACGCGAATTGGGAATCTATTTAAACCCCCCCTCTCTCCACATAGCACACACACAGGCCGCCCCAACCCCTTTTGCAAAAGGGGTGCGGCCGCACAACTGACGAGTGAGGAGTGCGGCCTGCTTTGGCCGAACCACCTCCAATGCCGATTCCAATGCGATTCGATCCGATGGCGAACGTTGTTTTTGTTTTTGGTTGTTGGAAACAAAAAGGAAATGGGAGACGGAAAAATGACAAAGATCACTGAAGCAAAACCGAAAGGCAACAACAAACCAATTTGCAGCCATGTATCTATGTATCTAAGTATCTTTGTATCTAGTATATACTAAGCACAATATGAGATACAATATGCCCGACTGCCTTCGCTGTGGAAATGGATGGAAATATGTATTTTCACAGCAGGCATTTGCTGGCTTGAAATTAATATAAAATGAGGTTAGATAAATAAAATTAATGTTCGCTTTTTGAATTCCACTTCAAGAAAGGATCAATCATATTTTAATATATGTAATTAATTATTTATATAATCCTTTATTTAACTGAATACAACTTTAAAAAACATTTATATTAGAATTGATTTTTTAAGCATCGAAAGCCATGAATTTATATATTACGTTTTTAATTACAATTGTTTCATTTGTTTTTTTGTTTTTCAACACTTTTAACTATGAAAATAGCAACAAATTTCAGGTTTAAATAAGCAATGAAGTAAATAAAACAATATTTATTATATATTATAAAGAAAATATGTAGGATTATTTTGCTTAAAAAAATTAAGCCTTGATTCATTTTAAATTTGATGATCGAAAAATTTAGAAATCACTGAGGAATATAGAATTGGTTTTTTAGAACTTTTGAAATTAAATAAATTAATAAATCTATATTTTTAAGCGACTATTTCGTATATAGAAACCTTATAAAGATTGATGAAATAATTGTAGTATGTCAAAAACCAATAGATATTTCCAAAATAAGAAACTTTTTATATAAATGCTGGTATTTATATATCACAAACATGCAACAACAAAAATTATATATGTATATGCTATAATAATAATAATAATTTGTAAAATAATTTACTAAAAGCCGAAGCTTAAAATATACAATGTTCCGTAAGAACTTGTGATTATAATTCCAACAAATGCGGTTTTCTTTTAATTCTCAACGTTTTCTGCATAATCTATGAATTTGTTTATACGTTATATACTATATTTATGATCATATGATTGCTCATTCATAAAAATTGTGATTAAATATTTGAAATGCACGTGGCATTATAGTTTTCAAGAAAAAAGATCCACGCGATTGAAGACCTGTTTGAGTTTTATGAAGTTAAAGGGGCAAGTGCTACAGGGTGTAAAGGGGTGGGATTTTGTTAGAGGTCTTTGCTGACGTATGTTGCACAATTCGGGGTAAACATATTCAGTCATATTCAAATAAATATATAATGTAACAAGGTATGTATATAATACATATTTATACATATTTATGTATGGCACTTACCGTTTCTTGGAAGCTTTAGTAATCCGCTAGTTGACTTTGTTGCCGTTCTTTTTGTTATTTTTGTTACTTTTGTTGTTGTTGTTGTTTCAATGGAAAGTTTTGCTTAAAAAATAACTGAAAGCACAAGCACAAGCACTTGGTTTTGATTTTCTTTCGCTTCTTTTTCTTCTTTGTATTCCTTTTTTATTTAAAAACAATAGTCAAACAGTTGCAACAGTTGTTGAAAAGTTTAAAACGGAATCGAAAAACAACTTGGAATACAATTCACAGCTGAGCTGAGCAATTGCCGCGTGCAAGCAACGGCGGCGCACGAACCTCCAATCAGAACTGAAACGTAGGGATGTCGACGCAGACGCCGTCGCCGTGTTGTCGTTGTCCCTGAATGTTAATGTTTGTTGCTGTCGTTGCTGCTGTCGCTGTCGCTGCTGCTGCTGCTGCTGCTGACGCTGCTAACGACGCGTCGGGCACGAACGAGAGCACGATCACGAAAACCGAACTGTGAGGGCAGATTTAGGCTGGGGAGGCGATTGTTGCGCCTTGGTATGTGTGAGTGTAGAAATAAGCTGTGCGTGTGTGTGTGGGCTTTCGAGGGGCTGCCACGACGACGAACACGCGCGCCTGTTTTACGACGTTGTTGTTGGTGTTGGTATCGATGTCGTCGCCGTTGGGTGGATAATAATATTGTCTACGCTCTGCTCCCGTTTCGTGTTTTGTTTGTGTGCATTTGTGTGTGTTCGTTTGCAAAGCCGAATCGAAGCCTTCGTATGACAATATAAAAAACAAAAACTGAAGAAAAAAATCGCTAAGTGGGATGTTGACGAACGCGGACGAGCGGATGAAATGGAATGGAATGAACGTTTGAAACACTTGGCGGCCAAGTAAAATCAGTCAAAGTGCCAAAGCGCCGCAGTCGGCCCAGAGACGCTACAAACAGCAAAAGAGCGCGAGAGCGAACGAGAGAGTCATAAAGTGGAGAGTGGGCAACTTGACATTTTGACTTGGCGCTCACCAACACAAACACTCGCGCAGCAAAAGTTGCCGCTGCGTTGGCGCTCTGCGCTGACGCTCGCCCTTACGCTCTTGACTTTACACTCTCACGCGCTCTTGTGCTCGCTCGCTCTCTCTGGCCTGATAAGCGCATGTCGAAATCAAATGAGCGCCAGCAGCAGCGCTTGCTCTCCATTTTGGCTTCCTTTTGCTTGTTCGCTGTGACCTGCCCCCTCCCCGTTGCTGAACAATATGTGCATTTTCATGCTGTCGCTGCCTCAGCGTATTACGAAATATGACAACAATGCAGTTTTGCGGCAGCGCGCGTCTGCTCGTCCTCGTTTCGCTCTGCCGCCGTCAACGTTGCTGCTTGCATAGCAGTTACTGCATGCTCAGCATAAAATGGTGCTCCCGCTCTCTCTCTCGCTCTCTTTTGGCTAGTGGGTGGCTCTTTGCTTGTTGCTCTGTTTGTTTATTTCCACTCGCATCACTTGCAAATTGATTGCAGCTCGATGCTGTTTTTTTTTCTCGATCAAACAACGTTATAAATAGTAACAGGGAAATTTTCTAACGTGGCGCATTCTAATTTATAAATGCCAGCAATTTAAAAAAAAAATTCAAAAAAAAATGTATAAAAAACGGGTTTTCGATCAGAACGCGTGCCCCGCTAGCTGGCGCGCGTCTAACTGAAACCGAAATCATTTGGCTTTTCCCCCCACGCCCCACACATGAGCTTAATGTATGTGCATACAAATTTTACAGTCGGGGGAACCCTAGCAGCCCCTTTTTCACTGGGGGCCCCACAATTAATGGTTTATTAATATATATTTTTTAATGTATTTAGGGGCGTTACCCACACAGATGGCTGAAGGATCATTAACTAATTGTTAATCGAAAAAAATGATTGCCTGAAATTCCTTTGGGAGCTGAGCTCAGTTAATTGCCCTAAGCCCACTTTTCAGATAAATATCATAGTAAATATATACACATATAGTATATACTATTGTATGTTTGAACTTGGCATTTGTTCATGGAATTAAAGTTCTTGTTAAGAAATCGAATCGTTTAAAATAAAAGCTTGTGTTGGCTTCGATTCAGAGAATTTAACTAGCAGTTACGATAGTTACAGCGTTTAAAAAATATAAATATCTTTTTGACTTGCCTTTAATTCAGGGAATTTGAGGTAACAGTTACAAGATCAGCGCAATAAAACCGGTATCTTTTAGAAGTATATAAATATAGTTTTGAGTTGGCTTTTTTTCAGAGAATTTAACGGCCAGTTATGATATTTTATACTATGACAAAGCGAATATGCTTAAGAAAAAAACTCTATTTTTGACTCGGCTTTGGTTCACGGAATTTAACTTCCAGTTAAGATATTAGCATTTGCAAAACGGCATTGTTTAAAAAATAAAAATCTATTTTTGACTTGAATTAAAAATTAAAAATATATAGTTTTGAGTTGTTAAGATAGCAATGTAAAGCAATGTAAATACATTTTGTAATACGTTCACGGAACTTAACTTCGAGTTAAGATTTTTGCGCAGTAGCAAGACGGATTCGTTTAGAAAATATAACTATTATTTAGACTTGACTTAAGTTCAAAGAATTTAACTTCTAATCACGAGGTTTAAACAATTACGAAGACTATCTGTTTAAAACAATAATCTTTATTTTGTTTTAGCTTTAGTTCATGGAATTCAATTTCCAGTTTAGAGACTAGCGTAATAACAAAGCGGATCTAATAAATAATATATATACAACAGATCAATATTGTGGTTAAAGATGTGCACAATAACAAGCCGGAACCATTTCACAAAATAATCAGTAAAACCGGCTGTTAAAGTATTTCTTTAATAATTGTGAAAATTGGAAGATGAATCATTTGAGTGATTAGTCAGACCCGAAGGTACGCCTAGACTCCTATACAAGCATACGTACTATATGGCGATCAATTTGAAGTGCATTTGAATTAATTAGCGTTAATGGCAGTTGGAGCAGTTAGTCTACTTATGTAAGAGTTCCAAGGGCCACTATTCAGATACATATATCTAACTGGGTCAAAGGCAATGGATAAATATTTTTAACTATTTTAATAAATTAATAATTGATAATAATTGTATAATTGATAATAATGCAAAAATGGCTATGAGTATGATGGAATCTGAACTAAATCGCTTCATAATATAGATGCCATAGGAACTGTCAGTTAAAAATTTTGGTTTTGTTTAAAATACTCTCATATTTTTCAAGATAGCTGTAGGGTATTTAATGTTCCTATGGTTTTGTTTTTTACACATTATTATTACTTATTCAATTAGTCGAGATCATCGGTAACGCCTACCTGAAAATGCTCATATACCAATCCATTGGTAAGTGATAAAGGCTGCCTAAAATACTAAAATAAATTAACATTTTTGTAATTTTAAAAACTATGTTCTAAACTTTATATGTAGGGATATATTAATTTTAAGCTGTGAAGCTTGGGCTTTAGCCTGCCAACTGCCTAGATATACCTGGTCTATTTTTAGCACGTTCATGGGACAGAAATACTGCATAAATTCGAGCTTAATACACTGGGCTTTACCCATAAACTGGCTCTCTTCTATATGTTGTGGGTTGGGCTAACTCTTAGGTTGGGTTAACAAGCCCCCGGGAACTGCCCAGCTAATTGCTGGATCTAAAATTGAAAAAAAAAATCGAATAGATATTACATAACTCTTTGGCTCTCTGGGATAAAGTCCCTTGGGTTCTGCCCAGATAGACAGATAGATAGATAGACACTGGGGGCTCTGCAATTGGGTTAATCGTGCTGGGGGACTCGCTGATCAACAGGTTTGTGGGCTGCTCGAGCTTGTTTTTTCCCCGCAACTGATATAAATTAATTGCTTAATTGTTGTAGTTGTTGTCGTTGTTGTTTAACGCTGCTTTAGCGGCATCATTTGATACGAAATTTGCTTTTAATTAAAAAACTCTCCAAACAGACAACAGTCGCGCGAAGGCGTCTCTCTCGCGCACTCTCCACCTCCCTTAGTCTCCACCTCCTTGGCGCTTCACCGCCACCCTCTCGCGCTCCACCTTTGCCTATCTTTCTCTCCCTCTCCCTCTCTCTGTTTGCTTTTGTATAGATCCAACCTTTGTTGCCTGTGCGTAGGGGTTTTCGTTTTCCTCTCGATTATGTGTCATCAAGCCCCCTTCCCCCCATCCCACGCCCCACTCAGCGTTTCGCCCGTTCGCGCATTTATTTAATTTATTAGACCAAAGTCGTGCACTTCGTTCACGTTAACCGAATCCGTTTTCGATCCGACTAAAAAAATAAATAACTGCGTGGGATTCTCAAATACGTCGACGTTCCTACTGACTGTATCGATAATTCTTATACCCTCTACTTTTTGTCTATGCATAAGGGTTTGCTTGGATTACAGGCTTGCTTGGATTAAATATTAAATGTATTTACCATCCTCAATAATGTGTACTAATTTTATTTATTTATTTATTTATAATGTACACATTTTTTTAAAATTAATCATTATTATTTTATGTTTTTAGATTCATTGAAAAATGTATCCCAAATGTTTAAAGAATAAGAAGAAGCGTGGAATAGTGGAAAACTGTGGATACATTTGCTGCTATTTATTTTAAAACTATATTTAATTTTTCTTTATAATTAGATATTTCGGATGAAGAGAAATCTGCTTAAACAGGTTATTAAATAGTCGAATTAAGTTGACTAGTCTATTTCGCGGCTGCCTCATAGGTTGCCTATATCGTATTTAAATATATATATATGTATTTTCCCCAACTCTGCCTAAGTAGGGTATTTTCTAGTCGATCACTCCAACGTTTCGCTCACAGTTATTCGCTTGTTTATTATATGGATTTTGGCTAATGTTCACTGAAACTGGTTTCCACTTGGTCAACTTGCCCATCAAGGAGTCTCTAGACCCAATATGTTTACGGTTTTAATTGTTTTTGTTATTGTATCGAAACGAAATCGAATGGGCTTTAAGTATAAAGCGCATAATATTTGAATCTTAATTAAATTGCGTCGCCTGTGGAATGACGCACTTTATGGGATCATTTGGAGATTTCTGATTAGCATTCGCTGGGTCTTTTACCCGGCCATTCGATAATTCCCAGTAATTGGCTAAAACAACTAACTAGGCTAATTTCGGCTTGTCGCTTTTTTTATTCTATACACCGGGAAGAGATTTTACCTGTTTGGTCAACAGTGCCAAGAATACATTTTGAGTGCTCTAAATCTAAAACCATGTAAGAGTTAACATTTTTAGAACATTTGTTTTAATATTTTTAAGTAAAGTTTTTATAAGTTAAAGTTTATATAAATTTGGCTTTTCTTTAATAAGATACAGTACTTTATACTTTCACTAAGGATTAGTCAGATACAATACTTTATACTTCTAATAAGGATTATTGGGATTGAGAATATGTATTCAAAACAAAATTTAAATTTAGTTGAATTTTTTCTTTAGTAGGCCAGCCGATTTTTGACTATGCATGTATTTGACTTAAGTCCAAAATTCGAAGTTTATTTCTAAGGGTACTTATGGAAAATACAATTCTTATTATACATACCTTTTGTAGCCTTAAATATCGAGTTGATTATACTAAATAATATAATTTACATTACTTCTTGATATATTTTTCTTTGTATATAATATAAAATAAAAAATTTAAAATAGTTTAGAATGAAAAAGTAGCATAGTTGGAAATACTTACGAGGTGTAAATTGTTGCTATACAAATCTCTAGAAAAATGTTAGATCATTTACGAGATATTTTTTTACTTCAAATATTTAATATTGACATTACTTTAAATTATATTAAACTTAATTTCAGTGTTTTTAGTTGAGACTTTTATTTAAAAACCAAGCCCTACTGCCAAGTAAAAACTAGAATATGCAGATGATTATTTAAATTGTTTACAGCAACGGGAATATCGATCGCTAGCCAGCTATAGCCAGAGCGCCCTGTATTACCAATATAAATACTAACGCAACTCGCAGCGCTCCCTAAGCTCAACGCATTAAAATGCTTGACCTGAATTCCAGGCCCAACGCGGCGCAGTGAAACTAGCCAAAGATGTGGCCGGAAAATATGTAGGTATATAAGAAGCCCGAAAAGTGAGACTAAGGCTTTGGCTTTCCTTTAACAGAGTTGTGTTTGCGTGTGTGTGTGTGTGTGCAAGATTTTCCTGCTAAGATTTCTTGTTGATCGTTTTGTTCGAAAGCTATTCCAATTGGAATTCAAGGGGCCAGCTGCAGTCCAATCCCATTTGCTGCTTTTGACTGGCAGCCATCTTTGTTTCTGTAATGAGCGCGCCCTTTTTAATGCAGCGCTCGCCTCGCGTCTAACGGTAAGCGCTGAACAGCTCTCTTCGCTCGGTTTTCTCACACTCCGTTATGCTTGCTGCCTGGGCAGCTCTGGAAGCTTCTTTTCTGCTGGAAAAAAGCTGACGCAAAATATTTTTTCTTCTTTCTTACTGGTGTGTATTAAGACCTAGACGAAAGCCAACACAAAGCGGTAAACGCTCAAGTTGACTCTTCCACTCTTCCACTCTTCGCACTCTCCACTTTGGGTCAAATGGTCTTCCTTCTTTGTCGCCCACATTGCTTAATTTTGTGTGCATTTTCAATTTCGATTTTAATGAGGCTGCCATCTAACTGTTAGCTACTGTATTATATAAGCTTTTGGCTTCCTCGGCTTGTTAATTGCTGGAAGTTTCGATATTCATGGACATGCAAAAGAAGGAGAGGAAGAAGCAGAGAGAACAACTTGAAGAACCAGCTCCAACTAGACAAAGGCAATGCAATAATCATAATTACAAGTTAACCTTAAGAGTGACACAAATCCGGCCACAGCCAGCAACGTGCTGCGGCCTCTCGCTCGTTCCCAGCAATTAACTTCAAATGACACAAATGCCACCAAGGCACGCCACCAAGCGGCAACCACCCGCCGCTGTCGCTGTCGTAGCCGCAGCCGCAGCCTCAGCCTCAGCCGCCGCCTCAGCCGCCCACATTGCAAGTGAACGGCAACTTTGATGACGCCCACAATGCGATGCGAAGCTGCGGCTGAAGCAGCACCGAAAGCAGTTGCGGTTCATTTGATCAAAGCTTTAGTTTTTTCTCAGCTAGCATTCCAAGCAGCGTTGTGTAGGACTAGACGCAGAGAGCGGCAGAGCGATAGAGAGAGAGTGTGGCTAACTGAGAGCGCATTGTCTTATGAATTTTGTAATTGCCACTCATCTTCGTTTTTAGATGTACACACACACACACACACACACGCACACACATACACACTGAGGTGCTTGTAAAAGTGTAAAGTGCAATTGCGGCAGCTCAGTCGTCGGCAGCTGCGGTTTCAGCTGCGCTGCCAGTCTCCAAAACGTCAGCTTCATTGAAAAACTGTGTGAAATTTTGCTAGCTGCTGAGGATATGTGTGCGCGCGTGTGCGTGTGTATGTGTGACTTTATAACTTCGTCTAACTATTACAAGTGCGCTGAGCTTTGCTTTGTCTTCGAATTCGAGTTCGACTTTCGGCTTCGGCTCATTCAATTCAAATAACTCGTGATTTCGTAAGCCTGTTTCTGTTACTTGGGCGCTGCAGCTGATTCGAGGCCATTTTAGACAACGACGCTGACGTTGGCGTCGACAGCAAGTGCGACTGGGAACGTGTTGTTGTTGTTGTTGCTGCTGGTTCGCCGCTGCAGTTAGATGCCAAAGCTCTGTAGTCTGCATGCTGTTGTTGTTATTTGTTTGTCTTTTTGTGTGGTATTGCAAGCGTGATGACCTTGAGCCGCTCATTTTAACCAAGTGGCTTTGTATAGCTAATGCGTGTGTCTATCTCTGCGTGTGTGTGAGTGTGTTTGAGCTTGTGGCGCTGTTAGCCAGTCCCAGTTACTTTTGGCATCTTTTTCTTTATTTTTTCTTCTCTCATTTTATCTGCTTGCCCCCAGACATTCAAAGCGATCGCAACTATTTTTGTTATTGTTTTTGTTGTTCTTTGCATTTGTGTGTCGCTTTTAATTTGTTTTATTTGTTGCTGTTGTGCTTTTCGCTTCAGGTTTTTCTGGCCTCTCTTTTGCACATTCATTCATCGATTTTGTGACCGCCTCGGTGACAGTCCAAAGTGTTGACCATTTGCTTTTTTTTCGTTGGCTTTGACTGAAGTTCTCGCAGCTCAAGGCTTTGAGATTTCTTAGATTCGTAACTGCGGCAAATTCAATGCTTGACAAATTAAAAAAAAAACAACAACAAAAAATTCTCTAGCGCACAATTACAGCCGCGCTTTGTTTTTGTTGTTGTTGTTGTCACGTTCCATTCATTCATTCATGAATACTCGGAACAATGTGTGAAAAGTGGCGTCACAGGCGGCGTATGAGTAATGTGCAAGTGAAATCATAAGTGATGCCAAATGCACACACACACACACATACATACAAACATCTATATATATTTCTTCATTAACCACTTATTATGCATTAAATGAAAGTTCATAATTGTTTGAAGCTTTTAATGACAGATTGAAGCCACAGGAAATATGACTAAATTTGCTATATTAAAAAATGTATGCCTTGCATTATGAAATCCTCTATGTAATGTTCCATACATTAAGTTTATGCCATGAAATTAGTGATAAAAATGGAATATTAAAATGCAGTTAAGTTTTAAGATACGTTTGTTAACTTGGCTGCGCCTGCCCTTGTCATGATCTTACGTTAAGTTCCTTCTGAACTAGAGCAAAAACTATGAGAAATTTTTAAGAACTTAACATCATTTTTTTTAATATATAAAAAATTGTTGTTGTTTTTTTAGTTGTATAAGATGTATTTATAAATAAATGAACAAATAAATAAAACAGATATTTAAAAAACAAATTAAATTAACTTAAATAAGTTTAGTAACATATATGTATATGTATATATACCGTAAACACATTGAAAATGATTAAAAATGGTATAATGGTTTTGTGCAAACGTATGTATCAGGTAGAAGGAGGCATCTCCGACCACATAATGTTTATTCAAATTATCGATAACTCGTCTCGTTTACTTATTATCGATATTGATCGGGTTTTCAACCCGGCTTAAAATAATTGGACGGTTCCAAGAAATCAGAATTTGTACATTTCTAAAAACTTGAATTTTTCATACAAATTGGCTTGTGATATATATAAATAGTTTATTGCAGTGTATTTTTATCACAACAGCTGTAATTCAATAGAACTCTCGCATTTGAGCTCGTTTTACCTAACCTAGCCTAACCCAAGTCAAACGTTTAGTATGAAATCACTCTTTATTTGCACCTATCTATATATTATATATATTATATGCTGACTTAATGACGGCTGATCGATGGGTTTTCGAACAATGCAACGCCAAACCGCAAGGGCTGGGAGGCTGACAGTAATTACATTTGAACACTACTTGTCCCAACTATGACGGAAAAACAACACTTAGTTTGAGGAAAAGTTCCACTTTGATATAGAATGATGAATACATATCTTAGTGATATTTCGACATTAATTGAAATTAATTATATCGAATACTAATTTATTTTATTACTGAATTTATGGTGAACATTATAGATGGCATTGTTAGATCGGAAAAAATAAAAATATATTTATGAATATTGTATCTAAACAATTTTAAAGATAAAGCATTTGTTTTTACTCATTTATTAAATTTACCAATTGACCCTTAGGACCGATTGTAGATAAAATAAAGATTACAAACAGAAAAAATGATTAGTCATAATATTATTTTTCAATCGAAAATACCTCTAAGCCTACTGTAAGCAGATTTTTTATTTTTTTTTAATTTTTAATTTTTTTGGACGAACATTGGGTAAATTGAAAATTTAGCAAAGAAATTGCTGCAATTGCAGTCCAGAATGCGCCGAGTGCCAAGGCAAACAAACAAGAAGAAGAAGAAGCAGAAGAGACAGAGGCAGAAGAAGATAAACAAGAAGAAGTAGGGGCGGAGAAGAGCAAGAGACCAGAGTGGACAGAAGTCGTTCGCATTATTATTGGATATATTTGTTGCTTAAGCAGAAGTCATAGCCTCGTCATGAGAAGGTCGGTCAGAGGGAGAGGGTGGGGGAGGGGGGGGCTGCATCAGATGGCGGGGCCAGACACAAAGCTCACCTTCAGCAGGGCAGTTGGTGAGCGGGGTTGGCGGAGAAGGGGGCGGTTCAAAGAGGGGTTCGCCTAGCTTTAGTTGCGCGCAAAGGTATTCTCAGCGATTTTCCATCGTTTTTTCCCCCTTTTTTGTTGTTGTTTTTTTTGCTGCCGCAGTTGTTTTTGCCCCAATGTTTCGCGAAATTGTCACAACGAATGACCCGATTTTTTAGTAGGTGCCTTGAGCACTCGACCGGGCCGGGCCGGGCCGGGCTGGGCTGCCGGCAGGGGCTTTGGGTTTACTGAGTTAGCAAGAAAAGCGGCGAGTGTTGCAATGTTGCTGCAGCCGAAGTGGAATATCATGAATAATTGGAGCACTCAGCTAAAGTCGCAGCACGTTTTGTTTTCTTGCTTTATTTATTTATTAATCTTGTTTCTTTTTTGAAATTATTATTTTTGGAGTCTTCTTCGGCCATAGGAAGCCGCTGCCAAGGTAAGCGTTGGCGTTGGCGTTGGCGTCGGCGTTGGTTCGGTTACATTGGCCATATGTGTGACCTCACACGGCCACCAACGTCAAAAGCAATAGCCACAAAAATAATTATAAATATCAGCCTGGTTGCCTATAAGGCTTATCAGCGGCGAGGGCGAGTCCTGTTTTCTGATAAGGCGAACACGTGCAGATAAAAGGCAAATAACCACATTGATAAGGCAACCACAATGCAGGCAGTCCTGCAAAGAAGAACTAGACAAACACACACACACACACACATGCACAGCTGCTTATCGCTAATTCGATGATTAACTCCTGCGCTTCATTATTCCAGTTGTTGTTGTTGTTGTTGCCGAGTGCGTCACTCGACAGCTAAGAATACAAATGTGCGATAGCCCAGTTGGACTTCAGATGGGGACTTATATGTTCTCTTGATTTGGCAACTGCATATAGATTCATATAGGGAATAAATATAAGGATTTTGTACAGGGTTTCTATATAGGAACTTTATTTACGAACTTTATAAAGGCACCATTTTTTAGGAACTTTATAAACAGACGTTGTATACTTTATACGGGGACTTTTTATAAAGACTTTATATAGGGGCCTTACATAAGCACTTTATATAAAAATTTGCAATAGGAACTTTATATTATTTATAGTATATATGTATGTATTTTATGCAGGGACTTTATGCAGGAACTTGATGATATATTACGTCATATACACGAGTTAAATAGGGAACTTATAAATACACTTTAATTAGGAGCTTTATATAGGAATTTTATATATCATTTTACATATACGTTATATAGAGGCGGTACATAGGTACTTTGTTAAGGAGTACATATTGCTTAAAATAGAAAATATAAATGAGGACTTTATAAAGAGTGTTTCTATAGGAACTTGAGGTAAATAAAATATATAAATACTTTAAATATACTGCATAAAGATACTACAGTTGGGACCAGTCTACATAGAGCTCTATATAGATGCTTTATCAATATAGATGAACTACATACATATATGGGGACTTTACAAATTGACTTTTCTAGTGACTTTAATATAACAACTTCATATTGGGTTTTTTACATAGGTATTGTATATAAATCTAAAAAATAATTTAAACAAACTTTTAAATTTATTATATTTAAATTGTTCTTATTTGTTAGGGTTGCTATTTGTTTATTTAGATATACTATAGTCATATCTATAGCTTCTGTATTTTGTCGATATTTCAGTTAATATAATTTTATATTATACACATCAGACATATATATTATTTTAGAAAAAAGCTGTGCTGCAGGTGTTTCAACTGGGTACCAAGATATTTATCTCCAACGTGTGTCAATGTGCCTACATATCTGGTTGTGTGCATCTCTCTCTTTCAATCTCTTTCTCCCTCTCTCCCCCTTCTTTCCTATGTGTGTGCCGCAAACGTGTTTATTATGCTCGTATCCTGGGGCTGCGTGAGTCCCCAATAAAAAGCAAACAAACCCCAATAAGCTAAATGCGATAAACTTTTTCTTTATTTATTTTGCTATCTTTTATATGAATCACAAATGGAAGCGTATATATTTTTGGGCGCTATAAAAAAATATTTGCTCAATAAAACGATATTTATAGCCGGAGGAGAGCAGCGAGCAAAAAACGAGAGCCTTGACCGGCTGAGGTATCAAAGCTGATCTCCTTCGGAATAATCTGCTCAGTTCTCTCCAGCGGAGGGGGCGTTGACCAACAGGCAGAAGGCAAACAACCAAATGCTGTTATCAGCATTTGAGAGAAGTGCCTGAAATGCGACAAGTAAGCGCTGCCCGGGCCTGAAATCCTCCGCCGTGCGGAAGACCCGCAGCGGCTTATCAAAATCGGGCGACAAAACAAAACAAAATAAAACAGAAAGAAAATGAAGCAAACAGAAAGCCGCAAGTACGTAAATAGAAGGAAAATGCAGCCAGAGAAACGAAGAAAAAGTGTGGAAATTGAGTTTTCCTTGCACTCGCAGCGCAGCGAAGCAGAAGAAAAACCAAAAGCAGAAGGCGATAGGCGAGCAGGAAAAACCTTTGGCAAAGTGCATTCGCCTCGCTAGGGGAGAGGGGGTAGGGGGGCTGGAGGGGGCTGGAGAGGCCAGTGCCAGTGCCAGGAGCTGTGGCTGTTGGCATAAAGTGGACAATGATAATGCCAGAGGCCGCAGAGAATCCATTAGCAGTCAATGGCTGAGGGGCAGTGGCAAGGGGCTTGGGGCTTGGGGCATGCGGCATGGGGGCAAGGTGCAGCGGGCAACTGGTACGGGACAATGCCCCTTTTGCGCGCGGCCAAGGAAAATGCACTGCGACTGCGAGGCAGCAGAAAAAACACAAGTGAGTTTGCTCTAGTTGAGAGTGCCAGACTGAGAGATACCCTGCACTCTGCTGTGCAACAAACACTCGATAAGAGGATAGGGTATCCAAGAAGTAAAATACTCTAGCTCTTGCTTTATTTGATATATCTCAACTTGATATTCCCCAAAATTTGTTCCACTACCCAACAACTCAACTATCTAAATATCGATTTTTATCGATTTAAGGGAAATGGGTACTAAAAAAGGGATTATATTTTTCTGTGCATGATATATGAGAATACTTCAGCTTAAATAATATATGAGTTAGTATATATATTATAAAAATAGCCTGTTTTGGCCATAGAAGAATATACACTCCAAATTTTGAGTATTTCTTTCTCATTATACAGAATAATACTGAACAATCGGTTCAAAAAATCTATATTTATTGCTCCTTGTGATAAAATAGATAGTGCTCTGCAAAAAAACAAGCCTACTTTAAAAATTTGGGTTTTCTTGCTCTCATTGTCTCCAATATAAGCCACAATTGGGCATATATATCGATAACTATCGATTTTGGGGTGTCTAGCTCTTAAAGTGTGCTAGACTGACGGTCATCGTGCTGATCCGGAATATATATTTACTAAAACTGATTCCGAAAAACTTCTTTCTGCTTGTAACAAATTCTCGCAAAACAACAATATAACATTTCTCTTCATTTCCAATAATTACAGGGTATAAGAAAAGCAGTGTATGGAGATGGAAATGGGTGCATGTGGAGCCGCCAAGTGTTGCTGCCGCCTGTTCGCCTGTATTTGTGTGTGAAAAGGGTTCAATGCACGATTTCTTTTATTTCCCAGCCGTCGCTGTCTTTGTTGCCATGGGAAAATCCAGCGCGGCAAATGGAAAACTAATAAATGCTGCAACTGAAAATATGCCTGTGCTGCAGGATCATCTGGCTTGCAACCCCCAAGAGTCGCGTTCAATTTGTTAATTGCCAAACAATTAAAAACTCGCGCGCGCAACTCTCGAGCCAAAGCGAAAAAAATAACAATACAAAAAAATAAAAGAAAATTCTGCGGGCTCACTGAAGGATCGTCGCGTTTGATTGGCCTTAATTGAGGTCAACGAGAGTTGCCTCCGCAGAAATTCTGAACCAAAATCAGCAGCCGCACGCGCGCCGCATGTCGAGCTGCCCGTTAATGCAACAAAATTATGCAGGATCGGGGAGTCGGGGAGGGGCAGACGTCAGCGGTGGCAAATACGGTAGTTGCCTGTTAAAGTATGTGGGCAGGATCGATATTGGTGGGAACTGTGCTGTGAGGCGGGGTCTATAGGTTGGACTGGGTAGAGCAGGCTGAGTCTGACAGAGGAATTCGAGAGTTCGATTTAGGTACGGTATTAATTTAGACAAACGGACGGAGATCAAAATCAACATACTCTTTTTCAGTTTGGAGGTATTAAAAGTAAACTAAAGGCAGAACGGTACACTCCAATGTGGTTGACCTTATGTTAAGTTCGCAAACCTAGTTTTCTACTTAAAAAAACCCTGGTTTTGATTCGAACCAAAGCAAAATATCGTAAATTTAATTGTTATATAAATAAAAATAATTTATTTAATGTTAATTGTTAATTTCCTATTATATCTCTGAGGTTAGACAATGTAAACTTTTTGTATTGAGAATTTTTCAAGTACTAAAATTTAACCTAAGGATTTTGAGCTGGTTCCGCAAGGATCAGCAACTAAATAAGTCTGTGTATCGGAATGAAATTGGTTAATGTAAAAATATGCACATGAAATATATATATAATGATCATGTCTGCAAACCAAAAAAAATGTCGGTAATTTGGCTTAAAGTTTTATCAAAAGCCTGATTTTGCATATTCTTTAACCCAGAACTTGGTTCAAGCCTTGCATTTTAAATCTATCTAATAATATATCCTTTAAACACTAACTTTACCCTCACGTAATGTAATATGAATTCAGTTACAAAACAAACGCCCCGAAATGCTCTCCAATCAGCCACAAAGTTGAATGAGTAATCTTAAGGAAGATCTTCAGGAAAACAATGAAAAAACTGACTGCAAACAAGAGCTCAACACGAATGTCCTACTGCGAGGATTAAGGTGTAAAACGAAGGCTGCGAGATGAGGGAATCAGCAAAAGTTAATCGGCGATCAAAAGGCACAACAGGATAGCGAAACAAAGGATGAAAGTGAAAGGATCAGCCTGAAGTCGAGATGTGCGTGCTGCGATACGCGTGTGTTCCTGGAATAGCACGCAGAGATACAAACCCGACCACGCCCCCGCCCCCGCCCACGCCCACGTTGAGGGTAACTCGAGCCCGCAGCAACTGACAACAACTTTAGAATTGTATTCGGTGTTGAGTAATTTGTGTGCCACGCTCAGAAAATCTGTTAAGCGGTTAACAAAACACAAACAAAATAAGAACCCGGGGTCTTGTATCCGGGGGTTGAATTAACCCCTAGAGCGCTGCCAACTACCGTACGGCGGATCGACCGTATATGCTGGTGGGCTATTTCTGAAACGGGCAGGAGTATCTGTTCGACAGAGGGTTGCGCCTACTCGGAGGAGAGAGGGAGAGAGAGCGTCTGGCCCTATGTGGGCCTCGTCTGGAGAAGGGCGCTGCCTTGAGGGGTAGCTCGGCAAAATTGTTATTTATACATTGTGTGGGCTTGTCAATCTTCATTATGATTTCCTTAATGCGTTTTTCTTCTTCGTTTTACATAAACACAAGTACCCGCAGTTGGTTCGATTGTTCCTTGGCCAGGATAAGTGTAGATGCAACTGCAATTGAAAATCGTATTCAAGATCGACATTCAATTTCAATTCAAAGTTCCCACCACACTCAATAGAAACAAATTCAGCTTTGTTCTCTTACAGTTTTATCGGGCTAATGATGTGTGCGTGATAAATTATTCGATTTGAGTTCTGAGGTAAAGCGGGAAAGTCGAGCTCAGGATCTTTTGAAGCCAGCGCGATGGGAGAGAAGTTTGAAAGCGAAAGCAAATGCAATTTCTAAAGGGTATTACAAGTCGTATTTGATTGTTTCATATTACAAATGAACAGCAGGCAGCTGGAAACTTGATTGGATCTTAATAATGCATCTATTTGTGTATTCAGTTCTATTCAATCTATTCTCCTGTCTTGTAATCCTTAAATTCTTATCGAATATATGAATATACGCTAGTTTTGTCAATAAGTATATATACCATTGATAATGTTCAGAATATATATTCAAGTTATATTTGTTACCTCTCTACAGGAAACGAGAAACATTATTTTATAAATTGATGATTGATCAAAAATCGATGTACATGATATCGATAAAATCGTTCATAGTTTTAATAAGAATTTAATAAACAACAGTAGATAAACTATATTTCAACTCATTAGGCACTAATTATGAATTCCCCTATGCTTATTGATTAAATTCAATTTAATACAATCGATAACGATATCGAAAAAAAGTTCAACACTTTTTAAGAATTATTCATCGTAAGTAAGTTTCTTCAATGTTATGTAATAGTTATAAAAGAATCGATAACATTAAAATCGATTTATGCCCAAAAAATATATATATATAATTCTAAAAATAATCTAAATTGCTCATAGTACTTCAAGGATATTAAATGGAATGTTTGCTAAATATATAATCTTAAATTGATCTCTAACTGAAAGGGAGCTCTTCAAACAATTCCCATTTTGGCTATATGATAGATATTCGAATACCAATTGGATGCGAGCACTCCATGCGGCTATTCTGGCCACTTGGAAACGACCTAAATTTAGATCAATCGCAACCAAAACTTTTTCTATTTATATGCAAATTAATCAAGCAAGGCGAAGGAGACGGGGAAGGAGAAGGAGAAGGAGAACAGGGCACGCCGAATATCAAAGCACATTGCCCGAGTGGGCTGCTGTTCGAGCAGCTCGAGGGACACACGAGGAGGCGGCCGCTAAAAAAGATACATTTACATATGCACAGATGCAGATACATAGATACAAACGTGCATAGATGGATAGAGCGGCCCAGATGCTGCTCGATGCAGCTGAAACAAAAGCTATTAGAGGCGAATTCCTGTTCCTTTGTCTATGCACAAATTGCCGACCCGAGCGGGGCTGCATCCACAAGATACGCGCAGCTAAATTGCATTTTTATCTATTTTTACTTGGGGAAAATGCCGACGTCGCCGTCCGCTGCACATGCGGAGGATTATAAAGCAAATAGTGTAGAGGAGCCAGCGTCGACGCAATTTCCTTCCTGCCTCTGCGCACAAAATAGCTGTAATAACAAAAAGAAAACACAAAAACCGAACTCGCCCAGCTCTCAGCGCTCAGTCCCTGCGCCTGTTTATGGCCCGACCGATCAGCATGTGGCTGTAGGATGCCACAAGAAAAGCAGGAAAAACTCCTTGGCCACACACAACCCAAGCAGGCAGCCCCAGTCGCAGTCGCAGCCGCAGCCGCAGCCTCAGCTGCAGTTTCAGTTGCAGTCGCGGCACGTTGTCCTCCTCCTATTGCATGTGGCTGCCACAGATGTGTGTGCGTGTGTGTGTGTGTGTGCCTAGCCTGGTGCCTGTCGGTCTGTTGCCTGGTTCAATGAACTGCCGTCACCTCTGGGCGCTGCGCTGCGGCTGCGACGCGCACAATCCTTTTTCTTTATACCCTGTACCGATCGAAAGTGCGTCAGAAAGGGTATATTGCTGTAAGCAACAGGCAGCAGGAGGCATATTTGTCTGTCAGTCTGCAGCAACGCATCGATCTCAAAGATTCTGAAAAAATGAACAGAAAATGTTTCGTCGAAAACACCTTCAATTTCATTCAGATAAATATCGATTTTTTCTTTGGTATTTTTGAGCCTATCTGAAAGACAGTATATTTAGCATGTTTACTTTATTTTTATTTTGCGCAGGACGAGTTTTTTCATAACTCTCCCCGATTCCCCAATAACGATAAATATCGATTAGTATATTCGATTTTTTGAAATTATAGTGTAGGTTGTAAGAAGTTGCGAATTAGATTATAAAAGCCAGGTAGAGAACATTTGGAATGTATTTTCTTCCATTCTGGCACGGAACAAGTTTTCTTTTCAAAACACTCTCCGATTACTTTAAAGCGATAAATATCGATTATATCATATCTCGGCAATCGTGAGAACAAGACGCACCACATATTGAATAACGGTTCTATCGAAGCAGATAATTTTTGATAAAACCCACTTGTGCAAAATCGATAAATATCGATTAAATGTCCCGGCTTTTTGAGCATATATCAAAAATACCTCTTCTATAGTCTTGCATTGATTACGAATGCACGTTAACCCTGCTCCAGTCTGGTTACAGGGCATCACCTAGTCGAGCAGCTTAGTCTGGACCACTCTCGCTCGTTTTTCTTTGGATTTTTCTTGGTTCACCCTTCACTTGATCTCTTGTGACTCCGCTCGCCGCTCGCCGCTCGCCGCCTGCCTCTAAGGAGCTGTGCAGGAGTTTGTTTCAAGGGTTTCAGTTTATTTCGAGACGTTGTTGCCGTTGTTGTTGTTGGTTTCTGGGGGCTTTGGATTTCACTTGGCGTTGGCTTCGCGTGGGGAAATGTAAACATTTCATCGTCGTCATCATAATCGTAGCTCGCTGCTCGCCAGGCTGGTTTATTTTCTGTGTGTTTGTGTCTTTGCCTTTGCTCTTTGCTGCCGCTGCTGCTGCGCTGCTGAGGCTGCTGAGGCTACCCCTGGCCCCGCTCCTTCCCCTTCCCCTTCCCCATCTCTTTGCCGACCCCTTCTTTGCTGACTCGGCGCGCGTATCCCTTTTTTCGCTGGAATGCGCTGATTGTTTACTCAAATAAGTATTTGATCTTCTGTTCAGTTTTTTGTCACTGTTGATCTTTTTTTGCCTTTTTGTGGATCGCTTAGAATATCGTCTTTGCCCTGCACTTGTGTTTATCTACAAGGATTTTCAAGGAATCGCCAGCGTGTTGACTTTCAAATATTTAGCTGATCGTGTTTTAATTCTTGGCATGATCAGATCGGTTGGGTACAGTTGAGAAGGATATTATATGGTCTGAGTGAGGAGTAACTGTATTCATATATGTAATTATATATTTATATATACATATTTATATATTTATATAAATGTATGTAGATGTTACTACTAATTCCTTAAGCACATTTTTACCTCAAATACTTGTAAGTTTTAATGTTTTCTCAATTTAATTTTAAATTTTGGCGGATTTGTCGTTAGATTATCATTAGGAAATATTTTTTTTATTCAAAAACCTAATAAAGAAAATTTCAAGAAATTTTGTTTTGCATATTTGTTTACAATTAAAAAAAGCATTTTAAAAAGGTAATAAGAATAAATATTTTTTAAATTTTTAGCATATTTAAATAATTAAAGGTTTGATGCTTACCCTTTATCCTGTTAAATGTCATATATGTATATATGCAGATTTTGGAAAACAGAATGTCGATTATCTAATATCATATCTACATGCAAAAAATGCCAAATAATAACTGATATTTAATTTTCGAGTTTATAGAGTTCTTAGAGGACATCCAATCAAATTTTTAAATATATTTCTATATACGTAATAATAAATCTTTGTTTATTAGTTAGCATATGTCGAATGTGTGCTTCTTTTCTTGTTCTGTCTTCACTTCTTTTAAGTTCCTCTAGTTTTTCCTAATTTCTTGCTTTTCTTGTGAAATTAGATTTGTGACAAAGGAAAACCTGCTAAGCCAACTTTTTTATGCCTAACACAGACACAAACACAACGCAGTTGACTGCCTGGAGCCTAGCTCCAGTTGAGAGTGGAGGTACAGTCAGCTCGGGTGCAGCTCAGCTGGCAGTGAAAAGGATCGCGGCAAGGGACGTGTCCAACAACGAATCGAGTCTCAACTGCGCCCAAGCAGAGAGAGAGTCAAGTAAACACAAAGCAAAGCAGGCCCAAGTGCGCGGCACAGCAAACAAATCGAGCTGCGGCAGGGGCAGGGGCAGGTGCGGGGGCAGGCTCGGGGCCAGTGGCTGGCAACGTGGGGGCCTGGACCTTGGAACTGCGACTGGGACTGCGACTGGGACTGGGACGGGGACTCTGCTGCGCATATCCTCCACGCACGTACAGCGCGGCCGGCGATTATTCATGACTTTATGGAGTTGGGTAGAAGGACATTAAAATTGTTTTTACGCCAACTCATCGGCTTGGCCAGAGGATCAAACTGGTTCTGCTTTTGTATGCCACTCACAGCTCAGTTCCCTGCCCAGCCGCAGTCCCAAGTCAGAAAGTCAGGCCGCTCCTTCGGACTTGGAATCTGGCGAAACCAGTTTGTGGTCTCCTCTACCTGTTGCCTGGTTGTCGTTGCCTGTTGCGTTGCGGCTCCCACGAAAAAAGGGATACTTGTCAGCAAACACACGCACACACACACGCGCACACCATGACGAAGCCTTGTTTATCCAATTTTGTGTGTTCGCCTTTGCGCAATCCTTTCGTCCTCGCCACCATCCCTGATTGCTTTACTTGTATTTTGATCGTTACTTTTTCTCATTTTTTTTCTTGTTGAACCGTGGTCTCCTTTTTGGTACAGTTTCGAAAGTATATATATATATACTTTATATCTGGATTAAAACTTGGAGCTGCTGCAAACAGGTCTCTGTTCGCTGCGGCATTAAATGATCAATCATTATGAACGATCCTTAAAATAGTTATTTGAGTTCAAAGTTATTTTTGTAAGTGATCACATGTATTAAATTTACCAACAGATCATCTATAAGTTGTTTTGAATTCCTTTGGTTTAAAGTGATCTAAGGTAAATAAATTTAAATGTGATATGCATGAAGGATCATTAATTACCTGAAGTTCAAATTGAGTATATAATCATCTGAGTGTTTATTTTTACGTTATTATACGTGATCTACAACAGTATTTATATATAATGTAATATAACCTAGCATTCAATCATTTTATAACAGACCTATCATTTGCCTGTTTAAAGACATCATCTTAAACGTAAATGAAACGATCCACAAATCATTTATAATTTTGAGATCTTTTCATTAGAGAAATTAATATAATATATTTCTATAGAATATAGAATATAGAATATTATTTATTTTGCAAAAGATCAACGACAGATTAATTAATAATATCAATTTATAATGAAACGCATGAATGATCGCTTATAATATAAAATTGAAAATCGTAAACCTTATTCGCCTTTATTTTTGCAAAAGGAATATTTAAAAGATATTTTAGTTCTTTGGCGGCGTTTCTTTTTGTTAAGTTTTATCTCATTCAGGATGGATTAGCTCTTAAGTGCGTAAGTGGAGAAATTTGTCAACTTTGTTTGCCTGACCTCAACTTTGTGCTGTGCATATTAAGTTAATGGGTGTGTGTGTGTGTGTTAGTGTATGTGTATAGGTGCTCAAATGGCTTCTGCTCTGCAGATAATTCCTTTTGTTGTTGTTGCTGTTGTTGTTTGGTTGCCATGAGCCAAGCAATGGGTCCAGCGATGGATCCATGCCGGCAAAAGCCCTCGAACGGCATTTGTAGTTGGAAAAGACACTTGAGCTAGACTGCTGCTGTTTTTATACCCTGTAAAATGCCTTAAATAAGGCATAATAAATATTAGTTCTAAATTAAGGGTTATGGTATGTCCTTTATATAAAATTTTTACTGAAATTATTTTGTAAATTGTAAATGTTCAATAAATTAATGATATACAGTTGCTGAAAAAAATCATAGTAACACTATGATACTTTTTCTTATTGATAAAAAATAGCCATTAGTTTTGTGATTTTTAAAAAATTTTTGTTTTATATATTGCTTGGTATTCCTCCTATTAAAAAAGTATTGTACTACGTTTGTAATGGTTATAGATATTTTTGTTAGTATAAATAGAACTATTACAGGGTATTTACTGGTAGATCCTCCACGGCTAGAGCATTTCTACTAGTTGTTTTTTATTGTTATGGAAAATGGTGCGCAAACGCAAATGCGAGGCAGCAAAAAGGCAGAGAAAATCCACATCCACACACAGCGCAACAACAACAGCAGCAGCAACAACAACAACAACTCGAGCTACAACAGTGCGCATTTGGCGCAGGAAAACAGCACAAAAGGGCGAACAGAAATGCTGGAAAATATTGTGTGAAAAGTCAGAGTGTGTGTGTGTGTGTGTGTGTGTGTGTGTGCCTGCAACAAGTTGAATGCCCTGCTTATGCCTGCTGTTGCCCCGGTCTAGCCCCAGTTCTCCGCGGCAATTGCTCGAGTAATGAAGGGTTCTGCGAGCTCCTCGCCTCGCCTGGGCAGCCAAGTGACACAGCCGGAGGGGGTCAGCCGGCAGGTGGGAGAGGGGAAGGGAGGCGAGGGGGCACAGCCAGATTAGAAACGTCATCGCTGCGGTGCCCGTGGTGGTTGGGTTTTTTCTTCTCTTCATTTTTGTCAATCAGGCAGGCAGGCTGGCCACTTCACCTGTTGCTCAGTTCTCAGGATGCCGGCAACAACAATTGGCGGTGGGTCAGCGCCTGGGAAAGCACTTAAATCGGTTTTTCATGCAGCCGCAGCTTTCCCAAGGAAATTGTCTGGCTCTTGGCCCGCCAGTTTTCAGTTGCCCACTGTGTTGGCAGTTGGCTTCGCTTCGATTTGGGGCTAGCGAGGGGGGGCTTGGGCGGTGGGGCCCCCAGGAAGCTGCTGTCGCTAACCGCAACTGGCGGCGTTTGGAGCCCGGTTCAGCACCGTATACGTAATTTTCAGCTGACCAAGAAGGAATCGCAACCACAGCGGCCAGACTCGATCTGCGCTCTAACCCCATTTGCGACATTGGCATCTGGCAATCTGGCTGCGAAATTGCCGAAGGAAACGCACGAGTGCCGCAAAAGTGGCGCAGGAGAGAGCCGCAGATCGGAGTCGCAGACACACACACACACAAGCACAGTCGCAGTGGCAGCCACATTCGTATGCCCTACTCTCTTGGTTCATTCAACTTCAAACAGCACAACAGCAACGAGCAGCAGCTCTTCTACTACACTTGACGAAATCTGTTGCGAATAACAAATCTGCATAATGATAAAGTGCTTTTTTATTTTGTTTAAAAAAATTGTTTTTTTTTAAATACAATTTTTTTTTAATTTAAAAAAGTATTCTAAAAAATGGTCACAACTATAAGCCAGTTATAAAACTTCCTCTTACTCAGCTATAAATAGTGTCGCTATTTTAAGCATATACCCAAGGTAAGACAGGCCTTGGTGCAAATCGGCGCATTCTTTCGAATTTTAAAAAATTATTAATTTCATTTATATTTAAAAAAAAAGGTTTTTGTGTTTAATGCCTCTAAGGACCATAATTTTTGTTTTTACATTTTACTTGGGCCAAATTATTTGTGGGCCTTTACTCAGTTGATTTTTGTGTTCGAAAACAAAAAGATTAAAAAAGATGTTTAATATATATTTTTCATATATTTTTTATCTATCTATCTTACTTTTAAAATAGCATTCGCTTCATTAGACATTATCAGCTGAGATTCGAATCCAGATATTTCAGTTGTAAGACTAATCTGAAATATCTGGATTCGAATCTCAGCTGAATAATTTCTCAAATGTAAATTTACAAAAAATGCATAATTGTGCCTGATTTCGCTCAGTGCAGCTGCAGCACAGCCTAGCCTAGCCTAGCTGGATGGCTGCTTGGATGGATAGTTAGTTGGATGGATGGCTGGCTGGCTGACTGGCTGGCTGGATGGTTGGTTTGGCGCTAGCTGCTTGGCTGACTGCAGCCGGCTGCGCAGTCGCCAGCGACGTGGCGTCTAATGCGAAAGGCAGCAGCAGGCGGCGGCTGGAGCTGCAGCTGGAGCCACCGACTGGGAGGTATGACCACACCGCGACGCGGCATCGAGAACAAGAAGGATGGCCAAGTAATGCGATGGAATGGGTCCGCGAGCGGGACTGCGACTGGGGCTGATTGGAAGCGGTGCATTGGCCCGGTTTTGGCGTGGCAGCAACTCAAATTGCAACAGCAACAGCGGCAGCGGCAGCAGCAACAGTTGAGGCAGCAGCATGTTTTACAAATGGATTTCATGTTGAGTGCGTTATGTTTCTTGGAAAGGATTTCTTTGGTTAGCTTGTCATGGCCATGTCTGGCTTATTTATATATATATAAGAAAAAAAAAACAACTGCGACACGAGTCGTAAACATGAAACATTCAAATGCACAAATGTGGCTCAGGAAGCGCTTGGCCGCAGCTTATTTGGTAGCTGCCACAACAATGTTGTTGCACACACGAATGCCACGCCAGATCCTGGCCACCACCTTGGTGGTCAACTGGGCGCCAAACGCACTTTGATGTGCAGTCCAGGTCAATTGTCAAAGCCATAAAAACGGTTAACAATAATAAAAGAGAGAGAGAGAGAGAAATAACTGGCTACCGCGTCTTCTGCTCCTGCAGCTGAGTCAGGAGCATGTCCAAGATTACGAAAAAATACAGAAAACAATTAAAAACGATTTTATTGTTTTTTATTACGTTTCCCACAAACAAAATGCAGGCGAGCATGTTTTATGTGCAGGAAACTGCAAAGGGTTAATTAGCTGGACCTGAACCCTTGAGGTCGCTGGCTAAGAAAATTTCAAAGGAAAATGTTGAAATGCAAGAAGATGCAAGCGATAAGCAGCAGCAGCAACAGCAGCGGACAGTAGCAGCAGCAAAAACCAAAAAAAAAAAAACAAAAAATTGATATAAATTCAGGCTGAAATTTCATTAATTCTTGAGTCGGCACAAACACGGACAGAGACCATAAAATATTCAAATATCGCGCACGGCCTCATACTATATGTATATATAAATTAAAACGAATTGCAATAAAAATTCAACTCCCGTTTCAACGTGCTCACATGCACACACACACATATATATATTATATATATATACATATATATATATATATGCATATGTATGCTTGAGCATGCAAGGATTGATCGCCTCCTCGAATGACATATTATTTAGCAAATTGAAAAGGCGAAAAAAGAGAAACAGCTAAAAGTGCTTTAGGCGAAAGTGCTCTACTGGAAGATACCCTGTGCACGACTCCGAGCTGTTGTAAAGCACATTTAGAAAAATTAAGATTATAATTAAACATTTTAATTTTAACTGTGGGGTAGTGGGTACTTATAGAGATAAACCCTATAAAACGATATGTATCGATATCGGAAAAATTGGAGGAATTTTTGCCTAAACTTAAGATGCGCATACTATCACGCATCTATATTCAAGATAAACAGTTTGTAGGTTTTTGAATCGTCTAGATAAGCTATAAGACAGCGGACCTCAAAATCGATTCTTATCGAATTTTATGAAAATTTAAGGAGCTGTAAAACAAAGAGAGTGCGAGTGATTTGAATTTATGTGCTCGTCTATACATATGTATACAAAATTCGCTGTCTCTAGTTTTAATAGAGTCCAGCTAAGCTTTAAAAATCACGACTAGAAATCGATAATTATTGACTTTGGGGAAATAAGAGAAGCTGTCTATAAACTTGATATACGCCAGTTAAAAAATATTATTCATAATAAATCTTATGCTTGAAGGTCTTAAAATCGAAATGTTAATTTCAATAAATCAGACATAGAAATCGATACTTATCGGTCATATTGTAGTGGAAGACAACTTCTTGCTTACCAAGGATATATGTACACACGAATATGTATCTATAATATGTTTTTTGATCTTCGAGATAAACTGGGCTGGGAAATCAATTCTTATCGATTTACCTTTAATAGTCTTTAAATACCCAAGGCAAGATCGGGTCCACTCATCTCCATGATTAATACATACACATATATTTATTTATACTGGATCGGAGAAGTCTTCTTCTACATTTAACATACATTCGCACAACTGCGACATACCCTTTTATATTTATTTTTGTGGTTGCAGGGTATCACAAAAAACTTTTCGAGCTGTGCAGTTCGCACGTTACAATTACGGCGAGTCGTCTGTCAGCCGCTTGCCCCTAAGCCTCCTACCCTTCACACAGAGAGAGAGAGAGAGAGAGAGAGAGAGAAAAGGAGGGCGAGAGAGTGGGAAAGAGAGGGGGCGCGCAACAACTGTAGGGCTTGCTTTTTGGGCTGGGCCCGCCTTGCCACACACTTTGGAATGCAAATCAATGGCAGCCCCGACCCAGGCCCAGACCCAGTCTCTGTCCCAGTCCCAGGCCCAGTCCCAGTTCCAGGCCCCGTCGCAGGCGATAAAAGTATCCTCTGGCTTTCGAGGCTGGCACGAACAAGAAGCGGCGCGCAAAATAAATAACTTCTTCAGATCCCCCTACAAAAGCAAAAGCTGTAGTTGTAGCTGTGGCTGTGTGTGCTTGTGTTTTGTATCTGTATCTGTGCCAGTGCATCTGTAGCTGTATCTGTATCTGTATCTGTATCTGTATCTGTGTTTGGATTCACTCGGCTGACTCCGTGGCACTCTTCGAGCTGCACCCTGTGGCGGCCAGCCAATTGTTTGCCGCACGTCCTCGCCACGGTAGGTGCCTGTACACACACAAACACACATATGTGTGTATGTGTGTGCGCGTATATTGAGATGTGCACTCGAAGAAAACGACGTTAAATATTTTAGTGTAAACAGGACTTGTGCTGATTTATACTTTACAATTCTAAGTACAATTTGTTTCGTAATATTCCTAAATTAATTATAATTAATTATAATTTATTTTAGAATTGATCGTTTGAAATAGTACAAAATACATAAAAACATATAATACAATTTTTTTGTGCTAAAGTAAAATTATGTAATATAAATGTTTATTTAATATAACAATATAATATAATATATTGATATTTCTTAGATGAACTACCATACTTACATATATTTTGCCTATGCAAGTTTCATAATTTGACAACAAAATTCTTATTGAAATTTTATAATTTGCAACGTTTTAATGCATATTCAAAATATATAAATAATATTCATATTTGCAATAGAATTTTAAATCAAAAGTTATTCACACCAGCATTTGCAGCCATTAATTTGTATATTAATTTTTATATAAAAAAAAGAAGAATGATTTATACTTAATAAAAGCTTCCTTTGTGCATATTCAAGAAGGAAATTAAATTGTAATAACAAATTCAAATTTCTATTCCATTCGTAGTTGAATTTAGCACAGCATTTTTGCTGAGTGTATATATCGTATATTTGATCGCTGAGTGCTTGAGATTTCATACGAATGCGCCCTGCCGCAGCCCCAGCCCCAGCCCCAGCCCCAGCCCCAGCCCCAGCCCCAGCCCCAGCTCCAGCTCCAACGCGAGCTCCAGCACCCGATGCCCGCCCCAGCCTTATATTTGCCGACTCCCAGCTGAGGCAACTGGCGACCCCTTCGGCTCCCTACGCTGGTTCTTCCTGGGCCCGGGTCTGTCCCTGTGAGTGGCTTAAAGTGGCGCACGAGATAATGAAAGTCAATGTCTGAGCAAGGGTACAGGATATGCTGTATACTAAGTATATATACATATAAATATTGTTTCTTTTTTTGCTCCACGGGTAAACAGCTCTCGCACAGACACGCAGCCGTCTCCAGACAGTGCCAGCTCTTTGTTTTGAGTGCTCCCCCCGCCCCCCCCCCGCCCAACCCCTGAAAAAAAGAAAATAAAAGGGAACGCGGTAACTCGCGCTGGGAACAGTTTTCGGGCGATCGTTCAGTTCAGTTTATCTTTCCCATGTAATTCTTCTTATAGCATGTATCTTCACCCCATACAAATTCTTGCCATGTAATTACGCAACGAATTTCAGCGCAATTATGTCCTGCAAAGGACCTCAAGCACCGTTCGAAATCAAGGAAGAAAGCAACTCGTGCGGATCGTTTTCAAGCATTTCCAGAAATCAATCAACAAATATGACAAACATGTTGACTAAATGAGTTTTCCTTGGACCAAAAGGAAAAAAAAAACCCGTTCAAATATTTGCCCGCAACGTTGGCCAGGTGTTTATGTCAATAAACCAGCTATTTGAAGAGGATCGGGAATCAAGAATCCAATGTTCTCAGACTTAAGAAACTGATTGCGCGTAAATAGCGCAGCAACTGCGGGCTCCTACGAGGGTTGGTGGAGGGGAGGGGGAAGGGAAGAGAGCAACCACTGCGATACATAAATATCACATTGTATCCAAATCGGGGTTGCTGATCCTGCCACAAGGATCGATGCAGACGGCAACGTGGGAGAATGATTCAAGCAAAAGGAAACAACGAAAAGTGGACCCGCGGCTAGTTGTATGTGCGTGTGTGTGTGTGTGTATCTGTGTTCGACAGAACTGAAATAACTAAAAAGGGTTAAGTTGAATCGAACTGAGGCGAAGCCAAAGGATATGCCACGCCAAGGCCCATTAAGTAGCTCCACTCCACTTAAAATCGAAGAATCAAAACTGAAACAAAACTACTCAAGTCGAGAGTGGTCGGATAGCAGATACCCTCAGTCAATGAGATAACATTTTTGTATCGATTTTGGTTGGGAATGGGAACTGGGAATTATATATTTGTAGCACATAAAATGCTCAAAAAAAGTCGGTTTTTTATAGCGATAGTTATCGATTTTAAAGTAAAGTGTAAATTATCGAAAAAATTTAAAAGCAAACCTATGGTATAAATGAGCTCTGGAAAATTTGGAAAATTGCTCATACAAAGGCACTTTGACTATCGATTTTGGTGGAAATGGGTAATACTAAATAAATAAATATGTTATGCTTGTTTTTAAGCCCATTTAGAGGCGCTTGCTCTAACATTATTTAAGTAAGGGGTTCAAAACGATTATTATCGATTTTGAGGTAGGCAAAAAGCAGCATAAACATATATTTTGATTGTGGTATATGAGAACATACATATATATATATAAAGCATCATAAGTTATATAGAGATATGCTAAAAAAACTAATGCGAGACATCGATAGTTATCGATTTTTGGAAAAAGTTATTAAATAGGAATAAACTTGTTTTGTGAGAAGTATTTCGAAAACCTACATATCTTAAACGCGATCTGTTTTTATATGAAAAGAGATTAAATATATATCGATAACCGCACCTGATATTAAGATAATCCTTATCTAGTTTGTATATTTTAAGTGATCAGAATTACACACCTCAAATATGCCCTTTATTTAACCATAATTAGTGGGTACAGGGTATAAAATGTAAAAAAAAATCAAAATACAAATTAAATTTTAAACTTTAGTTCACATGCGAGTCTCCTGCCTTTCGGCCAGTTCAGTAGCCAAAAAGGAGATCATGGGAATTTGTTGTTTTTGGCAGTTGGCTAACGAAACCAGTTGAGTGTGTCTTGATTTGGTTGCCTGTTGCCCAATTCGAGGCAGGGGTGAAAGTCACAACTTGTTGGCCCTAATTATGACAGCGTGACGGGGTAGGGGGACAGGATAACGAGCTGTGTGTGTGTGTGTGTGTGTGCGTGCAGGTGCCTATAGCCCTGGCCTCACCTATGATATTTTCATTCCAATTTTCACAGGATAATCAGACAGCGGGGGCTGAACGCGGCCAAATGCGCGTGAAAATTATGCACGGCCTAAAGTAGAGGCAGGGTCTGCAGTTCACCAAGGCAACCGGGCCAAGAATTTTATGGTAATTTAATGGTCCTTAAGATGCGGCTACTGTGTAGAAATAAAGGGGCCGGCAATTGGTTCACACGCGCTTAGCAGGTACAGTCTGTGCCTATTTTTATAGTGCTTTGTCATATCCGATGTGAGCTGTGGCTAGAAGAACTGCGAACAAAAAAGGCCCACAACAATATTTCCGGATTTAAAGCCCAAAAACGTCATTAGCCAAGTTAGAAAAGATGTTGGGAAACATTAGAGACTGCTGTGCGTGTGTGTGTGCTTGTGTGTGCGCGTGTGTGTGTGTGTGTGTGCAGCGCATCGGAAGTTCCCACAAGACGACAATTATGACGCAACATTATTTTTTGGTCAAGACTCGCCTCCGGGCCAGCTGCTAAAATGATCTGCTGGGATGACAAAAGTCAAAAGGCCTGGCGGCTGCGCCGGGGCTGCTAATTAAAAAGGAATTTCTGTGTCTATTAACGCGCTGTTCGCGAGCTGGGAAAGGAGTATATTAGCTACTTGAAGACACTCGAAATTCGAAATTCTGTTATAATGGGGAAAGAATCTATATATTTTGTTTTTTTAAATAATAGGTACAGATTATGAATGGGACAGGACCCATGCCGTGTTGTCTATAACGCTTTAACTACTTTTTTGCATATATACAATTTTATTTAGATTATCGTTAGGGAAGTACCAAATTTCTAAAATTGTACAGAGAGGAAAACGAATGTCTAAAAGCACGCCAATTCAAACTTTATTCGTTAATAAAAAAATCATAAACTTTGAGTGCGAATCAAGTCAAATATTCTTTAATTGTGCATTATTCGTACTCAATTTTAAATAAGTTCCAAATAGGCTTAAAATATATATAAAATTTGACGAATTAAGTAAACAAATCTCAATTAAAGTGAAATGTGTACTTCATTCAAGCACCCATGGATAACTATATTATAAATTTTGAATTTAAAAAATTAATCAAATAAGAATTTTAAAGCGAACGCAAATATAGTTGAGCTATGTATTTATTTCGGAACTAGAAAAAGTTCTTGAAATACGAATTTAATTTAGAGCCTAAGTAATTTCGATACTTGTTTGCTTTTAACAAGGCTTTAGAAAAGTTAAGTATTTTTATTGAAGATAAAGACTGGACGAGTGTACAATACCTTCTTTATTAACCATCGGAAATAGGCCTTAATACAGGTTATAAATTAAACAATATCAATTACACAAATGTAGATCAAATACAGTTAGGAAGATCTAAACCTAAGCCCACCTAGATTAATAGAGGTCCAAAACATAGCAGTTAGTTTAATACTCAAATTGTCTAAAGATATCAAGCCAAATATGTTGGGAATTTTTTAGTTAAATTTTATATGCTGTCGTATATCTGGGTTGATCTTTAGAGAATCGAAATTCCAAAAATCTATATTTTTCAGCATTGCCGCTTAAGTTACTCTCACAGTTTTTGAGTCCGAAATACACTCTATATCAGGAGGTCACTTTTTAGCTGTTTGAAGCTGTTTACGCCCTGCGAATAGAGTATAGCTCAGTCGGATAACACTCAAAAACAGTCTGACTTCATTTCTGTTCAGTCTTTCTCTTCTTACAAGCAATTAGAAATGTTTAAAGGGGGAGTGGGGGACTGTTACAGCAATCAGGAGAGTGCTAATTTAGTAATCAGAAGTCACAGTCAACAGTCGGCGCAGACAGCGTTGAGATGTCTCGAACCGGTTGTTAGATCCTCAAAAACTACAAGATCTTTGTCGCTGGCCACGCCCCCCAGCCCCCTAGCTCCCCATTCCCCCGCCGCGGCACCCTGCTGGCCGCAGTTTCAGTTGTGTCTAACGGGTCACAAGGTGTGAAATATCTGTTGCTCTTGTTGTTGTTGTTGTTGATTGTGGATATGTGTGTTGAATCAGGTGCCGCTGCCGCAGTTGGACGTCGGCGTCGTGAGCCGCACAATAACCGAGAGATCCTCCCCCTGCCAAAAAGAAAAACACGCAGAGTCGATAATTTAGAAATCTTTACGAAATAATTTCCAGCGCTGGGCAACGGAGAAATATAAGTGCAGTCTCCACTTCACAGCTAGAGAGTCGCAGAAGAAGAAGAAGATGAACCACAGGCCAAAGCTGACAGCGGAACCCTTCGTGTATCTCGAGCTCTCAATGTATCTTCAACTGTGTATCTCCAACTCTCATTGTATCTATCTTCAACTTTGCTGTATCTGTGAGTTTCTTTTAGTTGTTGTTTTTTTTTTTTGTTTCTGTGCCATTTGTCTAATTCAGCTTTGTGTGAAAAGCTGTTTATGCGCATCTTTTTTTACATACTTGTGGAGGTTATCCCACAGTACTTTTCTAACAGGAATTGCTAGATAGAGGGGCTCCTGAGTTTACAGATTTGTGCTATTTACTTGTAGAACTGTAAGCTCAACAAATGAACACTTGATTAAATTACAGCTCTCTTCTTCAGATAATCTCAATTTCAATATTATACAAAGAAATTTAACTGTCTTTTGTAATCCGGAAAATATAAAGCGTGGTCAACTTAGATTTAAAAAACTTTAAATAAGTATCAAAATGAACGTTGAAAATTTTAACTAACTTTTTATTAATCTTGTGTTCAAGTCAAGTTCTGCTCTGTTAATCTTGATTCTCAATTTTTTAATAGTTATATATATAATTATAATATATATTATATTTTGAAGTACATTATTTAAATGTAAATGGAATATTTCAGAATTAAGAATTATACGAAGTCTTATTTTTGTTGATTCTGTATTAAGGTTTCTTCCCGCACTTTTATATATTATTTATAGCCGTTGAAATTGTTCTATATTTTTCAATGAAATTTTATGATTTTTGCAAAATGAATGAATTGTTTACGAATTTGGATTCAACCTGAAACCATATTTCCAACAGATGTAAGGGATTCCGACGAGATACACTTTCGAGGCATGTTATATGTAGCTCTAGACTTTTAGGATAGTTTCAAACAGACAGTCTTCAATTTCTAGGATCAATAGAGAAAAAGCCAAGCCACATAAATAATAATAAATTAAACATCACATGCTGTCCAGTTGCAAACGCGAGCCTAAACAAATTGGAAACCTTTGGCGTCAACAATGGGGCAGCAGGAAAGTAAACAAAGCATCAATATTCCCTGCCAATGAGCTGAGATCCTCAACTAACTTACAACACGTGTAATCAAGCGGAGGTCGTTGACCGCGGTCGCCGCCCTGGGGCACACATCTAGCCGGCAACCCAGATTGACAAACGAGATTCAAAGCAATCACACAGAAGAAGAGGAAGAGGAGGAAGAAGCAGCAGCAGCAAAGAAGGTAGGGAAAGCAGCGGAGCGTAAAGGTAAGGAGTCGAATGGACAGAGAGGAGGGGGAGTCTAGAGAAGAGGGTGCCAGGAGAGCCTGCCATAGACAAAGTAGCCACGAAGGGAAAATGTCTGAGAAGAGCACAAACAGAGAGAGAGAGAAAGAAAGAGTGAGATAGGAAACAACCATATAAAGTCATAAATAATATTGTTTACACAAATGGTTCACGTGAAGGCGTCGCCGTTGAGTTGACCCGGCCTGTAACTCCTGAAACTCCCGAAACGCAGTTGAAAACGGCGCGTAAATTTATTTGTTTTCGTTTATTTTTTGGGACTTTGTTTTTGTGTTTTTTTTGGGGTTTTTTTTATTTTTGGGTCAATGGCTGTAGATCCTCCACACACACATGCGTGGCAGCTAAAAATAACGATGAGCTCAAGTTTTGTCGATTACGAGAAAAAGTTATAAAGTTTCAGGCTCACATAGAGAACGAAGCGAGCGAATTCCAGCTAACCCTATAACATGAGACGGCGCTGTGCGTGCGTGTAACGGGCGAGGAGCAGCAGCAGCGGCAGCAGTGTAAAAGGGGAGCAACAGGCTTTAAGCCACTCGCAGTTCACATAAAACGCTAACCAACAACAACAACAACAACAACAGCAGCAACAGCAACAGTCAAACAACAACAGGTAGAAATCAAATAGAAAATGGAATAGACAAAAGGCAGCAACAAAGGCAAATGGAGGAAGTGGCAGAGCTAGCAGCAGCAGCAGCAGAGGCAGCGCAGCAGCAGCATAAACAACGGACACCATCAGCACCAAACCACCGGCACGTAGCCACGCACACTCACACAAAAAGACACACACACACACAGGCACGCTCTCTTACACAAACGCAACTAAGTTTGTCTATCTGCAAAGGCATTTCGAGTTTCATTTTATGTTTTGACCCCTTTTAAGTTCAAGAACCCTTTTCCTCACAACCTCGCACACACACACGTAGTCAGGGCAGCAGCATACGCTCACACACAGCTCTTGAGCGGCAACTGAGCGCGCGCGAGCGACTCGTTAGAGATTTATAATGCAGGTCCGTATGCCAACAGCCAGCCAAGCCCCACGGCGTCGACGTCGACTTCGACGCGACGTTATATGCGGGCCGCACCAATACCACATAAATTGCGCTGCCGTGGCGCAGTCGCCAACAAGCGCAAAGAGCGCAAGTCTACACAAAGCTAAGCTCAGCGCAGCTCTGTTCGGCCCTGCGTGTAGAGTTGGAGAGCGCTGTCTGCGGCTTGTTATTGTTTTGGCAGTTGCTCTTGATGTTCGCCGTTGTTGTTGCTGTCGGATTTTGGGGTGTTGTAGAATGCCAAGTCACATTTATTTCAGCTTCGTTTTCAATACTGGGCGCAACAAGTGTATTTCGTATTTTTTTCTGTTTCTTTTGATTTATGCATGCGCCTGCGCTGCGCTGTGCTGCGATTCTGCCTCGAATTATTAATTGATTGATGAAAACTAATTATGTTAATTGGCTAATGAAATGAAATGAAATGAAATGTGTCAAGACAAAAAGTTTGTGACTTTATTTCATTCAGGTTACTGCTGTTGTTGTTGTTGTTGCTGGCAGTCAGGCGTGTGCCAGTTGTTTTTGAGAGCTTTCTGAAAAGCTTACATGGCTGACGCATGCTCAATTTGGCAGGAAAAAAGCTAATGTTTGCGCAAGTGACTTTTCAAGTTAAAGTTTAGGGTGCGCTTTACAGTTCAAAAGACGGCTGCTGCTGCTGATATCATCAGAAGAGCTTTCAAACTGCTTATCTGCGCGCCCAGCCCATGTATCTTGCTTCTAACGAGGTAATACAAATGAACAGTTACATCCTCCGCAGCACAGAAATCAACAGCATAAAGCGGGCGAACAGCAACAACGTCTAAAAAGCCGTTCATGGTCATTGTGCCATAAATGGCAACGAAACGAAATTGAAATTAAGCAAATGAGTGGGAACACAGACGCGACGAAGGAAAACAAAACTAACAACAACATCAGCTAGCAACAACAACAACAGCAACAACAACAACAACAAAGACACAGTCAGAGTAACTCGCAAACAAGTCGTCAAAGTCCAAGTCTTAGATGCTGTCTAGCATCGAAGGCGGATGCGCACCTAGAAACCAAATGAGGAAGAGGAGCAGCAGCAGCAACAACAACAACAGCAGTCGCAACTGTAGCGGATGCTGTGCCAAAGCTTTGAACTGGGCCAAAAAAAACAAAAAATGAAACAAGAACCTTGCTGAAGACTGCAGCCGACTGCTCAATTCCCTGTAGTGTGTTAAAAAAAATAGCGTAAAATTGTTTATGCGTGAAATAAGTAAACCAGGCTGATTTAATAAATTGTCAATTAACATATTATAAAAAAAGACGCGATTAAAATGTTTCCAATTTAAATAGAGCCTTCTTTATTATGTACTACTTTTCAAAAACGTTCTAGGGTTTTACTAGTGTTTTGAGCATGTTCAAAATGGAACAGTTAGCAGGGTACAAACGAATATGCCCCATTTCCCCTTGCGAACAGTGTATAAATGGAGTAACTGCAACTGTCTGGCTCTGATGCTGCCGCTGGCTTCAGCTGCGGCTCTGGCAGGTTCTCCATGGGCCTTGCGTTTGATTGGCCCCTGGGCGTTTGGGGCCACATGTCCCACGCGAGTTAATTTACATATCAAAATCCAAGCGGGGCTAACGGTACATTTTACGCAATCCCAACGAAGGAATGCAACGAAAGCGGCGCTGGCCAAAAGGGAGAGAGAAAGGGAAAGAAAGGGTTTCTTTCTTTCGACTCGAACGTATCATAAAATATAATAAAAATGCGCGACGCTTTTAACATAAAAATACACACATACACACATGTATGTATATGTGTATACATATATATACAGCAACAAAAGTGTATGAATGAAAGACGTGGCCGGGGCATGTAAATTGGCGGCAAGCCATGTAAAGTTACTTTCCACTTTTGGGCTGACTCGACGAGTCAGGTGGCCAAAGCCAACTGGCCGAACGGACTAAGCACAGTGGAATCAATTTGAAAGTCAATTGGTTAAAATATTGTACACTTAAATTACATTTTGAATTGATAGAGAAGTGTTCCAAAAATGTATTAGCTTAGAGGAGTTGGCTAATTACACAGTTCAGTTGGCACCAAATATTAATTATTAAATTGTTACACATAAATGTATTTACTTAAAGTAGTCCTAACACTATTGGGCCAATTTGATAGGCTATTCATATTATTATTTATGTTTCTGATATTATATATCTAAATAAAATTGTGTTGTAATGTTGTTAAGTCGAGCTTATATTGGGCGAGATATTAGGCATATATATTATTCATGATTATATTATTTATTTATATTTTCATGCAAAATATATATTTTACAGTCGAAATACTGTAGAAAAAATTAAATAGTCTTTTATTGTTTTAATAAAAAACTTCTTTAACTTTTATTCTTTATTCTAACTTTTAAATTAATACTATGTATGTTAAATTAAATGCATTTGTATAAAGTTTTTGTCTAAATGAAAATCTAAGCTTTCTTAAACTTTAACATAACAAGATAAGATATTATGTATACATACTAGGCAATTTTTATTGATTGATTGAATGTTTCTTAGTTTTCACTTAGAGATTTAAATTTCAAAATGAATCAAAGATAGTTAAGTTATATTTGTCAAGATATAATTGATTACTGTATTTGCAAAGAATATTTTACTTTATTGAATTGATTTACATAATTTTTAGGTATTTCTAGTCGTCGCTAAGTGTTCTAAATTAAAAGATAATCAAGGACTATTAAAAATAAAAAACTAAATTAAAAATATTGCTGTTAGGTATATAGATTTATTTTGTCGTCTTCGTTTAGTGTACCCAATTTAATAATTATATATTATGTATATAGTAGAGTTATCCTTGCATATCATCAACTTTCTGAAATTAAAAATATATAACTATGAAAACTAAGTACTTTTAATTTTCTCTCATAGTATGTTGTACATATAAATACGTTCATACTAATATATACTATTTGTACTGTAGCTTTATTTTTACCAGCTGCAGTTGGTCATGCTAGGAAGTACACACATCTCCCAATTTATTTTATGGGGCGTGTGCCCATTTCGGACACTGGGCTTCGAGCCAGACGACACAGTGGGTGCGTAAATAACCGAAAAACGCGTACAGTTAGCGGGCGGAGTCCTAAGCTCGGCTTTGATTTGAGGCCAATGCATGGCAGACATGGCCTTAACGGCAACAACAACAGCAACAACAACAGGTACAGGTTGCAACGCATTTTTTACTGTTACGAAGTCTCGAAAGCAAAAGATCTCTCGGTCTCCTCTTCAGTACTCCTCAGCCAGTTCATTGACCGAGCACGGACGGACGGACGGACGGACGGGGCCGTCCCTCTTTTTGTTGTTGTCGCTTCTTTCGCGGTTCTTCCTGACTGCCTTCTTCGCCTGCTGCTTCGTCTAGCTTTCTATTGTTTGATGATTTCCAAAAAAGAAAAAAAGAAAAGAAACGCTTGTGGGTTTTAACCCTACAAACGACGCTGGGAATGGGAATGGGGCATGGGGAATGGGAATGGGAAGCTAGCATGCTGCCCACATCCACATTCCAACCTGTGTGTAGCTGGGTGTGTGTGCGAGTGTGTGTGTGATAGTTTCTCGACTCTTTTCTCTATGGTTTTTTATTTTACTTGGTCTGCGCTGAGGATTAATAATGCGAGATGGGCATTTGATCTATTGACGAGCTGTTGCCGAAAAAGTCCAGAGATCATTGACTTTACAATTATGTGCCAGGGACTTTATCAGCTAGGTGTACCTTCAGCTGTGTGAGTGTGTGCGAGTGTGGCCCCATAGGGCTCTACCATGATTAATGGGTTTCTTAACACCATCTACAAATTAAATTGTGTATAGCCTGGCACTCGCATTATTAGTACGCACACGTTTAAAACTTCAGTTACCTTTATTGTTAAATGCAATCTATCATTCTCCGAAAATCACTCAGATTCCTGAGAGAGAACTACCTTGGAGATCCACAGCTAAACTCTAAGAAAACGCAACCACCTTGAATATCAACAGCTCAACGCTACAAAAAACTACCTTGGAGATCTACAAACAACATTAAATACAATTTATATTTAAATATATGTATGTATTTCCCGCAAATATTTTATTGTTATGTATACTGTTTATTTAGTTCTCTCAGGACAGCTTGTAGATAAATTAAAGATTTAAAAATAAATAAGTATATATCAAGACTTGCTTAGCCTTAGCATATATCACAAGGTTCTTTTAGTTAATTGAATACGATTAATGTTTAAAAGTAAAATTCTATTTAAATCTAAAAGATTTGTGCCAAACGAAGCTTGAATAGATATATGTATATATATATAGTTTGTTAAAAATGCATGTAATGCGTATTTTAAAAATACATCCATGTTCGTGAACGTATTTTTATTTATTTGAAAGATTGAAAGATTTTTTAATTTATTATCGATTATTTTTTGTTTATTTCCAGTCAAGATGAAGAATATCTTCCAAAGCTCTTAAGATTAAAATTACCATTGCACTAAAATTAAAATAAAGCCTGCTTTTCAACAAATATTAGTTGCTTCGGGTTAAATAATTACATATCCAAACAAATTTGACATGAAATGCTCAATTTAAAGATTGAGCGTAGAGTATATAAAAGCTCATTTTATTCTTTTGAAGTAAAGTTTTACAATTTACTCAAAGGTACTACGCAACGTTAGGTGGCGCCACAAGCCACAATAAACATTTTTATATATAAGATAACGCTCTTAAGTCAACTGACTTAATTTGTTTTTTAATGCCACAGTTTTTGTTTTATGTGTTAAGTTCCTTCTATGCCTGAAAACAAAGTTCAACATACAGTGGGAAATTTAATGTCTCCCAGCCGCACAAAAGGTTCCTTGGCCAACTCATTAGCATGTACCGAGCACTGGGCCCATTAAAATAATGCCCACCCTAATAAAATCAGGTAAAACATTACGCAACAGGTTCGAAATGCCAACAAGCCGAATGATTTAGCTGTACTGTGACGTTGTTGTCACAGTCATGGGAAACTGCCAGCTAGACCACCTACACCAAAAAACCATACACCATACCAAGCACCCCCCTTCCACCCCCTTCCATTTTACCTGTAACAGGTTCACGCATAGCGCACCGTACGAAAATCCCAACCTTTGTCATAAATTGGAGTCGAAAGCGTAACGACTGCATTGAAATGCAATGAGAAAAACGCATTTGATTTGTTTTTTTTGTCAGGGTAAAGCTTGGCGAGATCTGAAAATTAGTTGAAAGGTGTTTTCCAGTGGGGTGCTTGCGAGTTACAGCGAGAGTGCTCGACTGGTAGGTATCCTGTATCCGATAGCTATAGATTTTAGAGGAAGGAAAGTGGTTATCCAAAAAATGTATTAGTTTGTGTAGGATATGCCTACAAATCTACAAATCTTTAAGACCATAGATATTTAAATACACTAGATAAGGGAGCTATCGATATTTATCGATGCCTGCTAAAACGGGAAAGTTATCGATAATTTAAAAATTGAAAGTTTATAGCTCATAAGGTCCTTGTAAGTATGTTCATATGAAAGTTGCAGGGCGATGATGATAGATGGTTTTAGATCTTGATTATTTTTGAATTCTGATCAAGAATAGATACACCGTATTGGACAAAATAGAAATAGAATAGAAAATAAAACAGAATATCAGTAGAAATACAGTCAAAAATAATTTCTTATGCCATTTACACCATCAAAATTGCTATATTTTTTAACCATTTTCAATATGTACAGGGTACAAAAAATTAGTCAGCTCTGTGGGGTAAATGCAACAGCAACAAGGCGCTGGCTACAACAAAAATAAAGTAAAAATTGTTCTTAGCATAGAATATAACAAGCGCGCCCCTGGCAAGGAATCAATGTAATTATTCACCCCTCGCTGTGAGTGAGGGCATTTCCGTTTCGGTTTCCATGTAGCATGGGCATTTCCAGTGCCCGCAGTTTGGACCGTGGGCCTGACCCTCGCATTTGCGCTGTCTAACAGAGCGCCCAAGTGTCCGGAAATGAGATGCAAATATTATGTGGGATTCATGACCATGTCCTTGTGAAGCTCGACAACAACAATAAGAGCAACAGCAACAACATCCGCAGAACACACCCCGACAAATTCGTGCCCTGGACAGCAACAATTAAAACGGTGCATGCGCCGCTGACTTTGCAACTGAGGGTTGCACATGCCTCACATGCGCCTCCTCGCATTATTGAAATTTATAAATGCGCTCATCTATTTACCCTATCCATATATCTATATATATATATATATAGATAAACATATACATGGCAGTTGTTGGCAACGCCCACTAGCGGCCCAAGAAAATTGTCTTGCAAGTTATGCACGTGCATTTTCCTCGAAGCAAATGAAAATTTCCTTGCTTCACTGGTTTTATACCACGTAATTTAGTCAACGACCGAGAGGTTCCTATGATAAGATCTATTCAAAAAGCTACGCTAAGACGTTTGTTAAATTATGCAAAGTTCTTGATAGTTTTCTTTATGATCCTCAGAGTTAGTTGATCTCAAGATATATCAAATATAATTTTTATAGATCATATTTTTTACTGAAACATTTCTTTTTAAATTATGTAAAGTAGAAAGTTTTCAGCTTTAGGAAAAGTAAAGGTTATGCAAAGTTCTTGTAAGGTTTTTTTATTATAAAAAAACAGAAGCATTGATAACTTTCCGACTGCGAATTATCTATTTAAGTATCACAAATAATTTTTGTAGAAATAACAAATAACAAAAAAATTTAAGACTTTTCTTTAGATTCTTAAAGACCGTATAAAAAATATATATACATATATTTGAAGCCAAATAATTATAATAATAATAATAATTTTGAAAAATTTGGCAATTTTCTAAAAATTTTGCAATATTTTCCAGAATTTTCTTTAGTTACAGCCAATTCGTATTATATTATTTATAAAACGAAGAAGTTCCAATTTAAATAATTAAAAAAAGTTTTTGAAAAATTTACAGATGTTGTTCAAGCAAATATGATAGTCGCTGTATTCATAGAATTCAAGCTAAGTTCTAAAGAATTTTTTATAAACCTGAAAAGTATATTAATTATTACTCGTACATACATATATAATAATGCAAGAGGTTTTCCTCTAATCTCAAGAATTAAGAAAGTCAAAAATGATTTAGCATACGATATATATGAATCATTTGCACAGCTTTTGATGACCAACATCCACTGATCAAATGCACAAGAGAAAGAAAAGCCCTATTGAGAACAAATTTCAGCTGATTTGGGTCAAACGAATGATTGAATTAAAGTGCAAACAGATGCGCTCCATAAGAGATTGCACCAGCTACGGGCAACCCCAACGGGCAGCTCCCTGAACCGACTCATCTGCAGATTGAGAATGGAACTGGAACTCGGACTGGGACTGGAGGGAGTGTGAAATGATGTGATTAACAGATTTTCATTGTGTGACCCAGCTAAAAGAAAGAGATAGAAAGAGAGAGCGAGCGAGAGAGGGTACGCGAAGAAGACTGTCTCATTATTTATCATCCTCGCTGCCGCTACAGGAAAATAAGAACCTAACCCCCGATTTGGACTGAGCGGCAACTGCGTCCAGAGCAACTAGGCGCAAATCAAGAGCCGAGAAGTTCAATGAACCTAGCCGCATGTTGTGCGCTCTACCTCCCTCCCTCCCCTCCACTCTCTCTCTCTCTCTCGCGCTCTCCTTCTCTCGCTGGGCCTGTGTGTGAGTAGATTGTGTCCAAGCGCAACTACAAAAGCAGCAGAGGGGGTATTAGATGGATAGGGCAGAGGGGGAGAGGGGGGACCGGCGCATCACGGACGAAATGAAAGCACAAAGCGTTACAATGTTAATGGATAAATGGATACCCAGCCCGAGGCGCTGCCAGCGGAGAGCAAACATTCTTTCGGGCCCAGGGAATTGTCAGCTGGGAAGAATTCCAGGGAAGAGCTTGCGTAGCGTGCCAGCTGTGCATCCACGAGGCTGTTCTTCAGATGATCTCAGCGTGGCCTGAACTCAATTCCTAGTGCTTGACCTCGAGAATTAGAAACTGTTTTTTTAGTAGGTTTAAATGTTGTGCCATCATAACTTAGTTAAAACTGAACCGATTTGAAAAAGAAATGACTTCTTGAGCATGGTTTACCTCAGATTAATTTTGCTCTTATTCACATTTAACCCACTAACCTGAAATCAAAATTGATCTTGATTTAATTTAATGCAAATGTGATTAACGAGTCTTAAAAAATGCTTTTTTAATAATTTACTTAGCTTGGGTGTCCTTAAATTGAGAAAGCCGAGTGAATTGTGGACATTATGGTTGCATTTCACTCCGCTCCCCTTTTTAATTGCCTGGCATGTATCAAACGCGTTATTTCTCCTTTTCCTTCGTTTAAATTAATATGTCCAGATGCACATATGTATTTGCACTGTATGAATGTATCAATTGTCAGTTTCCTTAGTGCGTCCATTTATGCATGCCACTCAATCGCCTTCAACACTTGGCGACGGGCTCCTGACTGTGCGCCACTTAAATCTGAAAATCTGAGCGGCGACTGCAACTGCAACTCCAACTGCGTTTTGTTTCCTTAATGCTTTCTCTTCTGCTCCCATTTTTTGTACAATATAATTTCACCATCCGGCAATGAGCTCATAATTGCCACTCGCCATGCCGCACCCCTCCCCTCGGCTCGGATCGCCCCCTCCTTCGATAGGGATTGCTGCAATCGCTTTTGAGTTCTTGTTTCTGGTCCTTCATTTCTGCTGTCAAGTGTTTGCTTCCTCTCTTCTCCGCGCACTGCGAAAGATCCAGAGAGAGAGAGAGAGAGAGAGAGAGAGAGAGAGAGAGAGAGAGAGAGTGAGAGAAAAAGGGGTTAATATAAGACGAAAGTGCAGGAAATATTGAATTAATAATTATTTAGATACGTAGATACATATAAAGATAGTTGTACACTCAGAGAAAAAGCCACATTCCACATGCTTTTCTGCATGGGCTACAATTTAAAAGATTTCGGATGGCATATCAGAATTCAGAAAATGATTTTGAAGTTAGAAAATCATTCTTTTCCTATAGTCATATTTTTTTTAGCATACCATTTGTGATATTCCCTCTCAGAAGAATGGCATCGATTAAAAAAAACCGCTTAATATACAAATTTGATTACTTCAAAGCATAGTAAAATAGTATAGTAAAATAACAAAATTGATCAGATTATATACTATATACCATTTTCGAATTTGGGATTTTGGAGATTATTTAAAAGATCTTGAATTATGAGTGTGTTGCATTTTAGAATTTTCCCTAAATAAAGCTCAAATTAAATACAAAATAATTAATACAAGAATTTAATGAAACAAGACTCTTAAAGTCTTGTATTTTAATTGTTCAAATAAATATGAAACAAAGAATTTATTTTATAATTTGTTAGCTTAACATTAATGTAAAACAAAAAGTTGTTTTGCTTGAGACTGTTTTATTTGGGATTAAAAAACAGGCTTTGAAATATGTGTTTCAGATTAAAAAAATTTGTAAGAATTTTTAAACTTGTCCGAATTTAGCCTTTTTCTTCGTGTATATACATATGTAATATATGCAATTCCTGGGTGAATGCAACGAGTGTTGTGGCCCCTAATTAGGGCGCCGTCTAGGTCACCGTTAACGGTCGCAATGCGCCCAAGCGCATCTGCTGAGGACTTTGCACTTGACGTGACGCAAGGCGATGTGGCGTGTTGCATCTTCCTTCTCTTCCTGTTGCACCACCGCCAAACCACCCCTGACGACAGCATTTAAGTATTCAAAACGATCACTTCACACTCACACCGTGATTCCACCACCACCACCAGCAGCTAGAAATTACTCTTACCTGCAGCGGCTGCGTCTGCTTCTGCTTCTTCTTCTCTAGGAGGGTTGCTAGACGATCTAATTATCATTTTTTTTCGTTTTTGAAAGTAACGTCTCGAGCGCCGAGGTTCGCTGCCCTGGCTCAGGTGTCGGCGTCGTCATCATCAGGTGTACTCGCTGCTCCGTCTCAAGGATTTCGGCGACGCACCACTGCGCCCAAACAAACGTTGGCCCTTTGCCCCTTGCCCTTTTGTTCGCCAGTCTCCCCCGGGCCACAACGGAACCTGACTTTGACTCGACTCCGACTCCGACTCCGTCTGCGACTCTGTGGCTGACTTTCGTCCTGACTGCAGTCAATTATTTCGAAATGCGTTAATGCTTTTTGCCTCTTCTTTTGACTCGTCGTTTGCCTCGCGTTTACTGCGTCTTTTGTGATCCTCTGACGCTCCCCTAGAAGACCGCTTTATCACTCGGCCCTTCCCTTTTGTCCGCAATTCACATTTTACATTCCCGGTACGTCACAGTCGAATCGGCTGGGCTTTTGCTGCTCCGTCGGTCGGTTTGTTGATTTTCTATACCCGCACCAAAAGAAACCACATGGGGTTGTTTACTTTTTGTGCGGACAACAAACGAACTTAATAAATCTCTGCCAGATACATTTTTTATTTCAACACTGTAGTTGAAAGTTAAAAATTAATTAAATTATAAAAATAAATTAAATAATTAAATATTATTGGCATTAAATCGAATATTTAAGTAAATAAATAAGTCAATAAATATTAAAAAACTTTAAAATAAATTATATGCTTATTAGAAAAAAATATATTATAAAAGAGAAACTTTGTTTTTTCTCTTCTCTGATAAATTTCAAATATACCAATGATATTCGTATTCAGAAATTTGCACAATCGTATATAAAAGTTATATAAAGAATAACCTCATTGAACGCAGATTGTAGATATGATATAATATTTATTAATAAAGTATTGTAAATTGATGCTTAACTTTTATTCAAGTATATATATATTATATAAAAGTTAACTACAAGGTGGGTAAATAAGGTAATAGAGTCTTTAGATCGTACAGAGAATAAGTTCATCCTAAATATTGGGTATGTATATAAATAAATAAAACAATTTTATATGTTGATATCTTTGATATCGCTTGCAGCATATAGCATACTTTTGGGGCCACTTTGTATATGTATTTTACTCTAGTTTGTATTATAAATAATTTATAATTTATAATTAATTATCTATTAAAAAACAAAATATACGATATACAATACGATTATAAAATTTTTTAAATTTCTTTAAAGCACACACTTTGAGCATGGTGCAGGTATAAGCAAGTCGGTCAATTCTTAATTGGTTATTATTCTTTTTTTTTCATTGTCAATCTGAGTGGCAATTGCCGCTTTTGTTGCTCCTGATCGATGCGAGCGACCCTCTTTTTTGTTTGTTGTTGCCTTTTTTGAGTGTTGGGCATTAATTTCCTGAGCATCCTGTTGCTTGGTCTTGCATGAAACAGGATGCCAACGAGCGTGTAAATGCACGGGCTTTATTTTATTTTTAGTTTTTCTTCTTTTTGTTATTGTTGGGGCTTTACCCCTATGCGATAAGAGAGCATTCAACTGTTGCTCGTTTTGTTCGGTGTCTAATTTGATTGCCTGTTGTAAACTATGTAAATTTACTTGCTTAACTGTTTTTTTTGCTCTTTTTACAGGGTGTGTTCGGAGACCAATTTCCGTTTGGCGTGGCCTAAAAACTAATTAATGCTAATAAGTCCAAACGACAATAACAGAAATTTTCGAATATAAAACCTAAACAAATTTAAAGTAGCTATTATATTACTGATATTATTTTATTTGACTTACTTCTGCATTGTATTATAGTTGAAAAGGAGAGAATTTAAACAGTTGCAAAGAACTCATAATAGTTTATTGGTTAACGCTGTGCATCCTTAATAATTAGATATAAGCCGATCGAAATGTATTGTTTACACTAAATTTTGGCTTATTAGATAGGTGGCTTTAAGTGGATAAGAAAAAATGTAAAGTATTGGAACTGATATCAATAATTCCAATTAGCTAGCTCGATCCAAAGTTATTAAGCTTTTGGGCAAAAAAGTGAAAAAAACAATTTTTAAAATACGAAATAAATTTAAATGCAGAATCAGTCCAGAAGTCAAACCATGATCAAAATGGTAAACATCATGAAAATCGGTTTAGTTTTGACAAAGTTATGGAACTTTGAAATCTAGCAAGTATGGGTATGGGAACTTTACATGTCTAAATTTTTGTCAATTTTGGCACGATTTTTGACAGAAAAATCGACCCTCTCAGAATCACTTTTAAAGGTGCGATTTATACAAATTTGAATACCCGCAATCGAATAAAAATAAAATTTCGCGATTCTAATTTTAAAAATAAATTTTTTTCCAAAATAAATAAGGGGGAGTAAAGGATATTTTTCGAAAAAAAATCAAAAAAATATTTTTTAAAATACGAATAAAATTTAAATGCAGAATCAATCTAGAGGTTAATCCATAAAGAAAATAGTAAACATCAAGAAAATCGGTGAATTTTTGACAAAGTTATGGCACTTTGAATTCTTGGAAGTATGGATTCGGGAACTTTACAGGTCTAAATTTTTGTCAATTTTGGCACGATTTTTGACAAAAAAAAGTCACCGCCAACAGAATAACTTCATAAGTTGCGTTTTATACTAATTTTAGTACCCAAAATCTAATAATTAAATATATAGTCCCTAAATATTCTATTCAGTCGATTCTCTCAATTTGCTGGTTTGCGCAAACTTAACCTTAAATTAAGGGAAATGGCAAATAAAACAAAACAAAACCCACAAAAAAACCAAATAAAAAGGCAACAAATCAAAATCAATTTGTCAAGCGGCACTTGCCACCGTAAATAAAAGCGAATAACAGCAAAAACAACAACAACTGCAACTATGACCACAACAGCAGCCGCAGCAGTGGCTAAGACAAGACAAGAAAAAAGACGCTCGAACGGCAATCAGAAATCAAAACAAAAACCGCTAAAATAACAGAAAAAGTCACAAAAAGTGGCGCGCATGCGCAAACGAGTTTCGAGCCGAAAGAGTTGCGGGGCGTGGGGCGAGCAAGGGTGAGGGGGTGAGGGGGAGGGGTTGAGCGAGGGGAAGCGCTCGATTCGAATCAGAATCGAAGCTTTTTGTATGCCCTGTAAGCATTAATAACAGGTAAAGGGTATATTGCTGTCGGCTAACTATTTAGTAGGCAGATGGAAGTATCTTTGACACTCTATTGTGCATGTATGTATATATTTGATATATTTACATTAAATATATTATATCTATACATAGTTGATATATTCAAGGAGCTTGAAGACTTTAAACTATTTTAGTCTTCGAGCTTCATGAATTAAGTTGGGATGTGTATAGGAATTCCTACTATATCAGTTTATTATAAGAATAGTGCTATAATAAGAATAGTTTAGTTTATTTGGAATCAACAATAACTGGCTTTATCTCTCCGGAATCGATAAGTATTGATTTCTTTGTTTTATTTTCATAACTCGGAGAATTAAAGAGCTGCAGCCAAAATTATTTGCTATATACGTCGGTTTTTAAACCATATATAGAAAATTTTACCTATATCAGAAATATTTGAACTCTTATAATTCTCCTGTACTGCCACTGCCACTAAAACTTAAAAATATAAATAATTAAAGACCTGCAGGGTAAATAATATAATATAAAATTTTTAAGTATATATAAAAATTAGTTTAAATATATGTGCGCATGTTCAAACCGGAGTACAGGGTATTTCCCAGTCAGGCAGCCTCCTTAAGAGCGCTGTTAATTTTAGTGTTTTTTTATTTTTTGAGCCGGCGAGCGGCAAACGCGTGGCAGTCTCCACCGTCAGTCGGCGGCAAGCAGCACACAAGTGCAGTTTGGGATCCACCGGCGGGGAGGGGCAGCTGTGGGGCACGACACGTAGGGCAACCCATACAAATGAGTCAGACAGGTCGCCGCGCCAATTGAAATGGACAGCGGCGGGGACAAGATCCGCTGCGGCCGGCAACAATTGTCGAGAAATGCAAAAGCCAACAAGTGGCCAAAGTAACTGGGCAAGATTTGCCAGTGGGAGTTGGGGGAGCCGCGAGGGGGTGAAGGGGCAGTGCGACAACTTCATTTGTCGCCAATGCCAGCCAGCGCTGGGGCATACAACGGAAACGCCAGCAGCAGCTGCAGCGGGGGCAGCTGGGGCAGCAAGGGGAGGCAGGGAGGCCAACTTGCTGCACGTCGCCAGCCAAATTGAGGTTAAGTAATGCAGTCAAATGCGTGAAAAATGGCAAAAAGAACAAACAACAACAACGATATTGTAATTTGCATTAGCAACAGGAGGTGCTAGGGTAGCGGGAGTGGGGGGATCTGGGCATGGAAAAGGAGGACAACGGCGTGCGCTCATGCGCGCAGCCCGAAAGCCAAGCCCAAAAAGGAGGCAAGGCGCAGGTAGGATCTGCGGCGTGACGGCAACTTGAAACGAGACACGTTGCCAGCAACAGCAACAACAATGACAAAATGTAGGAGTGCCCAAGTCCAGAGTGGCCCACTAAGAAATACCCTGCAACACAAATTCCAACTTCAATTCGATATTTATAGATTTTGGAAGAAATTCGGAGAGTTTATCAAAAAAATTAATTAAATATGCTCTGTATATATGACATATGAGACCATATAAAAAATTCTGGCTCTTAACATATCCTAGATAGGCACGAAAAACAAGGCCAGCAAATCGATATTTGTCGAATTCGCAGAAAAAGAGTAAAAGCGCTTCAATTTTATATTAAATTTAAGCTGTTTGTACTGCAGACAACTCTACAAACTTTTAAATTTGCTCAAGTAGAGCTCAAGTAAATCATCGATATTTATCGATTTCTGCTGAACAAGGTTAATAGTCGATTTTTAATACACTAAAGCGGCGTGTTTTATAGATAAACCTACAAGTCGTTAAATTTAAAGACTCTAGCTATTATAATATCCGATATATTAACATAAACATTGTAAAGAAATCGATATTCACCGATAAAGTTAGTTGGCAACCATTTTTAATTAAACTATAAAATTAGTTGACTCTTGTCGAAATGCTTGAGGCTGAAAATTAATATTTACCGATAACTGAAAAAAGGGCTAATTTATCGATAATTGAGCTGTGCCTGCTACAGAAAAACCTAGTATAACAGTTGAACATCTTAAATCTCTGATTCTCAAGAGGTAGAGACTAGCTGGTGTAGCTTAATAATACACCCTATAGGCTCACCGATGTACAGGGTATAGCTGGTGATGTTGTCATCGTCTGCGCACATTCCTGCAATTGGTTTTTGGGGTCAGTCGGGTTTTGGCTTTGCTGGTAGCAAAAGTGACTCATGTCAGTCACAAGTCAAAAAAGGGGGCCTGCTCCCCGCTCCTTCCCCTCGCGATTGACGAAGTGTGGTAATTAATTTCGGCTGACACCAGTGACACCTGTGCAGCGATCCCAGAATTCGCAAGGCCTCATCCGCTGGCAAAAACTGGTTGCTGCCCCGTTGGCTGCAAATGCCGTTTGCTCTTTACGCGCGACTTCTAATCCGTTGGAATTTCAGACACGCCAAAGTGGCACACAGACTGACGTTAGACGCTGCCACAACTAGAGGCAGAGAGACAGAGACGGAGACAGAGACAGAGACAGTCTGAGGCAGCGACAGGTTCAGCCCAGCTCGTTGAAGCTGCGACTAGAGCCAAGTGCCTGTCTGTCCAGTCTGTCTACTTGTGGCACGGCATGGTGGCATTGGCTTAGACGTCTGCTGGCAAAATGTCAAAAGTCTGTCCGTCAGAATGGGACCTCGTCGACAGAACTGGGAACATGCATGGAAAGTGCCCATGCAAATGGTTACAGCTTTGGAATTATCTTAATCTAAGTTGAAACCTAAATACCAAATTTGGTAACTTCGTTAAGCTGGAGTGTCGAGTAAGCTAAGAGTATTATTTAGAAAAATATACTTGGAGAGAAAAAATCAATACTTCCTGTCAAGTCAAAATTTCTAAATCTCAAAACGAAATTCTTAGCATACACAAATTTTTTTAAATACCGAAAGAGTTAAAAACAATATTTTATCAAAGAAATTTAGAATCTCAAAAGAGAACATTTTAAGTTTATTTCAATTAAAAAAAAAAATGAAATCAGTGCTTGAATCCAATTTTTTTTTAATGCAAGACTTATTACAACACTTAAAATAAAAAACATACAGCTTCAATGAAGAACTCTACGCTTTCGAAATAAAAACAATATATCGCTTTTAAGCTAATTATATACAATTATTAGGCCAAGGTGAACATTTTTTAACAGAGCAACAAACTTTGTACTTCATGAACTTTTTTCGCAAGCTTAACAATCAATTTTAAAACCATACTTAATTTAAGAATGTTTATAACAGAATGCTGTGAATTCTATTAGAATTGCGATAGGCAATTTTTTTTCAGTGTTTACACGGAGAGAAAAAGTATAATACTATAATATTATATGAAAACTATTGTTCTATTATAGTAGAACAAATTAAAAATGAGTGCCTGATGTATATAGAAAAATTAATGGGTTATGAACAAAACATATATTTCAAGAAATTTCAAACTTAAAATACAGGTACAGTATTTGAGTCTTATATAGTTATTAGTAGTTATATAAAATTCGTTATTGAAGTCAAAATGATGCACTTAAGGTAACAATTTCCACCTTTGTATTTTAATGGACTTCAACTGGGTTTATATACAAAATTCATAGTTTTTCGCATAATAGTTGTTCATAAGGGCCTGGCCCCAACCTTTTTTCTATGCATTACTCACACTTCCTGCCCTTTATGGGCATAAAGCTTAACATTTCTTGCTCCGAGTGTTAACATAGACGATTGACATCTATAATATAATATATAATATTTATGTGAAAAAAGAAAGAATAAATGTATAAAGCTGATAAATCAGTTTTGTTATTAATCCATCACACGGGCCCTTTCCAGCCAAGCTTTACCAAGGCCTATTCGCTCAACCGTTTCGTGTTTTCAAAAATCAGTTAGTTGGCTGGCTGCAGGGCCAAAAGCTGCACACGCCACGCGTCTATAATGGGCTCTGATAAATAATAACAGCTCTCGCATAGCTGCCCAAACGCCCAAACGCTATAACTATCACATATTACGCAACCAAAAAAAGTAATAATAGTTTGCAAAGAGGTAAAAACGGAAAAACTTGAATTTTCACGCAAGTGAAATGAGCGAAGGAGCGGGCGAGCGAGCGGGTGATCAAGCAGCTAATAAAAGCCAGTTGCAGTTTTCCCCACTCCCAAACAACGACAGTTAAGACAGCTCTAGAAAAGAGTGGCCGAATCAAAGATACCCTGCATCTTGCTTTCCGATGTAATGTATGTTTGTAAAAAGTAAAAAATAAAAGCAATATTTGTCTCATATTATTTAACATTAAAATATGTTATATACTCTAGTATGCTTTAATACCAAATATTGTTTTTGATTAACAGAAATTTCATCAAAAGTATTTGAATTGCGAATGAAATACCAGTATTTATATGTATATCAAATTTGATCTTTTACTCTTGACTCAGGTATTCGCCCTGATCAAGAATATATATTAACTTTGAGCACAAAACTATTAAACCCAATTCCAATAGCTACAGGGTAAAAACAGTGGAAAATAGCAAGCCGAATTTGCCAAGCAGTAGCAGATGCGGCAGCAGCAGAGGCGGCGGCTGCGACAGCGACTGCAGCGGGAACGGGCAACCAGTTTAACCTGCGAAAGCAAAAACTGCGTCAATTTCAATTTCATTCGAGATTCGAACGTTGGCAGCGAAAAACGCGTTTCGAGACGCGCCTTCAAAAAGGCTCAAAAAATACGATTTTCAATTTTCATTTGAAAAGCCTAAAAGCTTAAGATGAAGGCAGCGGATCTGGATGAGCAATATGCCCGCTTTCCGGAGATCAAGCGCAGTGAAATGCTCAAGTTTGTCGATTGGATACACGCCCAGCCGCACATCTCCGCCCACTTTTCCGAGGCGGAGGCGTTGCACTTCTTTCACGCCTGCAAATACAGCATGGAAATGGCGAAACAAGTGCTGGACACAAATCTCACGGCACGCACCCACCTGGACGACTTCTTTGTGAATCTGGACATCGAGAGCAACGAACTGAAGCGGGCCATGAAAACGGTGTAAGTGGAAGTTGCGACTGATTATTGCTTATAGATGCTATATAGTGTTATTCCCATATCACTTGCAGCTCCATAGTGCCTCTGCCCGGCGCCACGCCCGAGGGTTATCGAGTCATTTTTGGCAAGCTAGAAGATCTCAATGCCTCCAATTTTAATTATGCCGACTGCATGAAACTGTAAGTAAAACAGGTTTTGCCTAAAAACATTAATTTATATATATATATATATTTAATTTTTGTAATGTTAAATGTTACTTTGTCGGAGTATATATTAACATTTTTAATTTATGCAAATTTTTCAAATACAGAAAATAACATTGTTAAAATTTATTACTTACGTTAATTAAATAATTGCAGTCAGAGTTTCGAATTTGGTTATACATTTTTTATGCACTCTTTATTGCTCGTATTATTTACCTGAAATGTTCAATAACAACAATTAGCTGACAAGTCAACTTAGAGTATCGTCTGTCATAATAGTGACAAGTTAAAAACAAAAAGGCTAACATGGGGTTAAAAGATCAAAGTGCCCCAAGTCAAAAGCCAGTGAAAACGTCGGGGCAACAAATAAAAAAATTAAATACAATAAACACGCAGCACAGATGACATGATCAGACGGAGACATTGGTACAGATACTAATACAGATACAGATACAAATACAGTTGCAGGAGCAGATACAGATACAAATACAAAGGCAGCTGCAGATACAAATACACATACATATAGACATATATAAATAAATATGTAGACAGACAGTTGCCTACGTATACGCAAAAAATAATTAACTATTTAATGCTTAGCAATTAAATAAGAGAAAATAATGCAATTGTTGGAACATTGTCTGAGCCAATGGCGCTTATGTAAACTCTCTCTATTTTCAGCTATTGCATGATATTCGATTATTGGATGTATGAGGATGGCATACAGCCGGGTCATGTGATTGTGATTGACCTCAAGGGCTGCTCCCTAGGTCATGTGGCGCGCATCGGACTACTCCAGATGAAAAAGTTCCTTTTCTATTTACAGGTGAGCCAGAAAGTATATAACATGTTATGCATAGATATGGTATATCTTTAAATGTATCTATGGCTATAGAAAGGAGATAAATATAGCTACTTATATATTTTAATTCTTTATATATCCAAGTTTTTTTTGCATCTATCTAAGTATGTATAAATCGAAATCCCAATCCGTACCTGTTTCATTACTATGCCCATTTATGTATGTGTCTAAATCAATATATTCATTTATATTTTTTTAACTAAATCTCTTTTTATAGCTATCTATGTATATTTAATATAAATCAACACACATATTTTAATATTTTTCTTTTTTAATATCTATCTTTATAAGAGTACATGTCTATATCTAAAGTTGTATATCGTCACCTTTATCGCTATCTATATATATATACATCTATATCTGCAAGTGTATATTTACTATGATAATTTGTATATATTAATCTAAATCCATTTTATATTTATGTCTACAAGTCGAAATCTTTATCTGTTATTCATCAACATTAATATACATATCTTTGTCTAATTCTATATATACATATATTATATTTAATATATCTAAATTTGCATACATTTAAATTCACATCTTTATCCTTATCTTAGGAAGCGGCTGCCATACGTCTAATCGGCTTTCACTTTATCAACATTGTGCCCTTTATGGATAAGATCATGGCGCTAATGAATCCCTTTATGAAAAAGGAACTGACCAGTGTCTTGTACTTGCACAGCGATATAAACGAGTTTTATAAATTTGTGCCGCGCGAGATGTTGCCGCAGGATTACGGCGGACCACTAGAAGAGACCAAAGTGGCAAAGGGTAAGACTCAGAAAAATACTACAAATATTATATATAGATTTATCTCAATTATAAACTATTGCAGAATTATACTACAAGAAATTGTTGGCTAATCGCAAGCAAATGCTCGAATTCGAAACGCGTCATCAGGTGAACGAAAAACTAAGACCTGGCAAACCAAAGAATGCCTCAAGTCTGTTTGGCATCGAGGGTAACTTTAAGAAATTGGATATAGATTGAGATCAATTGAGAAAAATCATGCATTATTTATGATTTCTGGTGTTTGTTGTGCTAATAAAGTTGTTTTAAAGTTGTATTTTAATTTTATTATTTTAAATGATCGTTGGAACATGTCTTCATTTAATTGAGCTTAGACCTATTTACTTTAAACTTATGCAGAGGGTTGTGTAAAATATTTCAATGCGTTGATACATAAAATTAATGTACACATGAGTTTATGATGATGAATGATCTTATATGTTAAGAATTAAAAGAAGATGCCCGCTTTAGGCATATTTAGTTATATGTCCATCTCATGGTTTAACATAATTTACGCTTAGGTGCTATCTGAGCCAAATTTAAAGCTAAAAAAACAATATAAATCATGTCGCATTGCGTTCTTTAAAGTTAAGCAGCTAATTATCTATTATTGTAATAGTTTAAAACACTCTTTGAAGTTTATACAGTTGCGCCAAATTCAGCATGCCCAGGAATTTTACTTCAACAAAGTTACCTGAAAGCAAAAATTTATTGAGTTCTACTATAATATTATTTTAGATTTTAACCAAAGCTGCAAACTGGTTTGAATCTAGTCGATTTAAGTGTGCCAAAATTTTTTGGGGTTTAACAATATTTTCCATGTTAAACTAATGTAATTTCAAACCTGGTTTGTGTTGGTTTCCACCAGGTTTCACATTACATTGGTTTAAACCGTAAATGGAACTACTGCTAAGTAATTGTTGGGTTTGCAGCCCTGTTGAAATGTTATAAATAGAACTCACTGCTGAAACACTTGATTCATTTGGTTGTGACGCATGACCTGGACGTTGCTGTTGTTGTTTGGATTATTGGCATTACGCCCACGACTGCTGTTCTTTTGCGAACTGCGACTCGTGGACTTGGCCAGATGCTTCTGATGCTGCTCGGGTATGTGGCCAAAGGGCGCATTGCTGCTGACTGTGATGGGCAACTGTAAAAGGGATTACATATTATAATTAAATATAATTACAATTCCAATAGTTCACACTCACGGGTATATTATAACGCTGCACGGCCATGGGTGACGTCTGCTTGGGGCCGTAGCTCATGTTCCGCTGAGCGGTCATAATCGCATTGCCCAGGTGTGTGGAGGAGGAAGGGGCCATCAATGTGATGGGGGAAACATTGTTGTTGCAGTTATTGGCCGAGGCCATGGTGGAGGGCAGCGAGACGGGTCGCAGGAAGGTATTGTTGGGCAACTTGAGCACCTCGGTGGCGGCTGGCGTTGGGTTGCCCAGCGATATCATCGACTGATGCGTCCACTTCTTGCTCGGCCCCACAGCGGCCGCCACCGCGGGCGCTCTATTCAATTGCTGGCCGGGATTGGGCGCTGTGTTCGGCGCATTCTTGTGCTTGGCACGCGCCGCGTCCGCCTGCTGGTGCGTCTGCAACGTGGCCGCCTGGCCGCAGTTGGCCGAGTGGCGCTGCCAGTGCATCTGCTGGCAGGGATAGTCGCAGTACGAGGTGTTCCAGCAACAACAGTAGAGCTGCGCCTCGCGCATACAGTTCGCACACCACTGCTTCTTCTTGGCCTCCTCGACGGCTCGCATGCGCTCCAGCGTGCTGTGCTGCCGCAGCTCGCTGATGACGCGCTTGTTCTCCTGCTCCATCGTCTTGCGCATCTCTGTAATCATCAGATCCGCGGAGCGCTGCATGTCCGCCAGCTGGCGTTCATAGTGCTGCTTGATGCGCTCGTTCTCCAGCGTGAGTCCGGCTATGCGTGCCTGCAGCACACTCGGCTCACCGCCGCCCAGATCGCTCAGCGTGTCCTCAATAACTGAGATGAAGTAGTCCGTGATCTGCGTTGAATTTAATTTAATTGATTAATTGGCATCCACTATGTATAGAAATATATAATATAAAAACTATTTGACCTATCAACGCTAAATAAATAATTTTATACTGGGACGGGATTTTAATACATTCCACCCGCAAGTGTAAAAGGTAAACATTTTTGTTCTTTTTTATAACTTTTCTCTTCCTTCTTGGTATTTTCTTATTTATTTATTATTACGTGCTTTAGAGATTTTGAAGAATCCACTTTTACGGGCGGAAAATAAGCGGAAAAGTATAGTATCCAGTTTTGTTTTTCATCAAATTGAATTCAAACATAGCTTCAAAGCATGAGCGAGAAAAATAGTTAAGTGCCACACCTTTTGTTTTTCAATCTATCAACTTCAAACGAATTTTCAAGGATGTTTTATTTTTACACATTTTAAAAAGTCCACCCCTTAGATGGAAATTTGGGTTTAAAGTTGAATGGGCAAAAGCTACCTTTGCTACTTTAAACTTCAAACTCAATCTCTCGCTCTTCCTTCTCTCTATTTAAATATAATAATTAATATATTTTTTACCGGTTTCAAAATCTATTTCACGATGGGAAAATAAGCGGAAAAATAATACTATACTACTTTAATGTTTTTTGTCAGTTCGAACTTTAAAAATTAGACGGAAAATGGGTGAAAAACTGTTAAAATATACTCATTTGTTTTTCATTGATATAACATATAATTTCAGCCGGAAAATCCACTCCTACGAGTGAAAATGCGTAAAAAATTATTGTTAGTACAAGAACACTTGGCACGGACAAAGCCGGCTAATACCGGATACAAATATAGCTGTACACATAGACATTTCCCAAATCTCACCTTGTGCGCATTGTCCTTCAGCCTGGTGGAGAGCGGACCCGCCTGAGCCGGATAGATGCTGCCGCCATCCGAGTGCAGCGGGCCGCATGGCCGTGCCGTCAGCTTGGGCGGACCGGAGCGCAGCAGCAGCTCACTCAGCGCCGTGGCGACGCCGGCCGTTATCGGGTCCGCTGGGGAAGATTCACTCACCATGGTATCACTGGGCAGGCCGTTCAAAGCGTTGGCCAACAAACCCACCGGCTCCGCGGCTCCACTGCTCACGGGTCGAATCGTTGCCGTCGTCGCCGTGGTGAGTCCCGCCAGCGGCGGAGGCGGCAACGTGCTGTTGGAAAACACGGGAGCTGCAGATGGAGCTGGAGCTGGAGCGGGCGCGGGCGGGGCAGCGGAACCGCTGTGATGGTCGTCAGCGCATTGGCGCTGCTCTGGAGCGTGCTCTTGGACACCGCGCGCAGCGGCGGCACCGGAATGCTCATCAGATTGGCATTGCTGAGACTGCAGCTGCTGGTGTTGCTGCTGCTGCCGTTGTTGACGCGCAGCTCCATGGGTATGACCACCATGTGCGACTTGAGCAGACTGGAAGCGGGCGCTGGCGGCACTGGAACGGGCGGTGGCGGCGGCGTTGTCGGGCTGAAGGATTTGTCGCTCTTTACGCGCACCTGCTGTGCGCCGGGCGACTTTTGCGCCTGCCCCTTCGGCGAGGTCTGAGCCGCGTTGCGGCCAAGCTGGCTGCAGTTGCTCGGCTTGGGCGAGGCCGAGGGCGTAGGGATGGGCGTGGGCGAGGGCGAGGCCGGCGCCGAGGGTGGCGTCGGCGTGGGCGAGAGGGCGGACGCCGGCAAGGGCCCATGCGGCACGCCGCGCAACGAGCTGCGTTTGGTTGTTGTTGCGTCCAACTTGTGCACCTGCTTCTGACTCAATCTCTGTATGGTGGTGTCGCCCACAAAGCGCACAAAGCTGTCGGCCACAGGCGCCTCCACGATGGTTGCCGGCGTGGCATCAGCTTCGCTTCGGCTGGGCAGTGGGGGCGGCGGCATAACCGGCAATTCCGGATTATTGTGCACGGCGTGCACCGGCTCCGGCTGAGTTGCCGTTTCCGCTTCCATTTCCTCCTCGCTGAGCACTTCTTCCTTGATTTTAACTGGTGGGCATGTTGTGTCTGGTGCAGGCTCTAATGCTGTTGTTGTTGTGGCTGCAGCTGCAGCTGGTTGACTGCTTGGCAGCTCTGGCTGTGGATTGGCCAGCAGTTGTTGTTGCTGCTCCTCGACTGTCGCTACTGTCGCTGCTGTCGCTTCAGTTGCCTCGCCCTCCTCTGGCTCGGAGAGCACTTCCGTTTTGATTTCCACAAAGGGCACCACCTTGCTGATGAGCTGCTGCTGCTGTCGCTCCACCGCGCGCTGCTTGGCCGTCGTCTCATCCAGCGCTGGGATCTCCCTATGTGCCGGCTCACTTGGCTTAACCGGTGCAGGTTGCTGCAGTTGTTGCTGCTGCTGCTGCCTGTTGTAGCTGTTGTAGCTGTTGCAGCTGTTGTAGCTGCTGCTGCTGTTGTAGCTGCTGCTGCTGCTGTTGTAGCTGCTGTTGTAGCTGCTGCTGCTGTTGTTGCTGCTGCCCCTGTTGTTGCTGCTGCTGCTGTTGTTGCTGCTGCCCCTGTTGTTGCTGCTGCTGTTGCTGCTGCTGTTCACGTGGTATCTTGGTTATGGTCACGCCCTGCCTTCTTCTGACCAGCTCCACTACGGAGACAAGCGCCGGATTAGCCTCTCCAGCAGCTGACGGGTCTGCTTCCACTGTGGGATTATCGCCAGCCTGCTGTTCCATATTCTCCGATTGCTCCTGTCGCTCCGATGCCGCCGTCTCCTGTGCCTGTTTGCGCGCGTGCTTGGCCCGTCGCTTCTGCTCCGAGGAGCTGGCGCCGCCCTGTTGGCTCGTCTCGCTGCTGGCATCGCTCTGGGAATGTTTGCGCTTGGTGGTGGACAACGCCTCTGGGGCTGGGATAGGCGATGACGTCACCTTGGGCAAGGTCTTGGACGACTCCAGGGACTTGCGCTTCAGCACCACGGTGCAGCCACGAGATTCCCTCATCGCATCGGCAGCCCTGGGTATAACCTCATAGTTGCTGCTCTTGGGCTTCGCGTGCTCGTTGTTTACAGGAGGCGGCGGCGGCGGCGTTGAGTCCACTTCGTGCATGGCTTTCTTTGCGGGACTCACGGATTGATCGGACTCGTTGCCCGATTCAGTTGCCTTGTCTTCTTCACAATGGAGAGCTTGTCGCCGGCGGTTTTTCGTATGAGAAATTGGAGCGGTGTCTTATTCGCCGGCGCCAGATGCCTGTTGAGCACATCATTGACGCCGGGCATCATTAGCTCCAGCTGCTGTTGCTCCTCCTGCGGATCGTAGGGCTCGCGATAAGGCGCATAATTAAATGTGCCAATTTTGCTTCTGATATGCTCAATGTGCACTTCGACCTCGCGTATGCATTCGGCCAAATCGCGCGCCGAGCGGCGACTGGTCTGGGTGTTCGGATCCTGGGCGGAGTAGAGGAAGCAATCCTTGACTGGGACATTGGCGCGATCGTGCTTGCCAAAGAAGCGCACGTTGACCACCGCATTGGGACCGGCGCCCATGGCCTTGGCAGGCCAGTAGGGGAAGCCCTTCAGCTTGGCCCAGAGCAACAGATGCGGATGCGTGCACACCTTGACGAACCATTCCTCACTGGAGTTGGCGTTCAGATAGCATTCGGCGCAGGTGTCAATCTCGTTGGCCTCCTGGCGACACACCTTGACGACCGCCTTGGAGGTTTGTTCCACTTTCGCTTTTTTAAAGGGAGGAAGAACATTTACAGTGGCCACATTTGAGCAAATAAATAAACACAATTTACCACCACTGTGCAATATGAGCGCATTGTGCTGCATCCATTTGACCTCGCTGAGAAATTCATCGGCGTTGTGGAAGGCGCGATTCTTGATGCGTTCCGATAAGCTGTCAAAGCTCACCGGATTCACAAAATATTTGCTGTAGTTTTCCGGCAACACTTCCTGCGGCGCACGCAGTTTGAAGACCTGGGTCAGAAAAATTAAAAATTAAAAGAGCGGCAAACCTATTTGAGTTGGTGCAGTGGGCAGCTGAGCGTTGCCATCAATTCGCCGCCAAAGAGCGCGGCGAAGAGAGTCGCGCAATTTCTATTGTAAACAAACAAGTTTGACAAGCAAAACAACGACAGTAACGTTGCGCACAGCAAAGAGCGTTAAATGGCAGCAACAACAAAAGTTATACAAAGAGCATTCAAATGCCAGTATGTGAGCTCTCACACCAAAGTCTATGCGCTTCTGTGTGAGCGTAACTAACCTCAAATTACAAAGCAGACGCAGCAGAGGCGGCAATGTGAGGCAAAATATAAATTGCGCCATTGACGTCGCCGCACCACAACCACCACCACCACCATCTCTGCAGCTGCCGTTGCTGAATTCTTTGCTGTTTCTTTCGCTGCTTCTTTGATTTGCTTGTTTTTCTTTTCTGCTTCCTGTGACCATTCCCATAAGAAGCAGGCACAATCAAACACAGATACATACGTAACAAGCATACGTACATTTAGTACTAGATAAATATATTTATGCTGGCATACATTACATCAGTTTGTACTGTATATGTATATGTTTGTCTTTTTGTATGTGCACTATCGTTTGCTCATTTGTCTGCGGTTTTGGACTTTGTAATTGTTTTTAACGCTCATTGCTAGCTGCCGACGGCAGCAGCATTAAATTAATTAATTAATTCCTCGCATATTTGCCGGACGCAGTTTGGTTCGGGGCAGAAGGCGCATTAATTTCCCACTTTATGGACTTATTTGGCTCGCCGAGTCTCTGTTTCATGTTTAAGCATAATATTGCGCTCATCTGCGGCTAGAAAACAAATGCCCTAAAATAATAATCTAAGCCTGCATAAAGATGACTACAAATGGGCGCTAAATACAGGCTGGTGCGAGAATTATCATAGTCACTAGATTGTGCAAGTACTTGTGAATAAACATTTATATATACATACATATACATATATACATGGTTATGTAATAATAATTTGTAGATTAGAATTTATTTTGCATTTAAAAGTTATAGATCAAAAATTCAAATTTTAAACATCTTGAAATAGCTTTGCAAAGAATATTACAATTTAGTCACAATTAATGTGGCTATTTTAAATTTTTAAAATAAAATAAAATAATAAAACTTTTATATTAAAAATATGTTGTCTGTATTTTGTAGTTAATTACGATATATAGGAAAAGTATAATATATGTATATTATATAGCTGCCATTGAAACTATAAAATGAGAACTATGTCACTATGTTCGCAACACATCGGTAAAATGTTAACATCGGACCACTGTAACATACATATGTACATAGGAACAAAATTGAGTTTTTGTTAGAAAAGCTATTGATTCAAACAATTGTATGGCCAATCCCTATGCTCTATACATATAAGTTACATTTTACCAACATTAGAGGACTTTATAATATAGCCTTCTTTAGGAACAATTAGTACAAAATCTAGTTATTGTGTGAAAACACAATTAAGTTTATTATATGAAAATATGTAACATTCTCCATATGTCTGCACAACACAAAAATAAGTTATTTTTTATTTAGAAACGCTAAAATTTAGTATTTAGACCGTTACAAAATGTCCCAGTATTTAAAGGATATTTTACATTTGAACCCAATTATCTACATGCACATATACATTTGTTCAAAGATGGCAGCCTAACAACAGAGGGAAAGCCTCATAAGAAAAAACAAGTAAAATAAATAAAACGCAGCGAAAGCAACGAGAACGAGACATTTCAGGTGTCTATACGTTTCGTCAGCGCCAGAGAGTGTGAGCAAGCAGACCAGCCAGTTTGTACATATGTTTGAAGAGAGCGCAAAACTGAAGAGCGCACATACAAACACACGCGAATATACATATGTACATATTTGCATGCCTATATCTGTAGTGTTGTGAAGAAATTTCGCGTGATTTTTAAATGACAAAACGAGCGAACGAGCGGAGCAGAGATAATGAAAATAGCGATCGTTAACGAAAAGCGATAGTTATATACATAGTATAAAAACAGGCTTATGTAAACAAATATGTGCATATGAACGGTGTATATATGTACATACATCGTATGTATGTATGTATTTACTCACCCCGCGCACATGTTTCATGCGCTCAAGCGCATAGGTCAACAGTTGGCTGAGCAGATCCACGGACACATCATTGCGACGGGGCCTAAATTAAATCAGAAAAATCGGTAATCAGAAAGAATAATTAAACGCTGAACTATTTACCGCTTGGGCGCACTCTCGATCAGCACACACTCCGGACACTTCCAGGAGCCATCGAACTTGGTGGAAGCGGGTCGCACGCAGGAGGTGTGGAAGGAACGTAAGCATTTGGAACAGGGCACAAGGGAGCCGCACTGACGGCACTTCCAGCAGAAGGGATCCCAGCCATCCTAGGAGCAGTACGATAATAAGGGGAAATTTGTAATTTGCATACCATAATTACCCTAGGCGGCGGTTTCCATATTCCGTTCAGCCTTTGCAGCAGCGTCTCGCCCGCATTCTTTGCCTCGCTGGCGTCCGTGAACGTTGATATATTGGGATCTGTGTCCGTCGTTGAGCTGGTTTGCCACTCGCCGATGTCCGCCTCGGTTGGCAGCGACTGCGACTGCGACGGCGACTGCTCCGAGTCCAGGGTGTCGTTGATGAAGCGATTGAGAAACGCACTGCGTTTGCGGGCGAACTCCTCGTTCTCGGAGCGCAGATTGCCGCGTCGTGGCTGCCGCTCCTCGCTGCTCAGCGAGACGGTTTTGCTGCGCGAGCGAAAGTGCGACAAGCTGCGACTGTTGCTGTCCTCCTCGTCCTGCTCCTCCTCGCCCGCGCTCATCTGCTCGTCGGGCGCAAAGGCGACGTCGTCATACGCCACCGAAAAGTTGCGTCGCTTTCGGTTCGATGCCGGCACAAGCTGCTCCTGCTGCCACTCCGCATCCAAGTCGTCCCACATAGGCCCGGTAATGCTCTTGCTGCGCTGCAGGGCCACCTTGGCGCCATTGCTTGCGGAGACTGGGCTCGCCACCGACTGCTTGATCAGCTGCGCTGCGACGGCGCGCGACTTGCGGCGCTTCACCTTGGCGCTGTCGGAGACGTAGCCGGTGAGCACCTTGGACTCGTTGTGGGAGCGCTGAAGCGCAATCATCTCCTTGGTCACGCGCACCTTGCTGTCCCCCTGCTTGGGCGTCGTTGCGTTGGCGGTTTTCAGCTCGCTCGGCTGGGGCACCTTTGTTGGTGTTGTCGGCGTCGTCGTCGTCGACGTCGTCGTCTTCGTCACCTTGGTCAGCTTCATTGTCAGCGAGGAGTGGCCGCCTGCGCCGCCAGCTGCGGCCGCCGTCGCGGGCCATGCGCTCGAGTTGGACGATGTGCTCCCATTGGCCAAATCGGGCGGCGAGCTGACCACGTACTTCAAGCGCTTGTTGTGCAGTGACTCCTTCTCCTTGTCCTTGTCCCTGTCCCGCTCGTGCCCAGCCGGCCACAGATCCGGCGGCGGACTGTCAATGGCCGAGGTGGCTTCGTAAATGGGTCGCGGTATCGACTTGACGCTGTCCTCGTCCTCGCTGCTATCCATGTGTGCACTGTACTTGGCTGCGAAGTAAATACAAGTATAAATATGTACATAATATAATGTATTATCAACTAAATTGAAAAATAAATTTAATTGAAGTAATTTAAATTGTTATTATTTATATATATTTTATATATTTCTTATTAGCGAGCAGCCTTCGTAATATATCAATAAGTAGCCGTTTTTGATAACTTTATTATTGAAAGGCATATAACTTAACATAACTTTCATTGTTAATGGCTTTTTAGAAATTTATTGGGCTCATAAGGATTGATTTTCACCCATTCTGCGGCTTTTAATGCCTTGGATCTAATTTTGTGATTCCTTATCTTTTTTCATCAATTCCCATAATTTGTGTATGCAATACACATACAAGTCATATATATATATAAAATTGGGATCAAATCGATTTTAAATATAACCATCTGAGTCACCCTTTGGTGATCTGAACATACGTGATTTTTTAAAAATGAAGTGTTTGACTTAATTTAGTTAATTAAATTCCTCGACAAAAAGAAAAGTTAGCCCGAGTAAAATGTTGTATGTAAATATTTAACACATTTAATACATTTAATTTTTAAGTGTTCCACCTATTTTCCTTGCGTGAGCATTGCATGGAATATGTAGTGCTTAATTTTATTGCAAAGAACTTAAGAAAAAATTTCAAAGCTGATTAGACAAATAAACCTTATCATACAACGATTTTATGGAGGTAAAGCTGCCAAGGAAAATACTTATGATAATACCTTAAATTACAGAGGCCTTTGAAAAGTGAATTCAAAACCGACCGGAATAAATGCTATAAAATTTTTAGCAACCGGTTTCACCTTTAGTTAATTTCTCATTACAGTAAAAAAAACTGAGCTTTCTAGCTGACGAATCAACGCATCTCGCTGCAAATCGTGGCACATTTATTGAGAGAATGGCCTCAGCTTTTCAGGCAATAATCAATGTCGCAGTAGCAGGGAAATTGTGGTTAAAGGTAATACCAGTCATTTTTTTTGTCACTCATTGTATAATTTACGCTCATTCGTTGGTTTTCCGGGTGAGACGAGGACCCCAGCGAATGCTACTCACCAGGACTTGGTTGCTAATGTTTTGGCATGCCTACATACATCTGCATATGTATGTATTTGGTGTATGTACTTGTGCTAAGTAGAAAAGTCTTTTTGCGTTTCCGCTTCGATTTCACGCTTCTGTTGCTCTTAGCAGACCAACAAAATGTGCATTGTGTTTTCTCCCAGTTGCTGTTTTTTTTGTCTTTCCTCTTTGTTGTTGTTGTTGTGGTTGCCACTGCGTTGATGTTGTTGTGCTACGTGCAACTGCAAAATGTACACAAGATAAAAACGATTGAACACAATGTACATTTGTTATGTACAGGCATGTGCATACATACATACGTACATACATAAATGTGCGTGTAAGCATGCACACACATGCATACATACATATGTGTGCAGACAAAATGCTTATTATTTGTCTTACCAACGTCTTGTTTGCTCTTTCACTCAACTCAAGTCCCCTCGTCTGTCTTCAGCAGTTGTTTTCGTTGTTAATTCATTATTATCAATTATTTGCAGCTATTTTTACATAAAATATTGATGATTTTACTTTGCATTTAGCCGCACTGAGTAAAAAAACACCAAACTCGGTGCGACGGCAAAGTGACTGAAAATGAATTCGCCTCAATCGCATTTCGCTCGTGTCAGTCAGATGATGACGGCGGTTACGCTCACTTTATGCCGTACTCTTTTGTACGCTCTCTTTTTAATTGTGTGTGCGTTGGCAGCTCTTAGGCAACGCTCTCTTACAGTTGAAATTGTGGGCCAATGTGGTGGCATTTTATTTGCTCATCATTGATTATGATAATATATTGAAACTACTGTTTGTACATATGAAAATACATATGTATGTATGAATATTGTTGTGAGTTTAAATACTAATTTTAATATAATTATGGTGTTTGTGATGTGTGAAAAGGAATTTGGTTAATCGATGTTATTTGTAGTTGCATTAATTTGTTGCATTTAGAAAATTTATAATTATTATTTTAACATTCACTTATAATTTACTATAAATAATATAGAATATTTTTATAATTTATACTTCTTTATAATACTTCTACAATTTGTATATTTGTTTTATTTTAATATTTTGCATTCATGTGTACTAATTTTTTCCCTAGATCAAACTTTAAATAATTTATGTTATCTAATTTAGGTAATGTGATATTTTTATTAATATATGTATGTATGTATATGTTATTTGGTAAAAAACTAATGTACTTTTTCTGGAATACAATAACTATATAATTAATTTGAAAGATCTCTTTAGAGGGCCCACATAGCATCAGAATTTTCTATAAGAGAAGAGAGGAGGCGACTTAGATACTATATAAAAGTCCCACTTAAAGCCCTCACTTTCTATCATGTACTTAACACTTGAATGGGAAAGCGTATTAGTTATTTCGATACTTTTATTAAATTGTGGCCATAAACAATACAAATATTGACAGTCTGGAAAAACTTTTACCATCGCAATACATCGTCCCAAAAATAGAGCAGTTCTCATATATTCATGGCAAATGATAGGGTGCTGGGGAGACCCTTTCGTCGACAAAAAAAGAACAAAACGAATACAAAAGTTGCCACACATGAACCCTATGTCGACCCGACCCGATTCCGACCCTATCCGGACAGAAATACATGCGATGCGATGCGATGCGATTTGTGTACCTGCTGTTCGAAACATGTCAATGAATGGAGATTACGAACATAATTTGTATTCCAAAAACCAAAAACTGTTAAAAAAGTTGCCCCGTTTTTTTGTGCTTTTTTTTATATTTTTGTGCATGTGTGCTTGGGCAAAGTTTGTTTTTTGCCTTAGCTGGAGTGTTCCTTGGGAGCAATTGGGTTAATATTTGCCACATAAATTTGCAAACGAAACACTTTAATCAATGCTCAGTCGGGGCTGTGGGGCCAGCGGGAGGCACACGCGGTGCAATGCACCTTTAAGCAAGGGGCATATTGATTTGAAATTGAAAAACAGCGCGCTACAGGCGGCTGTAACTGACTGCGTAATACTCTGTGCTCAGAAGGATGTAATCCCTAAGACACTGATTTCTTAACAGTTACTAGACAATACTGAAAATTCCATTATTTTAGATGGGAGGGGAAAAGTGCGGGTTAGGGAACATATATAGAGGAGGTCATCGACCAAATTTGCTGATTAAAGCTATAAACCTGTAGGATATAGCTATTTAGATAGATATAGATTTTCACTAATTGCTACGCCTTTAAGCCGGCGTAGCCAAAAAATCGTTACACTATGTCATTTATATAGTCAATCTTTCAAATTTTTAAATAAATAAAATTGGCTGAATTGGCTGAAATTGGGACATTGAATAACCAATATACCCATATCAACTTAATGAGCAGTGTATTGAAAAGTAAAACCTCAGCCTTGGGCAAGTCATTGGGCAGCTGGAAATTGCCTAGCCACGGGAGGTTCCTGGCCAAAAAAGGACGCCTTAAAGCACAAAGAGAGAAATGAGAGATGCATGTACAGACTGGAAGAGTAAGAGAGATAGAGAGAAAAAAGAGCCTACCATTTATAACATATTGCATTTCATTTTGTTGATCTTCGAGTCGAGTTACATTCGCCTCGGGCTCTAAGCGACTTGCATAATCGCTTAAATGGAATTTATAGAAATCCTTGCCGCACCTGAGTCACGGGCAGAGGGCGAGAGACGCAGGCCACTCCACTGACCATCTAGGCTTTGCCAATTATTGAGCGGCTGCCAAGTAAAGGATGGCAGGGGGTGGGGGCATACTCTATATGTACCTAGGCAGAGCTCCTCCTGGTCCTCCTGCTGCTGCTGCGGCTGCTGTGGGCGGCGCACTGAAACAGGAGCAATAACTGTTTGGCAAACAGATTTATTTTGCTGGCTCTTCATTGTTGCTGGTTGCCTGCCGCCCTACCGCCTGCCCCCTCTCTCCTGCCTGCCCGCCTGCCTCCTGGCTACAGCCTCTTGGCTTGCACAAATATTGGTTTCTAAGTTTTCATTGCCACTGCAGCTGCCAAGCGATTCGCCTGCTTCGTTCCGACTGTTGCAGCTACACTTGGAGAATGGAATTAAGAGTTTTGTTTGCAATTTTTGCAATTTATCCTTTTTTTAGGAATTTAGTAACCCAATAGCTGAGTGGTTTATATACACTTAAAGAAAAACGTTGTTGGAAATTCAAAATTTCAAAAACATTGTGCCTTTGAATACACTTTAATAAAGTTTATTTAATTCTTGTTATCATACTCATTCATTTATGTTAAACGTTAATGTTGTATAACAATACAATTCTTTAATTTAGTACATACTACTTTTTACCGTAACTATTGTGCTCGTTCACGAAGTGAAACTAGTATACTGGTTTTATACAATGTCCGCCAGACTGTCCGCCTGTCTGTCTGGATGAAAGCAATTTTTTCGGCGCTATTGAAGATAGAGACTTGAAATTATAGATATATACTTGTAGTTATCTGCTTCAGACAAAGTGTTAAGGTTTTTGTGCCACGCCCACTGGAAGGCTGGCAAATCGATAACATGTAGATACACCTCAAATCTCAAATCGATTAAGATTTGGTATGTAGATTGCTGGTGACCTTCCCAAAAGATTTTGACCTTGATATCCCGGCCACGCCCACTGAACGCCCCCAGCAGTCGGTTACGTCCGATTGCAACGTTCATACTTGTTTTTATTTTAAGCTCGGGTAAAATAAACTTAATAGGCGTTCGATACTTATATTTAAAATTTTTTAACAAATTTAAATTTAAAAGTTATTATTCATGTTTAAGTTTTGAAAATTCCATCATGGTGCTTATTGGCTGGACTGTATTTTAACTATATTCGCACTTGATTTAAGCACAAAATTCCTGCTTCTTTCTCTGAACGTAGGAACTGGCTAAACTGATTCTCATCCTGATCATTGATCATCAAAAAATAATAATACCCTCAGATCTCGAGTTATATATTCTTAACTGTTGTCTCAAAGATAGCGCTCTGTTTAAAGAACTGTGACAAGTTTACACTTAGAGAAAAACCAAGGTATATTGTACTTTAATTAAATGCAAACGTATTTGAAATTTTCTAAGCTTCGATAAAACGCCAATTTCAGAAAATATTTGGAAAATATCTTTAAAATAAAATTTAAAAAATTCAAAACAAAAATTTTATATATAAAATATAGAATATACAAATTAGAATATAGAATTTACCAACAAGGATCAGGTTTTATTCTTACTTTAAAAATCCAAATTCTTGTTATGACAAATTTCGCAAAATTCCCGCAATATTCGTTTTTCTTATTTTAACAATTAATATCGAATTCAAGTTGAATTCGTACTTCATTTAGAATATATAATATCAAAATTTATTTAATATTTATAAATACAAAACGACATAATCTCTACGCCGTTATACCAAAATTCAGAAGTGGTTTTTCTCTGATTGTACTAAGTGCATGTTTTGGCTCCACGCCGCATCCACGACCCCAACCTGGCCCCTCCATGTTGTCTGACCGCAGAATGTTTCCTTGCCTGGGCGCCCGCCTGGTGCAGTGCATCATTTTTGCATTAGAAAAGTGCCCGCTCCATGCAAACTGTAAATAACGGTTACGTCCCGATGCCAACTGCCTTTCCAGTTGGAGCTCGATCCCAGTCCCAGTCCCAATGGCGCTGCCATTGGCTGCTCCTGCTAGCTGGCTGCAGCTCCAGCCGCAAATTATGCTTGTCAAAAATGAATGTTACATTCGTAATGTAAAGGAAAAACTGGAGAAGAAGCTGCGCGCTGCAGGGTGGGTGTGCGGGTGTGCGGGTGTGTGTGTGTGAGTGTGTGGAGATTAGAGCTGGGCGTATACGGTTTCGTGTGAAAAATTTCAAAATTTAATTAAATAAAAGGTTTATTGATATTGATATACATATAGATACTATAGCTAATGCTAACATTATTTTTTATTTTTGGAAATAAAATTTTTTTTATTTTCCATTTTGGCTTGTCATATTCTTAGCAATTTTAAATTTTACAGTTCAGTTCATAATTTATAGCAAACTTTCTCAATTTAAATGATTTATTTAGGTAGTATAATTTTTACTTAGCAAAAGAAATATTTCAGTTCGATTTGAGTTTTTTCCGATTTTTTTCTCTTTAGGCAACTGGTTCTTTTCAAGATGTAGAAAACCATAAATTGGAATGTCGGCTTCGGTTCAAATCCATTCGATTTTGGCTGTGCTTGATTTCCGCTTTCACTGCTACGTGCTCGTGTCGTGTCACGCGCCCATCGGCAGTGGGTTATGGGTTTTTGCGGTTGCGAACGGTACGTGCTCAATGCGTCACATTCTCTGGAGGACCTACACATGCATCGCCTCGCACGTTGGCGCAGCCTTCGTAAATGAAGCCAAGCCATTGATGGCACAGTCTACATGTGTGTGTGCGGAAGGTGCATGTGTGTGAGTGCTGGCCCGGGCTGACTGACTTGGTGGTTTGACTTTGCCGCAGTCACCACAGCAGCAGCATCAGCCTCAGCATCAGCAGCAGCATCAGCAGCAGCATCAGCAGCGGCACCGGATGCTGGCGGCGTTTTCGAGGCAGCTGCTTGGAACTTTGACTAAATGTGTTTTGAGTGCATTAAGATGAAAATGTTATTACGCTTTCTGTTCAACGGCTGCGGCTGTTTCCCTTGCAGTCATTATTGCCACATTTTGTGGAAGGTGACGCCTGTGCAGCGTCTGCGTCAAGCGCCACAGGGAAGCGGCGGAGATTAAACGCGGAAATGCGTGTGCCAGAACAAACATGCCAGCTCAATTTGCAGGAGGGTACTCTAGTGGGGGGAGGGGGGGGGGGTGTCTAAGGGGTGCTGCTGGAATCTAACGGAAATTTGTTCACAGTGGCAGATAGTCGCAAAGTAGAATATTTTGATCAACAAGTGATAGCAGCAAAAGGATGCGCTTTTGCTCAGCCAAATTATGGAGATTAGTCGCTGCAAAGGATATGCAAGGATATGGGAGGAAGTTGCCCATCGCCAGTCGCCAGTTGGCAGTTGGCAGTTGCCAGTTGCCAATTGCAAGTGCAGTTGAAAAACTAACAGAGCACGGGAAAACGGGAACGCAAATTGATTGCCTGCTCAAGGACAAATTCGTATCCGTTATATAAAGAGAAACACATGAATATATTGGATATATTTATTGGAAAGATTTCAAACGATGACTGATTCATATTTATTTATTAACTTTAAGAACACACACTAAAGGACTTCAATAAAAGTTAATAACTTAATAAGGACCTAACCTATCCAATTTATTTGCAGACATAATTCATAATTTTTTCAGTTTCTTTTCCAATTCGTTTTTTATTCGTCCGCCATGAAATATGCTTTAAATTTTAATTTAAATAAAATTTATTGCGTATACGCAATGTGCGCATTGTTAAATGATGATTTGATTACAAGTATGGTGAAAAATACATCTGGATTCATGGCAGAACATATTCCATAGAGACTATAAATTGTTTCAGTAGTTTAGCCGGAACAAATACCCATTTAATTGAATGCTTCGGGTATGATTGAGTTGCCTCCTCCTATGATAATGATAATTATAATTCAAATGAATAATACTAATATTATTTATATCGTTTAACATTTTAAGAAACATTTAAAAAAAATTAATATTATTCTGAATCAGCCAACTTACCTGAGTCATTCGCTTCAAAGTCGTCAATAATCTATATTTAATGAAATCACATGTGTTTTAGTTTTTATTCAATTTATTTCATATTTCCGTTTGTGTTCATTATTATTATTATTATTCCATCTATGTTAATATAGTGTGTAGTAAAGCTTGACAATCTATACCAAAGAATAATGCTATCATGTATTTGAGTTATACATATACATATATATATATTTATTTATTTTTATTTTTGGCAATATTCTGTCATGTTTTCTCTCTATGTGTGTTGTTTTCTTTTTATTTATCTTTATTTGTTCTGAACAATGATCAAAATATGTCAAAATCGTGTCAATTGTACAAATATGTCGTTTAATCTTCGATTTTGATGAAATATGAGTTAAAATACAAATTACTGCGGATTGCCCTTTACATAATAGTTGCAAAATTCAAAAAATTCGTTTTATTTGCACTTCATGCAATTGGTATTTACGTAATTCACGTACGCAGCAGGGCAATCGGAGTGGGAATATGGTGTGACATTTGTTAAGGTAGGAAAATTGTACTGCTATTCTGCACTTGAATTTATTTATTTGCCGCATGTGCATGTTATTCAAATAAACTTGATTTCCCCTATTTTTTCGATTTAATTTTGCTTTTGTTTTTTTTTTGTTTCCTTCACGTTGCATGTGTTTGCAATTGCTTATGTAATTGTAATTGCATGCGTCTATAAAATCCGGAAAGCGGGAATGGGTGTGTGGCTCTGTGTGTGTGTGCACTCTAGGGGTGTGCATGTTCCGTGTTTTTTTGCGTGACACGAACACGCACGACTCAATACGATATAAAGAAAAACTTTTATTTTAAGAACAATAAAATATAAATGTCTTTAAATTTTAAAAAACAATACGTTTTTTCCTGCTTTCTTTATTTTAAATATAATTTATTATAATATATTTTTACTCAAGTATAAGCTTAATATCTGGTTTTTTTTCTTAACAGTTTTGGCTTTTATTCAGCATATTTTGTCAATAATTGTGAGCAAAATCTGTACCATAAAACAAATCTCTTTCCAAAGTAAAAATACAAAACCTTAAAACGAGTTATATATTTTGCGACTTTCAAACCAAAAATGATCTAAAAATATGGTATGTAAAAATATAAAAAAATATTTGTTTATATACCAAAACTAGATAATTATATTTTAGTTTTAATATTTGATGAAAAAAACATGGAATTTATATGGCTAATTAGTTGAAATATCGTATTGCGTGTTCGTGTCATGTTCGTGTCGTGCCCCATTTCTAGTTTGCAGCTCATTGGCCTTCAATGTGCCCATACGCACTGTAGTGCGAGCTGATTCCATTTGACTATATAAACGGTATTTGGTATATAGACGCATGCAGCGTACTAAGCAGTGTAATTAAAATTATATTTGTAACATTCGCAACGCGACCTCTGCAAAACCGTGTGTATGGGTGTGTTTGTAAAGGTATTGTGTGTGTGTGTATTTAAAAGCATAGTTTGTTGTCTTTCCAGAGTTTAGCTCTGTTTACATGTGCTGTTTGCATTCTCGCGGTAACCATCAGTTTTTAATTAGTTAAAACGATACAAAGGGTATTACATGGCATTTTTCAGTTGAATTATTTCTGTTAAATTTTACGGGGCTTCTCATACATGTGAATGTTTTATGAGAGAGTGAGAGATCGAGAAAGAGAGAGAGAGAGAGGGAGAGATAGAGAGAGAGAGCGGTGTATATATATGTATATGTATATATGTACATTTTATTTGATTGTATACGAAAGTACATACTTACATACAATATAAAAGTAGAAGGAATATAGGAATGAATGAATTATGGATTTGAACGAAAACTAATATCAGTTCCATGCCTTATAGAGCCACAACAATTCAAGCAAAACTATATCAAGATATACATTTTAATAGGTTGACATTTAAGAAGATTGTTTAAAATGAAATGTTAACTCATTTAAAAAACAAATATCTAATCTATACACTGAGCTTATTCTAATGTGCAGCATCTAGGCATTAAATATATATGTATGTATATATGTTTTAACTTTTTGGAGAACTATGAGATCTGAAGGAAAAAATTCACTATTTACTGACATTTATCTCTATTGATTTGGATTTTTTTCGTAATTTTTTGTTGTAATTTTTATTTGTTTTTTGTTGTGTGTAACGTGCAATTGAAATACTTTCGTTTGTTATCAAAAACAAAAATCCCTTTGAGCTTGCCCACAACATACCAAAAAAGTGGGCGTGTTTCAGAGCAGTGTAAATATTTGCTTGCATATGTGTGTGTGAGTGTGTGTGTGTGTATTTGCCTCGTTCTCTGCTTTTTGGCTTTTCTTTATTTATTTATATATATTTATATATAATTTTTTTGGTTGTAAGTTTTGTAAGATTTGTTTTGCAGCAAGTTTGGAGTAAGTAAATCCGCATGCATATTACAATTAGCTTTACATATTTGAGCAACAGTTGCGAATACATATAGTACACAATGTTGGCTTTGAAAAGAGTTTTCATGTTCTTACATAGACATATATATGTATATATATGTATTTTAAATTTATAATTTACATTTTACATTATCAAGCTCGAAGTTGTAAACATTCTACACAAAAATTATTATGCTGCATTTTTGGTTGGCTTACATGTGTTTTATACATATATAAACTATATATATACTCCTACTGTATGCGATTACAAATGACATATATATTTATAATATGATATACTCATACATTGTTCTTATATCCACATAGTACATGCATATTTCATTATAATTAATAAAATTTTAGTTTGCCAAAGTTTTACAACAATGTACCATCGATGTTTCAATTTTTTTCTTTTTATACATTGATCTATTTACAATATAGATGTGAGCAAAAATCATAAATAATAAATCCATAATCCGTAAACAGTCTAAAAGTGTTCGAGCAATTGAGGCAAACATAAAATTATTTCTATTTAAAATGAAAAATTCAACAAATTTTTCTAGATAGGTACTCAATTATTTTGGCTTGGTTTTTGTTTTAGTTTTTGGAAGAGCTTTAATAATCTAGAAACTAGATATATATATTTATATGTATGTGTAGGTCTAAATGTGCTGATGAAATTTTAAAAGCGGCCCACGGGCATAACAATTATATGTTTAACATTTAAAACATAGCTTTAAAATATATATTTGGCTTCGTTTTGCTTTTGATATTGAGCTTAGTGGCTTTAAAAACAATGTTGATTTTAAAATTTTATCTCTGTCTATCCACACTTTATACACAATAATATTTTTCAAATAGTACTCAAAACTAAAACACAAGCACTTTAAATGCTTTGGCATGACTAAAAAGTATATTTTTGTTTAATATGTAATATATATTTTAATATATCAGGTAATAATACTTGGAATCTCTAGATCTATATGCATATATCAATGGGGCTACTGTGGATTATACAATGAGCAAAGGAGTTTACCATCAAACTTTTTGGGTTCGAGCACTAAAAATCAGCTGGAAATTAAAATTCGTCAAGCCTATGCAGCTCGGTATATAGCTTGGACTCTATCAATACTCTCCTAATATATATACATATATATGTTTATATATTTACATATATGTACTGATTTTTACACCTTATTGGAATATAGTTTTGGTCTAGAATCGTTTTTGTTTTATGTTCACGCTATGCATTTAAAACATTTATCAAATTAGACAACTACGAAATATTTTAGACAAATTCCACTTGGTAGCACTAAAAAATCGAAACAATGTTTAAAATAAAGGTTTGATTTGGTTTCGAAGAGCTTTTAGCATTGGCCACATAACAAAATGTGTCAATTTGTAATTTCATGACACTTGATTTGAACCTTTATTCATTTATCAATATTTTTTGAAATTTTAAAGTAACCGTTAAAATGATTGCATTTTAGTTTGTTAATTTATAAAAATAAGTTTATTTTTCGTAAAAACTATGGTAAAATAAAAATATAATAAAAAATTAAAAATGGTAGGTTCGAGCCAAATAAATATTTCGAATATTTGCCATGTCAAAATCTTCACTAACTGCAAGCGAATGTTTCCCAGTGGAATACGTCTAATGTTTTAGGAATGGGTTACCATGGATCTATATTGTTTATACGTCTAATTAAACTACGTGTCTGCTTATGAGAGTTTAATAAAATCATTATTATTTCCGCACGCCGTTAACATAACATTCTCATATTCTCTTGGTAACTTCTTGATTTCCTTTTATATATATATCTCTTTTTATTCTACAAAAATTGCTCTTGGATCGCTGCTGCCTCTTGCTCTGCCACATTCAGCTTAATTTAGTCTCGTGTTGGGACTGCGGCAGTCAATAGATTGTTTTTTTTTTTGTTCTTTTTCTATATGTATTGAAGGCTATTGTTTGTTATTTTTATTTAAAATGTATTTTAGAAGAATTCGCTGATATGAACAAAACGATTGCCACATTGGAGTTGCTTTAAATCTATTTCTATACATATTCTTTTTGTTATTTTCTTTTTGTCTCTGTTCATCTCAAGCAGCACAATCTATTGACCGGCAGGTGGCGCTGCTGTTGCCGCTCCTATTTACACCTGCGTACCGTAATACTAGAGGGACACGAACTCGCCAGCGCCCGAGCTCAGACCCTTCTCCTTGCCCGGCGCCGACTCCGTCGGCAGCTGCTGATCCTGTGCGCCGGCCTCGGTCTGCGTCGGCTCGGCGGCCTCGCTGAAGAGCGTCTCGTTCTCGTCGGGCAGCGAGAGCGTGGAGTTGCCCAGCCCGCCGCTGGCCGTGATGCGGCGTCCCATGTTGTCGTATTTGGGATAGGCGGAGCTGTCGCGCAGCGGCGTCGCCTCCACAATGGGCGGCGTGTTGCAGGCGGACGTTGTGGCATTGTTGATGCAACTGGCACAGTTCGAGGCGGACACGGGCGCCGCTGTCGTCGGATGGTGGCACTGCACGACAGCTGTGACCGCGGGCGGCGGTGGGGGCGGCGGCAGCGGCAGCTCCATGTCGTTGCCGCCGCTACAATGATAGGCGCCCGTCTCCACGTTGTAGGTGACGATCTCGTCGTGCGGATAAGGTTCGCAGCCGCCGCCACGGACGCCGGCTGCAGCGAGGGATCCTTCTTGAGTATGCCGCGGCGGGTGGTGTGACGTGGCAGCGTCGCAAACTGGGTCGCCGTTTGGCCATCCGCCGTGCTGGCAGCGGCGCCATCGCACTGGACGTCCTGGAGTCGCTTCGGTATGTTCAACAGATCCGGATACATGTTGATGTCGGCGCCGTCCAGCATGTCCTGTGTGACGGAGACACGTATGAAGATGTTGCCGAACGCGGGATTCGGCACAATATTGGAGCAAAATTCCGGCGGCGGCGGAAAGACGCCCACATTCAGCGGAAACTCCTCCGACAGCTGCGGATGGCCGTGCCCATGCGAATGCAGCTGATGCTGATGCTGGTGCTGGTGCTGATGCTGATGCTGGTGCTGGTAGCCGGCCATTGAGGTGGGCACACTGATCAGGCCACAGGTGGGATCCTTGACAGTCATCAGCTGCTGGCGCATGTGCTGAGCAGCCTGCGCCTGGCCAGGCTGCTGCTGATGCTGCTGTTGATGCTGGTGCTGGTGCTGGTGCTGATGCTGCTGCTGATGCTGGGCCACGGCGTGAATCTCGATCTGATTGAAGCCCAGCGCCGAGTCCGTCTTGTTGATCGCGCTGGGATTGTTGTCGATGCCGTAGCTGTCGCCGCGGTCGTTCGTCGTGGTCGTCACGCTCGAGTCCAGCAGCTTCTTCTCCTGATCGTTGAAGCTGACGCTCGACTTGACGCCCGCCTTGTTCGCATGCCGATGCTGGCGCGTCGTCCGCTTGCACAGGCAGACGACGAACGAGATGGCAATGAGCAGGAAAATGGTGCCGAAGATGCCCATGATGAGGCCAAAATACCAGAACGTCTCCGGCGTCTTCACCAGCACGTGCTGCACAATCTCGCTGAGGTAAATGCTGATGTTCTGGGTCATGGACCCGATGAGATTGCTGCCCGTGCAGGCGTACGTGCCCGCGTCGAGGCTGGTCACATTGAACACGGTGAGATTGCTCCACAGCTTGTCGGAGGCGATGCTCTCCACATCGAAGAGCACATTGTCATTGTCCAGTATCTTGCCATTTAGCTCCCAGCTGACCTCGGGCAACGGATCCCCATAGACCAGGCAGCTGAAGGTCGTATTGCTGCCGATGTCAATGTTATTGGCCTCCTCGTTGTTGAAGATCTCCACGCGCGGCGGACAGCCGAACAGCTCATCGTCGACGCTGTCCCAGGTGCGATCCTTCTGCGCCGGCGGACCCTTGCACACCAGGCTCACCGAGCTGAGCCGACTGCTGACGTACCAGCTCCGGAATTTGCGCAGCTTGCAGTTGCACTGCCAGGGATTCTCCTCGAGGGAGAGCGTCTTCAGATTGGCCATGTGCTGGAACACGTACTCGCTGAGGCTCTCCAGCAGATTGTTCTTGAGATTGAGGAACTCGAGCAGATTGAGATTGGCCAGCGACATGGGATCGATGTACGAGATCAGGCAGTCGTGCACGTCCAGGGTGCGCAAGTGCGGCAATATGGGGAACTGATAGGCGGCCAAGCGCTTCAGGGGATTGCCATTCAGATAGAGTATGCGCAAACGGTCGTTGCCCATGAACGTGTCCTTGTCGAGCATCTCCAGCCGATTGTCCGACAGATCGATCTCGACGAGTATCTTCAGATTGCGAAAGCTCTCCTTGTGTATGTATTGGACCTCGGATTTCTTCAAATAAATGCGCTGCAAGTTGAGCAGCCCCAGCGCGGAGAACTCCTCCCGGTTCAGATATGGTATATGGTTGTCGTTGAGCACCAGCACCTGCAGCTCCGTGCTCAGCGTCGTCGGTATGCTGGTCAGCTGCAGCGAGCTGCATATCGCCGACTTCTTGCCATTGGTCCACTTGCAGGTGCAGTTGGAGGCGCAGCTCTGCGACCAGTCGTCGGCCCACGCCCACCCGACGAGGCAGGCGAGGCACAGGGCCCAGAGCAGCTGCTGCCAGGCTGCGGGTAGCACACAAACGGGGGAGAGAACAAATTATAGGAGACATTGATAAAGGCGAGGTCCAATAAAAACACAAAAAGGCTATGATTGACGACCTACGGGCCTAGAGCAGGGCGCGTGTCGCGACACGAACACGATATAGAAATTAAAGAAATACAGAACAAAATTTAGTAAAAAAATGTAAATAATATTCAAATGTTAAATTTATATACAGATAATTTTTTATTAGGCCAATATATTTGCATTGTTTTGTAGCCAATAGTAAATGTAAAACAAAATTCAAACTATGCAAATAACAAAAATAAGTTCTATAAAACTTGAAAAATTATAAACGAATAAAAATCAAAAAAAAATAATTTGGCAGTGAATTTTTTCTGTAATTGTTTTTCTTCTTTTTTTTTTAGATATATATAATATAAAAAAATTAATTTAAAGACGCAAAACTTAAAAAAAAAAGTTTCTAATTTAATTTAATTTATTTTCTTAAACGGATCTAACTTGAGTTAAAAAAAATAATACTGTCTATTAAAAAAAACAATTTTTGAGAAATGCAATTAAAAAAATTGATTATTAAGTCAATTTAAAGAAGTTTATAAGCCGTAGAATTTGATTAATAAATATATGAAAAAATTAAACAAAATTAAGGGAAAAAAGGCTGAACAATAATATTCCAATAACTCTCTGTACTCGAAATCAGGCATATTTTCAAATTGTTTGTCGTGTTCGTGTTCGTTTCGTGCTGTGTCGACAAAAAGTGCGCAACACGCGGCCGTCTCTAGCTGAAGCTTTTTGTTTTATGCGCCATCCGGCAGAAACTTACCTGGCAGCCGGATGCTGCTACTGCTCCTCCACCCGCGGCTCCACCCGCCGCTTCTGCTTCTCCACTTGGCTACCATGCTGTGCATTTGTCCCGCTGCGTGCTGCCCCTTGCGTGGCCTGACCTGTCCCCGTTCCAGAGCCTGCTCCGGTCGCGACCTCGCCAATTGATGACTCTAAATGGCTTTGGCTGATTCGATTGCCATGTTTCACATCATGTTGCCGTCGCTGGCGAAAGGGGGCTCCATTACATATTACTCGGCACTTTGGCTACTTTCCCGGCACAAAGGCAAATTTTCCGTTGCACTCGACTGCGACAGTTTCTTATTCAATTTTGTTTGTGTGCTCTCTTTCGCGCTTCAATACACTCGATTTGTAGCCGCTCTCTCACTCCTTCTCTCTTTCTCTTTCTTAGCTGACCTTAGTGGGTGCAAATAAGTGTTGATAAGCTAAAAGCAAGCAAGAAAAACAGCTAAAACTTAATATTTGTTGCCAAAAATAGCTTTATTTTTATTAAAATTGATATTTTTAATTAAATTTATATCGTTTGATTTGAGAAATACATCTAATGTAAACTAGAGTATTTAATTTGTATTAAACCGCTGACGTAATCGATTTAAGCAATAATTAATTAAGTAAAAAATTGTTAAGTATATATTCAAATTATACAAATTAAATATATACAAAAATAAAATAAACTAATTTTCTTTAATAAATTTAAATTGAAACGTAAATAATTTAATTGATATTAATTAAAAGTAATATAATCCAGAAATTAAAACAATGTTAAATATTTTTAAAAATTCATTCTTCATAAATTTTTGTATTTCATTTATTTATGAGTATAAGTATGTGTGAGAAGGAAAATTTACCATATTTAAAGTGTATATGTATATGTATATGCAGAAGCTTTCAATGTTTTTGGTAGTAGACTTTTGAAGCTGAACAGGAATATATATGTATATTTTTTGATTTTTTTGTTAAATTTTTGTTACTTTAGAAAACATTTTTCCTTTGCCTACAAATCACAAAGAGTTTAAACTAAAATCAAAAAAAAAAACTTAATTGGCAGCACTGTCAGGCATTCCTTTTAGTTTTCCATTGCTGAAAGCTGCTATTTCTTCCTTTTAAATTCTTAAAGAATACAATAGTTGTGGGGAGAGGGTGGATATGGAGCGAGGGGTCGGTGGGGGGCAGAAAAGCGGCTTTACTTAGAGCTTCATTTTCAGGAACAATGCACATTGTGCACATGTTTTTTGCTTTAGTTGTTGTTGCTGTTGTTGTTTTGATTGTAATTGTAGTTGGCTCATTGGTAATCTCAATTTACCGAACCTGGGAACCAGTAAATGGAATGCCAAACAATGGCCAATGGGATCGGCCTTTAGCCAAGGCTTTAAAATCGCCTATCAACAACAATTTGTAGTTTGTTGTTGGTTGCGCTCGGGTCTGGGTCCGGGTCTGGGTCCGGGTCTGGGCCGGGGTCTGGCTAGTTGCCTGTCGAGGGTGTTTCAATAGGGCTCATGCCACTTGTGCCACGGCGCAACAATGCGGCGCCCCGCGCCCTCGCCCTCGCCCCGCCCATCGCTCAGTGGCAGTCAAAGCATCTTTACAAAATCAGCATCAAAAGCCTGTCGAATGGTTTTTTTCTGCTTCTTTTATTTTTTTACGTTTTTTTTTTGTTTACGCTTGAAAGTGAAGCAGCAGCTTGAAAATGAGGCAAAAGTGAAATTTGCCCCATGCTGCTGCAGCAAACAAATGCTGCAAAAACTGCTGAATTATCCACCTACAGACCAGCACACACCAGCACACACACCAACACACACACACACACAGTTAGCCTCACACAATGAAAACGTAAAATGCTCTGAAGGTTCATTTGTCAATTTGCCATTTGAATTTGTATTTGAGAAATTCACTTGGCCGCTTTTGCGCTTTGTCCTGCTCTGCTCCCCCCCCCCTTCCCTTCCCCCACCCCTGCTCATTCATAGCTCTATCTGCCATCCTCCTTACTTCTCTCTCTATCTCTCTCTGTCGCTCTCCAGCTGTCTCTTTATTTTGCGCTCTGACTTGGCTAAGATGCTTTGGCAATGCGGATAATATTTCCTGTGCCAGTGCAGCAGTTGGCAGCGCAATTGCATTGGTTGCGCTTGTTCAGGCAGCCCCCCTCCCCCTCCCCCTGGCAATGCAACTGATTTTTTGCCTTTTGTGGCTGCCACATGCCACACTGTCTGTGTGTGTGTGTGTGTGTTGTGCCTTACAATCGTCGACAGTTTTATTTGTGCAGCTTTATGAGCACACTCACACTCGCACTCACACATTCATGCACTCACTTGAAGAGATCCGCAGCGGCAGACACTCGACGCTGGCTCGTTGATATATTCATAAATGTGGCACAGTGGGCCGCAAAAGCCAAAAGCTAATTTGATGGCCAATTGCCAAAATGCGACTGCACAAAATCTACAGAAACGTTGCAGCATATTAAAAAAATATTATGATAGGATCTCGCATATATATATGAAAGTGGAACTACTGCAGCCACATGTCATAAACCAAATCAATTAACTGGTCGCCCAGATATAGATCAATATAGTTATGCTCTATAAGTGCTTAGATTGGACTGCCAGCTGCAGCACAATATCTGTATCTATATATATTGGAGGATAGTTAAGCTCGTGCGAGCAGTTAACTAAAAGCAGGCCAACAAAATCAGTTAGCAGTCGGCAGTTGGCAGTTGGCAGTTGACCGGTCAAATGGCATCGATACGGAGCATTGTGCTCGTAATTGGATTTCTTTGTAACTCCACCCAGCAGTATTTGTGCCTGCCATTGTGCCAAAGTAATTAAGTTTACCTAAATTCAGAAAGCTAACAAATATGTAGCAAATTTATTAAAAAAGTTTCAATTATAGAGTGCTCAATTTCGGTATACCCTGGAAAGTGCTTGCTTGTGCTTCTGTATATAAATGCTTAATAACTATCAATATTGGCCACCACTCGGAAATTTTCCTTGTCGAAATTTAATTAAGTTTACTTTCATTAAGAAAGTTATTAAGTATTTGGGATATCAATTGAAAAGTTAAAATTGAAGAGTATTCAGCTTGAGTACATTCGGTATTCACATTTAAAGTCTATTTACGTAAGAGCTTAGCTATTTGCTTAGCTAATTAATATTTATGAGGTTAATAAGGAAGATTGAATGTTTAAAATAAGAAATATATAAAATATTCAAATATTTTTAGTTGGACTTGGTTATTAATAAAATATATTTAGATCCACTAATATAATATAAGTTTAAGATACTTATAAATACTTGTATATTGGTTAAAATGCCTCTGCTACTGATGATAATCCAGACTATGTATACCCTTTCAAATATTTTTCTCTAAATGTTACATAAGCGTGCACCACATTATATACCCCAGAAACCACTGTTGCAGGATATACCGTTAGTAAACAAGACACGGTAATATTTTATACAGTGTATACAGAAAAGCATAGAATAAAACAAAGTGAATCATATTTTATTTTGGCAACTGTGCGTGAATTAAAATCCTCGGAGAGTTCAAAAGCAGAGAATCCAATTCCGAGAAACGTGAAACTTTAACCTTTCAACTTAACAAACTGTAGCTAAATGCACATATTGAATTCAATTCGCAAAAGGCATTTATGAAAGACGTTTACAAGCAATATTGACATGGCCACAAAGCACATTAAATATTAAACGCCATTGAGCCAACGAGGCGTATGCGTAATATAATTAATTGACATTCAATTAATTTGTGGAAAATATTGTAAGTATTATATACATTTATATATATATATATATATAAAATATATATAAAATATAGAGTCTAGAGTCTAGACGTAAATGCAACTGCAATGTCATGGGTTTTGTCAAGTTTGTTAATAATTTATAATATTTTAGCCACACAAATTTATTTGAATTTCTTTGAAGTTCATTTGCGTTTTTTCTCAAAACTCAACTTAAAATATATTTTTTATTTTTGTTCTTTTGGCAAATGAAGCTGTCAGTGGCTGTAGCCGCGTAGGCGTCTCGTCATAGACAGTCGAAGCTGTTGCCCTGAGAAACGTCCTGAGGGCACGACTGGGGTCAAGGACTCGGCCAGACTATTTGGATAATATTTCCATACAAAACGAACACGTATTAATATAATAGAATTTAAATTTACAAATCTATTTGATGCTCTCTACTCTACTCTACTCTCTATTCGCGTTGGCTTTATTCAAATTTCAGTTTTTTTATTAAGAAATCTGTTTATTTTTCGTTACACCCATATTAATTAGGATAGGGCAATATTGGTTTTATGTGGCATAAAAGACCATAGAAGTGCATTTTCGTTTCTCAAAATTAAATTCAATAAATGCGTTAATATATATTTTTCGATTTGATAATAATCAATAATTTAAAACAAACAAGCAGAAAGTGAAGATGTTTAAAAATATATATTTTTTTAGTGGAGAATTTAAAGAACCACATTTCGAAAACATGTTTCACTTGTCAAATCTAAAGGCGCGGGTTTTGGGTTTTCAGTTAAAATATGTTCATGTTATGTGCTCTCTCTTCTGTTTTTCCTCTCTCTCTCTAAATTCTCCACTCCACATTAACTCTGTTCTGAGTGCATTTATTATGATGCGATTACATTTGTAAAAAATTCACTGGCTTGCAAGACATTCATAATGAATAGTAGGGGTTCTCTTTATAACTTATTAATTTATAAGTGTTTTTTAATATTTAAACACATATGTCGCATTGTCACCCCTGCCCTCCGCTGCACCACAATTGCCCCACTTGACCCATCCGCAATTCAATTCACTTACATTTTAAGCTGCGGCCGGGCATGTAAATTAAAACTAGCCACGCCTCGCTAATTTGTGAAACTAATGAAATTGAAATTCTAGAGAGGCGGGGCCAGAAAAAAACAGCAAAATAAAAGTACAATTCATTGTTCAAGGACCAACAATTAGAGGCGAGGCGGGGCGACACTCAACGCAGCATTATCAAATTAAAACTGAAAAACTGCGAAAACAAAAAATAAAAAAGTATATATATAAAAACTGTACATAAAAACACAAACTAAACAAACTTTTTGACAACAAGCGACAACAACAACGACAACGAAAATTCTGTTTATTTATATAAGGAAAACTTTTACTTTGACAACGTCCAGCTCGTACCACGGTGCGTATGCAAATGCTCGCCTTTGCCACTTGGCGGCGCCGCCCATTCGTTTCATTGTTGCTGCCGCTGCTGCCGCTGCACAAGAAGACGGCGAAAGAGACTGCGGCAGAGAAGGAGACGCGGACTGAGACTGAGACAGGGGCACGTGCGAATGTGCGTGCAAATGCAAATGGCGATAGAAAACTTTTTAAATTGAGCAAACATTAACGAAAAGGCAAAACAAGCGCTAAAATGTAAAAAGAACAAAATAAGAAAGTATAGTTATTTTTTGGTAGGCCGAAAATTAAACACCCTTGTAAAAATATAGCACTTACATAATATTGAATCTGGTATATTTAGACACAGAACAACTCTACTTTCGACGGAACTTTATGATATAGTTATCCGATGTGGAAAAGATTTCAATTCAATAAAGGAGCATAGTTAAGCTTGTAACTGCAGAGTTTGGTTTCAAAATTTTAAAAAATAAAAAAATTATTTTTATAAATACTCAATTTATTGCTGATTATTACGATGGGAGCTATAAGATATAATAATCCGATGTTAATGAGAACTCACTGAGTTCGTTCCTATTGAAGCTATCTAATATAGAAATCCGATATACATACGATTTCGTCTATATTTAGGATCATAAAAAAGATTGCCCTTGCTGAATTTTATGAAGATATTTTGAAAAATAAAGAAGCTTTTAAAGAACAAATCTACTTTCGACTAATTTTTCCTATGGGAGGCTTATCGAATAATGGTCCCATATTGATAACATTATAATCAAGAATCGAAATTGCTGTAAAGTTATCTTAAAAAATAAAAAGGTTCTGATAAAAGTACTAATTTTATGGTAAAATTAATATTATATCGTAGGTTAATGTTTCTAAATTGTTGGCTATATTTTACCAGTTACGAAGGACTCGTAATCGGAAAGTTTAGTTAAAATATCTAAAGTAACAAAAAAGTTTGTTAAACAAAAACTCAATTTGTAATCCTTAGTGCCAGTGACAGCTATATGGTATAGACGTTCGATCCAGCCAACATACATATATGCTGTCTGCACCAAAATGACAGATCTACGCCAAATTTCACAGAGATAGCTTTTAAATTGGTAGATTACCTGACGTAGAAACAAGCCGACGAACAGATGGACTTGGCTATCACGACCTTATAGCATACATATATATTCCTTATGGGTTCGTGCGTCACACATTACGTGCCAAAATTGCAATAGCCCTTGCAAGGGTATTTCTTACAAAAAATGATGAAAAAGTGGAGCAAGCTGCTCTTATCGTGCGCCTATTTGTTGTGCCCGTTAAGGCGCGGCAATCTTTCAAGGACAACAAGCCAAGTGTAAACTGCAAAACTTGTGCATAAGCAGCCAACGGGAGGGTTGCTTGAACAGGGCTGGAACGGGGGGTGCATCAGTAACTTGGCAGGCAGCAAATCCGCATATAATCGGAAAATGTCAGAGAAAAATAAAATTAATGACACTTGGCCGCCTCGGGCGCAGATTAGTGACCGTGTTGGAGTTTTATTGCTGTGCGGAAATGGAAATGGTTTCATAAATACACACACACAGCAGACGCGCACACACGTAAGCACAGGGCAATGCAATTATCTGTCAGCACAGTACGTGAGCAGCAGCACCAGCAACAGCAACAGCAGCAGCAGCAACTGTGGCAGGACATTCGCCTTTCGCAGCAGCAGCAGCAGGAAGATGCTTAACCCTGCCCAGCTTGTTATTGTTGTTGCCCTGTCAGAGCTTACAATTGTTTGCCATTCTCGTAGTCGCCGTGGCTAACTGCAATTCCGTTTCAAGCTGCAGCAGCAGCAGCAACAACAACAGCAACAGCAGCCGCCGCGCTGCACTTGGCAGCTGAACAACTGAAAACCATTTGAGTTGACAACGCCGTCGACTCCAGCCCAAGCTCCAACTCCACTCGCAACTGCATCTCCATCTCCATCTCCAGCGCCTGCTGCTGCACAACAGAGAAATCATTGACGTCAAAGGCAACACCAGCGACATGGACATGACCTCAGCGACATGGCGCAATTTGGGGCGACAGAGGGAGCCGTCCGCCTCCTCCTTGTGTGCACGTTCTTTGGGGCTGCCCGGCATCAGTATATTTGTGTGCAACCGCAAAAATACACACAACACGCTAAGTGTGTTAAATATGCCCGACTAGCAGTCACCCTGTAGGCGGCTGTGCAACGTGCATTCGCTTAAATTTATATTGAATATTAATCAATATTGTCTATTTTATATTGTCAAAAATGTAGTTGAAAACAATTAAAAGCAAGTTTTGGTCTGTTAAGTAAATATTACCTGAAAGTTAGATTTTTTCAAAATAATTTAAATAGAGTTATTTCTTTTATTAAAATCAGACAATTTGGTGCGATTATTTTTATTGATTTTATTTACGTTATAGTTTTATGTGGAAAAGTGTACAAAAATACATACAAACATATAAATTTAAGCTTCTATTTATATTCTACATTTTAAAAACGTTTGATTTAATCACAAAATAGTTATAACAAGAATTTTCGTACTACAAAGATGCGTTAAGTGAGATTCCGAACATAATTTTACATATAAATATTTTGTTTGGCATTAAAATGTCCACCTTGGATGGATTTTGAGAAGGAATGTGAAGTAAGTACAACATATATGGTTGTTTCTTTCGGTGTAACTCTTTCAGGACTTAAGCAATTTAGCTCAACGTGTTTGTATGGAGTTTATGCCGTTGTAGACTCCTTCATCAACGCAACTGCAATATAGCCCATCTTAAGCCATTTTCAACGAGTACAGGGTATAAGAACAACCACAACGTTGCAGCTGGTTGACGAGCAGAAGCAGTTGAGCCAGCAACAATAATAACAACGAGGGGCAACTGACAATAAATACAACGATTGTAGACACACACACACACACACGCGCGCGTTGATAGTGTGTACACGGCGGTTATTTGTATGCAAACACACATACACACACGTAAATTTCACCAGGACAGACAATTACAATACAAACAAACGTGCAACAGAATGTGAAATGCCGCCACCGGAAGTGGTAGATGCAACAGCGACTGTGGCAAAAGATGGCGAAGACGACAACGTGGAAGAAGACGAAGTAGAAGCAGAAGAAGGAGCGGAGCAAGATGAAGGCAAAGAAATAGCAACAGCAACAATGACAGCGGCAGCCGGGACTAAGGCTAAGGCTAACGCTGGCCGGAGCTCTGCTCCAAAAAGATAAGAACTTGGCCAACGTGCGGCCTAAAGGAAGAGGCTAGCCGTCTATTACGACGGTACACACAGTTATCATACAAACACACAGCACACACACACACACACACAAGTGGGCATACATTTGTACATGCTTCATGCGTATGTACATTTGGTTTAGCGAGGTGTGCTTAAAAAGTAGCCGATTGTTATGAAAAGTGTTCCTCATAAACTTGAATAATGATAATTGTATTTTTTTGAGTATTTATTTTATTGAATATTATCAATAATTTAGTTATTTCTGAGTTAAGCACCAGCTTACAGAGTAGAAGAATAATAGTTTAATTTATCGTTTTAAATATTTGCAAGAAGATTTTATTGAATATTTTTAATTGTTCTTCAAAATCTGAACTTGGTAGTTCGATAGTTTTAAAAGCGAATAGACTACAATAATATTAATAGAATTAAACATTTTCAAACGGTAAATCAGTTCTTTTTTTGTCAGGTTTGGTTCTAGCAAAAATCTTAAAATCTGAAAAATTTGGAAAAGCATATTTAAACCGAAATTTAAACTTAACATAAGTAGATAATTTTAAAGAAACTCAATTTTTATGGATTTTTTTTGCAACACACCTCGAATTTACATAGTTCATTCATACGTATGAATATGTGTGTATTTGTGTGTGTGTGTGTGTTGCAGAGGCCATTGAGTAAAGTGGAAGTGTGTTAAGCAAACAGCAGCAGCTGCAACAACAACAACAGCAGCAGCAGCAGCAACAACAACGATAACAATAATAACACAGCCTCCGTTTTGCTGCTAACCAAAAAGGATGTTGACTTGGTTTTGAGGAACTGCAGTTATTCGTATGGCATACTCATATATTCATTTACTTGACGTGCTCGAGCCCACAGGATTTCAGAGCCCGAACCACGTTCACGTCCAAGCAGCAACTGCTGCTGGTTCTGTGCAAAATTAGTTGCATTTGCTTAGACCCGGGTTTGGCCGGGTCGGGTTTTCTATACGTACAATTTGGAGCTCATAACCCAAGCCACAGCGGACTGCGGTGCAGCTCCCTCAGAATGCGGCCAAAGCAATGCGGAAGAATATTAAGCGGCTTTTAAGTGCTGCATATTAAAGAAAGTAGAGAAAACAAAACAAACATTTCGAGCAACATTTAGAGCTCAGGTCAAGACCCGGAGGCAGTGTTCGGTAGCTAGTCGCAACATTGGATCATTTGGCGATTTGCAAATTAACTGCAAAAGACCCGCAAAAGAAATGTGCCAAAGCATGTTGCAACAACAACAATGGCAACAAAGTCAATTCAAACTCTGATAACAATCATTGTCCGGCGGATTCGAGTTCTTTGCGGTACTGCAAAAAACGGCAGCAGCGTGTGAAAACTTTTCAAGCATTTCTTATTTAACTTTTATTTGCTTTGTTTTCCTTTGCTGTTTACTTTTTTATGTCTCTCTAATGTGTCCCCTGGGGGAACAAGAACGAAAAAAACACACAAAAAAAAACGAAGCTTAAAATTTCAAAACCTTTTTTATGTTCATCGCCCTTTCGCACCTTACCCCTGCGTTGTTGTTGCCTTCCTTTTGTGTGTGTTCCCATTCATTTATTCACATCGGATAAATCACAAAACGTTTAATGTGTCAAATAATTACAGAACAGTCGCTGCCATGAAAGGGTTGATTTTCAGTTAATTAAAAATAACATCAAAAAAGTACTCAATGGTGCAGAATAGACAAACACAGTTAAAATCTTTTACAAATCATTAAATCTATCAATTTCTACAAATAATAGCTCATATGTATTACCATTTTTATTATATTTTATTTACAAATTACAAACAACTTTACTTTAAATGTCGATGACTATAACAAAATTGCACAGATTTTCATATTTAATTGTATTTTGGACACGTTTTGTCCGCTACATTGATTCTGCATTTAATTTAAATTCATTTTGAATAACACACTTGTTTCTTTTATTGTAATTTTATCCAAGGATTCCCCCTTACTCAATTTGAAAAAAGAACTATTTTTTCCAACTTAGAATATTGAATTTGTAAATGGAAATGGAAAATGTAAAATATTTGCTGACAATTGACAAAAATTAAGACCAGAAAATATTTCATCTTTTAGTAAATACCTTTCCTACGTTTTAAAGTTTCATAACCGATTTTCATGTTTGATGGCAATTTATTCAAATTTTACCATTAAAAATTAACTCCGAATATAATTATTTTTTAAGGTACAAATTTTATTTGAAATACCAGAAGTATCATTTCCATGGCTAATTCAGTTCGTTTATTTCAGAAAACCAATTCTTTAAAGTTATTTGGCATTTTTTTTCTCAATTTAGCCTTTATCGTATTTAATTATTGATCGAGTAATCTTTAATACCTCTTTGAAAACTTATATAGTTATTTATAACAGGTAGCTGCCACAAAGAGTAATCCTTTAATTGGCAACTGTTCACTTGAGTGATTATGATTTCCTTAGAATTGTGCGCATCGGCGGCTTCAGTTAATTACAACTTAAATTGCTGCCAACTGCAATGGTCAATGACCAACCGTTGCTGACCCAATTAGTTGAAGTAGCTCAATGGGAAAGCAAAAGCAGCAGCAGCAGCAGACAAAGCACGAAAAGCATCAGGAATAGACGAAGCCATCAACAAACGGCATTCATTTCATATTCTGTTTATGGAGTTTTTAGTAAAGTAGTTTCTCATTTTTGGTAGAAAACTTTTCTCCCTCTTTTTTTGTTTGTTTCTTCTTCTTCGCAGCATGAGATTGCTGTGAATAAAGCTGAAGACAAGTCATTTGGCTTGTCAATTACCGGCAGGACCCAGTGCTTAACCATCGCAGACAATTGGAGCCAAGCCCAAATTTGTCTACTTGTGGAAGGAAGTGTTTCCAGGAATTGAAAGGCTCAAAAGTTGCCTCGGTTGCTCTCAGCGGTGCAGAACGTAACTTTTCTCATATATTTCGGCACGTAATAAATAAGTTGCTCGAAATTAGCTTATAAATAGGCAATCTTAACAATACGTCCAACTAAATTTGTCAGCCTGCAGCGTCGTCGGGGGAGGGTTAAGGAAGGGGGAGAGGGGGGGCTTTTGTACGCAGCAGTCATGCATTTTTCATGCAACGCTTTTACGGGCCAGCAAAATAACTTAACAAAGCTGTAAATATGATGAACTGTTGCCGGGCAGCTTCATCATTTTCTGCCCAGTCTCGAGCCGGGACGACAAACTTGTCAAGTTTACGGCTGCCCAGCGGCGACTACAGCCTGTAAAGTGTTGCCAACTTTAGAAAGGCAAAAAGAAAGAAGGCAAAAGCTAGTTCTTGGAGCAAAAGAGGATAAGAAAAGCTAAATTTGATTTTTAAACAAGTTAGAAAATTGTTGTTGGCTATAACTGACTGCGCAATACGCTGTTTACGTTATACAATTAACTAAAAACGGATTGAAGAGAGAAATTGACATGTGAGTCTACGGCTGTAATCCCAGCGCCATTGCTTTCAAATTCTGGTGTTTAAGGATATTTATCCTCATTCTAATTGTGATGCGGCTGATATATTTTTGTCAAGATTTTTATGCCAAGAGTCTAGCTTCCAAATTGGACTCTAAGACTGTAATCCCAGAGAAATGGCATTCACACATGTGGAGCGACTGCAATATTTTTAGCATGATTTTAGAAAGAGATTAATAATAATCTAGCTGCCACAATTTGTTGGCTTTGTAGGCTGCAGCTGACAATGATTTTTACAATTTGCCACGTCGCCTTTAACTTGATTTAAAGTGAAAATTCACGAGACTCAAGCTTTTTGACGCTTAAAAATTGCATCACGAACAGATGAACAATAAAGTAAATGGAAGCAGGCATTGCACAAAGCCAATCAACCCCGCTTCTGCAAACAGAGTATAACACACACTCAAAAATTAAATAAAAGGGCCAAAATTTCCGCTGACAGATTTGACTAGAAACAAGCGCAGTTGGCAGCACTGGCGCTGTAGCTGAAAAGCTGAAGATGGCGCAAGTGCAACGGCAACTGCAGCTATGGCTGTAGTTGTTGTTGTAGCTGTAACTGAAACAGTTGCCGCCAGGCACTTGGCCTCCATTCAGCGTGTCCCCAGCCCACGTCCAAGTCCAATCGCACCAGCACACAATCAGCTCCAAAGCCAGCTCCAGCGCCATCTCCAGCGCCAGCAGTTGCCTTAGTTTAGTTTGATTCAGTTAGTAGTTTGAGCGAGTTAAGTAGTTTTCTAAAGTTTTATGAATTATTAAGAGGATTTTCGAGTTTTCCGCTAGCCTTTCAGTTTCCTGCCGTTGTCCCCAAGTGTCCCCCCATCCCCCCCCCCCTCTCATGCTGACAATTTTACGCTCGTCAGCAAATGCCTGAAAAGCTGTCGAAATATGCAATTTTCAGTTTGTTTTTTAATTTTTCATGACAAATTCTGGCGCAATGTTGTCCTTGTTGTACCCTGTACGCATTTCAAATGGCCAAAGGCGGGTATAAGCGTTTTGTGCATATGTATGTGAGAGCTAGAAGGGGTTCTGTGTATATATATAAACATACATACGAACTTGATCTTTACATGACTGTCTATCTGCCTGTATATTTAATTTTACAAATTCCCAAATTAATGTTAAGGCATATGTGAGAGATATTAGGAGCAGGAGATACCAAAAATTTAGTGTCTGTTAAAGAATACACTAATCAAGAATATATATATATATAAGCGAATTAAAAAAGCTTTAATAAAGAACTTAATAATTTTGAGATTTTTGAATAAACACATATTTTAATTTGAATCCAATTGGTCTATAAATGTAGATATCAAAGAGTGTATTTTTGTTAATTTGAGATCCTGGAAAACAAGAAGGAGAAGCTTCTGTGTGATATATTTATAAGTAAGAAGCTGTTTATAGAGTATCTGCTAGTCGTTGACGCACGACTAGTGCCCTGTCACTTGTTGTTGTTAGGACTGGCATTAGCCAAGGCGTTGACTTGTTGGTAACTGGTTGACGCCCGCAGCGACCAGCTAACAGCTAACAGCTAGCGGAGAGCGCAGAGCACACAGCACGAGGCCATCAGATTTCGGGCACGTTCGTTTTGGCCAAAAATTAAATACTTTTTATTGTCAATAAAATTATAAATGCAAATTATAATTTTGTGCTGCCGTTGGCCAATTAGCCGGCAGTACGCAACAATCCCTCCCCCCACCCCCCAACTGCCGCCTGCTGGCAGCGTGAGATAATGCGAGCAATTCCCCAAAAGGGACCCGTTGCCCAACACTGGCGCACCGTGTGCTGTGATTGTGACGTCAATGCTGTATTAAAAGTTGAACATGTCGCGGCGAGTGGTGTCCTTTTCCGAAGGGGAGGCAACGGGGGGCTTTGGATAACTAGGTGGACTCTGCGCGCAACGTTGGCATGTTAATTCACTTTGCAAATTGTTGCGTCGTTGTGGCTTTGGCTTTCGCTTCGCCCGGAATGCTAATCATGCCTAGGTGTGCACAGCAGCAACAACAACTGGCAACAACTTTGTTGATTTGCTAAGTGAAACTTCGATTAGGCGCCACACAAACGCGCTAACAAACTGTTGACTAGGTTCACAGTTTGGCTTTGCCAGATATATTTTTGTTTTTTTTTTTTTTTGGGCCGGATTTTCTTGCTTGGCTTTAGCTTAGGGGCTGTAAAGCGCGCCGGGCGCATAAACTTACGCCACGTGAAATTTGTTATGCTCTATTTCTTTGCAAAGCAATTACCGAGCCACATATACCGCTGCCTAAACAACAAAATTTATATACCTTCATACAAACATAGATGGGCAACCAAATGTGCGCCTACATGGATTCATGTGTGTGTGAGCAGGCAGCTCACACACACACACACACACACACACACACACACACACACACACACACACACACACACACACACACACACACACACACACACACACACACACACACACACACACACACACACACACACACACAAATCAAACAAACATAAGCAACCGCGGCGGCTGTGAAAATTAAATTGGTCTATATACATTTAGCCCAACCTGTAGCACAGTGAAACCAAAGCAATCAGAATCAGACGCAAGTTTAAAATGCAAAGTGAAAGAGTGATAGAGAGAGGGGGAAAGGGAGGTCAGTAATAGAGGGAAAATGAAATATAGTAATTTGATATTGATCTAATTCAATTTCTGATTCTATTACATGCTGATTCTATTTCAATTTAAAGAGTTTTTGCAGTGACTGCAAACTTGCTAGCTTTGCTTTGGTACAAGATTCAACTAAAATATAATAACAAAATAAGAATGGGACTAGTCATAATTATTCAAATTACATACATCTGCCACAATTTCAAACTTCAAAACTGATTCTTTAGAGAAGGTCAAAAGTAATAAAAAAAACAAAAATTAAAAGTTACCTAATCATAACAGTTTACCAGACGAGGATATGTACGAGTCTATACACCAAGTTTCAAGTCTCTTGCACAAAACCCAAAATTCTCTTTTTCAAAGTTTGAAAAGAGTATACAAAAAGGCTTTGAATTTAGGAAAATATAAGTATGTCTGTTCTTTCAAGAATGAAAGCTTTAGTTAATTTTAATACGAACTTATAATAGCAGCTGAAGCTAGCAAATCTAGCAGGATAACAAGCCCACAATAAAAGTAGGGTAAACATACAAACGTTATATTTATTATATCAATTTAAAACCGGATTCATATATCCCCACCAATAGCAACGATTTGTTATTTTAATTTAAATTAAATGAATTGTGTTTCTTCAAGCTAAAAACGCGCATCGCATAAAAGTTAAATTGAAAAAAGAATTAATTAAACTTAAAGTTCACAACCATGTCAATTTTCCAAAAAAAAACTTGACTTTCAGATGTTTTTTGTTGTTGGTGCCACAGAGAGAGTCACTGTGCGGCACGTGGCAACAGATACAAAAAAGTAACTCAAATCGAGGGAAAATGGGCGCATTTTGCAGGTTTTGCATTTGTTGCATTACGAGTGCTATACAAATAATCGATAGCTTTTACGCAACTGCTCCGAAACGGAGCCATCATCGAAACGCGATGACTAACAGAGCGCAGCGCGGTGGGGGAGGCTGGCCAGAGGGGGATGGGGGCAGGGGGCAGGAGGCAGGCAAGCGAGCGAGGAAATTTGTGCAGACAAAATTTATAAGCGCATTACATGGGCTCGTGTAGTTCTCGTGATTTGTGCGAGGGCGCTGGTCGCCGGCGTCGGTCGCCGGACTGTTAAATGGGGTCGCTGGGGCTACGGCATATACAAAGTGCTTACAAAGCGTTCGCCGATTAATCAGTTTGGCAGCAAGAGCAGCGCCCAGCAGCGCAGTTCTCTAGCGCACTGAAACTGCGAGGGGGAGGCCCACAACTGTCGGTACACACATACAGTGAAAGCTCCCCAGAGCGAACATCCTAGTCCTCCGTTTTTATTTATTAAGTTACGGCAAATGTTCGCTGAAAAGTGTTGTTAAAAAATAAAAATAACATAAAATTCAAATAAAAACAAATTATATAAAAACAAATTATATAAAACAAACTCTATTACTCACATTTTTATGAAAACTTGTTTTCATTCATTTTTTACCCTTCAACATTTTTGCATATTTTGTCAGTTTGTGTTAAATAAAAATGTTTGAAAACTTTTCGGTTTAAAAAATTCGTGAATTGTGGACTGTTATAAACAATCCTGCTAATTGGGCCTTAAAGCAAAGCAAGTTCCTTCCATTTTTTTAAACCTAAAGCCGACCTCAGTGGCGGCGTCATTAAAATTTTTTATAAAAGTAAGAAAAAAGTGATAATAAAAAAGCAATAAAAAATAATAACATTGAAACATAAAAAATGATGTATTAAATATTTTTATTTAAAATTGGGAAGAATGTTGAATTGCACACAGGGTTTGAACCAAAATAATGTATGCAGAAAAACTGGTCCATAAGCTGAACTTTAAAGAGTTGCATTGATGGAACCGAACCAGGGAAAATGTTTGTTATTGCGTTTATGTTCTCTAGCATAAAATTTTTCTGTAAGGTTTCAATTAGAAAAGTTTTTTTTCTTCAGAAACAGTTTCTGTACTAGAAAATAAAAGTTTATCTATTCGCATTAAAAGCGAGTTTAAAAAAATTGTCTGGGAAAAGTAGAAGTTTTCCCCTAAGGCAACTGTCCGTTAGTAGACCTTTCACTGTATGTAAATATATATTCGAGTTGAGTCCTTGAGGCAGCGCCTCCAAGGAGCTGCAACCACTGGCGCAGCCAAACAGCCAAGCCAAACGTCGTTTTGGTGGCTAATTAAGTCAATTATGCACTTACAGCGCCAAGTGGCGTGCAGCAGCACCAACAGCAGCCGCAGCAGCAGCAACAGCCGCAGCAGTTTCAGCAGCATTTGCAGCCACGCCCCAACTGTGGCTGCCTTCAGTCAAACATCAAAGCTAGTCACGCTCGCGTCTCGTGCTGTCTCTCTCTAGCACACACACACGCACACACACACACACACACAGTCGCTGACGGCCGCTTCTGGTTTTTTAATAATAAAATGGCTTGGTACAGGAAATAACTCATACGCGCCGTATGCCGCACTCGCCATACATCAGCGACAGTTGCCGTTGTTGTTGCCGTTGCCGTTGCCGTTGCCGTTGCTGCTGCTTTTGTTGTTTTTGTTACTGTTGTTGCTGCCATTGTTGTTGGCATAAGGACGTGTTACTTACTTACACCAGTCTTATGTATTTCATTGCCTATACACTAGGAGAAAAATGCTGCTCTAAATAATTGTAAAGGCGGACTGGAGTTCACGTCATATTGCTCACCAAAAAAATATCTTATACATTCTTAAATTATTGCTTATTTTATTCTGCATATTAAAAGTGCTGCCTTGTGCTACGAAAATAAGAAATTCTCTGTGAAATAATTGCAAATATTTATTTTAAGAATTTATACACTTCAAACATTCGTAATATCTTTTCGATGAAAGTACCCAGATTTTAATATTAAGTTCAAGATTAATGTTTAGGTATTTTGGGCTTTAATAAGCTCTCGAAATACAAATTTTGGAATAAACAGCATTTATCTGGAAATAAGAATTTTATTTTAGCTGCGGAAATTTTGATCTTGGCTAAATAAAGATCAAAATATTTAATAAAATGAAAAAATAATGGTTTATTGTTTTGATTGAGTTCAGTATATAATTTTATTATTTTAAATTTTTGAACTTAAAGTTCGTGAAAAACGAATTTTGGAATAAAAGAAAATTTGGTATTTTGCATTTTATTTGTAAACTAATATATATTGACCTTAGCTGGATTAGAGTAAAAAAATTATTAAAAGAATATACATAGTTGAAATAATACCAATTCAACATTTTTAATAAAACAATTTCTATAGTTAAAAAAACGTGAAAAACTCTCAATATAAGTAAAAATGTTCTTAAATTAAGTACTGCATTTAAGTTTAATATTATTGCTAATGTTGAAAAGGGCTTAATAAACGTTGGCCTAAGCTGGAGTTTTACAACATGATTCTCAGAGTGTACATATTATATATATAAATATTTATGTAAAAGTCGCTATATAATATGTATATATGGCAGCCTCTTTGCCAGTACATGCATATGTATACTTTAATATTGCTTTCTGGGTGTGCGTGTGTGTGTAAAAGCGGGTGTGGGTGTGTATGGCAGACACAAGAAACGATTTATCTCAATTTACATACTAAATGACAGGCAGAGCGTCTCATGCAATGCGCCCTGCCAAACAACCGATGGGGAAAGCGAAGGGGGTAGTTGGGGCAGTTGGTCGAAGCGGGCGCCACAGTGGATAAATTCCATGCAGTTGTTGCTGTTTTCTTGCAGTGTAATGTCCTTCGGTAAGCAGAATGCATCGACGTTTGTTAAATGAGGCCCAAGCATTGATTTCATTTACTTTAAGTAAATGAATGCATTAAAACCACTTATCGAGCAACAAAGAGGTGAAAATCTGTTAATTACAATTTTATGATTAAATCATTATGGAAATGCGGGCTTTTACAAAGTAAAAACATCTACAGACATATGTTAATTTGAGCCACATACAACGTGCACTGAAATAAGATCATGTTGTAAAATCAGACGACTGTCCCGTAGAACATTCTGATTTATTGTAAATCATAAATGACTGTAAGTGTTGAATGTTAAAGTGAATCTCAGTCGTTTTTAAGCTCGATTCATGATAGGGTATCCGAAGTAGATCTTCAAAATGTGTAAGACACAATTTACAACAAGTTGTATATATAAAGTTAGGGACTCGGATTTTGCATGAAAAGCTCAACAACTTGGTTTCTAATTAACTTTCTTAAGCACCAACTAAAGGAAAGAAACCCAGGTTTACGTAGCTGAAGGAATTTACTCTTTGATCAGAAAATACTTCTGAAATATAAAATAGTAACATTATTATTAAATTCATAATCAACATTTTAAATAGTTCAGGAGATCGAATCCCAGGCTAGTATAGATGTCTTCGTCGAACACTTAGTAGTCAGAAATATTCCAAAAAGTTGACTTAATAGTTACGATAATATCTTAAACTAACGATAATTCGAAAATTCGAAGTTAGATTAAATAATATTGTATTCAGTTGTTATAAAAAACTCCGTGAAGCTGAAAAGCTGTCAAAATAAGTACCAGACTTTTATTTTAAAAGGTTTTGTTTCCCCTATATTCACATATATAAGACCCAGATTCATTAGAACGATTGTGTGTGTTGTTAATTATGCAAATTACTTGTCGACTTTGAAAACATAAATAATTTATGCTTTATTTAAAAATGCTCAAATTTGAATTCTAAAAGAACATTTCGGTGAGCAGTTTAAACTGGTCTTATTCTAATTTACAACAGCACTCACAGAAGTGAGTATAGCTGCAGGTCTTTCAAAAAACAAACAACATTCATTAATTTGTAATTATAAATATTAAGCATCGTTCTATGTGTTTATTGTTTTAATAATAATAAGCTATTATAGTACAAAGCCACAGGCTGATTTAAATTTTCCGTTATGCCTCTATAAATTTCTCTAATTCTGTTATTGTAATTTGCTATAATATATACTATCGCAACATGTCCGCCCACTGTTTGCGCCACCTTGCTCCACTGTGCAACGCCCACGCTAAAATCGCTCGTCACTTGTCAGTTCTGTGTGGAAGTAATGAAGGCGTTCGATGTAATAAATGCAAAATTTTTGTGACGCAAAAACGAAATTACGCAGCAGCAGAAGCAGTCATCAGACAGCCAGATAGACGGACGAACAGACAGGCAGACAGGCAGGACAGTTATTGTACAGCGAAGGATATTATATAGCCGATGTAGCCCACACCCAGAGACCCATATCACAGGGCTGTCCCAAGTCAGAAACCTCAGACTGAGGTCCGCAAGAAAAGCAAAGCTTAGTTGGGCTTTGCACGCTCCAGTCAAAAAGTTCAAGTAATTCCCCCGAGTGGCGGCACGCACATGACTTTTAATAAATATTTAAGAGGGGCGCCACAAAAATTAGTCAATGTGCCAGGGCTGACAGCACGCGACGAACGAAACAAATATTAAATTAGTCTAATAAAATATTGAGCGATTGTTTTCTGATACCCTGCTGTCATTGGCAATTGGTGTGAAAAGGTAATATAATTTTGTGGAAATTAGTGTGACAGACTGCAGGGGGCATCTCACACCCCATAGTTTACATATATATATATATTCTTGATCGGTATGAACTGCTGAGTCAATCTAAGAATGTTTTTAATGACTCTCAAAACGATTGTATATCACAGGCAGTTCGAGTTTATAGTTTTTTCAAGTCAGAATTCTACGCATTTATACAAAATCGATAGATATCGATTTGAAGACTTTTTAAAAGCTAGAGACACTAAATTTTGTATGTAAGTGCTCGTAAAGCATTCTCTATACTTTTCGCTAAAAAGGGTATTACCTTGTTTATTGGTATATGGAAAGATTTCAGCATATTCTTTAAGCTCTGCAAATTTTTAGCCGATCGGTTAACGGAACGAATGCTGTAGTTGCTGTAATCAAATACAAAACTTGCAGGTGTATTTTTAACTCTATTGTTGCTTTCTTGCAGGCAGGGCATCTGCTAGTCGATCACTCTCCTCTAAAACACTCGTACTTGTTTTTTTCCGCTGCTGTTGACGTCTCGCAGCTTCTTAAAGCTGCCAACTTGTGGTTCGGCAATTTGACAAATGTGCCACACACATTTATTGTTGTTGTTTTGCACCACACCCGCACCTCACCCAAGCTCCCATCACGTGGCACACGCAGGACCAGCCCCGCCCCGTCCCCGCCCACGCCCCCTGCTCGGCACGCTTATAGCTGGATAATTTAATGGTCTTTTACTATGAGTTTTTTTGGCCGGCCGTCTGGGCGGCATTTTGTTGGCCCTTGGATGCGCATGTTTTTAGGAGCGCTTTGTAAGTTATTTCTTTTTACAAAAGAGGCGCAAAGTTGCGTAAATTATTGTTAACGGAGGCGTGTGCATTGGGTCCTGCTAAGCGTTCCACCTTTACGCTGCGGCTACACGCTGATTGTGTGTGTGTGTTTGTTTTTTCTTTTTTTTGTGGGCCAAGTCGATGGCAGCGCTTTTGTGTATTTGAACTTGGCAGTGCGTTAAATTGTAAAGGCCCAGTAAATACCACATGCTAACACACACCCACGCACACACGCATACCAGCACACAGTCAGCTTGGCAGCCAGCTAATCCCAGGAAGTTGCTCAGATTTTTGGGCTGAAATTCCTTGCGAATCGAAAAGGTTGCCGGGCGACCGACTCTAATCGCATTTGTTAATCATTTCTAGCTAAAAATACGACTCGATTAAAGATTATTCTAATGCTGCATTTTGATTAGGCACGTGTGTCTGTCGGTGTGTGCGTGTGTGTGTGTGTATGTGTGTGTGCCATGGCCCGCACAGGTTGCCTCTTCACTCTATTTGCAATGTCAACCCAAGGCAAAAGCAATTGCAAATACAAATACGAATGCGAATACAAATGCGAAAACAAATACAAATACCATGCGAGCCTGCCTAGCTATGAATATTCATGAGTGTGTGCGAGTAAATGTGTGTGTGCGCGTGTGTGTGTGCTGCTTAAGATACTTGTACGCCACAATGAAATTCGAGCTTTCTCTGACCAACTTCAATGTCATGTTTAAAGATTAACGCACACCAAATGAACCTATATAAATACTTACCCGCATATATAAGTATATACAGTGAAGGCTCTCTGGAACGAACGCCCACGTTGACAGTTTTTTTTCTTCTATTTGATCTGCTATGGAAGATGTTCACTTCAGGAAGCTGTCAAAGAAAATAAGAAAAACACAGGGAAACTTATAGAACAAATCGATGTTAGCAAAGATAAAAAACAGTTTTAAAAAAATAGATAGAAAATAATAGAAAAAGATCTTATGTAAAATATTACATATATTTTTTCGAGTCCTGGACATATGGCTACAACATTTTCTGGATGTATTTATACTATGGCAAAAATAATAAATGAGATGATATTTTTGCTGGTGTTTAAATTTTAATTAAAATTTGTATATAATAATTTAAACCGCTATTTGTGTGCTTCCTCTGGGGGTAAATATTTTTTCACAAAAAGAAAGAATTTTATTTTTAAAAGCAGCATTCAACTATGCAGAGAGATTTTTTATTGTTGAAAAAAAATTAAAAAAAATGTCAACAATAACAAAAAAGATATTTGCCTAAGCCAGCTGTTCTATAGTAGAGCTTTCACTGTACACATTAGTATACAGTGAATTCTGGGAACCATATTGATTATCTTAGGTAACACATTACGCATTGAATCTCTTTTGTTGCTGCTGCTTCCTGTTGTTATACAATAGGATACGTAACTTTATATTAACGTCAAATGCAGCTACTTATTCCATCAAATAAAACAATACAAGAAGTATTTCCTTGAAATACCGCTGATAAGCCAAAGTTGTTGTAGCTGTAGACCTTAAGTAGCGTATTTAAGTACATAATAACAACCTGACTAGTTGACATATTTCACTTAAATACGCTCCATTTGGCAATTTCATGAAGTGCTTGCAACTTGCAACTTGATCGATGCGCGCTTAGTGGCATTAACGGCTTTGAGTGTCCTTCACTAAATAGCTTTTTATTTTTTACTTTTATAATTTAAGTTAAATATTGTATAATTTATAACACTATAAAGCTAAGGGCTAAGCCAAAGGCTAAACTAAGGATTAAGCTAAGGACTAAGCTAAGGACTAATTCTTTAAGGTTATTTTCAGATTTTGTTGTTTGTGAATTTTTATGTTGCATAGCTTGTGGCGCCATCTATTTGTGAAAGTGACATGTGCTTTGGTACAAGCTGCATCTTTTTATGTTTTGCTTGCTTTTTAAGAAGTGTATTAAACAGTTTCAACATTTGATGGCACATTTTAGAAAATCTCAAAATTTTCTTAGTTGAGTTTCATAAATTTCAAAGGTACCTCAACTAAAACTTTTGAGCAATTTCACTTGAAAAATAAACCAATTGATTTGGACAAATAAAATTAAAGTTCAATTGCGTTGCTGACTCTTTAATTGTCTTCGGACTTCTTGTTCTGCGCCCCGGAGAAACTAAAAACGAACTAAAACGCACTTAAATCAGGTTGTAGCTGTGGCAAGCCTTTGGCTCGATTGGCTGGGCTGACGGTGACGTTAATGACCGTCAATAAAAGCCGTGCTTAAGTGGCAGTAACGGGGCATGCCTTTAGGGCTCGAACAGAACAGAACAAAACAGAGCAGAACAATGGGAAAAACACGGCCAGGCAATTAATGTCAAAGTCAATATGCCTTATCGCGCCGTTAAATGTAAAGGGTATTATAATAAAATAAATAACGCAAAAATCAGCAGCGCTAAAATTAAATCGAACATCAACAATCTGTGGCGCACAACAAGGGCGCCAACAACTCTGAGAAGGCGAAGGCAATCAGCCTGCCAACCACGAAGGGAAGTATCACGGCCACGTGGCCAGGCCAGGCCAGGCCAGACCCGGACCGAGCCAGAGCCAGGGTTGAGCCACAGCAACAACTCGCACTGTCCGGGCTGGAGACGGAGACGGCGTCGCAGTCGGAGTTGGTGTCGCACCAACCGGGGCCAAAGGAATCAAGCGAAATCAACGAGGCATCCAGCAACTTGGTTATCCATTCCATTGCCATCACCAGCGTCTACGCGGAGAGCCAGCAGCGTTTTCTATACCCTTCCGTTGGGTGCTATCAACGTGCCACGAAATGTGTGACGCCAGCAGGAGGCAGCTCCAAGCTTATTATGAATAGCGTCGGACAACAGTATTATATAGCTGCCATACACTCAGAGGTACAATAAAGAATTTTTGACTAGCATTGTCACATCATAACTTCCTTACTTAGGAACTCAGTTCTTATATCAATAACGTTTATTGTAATCCCAGAGCTCTGAAATATACGACTTGTGTCTAAAGTACTACTTTACGTATATTTTAGGTACGAATTATATATATTCTTTATTTCTATTTGTGCATTTAAGAATATTAAATATTAAAATATTAAAATATTTATTTAAAATTAAAAAAAAAATGCTAAAAACTTTCGTAATTAAATTTCATTTCAAGCAAACTTGTCGTATGAATAACTTATTGTTCCTCACTATCTTCTAGTCACAGGCAAGAATTATGAACATGTGAGTAAAATCATATTAAAATTGGGCGACTACATATTAAAATTGGACTACTATATCTAAGGCAAACTCAAAAATGGCGAGCTTTACTGTGCTCCTAACATGTTAGCGTAAATCTAACAATATCAGAGGACTACATAATATAGCTACCATAGGGGAAATCGGTTCGAAATTGAGTTTTAGTATGCTATTCGTTGTTTGGCTTTCAAAAAAGTGCCATATCGCACAATCGCAATATAGATGCAAGGGTATATAGACTTCGTCACGGTTTTATCTGCTCCGCGTATTTTGCTATTTATTTTGTATTCATTTTTTTTTCCGGAGTGCAGCTCGTTAGGCACGAACGAGCAGACAGACGGGCAGACAGCGTGGCAAGGACATAAATAGCAATGGCTGCCTCATCGAAAGGGGGCGTATGCTGTGGCCTGGTGTGGCACCTCCGGCAAGTGGGGGGCGTGCTGTTGCCGCTGTCGCCGTTGGTGTCGACATTCGCGCGTGTTGGCGGCGCTTGGGCAACTTAAACTTCAATGCCGAGCGCTGCATTTGCCAGTCAAAGCCAGCGACGTCGACCGAACGTTCTGTCTGTCCAACTGTCCGGCTGTCCAGCCAAGAGCCAATCTGCTTGCCACTTTATCCATCGCTGCTGCTGTCGACCCCAATTTACAATGCTTTTTGTCTGGCTTCAGGCTTGAGATGTGCCGCCAGCTCCACGGATTTTGACTGTGTGGCGAAAATCGCTGACAGCCAAGTCCTGGACACCAGCCACATTGGCAGCTGTTAACAGGTAATCCCCTTTACCTCCCCTCGTCGTTCCACCTTCCTTTCCTCCTCCATCCTTATCCCAATTCAGCTAACGCGGCCACGCCCCGCCATTATTCAAGGCAGCTCACGTAAATTTTTTAAGTTTCGTCATTAAGATTATGGGGACTAACGAATATTTTGCCAGGGCATGCACAGAATTTTTCATAAACTCGTTTAACGAACGAATGGGCAAAGAGCTGGGCGAGCGCATGTACAGTGGCACAGGCACCACCAAATACCACTTAAAAAGAGAATGTGCTCTCTAACAGTTTACCGGGCACTAAGTACATAAGCAGCTTAGCGGGCGAAAGTAGTTGGCATTGATTTTTTGGGACATTTTGTGGGTACAGTCTATTGGAAATGTGCAAACGTTCAATAAACTGCATTATCGAACTAACTTTTAAGTTATCAAATGTTTTAATTAGCATATATGAAGCGATACCACGAAAATTGATTTAAGTATACTCATATGCCATTCCATAGTTATCGAACATTTTAATTTAACTACTGATGAACTTGAATTATCTCTCGAAAGTTTCTAGCAAGAGTTTTAATATATGTCCTGTTTTTAAAATGTATCAATAGTAAATAAAAACATAAGGTTGTGAGCGATCATTTAACGTATTTTAACAATTAAGCGATTTTAGCTATCGAAACTATCGATGGCTGCATTAAAGAAAGTTTGCATAAAATTTTAGTGGAAATTAGCTTTCTTAAATTACCGACTTTTATTGCCTTATTTAATTTATCGACAAGATTATTCAGGCACACCCTTTTACATTTCAATCCATCATAAATGAAGATAATATATATGCCACCCTGCAATTCCTGGCTTAAATTGATTTATCGATCTAATCAAACTGTATTAGAAAAGGTATTCTTTTAACTCCGACAAATCTGAGTAATCGATACAATCGAAAGTTGCACTAAGGATATACCCCTACTTTTCACTTGAGAAAATGTTAATAAATAAATTTTAAATTAACTTTATTGATGAAGGCAAACGTTCTACGTCTCTCTTTCTCTATCTCCCCCCTCTGCCACTCTTTTGAGACGCACGTCGATGCCACTTAGGAGCCGAATTGAAAAGCCACGCATTTGCTTTGAATTTTTCTACATTTTCCCTGGCATTGTCCCCCCTCCACCCCTTTCTCACTCTCTCGCGCGCTCGCTCACTCATTGTGCAACGGACGGGCGACGTCAACACGTGCCGCTAACCTTTTGCCGAACCCAAAACGGGTATCCACACCCAACTCAACATTGGGCAAGGATTCGATGCTGTTGCTACTTTCTGTTTCTTGAACGTTTTTCCTCTTCAATTTTTTGTGCTATTTTTCTTTGGCTGGTTTTCTTGTATGCTTATTCTTGTTGCCGTTCTTGTTGTTGGTTGTGTAAGCAAATTGCCCAATTTTTTTTTTGTTGTACTTTCGCTGTGGGCCCAACAAGATGGTCGACTATGGGCGCGGGCCTGGGCGCTGGGGCTATCAACGTATTATCTTGTCAAAGGAGTGCAGTTCGAAATTGTTATGGCAGAAAGAGAAACAGACGCGGCAACAGCAATAACAAAACTTGCCAAAGCCAGTAGAGAGAGAGAGAGGGAGGGGGGAGGGGGCGTTTGAAGGCAAGTAAAGTGTGTGGCAAGTATCTCTGGTCGCTAGTTGGTAACAAATGGAGGATGGGAGGATAGACTAGAGCTTGCTGATGCTGGAAAGCAATAATCTAACATTTCAGCACATTTTACAGTTCACTGAATTAAATAAAGAAACTTTGAGCACACACACATTATGAGCGTGTGTGTGTGTGTGTGTGCGTGTATAGGTTCTCTCAAATGTATCCACAAACTCAAACGGGACAGTTAACAGAAGACAACCCTGGGCCCGAGCTACAGCCATGCCTTCAGCTTGAACTGCTTCTTCGTCTACCTACCCGGCACGCCCCCCGCCCCCAGCCCCAGCACCCGGCCCCGGCCCCAGCCCTCCCCACCTTGTAACTGGCAAGCAAAGCAATTTTTATGGAAAATGCTACGAAAATTCCACATTATGAGACTCCGAGCTGCGAGCTGTGAGCTGGCACAAGGGCACGGGCCACACAGCAAAAAACGAGAGAAAAAAATGCTGAGCTAACGATGTGTGATTTTTTCTGTATGGGTTGGTTTTGGGGCAACAATTGGGTGCCCGGGGTCGGGGCCGTGGTGCCGCGAACCGGGCATAAAAAAATAATAATAAATGAAAGTGTTGGCGCTGGGCAACGTTGTCGTTGTGCCGCTGCTGCTACGTATAATAACATTCAAGTACGCCAAGTTTAATCTCTCAAAATGCTTATGCAAAAGAAAAAATTAGAATTTGCTCTAGTCGACAGTGGCTGACGAGGAGTTACCCTCGAACCAGTGTCGAGCTGATCTCAGAAATAAACGTACTTAATTTTATACATGAGGTACTCATATATGCGCATATACTAAACCGAAAAGCAAAACCTTTTTAAATTAATTTTTTAAATATTATGTACAAATTTTTCGATGAGGGGACTTAAAAAATAGATTTTTGTATCTCCAACTCTTATTATTTCGAGATATTCCCAAAAATTCGTCGCAGTAAATCGATATTTATCGATTTCAGTATTTGATATGTAAGTTCTCGATTATTTGCATACAACTTTATCAGCTCAAAGTATACAATAACTTATATTCGAAATTTAGTATCTCCATCTTTTAAAATCTCTCAGATCGATTTATTAGCTGAGTCTCTCTCTGAGATATGTTAAATAAACAACTGATATTTATCAATTTAGAGGAAAATGGCTAATAAAAATTAACTTGATCTGCTTATATATAAAAGCTTTTATTTCCCATTTAGATAAAAACAATAGCTTGAACTCGATATAATTCGATGACGGACACAATATACCTACAGATAACCTACAATATACCCGTTCTCACCGACTTTTCCTGGCTACAGGGTATTCGAAAAAAAGGGCAGCAGGAAAATAAATATATATACTACAGCGAAATGTGAGGGTAATTTACGTTTAAAGCCTGCAAAATTATTCAAATTAAAATTGTAAGTATTCCAATGCGTTGGACTGCGTCAGCAGCTGGAGCAGCTGAGCCTCGCAGCTGGAGCTTTTGGAGGCCTGAGCTCTTTTGGCCTGGACTCCTCGGCATTGCTAAATTGGCTGGGACACTTAATTTCTGTTGACGCGCACATTTTTCTATGGAAATTAACGCTAAATAATTTTTGGAATCATTTCTGTTGTTGCCCAAGGGGGCCAACCAGCGGCTAGGGGCGAACTGTACGGCGGGAGGGTCGACTAATGCTGTTCCTGCGAATGTTGGCTATGAGGCGGCAATTAGGCCCGGGGCGTTTGAATTAGTTTCGTGTTTTAATGAGTTTCATAACTTTTTGGTTCCGTTGTAAATTGTAAAAGCAGAAAATACGCGACACACACAAAAACACACACATACACATAACATTCCGAATGAGCAAAAATTTGGAGTTGTCTCTGATAAAAACACTCAGAGAAAAAGCCGACGGCTGTTTAAATCATATGAAAATGTTGTCAAAATTAACGCAAGCTGGAAATAAGTTAAGTTGAAAATAAAATTTGAATTTTAAAAACATTTTTTCAAATATGAAACTTTCTCAAATACAGTAGTCAACTCTAGTACTAAATTCAAGAATTTTTGTATACCAATAGAATAGAAAAAAATTATTCATAATTAAATTACGATTAATATTAGGAATATTTGATTTATTTTCTTGGAATTATTTGTTCTAAATAAAAGTAATAAATCTAGATATTTTTTCTGAGTGTAAATATTTGTTCCAAATACTTTTTTTCTGAGTGTAAATATTTGTGTACATGTATTAGCTATACCCAGTTGACATAACCAGCCAAGTGGCATTGGAATGAGCAACAACAACACCAACAACACCCACAACAGCAAATTTTAAGCCGTGAAATATGCAATGATTTATGGTAAGAAGTCAGCAGTAAAGTCTCAGATGTGGGCACGTGCATGTTAATGACATTTTGAAAGTGTCGCCTTTGGGGGTTTACATTTTTCATTTTCTTTTTTTGTTTGCCCTATATAGCTGGCCATGTGAGGCTTCGCATTGAATCCTAATAATAGCAATCGCTTTGTAATACGAATCGGTCTGCTTTTATGCAACATGTTTGGCATATTTTTGCACGTGTTTTATAAATCTCAGCTTCAAATGTATTTCAAGTTGTAAGCGCATTTTTCAGGTTATAATGTTAGTGCATTTCTTTGTATACGCCTAAAATTGAGTGCAGATTAGGTATAATCAAATTGTGGAAATATTTGTCGCAGACAATAAAAATATATCATAATTATTGATAATGGATGGTAAAAATCAATAAAAGTCGATAGCAATCCATAAAATGCAATTATAATTATTGCAAATATACTATAATTATCAAAAACATCGGATAATATCAATAAAAATAGAATTTGAACATACTTTTAAATTTCGAATTTAAATTTGTTGTGTTTCAGCTTGTGGATGTTTGGGTATTTTGTTTGCTCAATGATTAGGTCACTTCAGTACTGGTTACAGGACATCTCTTAGTCCATCAGGCACGAAACGAGCACTCCTACTTTCGGTTTCACTATTGCTCTTCCGCCTGCTCTTTATTCATTTATACATATTTAATATCTTGCAATTGCAATATTTAATGGCTTACTCATTAATTAAACATTACGAAGTCGAGCGTAAGGAAAAAATCGAAAACATATTTCAAAAAATAAAAAGCAAAAAAAAATAGAGAAACTTCTGCACCAATGACAAATGGCCAGCGTGGAATATCTGTTATAGACCTTTGGGCAGGGCGCAAATATGCACAATCTGAAAATAAAAAAAGAGAGAAAACATATTTGGCTAACCCGCTCCAGTCTAGCACTATCACCCTCTCTCTCTCTCTCTCTCTCTCTGTTGCGTACTCTATTTTTGTTTTCAGTCACAATTCAACTGTAATTAGTTGTCAAGTCCATTACCCACCCACCCAGATAAAGCAATGAAAAATAAGCTTCTTTTCGGCAAGAGGAACAAAAAAATACTTTGTATTTTCTTTTAATTTTTCATTGTTAAATTGCCGTTTATCTGGTATTTGCCTATATGTCGCTGTGTTTGTGTGCCTGGGTGGAAAGGATGCGCGACAAAACAGAGTGAAAAAAGTATAAAGCAGAATACCGCACCACAGTGCACCACTCACACCCAACCACCCACCGCACAGTACAGTAAAAACAAAAAGGTTGCCTTTGTAAAAGCGCTTCAATGGCTAATGAAATTGTATAGCAAAAACTGATATGGCCACACAATTTGGGCTAGTACCACATAGATACCAAAGAAGTACACACAGAGATACTGAGCGAGATTCAGAGCGATATGCCAGCATCACAAAAATGGCCATTAGCAAATACATTTTTGGAAAAAGTTTTCACTTTGACCCATTGAAACAAACCAAAGCTCACAACAAGTCCGAACTTTGCTGTGAGTAGTTTTTAACTGCCAGATACCCTATAATCTGTGGAGAGTGCAAGGGCAGATTAAGTCAGGTAGAGTAAAGACAGAGAAAACACAAAATAGAAGGGAGAGATGTTTAATATAAGCGCAAGGCGATAAAAGAAACCAGAAAAGAGGGGCTTGAGGTCTAATGTGTCAGCAGTCAAGTATACAAATATTGTAAGAAGTCTTAACAGGAGATGAAGTGGAAAGAAAGCAGAGACAGTCTAATACAAAAGTAGCTCAATATACCATTGTGAAATAGCGAGAGGGAAGTAGGGTGCATTTTGCATACTTCTATAAAATATTGTGTGTCTATAAAGGTTTAGTTAGGTAAAAAGGTAGAGATAAAGAGATAAATATTTTTCTATACCTGCATTAGTTTATAATGGTGAACTGAAGGCAGTAGAGAAAGTAGTTAAAAAATCATTAGTAATTTGTTTGTCTGCTTTAGGACAAGTAATTTTACCCGGCGTTTTCACCAGGTGTCCGAATTTTTATGTTTTTTTACCTGCATTTAGATCAACATTTTCCTTTGATTATTTTTATCGATTATCACTAAGATAAGAACATACAGTATATCGTGCAAAATTATCTCAGCCTGCCTGGCAACACTTTATTTCGCACTCCATTACGCCTCTTCTCCACCTTTGCCTAAAAACCAAATTACCAAGGACAGATAGCCGGGTAATAATTCCTTGTTTAAAAGCAGTCCTTTATATTCTCAAATTAAGTGCGGCCAGTTTCATAATTATGAAACATATCCTCTTTTAACCTATTGCGGAGAGGTGGGATCAGCAGTTGTATAATAAATTAAATTTAGGAACTTCAACCGATAAATAGTCATAGTCATAAAGTCAACATAAATATGCGGTCGTGGCTAAAATATTTACATTTATTTTGTAAACAGGCATTTTTTATTTAGGAAAAAAAGGATATACCTGACCTATAATACATATAGTTTAATATAACGAAAAAAGTGCATTCAAAAATTCAAATACGTACAGTACAAAATACAGCCAAACAGTGAACTCAACCCAATATGGCCAATTTTTGCTATTGAAATCTGAATATTGCAAATGAATGTTTGACTATAAGCAACGTTCTTTTTCTGTACAATTGGCAAATGCGAATATGTCCAAACATTTGCGGCACACAAAAGATACAAGATACACACGTCACGCGGTGTGTATCTAAAATGTCCTGCTGTTGTGGTCCTGCTGCAGGCACGCCTCTTTATGCGACCCGCAAAAGAACAAAAATCAATATGTTGATTTCAACTTTTTGCGTACGAAACCAAAAAAAAAAAAAGCCAACAAAAAAAATTTGTTCTTTTTTCTCTTTGCTTTTGTTTTGTTAGGCCAGCAGGAATTGCGGCAAATAAGATGTAGAAGGGCGCAGCAAAGGAAACTAAAAGACGGCCATTATCTGTTTACATATTCATGCGCACAAAATACACTTATATATCTTTTATATATGTGTTTATATATAGATATTATATATGCATATACTTGTTTATGCTTACATACTTAAGCGGATATTTTTGACACTTTAAAAATTGGTATGCTGTATATCTGAAGCGCATTGGCGACAGGCAATTTCTCATGGCACAGGCCCCCCTCTAAGAAAAACAAAACAACGTTATCAAAAGTGTTTTGGCCCAGCTGAGACCCAGCCCAGACCAAACCAGACACAACCGGCCCACGGAGTAGAAGCAGCCGCCTTGTCTTTATGCCCAAATCACAATCGAAGCAGATGGGCGCTGTTGAGCCGCGCCAGCAAGTGGATGTGTCATGTAGATGGGCTCGAATTCTGCTTATCAGTTGTGCAAGTGTGTGTTTTTAATACCCTTGCAGAGGGTGTTATTACCATGTAACGAAATGTAAAACCCGCAGAAGGAGACCACTTCGCACCCACAAAGTATATATATTTTTAATAAGAATCAACAGCCGAGTAAATATAGCAAACAAGCGCATCAGCTTGAGAGCGGACTTGTTGAAACTGTCTTTTCGCGGCAGGCAATACAGATCGAATATCTATAACACATAGCTGAAACATCGGGCCAAAACTGATTATTGGTATGAAGCATTTTTTTGGGTTACGAGTTTTTTTTAACTCTTAATATAGAAGCAAAAAATTACCAATATCACACTGCGGACCACAATAACATATAGTTCCCATAATTAAGCTTCACTGTAGCTGAAAAATATTATTAACATCGGAAAACTATATCATATAGCTGTCATAGGAACAATCGGCGATAAATTTAGTCCTTGCATGAAAAACTTTTGATTCCACAAATAATTTGTGCAAATTTAGCAATTACGAGCTTTAAATATCAACAGTGCCGGCTCACAATATCATACAGCTATCATAGCAACAATCAGTCTAAAATTGAATTTTTATTTACATTGCTTACATTGTGAATATATTCAATTCTAGTTTAGCAATTAAAAGCTTTCACATGCTCCCAACATATAAAAAAAATTGTATCAACGTCAAACCACCTCATTATAAAGCTTTCATTGGAAAAATCAATTCATAATTGAGTTATTGAATGAAAAACAGTTTTTTTATATATATGTGTTCTAATGAAGCACAGCAATTACAAGCTACAGTGTACTTCTTACATATAAGCAAAGCATTATAAACATAGTGCCACTTTATCATATAGCTCCCATAGGAACAATCGCCTGAAGTAGGGCTAAGCATTAAAATGTGTCTCAGCTGAGTCACATGTCTGCAAGGGTATTAAAACTTCGGCATGCCGCACTTAAATGTTTTATCTTGTTTTCTCCCTATATATATATATGTACATACTTACACACTCACTTTTTTCGCAGTTGTCTTGCGTTTTTATTATTTGCCACATATCGATAAGAGAATTGCGAGCCGAGAGACATGCAGGAAGCGAGCGTTGTGTCTGTATCTGTATCTTTGTCTTTTTCTTTGTCTTTGTTGCCATGCTTCAATGTTGACTAAATATGCTTAGCAAATACGCGATGGCCCCCATGCCCCCCTCCACATTCCTGTAGCTTGTATACATAAATTTATATGCGCGTATTGCTTAAACGACATGTGGGACACACAAGGACAACGGGTGCCCATTTCCTCAGGGATAAGACCGAAGCGTAAACGCTTATGTATATTATATATGCGCACTTTATTTCATAGCTCGTCAATATCAAAAGGCATTTTTAATGGATTTCATAGGCATATATAATATATAAATCTACTTAATTAGGTCAACAAACAGCAAACACACATTGCGTATACGCAATGAGCTCTAGTGTATTCAAATGTTGCACATAATAATCAATCCATGGAAATAACAAAAAACAACACTCATAACAATTAACCGCATGCTCGACTAATACAATCGCCTTAATTTATTATACAAAATCTATTTAAATTTGACGTAAATAATTGATTTCAATTAAATTTATTTATGGTATTTTAATTGCACTCCATTGTAGAACAAAATAATTGGTAAATCATAAGAAGTGTAAAATGCACAATAAAAAATAACACGTAGACTTTGATAGCCATGGCCAACTCTAAATAAGCAACCCACTCTGGAGCCGTATCCCCTCACTCCAGCTTTGATTCAGTCGCCAACACATACCAGGCAGACACATTACGTATACGACCCATGAATAGTTGGCGTAGTTGACGATGTCATCGCTACCGTTTTGGGCCATTCTAATAGTGGGTATTCTCATTACGTTACGAAACGTGTACATTGGGTATTTACATTTTTGGTAAACAGTATTATACAGTATATATACACTATATATTTGCTTACTATTCACTCTGTTTTAAGACTATCATAGAAATTTGGCATGGTTTCATTTTTTGTTGCCGACATTACACACGTCGAAGTATATATATATTGTTGTTTTTACAAGGTATATTAACCAGACTGAGATCATAAAAGGTGTATCAAAAAACTGAATAATTACTAAACTACTTATTACCAAATATCTATCAAATTTAAAAAAAAACAACAATATTTTTTGAAACTCATGGGAGCTAAAGATATAGGAGGTTAACCATGGCTTAACCAGATGTTGGCTTATATATGTTTACTATAGTTCACATCGGACACAAGTTCGCAAGGGTATTTCAATATCGGCGAAGCGTAGATAACTTGTCTTTTATGCGAACACTTTTTTATTTTTTTTTGTTGGCTTGTTCTCCTGTATGTGTGTTTGTGTGGGTGCGTGTGTGAGCTTTGCTTGTTGTTGCTGCTGTTCATTAGAGTCGCACCCGAAAATGTATGTGGCATGCAACGCGACACGGCCATGAAACTGCAGGAAGCACGAAAAGTGGGTACATATTTTTGGCCAGCAACTGCTTAGCGAGCTGATGTGGCCGACTGGCTAACTGGCCAACTGACCGAATGAGTGAATGGCCGCTGGCTGACTGGGTGGGCTTAGGGCACTGGCTACTTGCCTGGGTGATTGTTAGATATTATCGGCAAAGTTATTGGTGGCTGCTGCTAAGCATAAAATTTATTAATGCCCCAAACGAGCATCAATGTGGTTGTTGCTGCCTCTAATGTTGCTGTTGTTGTTGTTGTTAGCTGTTTGGTGTTTGGTCCAGCCACGTAGGCGCTAACGGAAGTTACGTGACTCGTGGGAATAAGCCACAGCAACCAAATGGCCAACAACATTCCACAGCCAAAACCAGAAGATGCTAACCACCAAATTGCACTTTACCTTCGCTTCAGCTTTTGCACTAATGCGGCAACAAAAGGGCGGCAGTGATAAATCCAAGCAGAGGAAGCTCAAATAAAAATGAAGTAGCCAAGTGCTTGCCCAATGGATTTTATGTGGCTAGTTGGAGAAGTACATATCATCATAATCGTGGCAAAAAAATTGTCCTTGGTTCCGTTTACGGCTTAAACCTAAGCTTCGTCTTTAGGTTCGTTTTGTATACCTGGATGCTAGGTCCCACAAGCTCGACTTTTTTTATATTTAAAAAAAAATTATTTTTTCAGGTATTAGCCAGAATAGATAATTTAAATAACATGTTGAAAATAGGCTAAGCTTTGTATATTTTGGTCGTCATAGTTCTTCATAAATTTATAATTTGGGGCAGTCAAATTGAAATGAAAAAATAATGTTTACAAATTTGTTTTTAGTTTTAAGGTTGCAAAGTTTTAATATTAAGTTAAACCTTATTCAAATACCTGGTGAAAATATTTTTTAATGTAACATATTGTTCATTAATAAATAATAAATTAAAAAAAAGATAATAAAATAATACAAGTTTTTAGGAGAGCAATAATTATTCATGAAAAAAAGGAAAGAGCAAGCTGGTGCATACAGCTAGTGCAAGGAACCGGTGTGGTTTCAGGTTTGATTCATAGTAAAGTGGTAAAGCTTCAGATTCGGGTCTTAGTAAACTAATTTGATTGAAGATTTGAACTGTTTCGGTTGAAAGATCGATTTATGGTAAACATTCGGTTTAAGGCTAGGTTCATATAAAGCTGGTTTGGTTTTAAATACGGTTAATATAAAAACGGTTTGGTTTAAGGTTTTCTTTAAAATACTACATATATTCAACAGGTTTAATAACAGGTACGGTCCAAAGTAAATTGGCTTGCTTCCATTTAAGTAAATATCCACAGTTAAATGCATCTGTTTAAATCTTGGTTTAAAAACAATTTTTGGGTTGCAAGTGCAGTTTCGCATCGTTGAAATCTGGGTTATTTGCAGGTTTGGTTCATAGTCAAACCGTCCTGCTTACATATGCGATATCTAGTAAATTATTTCGCTTCAAGAATCAGTTCATGATAAAAAGGAAAAATTGCAATTTCCGTTTCGAATCGTTTTCGGTGCTAAACCTGTTCACAGGCCCGATCATAAAGCTGGCCGGCGAACACAGACATATAATCAAAATTTATATTGAAGACAATAACGGCAACAATAAGCATATATGCGTAAAGTGCTCATAGTTATGCAAATAGCGTTGCGAATTACATAAATTGCGTATACGCTGCGTCGCCAGCATACGCTATAAATTCACATAGAAATGGAAGCACTTGGCGAGCATTTGCACAACATTTAGATACCGGAGTGAATGCGTGTGCGGGCCATTGATAAATGTAGGCAAGAAACAACAACAACTACAACAACAACAACACAAAAGGCCTGCAAATAGCGGAAAATGTTAAACGCTTGCTGTTGGCGTCGCTGCCAGCGTCGCCGTCCACGTCGGAGGTGCGCAAATTGATATTTTTCTACAACATGCAAATAACAAGAGTAATGCGAGGCGACCTTCCAACGGAGCACCCTCGGGCTGCCTACCCCAGCGCCATAAATGATCTGATAAGACAACAACAAACGTAAAAATTTATGCATACCAACTAAAACACACACACACACACACACAGTCGCACACACGCACACACATACGCCTGCGTGTGGCAGGCACGTGTCGGATGCTGTGGAAAAATGAAATAAAGTTAAACAGGATATTTCAACATTCAAGAACACAAAAACTCAACAAATGAACGCAACGACAAATGAAAGTAAAAGCCAGGGGGAGGGGGTACGGTTAGAGGGGTTACGGGTATAGGGGGTTCTACAACGACGACGGGACACATTCCGATTCGGTGTGTTAAAATGTAATAGCAACGTTAATGAACACGAACGCAGTCGCTGCACAGTGGAAATGGTCACATAAAAAGCAGCGCTTCTTGCAAGGCTGCGGCCCCAAGCTCCGGCCCCCTTTTCGGAGCCTCACCAACTGTGGTTGTAAAACAAATACTCACACAGACGCACACACATACACACACACATATACATGCCGCACATTAGGCAGCGTGGCTGTCTTAGGTATGAGGTGAAGGTGGGGGGGCTGAGACACAGCGCATTTCAAATCTCAGCAACGCACGTTGTTGGCAGCGCCACCTAGCGCCCAACATTTGCTTTGCTGTTGCCGCATTGCCAACAGTGCTGCCAATTTTGGCTATTGTTTCAAGTCCAATTTGGCTTTTTTAACGCTAGGCAACGTAATTTTAGCTTTGAAACGTTTTAAGCGTTTTCCCTACTTTTTAATTTTACATAGATTTAAATTACATTTTCTACGTGAATTAACATTTTCTCTTTTTACATAAATTGATTGGATTTAACACGATTTTAAATATTCTATAAATTCTTTTTATGCATTTTTATATTCTAATAATTTCTTTTATTCTCTCACGTCACAAAATACATATTTTAACTTCGCATTATACATTTTACTGAATTATCAATAACAGTAAATAGAGATAATAGTAGAGAAATAATTGATGTCAGAAACTGACAATGCATTGAATTCATTTTGTGTTGTTATGAGTTTTAATTTTTTTGATGTATTTCTTGCTAATATCATTTCCTTTTTAAAATCGAAATTTATTTTGTATACCTAACTTGTAAAATGATGCAGTTTTTCAACAAATAAAAATCGGTAAATAAGAAAACAATAATTATAATAAAAAGCGCAAACTATAAATGCTCCACTTTTAATTGATTTTGGATATATATATAAGTTTACACATAGAAGACAAAATAATAAATTTCATAATAGCAAATAAAATAATAAAATATTATAATCTTAAAAGCTTTTTCCCTTTCTGAAATAAAGTTGAACTTTATTTTTAAACAAAAGTTAGCCTTAAAAAAGCAATAAAACATTCACCCTTTGAACTAGCTCTCTTGTTTCTCAAAAGTTTGTCAACACTGGCTGCCACAGTCCCGAAAAAGCAATTGTGCCGCCCTCGAGGCCAACGCAGGTTGCCGTTAACAAAGACGAAGCCGTGGTAAAAGGCGCCCATCCAAACGCCCCACTTTGCACCCAATCCCAAGCAGACAGACAGCGCGTGGTTTTCGTTGAAGCACCCACTACACTTGTACATACACATACATATATTTATCTATATATATATTTATATATGAACGTAATATATACAAGGTAAGTAGTGCTTGGAGACGTCGCGCAGCATTCAATGAGGCATTTTACACCATTTGCTTGGCATTTGATGAGCATCTCGTGCCACTTTGTCAATCCGACTCCCTTTTGGCCCGCCCGCTTAACTGGTGACCAGTTTGCCAGCTTGTTGCTGCCTATTTAGCCGCCCTTTAAGGCATTTTTATGTCATCGGATGCGCTAACGAAAATTTCCAATATGCCATTTGGATATTCGTGAGGCGGCTCAATTTGCGTAAACCCCTCAAAATGACAAAATTAAAAGGTTTGCCCTAACATGCGCTCAAGTATCATTAACAAACATGGCAGGAACGTGGCCTGGAGGGGTGACCAAACAGCTAAAATTTAATTGCAAACACAAATAACTTTACATTCGTTGAAACTTTATACATATGGCAAAAGTTTTAGAGCGTACACTGAGAGAAAATGAATGAAATGAAGAAATAGTGTACTCAAATTAAGCGCCAAACTTTGTCAAAAATTAAATTCATTTTACTTAACTATTTTACTTTGCAAAAACAGAATTCAATTCAAGAAAATCATGAACTACCAATAAAAAATGTTTCCTTTAGTTTAGTATTATGTATTCTTATATAAAATAATTTGATTTTTTATTAAACTTTCTTCTTGCTTTTGTATTTATTTAGTTAGTCTGTAAGTATGGATACAAAAAAATGAATTAAAAAAATTTCGACAAAATGGAATGAATCCTTTTTACATTTATGATAGAATGATAGATACGTTTGTGATAGCACAATTTTTGTTTGTCAAGTGTATATATCCTTTCAATACTTCCGACCAAAAAAACCCCAACTACGCCCCTGGGCGATCAGGTATCAGGGCAAGGCTAAACGCTCAACATACGCAACAATTTATGAATACCCTAATTCAGTTTGTTGTAAAAATGTTTACATGCCAAACAAAATGAAATAAAGCAGGATGCCAAGCAACATGAAGCGGATAACGTGTCGCCAACAACAGCAACAACAACAGCAACAAGGATGACAACGATGACGCTGACGACGATAGACATTCGAGCAGATGAAGCATCCCGAGCATGCCGGGAGTTCTTTTGGGGGAGTGTGGCCATCAAATATTAAATGGAATACCTACGTAATTAAAGTGAAATGAATTTAAGTACACAAATTGAACGTCGAGGCAGTCAGCCGTGCTCAAGTGGCCCGCCAGGCATATTTCTGGTCTGCTCTGGCTCTCTGCCACAGAGTACTTGCCACGCCGTGGCAAGCAGGCCGACCCCGGGCCGGGCCGGGCCAGGACACGGTACGCCAGGCCATAGAAACGTGACTGTCCCACGCCGTATGCACACGGATGTTTGTCTGTTTGAAGCACTCGTGTAAAGAAGCAGCGCAAACAAACTCACACACACACACAAAGCAACAGCGACGTGATTGTGGCCAACATGTCGCTGGGCCAGGCAAAGAGATTCCGCTGGTCGCTCTATTTGACTTGACCAATCAAAACTTTGACTTTGAATGTTGTTTTTGTTTCTAGAGTTGTTGTTGTTGTTTTGGCAGCGATTTTAAGCATTACTTAATAGCAGTTTAAATAAATATCCTTTACTCATTAAATATGACTGGAAGAGGGTATATTACAGTTGTGCAAAATTTATGTAACAGCCAAAAAAGCCTCTCCGAATCCATAAAGTTCAAAATTTGTTGATCTGTATCTGTCTGTCTATCTGACAGTCTTTCCGTTATAAATAGCAATATTACAATTTTTTTGAAACCGGAGTTTATAAAAGCTATTTAATGTGGTATAAAGCTACTCGTGTAACATACGCAAATCTAGAATTTTATTTAAGATTATTTATAACTGCCTTAGATTTCCTCGATTTTAGCACCTTTCTTTTATATAAAACAAAAGAAGGGCCGAAAACACCAAATTTATAAGGGCTCTCAAATAAACAAATAAATATTTTATAGTTAAATACCAAGTCAGCTATCTTAATACCATCTAACAGCAGTGGAGCCTGCCTACAGCGTATCGTCAAGTCAAGTATTACTCGTTCAAATCCTTTCTTATTAATATTTAATTCGTAGCTGCAAAATATGTGTATATATCATAGAATTCATGGACACAAATTGCGAATATGGCAGCCAATTAGAGCATTTAGCCATAAGTGTGCATTGAGTGCATAAGGAGTTGCAGAGCTTGAGGTAATTCTCGGCACTAATTGGACTTGTTGACGCATAAACAGAAATGCCAATAAATTTATCCATATATGATATATATGTTTATGCAAACAGCTCGATGAGCAATCACATGCTTGATTAAATTCTGTATATTCTTGGTGAAACACAAAAAAAAAAAGGAAAAAAAGAAACAAAAAAAATAAATACTTATATTCCGGGCGTCTATCGATTGTAAACAGTACGATGTGTGTTTTTTGTAGAACTCGACACACATACAAGTTGACGCTTTGCTAAGATAACAAAAACTCAATCTTCGGCTCAATTGCCGCCACCACTTGACGAGCGGCTAAGGAAAACAGCCCAAAATACACACACACACACATATGCACGTCCAACAACTTGGTAACACTTTCCGCTGTCGATACGTAATACTCCGACTACCGCTAAGTGTATGTCCGCAACGCACATCTGTTGTCAGTTCGCCTCCCACACAGCAGCTTATCGCATGCATTGGCAAATTGTCGCCATCATTGCTGGCCAAAGAGATACCAAGTGCTCTACAGTGGCTAAAATCATAGTTCTGCTGAAGCGAATAGCTATTGAGTATATTGTAAAGAGCACTGCCTTTTAGCCGCTTTATAATATATTTGTATATTTTACTTGGATTTCCAAAAGAAATCCGTCTAAAAATTTGTTGTTGGTACTGCCTTATCTTGCGTTAGATGCTTATCAATTTTCGGGGCTTTCGTATAAATGTCTGTAGACCAGCGTAAATGTAAACTTAGCAGCAACAAAATACGAAGGATTTTTAACTCAAAGGCAATCAGTTGTCGATTGCTATCGAAATATTGACTTTGAGTTATAGGTAAATAATTTGCCAAAATATTAAAGTTGACTTACCTATATTGACGTTGTCTTTACCTTAAAGTCAATTAATCTATTTATTTGATTATGAAACAGACCTATCGTTTACATGTGAATGTATTATCGATCATGCAGTGAAGCTTAACTTTATTGGTTGCTTGAGATATTGCAGTCGACTTATAAATCTATTAGTTATCGATTGACCATGTTATCCATGACCATGTTAAAGAATCGTATTTTTTGTTTATAGAAAACCAAGTTATTAAATAGACCAAACATAAATCAAAGCAGACTTTCCTTTTATCGATAAGCAAGCTATTAATATATATCAAGTCTTATCTAATTGTATCAGTTGTTATCGTTTATCGATTGTTTAATTTATATCATATATATAATTTCAAATGGCCCCCAAAGAACTAACTTCTGACTAGCGATTACCGCTTGAAAGCACATAACGCTGGCAAATCGATTTTGCCACACTGTGCAGCGGCGGCGTTCCCGTTGCCAGCTACTTGAGAAACGATTTTCGCTTCGTCTTATACCCATTCCCCCAAACGAGTCCCAACTCCTCCTTCTCCCATTCCCAATTCAACTGTGGTTTCATTAGCCGCGGTCTGTCGAGTTGTTGTTGTTGTTGTTGTTGTGGCTCTAACTGCGGTTGTGGTTGTATCTATGGACTTTGCTGCTTGGCTTCCTTTCATTTCGTTAAGTTTGTTGGCCGCAGCAACGGCTATTGAAATTTTTTTCGCATTTAATGCTCCATAACCATAACAAGTTGAACCCACAGTGCAGGCATTGAAGTTGAGTTTCTTTTGGCCATGTAGCTAATGCTGGAAACTCTACTTGAAATAGTCCCTGGTTACGCAGCAGCATCCCGTACACCCCACACTCCCCCCGCCCCCCTTCCGTCCCCCACCGCGATTACAGCTGTGGCTCGTTTTTAGCAAATGCAATTAACAAAACACGCTTCTAGCATAAAGTCATTAGTTATTCCATTTCATGAATACGAGTATGCCCTCGAATTCGAATGCTTCAATGAGTGCGCCAGTGAGTGTGTCTCAGTGTGTGCGTGTGTGAGTGTGTGAGTGTTCTGCGAGCATATGTAGCTATATGCGGGCTGTTAGCTTCAAATGTGTGTGCTTGTGTGCGTAGATACAACATTATTTTGGTGGATTTTGGCCAGCGTCCGGAACTCTGGCCAACAAACGAGCGCCAGTGGCGACAACCCTACACCCTACGTCCGAGCAGGGGCCAGCGCCTGGACTCTACGCTAAATTGGCATCCAATGTTGCCGACTGTTGTACATGGCCGTGGCAGTCCGAGGTAGGCCCTGTTGGTTATTCGGCGCCATGTTGTTTGCTTTCACCTCAAGCCGAGTTGCGCAAATATTATTTGGCCGTGCGGCGTGCCATGGACCCGGATAAAGTTTTCGGCGTGAGTTCTTACTTATGTACTATATGCAAAAATGGTATTCAATACTTAAAGATTTATGAGTCTATGAATCTTGCATGGTATCTATAAGTGTGTGCGGGTGTGTGTGTGTGTGGCGACATGAAATACTGATACGCCAAGCGGACAGACAAACGGCCGGGCTGTTACCCAGCAGCCGCCCCACCCCCTCATCCACAATCCGTTAGAGGCAAGGTCCGACGGACTGGCGGCCTAGTGGCTCAGTCTCGAGTTGCGGCACATGTAGGGCTTTGCATAAGCCAAAAGAGCGTCGGCCCAAGCCGAAAGTCCAAAGCAAACACCACAAATTAGTCGGCGCAAACTGGAGGCAACTCTCTCGGCAACAACAACAACGACGACAACAACAAAAAGGTTGTTGAAAATAAAAAGCATAAAAACTAAACTCAAGTACTTAACCAGCAAATACCCTATACCCTTAGACAGAAAAGCGCTCACACATGCTTTAAGCCAACCGCACACTGGGTGCCATACGTTTACAGGGTATACAAATCAAGTAAATTCCATAGGCCCTGCGGCTGCAGGCAAAACTTTGGCGCTGCTTGAGAAAGCTTGGAAAAGTAGCAGCTGCGAGGACACATGAATCAGCACAAAGTCCTGAAAGTTTTTCAATGATTTAATTAGAATTCTTTAAGGTAAAATATCCAACGTAACGTCTTCTGTGAGTTTAATTATGAAATTTTCAAGGTGACACAACAAAGCGACATCTTTTATGGGAGTGTGTGTGTGAGTGTGTGTGTGTGTGTGTGTGCGTGCGTGTGTGTTGGGAGACTTCAGGCACGTCAAATTGGCCAACTTAGGCATTCCTCTAGGCTTTGCGGTAAATTAGCCTTAGACGATTTTCAAGTGTGTTAATATGAAATGTTAATGATACCGCTTGATAAGCCAAATGAATTCCTTTCATCAAATACGTTTACAAATTCACACCTGTCTTTTCTTCAAACCACACAAAATAAAATTGTCTGCGGTTCAAACTGCCTTTCGCTTTGTGAACCTGAATTTAAACAGTTTTTGATCTGCACCTTGGTTATCTGAATTATACGTACAATTATGTGTACAATAAAAACAATAATTTTTTTATTTTTATATGTCCTATAGAGTCCTAGTCTAAGGCAAATTATTTTTTGAAAATATGAACTTAAGTTCAGATATTCTTTGAGCAACTGTTGATGTAAAGACTTCAATTAACTATAACAAAAATTGCATCGAAAGCTAGAAGTATGGCTCAGATTTTAAAAATAGTAAAAAAATATATAATTTTGTTTTATTAAAATATAGATGATTATCTATTACTCCTAAATATCCTAAAGAGTATTCAATTCATGCCAAGCTACTTTTCGGGCAGTTGGTTTAATTAGAGGCTGAATTTGGTTAAACAGAATGTTAATTTGTGGGTCGAATCCCTTACTTTCAAAGCGAGAAAATTGCCTAAATTTAAACTAATTAAACCAATATTATTTTTAAAGTTTCACAAAAAGATAAACACAGTTATTAAATTAACTCATGACAGCTGTTAAAGCTATACATATGAAAATATTAAGACATTCTTGGGGTTCAAATCCATTTCCGCTCTAAAATATAAAACAGTCTTCTTGAAATGGACTTAAGCAGACAAAATTCGTATCAATATACACACAATGTTATCAACAGAAATTCGAAGGAAAAACACAAATCCTTTGCATACGCCACCACGTTGATAATTGCAACCCAGATTAGTTGTGCCTCATCTTTCAACTGTCGATATTTCTGGAAAATGTGCTTTCAACAGTTTCCAATGACAACATGGCATCGGGCTCTTGACACTGATAATTGGCATCTCAGGCCGAGCTCCTCGCCTGCCTCGATTAAACTTCAATCTTTCATCGAGTTGGCAGCAACAGCAGCGGGCAAATACGCAAATGGCGCTGGATAAAGGCAAAATCACGTCAAGATTAATGTTTATTGATTTTCGCGGCTGTGATAATATTGCGCCTGGGACCTCGGCACAGCAATCGAAGGGGCGTTTTTTGTTGTTGTTGTTGGCTTAGTCTACGAAAGATTTGCTAAGCCTAAGCCTATTTAAAATTTGTCTTGTGCGGCGCATTTTTCATTTGTATTTACATTTTACAAAATGCTTTGAAAGCTTCTTTTGATATTGGTTTTTGGGTTTACTTAAAGTTTTACCAGGATTCTAAGCGAATTTTTGTTGAAGCATCTTTGCTAAGAGACATAGCAGAGATCAAAGTATTGGGAGCAGCTTAAAACAGGTGTCGATTATATAAAATTCGAATTTTTTATAAAAATGAGCTCCCTGGATCAAAAAAAGCAGCACAATGAATGTTTACACCAGTCTTTGATATTAGAGAAAATCGGTTATATGAAATACAATAAATTTCGCATAATAGTTATCCTTTAGGTCTTCTTTAATTTTTACCTTTTTTTAGTGTACTTATTAATTCTTAAGAATGTCAATAATTTAGGTATAAGACATACGTAATAGTAAGAAATTACTGTACATTTATTGTTATCTATGATTGGTCATCGCAGAAGTTAAGGTATTTGTTTTTACCAGGGAATATACGAGTTATATGAATTAGTCTCTGTAATTATTACGCTTATCTATGTACAATGTGGAATTAATTACAGTGAAACTTGAAGTCCAAAACCGTAAACTAAACAGATATATAGAACACAAAAGAACAATCAAAAAGCAATCTATATCTGAAAATGTACCAAATTCATTGAATCTAGATTTGATATGCAATATGAACTCAAGACAAATATTGTTTTTTTGCGACTCTTCAAAATTTCTATAGAAATTTAAATTTGGTATTCAACAGAACTGAAGTTAATTGTTTATACTGAATTGTCGCTCTTATGCATATAAAATCGGTGATGATAAGGTATCAGCACGAGTTTTTTAACATGAGGTTTCTAGCTCTATCACGGAACTACTTTGCCAGACAAAGTAGCCTGTCCCATGTGTCCAATATGACGTTTACCAAACCCGTAGATAATCGCTAATGTACTCAAAAAATGTGTTATTGTTTTTTGTTTAACTATTACAAAGGCCGTTGGCACCTAAGCAGAGATTATTACAGGTTATCATCAAATAACTAAAAATCCTCGATTTGAGGGTGCTCGACTAGTATATGCTGGATATATAGCTCGGACTCAAACATCTAATTAACACCCGCATTTATAAGCTAAACAATAAGAAAATATATTTTATCTAAAGGATAAAGATGATTTTTATTTTTCTAAGCATAAAAATACAGCTATAAAATACCTAACAGTACTTTTCGGCGATCTAAACTATTCCGCCGAATTTTGGATTAAGCTTAAATAAAGTTGTGATAGTATTAAACAGAATCTCATCAAATCCACGGAAACGCATGTTAAATATTACGGAAAAACATGACTTGATAAGATATCAGCTCAGGTACCTCAGCCATATCGCGATGAAGGCTTCCCTCCTTCAAGCGCCACGCTTATCGCTATACATTAGCTGATATTTGGTGAATATATAAAGGGCTACATCCATCAGAAGCTTGTCAAACACCAAATCGAAACGCAATTGACATGGTTAAATTTATAGGAACCCTGCTGCTGGTTGGACTAACCATGGTCTGTGCCAGGCAGTTAGACCCGGTTGACTTTCTGCCCCAGAAGGATTACCAACGGCTTATGGAAGTCCGCTCGCTTTCCTACGAGTTCTCGCAACATTTTGCAAACATAACACAGGCCGACTTGGACTTACCGAGCACACGGCTGCCCAACAAGCAGGATCTGCAGTGTCTAGCGGATATTACTCAGCTGACGGCTGGCCTGACCTCTGGCAAACTCTGGACGCTGAGAAGTATGTGATTTGAATACTTGCTTGAACTAGAATTGACTTTGCAAGTTTACAGTGTTCGATTCATGGGGCACTTTTCCGAAGGGCATGCTGATGGGTAATATGTATGACCTGGGCAACTACGATGAGTGCATCGGAATTAAGAAGACAATATCCGATGGCTACAAAATTCAAGGCAAATACTGCGTCGCTAAGCTACCTTTATTTGGTGCATTGAAGCTTGGCGTGGGAATTTGCTTGCCAAGCTCGTGTTCGGCCACGAACATGAACAAGTTTCTGACACAACTGCTAAAAAGGCTGATTGGCATCAATATTAGTACTCAATTGGTGAACGAGAATACTTGTAGCACTTCCGATCGAGAGCCCTTCGAAGGTGTTGCCATATTTACCATGTAAGTGGAACTCCCGAAGGGTCCTTTACCTATTTTGTAATTCAATTATTTTTATTCAAATTTTCAGTGTTTTATTGTCACTATTGGGTGCTGTCGCGGTCTTAGCCACAATTCTAGACTACTTTCTTTTTGAGGATCAAAGTAAGTAGCTGAAAGATGTATAGTTAAAATTATTTAATTCCCATTTGCACATTACTTCTATAGCTAAACTGCCCTTTGTGATAAAGGCCTTCTCCATACGCGCCAATTCTCGTGCTCTTTTCCGCCTGACGCAACCCAAATCGAATCCCAATGTGATCGACTGTCTCCATGGCATGCGCTGTCTGTCCCTCATCTGGGTCCTCTTTGCACATCAATATATAATATACATGATAGCACCGAATATGAACTACTTGAGCGTCTATCAGGTATGTTTTGACTAACGAGGATTACTTATTCCCAATACATATTCCTCTTTGCTTTAATAGTGGTTCGAGAAACCCTTTAGCAGTTTTGTCACTCATGGCGTATTCTCTGTGGATACCTTCCTGTTTCTCAGTGGCCTGTTGCTGGTCATGATTGGCCTGCGTTCCCTTGAAAAGTGAGTTGAAAAAGCTCCACGAAATCAATTATCAATTACATACTACTTTTTTCTTAGAAACAAGGGTAGATTGAACATTCCCCTGATGTATCTTCATCGCTATTTGCGCCTCACGCCCATCGTAGCTGTTGCTGTACTCTTCTATATGAAGTTGTTGCCCTATTTGGGCAATGGTCCCATGTTTAACAGCATTCATTTTGACGACTATTCCCACTGTGAGAGCACCTGGTTCTGGTCTTTACTCTATTTGCAAAACTATGCCACTTCGGAGATGGTAAGATGACCTAACCCAACTGGTTAGCCTAAACTAACACCCTCTCTCTCTCAATAGTGCATCAGTCATACCTGGTATTTGGCCGTGGACATGCAGCTGTATATCCTCTCACCCATTTTTCTGCTCGCTTTGTACAAGTGGGGCAAGAAGGCGGCAGCAGGGATATTTGTTTTAATGCTTCTTCTCTCGGGTTGTCTCTTCGGCACCATAATGACCAACAAGTATCCCATTAACTTGGAGTAGGTTTATTGATATTTAAAAAGGGTGCTTCCCATTACTGATGCCTTTTACTCTTGCTACTTCTTCTTGCAGACAAGGACTGGTCTCTGGTGAATCTCAACGTAAGCTTTACTTTGCCACCCACACGCACGCAGCTCCTTGGCTGATCGGAGCGCTCTTTGGATATTACCTGCACGTGACTCGCAACAGGACCTTCCAGCTAAACCGCATTATGGTCTGGCTGGGCTGGCTTCTCAGTTTGGCACTGATATTCACCTCGATATTTGCCCTCTACCCGGCTGCCCAATGGTCAGCACCAGACTTGAACACGCTGGAAAAGGCTCTTTATTATACGTTAACCCGCATTGCCTGGCCCCTGGGATTGTGCTGGGTGGTGTTTGCCTGCATGAAGGGCTACGGTGGCTTGGCCAATAGTTTCCTCTCTTCGCCGCTGTGGCAGCCTCTCTCGAAGCTCTCCTACTGCGCCTACATCTTTCACATAGTCATACAGCAAACCAACGTGGCACGCATGAGAAGCACCCTTTATTTCTCCGACTACGATTTGGTAAGGGGAACTGTTTGAAAACCTCTCTAAATCATATTCATTATATGTTTATTCTCCAGATGCTTTACTTTTGGGCCACCTTTGGCTTCACTTTGCTGCTGTCTTACTTGATGTACATCCTTATTGAGGCACCCTTTGGTGTGCTGGAGACCATGCTCATGCCGAACCGTAGACCTAACCCAAAGCCTGAAACAACAGTTGAGCAGCCGGTGGAACCAACACCCGAGACCACTAAGGCAATGTTGGAATCGGGTGTAGAGTCCGACATGGAAAGGGCAACAACCAGCGCAGGGGATACTCTAAGAACACAGCTTTAAAAACGGCCCGAATAGAATATTAGTTAAATACTGCTTTAATTTAATTAATTTAAACGCCCAATCTTGCTTTTACAAATTATAGAAATTCTCTAAACTCACAGTTTGATAGTTAATATGGCGACAGTTTTAGAGTCACAAAACTCACAATCAAAAGATTGCAAATTCTTTTTGTCAAAAAACTCAGAAGACTATCAGGTTTTTATAGCGATAACGAGTTTTGTTTTTCTCCAGCTCCATGGCAACATCTTAGCGAGTTCCAAATTGTGCCCAAAAACAAAAAAACAAAATTTAAAAATAGGTTTTTGATTATCTACAGAATGCCTAATTTGAACAGAATTGATATTGATAGTATCAAACTGTACTTTTTTTATATTCAAACAACTTTTTGAAATATATATAGCTGTATAGGGATTCGCCTTGATAAGCTAGCAGGTAATTTAGTCATATCTCGATTAAGGCCTCCATCATACGAAACCCCCGCTTATCGGTATTTTACACCTGATATTTGGTAAATATATAAAGGGCTACATCCATCAGAAGTTTGTCAAACACCAAATCGAAACGCAATTGAAATGGTTAAAATAATTGGAGCCCTGCTGCTGGTTGGACTAACCATGGTCTGTGCCACGCAGTTAGACCCGGTTGACTTTCTGCCCCAGAAGGATTACCAACGGCTTATGGAAGTCCGCTCGCTTTCCTACGAGTTCTCGCAACATTTTGCAAACATAACACAGGCCGACTTGGACTTACCGAGCACACGGCTGCCCAACAAGCAGGATCTGCAGTGTCTGGCGGATATTACTCAGCTGACGGCTGGCCTGACCTCTGGCAAACTCTGGACGCTGAGAAGTATGTGATTTGAATACTTGCTTGAACTAAAATTAACTCCTCAAGTTTACAGTGCTCGATTCATGGGGTTCCATTCCCTCGGGTATACTATACGGAAACCTCATTCATTTGGGCAACTACGACGAGTGTATTGGTATCAAAAAGTCCATATCCGATGATTATGAGATACAAGGAAAATACTGCTTGGCGAGTCTGCCTATTTTGGACTTGCTTGGCGTTCCATATGGATTCAGGATAGGCGTGTGCTTGCCCGCCTCCTGTTCGGATGCTAATATGAATACCTTATTGAAGCAGCTTCTACAGCGGCTTATTGGCATTAATATCAATGCTCAATTGGTGAGCGAGGACACCTGCAGGACTTCCGATCGAGCACCCTTCGATGGTCTAACAATATTTGCCATGTAAGTTAAATAACTCGAGACCCCTCTACTGCCCCTACTTACTTGCTCCCCACAGTGTTTTACTGACTGTCCTGGGCTTTGCTTTGGTTTTGGCTACATTTTGTGATTACTTTCTTTATGAGCAGCAGGGTAAGTTTTCGAATGCTGAATACATCAAATTATTTTAACTCACAATCCTTCCAATTTCAGAGAAACTGCCCACACTGGTGAAAGCTTTCTCCGCACGCGCCAATTCTCGTGCTATTTTCCGCCTGTCGCAACCCAAGTCTAATCCCAATGTCATCGACTGTCTCCATGGCATGCGCTGTCTGTCCCTCGTCTGGGTCCTCTATGGACATCAATACATATTTGCAGTTATGTCGCCGAACATAAATTACGTTACACTTCTATCCGTATGTTGTTGCCTTTTTGTTTAATGGAAACATATTTAATTTATCCCATTTCCCATTTCAGTGGATAGAAAATCCCTTTACCAGATTCTTATTTCAGGGTGGATTCTCTGTGGATACCTTCCTCTTTCTCAGTGGCTTGCTTCTGGTCATGATTACCATGCGTTCCCTGGAAAAGTGAGTAGGGAGAACACCACAAATCAATCAATTACCAACTACTTTTTCTTTATCAGAACCAAGGGAAGATTAAACATCCCGCTGATGTATCTGCATCGCTATTTACGCCTCACGCCCCTTGTGGCTATGGCTATTCTCATCTATTGGAAATTGTTGCCTTATTTTGGCGATGGCCCCATGTTTGATAGCTTTGCATTTGATGACTACTCCTATTGTGAGCGCAACTGGTTCTGGACCTACTATACGTGCAAAACTATGCCACCAAGGAAACAGTAAGAGTGACAAATCTGACTGATTAGCCAGCCATCAACTCATTTTTTATGTTTGTAGTGCATCAATCATAGCTGGTATTTGGCTGTAGATATGCAGCTTATATACTCTCACCCATCTTCTTGCTCGCATTGTACAAGTGGGGCAAGAAGGCGGCAGCTGGAATCTTTGTGCTCATGCTTCTGCTCTCCGCCTGTCTCTTCAGCGCAATGATGATCAAGAAGTATCCCATCCACATGGAGTAAGTGCATATTAAAAACTATAACTTGTTTGCCGTAAATTATCTTAATCTTCCTCAACAGAATCGGCTTCACCTCACCAGAAGGTCAACGTAAGCTTTACTTTGCCACCCACACACACGCAGCTCCTTGGCTGATCGGCTTACTCTTTGGATATTTCCTGCATGTGAATCGCAGCAAGTCCTTCCAGCTGAACCGCATTATGGTCTGGCTGGGCTGGATTGTGAGCTTGGCCTTGATTTTCACCTCGATATTTGTGCTCTATCCATTTGCCGATTGGAAGAACCCACCTTTGACAATGCTGGAGGAGGCTTTTTACTACACGCTGACCCGCATTGCGTGGCCCCTGGGATTGTGCTGGGTGGTGTTTGCCTGCATGAAGGGCTACGGTGGCTTGGCCAATAGTTTCCTCTCTTCACCACTGTGGCAACCCCTCTCGAAACTCTCCTACTCCGTCTATATCTTTCACATCGTCATTCAACAAATTAATGCAAGACGCGTGCGAACGAACACATATTTCTCGGACTACGATCTGGTAAGTGGAATCGCATCTATGAAGTAGTTTCCGGAAAGAACTCTGTCTATATTTGTTCTTTTGATAGATGCTGACTTTTTGGGGCAACTTTGGTTTCACATTGCTCTTGTCTTACGTGATGCACATCAGTATGGAGGCACCCTTCGGGGTGCTAGAGGGCAGGCTCATGCCACAGCGCAGGCCAAGTCCAAAATCTGGTGTCGCCGAAGCGTCGCAGAAAGAACCAAGCCCAAATTTAAGTCATTCTACGGAGTTGGAGAAACCAGAAGCTAATGCATCAGCTAGTGTCGATTAGAATTCCTAAATGCCTTATGAGTCAGTCAGTCGTTGTTGTAAGTTGGTACAAATCTAATCACTTTTGGCCTATCACGTTTTACAAAAAGTAAATTTGATTGATAAGCGATAATAGATTTAAAATGAATATTCAATATTGATTAACAATAACTATCATTTGCTGGCGTAGTAAACATTAGTCATCTATTAAATTGCCTGAAAGAAGTCAATAGCCGAACATTTGTTATAACCCCTATTATACCATTTTTTCTTGTTCCTTATCAATTTTTATATTATTTCTTAATCTATTTTAATAGTAATTTGTATTTGAGATAGTTAAAAGCTATCAACATTTATTTTATTTATAGCACTGGGTATTATTTACTAAGATACTACATCTTACTATCCTGGAATACGAGCGCAGATATTATTCACTTTAATAACTTATCTTCTATATGTTTACACTCAATATTTTTCAAATAATCTAAAGTTCAATGCCTTAACTATCTTTAATGAAGACTAAACACTCAACACAAAAACATTTATATTATTTTTTTAGTCACACGTACTTGAAAAGAAAAAGCCCGAAAAGTTCGCTTCGTTGCTTTCATGGATCTATCATGGCGCTTGACATTATAGCAAATGCACATTACATATAAAGTTTCGACCATTGATTGCAGATTAGTCGTGACGTCAAGTTGTTAACCAGCATAGATAGGCTGTATACTTCTTCCAGACTACCTATTAATTGCTATGAAAAGTAAAAGTGTTTTGATAGAGGTTGAACGCCTAGGAGATACCCTGTATCCAAAAAGTGTTTTGTGTTTGCTATAGAGAACCATTACTGATTTTAAGGAAATGAAAAAGGGAAACTTTTTCTGCATATAATATACGAGCAGCAACATTTGTTGTCTATAGCTTTTATAGTCTCGGAAATGGGACTAAAACAGCTAAGTGCTTTCTGGGTTCAAAACGCCTGTGACATTTATTTTCACAGGCTCGTTATACCTCTCATCGACCATTTTCAATTGGTACAGAGCATAGATAAGACCACTTGAGACCACAACAAATTGATAGTATGATCCACACGGGTTCCACGGCTAGCCCCAGCTGATAAGCCAATAACTGAAGCACTTCAGATTTATCAGCCATAGCGAAAGGCAAAGGTTTATTTTTGACTTATCACAATAACGCCTGGTATTTTGGGCATATATAAGGTGTATTTGCCTGCCAAACAGTCCAATGCTCGTTAAGCGACTCGACTATGAACATGGTCAGAAGTATTTTCACGCTGCTGCACTTGGGGCTGGCAATGGTCAGTTCTTTGCAGCTGGAACCGGGTGGCTTTGTTGGCCAGAAGCAGCGGCTGGAGCCGCGTGAGTTGGTTTCCATGGAGGAATACCAGCGCTTAATGGACTTACGATCCCTGGCTGTCGAATTCTCCCAGCACTTTGGGAATATAACACAAACAGATCTGGATTTACCCAGCTCACGACTGCCCAGCCAGCAGGATCTGCAGTGCCTGGCCGATATGACTCAGCTCTTGGGTGGCTTAACCTCTGGCAGCTTTTGGGCCATTAAGAGTAAGACAAAAAGAGGACCTCTGGTAGAGCTCGAATTAACTCCTTAACATTCCCAGTGTTCGATTCGTGGGGCTCCTTTCCCAAGGGCGTTATTTACGGCCGCCTCCTGGACCTGGGCAACTACGATGAGTGCGTTGGCATTAACAAGGCCATTGGCGATAGCTATGCCATAAAAGGCAAGTACTGCCTAGCGGGTCTGCCTTTTCCACAGCTAGGCATTAGCCTGAGGGCCGCCTGTGTTTTCCCGCCTCCTGCGCTGCCTCGCACATGGATGCGTTTCTGCAGCAGTTGCTGCAAAAACTTTTGAACATCAAAACCACGCAAGCTCTGGTCAGTGAGGCCAGCTGCAGGACCTCCGATCGAGAGCCTCTCAATGGTCTTACTATATTTACAATGTGAGCATATTAACTGGCAGTCTACTATATATTCTACTATATATTTTGAGTGATTCAACAGTGTTCTAGTCTCGCTTCTGCTGGCTGCCGTCGTCCTGGCAACGATTTGCGACTATTTTTGGTGTGAGGATCAAGTAAGTAGGAGTACAAGTATTAAAAAATACCCTGTACGCAGTGAACATTGTGAAAAGGAAAAATGGTATAATAGATACACATAAGATTATGTAACGGACAGAAGGAAGCTTTTCCGACTCCTTCCTATTTAGGAGACCACGAGAGGCATTAAATTTCATATTATGTTTCTTATTTAAAATTTTCGTGTTGGCCTATTATAGTATTGCATATAGAATACACTGATTATTTTTTAAACCTTTTTACTACCAACTTCATATGCATAATATAAATAGGACCTTTTTGCGATAAAACCCACTTATTTGACACTACCTAAAGAATGTACGTTATAGACAGCTCAAAACAGATTACAGGGTATATCCAAATCGACCGCTCCCGACTAGATCACTTTTCAATTTTTATTATACATATTTATCTTCCGCAGAGCAACTTCCAGCCCTGGTGAAGATCTTCTCGGCTCGCGCCAATTCCCGTGCGCTCTTCCGCATGGTGGAGCCCAATTCGAATCCCAATGTTATCGACTGTTTGTACGGCATGCGTTGCCTGTCGCTAATGTGGGTTATCTTTGGCCATCAATATCTATTCGCCTTGCTGGCGCCGAATATCAACCAATTTCAATTAAAACTGGTAAAGTCTAGTGATAGCTTCAGAGCTTCCCCTGCTAAAACTATTCCCATGCTCTTTTCAGTGGTTCAAAAACCCTACACCAGCCTGGTGCTACATGGTACCTTCTCCGTGGATACCTTCTTCTTTCTCAGCGGCTTGCTGTTAGTCATGATTTCCCTGCGTTCCCTGGAAAAGTGAGTTTAGAGTGCAGCACAAACAACTATCAACTATATACTCCTTATTAATCAGAACCAAGGGTAAACTCAACATCCCTCTGATGTATCTTCATCGCTATTTGCGCCTCACGCCCATCGTCGCTCTGGCTATATTGGTCTATATGACTCTGCTGCCACTCTTTGGGGATGGTCCTCTGTTTGACAGCATTAAATTCGATGACTATGACCGTTGTAAACGCACCTGGTTTTGGACTATACTCTACTTGCAAAACTATGCCACGCCAGATCTCGTAAGTTGCATTTTGTGAAGACTTTTCCTTGGTGTTAGCTAACCCCACAACTTCCCCGTTAGTGCATCAATCATAGCTGGTATTTGGCTGTAGATATGCAGCTTTATATACTCTCACCCATCTTCTTGCTCGCCTTGTACAAGTGGGGCAAGAAGGCGGCAGCTGGAATCTTTGTGCTCATGCTTCTGCTCTCCGCCTGTCTCTTCAGCACAATGATGATCAAGAAGTATCCCATTTTTTGGAGTAAGCTCACCATAAATTTTCTAATATATTTGCTTTAAATACTAATTCCATTATCTACATTAACAGGATCGGCCTCACCCCAGACGAAGCACAAAGAAAGCTTTACTACGCCACCCACACACACGCAGCTCCTTGGCTGATCGGCTTACTCTTTGGATATTTCCTGCATGTGAATCGCAGCAAGTCCTTCCAGCTGAACCGCATTATGGTCTGGCTGGGCTGGATTGTGAGCTTGGCCTTGATTTTCACCTCGATATTTGTGCTCTATCCATTTGCCGATTGGAAGAATCCACCTTTGACAATGCTGGAGGAGGCTTTTTACTACACGCTGACCCGCATTGCGTGGCCCCTGGGATTGTGCTGGGTGGTGTTTGCCTGCATGAAGGGCTACGGTGGCTTGGCCAATAGTTTTCTCTCTTCACCACTGTGGCAACCACTTTCGAAGCTCTCCTACTCCGCCTATGTCTTTCACATCTTCATCCAACAAATAAATGGAAGACGCATGCGAACAAGCACATATTTCTCGGACTATGATGTGGTAAGTAGAAATGTACCTAAATGTAACAATTATTCTATATATGTTCAATCGATAGATGCTGATTTTCTGGGGCGGCTTTGGCTTTATCTTGCTGTTGTCCTACGTCATGTACATCCTTATGGAAGCACCTTTTGGGGTGCTTGAGGGTATGCTCATGCCCAAACGTAAGCCTAGCCCAAAACCACAGATTGAACCCGAAACAAGTAATGCACAGTTCGTGCCACAGCAGGAAGAGGCTAAGACAGCAGAAGATGCAACGAACTCTTCACCTTCCACTAATCAGAGCTAAGCACTTATTTGAGTATGTAGGTTTAATAGTTTCTATTTATAAAATTTTCATTAATTTTACACTTCTTATCAGCTGATTGTTAAATTTGATTTCGGCTTAAATCTATCGTGAGTTGTCCAAAAACCTCAAATACCCAAAGATAGTGTATCAGCCTTGTCTAACTGAACTGTAGACACGATTGTAGTACTATTAAAAGTACATATTTTAGAAAACCCCCATCTGTTATGCTGCCAGCACCTCTTTATTTAACAATCAATAACAATTGATAAGTCGTGCTTTTGTGATTACTTCATATTTAAACAAATATTTAATAATAGATAAGATTTACGATTAAATATTGGTACAATATATTATGCTAATGAATTTCTATGAATTAAAGATTTCAGACGAAAAAATATGGTTAGTTTTATTAAAACTGAACGAATTTTCTTGTTTAATTACATTTTTAGCTCTCGAAATACAATTTATATTTAAATTCATTTTATTTTAAAAAACTAATTTTTTGTCCCTTACTTTATTTGAATTAGCATCTCTTATTTATAGTTTTAATAGATTTTAAAAAACATTTTGGCGGAGAAAAATTACAAAACTTTCCTTGAAAAGTTCCCAAGTACTCATCCCAAAATTCAAACGTGCATAACTCTTTCAAAACTAACCGATTTTATGATTGTTGACATTATGACCTTGGCTTGTTCTCCAGATTCATTCTGCATTTAAAATTATTGCAATTTCTTCTCCCTTATTAAAAAAAGATCATTCTTAGAATCGCAATCAAATGCGAATGCCACAATTAGTATTTTAATGGTTGATGACATTTTGATCATAGTTTGTTCCGCACATTCAATTTTTGAATTTAATTTTGAGAAATAAATATTCGTTAAAAATCTCCCGCCTCCCGATTCCGATAGTTAAAATTAACATAAAATGAAGTTCCATTTCCACCATAAAACATGCCAAAAAAACATAAAACTTTTGGCTTATAAAATTCCCAACACCATAATAAATGCCTTTTCTAGACAACAAACTTTCATAACAGTCAAAATTTATTAAATTTCCATGGAGACTACAATTTTGTTCATACTTTCAATGTAGTCCAAAAAGTAGAAGTTGGAAAGAGTTGATGCTAAGATGTATGCTATGAAAGAAGAACTGAGAATTGTCAAGTAGGAAAAGCTGTGAGAAGGCGTTAAAGGAAAACACCGATTATGTGTAATACTTTTGGTACTTTTTAACTTTCTGAAGTATTTATTTGATATTGGTGGGCATTTGTTGATTTCAGGCTTGTTTGTATAGCCTGCCGTTTATAGCCAAAAGCAAAGAGATTGTTCTGGCTTTGACCAGGGATTGCGAAGTGAAAAAGAAACAAATAGATGGCATAGGAGAAAAGGGAGCCGCAAAATGTGTGTCAACATGGCTTATTGTTTTTTCTAGCATTTAACTGAAATTAACTGGCAGTGAAATCGAAACCAGCCAACTGAAATTCTGCGCGAATTGGCAAACCAGGCAAAACCAAAGTCAACCTAGTTTTTGGCCGACGCAACAGACGACGACAACAACAACAACAACGAATGCAAAGCGAATACAATTTGATATGCCATTGTATGGGCAGCATTTGCGGGCAGGGTGTGGGGGAAAAGGGTGGCAATGGGTGTTGTGTGATTGGCGCCCCGTGGCGGATTATTGAATTTTCCAACATTTGACTGACACTTGGCGCCTGATGCGCTGCGCTTACCTGCCGTGTTGTTATCGTTGTTGTTGCTGCTCCTGTTGTTGTTGGTCCTAATGTTGCGCTGATAAAATTCCAAACGCGTTTTTACATAATTTACGTGTTTTTGAATGGCGCAGGCCGAGCAGCGGCCACTCTAGAATAAACACAATGCTTCACTATGCGAGTGTCTGTGTGTATGTGTGTGTGTGTGTGCGTAATGATACATGGGACAACACAATAGGTGTAGGGGCAGCGGCAGTCGCAGTCACAACGACGACGACGACAACGACAACGAAATGTATACCCGTTTATATATGCTTTTTTTCCATTCGCTTGCCGAAGGAAGACCCACTTTTTTGCTGCTTTTCTTTTTTGTTGTTAACGGCGACTATTATGCCGCTTTGGTCATAAAATACGCAACGATTTGGCAACGCTTGACCCACTCACGCACAGTCAGCTTGTTGTTGCTGTTGTTGTTTTTGTTGTTGTTGGCGGTGTCGATTTGTTGTTGTGTGTCTCCTTGGCACCTGCTGCAATTCGCTGTGTTTTCAATTAAATATATGTGATTTAATTAATACGGATTTTGGCGGCACTGCGCTGACGGCCAAGCTGCCCGCTTTAGCACTCGACACGCGACGAACAAATACTGAAGAAACTGGCGACAGGCAGAACAGGAACAACGGTTATTTTACTTTCGTGCTTGCGCTGATGCTGCGCGCTCTTTGGCTGCGCACCGAACAGTGCTGCCCAGCGCGGCGAATTCAATTGCGCGTGCCTATGCTCGCCGCGCGCGTGTGTGTGTGTGTGTGTGTGTGTCGGTGTGTCCGAGGAATGCGATAAAAAACGAAACGTTAGAATGAAATGAAAATGTAGCATAATTTATGACTGCATTGTCTTTTAAATAATTGCACGCACACATTAATACATATATACCAACACATACACACCAAAGCAAATGTTATTTTTTAAATGTGTTTGCAACGGCATCTTACCTGCACGGCGAACTCTCATCTTTATAACGCCGTTAACATATTTCATTTTTATAATGTATATGTTAATACTTTTTAATAGAATTTTATAACAGTTGTATAACTCATCATAAACCACATTTAAAATGTTTAACTTATTTTCATCAATTTACTATAAATGTAAAAAGCACATTTTTAAAGTTAAGTTTATTAAATCTGTTGCGGATTTCGATATTATTTCCGTTTAAATGATTTCACATAGCTTAGTTTATCAAGAAAAGAAAAAACAATATGAAACAAATATTAAATTAAAAAAAAATTAAATAAAAAATAATTGATATCTTTCAAGTTTTTTTCATTTGAAAACAAGATTGCAGATTAGTAGATTAGTGTTATTTGTTATTATAATCTTTATTATTGCTATTATTTTTTTTATAAATATATTTATGTATGCATATGATAGTCATAAGCGATCAATGCAACTTTTAAATAATATAAAATACATCCGCTAATAACATACCTAGGATTCGAATTTGCATCCTTGTTGCATCCTTCAGTTGCCAGAATGAATAGTTTTACCACAAATATTATTAACGCTATTTTTAGAATTTTTATTATTATCATGGGAGTTACTATTATATTCATTATTTTTTTTACTATATATTTATTACACTATCAGCTACCAACAGCCAGGGATTTAATCCCGCATCCTCTTTCTATAGTTGACAAAACGACAAGGTCTCTTAGGCATCTTATTTACCGTAGACTGAAGTATTTTAATATATAGAATAAGTGTGTATAACATATATTACATATATTATTTTACGGACTACAAGAACAATGCATTAGAGACACATTTATTTTAAATCCAATTTTGGCATTTAGTATAATGTGGAATTTATTAAGATCTTAATTAAGCATGTGTATTTTGAACAGTGTAGGTGGCTTAACACACACCTTTTTTGTTTTTTGTTTGTTGATGTTTTTGTTTTTTGTCATATTATGATGGATCACATAGGGTAAACAATTTGTCATGCAAGTTAAATATCTTGAAAACTTATTGACGGCAATGATGAAAATTTTGATGCAGTCCTTAACTATAATTCAACGTTATTCAAATTGGAGCCAGAGGATGTGGGCAAGTCAACATCACTGGGCGGCACAAAGGTGCCCATCGTCTGTACGCCCTCGTGCTTAGCGCTCAGCTTGAGCATCTCCGACTTGAGCTTATCGAGTATGGCATAGTTGGGTTGGTTTACAGCGGCTTTGCTTTGCAGCACGGTAATCTCCTGCTCCTCGAGCTTCTTCTCCTTAAACGTTTTGATCGAATTGTTGCCATAGAGACGCAACAGGGAGCCCCAAGTTTGGATGTGCGGATGCAGTATCTACAAAAGGGAGTGTTGGAACTAGTTAACATAATGTTACGTAATATAATATAAAGTATACAATGTACAATGTACAAATATAAAATATTTGGAACTGAAACAATCAAGTGAAATAGTCAATAGTAGTTGAATTCAGATATTGCCTGCACACCGCAACATACATTAATTATTTGTTTGATCCAATTTTGTCTAAAGGCTTTTTTCAAATTCAGGGAAATGGGAAGATTTATCCAAAAACTTAAATATATTGAACTGTGCGTCCTATACAAAAATCTTAATGGAACAATTTTTTCTCTGGCTTTACTACAAGATATATTAAGAGAAACTTGGTGAGTTATCAATTATTAAAAATAAACTTGGTCTAAGTACGGTAAACGAAGACTTGCATTTCAAATTAGAATATTATAAGTCTAGCTGTCTTTAGATATGTTAAAAAGCAATCCGAATCTGAATATAAATATTTAATGATTTAAATAAAATTTGGGAGCTATCGATTGAAATATACTTAATTTGCGCAACGTATGCGAAAACTTATATTCAATTTGTATAGCCTTCGGGATCTCCTTGTTTAAACAGAAGGACGGTTCAGATCGATGCGACTGTTGAGGCTGATCAATACGAACACCTAAAAGATTGTCAATCTGTGACATACATTTCAACAACTGCAATATATCCCCAACCCATGCCCAGTTCCAGTTTGTACACCCCTCCCACCTGGAGTATGGCCTGCGATGCCAGTTGCTTGCCCTCGCGCTTGTTCTTGCAAACCACCTTGGCCGTGTGCTTGCCCACGGTCATGGTGAATTCGTTCTTGTTGTTGGCCGTGCGATTAATCTCCTGTGTGATCTGTACATCGCTGCCATAATTACGCTGCAGGCATGTCAACAGTATGGCATTGGGCGAGGGCTCCGTCGTTTTGTTGCAGAACTCGGTGACGCGCGGATCCTCGATGCGTATGTCATCGAAAACCTAAACGAAATCACTTTATTTGAATGTATCTAAGTGGAGATAAGTGGCGGTACTTACGGATAGATCGCTTTGCGTCTTCTTGGCCGTGCTGCTCTTCTGATCCTTGTTGTTGCCCGTTATTTTGTCCTTAACATCAGGTATCAGTATCTCAAGGGTTTCGCGTGCCGCCTCAGATTTGGCCTGTTTCTTGCTGGTGCCATAGCCAGTACCATATTTGAGATTATTAACCGAAACAGTTGCTGAATACGGCGTGGCCGCATTCTGCAGCTCCTTGAATTCGTAGGTGGGCTGCGTCTTCAGCGCATGCTGCACATACTCATGCAATATGCACACGAAACTCTTGCCATTGGGATTCATGATCCACTCTTTGCGTCCACGCGGATTGGAGGCGCCCTCACCACCGCTAGCCGCCAAAATAGGAAATTTGATGAGCTTGGTGCCGTCGGGCAGCGTTGGTCTTTGTATATTCTTGATATGCTTGCGATTCTTGGTGAATTTGCGCCGTGCGTTCCAGCTGCGAAAACGCAACACGCGTATCACCTTGAATCGGAATAGTTTCTGGCAATAGGTGTTCAGCTGCTCGGGCGAAACAGACTCTTTCTGTGTGTTCTCGTTGACAGTGACGATTTTAGCTGCTGGTATGAGAGCCTGCAATGGCTCATTGGCCGCAGCTTCGCTGGTTTGCGGCTCAGTGGCGGGTGCGTCGTGGTTCTCTTTATAATCCATTTCCATGGGCTGGGCAGGATTTTCGATATTTTCAGAATTTTTGGCATTTACGCCTGTGGCATGCCTCACTGGACACACTCCAGCAGGCGACGCCACCTCCTCCTTGCTCTCGGCTGCCGGCTGCGCCTTCTCCGTGCTCAGCTGTTGCTCAGCCTCCGCTTCTTCGTCCAGCGCACGGCGATAGTTCAAGCAGGGTATGGCGCCCAGTGGCACAGCATGCTTGCGCGCACTGCCCGTACCCAGAAAATAAGGTCGTGCAGCGCAGCAGACACGCGATTTGCGATGTAGGAACAGAGGCATGCCGCTGTTGTGCGTCACCTGCACCCAGCCCTCGGGCAACACCTCGAAGTGATTATGACGCTTCTCTAAAGAACAAAAACATGCGTTTTTGGAACTCGCCACAAAACTAAACATCTTAACAACTCACCCTCCAGGACAGTCTTGAAACGTTGCTCGTACTTTGGTCGCTTGGACTCGCGCAAATCTTCGGGCAGCTTTTCATCTAAGAGATTCTCAATTTCCTCGTCGTCAAAGTCGGATGAATCATAGTCACCAGCCTCGCCGTCGCCCTCCTCATCGTCCGCATAGTTCTCGCCGTTTTGCTTGTCGCTGTTGTCATCTGCGAATATTGAAATTGATTTAGGGATATACGTTTAGCTAATGTTAAGCAAATGTAAGCCACAAACTCAACCAAATAAACATAAACCTGATTTAAACGTTAGCCTTTCGTTCACTTCCAGCCGTACAATGGGTATCATACGCATGTTTTCTAGCCACTCACGGATCAGGCATCAGGTTATATTCTTTGTCATTCAGCTGCAGCTGCGAGCAGCTTGATTTTTAAATGCTAAGTGAAATGCGCTTGGTAGATACAAACATTCATAAAAATGAATCTGCTTGTCAACTACACGTTTTTTTTTTTGCTCATTTTATCAGCCTCCATGGCGTATTGTTTGGACAATGATAAGCTCGACTAGATCTACAGATAAGATTTTTAGAAGCTGTTGGATTTTTTATGGCTTACACCAAGTGCCAGGGCAGTCAACAAGAATGCTTACTCATATAGTAAATCTATTCTGATTTTATACACTTGCGAAGGGCATATTCCTTTGGCATGAAATGGGGAACGCAACTTAGCAGCTGAGGCAGTTTCTCTCATTTTAAATTTTACCTTGATGAAACGTTGCACAAATTAGTTATTCTGTGGCAGGAGGTGTCAACCGAATCAGAACGCTATACATTATAGCTGCCATGGACACTATAGATTAAAATATTAGTTTTTGTAAATATTTTAAACAAACTTGGTATTTTTAAGCCTGTACTTCTAATATAAAAAAAACTAATCAACATATGGTAACCATATCATCTATTCCCATATAAAATTTAATTGATATCAAAACATTGTTGTTTTTTTAAGATATTCAAATCAAACTCTACAGATAATAGCTTTGTTATATTCCTAACATATGTGTGTCTAAGAACTTCTTTAACTCGCACTACGATATTATAAAAATATAATATAATTTAAAGGTACGAAAATTTGCTTTTTCTTCAATATTTTCAAGCTAACCTAATAAAAGTGTTTTTAAGGCACCTAATATATAAAAAAGAATATTAATATCAGACTGCTATACCATTTAGGAACAATCGACCAAAATTTAATTTTTTATTTTAAAAATACTTTTATATTTAATATTTTCCAACCAAATTCTGGGAATAGGTCAACAATTTAGTTATTATATAAAAACCGCGTCTGGCTGTTATTTAAACTACATATTTACTGTGCTCCTAAAATACGTCATACTAACGAATATATAGGTACAGTGGCAACTTTAGACTAAAAATCATGGTGATATACAAACAAGATTTGTTTTTTTCAGTCAAACCCAGGAATTAAAAGCTTTACAAAACCTGGACTACTTTATCATATACCACCTAGAGGAACAACCGTCGATAAGTGAAGTATTTGCCAGAAAGGGTATTCACATTTCGGCAGAACTGTTTGCTCTTGTTATCGCTCACCTGACTCATCTTCCTCGCTGGCGGTGCCCACTTCGTCGAGCACCTGAAACTGGCGCAGCTGCTGATCAATGGGCTCGGCCAGTAGCTCGGCGTCGCGAGTTTGACGCATTTCCTCGATGGCGCTCAGAGAGAAGCCGGCCACTTTGAGCTCCTGCTCCTCTTCGTCCAGACGCGGACGAGAACGCTTGCGGCCGGCGGCAACCAGTGGCAACTCCTCCGTGTTGGGCGCTTCAGTAAGCGCATTGGGTTCGGCCATTTTTATTTTCGTTTTTTTTTTTAGGTATGTACTTAAACTTATGCTATTAATGACTTTTTAATCGTTGCTTTTTGGTTTCTTATAGCTGTGTTTGGGTTCTTCTGGCCAATAACCAATACTGAGAACATCCAACGATTTCGAATTGATTTTTCATTGGAAGTGCCACATTGATTAAGCTAGAAAACCCAATCGCTCGCTTTAACGTCGAGTCGAGTTCGCATTGACAGCGCCCCCCTCGCTTTTTACTCGTGTTTCAACACCCACTTCACAAACATAATTAGAGCATGCATCAGCATAACACGTTTTTTTTCTTTCCTTTTTTTTACTTTTTGTTGCAATTTCTTGTATTTTTTTTTTGCCGGCTACGTTGTGGAAGCTGCTTTCGCAATGGATTCTGTGCAGCACAAAACGCCAAGGCAAAAGTTGCTAAGCCTGCCACACTGTTATGCTTATTTATAAATACTTATTTGCATAACACACGAAGTGTGTTTGTAAAATATTTAAACTCAATTTTTGCAAAAGTGCCGCAACGATGGCCACGCTTGGACATTTGCGATAAACAGCTGTGATGACAGTGGTGCCAGATGCCCAAATTTCCCTTAACGTATTATGACTTGATTGCCTATCGATGTGGCGCACTGCCTTTAAATTTTATTAAAATAACATACCAAAACCTACTTCTAGCAAGGAAAGTGAAGGGTTCATAGATTCCGCGATACTCGCTTTAAACTTCTCTTTACTCGTCTATCAAACGCATATCGCGTTTTAACTATCATGTCTTCTAATAATACGTTTTATTGTTTTTACTGACGCTGCCTAGGTAATAAATAATGTAGAGCACATTATACCAAAATTGCTAAACCTATCTCACTAGGTGCTCTATTTAATAGCAATTGTTTAATTGCGTAACGTACATAATATAAAAAAATACTTTTAAAAAATATATAGTTAATGCCGCAACGATGATCATTACGTATCGCTGGTTTTGCTTTGTTGCCACCTCGCTTCAATTTCCCTATTCATCTTCTGTGGGTCGCTGAACGGCGTTTATCGATAAGGCGCTAATAATTGAAATTTGATTAGAAAAAGTAACAAATAACTTACCATAACTACTGTCAGCAAGGATTGTGACGAGCTTACGGGTTCAATCTAAAAAGAATGTTACACAAATAAAACATTAATACACCTTCGACATTTACAATACCTCATTTATATCCTCTGTTACACTTGTGCCCGTGAGCTCCAAATGGAAAGGCAACCGACGTAAATTTTTAGAAGACATCAACTCCTTCTTCAACTGTTTAATGACAAAGAATACAAACACGTTGGCCAAACTCGTGCACTTAATCACATAGAGCGTAGTAAGAAACTTTAAATGTTTAATCAGATGCCTAAAGTCATGGTCTCGCAATTGAGAAGCAGTCGTAATGCTAACCACGTTCAAATTGGTCAATTGAAAGACAACGGCGTTGAGGAAATGGTAACATGGATTATAGATGTTTAACAACGTCAGACCAGTTAGTCTAGCAATGTATTGGCCATTCCTCATCGACAATTCCGTGCCAATGCGCAAGTGCTCCAAGGCATCCGGACGCAATTCGGCAAATCTTTGGAATACCTTGTCTTGCGCGTTAACAAAATAATCAATATCCAAACTTCTTAGTCGCGGCAGTAAGACCAAAAACTCATAGTTCGGATGGGAGGCACAATCAATGATGAGATTCTCCAGTTTATGCAAATGTTTACACACTTCAATAATTATGTCGTACAGCTTGTGGTCTATGCACAATATTAAAGAGCGCAGATTCTTAAGATAAACGACAACATTTATCATGTGATTGGCCTTGCTAAGCAGCGGCAACTCAAAGTATTTATCGTGCAAATCCGACACGGCCAACATTCGCATTTTGTGTCCATTAAGGCTGAAGAATGCTTTAGTCTCCTGCGATGTCCAGGTGATCGGTTCGTACCAGGTGAAACAACGGAAATGATTCTTATGAACCATGTCGTAGAGGCTCCTAAAGCGCTGACAGGTAAACGCGAAATTGCACTGACTTATCGAGTCCATCCGCTGGAACACCATCAACAGACAATCGTCGGGCATGTCCAGAATGTTAATAGAAGTCATTCTCACTATTCTTTAGAGAGAATTACCTTTGCTGTTACTTGATTTTTTTTGTTTACTTAACTAAGTGTACACGAATATCGTATTGAGTAAAAAATTATGTATGCTATGCTTTAAAATCTATAATACCAGATTTTGTATATTTATCTCTACATAATGTTTGATTCTAGGCAAACCAAGTCTCTTAGTTAACAACAACAAAAAATAAAAGAAACAATTTTTTGCGCCACTAGTTTGAAAAATGAGAGTTATGGAGCAAAGAGCTTTATATGTAAAATTTTTAAACAATGATTTCTGACAAAAAAAAGTTTACCCCCTCGATTCTATACCAATGTTGCTTTTTGTACTAATTGTGGCAACCGCAATCGATAAAAAGTATAAATTGGCCATTATGAATTTAAAAACCAATTTTTTTTTGCAAATAAGTAAATAAATAAGTAAAATAAGAACATGATTTTTCTTTTACCAAAAAATTGAAAACAAAATTTTTTGAAAAGTGCATATATTTTAAATGCATATTCAATCTAGAGGACTAGTCATAACCAAAATGTGAAACTTGAAAATTGGGTATGTTTTGACAAAGGTATGGGAGTTTAAAATATGGGGCGCTATGGGAGTTTAAAATATGGGGCGCTATAGAGATCTATGGCAAAATTGTTGTCACTTTTGGAGTGATTTTTGACAAAAAATTTGACATCCTCAGAATCCGTTTTAATGATGTTTTTTATACTAATTGTGACAACCATAATCGATAAAAAAAATAGAAATTCCGGATTCTAAATTTAAAAAAAAAATGTTTCAAAAATGAGTAAGGGGGGGTACATGCTTTTTTCCCAAAAAATTAAAAAAAAATTATTTTCAATAATACATATATTTTAAATGCAGAATCATTTTAGAAGATAAACTATGAACAAAATGCCATCAGACGTGAAATTCGGTTCAGTTTTTTCAATATTGAAAATATTTGAAATGCAAAATCAATCTAGAGAACAAACCATGAACAAAATGTCATTAAACATGAAAATCGGTTTACTTTTGACAAAGCTATAGGAGTTTGAAATATGGAAGCCATAGATCTGAAAGCTTTATAAAAACATTTGACCTCCCCAATTTTATCTATATCGCATAATTCTTATGAATCTTCAACTTTTGAAAGTTTAAAGAAATCTTAATTAAATTAAGCAACGAGCTATATTTTACTTATTATATAAGTACAAAATTCCATATCATAGGAGAAATCGCTAGAAAATAGAATTTCCTCTGAACAACTTTGTGTTTTATTTCAATATCTTTAACAAATTCACAAATTAATAGCTTTATTTTGGTCGTAATACTTATATAAGTTAAATGTTGAATGTCTAATTACTATATTATACAACTGTTATATACAGCGCAAATCAAACATAAGCTTGCTAGGGTATCTAATCTACCCCACATCGAAGATGCTGGCTAAGCTAAAATAGCATATACTTTAAAACTATGTAGTTCTATCATAGCACCTGAACATCGAGAATATGCACCTGCATTTTGTGTTCCTTGTTGTTTTGTGCATTCTGTTGATGACTTTTGCAGCTGTTGTGGGCAACCAAATGGCATTTGCGCAGAAATGAGACATTGCAAACATGGCAGCTATAAAGGTGAAATAAAATGTTAATAATTGTCAAATTTTTAACAAGTTTTCTATACCCACTGAAACTTGCGGACGCCTGTGTGGCTTAGCATGTGATTTTTCAGCATGCTGTTGACCACAAAACTCTTGTCACATTGGGAGCACTTAAATGGTCTAATATTCGTGTGATTGCTGCAAAGATGGAACAGATTACTTATGTATTACTTATCTAATATATACGGAATGCTTTTGTAGTAGATTTGGCCACCTACCTGCGCTCGTGCTGCTGTCGTCCGCTATGGTCCACGAATGTTTTGCTACAGTAACCACACGGATAGGGCTTCTTGGAGAGATGCACAAACTCGTGGCTACGCAGCAAATTTGACGTATAGAATCTCATGGGGCATTGCGAGCAGGCGAAATTCTTGATCCCAGTGTGGCGCAGCAGATGCAGCTTGAAATTGCTGGGGCAGGTGAAATGCTTGCCACACTGCTCGCAGATGCAGTTGCGCTTGCGCTCCTCGCGTTTCTCCCGCTGAATTGCAACGATTTCGTCCGCCGACAACAGGCTCCAGTTGGTGCGTGGCCTCTTCTTACGTTGGGTCGCAAAAGTAACGCTGGGATAAAGTTTGGCAGCTGGTTTAGCCCGTTTGCGTGGCACATTCGGCACCGGAGGAGCTTTATCTAATGAGGTTGTTTGATTTGGCACGTGGTTCTTTAATTTCTGGCCAGGTACGGCTCCAATTTGTTTCTTGACTGTTGATTCAGAAAGGGATTCATTGATTTGCTTAACAGATTCATTTTCCTCATGCTCATATAAACTGGTTAGCTCCAGCTCGATGTCCTCGCCATCTTCCACCACATTTAGCTGCTCCATTTCATCCATGTCAATTTTTTGTAGCGCATCGGCAACACTGCTGCTGCTCAGTAGCATATTCTGAGTTCTTATAATGCGTTCACGAAATGCGTGAGCCTCACGCAGCGCAATTTCGCAGGGTCCACAAATATGCGAAGGAAATTCCATTTGCTCTGCCAACTACAAATAAGTTGCTTGTAAATCTTTTCATTCAATTTAAGCTAATTTATTTTAACTTACAAAAAGTCCTGTTAAATCTTCTATTTGTTGTAGCAGCTTGTTGTCGGGCGGTAGAAATAGCTTCTCTACCTGAAGACAGTAAATAAGCTTGCCACAAGTGCGACAACGTGCCATTTTTTGGTCTGCTCTTTGTTTTATCCATTTATCAGCTCAAATAAACAGTTATTTGATTGGGATATTTTTGCAACACGAACAGCTGCTTACAACCATCTGGCAACGCGGCGATTGTGCGCATGTGCATTCAATCATCTGGGTTTAGTTACTTTTGAAACTTAATCAAAAATTTGCAAGCGAGACTTCTTGTGGTGAGGCGTCTTGTTGAAAGATCTAATACAGTGGTCGCTCAATAATACTATTCATCGGGTTTGGCACTCAAATTTGTTTAATTATTTTTTTTCCCCACAAGCAGAGGGTAAATCTCAAATTTTAAATGGTCTTTTGTTATTTTAAGAATTATAATTACATTACTCATAGCAATACATGTTTTGCAGAACAACACAAATGCAGAAAATTAGTTTTCAGAGTGTTTTATGCTTTCAAATTACTAAACTTATATATTAGCGCGTATTCGATATCAAGCGTTTCTCGCCATCTTCCACCACATAAAAAAATCGACATTTAAAATCAACTTACAACGACTTACAAACTATTTCAGCTTATCTAGAGCCTGATTATTGCAGCTCATTTTTTATATCGAGGTCTACATTATTGGCGATATTTTGAGCATTCTGCTCGTGCCCCTTAGAGCGATAGTGGGCGGCCAAATGGGGGCGGCGCATAAAGGATACTTTGCATATCTCGCAGCTGCAATATTATAATAGAATTGTAGTTTTTACTTGTTACTTATGTTTTTTACAAAATATTACGATTCAAACAAATATAAATGTTCTTTGATTTTTGCTCAAGTCTTGGAAGTTTTTGATGATTTTTTAAACGTTTCTAATAAATTTAGTGTAGGCTTGAATATAGCTTTTAAAACTTCTTTAAACTATAAGATTGGATTCAATATGTATAAAAAAATTAATAATTACAAACCCAACCTTTGTTTCAAATTAGTTAACTGCTATTACGACATATTATGCTACTCACTGAAAACTCCGCACGCCAGAATGGCTGAGCATGTGCCGCTTGAGCTTGTTGCTCACCGCAAAAGCCTTCTCGCATTTGGTGCACTTGTATGGCCTATAATTGGTGTGGCGGCTGTGGAAAAGATCAACGTTTAAGTTAATTTAGTACCTAAGCCATTGTTTGACTACGTACTTGCGCTCGTGTTGAATGCGTCCGCTGTGATCGGCGAATGTTTGGCCACAGTACTGACACGGATAGGGTTTCTCGCACAGATGCGCCAGCTCGTGGCGCCGCAACAGGTGCGGCGTGTAGAACTTCAGGTGGCATTGCTTGCAGTTGAAGTTCTTGACGCCGGTGTGTCGCAGCAGATGCACCTTGAAATTGCTGGGGCAGGTGAAGTGCCGGCCGCACAGTTCGCAGATGCAGTCCCGCTTACGCCGCTCACGTTTGAGCGCCACAATTTCATCCTCCGACAACTTGCTCCAGTTGATGCGTGGCGTGTTCCGAGCATTGGTCGCAAAGTTAACCGTGGCGTAGAGTTGGGAAGCTGGTCTGCCCGGTTTGCGTGACATATTCAACAATGGAGCAGATGTATCCGCAGGCGCTTCTACACTGGGCTCATCAGTTTCTAAGTGCTGTTCGGATCCATCCGATTGACCGTCCAACGATAATTCTTCATTTTCCTCGTGCAGCAGTTCCAGGCTGTCGGACTCCCCGCCCCTGTACTCTGTAATTTCCTCGCATGAGGTAGATAGCTCGATGTCTTCGTCATCTAGTTCTGGATTCAGATTGTCGCCTTCGTCCAAGTCAATTTTTTGAAGCGCATCTGAAATGCTTTCACTGCTCAACAGCAGCTTTTGCGTTCGAATGATGCGCTCACGAAACACTATAGCTTCTCGCAGCGCCACTTCACAGGGTCCGCAAATATTTTCTGGAAACTCCATTTGCTGCAACAGCTAAAAAAAATGCTTTTTAAAAAAATGTCCATCCAATATTGAAATCGACGCTTACAAAAATTCCGGTTAAAGCCTCAATTTGATGGAGCATAATGCGGTCGGGCTGTTGAAATAGATTCCTTGAGTATAGACTATAAATAATCTTGCCACAGGTACGACAACGTGTCGACATTTTTTAAATCATTTTCCAAATCAAACGAGCTGTTTACTTTTTTGGCTTAACAATTCGCGTCGTTCGCGGCAATCAGCTGATTGTTGATATCTGGCAACGCTGCCACCATTATGAGTTTTAAAATTATAAGTTTTGAACAAAGTTTATTGTTATATATGGTATTTTTTGGTTACGCATAAATCAAATTTTTGAGCTTTTACTACAAATAAAAAAACCAAAAACCATAGAAAACGGTCGCTGCCTATCGATAGTTTGCAATCTTCTCATTATCGATAACGCCCTCATCTCTATTGGGTACCACTTCTGCATTTGTGCATTTTGGAGCTCATGCGCCTAAATGAACATACGAAACTGCTGGGGCAACTTGTTGTTCTGGTGCCCTACGAAGCCCGACATGTGCCCAAGTACCACGAGTGGATGAGCAATGCCACACTGCGCCAGCTGACCGCCTCGGATGAGCTAACGCTAACCGAGGAATACGCCATGCAACAGAGTTGGCGCGAGGACAACGATAAGCTCACATTTATTGTCCTGTGCGCTGAGACCTATGCAAGGACCAACGATGAAATAGCCGCCATGGTCGGCGACACAAATTTATTTGTGCGCCACGACGAGGACACGCAGCAATATGTGGCAGAGACGGAGATTATGATCGCAGCGCCCGAGGCGCGTGGCAAAGGATATGGCCGGGAGGCTATGCTGCTTATGCTGAAGTACGCCCAGCAGCATTTACCGCTGACCAAGTTCGAGGCAAAGATCGACATGGACAATGTCGTCTCACTGCGCCTGTTCGAGAGCTTCCAATTTGTTGAGGTGCGTCGCGTTGAGGTCTTCCACGAGGTGACCTTAGAGCGGGACATAACGGACGGCTGGCTGACCTGGCTGGATGGCCACGTGCAGCTAAAAACTGAGAAATATACATCGGATGCGTGAAATAATGTACATTTAGTTAATGCTCTGTTTATTACATTTATATTACAACTACTTTTCCCTTTATTGCCATAGATATTGCATACTATCTTTGCTCTGGCTGTAGTCGTTGCGTAAGTAATGCTGTGGTGCGTGGGGATGTGGCAGGAAAGGCATTGCATGACATGTACCCCAAATCAGTTATCAAATATATGCATATATATATGTATATATATATATATATATACTATATATGTATGTAGTTGCCTGTCGTCTGTATATATGGTACATAAAACTAGTTTCGCTTAATGTTTTACAGCTGGCGTTTCAATTTTTTATAAAAATTATTATTAAATAATTAAAGGCAAACATAATCATAATTGTAATCGCAAAAACAAAACTAAATATTTCATACCCTTATTTTGTTTGCACTTGCTTTTTTTTGCTTAACTTAACGATAGCTGCTCAAATTTCTTAGTTTCTTAAAATTAACATTTAGACGTGGTGTGCTTCTTGCTATGAATAATAAATATGCTTCGCGTATGTGTGTGGGTGTGTGTGGTTGTAGGTGTGTGTATGTTATGCATTGTGGTCGCTTTTTAGGCAGCGGCTCCATCGATGGGCATGGCATGCAGCACCTCATCTAGCAGCTGCAGCGCCCGATGCAAATGCACTTCGATCCAGCAGGGCGTCTCCTTAATCGATTGTCGCGGATAATCAGGTCCCCAGCCCTTCACAAAGCTCAGCCGCAATATACACAAGCGTCGCAGATCATCCACACCAATGCCCGCGGCAGCAGTTATACCTACAAATCAATCAATATAAATTAAAAGCTAATTATTATAGACTTCATTATATGCTCACTTCTGCCGCCGCCGCCCATTTGTTGATTGGAAACGCCCGCCACGGCCGCGGCTTGCGCTGCAGCAGCCGCTTGTGCATTGGTGGCCAGCGAGTGCATCTGTTGATGGCATTGACGCAAGTCGAAGACCTGTACATATGGAAATACTTGTGTCAATTATATTGTTGCCAGCATATATTACCCGGCTTTGGCCGTGCCAAGCATTATTTCCTCTGAATTTGAGCTATCACTACTTCACTAATATCCAGGCTGATGATCATTATTGAAACAAATACGTGGATTTTTCGAAATCGGTGAAACCGGTCTCAAATAACATGTTTTAAAGATCTTTGAAAATGTGATAAAAGTTGGATTTTCCCCCACTCAAGCTTAATCTCAATATTTCACTAAGGGAAAACAATGATCAGTTTACATAAAGCATTGAAAGTAAATTTGATTCGTAACTCAGATGATAAGCTTAAAAATTCCAGGCAGCACTTTTCAGCCCAATTTCCGACCTTTCAGGTGGAGTGTGCGAAACGATAAAACACGTATTAAAACAAATATTAATTTCTAGTGTAGAATTAAAAAAAAAATGCAACTGTTGATCTCAACATGACATGTGCCCCAAGTTTCCTTAAACCCCATTAAGTTAAGTAGATTCTACAAAAGTTTGAAACTGCATTCTTGAATAAACTTCTCTAAAGATCTTTAAGAATTAGTTTGAAGCCAATCGGATGAGCAACAAAAGTGTACATACAATTTTCTAACACATTTGCACACTTTTTTTTCAAAAACCGAGTAATAATTTGCATTATTATCACAAAAGGTAACTAAAGTGAGAAAATTCAGCGCTCTAGCTTTTACAGTTTGGCCACTGCGTTGATTATCAATCAGACAAGCGTCAGTCAGTCTGTCAATCATTCAATCTGAGACTTAAATATGTAGCTTAGATTTAGACCGCATTTACTTTTATGCACGCAGCCGGATAGATTTTGTGCACGGCATCGCCCGGCGTGCGGCCCGCCTCGCGATCCAGGTAATAGCTTTGTACGAACACAGAATTATCGCTGAGGCAGCGCAGCCAGACATCGCCCTCGCCCCGCAAATCCAACTGCACGCCCTTGCCAATGTGCAGCCTGAGTGTAATGGAGAGAAATATGTTAATCAAATACCAGATCAATCTACCTGCAGCTACTCACCTGGCGCGCTCCGACTGCTCCGTGCGATGCACATTGCTGAGTGCGCCCAGACAGAAGCGATTGCCGCCCGAGGGATCCACGTAGCCATCGATAATGACGTTCGGCTTGGCCGAGGGCACTTTAAATGTCTCGCCCACCTGTGTGTCCAGCTCGAAGTAGGCAATGGAGCACCAGTACTCCGGCGCCGGCTGACGCGACAACAGACGCGGCTGCTGCTGTTGCTGCTGCTGTTGCGGCGCCTGCTGCGCCGAGGCGAGGTCCCCAGGCAGCGCCGAGTTCCCTGCAATTGAGAAAATTACGTATAACGTATAACGGTTTTTCCTCTAACACACTTACAGTAGCTGGTGGGCAACGAGCGCGGATCTGGCGGCTGCATCGACTGTGTGTAGGTAAGTGTGTTCGGACCGGTCCAGGTGCCGGCGGCGCCTCCACCGCCACCGCCACCACCACTGGCCTGTGCCCCACCGCCCGCATTGGGCTGATTGCCCGCCGTCGACTGTTGCTGCGCCGTTGGCGGCTGCGTGGAGCCGTAGCTGCCAGTGCCGGCGCCCTGGCCGCTCGATTGCGGCACATAGCCGTTCTGTTGCTGGGCATGCACAGCGGCTGGCACGCTGTTATTGCTGGCGTTGCCACTGAACTTGCTCACATCGTTGCCCACGTTCTGCATTTGACCGGCTGTTGGCGGCGCTCCATAGTAGGGACCGCCAGTGCCGGCAGCTCCAGATGAATTGCTGGCAACGCTGGATCCATTGGGTCCGCCACCTGGCGGCGGCTGCTGTTGTTGCTGCTGCTGCTGCATGACCATCGTGGCGGCGTCTGTGGGTGAACTGGTGGCCTGGACATGATGCACGCCATTGCCTTGGGCGCTCTGTGCTTGTGTGGGCGGGGGTGGCGGCGCCATAACTGGGCCGGGGCCGGGGTTCATGGCGCCCATGCCCGACATGCCGTGAGGTACGGCTGTAATGGAGATGAAAAAACAATAAGCAAATTGAAGCTGGAGATTCAGCAGGGAATACTTAAGGCGCGCAATAGGGACACATAAAATTAAATAAAAAACAAAAAATAACGCTTACAAAGAGTGTGCGGCGCTGGCTGGGATTGGTTCTGTGGCTGCTGTTGGGGCACTGCCTGCTGCTGTGCAGCCTGACCCAACCGCGTTGGCGGCTGCTGCTGCTGCTGTTGTTGCACCATCCAAGAACTGCGCGGCCCGGCGCTGTCCGTTGGCTCGATTTTTGGTATTGCGCGCCCGGCAGCAAACATTGCACTCATTTGATTAGCATCGGTGACTACAAGTCCAACAAAAATAAAATTAAAGCCAAAATAAAATTAAACGAAAATCAAGCAACACAAAAATAAAACTACATATATATTAATATGCATAACTAAACATATAAATGGCAAATTAATATTTATGCTACTAGCAAGCAGAGTTATCCTCGGCTTCCGAAGTTTGCATTATTATATTCTGATCACACAGCATACGTAGCTTCGCTTTTTTACAGAAAACTTATTTAAGCCGGAACGTTCATATGGTATCTCTATAAAATAGTTGCCTGATGTTCAAAAATTAAAGTTCTTAACTTAAAATTTAAAAAAATTTATATACATATATTCCCACCTAAAATATATACGTACGCAATTTTCAAGCAATTGCCTCTATTATATAATTATCCCATATAAGGAGCTTCATAATTTTCTTACTGAGTCAGTTTTCATGAGGCTATTAAATTTAAATTTTAAAAAAAATCTATAATAAACAAAGTTTTTAACCAATTTTTCCTCTGTTACCTATATGACAATATTGTTTGTTGTTTATTTGCTTAAACAAATAATGTATAAGGAGCACAATATTTAGAAAAACTCTATTTAGAAGCAAACAACTTGTTTTATCTTGAAAGCAATTTCCGACTTAAAATAGGGAGCTATATAGTAAAGAAGAGTAGTGTTAATAGGTTTTTAACAGAAATTTTTTCGAATAATAATAGTTTTTACTCCCAATCAATACTTTTTTTTAAATCAAAATCAATTTACTTATCCAAAACTGGCTCTTAACCAAAATGTGATCATCTTAAACCAAAGTTACTCTAAACTTACCCAAAAATTACTAACTCAATGTAATAAATTGTGATTGGTTTTCCATTAGCATGGAATTTAAATAAATAAATGCACAGAAAATATATTATAAATCAGACGAATTATTCATCGGAATGATTGATCGTAAATTTACATATATGCTGTCGACAGCAAGAAATGCGAGAATAGTTTGCATAGAAACAGACGGACATGTCCTATAACGCTTCGGCTGTTCATACAGATCCAGAATATATATATATATATATATATATATATATACAATGGGTATGCAATTAAGATACATTATATATTTATACAAATACCATACCGTACTCACCGGGCCCGGGCCCCTGTGGCGGATAGCCATAGCCGCCCGGGCCGACCATCTGCGTGGGATGATGTTGAATGGTGCCAATGTCGTTGCCGTCAATGTCCATGCTGCCAACCAGTGAGCCGGCTGAGTATTCATCCTTGACCAGGCGACTGGGGCCCGACTGCAGACTCAAGCCGGACAGATCGATGCCCGGCGAGACGACGCGCTCGTAGTGGTACGGATTCACGCACACCGAGTCGCACTTGAGATCGAACGCAAAGGCGCAGTATTTGACGTGCTTCAGCTCATTTTTGTGCAGATCGGGCCAGCGCCAAATGCGCGCATAGATCACATGTGGGAAACCCTTGCGGCCGGCAACCTGCACTCGACGGCGACGGCGACGGCGACGACACAGGAGAGACAGGGAGAAGAAGAGGTGGCGAAAGGCGTAAAACGAAAAATGAAATTAAAATCGAATAGTAAACACGCGTACGCGTCGCATATCGCAACCGGAAATGCCACAACGTAAACAAACAAAACAAATAAGTGAGCACTAGTTGAGAATGACCGACTATGGGATGTCCTGTACCCAATTCACCATTTAAATATAAATAGGCAAAGGTATCAAAAAATATGTATTTTTGGGTTATCTATTCTTTACGATACCCTACATACTGAATAGCTCTTATAATTGCAATTAAAAAACCTGTGCTGAATCGATTCATAATTTAAAAACAAAACTTGATCATTCTCTGAGACACTACATACCAAATTGAATGTGTTTTTATTGCAGATAAACCCATGCTAAAAATCGATATTGATCGAATTTCATAGAACTATAGATAAACAATTGTATTGTGCATTGCAACTAAAATTGCTTCTAAAAAACCTGACAATGCCCACAAAGACGAAGCAAGAAAAATATATTTAAACGATCCTACATCCCAAATTTAAAATCTGTGCCTTTAATACACCTACGATCAGGGCGTTTAAGCAGACGGACATCTTAATATATATACATAATGGGATCGCAGCTGCTCTGTCGGAGAAATCAATTATACCCTTCCGTTACGCAAACCCAATGGGTACAGGGTATACAAACACATATGTATAGACCCCACACAGTGCGGGACGCGATAAGAGGGTGAAGCTGAAACTAAAGCTGGCGCTGGCGCTGCCGCTGACGCTCACCTGCAGTCGGCCGTCGAGCGTGCGCTGTATGGTGACGCATTTGCTTGGATGGGCGCCGTTAGTGGTAATTGCCGTTATCAGCGAATCCAATTCGTCGCGCTTCTCCTTCAGCTTTTTAACGAGCGACTCGATGGCGCGCTTGGCAAAGCCCTCGCTCTCCCCGCCCTGCCGATGGCACATCAGCGAGTGGACAATGCTCAGGCAGGCATCCGCCGAGGTGGGCGCATTCGAGGGCGGCGGCGGTGGCATTTGCACCATGTCCCGAACGATAACTGCGATGGGGAGGGGGCAAACAGTTTAAGTAGAGGATCGTAAGAGAGAGAGAGCAGGCATGTCAACTTACTGTCCTGTTGCGCTATGGCGCCGTACATATGCGCCGGCGGACCAGCGGCCGGTCCGGCCATGCCAAAGTCCTGGGCAATGCCCAGGCCACCGCGTGCATGTGCATCCACTTCGGCGTTGTTGGTCTCGCCGCCGTCACAAAATCCGTATCCAGCTGATGGCCACAAAGCGAGGCTGTCGCCGCACAGCGTTGTCGCAACCGAAACCACAGCGAACAAAGAGAAGCAAGCACGCGAATTTGCGCACAAAACAAACGGCAAGTCGCGCTCGCTCGCTCCCGTTTTCGCTCTCGCTCCCGCCTTGTTACTGCCAAGCAATTGTTGTTGTAACTTTACAACAGAGCGCGCCTTTGGGGGTGTTACGCACACATTGATATCACACACACGCACACACACAGAGAGAGGCGCGCGATGTTAAACTTGAACTCCCACAAAGTTGCCGTAATTATGGCAACAGCAAGGCTTTTCTTTGGCAGCTAGGCTCTTACTGCTCTCCTTCTCTCTCTCGCCCTCGCCCTCGCTCTCCTCTGCTCCTTCTACTTGCACAGCTAAAAGTCCGGCAGCAGCAACAGACGCACACAAAAACAACCAATTGCAGTTGTGTGTTGTTGTTGTTGTGTTTATGATTGCACTGTTTGTAGTTTGATTTGAATTGCAGCGATTTATAATTTTCGGCACCAAAAATGCACTAAATAATTTTCCGCACATCCATAGCCAGTTTTCCACCCAATTTGCTTTTCTGTGCTTGTGCTCTTTCTAGAGATGTGTGTCATTTAGATGTATAACCGTTACCAGTTACAGGTAACGAGTCGCAGTTGTAAGTAGTTTACGCGTAGTGATATTTTTTAATTATTTAATAATTGCATACATACATCCGTGCTGGAATATTCATTTAATTAACGTACTTTTTTCATATTCATATTCAAAAAATGTAAATAATACAAAGTTCTTAAATATATAAAGCTATTATTAACCATTATATAGCATAAAAATACTGGTTCTTCTGTGCGCGTGAACCCATTTCTAAAACTCATAAGTTACTTATTGTTATCGAGTGAAGCCCTGGTTTATCTACTCTTTTTCGCTCACAAACAGTTTAATTAGTTTGTGTTAAAATGAGCACACCAGCTAAAACTAGTGGCACCGGCCTGGAAGAAGTGAATATACCAGGCCAGGCGTTTTTGCGCGAGGCTCTCACTTCTTGCACCGATCCCCTAAAGGCTATCGAGAGTTTTCAGCTGGAGAACGGCGTCCTGTTGCCCTCGCTGCGTCCCATGCTGCCGTTGCTGGACCTGCATGGGGTGCGTCGTCTAGACTTTCATACGTCGCTGATGGAGGAGCTGCGCGACAAGCTAATCGCGCACATCAACGATGTGGGTCAGAAGGATCCGCAAGAGCGCGAGAAGACTCTGAAGGACCTGCTGGTGAAGAGTTTTCCCGTGGTGCGCGTCAAGTATTTGCGGCCCGTGGTGATGGCTATACTCCGGAACACGCAGCACATCGATGACAAGTACTTGCGCATACTGGTGCGCGATCGCGAACTCTACGCGGACACGGACACCGAGGTGAAGCGCCAGATCTGGCGCGACAATCAATCGCTATTCGGTGACGAGGTGTCCCCGCTCCTGTCGCAGTATATACGCGAAAAGGAGCACATTTTGTTCGATCATACCAATCTGAACAACTTGTTCTTCCAACCGACGCCGAAGGTGCGCCGGCAGGGCGAGGTGGTCCAGAAGCTGGCCAACATGATTGGCAACAGCGTCAAACTCTACGACATGGTGCTCCAGTTCTTGCGCACGTTGTTCCTGCGCACCCGCAACGTGCACTACTGCACGCTGCGCGCGGAGCTCCTGATGGCGCTGCACGATCTGGAGGTACAGGAAATCATCTCGGTTGATCCGTGCCACAAGTTTACCTGGTGCCTGGACGCCTGCATACGCGAGAAGAATGTGGACATAAAACGTTCGCGTGAACTGCAAGGATTCCTGGATAATATCAAGCGCGGCCAGGAGCAGGTGCTGGGCGATCTGTCCATGACACTGTGCGATCCCTATGCCATTAACTTCCTGGCCACCTCGGCCATCAAGATTCTACAGCATCTCATCAACAACGAGGGCATGCCGCGGGATAATCAGATTTTGATACTGCTGCTGCGCATGCTGGCACTGGGCCTGAGCGCCTGGGTCATGATCGATTCGCAGGACTTTAAGGAGCCCAAACTCGATAGCCAGGTGGTGACCAAGTTTCTGCCGGCGCTCATGTCGCTCATGGTGGACGATCAGTGCCGCAGCCTGCACGCCAAATTGCCGCCCGATGAACGCGAATCGGCACTTACCGTTATTGAGCACTCGGGCCCGGCGCCGGACGCCGTTGAGGCCTACATACAGGAGAGCTCGGTGGCCAGTATCCTGGCCATGTACTATACACTGCACACGGCACGCATCAAGGATCGCGTCGGTGTGCTGCGCATCCTGGCCATTCTGTCGGCCTGCAAGGATGATCGCGCCTACGAGGATCCCTTCCTGCATTCGCTGATTGCCCTGCTCATACCCATGAGCGAGGAGTTTACCACAGAGGACTTCTGCACCACGCTCTTCGACGAGTTCATCTTCGCGGGCCTGACCCGCGAGAACGTCACCTCGCGCCACATGCTGAAGCTGCTGTGGTACGTTTACAACAAGCTGCCCGTCGGCCGCCTGGCCACGCTGATGAAGGCGATGCAGCCGACTACGGCGCACAACGAGCACATCCACAAGCTCTACGAGACGCTCCAGGAGCGCATTGGCGCGACGGCGGCCCCGGAGACGCCCAACCTGGAGCAGACACCACTTGACTACGATTCTCCACTAAAGAGCGTGCCCACTCCCGGACCCCACTACAGCGCACAGTAAAATGCAGCTTATGAACTCCTAACTCTTAAGTTTAAAGCTAGTCTTGTTTATCATATGAATACAGATGTATATATATATATACATATTATATATATATATATGTCTGTATATTTATTTTGAGTATATCCCTTTATATACATCTACATATTTATTTTGAGTACAAGTCGCAAACAGATACACTTCATAAGATAAACAAATATTCTTTTGTTTAGTTTATACAACCTGATACAGCTTTTTACCCCTTGTAACGGATATTATAAATGTGACACAAAATATCAACAAATAGAGGCAGACAAAATCGACCCTCTGCACTATATTTATATAACTATATATGCCAAAATTGTAACGAGAGCCAAGTCAATATAGCCATGTCTGTCCGTTTCTATGCAAGCTATTCTCTCAAATGACTCTCTCAATTATAAAGCCAACATAGATGCATAATTTCCATGCATGCAGCACATATGTCTCAGTTGGCTGAATCAAATGACTATATATGATATTTCATAATTATTATACGTGAAAAAAATTTTTTTATATCTTAACCAAACTTACCAATTATTAATATTATAATGCTAACGGCATTTTAACAAAAACTTAATTGCATTGGATTACCATACAATATATATCCCAAAAAAAGTATATCTTAACCAAACTCAGTAATTACGAGCTTCACCATGCTATACTATATATATATTTATATAGTCTATATATATGTGTGTTTATATATCTATATGTATTTATATATGTCTATCTTATTCGCGGAACGGTCAAAAATTGAGTTTTTGCATGAAAACATTTTTTTATATCTTATTCTCAATTAGCATTTGCAAGTTTTTTAAGCTTTTTATAGTTACTTATAAGATCGGATTATTATTTTATTTGGTTGTCATTCAAATTTTTGGTAAAAACAGATTTTCATGAAGTAACCATTTAAGTTTTCAAGATATCTTAAAGAATATGTTTCATTAGATATCCAACAATTAATTCAATTCTTAACTATATATCATATAGCTACCATAAGTACAGTCGTACAAAATTTAAGTTTTTAAATGAAAAACTTATTTATATTTCAGAATATTTTTTATTTTCTATGTATTTTTTCTTTTTAACTATATAACTAGACCGATCGGTCATAATTTGACTTTATTAAAGAAATGATTTTAAGATATTTTGTTTTAAGTAAAATTAAATCAATGAATATTTTTTATAATTATAATTATAACAGATTAAACTTTTATAACATATAGCCGCCAGAAATATTGCTTTGAAACTAGTTTTTTTTAATATTTTTTATATAACAATATATATATAATCACATGTCAAAAAAGAAGTCTTGAAATAAACAATATTTATTCAGTAGAAAAACATATAGTTTATTGAGTTTAATAAAATTATAATTTTAAACTCTTTTGCTGACTTGCTCAAGCTTTAGCTGCAATATCCAGAGCGTTTTTAATGTCTGCTATCAAGTCCTCAGCGTCTTCCAGACCCACGGAGAGGCGTATTAGAGCATCCGTAATGCCCAAGGCCTTGCGATCCTCGGCGGGCACGGAGGCGTGCGTCATGATCGACGGCAACTCGGCTAGACTCTCATACCCACCGAGACTCTCGGCCAGGGTGAACACTCGGATCGCCTTCAGGAAGGCCGTCGAATGCTTCAGGCCGCCCTTGATGTAGAAGGAGAAGACGCCGCTGTAGCCGTAGGTCTGCGCCAGTGCTATCTTGTGCTGTGGATGCGAGGGCAAACCAGGATGTAGGACCTGCTCAACAAAATCATGGGACTCCAGAAACTTAGCCACCTGCAGGGCACTCGCCTGGTGCTGTTCCATGCGCAAGGAGAGCGTCTTCAGACTGCGATTCACCTGATAGCAGTCGAAGGGCGAGGGCACAATGCCCAAGGAGTTTTGCAAGAACTTCAATCGGTCGTAGAGCTTATCGCAGTTCAACGTAATGCCGCCCATGATCACATCCGTGTGTCCATTCATGTACTTGGTCAGCGAATAGCAGGCCAAATCCGCGCCCAGCTCGAGCGGCCTCTGGAAATAGGAGGTCAGAAAGGTGTTGTCCACGGCGACGATAATATCGCTGTTGACTTCCCGACAGATCTTCACCAGCGCCCGAATGTCGGCCACTTTAAGCAGCGGATTCGTTGGAGATTCCAGCCAAACGAGCTTCGTTTCCGGCTTCAAGGCAGCCCGGAAACTGTCCGCATTGGTGGCATCCACAAAGGTGGCCGTCAGACCCAGCCGAGTCGCCACCTGACGGACCAAACGGTTGGTGCCGCCGTACACATCATCGCCCATTACGATGTGATCCCCGCTGTTGAGCATGGTGAGCACAGTGGTTGTGGCGCCCAGTCCCGAGGAGAAAACCAAACCGTATTTGCCATTGTCCAGCGCGGCCAGACACTTTTGCAGCACGGTGCGCGTGGGGTTGCCACTTCGCGAGTATCCATAGCCACGATGGACGCCCGGCTCGCTCTGCTTGTAGTTCGTGCTCAGCACAATGGGCGGTATCACACAGGCGCTCTGCCACTGCTCGGGATCCTGGCCGGCGTGTATGCACTTGGTGGCGAAACCCTTTGGCTGAGGTTGGAAACTCATCGTCGCAATAAGTAGAACCTCAAGAGCAAACGGTCAAACTGATAATAACCAAGAAGCATTTTATCATCATATATATAACACTAACAGTCACTATAATCAGGGCTGCAAAGCAAACCTATTTGTCGGTGGTTTGGTTCACGGTGCGAACTTATGATGCGCCTTCAAATTGAAAAATATAAAATTATTATTAAAAGGAAACTATTTCACTTTCGGATTCGCTTTCGCACTCGGACTTTTTTTCTTGCGACTCGAATTGTTAATTTTTAGTGATTTACTCAATCCTAATTTCGGTTTTTTTTGGCCTAAAAATAGTATATAGTAATAGTATGAAACACAGTTCGAATATATGAAATGAATTTGTATAATTGGATTTTATATACAATAAACTCCAGCGCAACCATACTGGTTGACTTGTGCAGTTGTACTGTTGTCTGCTAACTTTTTGTAGTCAGCATACTTTTACTATCATTGCGCGCTCTTAAACGGTGTATTTACTCTCTCCGCGCTTACAGTAATATTGTTGTTGGTGTTGTTCGGTTCTTATTTGTTTTTTGCTTTGTTTGATCCCGTTGTGCTTATGTAGACGCGCCCGTGCTGTTTATATTTGTCTCACGTTGTTGTTGTATTGTAAGTACAAATCAGCATCAATTTAGCATTAACCATTGTGTGCTTCTTTTTTTTTAACACATGATGGAAGTCAAGAGCCAGACTAAGTGGGACTTTGGGGATATTTTCGGCCAATTTAAAAAACTGTCCGACGGTTTCTCCGCTCTAAATAATGAGATCAAAGCTATGAAGCTTTTGAACGAATCTCCAAGGCGTAAAAATGCCAATTTGACGAAAACAACATCGTTCCCATGGATGTTGCTCTTTCTGACCCCGAACCTTTTTCTGATTCTGAAGTTATTTGCTCTGTTGTCACTTATCAACTTTCTAGTGCTAATAAACCGGCCGAATCAAATCGTCAAGCAACCAAGGCTATTGCTCCATGGGAAGCTACTGCTGAGGTTCCCAACGTGACCCTTGTTTGTGTGCCACAGAAAAAACAAATCTTTGTCTCTAGGCTTGCAGCTGATAACTTTAAAGCCACTGTCGAATAATTCAAATTTACATATATACGGGAAATCTTATCATCTAAAATAAGTGTTCCGGCCGAACATTTCAGCAAATTTCCTCTCTTCCTAATCGTTGAACCATGCTTGGTGTAATCTCCTTACACTAACTAATCAATTCCGAAATTGATTCTACTGAATTAATCAGATATACAAGGAATTTTTTACCACTTTCCCTTCAAATGTGTTATACCAACTATGCCATTCAATACCCATTTCGTATATTATGTTCTAGTTGTAATAATCTTTTCTATCTTATCTATCTTAAAGAATATGTTTCACTATATATCCAACATATAATTCCATTCTTATCAATACAGAATATAGCTATCATAGGTACAATCGTACAAAATTTAAGATTTTAAATGAAAACTTATTTATATATCAGAATATTTTTCATTTTCTATATACTTTTTCTTTGTAACTATATTACTAGATCGATCTGTCATGATTTGACATTATTAAAAACATTTTAAGATATTTGTTTTAATTAAAATTAAATTTATGAAATTTTTTTATAATTATAATTGAAGGAAATAAAGATTACTCTACCAGATTAGACTTTTATAACATATAGTCGCCAGAAATATTGCTTTGAAATTAGTTTTTTTTAATATTTTTTATATAAAAATATATATATAATCACATGTCAAAAAAGAAGTCTTGAAATAAACAATATTTATTCAGTAGAAAAACATATAGTTTATTGAGTTTAATAAAATTATAATTTTAAACTCTTTTGCTGACTTGCTCAAGCTTTAGCTGCAATATCCAGAGCGTTTTTAATGTCTGCTATCAAGTCCTCAGCGTCTTCCAGACCCACGGAGAGGCGTATTAGAGCATCCGAAATGCCCAAGGCCTTGCGATCCTCGGCGGGCACGGAGGCGTGCGTCATGATCGACGGCAACTCGGCTAGACTCTCATACCCGCCCAGACTCTCGGCCAGGGTGAACACTCGGATCGCCTTCAGGAAGGCCGTCGAATGCTTCAGGCCGCCCTTGATGTAGAAGGAGAAGACGCCGCTGTAGCCGTAGGTCTGCGCCAGTGCTATCTTGTGCTGTGGATGCGAGGGCAAACCAGGATGTAGGACCTGCTCAACAAAATCATGGGACTCCAGAAACTTGGCCACCTGCAGGGCACTCGCCTGGTGCTGTTCCATGCGCAAGGAGAGCGTCTTCAGGCTGCGATTCACCTGATAGCAGTCGAAGGGCGAGGGCACAATGCCCAAGGAGTTTTGCAAGAACTTCAATCGGTCGTAGAGCTTATCGCAGTTCAACGTAATGCCGCCCATGATCACATCCGTGTGTCCATTCATGTACTTGGTCAGCGAATAGCAGGCCAAATCCGCGCCCAGCTCGAGCGGCCTCTGGAAATAGGAGGTCAGAAAGGTGTTGTCCACGGCGACGATAATATCGCTGTTGACTTCCCGACAGATCTTCACCAGCGCCCGAATGTCGGCCACTTTAAGCAGCGGATTCGTTGGAGATTCCAGCCAAACGAGCTTCGTTTCCGGCTTCAAGGCAGCCCGGAAACTGTCCGCATTGGTGGCATCCACAAAGGTGGCCGTCAGACCCAGCCGAGTCGCCACCTGACGGACCAAACGGTTGGTGCCGCCGTACACATCATCGCCCATTACGATGTGATCCCCGCTGTTGAGCATGGTGAGCACAGTGGTTGTGGCGCCCAGTCCCGAGGAGAAAACCAAACCGTATTTGCCATTGTCCAGCGCGGCCAGACACTTTTCCAACACGGTGCGCGTGGGGTTGCCACTTCGCGAGTATTCATAGCCACGATGGACGCCCGGCTCATTCTGCTTGAAGGTCGTGCTCACCACAATGGGCGGTATCACACAGGCGCTCTGCCACTGCTCGGGATCCTGGCCGGCGTGTATGCACTTGGTGGCGAAACCCTTTGGCTGAGGTTGGAAACTCATTGTCGCTACTAATAGAACCTCAACAACAGACGGTCTAGCTGATAATAACCAAGAACCACGTTATCACGCCATAAATATTTTTAATATACCATAAAATATAAAATACCAACAGTGATCATAATTAGGGCTGCAAAGCAAACACATTAGTCAGTGGTTCGGTTCACGGTGCACGGTTCACGATGAAGTTCGGTTAGAGACTTTCAAATTTTAAAGGAAAATATAAATGTATTATTAAAAGAAATATGTAATTATCTTATTTTATTTTTGTTTATGAGCTCAGGCCATATCATTTTTAAGCAGAAATATTCTGTTCTATCAAAATTAAACAAGCTTTTTTTAAAGAAAACATGTTCGTTTTGGATTTGCGTTTGGCTGAACTTTTAGGAAACTTAAACATTAATGCAATTGTTAACTGGCCGACATAATCAATTACTCTACTTAAGTCCTTTTTAAATAAAAACAAAAGCAAATTTAAAGCAAATTTAGTTAAATTTAAGAAAATTGTCCAATCAAGAATGGCCAAAATTTGATGAACATTAATTTTAAGTTCAGTCTGACCTGAACAGCCGGTTCTGATTCTAAGTAAATGACTCAAATGAACTAGCTCGTCAGCCAAGTGGTTTTTGCCAGCCCTTCGGCAGCTCAATTCATTTAGATATTTACATATATTTGGTCGTGTCGCAGTTCAGAAAAAAGAAGACAAATACTGATTAAAACGCAGAGGCATCCGGGTAAGTTATTTAAAAAGTGATCAATTAAATTATTAACATACTTTTGAACTGTGTTGCAATACGAAAAAACGACTTTATTAGCGTTAAATGAATTGAATTTGCTTTTGCCTTACGCCACGCGTTTCTTCCAATAAGAATGTGAATGTTGCGTATGTGTGTGTATGTGACGAAACCCTAAAACGAAGGTTATTGCTTAATTTTACTGTGCAAGTTTTGTGTGAAAGTGTGTATTGTAATTAAAAGAGTTGCCGATTTTCACCACAGTTCCATTTGTGCGTTCAATTGCGCTTTAAATAGTCTGCCTATTTCTATAAATATTGTTCGTTGCTGCAAATTTCTGGAAGCACACATACAGACCCATGTTCATGCGTCAGTTGTGTGTGAGTGTGAGTTTGTGTGCATATGTGAAATAGCTGGCCCGTGCTCCCCTTCCCCCTCAAGTTCATTTAAATCACTTGGCAACAGCTTGTGTGGAGCAGATGTATATAAAAAAAACAGTTTTATTGTTAATTGTAATGGAAATGTACACATATGGTGAACAAGCGAAAGTATAAATAATAAGAAAAAAATAAACTAGTTTACAAATATTAAACGTATTTAAATATATATGTGTTTGTGTATAATATTTATAGGCATTTAATCAATTTGTGAAATGAGAGGCGTGCGTACGTCCAAAATGTGTGTATGTGTGTTAAAGACCTCATTTTATCGACAAAATAACGTTTAATGACAATATTTAAAGGAACCGCGCTAATTATAGGTTGCCACGTTATTGAAAGATTTTAGTAACCACCTAACAAGTGGCAATGTACACATAAAATGTCGAAGTTTTAGTATTTAAATACTATACTTGTGTCTAAACATGAGTGAGCAACATTTCCGCTCTCAACACATACAAGCCGTAGCAACACGAGTGAGGCAACGTTTGAACGAGTGAGTCAACATGCCATTCCGTTTCCAATGTCAGTTTTTCTCTTGTTCGTGTTCAACGTCAGTTTACATTTGGAAGCAACAAAGCAAAGTACCGTTTGGACTGTAATAGAGCGAGTGCGCGTGTGTTTGTAATTGTGTGTGTGTTTTTTGAATTGAAAATTTTTATAATTTTGAATTGAAATTAACTGCAATTATCAAATGTATATATAAACAAAAAACAGCACAAGTAGGATAGCAAAATCAATAACAGCTAAGATGTGCAGCTGATGGGAAAAACCTACCACTTTTAAACTAGTGCGTGGGAAAAATCGATCCACAAACTGTTTTTATGCAAAGAGAATGAGAATGAAAATGTTGGCTTAAACGAGAGACTTTGACAACAACAACAAGTTCACTGTGATACAATTTTGCAGTACAAATTAGTTAAAAAAAAACTTAGAATAAAGAACCAAGCAACAACAACTTCTATTGTACACTTATTCTCAAGTGCAATAAAACCATTTACACCAAGATTCTCAATTAACTAATTCATCTCTCAAACATTCCTGCGCAACATAAAAACAAAAAAAAACAACAAAATGGCTGTAAAAATGTAAGCATATTTAATATAAAAAAAATGTCATTGCGTTAAAAAAAGGCCTTTCTGTTCCTAGTCAACTGTTTTTAATTAAATATATGTACAGAGTTTGTTGAATGCAGAAGAAAAAAAATTGTAAAAACAATTTACGTGTTTGTTTCAGCTTTCAGTTCGTTTCCCAGCTGTTTGAGCATAAATCTATGTGTGTGAATTGCTCTTTGTATGTGTTCGTGAGGGGGAACAGCGGAGCCTGCTGTTCATAGGTTGGGGCGAGAGAGAAACCTATGCTGACATATAGCAGTAGTACAGTTATCCAAACAATTACGCACATCAAGTTTTGCGCTTTTCAATTTGTTTTTCACTGGCTTAAATGGATTCTGTGCATATTTATTTAACCCGATACCCCTTTTCAGTTTGACTTCAATTGTTTTTTTATTGCCTTTTATTATCGTTGCACTGAGCGACAGAGAGCGCTCGCAACAATTATGGCAGTGTTTCAATTCCAAAGCATTTCGCGCACGCTCTCTCACACACACTCGCAATGGGCAAACAAAGAGTTTTGTCTGTGTGCGTTATGTTCGTGTTCCCATTTGGTTTTTTTTGCTTTGTATTCTTACACCAATATACAAGCTTATTGTGTGTGAGTGCAAGCTCAAAATTGCGTCAGCCAATTGAAAAATTTATTTATACTTGTGCATATTTACATGCCCCAAAGTTTTTATCAAGTTTTGTGCTTTAAATTGTTTTTTTTTTAAACTTTGTTTAATGTCTTTTAAAGATCTTAGGTAAGCTTAGCTCATTATACAGCGCGATTTTAGTTTGTCTTCTCTTTTGGATTGATTTTTGTCGCACTCTCTCCTCTCTGCTTGATTTCACCTTCAGCATACATATACATATATATTTTTTTGCTTTTTGGGTCATATTTGTTGATTTCAATTTGTTGGTGTGGTCGCAGCACTATGTTGCTATATTTTATATTTTGTGTGTTTTTGTTTTTTATAGCCCTGAACAAGTAACCTCCATAAGGGCTCCTACATATACTCATTTTTATATGCGTACTTGCTTGTGTGGGTGATGTTGCTTCGCTTACCGATGTTTTGTTTATTCCCTTTTTACGTTCTTTCAACATTTGAAATCTTTTAACATTTACTTTTCGTCTTTGGCGTCTGTTGAGTTTGAGGCGTTGGCGCGCATTTAGTGTGTTTTTTATTGTTGCGTCTTCTTTACACAATTTGATTTGTAGCTTCCTCGGGTCATTTGTGTGTGTGTGCTTAACTGTTGTTAGAAAGAGCGGGCGAGAGAGCGTGCGAGAGCAGCCATCTTGATCTTGACTGCGGTCAACCGCCCCTTAAATTGTCCGTAAATCCTCTCTCTATTACGAAAAGTTTCACTTGTACTGATGCACAGTTATGTACACCGTATCTACCTGTGTATTTGGTTACTGGTCAAGGTTTTTTTCTTGATTTTTGCGTTTTATAAAAATATCCCATTACTTGCCTGCCAAATTTTTGACAACTGTCGCGACAGCCGTATGTGAAATTTGAGTCTGTCCTCAAAAAAAAAAAGTTTAAAAAACTACTCTGAACAGCTGTTTGTCATATGGCAACACTGGAAACAATAAATACAAAAAAAAAAAAAACAGTGACGCATAAACCAAAATCGCTGAGACTTGTTTTTTACTTACTTATTTAAAATAAACTAAAATAAAAAAGAAGTTAGATTAATGTAATTTAATTTTATTTAAGCAACCTGTGCAGCGTAAAAGAGCTCAATCAACACTATTTTCTTTAAAATGCAAACAGCTAAAGTTAATCTATTTTCAAGCTTAGGCTTTCAGTCAAAAAAGCACTCAACCCCCACCCTATACATAAGTGCTAAATAGCAGTAATGCGAATTGCCCCCCACTGGCAGCGCAGTCAGCTCGTGCCAAGCCGAAAAAGACTTTGTACCTTCCACCCCTTTTTGAATTCTTGTTGTTGTTTTTTTACGGAAGGTGCCTTTTTAATTCAATTGCGAGAGGTGGTGAAACATACCAATACAGCTGCTGCTTTTCAGCCCTGGCAGCTTTGTTCTATTGTTATCTCTGTACCCACAATCATTGTATGTCTGCAACAGGAACTTTAATTGGAACTGGAAAAGGAACTGGAACTGATACTGCAAATTATGATTCAGTATTGTATGCAATAGAGATAAAATCGTATTGTCTCTTATCTCCGCTTACGTCATGGAAGGCTCATGAACAGACTGATAAAAATATTTATCGGCTATATTATTCCATTTACTATATGTAATAATATCAGTTATCTTATTATCACATCCGCTAAACATTGTTTTTAAGGTAAAAATTTCGTTTCGTTCAAGAAACATGCATAAATATTTAATACCTGATCAATATGTAGAAAAGTTCTCGCTCTTATCTGAACTTGTTTTTATATTATTCGGGTACAAAGTGCACATATGTACATAGTTTTATTGAAATAGTGGCTTATCTACTCGTGCCTGCCCCTCCACAAAATGCCTTTTAAACTAATTGCCGTTCAAATTGAACACACACTCTGACAATTTCTGCTGAGGCAAAAATACCTCAATGCATTTTTTTCTTCTAATTTTGCCCGACGATAATGAAAACTAAATAAGGTATTTCTGAAGTTTCTCTGTTTTTGTTTCTATATTTATTTTGTTTTTGGTTTCGACAATTTAGTGCATAAGTCAGGCGATAGTAGAAATGCAAATACATTTACGCATAGGTCTGTGTTCTATTTACTTGAGTCCATTGACAGTTTGTCGAGACAGGCACCAGACGGAACTTCAAATAAAATACGCAGATAGTGGAACGAACGGAACTGGACGTATTGACGAATTGAACTATTAAAACACCAAGTACGATCGGTGACTGAACTGATCGCTTGATCCGGAATTGGAAACGTTTTGTTAACGAAATCTTTAACAGTTTACCAATGCGTTTGGCTAAATGAAACAAAGGGAGAGAGCGAATGTAGAGATATAGTGAGATAGCGCACATTAAATAATTTATAGAAAATTGAGTACAATGCCCGCGATTCGATAATAAACGAAAGCTATTTTTATGCGCTTGAAAAGTGTATTTTAATTATGTGTTGAAATTTGTAACGCATAGAAAGAGTTGCCCCTATTTGTGTTTATACGCGAATGCTAGAACTAAACAAAAACAAACTTAAATATACATGTGTATATAAACATGTGTGTATATGTATCATAGGCCACACACACACACATGAAATAAATTGTTTACTTTATTTTTTTCGTTCGCTGGAAATGCAGTAATTTATCTTTGAAGCACATGCCACAAGACAGCTGCTACTGCTTGCTGCGCCTGCGCAGAAACTGGCAACATTCTACGTTTCCGTTTTGCCCGCGTTTCGCACTTTAAAGCGCCATTGATATTTACATACGTATGTGTGCTGCTGCATGTGTGTGTGCGTCTGCTGCCAGTGGGGTTGAAAACAAATTTGGACGTCGGTTTGGCTTCCTGGGCCCAGTTGCCGTTGGCAGCAGCAGCGGGGGTTGCTAGCTAAACAGTTCGTTGCACAATTTGGTTTCTTAATTTCATCAAAGCCAAAGTCGCAACACCGAGCGTGTTGTTATTTTTAAAGCTCAAGAGGGGTTTGTGAATATGCAAAGCGAGGGGAATGATGGTATTGGCTGGGATCCATTCGTGTAGGCGTCATAACAGCTTAGACTGTGTGTGTGTGTGTGTGTACCTGTGTGTTTCTCTGTACCTGTTTGGCATCACGTTCAAGTCGAGCCTTAGCGTGCGTGCAGCGCGTGACGCAAGCATCGCAGAAATTTTCCGATTTACTGCAGTTGTTGTTGCTGCTGCAAACCGACTGTGTTTACTCGCACTCGAAAGCTCTTGTTTTTTTTTTCTTAAACAGTGGCTTTGAGTGGCTGTCATTTGTTGACCTTCAGCAGCTTTAAATACGCAGGCCATCATCAATTAAGCGCTGATAAATGAATAAACCGTTGGACAGTAGAAAACAAAAAACAGAAAAACTGCTGAATAACAAACGCTATCTCGCTCGTGCAGGTGTTGTTGCCAAAACTATGACCATCCCTTTCGCTCTGGCGTGTGCGCCTCTGCGTCTGTTAATTAAACAGCGACGCAAAGCGTTATAAATAAAATGATGAAAAATATTTTGCAAGTTTTTTAACTAGCCATTGTTTTGATTTGTTTTGACTACGTGCACTTAGGCCCAAACACACAGAGAGACAATATTCACTTTCGTTTTCTAGCACTTGTAATGATGTGCTCGTGTACATTAAAGCAGCAGCCTCTCGCGCAACTCGCTCTCCTCACTTATTTTAGTTAAAGCTCTTGTCTGTGCTTTCCTGTTTAAAGTGCACAGCAACAACAACGAACGGTTTTTATGTGCATGTTTCTTTTTGAACATATTTTCATATTTCACACCTGAGTAGGCCCGGCCACGCCTCCGACAGTTGCTGCCATAAACGAACGCCCATCGCGTTCGTCTTCGTTTAACGCGTTTTGCAGTTACGAAAATAGGCAAAAAGTGAAATTTTTTGTTTTTTTTTACAGGCGCTCGCAAATGTTGGCCAAGTTGTTCGAGCAGTCAATAACAATAATAACAACAAAAAGCAGCCTAGGTATAGCTCATGTATAAATAAAAACAACTACACACATACCTGTACTCACACACACATACTTACATATAGCATATCACTGTGTAAGTGTAAGTGTGTGTGTACGTGCTTTGCGTCAGCGGCGCGCGCGTAATATTTGTTGTTTTTCGTTGCTTAAAAGATCGACAACAACGAAATACATGCGAGAAAACCTAAAGAAAAAACTTAACAAAAAATTAAACATTTTTAGAAACTGTCGAATCGAATTGGGAAATCGCTTTGTACATACATACATATCTATGTGTTTATTAATTTTATAAAAATACGATGAGCCTTGAACGAGATCAATAGAACAAATGCGCGCTCTATCTGCCTCTCCCTCGCTCTCTCTATGGTCGTGGGCGCCCAGAAGGCCACATCTGTTTTGGACTTTACAACATAGGCCAACTAACACGCACACATACACGCATTCAGCTGTCATAAGACAATTGTAGCTTCACTTTGTCTGATCTGCTTTCTCATTCGCACTGTTACACGCTTGGTGCGCACAGCTTTATGCTCGCCACAGCGTAAAGTTGAACTTTGACTTGGGCCGTTAGTTTGTCGGTCTTGTTTTGAGATTGTTCCAAATTGAAAGCTCTTGGCATCATTGCAGGGCTGCAGCGTCATGCTTAAGTCTATCGTAAACTAGTTTCTGGGCTTGACGACCTTGAATTGCAATACTTGGCTCCACAGCAAGTGGTTTTTTCTTATTGTTTTGATTCGTGGACGGAAGTCGAAAAGAGCATGATTCGTCTGTTTTTATAAACTTTTGATTGGTTATTTTATTTAAGTTTTTGTTCTGCAAATGCGTCAGTTTTTTTTAATTCGCCCCCATCGGTTGAGCTGTCTGATTCACATTCGACATCTGATTAAGGTGTGGTCTCTTGGCGAAAGTTCAGGCCAATTGGTCAACATATTCTTAGTAATAATATACAATATGCTTGATTCACATTTCACGAAACGAGTTAAACTCGGTTCGAGCTTGAATTATTGCTCATTTGGGTATTTTAAACTTGGTAATATTTTTAGCCTTGTAAACGGGGTCTTGAGCTACTCGCCATGAGGCAGGTTAATGACAACTGTTTTGAAACAAAATGTTCACACTTGTTATGGGTTTTTTCTTTTTGATTTAACGATTGCCACCAGGGCTACTTGTTTACAATTTGAATTGCCCATAAACTATAAATAGCAGACAATTCAAAATTTTCTTTTACACATTGTCTCAGCTGTCAATTGCAGTAGCTCTCTGTATGCCCCCATGACATAAACACATACATATGTATATCTCACACTTTCAAGTAGCTACAGCTTCAGATTTCGAAACTGTGTGTTTTCTTTTTGTTAGTTTTATGTCACTTATCAGCTAGCTCTGTTTAGATGATTTAATGTTTTGTTTTCGCTTCCTCTATATGGCAATTACCAGTACAAGCATTAGAGAAAGCTTGCCCGAGTTGCAGCCCAGCCCTGGCGCTTAGTGTTGTTGCTGCTGTTATCTCTTCAATCCCAGCGTAGTCAATTCTGTGCTTATGGTTATTTGTGTGCGTGTGTGTGTGTGTCTGTGTGCTTGTATTATTAGCCGTAAGGCGAACGTTGAATTGGAACAAGATGGCGGCCACTTTGTTTACTCAAGTGCGCGCAGCGAGCTTTTGTCTTGAGTTCTTTTTCGTATTTGTATATTTTTGTTGTATTGCTTATACAAGTTCTTCCAATCGGAAATCAATCATTGTCGAAGCCTGAGCGAAGTAAATACTGCCTAAAATTCTTAGGCAATTTCTATAAATTATATAAACAGACAGGCTATTTAGCTGGTTTGCCTTGAGACAACGATCGCCTCACATCCCACAGTCCCCCACCCCCTGGCAGCCTTGTGTCATGTGTGTGATTTGAATAAAAATGTAAGCAATTTTTGAGGTCGCAAATATATAAAATGTATTCCAATGTCAAAAACTGTGTGTTTATTACGCGCACTTGTCACACTGTGCACTTGGCAAAGCAAATGTTTTAATGCTCAATTCTTTGTTTTACGCTCAATCAAAGTTCGTTCAACGTATTTTTGTTAACAGTTCAAAAAATAAACAAAATAAAACAAAAAGAAGGTAGAGCAATGCTCTTTTGTATTGCCAAAATAACAACATCATGATATTTCAATTTATGCATAATTTGAAAAAAAAAGAACTTCATCTGACATTTAGCATGTACACTGTACGAAAAATTACGTATACTTTTGTTTAACACATTTTTATTTTTTTTAATTTATTTGCCTTAACAATTTTATTAATTTTATTTTTGATTGCATAATTTTGCAGCTCGTAAGTTTCTATATATATTTTAGCTAAAAAAAAGAGATTTTTTCCACTCACTGCGGAGAAATCGCAAAACCTGCCACAAATTGAGCTCAAAAGAGAGCAAACAAAAAATACACTGTAAACAATATTTAGCGTCTAGCGTTTATTATCGTACCAAGCACTGAGCGAACACATAATAAACCAATTTGATGCTCCTATATATTTGTTTATGATTTCTTTTCACTAAAAAGAGAAGACAATTTGAAGCATTAGCGTACGTTTTGACTGACTGATACACAAGAAATATATGATAAAGAATTTTATATAAATTCAATTTTGTTATCGTTATTGTCGTTTGTACACTGAGCACAATTGTCGTTAAATACATATTTGTATATATTTTGGAAATATATATATATGTTTATACCATTGTTGAGGGCGTTTTGTTTGTTAACTGTTTGCAAATTGTTGAAAGAATTGCATTAAGGTTTTTGGGGCTACAATCAAACAGAGCTAATAAATCGAAACAAGTTTCAAATTTGATTTGATTTATTTACTTTTCTTATTCCGGCTCTGGGCCTCTCGAACCGGTGTGTGCAGCACAAGTAGCAAACAGTTGTATTTTATTTTCGGTTGCATTTGCGCCACCAGTGGATTATAATTATTTATATATATCTGTGCATATATAATCCCTGAAGCGCTGCATTTTTCTGGTCTTAATTTCGAGCTGCAGATTGAGAGCGTATTTGTATTTATGCAAGTGCACTCGCTGATATCTTGGCTAAAAACAAAATAAAAACTTCTTAAAAGTTGGCTTGAAATTACGTTTTTGGGCTTTTGCTGAAAATAAAATCAATATATCAAACAAGTTGAATAAAGGGACAAAAGTATTACATACATTTTTGTTGGCCTAAACGCAAAGAGATTTTTTGTCTGTTGCGTTTTATTATACAATATAAGAAAAACAAAAAACACAAAAACCTTGCCATATACAGGTACTAGGCCAGCCCTCACAATGTCTGTCCCTGTACGCTACTCTGCTGCCGCCGAATACGCCGTCGTTGATAGTGGTTTGGATAATACTCTAACCCAAGAAGAGCAATACCACCAACAACAACAGCAACAACAACAGGAGCAGCAGCAACAGCAACTGCAGCAACAACTCGAACAACAGCAGCAGCAGCAATACGAGCAATATCAGCAGGAATACGAGAGGGAACAGGAGGTTCTACTGTATTGCCAATTGCAGCAGCAGCTGGAGGAGGAGCAGCAGGCGCAGGCGTTGCGGCAGCAGCAGCAGCAGTTGATGCAGCAGAGGTCATCGATGTTCATGTCGTCATCGGGTATGCCAGCCCTTGATTTACCCAACAACAACGCCGCCACCATCAACAACAGCATTAGCAGCAGGAGCAACAACAACATGGATGCAACTAGCATCAATGCTATCCTGGTCGATGATGAACAACCATCAACATCGGCTCAGGCGGCGGCGGCGGCTATTTTGAGGGGCAAATCGGGCAATGGCATCGACGAGGATCACACAACAGAGATGCCAACTGATTGGATGAGGATTGCGGACGAGGGCCGGTATGGGACACCGGGTGCTGCTGGCTTGGAATATCAAAAGTACGAACAACAAACACTGGAAACGGAAGCTGGAGCAGCAGCTGGAGCTGGAGCTGGAGCTGAGCCAACAGCGCTTAAAAAACTCGAGGATCAATTGCATGCGCTCAGCTCGGATGAACTGTACGAGACCCTGAAGGAGTACGATGCACTGCAGGATAAATATCATACCGTGCTGCTACTGCCCAAGGAGTCGAGGGTGAGTTGAAGAATTTTTGTTGGTACATTTATATATTTATGGGGTTATATATATTTAGATATATATATATGTTTATAGCTATGCAGCTTAATTTTTTATAATGAGTACTAAAATCTTTAAAATAATTTCCAAAGATCTTTATGAAAAAAATTTTTTTTAACATTTTAACGTCCAATTCTATAAAAAAATTTTAAATATGTTTTTCAGCAATTTAAAATTTGAAACGGAATGAACTCAAGGTTTATAATCTATGTTTTTGGTTTTTCATTTAATCATAACTTAGGTAAACATTTATTGGAAATGATATTTTATATTAAACAAATACACAGCACAGGAAAAAGGAGGAAAACATTTATATGGGCGCAAATTAAAATTTTAGTCAATTCCTGTTTTACTAAGTTTGGAGATAAACTTGTTTTTTATTTAATGCAAAAAATAGTTTGTTCACATAGAACTAGGCTGTAGCTATAGTTTAAAAGTGTAGAGTATTAAGTATAGTGAACCCTAGTGTAATCTTCTTATTTGTTGGCCGTTTACAGCGCGAGGTGACCGCCGGCGGACGCGATGGCTCGGCGTATGTGCTACGCTGTCTGAAGATGTGGTACGAGCTGCCATCGGATGTGCTGTTCTCGGCGATGAGCCTGGTGGATCGCTTCCTGGATCGCATGGCTGTCAAGCCGAAGCATATGGCCTGCATGAGCGTTGCCTCCTTCCATTTGGCCATCAAGCAACTGGACCTGAAGCCCATACCTGCCGACGATCTGGTTACAATATCTCAGGTATGTGTAACACACGCGCACAACCATCAGGAATAATGGTTTAATTATCTATTATTGTATGTATTGAACAGTGTGGTTGTACCGCTGGCGATCTGGAACGCATGGCCGGTGTTATTGGCAACAAACTGGGCGTCCAGATGGGACATGCTCCGATTACATCCGTTAGCTACCTGCGCATCTATTACGCACTCTTCCGCAATTTGGCGAAGGAGATTGGCGGTGATTTCTTCAAATTCTATCAGCAGCTGATCAAACTCGAAGAGCTGGAGAATCGCTTGGAGATCCTGCTGTGCGATGTGAAGACGACGGTCATAACGCCAGCGACATTGGCTCTAGTGCTGATCTGTCTGCATCTGGATTTCCATATTAAGGAGTCGTACACTCGTGGCAGTCCCGAGTTGAAGCATGTCTTTGAGTATATACTCTTCCTGCAGCAATACATGAGGGTGAGTTCAATGCAAAATTACGAATATAAACTTGTATTTATATAATAATCTGTTGAAATTGTGTTTTTACAGATTCAGGATCGCGTTTTCACCTGCGGTTTTAGCATTGTCTCGGGCATTCTGTCACATTATAATGGCCAGAACAAGGCGCCCTACAAGCAGCGGCTTGTCTGGAAACTCTCCAGTCGCACGCTGCGCGTTCTGCGCCCGATCAATCGCTTCTCATCGGATCTGCCCACCATCGAGGAGGGTATATCGAATGCCCTGGATGATGGCCTGCGCTCTAGGTAAGTTTGTGCATAAGAAATAAGAATATTTAGATAAATGGAAACTTGTTGGGTTGTTACAGATTGGAGAAGGTGTTAGGTCGTGTTTCCTAGATGAAAGACAAAACAAACATTTGAGTTTCTAGAACATTTCTTTTGTTTAGACAAAAGTGCGAGGGTCCGTTATTTATTTTTAGCACTATTATGTCGACGCTTTAGACTAATTTGTATGTAGGCGAGTGTACCGGGCTGTCGAGTTTGGCGTAAACAAGTTTTTAGAATTGACGCGATTTTATTATCACAACAACAGCTAGCGATCAACAGCGAACAACAACAAGACGCATAGAAAATCATGAGACCCAGCGGCTGGTTTTGCCTGCCTAACGCGAAGCATTTGCCAAAAGTGGTCCGACCACAGCAAAAACAACAACATCTACTGTTAGGCAGCCAGACATATGCACATGAATATGTATGTGCTCATATATACCTACATATATGACAATTTATATATATATATATTTATATTGCTTTGTTTTGTCGCGCTGTGTGCGTTCGTGTTTTTTTTTCGACAATCTTATCAGAGTGTCCCGCAGCACACACGTCCACACAGCAGGGTGGAGTGTGTGTACACACACACCCACACATTAAAGAATAGCACGAGGGTCGCCGCAATAGTTATTTAGAGAAATTATGAAATTCACCTCAAGTGCCGCGTACGTGCGTCAATTGTGCTGCTGCGTGGGCTGCGCTGTCTTTTCCATCACTATGATTATCATATTTTTTCGTACATATAGTTTCAATATCATTGCAAGACCTTGACACCAACGCCCTAATATTCTAGCTAAGGGGGATATAAAAAAAGAATACAAGGCAAAGTGTACATACAATAAAGGTGGAGGGCTGTTTCTCTATTTTAATTGTTTAACAAAAACAATGTCCGCTTAAAAAATATGTTGTTTTTTTCCATATTTACTTTTTATATGCTCCTTTAAAAAAGGTGTTTGGTCGCTTTAGAGATAGATTTTGACTCAAAAAGAAAGCTTTTGAACAAATAAAAAGTTTCGTTGTACAAAAAAGGTAATTTTTGTGCATAAAAAAACGTTCAAAAAGGAGTGTTATTGTACTAAAAAAAAAGCAGATTTTGTGCAAAAAGAATGTTTGGTAAAAAACAACAAAAAATTTACGGTTTTTATATATGAAAAATAGCTTAATAAAATAATGTTAATAATGGCAGTTATTGACATTATTAATGCAACTGAATCTTGTACTATGAAATGGAAGAAAGATTTATTAAATTTATATATAATTTTTGTTTAAAAAATGCAAATATAAGAATTACTTATTCCGATTTTTAAGTGTTTTCCTCTAAAGCGAAAAAAAATGCCAAAATGTTTATATTTGGCCTTACGCACATAATATATATTTTTAATGATCTTTCCATTTGAACTTGGCATTGGGCGCTTGCCTTAAACTTTGGTATGTGAAGAGCAAACTACGCCAAACCAAAAATCAGAAGCAATAAATATATGCATATGTGTATATATTTTCATCAGTTTTTGGCAAGGGTATTAAAATTTCAATACAATCACAAAACGTTGTTTCTTCTTAGCTTTGTTTTTTTCTAATTAGATGGCCTTGTGTTGTTTTCTTATCTGATGAGTTGGTGTATATACATTTATATTTAGTGTTTTACTTTTTGTTTTTGCAAATTAGTCATAAACCCGTTGAGTTCAATGCACCCAACGATCGACTTGCGCATTGCGACGATTATTGCACCTGAGCAAAGGTTTATTTGAAAGCAAATATCAGCTGATCAGGTTGATAGCAATAGCCTTCAACTTGAGTTTGCACCATTGTGCAATGATAATGATATAATGCTTTACCTAATGAGTTGTATTATTCTGTTTCTTTCTAGAACCGAGAGTATTAGCTCCGAGGAGGAGGAGGACTGGCCAACTTCAGCCATTATTCCAATTTTCGAACAATGTTAGTAGCACCCAGCAGCAAGTAAGCAGCAACCAAGCAAAGCAGCCCCCAAAATCAAGGACAACAATTGGGTGGGGCAAGATTGAAGCAGCAGCAGGAGCAGCAGCGAGGGCAGCAGCTGCAGCAACGGGCAGGAATCATCTATGCGCACACACACCCACAACCAACAACAGCAACAAAGGCAGCGGCAGCAAATTGTGGCAGCAGTTGAGTTCTATTGGCGAACACCTAAAAACATCGAGACATATCTAGAACAACAACAACACCAATAACAACTGACTAACTGCTACACACAATTTGTAAGCACTAGCGCGTGTGCGTGTGTGTGTGTGTGCGCAATAGGTGTGCGTGTGTGTATATATTGCTAAAAAACAAACAAAAAATGATGCATCATAATTCGTTTCGCATATGCATATATACCTATATATATGTATATACATATATATATATTATTTACGCTGGTTCTACCATTTAAGAAACTATTGAAAAATGCGAGGTCAGCCAGACCGAAAGCCAGACCGATGTTGATGTCAAACACGTTTACATTAGGCGGACAGGCTAAATAATTTTTCGATTTATTTGCGGCAAGACAAAAAATACGTTAAAAAAGCAAAGAAAAAATCACAAAAAAAAATTATAAATACCATATAGAAATGAATGCTGCGGACCATCATACAAAAGATTGATGTCGTTCCGGACCATTTTTTCTTTTGAGATCGGTGAAAGAATTACGATGTGAAAATTGATAACGAACCCCCTCCAAAAAAAAAGGAAAAGAAAAACACAGGAACACGGAATGGAACAGCAATTTATGGTCAGTTAGCGCTTGGAAAAAAACTAAACAAAATGCAAAAAAAAAAACAAAAAAATATCTTATACCCGCCCCCATTTCAAATTAGTTTAAATAACTTTTTGTTCTCCATGTTTGTTTTGTAAAACATTTAAAAAAAAACACTGGACCCAAAAACAGAAAAAACGAGAAAAAAAACAACAAAAATCTAAAAAAGTACAAAAATTCATTATATTATATTATAGACAGACTATTAAAAGATAAGTTAAATGTTCAAAAAGGAAAAAACACCAAGAAAACATCAAGTTTATCAATCATTTTTGGCCGCGCTCAGAATTCAAGAACCTATAACTAAGAAATCGTAACAATAACAGTAATAATTATATTAAAAAAAACAACAAAAACCCAATATGTAGTTGTGTGTGTAGTTATAAAATTTTTCTGCTCTATATAACAAAAAAGAAAATCTTCAAAGCGACATTTTTTTGCAGCATTTCAGTTCGCTGTCATAAACGCTAAATGGAAAGAAAACAAAACATTCATGAATATTTCGAGCTAAGTGAATTTGTTATTATTTGTTTAACAACGACAAACAACACGATCTTTTGGGACATTGTCCAACCCCCTCCGTTCTGTGGGTGTGGGGTCACGGCGTTGCCTGTATGAAATGTATTTAGAACAATGCAAATACAACAGTGATCAATTTTATATAGTATGCATATTATTTTTAAAGTATGCGTATTTATAAACACGTTTCACTTTCTTTTTTGTTATATAATTTAATACCTATTTAATTTATTTAAAAACAAAACTTGTAAAAACATTTAAAAAAAAACAAAAACAAAAAACTGAAACAAAACAAAAAGCATTCATATGTTGTACTAAATATACGATAGATATTATATAATAACAATCCCCCCATAGCTTATTGCTAAAACAACCAGCAAAAAAAAACAAGAAAACAAATAGAGAATCAACAACAAAATCAAACCGCAGCAACTATCTAACAATATGTTTTTATCAATTGAAGCGCGGCGCTCAGATTCAAAAAAATTATGATGCATTATATATAGCAAAGTATATATATATACACGTCAAAGAACCTAAGCTCTTCAGAAAGAGCTATAAACAGAAAAGAAGAAGATAACAACTTGTGCAAGAACTACCCGCAGAATGACAAACAATTTTAAGTTTCTTAAATTCTATTTAAATTCTTTTAAAAATGCAAATGCATAATCGAAAATCTTTCGATTCGAACATTTTGTTTTTTCTGTAAATTTGAATAAATGCGCGTGTCACTGTGCACAGTGGCATACACTTTCTGATGAATATTTGCAAAACAAATCCAAATGTTTTATTTACCTTTGTTCGGTGTGTGTATGTGTGCAGCAATAGCCGTAACTCCAACCAGACTTAGAAGATGCCCCGTGGAAAAACCCACTGCCCACAGATGCGAGTACAAATGTGAGTACATTCTCTCAAAAGAAAACAAAAACAAAACAGAAAGAAAAATCTTACCAAACCAAGTCGCACTCAGCACACTCTGCAAACGTAAATAAAACAATTTGCTGATCAATTTTGCTATTTTAAAAAAATGTGCAATAGTTTAAAAAATTTCTGCAAAATTTCTTTAAAACAAAAAACTTTCAACCATGGCAATACTCATGTTTCCTTTTTTGAAGCTAAAAAGAAATGATAACTATTTTTAATATTTAAGCAAAAGAGGAGAAAATTGTGTGTTCATTGTCAGGCTGCAAAAACGATTTTTAATCTTAGTCTAACTTTTAATAATGGCAAAGTGACAAATAAACAAGACAAACTAAGAAAAAACTAACTACACAAAGAAAAAAGAAGTAGACTTAAGAATTTCTACAAATGCCGAACAAATAAATGCCGTCAACGCGTTTAATTTGACATTAATTGTAATGTATTTTAAAACTAGCAAATTTTACATGTATTTAGCGCGGAGTTAGTTAAATATTTGCAAGGAGAGCTACAAAACAACAAATGGGAAAAAAAACGAATCACATACAAAACAAATCTAAAATTAGTGTTATAAAATATCTTTCATTTACTAGTACAAATAAGAACAACAATCGTACTACGTTTTTGGGCATAATTTAGTTATATTCTAATGACTGTTTTTAAATTTCAGATTAATTTATATGTTGAAAACATACACAAAAAAGTATTGTACACTTCAAGTTTTCTGTAGTTTTGATTTAAAATTGAAACTTATGAAGAAAAACAAAAAAAAACTCATTTTGTAAATTAACTATCATTCATTTTATAATTTATTCGTATTTCAAGCTGTATTTAGATTTAAAAATGATTCGTGGAAAGCAAATGAACAATTAAGATAATTGAAGATTGTGTAAAAATATGGTTAGAGCTGTAAAAGAACAACAAAAACTCGTGATTTCATTCATTGTATACACAACAAATAAATGAAAAAAAGTATTATTAAATGGTAAATGAATGTTGCTTTGAATTTAACTTTTGTTCCTATAACATCAACAATGGAATTGATAAATTTTTAAATCGATGTTACAGATTTTAGATATGTTATCGATAACACAATTGCCAGTGCTCTAAATGGCAGTGTTAGTAAATGGAACATCACAGAGTTGCATCAAAATATATCGATAGCTCACATGCAGTGTTTTTGCCTAGTGCTGGCAACGCCATGACACATAACCTTCCTTTTCTAAATAATTTTTGTGCTGTGTACACGTGTTCTCCACAATGGCACCCGTCGAAAAAGCTAAAAAGGTCGCCAAATCGGCCAAAAAGGGCAAGAAGCACCCTCTGAATTCATACCTCAAGGGTGGCGTTCTGCGTTACTCCAAAGCCCAGGTAAAAACTCAATGAAACACATTCAAAACGTGTGCTGGCAAAGTTTGGCATTTGCTGAGACGCCTCGCCGTGCTGTTTAAAGTGTGTGTCGCGTGTGAGTGTGTGTGTGTGCGGAAATCTGGCTGATCGTGTCATTTTTTTGATTTACAGATGTACAAGCGCCGTGCGCTGTACCGCCTGAAGGACACGAAGCACCCCGTCGTGCAGAAGGAGAAGGTGCCCATCAAGAAGGTCAAGAAGATCGGTGGCCCCAAGAACGGTGGTGAGCGTACCGTTTACCTGCGCAAGCCAAAGGCCAACTATCCAACCAAGACGTTCGTCAAGAAGCGTCCCGGCAAGGCCAACTTCAGCGAGCACAAGCGCAACACGCGCCGCAACCTGCAGCCCGGCACTGTGCTCATCCTGTTGGCTGGCCGTCATCAGGGCAAGCGTGTTGTTCTGTTGAAGACACTCGCCTCTGGCCTGCTCCTGGTCACCGGTCCGTTCGTTCTCAACTCGTGCCCGCTGCGTCGCGTTTCGCAGCGCTATGTGATTGGCACATCGTCGCGCGTGGATTTGGGTGCTTTCCAAGTGCCCGAGCATTTGAACGACGCCTACTTCCGTCGGCTGAAGGCCAAGAAGCAGAAGAAGTCGGGCGAGGCCGACATCTTTGCGGCCAAGAAGGAGCGCTTTGTGCCCAACGAGCAGCGCAAGAAGGACCAGAAGGAGATCGACAGCGCACTGCTGAAGGTCATCCAGGCCCATCCCGAGGGTAAATTCTTCAAGAAGTACTTGCAGAACATGTTTGCCTTGCACTCGTCCCAATACCCACATCGTCTGCGCTTCTAAGCTTCACTTTAAGGATTTTTAAATACTTTGTACAAGCCCGCTGATTACAAACAATTTGTATAAAACAGAAAATAAACAATAACAAAATCGGAATCATGTGTCGAGGTATGAGGAAACTAAATGCGTGTTGTCTCTTCAATTATTTTGCAGACTCCTCTGCCTCTTCTTCTTCTTCATCTTCTTCTGCCTCAGTGGTCGGCTTGACGAACGGGGGAATCTTGAACTGCAGGTTAAGTGCGGTGATGAATTTGCGCCTGCCATGTATGTACCAGATCATCTCGCGATACGTGCCGGGCAGCACCTCATCCACAATCCTGTCCGCCTCGTAGGTGAGGTAGAAGATATTGGTGGTCGTGTTCACGCCGGACTTCGCATGCCAATTCTGCGCGACGGTCATCAGCTGCATGACGTTGTACGCCGTGTAGACCACATAGGCGGTCATCTGCAGGAAGGCGGTGACCTTCACGGGCTGCATGAAGCTAATATCCGATATGCACCTCAGGACGGGCATGCCCCTCATATAGATGCTGGCCGTAATGAAGCTCAGCTCGACGGCCTGGCGCATCAGATAGCCCCCGAATACGGTGTTCTGGGCATTGCGATTCTCGGGGAAGGGGTTTATTATTGTGGTGCGCTGGCTGTCCTCCATCCAGCGGCACTTGGCCGGCAGCAATCGTTTGTTCAGCTGGGCGCTATTCTTGGCCGTCGTTTGCTGGAGCACCTGGTACATGATCGCCTGCTCGTGCTCCAGCGGTGGCGATGTGAACACACTCTTTGACATTTCGGTTCTGCGCTTCGTCTGGCGCAATGCGGCCTCCTCCCAGTAGCGCTGCTCCCGCTCGTTGGCGGGCTTTATGGGATTGACAGGCGCCGAACCCGTATTGTTGGCATTCCGTGCGACCATCAGAAAGAAGGCCTTGGTCACGTTCAGATACTGGCCATCCAACAGCTGGCGGAAGTAGATCGTCATTTCCATGGAGGTGCGTCCGCACCAGGACACAAAGCCGCTCAGCTCGATGTCCTTGTTTATCTGCAGCTCCCGAATATTTGAGAAGTCCACACGATCCACCAGCAACGTGACAAACGTATACGGAGTGTTCACATCCTCGGGCAGATCCGCGAACTTGACATGGCGATGGCATAACCACACTGCCAAGTGTCACGAGTCTCTATTAGAGATTCCGCCAAATACCCATCCCTGCTCACCTGCAATCATGTCCATGTCCTCCATTAGACGCCCCATTCGCACTCTGCCCATGTGATTGATATAGCGCTCCCGGATCTGTTCACCCTCGCTCAGCGGCAGCGTGACCGTCGAATAGGAATCCTGCATGCTGCGCGGCAGCAGGTCCTCCGCCTTGGGCTGATATTTGAGCAGATGTTCGCGAGTTTTTGGCACAATATGATAGCCGATTTCCACGCCCGTACGCTGACGTATCTTGGCCATAACTGCAAGTGGGCATTGTACGTAATCTTTGATAGAACTCTGCGTTGTTTTTGCTTCTCACCCTCGGCCATGGTGCCGGAATAATGATCCTTCGATTGCTCCTTGAGGAACTCGCCCATCTCATAGTTTCTAACTGTCGCAACGGACAAGCGAAGACAGGCTCGAACACTGCAAATCTTTTCATTAGTTTCCACCAGCCATGTGGCAGAGCCCTCTGCTCCTTACCTGCACAATTGCTGCCATCTGCCCTGGGTTAAAATCGTGACACCTCGCATACGTTGCATTATTTTTGGAAAAGTTTTCAACTTAAAATTTAAAGGTTTAAACAATAGAGGCCGCGTAAAAGGAACAAAAAAAAAGAAAGAAAATGAAACTATTTGCCCGGAGCACTAGACAAAGGTTGCCTCATGAATCCATAGCTGAGCGGAATCTTTGATCTTATATAAAAACTGTGATTGGTTGTATTCACGCTTAGAACCAACATTCACAAAATGCAGATTTGAATTCAACCCAATTTCAAATAAAAACCATTAAAAACATATCGTTTTCGGTTTATTTTCAAATTAGAAAGCAGAATAGCACAGATTCTAGAAGAATGACAGAATATTTTCCAGCGAATACAAATTTCGCTGGAATATCTTTGAATCCTTTTTAAAAGATTATTATTAGTATAATTTTGTTTTTATCAAAGTGTAGGATTTAGTTATAAACTATCAACTGTTAACCTAACTGTTGTTTGGCAGTTTCGAGACAATCTTGGGTGCATAATTAAACACACAGTCCCGGGTACGAACACAGCTGAAAACCATGGTAAATAGTCATCTCACTCAGTTAGCAAATCTCTTGTCTATTAGTTTGAAGACTAGAAAATGAGAATTATCATTTTTATTATAGCAGAAAACAGCGAACAAGTCTATGTACGTGTAATACAGTGAAAACTGTCAATATTGACCGCTTAATCTAACAAAACGTTATGGATGCTGTAATTTATATTAATTAAATGATGTGCTTTGACTCAAACTAAACGTCTTTTGAACTACATAAATTAAACATTTCTAAGTTAAATGGGATTAGTTACGATTTGAGTTAGATATTTATTATTCAGTGGTCGCCAGAAGTTGAAACTTATAGCAATTGGATTCTTAATTTGTGATGCATAATACGTTTTAAATCTATAATTTGTATTTCTGAGACTCTTTTTCTTGTTTTTTATATATTGTTTATTCTGAGAAAGCATGTATAGTTAAAAGAAATAACAGGCTAAAAAGAGGAACTCTGCAGATTACAATTTTTAATAGATTATATTTACATACAATATACAGATAATTAACAAACATAAAAGTGTTGGCTACAATCTTTAACAAATTTAAAAAATGTAATTACAAAAATCAATAATGCATCAGGTAAAATTTTAAAAAATTATTTTCTTGGTTACTATAGTTAATTTTATCACGGCTCAAACGTTAGAATTCGTATATATTCACTTTATGCATAAACAAATATCGGGCTTATAAAACAGATTTTTTTTGGAAATTGGTATTATTTCCGGAAGCAAAGCTTTCTATTTTACGACCACTATAGGTTTTCTTATTTTAACTATGTGTTATAAGGGTAGTTAAGATTTAAGCTGTGGTATATACTCAATATTTCGTTGGTTTCGCAAAATCAAAGAGTAGTGGATTAAAGTTCGGACAACTTTCACAGTTTGTATTGCATGTCTATTGCCAGAGGAGCACCTTTTTATCATAGCCTCTCATATGAAATTATCATAGTGCGTTCAGGTTCCTCAATTTATGTTTTCTTCAGACCCATGCTATATTCGAACTTGCGGCGACCCTGAATGTACCACATGGTCTCGTGGTAGGAGCGTGGCAGCACTTCGGTCACGGTGTGCGGCGCCGCAAAGGTGTAGTAAAAGGTGTTGGTGGTCACCTGGTTGCCAGTGTGCGTGTCCAGCACCTCGGCCACTGTCATGATCTGCACATAGTTCAGTTTCGTGTAGACCACATAGGCCGTCATCTTAATGAACGAATCGACGCTCACGGGCTTCTCGAAGCTGATATCGGATATGTGCTCCAGCCTGGGTCGTGTCTTGCAGTAGAGCACAGCGGCCGCCCAGCTAATCTCCAGCGCGCTGCGCATGAGGAAGCCGCCAAAGACGCGATTGTGATGATTCCGATGCTCGGGGAACGATGGTATGGTGCTCATTTGAAACGAGTCCGACATCCAGCGGCAGTTGGGCGGCAAAATGCGCTTGTTCAGCTCCATGGTGTCGTTGGGCGTGGTGCGCTTGTACAGCTCGTACATGAGTGTTTGCTCCGGATCGTTTGGCTCCACCTTGAAGATGGACTGTGCGCAGACCAATTGACGCTCTCGCTTGCGATCCTTGCCGCCCGCTAGAATCACCGACTCCTCCTCGTTCGCTGGCTGTATGGGATTCACGGGCGCCGCAGACGTATTGGTGGCATTACGTGCGGCCATGAGGAAGAGCGCCCGTGTTAGCTTCTTGTAGCTGCCATTTTGCATCTGCTCAAGCCACACAACCACCTCCATGGAGCTGGTGCCCACCCACGAAACGTGGCCGGAGAGGCGTATATCCTCGGTACCGGAGGCCAGCGTATTAGTGAAGTCAATGCGATCCACGAGTATGGTCACGAAGGTGTACGGCAAATGCACATCTGCCGGAAGTTGGGGCACCACCAAATGCTTGTGGCAGCACCAGGCTGCAAGTATTACATAATTGAATCGAATTTTGAGCAAGTTTTATATAGCAAAAAGCAGACCAGCAAACATGTCCATATCCTCCAGCAGTCGGCCCATGCGCACATTGCCCAAAAAGGTGACATACTTGTCCTGCAGCGTGCGATCTGTGCTGAGTGGTATTATGGCCGAGGTAAATGAATCCTGCATAGCGCGCGCTGGTAGGTCTTCCAGCTTGGGCTGATATTTGAGCAGATGCTCTCGGGACTTGGGCAGTGGCTGATAGCCCGGCTCCAGGCCCAGACGCTGCATCATCTGTTCCTTGACTGTGGGGAGTGTGGACTTAGTAAATTGTATATATCTATATCTATCTACATATATATACTATAGGAGCTAGGACTTGAATTTTGGATTTTTAAGTTCCTTTCAGGTTCAACTTTTTTCGGACATCGATACATATCGATTTTTTGAGCATACCTTAGAGATCATAAGACCTAGAGGCAACAAATTTGGCATGTAATTTCGCTTATAATATTCATAGATCAAGTACATTTCATATTTTGGGACACCGCTTCAAGTTGCTCCAAAAGTTAAAAATAAATAAATAAATTTGTATAGGTATAACCTTTGCGCTTGGTTTGTACACACATTTGGATGCCATATATAAACACAACAAGTGTCATAAACATCGGACAATAAACACCGAAGTTATTCGGATTTGCATTTTCCACATTGTGGGGCTGAGTGAAGAAGCACAGCAAAGTGTTTGTCTGTATGTCCGTGTGTGTGTGTGTGTACATGATTCTGTTGTGTAGCGTGGATGTTCGGCTCAGAGTTGAGCATAGGGTATTCACCCGTCACGTAATCCCGACTAGAGCACTCCTGGTTTGGGTCGACTTACTCTCAGCCATGGTGCCGGAATCGTTGGGCACGGCGGACTGCTTGATGTGCGTGGGCGGCGCATATTGGCGACTGTGCAGGTAAAATATTATTAATAATTATACATACTCTATGATAGCTGTTACCTGTGCATTTTACAACTTACATGCTTAAAATTGATGCCAGGGGCACGACCTTTTTTGCTGAGCACAATTTATTAGTTGCCGCCTTGCCAAATCCACCATTAATCAGGCCTAAGCACTTTTGTGCTGCCGCTAAAGAACGCAACATTTTGATTATTGTTAAAAATAAATTCCACAAATGGCGTTGTTAGTTTTCCAAATTATTTCGCTTGACCCAAAACCTGAGATAGTCGCGCTGTTATGTACACACATCCAATACATGTGTATTTTAAAGTGTGTACATATTGACGAACAGCTGATTTTTGGCTGCGCACAGTGGTCTAATGCTACATGTAAATAGCCTCAAATGATGGGCAGCTCAAAATTGTTTTCCACTTGTTTTTTGTTTTTTGCTTGCCATTTGTATTTTATCTTATCTGCATTGTTAGCATACAAGTGCTTACATTTATCTTCGTCACTTGCGTGTAATTAATTCACGCGCTTACAGCTTTTTTAGATTACAGTTGTATTGACTTCATTGTTATTAGCGGCGTTTAGTGACGTCACGACGGCGTTAATTAGCGTACTAATTCAATTCGATTGGGAATGCCCGATTAATATAACACATTAACAGGTCTTGATTGGAAAATAAATCAATTATATACAATACCCAAGTATATCAATATACTAGCATCTGTATTGATGAGCTAAAACTGACACAAAAATATATTTTGAAGATCAATCGAAGATTGCTCGAGTCTCCACGTTCTTTAACCGCTGTGTTGACTCGTTATTTCACTTTCTCTCCCTCTCCCTCTCTTTACTCAAGCAAATCAAGCAGGTCAGTTTGGCAAACAGCAGAGAGAACCAAACTACTTTAGTTCTCTCTGAGTTCTCTCTGTGCCCGCCATAAAACCAACTATGTTAACAGAGGGCGCTCTGAATTCCGCTCTTGTACTTTAGTTCTCTCTGGGCAAACAGTAACCCCTCTCTATGTGAACTACGATCCAGTGTTCTTAAGTTCAACATAAGCAATACATTTCAAGCGTTTTTCTGCATTTTGATTTTTCATAATAATAATTTATTGCACGGGTATACGCAACGTTATTGATTGTTTAAGAACTACTTTTAATATAAAATAATAAAAGGTTCTTCGAAGTGCCGCAGATTAAACATATAAATATCAGATCTGCGGTATATATTTCCACGATCGTGATATACCTAGTTGTCTGATGTTATGTGTCATCCATATACACGAAGCTCAACCAAGCTCATAACTGCTGGATTTGTATTCCATTTTAAGCGACAGTTCTATGAAAGCTATATTATGGAATCCGATTCGATTCGGCCTAGTGTCAAAAACGGATCCACGCCAAGTTAGTTTTTAGATTAAGAGACTATTGTACATTAAGGTAATGATAAATTTTAACATTAAAGTTCACTTTATGTATTCCACTGTTAACTTCTTTATTTCAATGTGAAAGTATTCATATGTATTCAAGTTTATAAATGTACAAGTTATATATATATATATATATATATATATATACTGATAATTTCATGTGCAACATTAGAGATTCAATTCTTTAAGCGCAAAGTTCAAAACCATTGACAATAACCCGGCATCCTCCAGCTCCAGAATCTGCTGGCGTAAGTTGTCCACGGGTTTCGAAGTTATGAGCTGTTAACACAAATAAGAATTAGTTTAAATATCAGCAGACAATATACTCAACTTACCTTCTTGATCTTTTCGCGCTGCTCTGCGCTCTGGCAGAAAATAAGCACCGTGGCAGCCATATGTGGACGATGGATGAGCACACAAAGCTCGGCGAATTGAAAGAGATTGAGTGCATGGACCACGGGGCAGCCCTGCAGGCGCAGCAACGTTTTTTGCAAACGCTCCTCTAGACCAATGGAGCGCGTTTGCACCGCATTCTTTAGTGGATGGGAGAGCACACAATCCCACGCCAAGGCTAGACCATCCAGATGCAGCAGCTGCGGTTTGCAGCTCAGAACATCCACCAATGCGTTCAACTCGCGCACCATATTAAAGAAAACCATGCGCTTCAGTATGCCATTCCAGATCTTCGGCAAGTGAATATTGAAGCCAAGACAAATGTCAGCCATTACCTCCAGCGAGAGTGGATTCTGTGCATTGCGCTGCCAGATCATCTTCAGTATGCTAATCTTATCGCAGTTATCATCGGCAAACTTCTCAATGTTGGAGTTGTAGCCGAGCGCCTTCAGCTCATGGACACACTTGATGGTGATGAACTGGCGTTGGCTGATGGTGTTGCTGAAGGAATTGCTGCCATCATTAAGTTTGGAATAGCACTCGTACATCTGCAGCTGCGTGGAGGTGTTCACGGAGCTGCAAAGGAAGGGAAAATATATCCATAAAATATCAATAAAAACTCTCTTAGCTTCTGGCTTACCCGCCCTTAAAGATTAGGCCCACCAGGAACTGCACCGCCTCCGACTTCGGCCAGCTGCTGAGTATATAAAATGCGCGCACGACATTCTCGCTGGCATTGCCGGATTCATCGCTGCTGCCATTCTCCGGCCAATTCTGATCTTCGAGAAAGGTCTCCTCCAAGATGGTGCCATCGCTGGTCTCCATTGTGACTGACAGCCACTTCTGCAGCAGCTTAAACTGTATGGCATCCAGGCTTAGCTCGTGCAGCGCACAAATCTCCTTGACCAGCGCATTAATGTCCACCTTGCTGGACTTGAGTATCAGTTCGTGATGGTACAGACAATGTATGAGCTCTGTGGGATGCTCGACCAGACACAGCAGTTTCTCATCGGTCATGCCGTAAACGTAGAGCAAATGCTGAGTCTTCTGTATGGGATATCTGCGCTTGATCTTGGCCAACTGATCCTGGCACTTGGGATCGTTGGACAGCGTGTCATGCTCCTTGGCATATTTCCAGCACTCATAGGAAGCCTCCACCTGATCGGCACCTTCAGGCGCATAGCCGGCGACAAAGTACAAGATGAGGAAGACCTTGCTGGGACTGTGCACGTTCTTGACCAGGCGAAGTATCTAAAATTTTGACGATAATCAAATTAATTTGATTTAAAGCTTAATGTAATTGACTTTAATTTCACACCGATTTAAGGAATGCATTATTGGTTGGATGCAAGCTCCAGGACTCTGAATCATTCTTCGATTTGTACTCGGCAATGGAGTTCTTGACGGCTGCCATGCAAAAGTAGTCACAATTTTGTGAAATATCCTTGGAATTCTTGAGCGCAGTGCACATAAGTATAAGCGGGAACCAGCTCTGACAATTGTCCACGTTCAGCTCGCTGTCTGCAGGGGAAATTTAATAGATAAAGAAATGAATAATATTTCTATAAAGTTCCATTCCACAACCACCCACCGAGAATATCTTTTAGCGGCTTCTCCACAATGGGCTTGAAAGGCAGACGATAGCGCGCGATCTTGGGCAGTACGCCGTTCTCTTTTTGCGACTGCAGCCAAGTGTCCGTCTCCAGTTGACCGGCCCGATTGCGTCGACGTGTTATCATTTTGTGACGCAGGAAATGCAAAATATTTATCCAGGTTTCCATCTGTTTCGGCGCTGCATCAAAGAACATGAGTATCTCGATGACACACAGATACAGTTCATAGAAGTAGATGTTGATCTCGTCAATGAACTGCTTCAGCTTGGAGGTGAACAGCTCCACATTCTTGATCTCATTTATGTACGGCTGGCACATATCGCGAATCTCTCGCACGGTGCTCAGCATGACCAGTTCCTCGTCACCAAACGTATCGGTCTTGATATCATAGCGCAGCTCCTGCGCATTCAATATGCTCAGTATTTGTGTAATGAGCATCTTTTGATAGTCCAAACCAAAGTCGGCGCTTATGCGCTCCAGCAGCTGGACATTGAGACGCTTATTGTGGAATTCCTTGAGCAGTTGATCAATGTTATCCATTTCGGCATTGAATTTGCCCTTAATGCTGGGATCCTGCTGACAAAACTCCAAATAGTAATACAGCTTGTTGCGTCTGGCAAGAGGAGGGCGGTTTATTTAATGTAAACAGATCAAAATTTAGATTCTACGATTTCTACTCACTTGGCACGCAAAACTTGCACAGAATCCATTTCATCTATGTGCTCATTGTACATGGCGGAGAGAGTTAGAAAATGTATTTTCTGCTGATCCGTTTTCACCTCCATGGAGAGTTTATCCAGTAGGGCGCGCGACTCCCCGTCCGCTATCAGCATGGTAAAGAGCTCTGAAAAAGAAAGCTTATTAGAGCAATGAGACAACAGGAGCTTAAGAAAGTTACCTATTAGATTGGCCTCCTTGTTGTTCATGGCATTGCGCAGTATGCGACGCAATTGCAGCGTAATGAAGCCCTCATTGATAATCTTTTTGCTGGGATTTTGTTTCTGATACTCCAGTAGATATATTGACATTATATACCAGACATCATGCTCCTTGGCTTTGGCTAAATGCTCCAGCGATAAAAAGAAGTCGGCGCGAGCACCATCAATATCCGCCTTGACATTTTCCGGCAGCAGCTGCCGCAGTTGCAGCAAAAACGAATTAATTGGCTCAATCTCAATGATCATGAGGAGAAGCGTGCGCGCCAAAAACTTGACTATGGGCAGACTGCCGCTTATGCGTTTCTGTAGAGTATATATATTTAAATAGGCTTAAGTCTTATTTGCAGTAAGGCTACCTTCAGCTGCGGCTGCTGCTGTGGTTGCACATCGACTTCATCGAACATGGACACGGAGTAGCGTTTCTTGGGCGTTGGCTCCACATTCAATTTCTCCGCAATGGAATTGTTTAGAGTCATGGAGAAATTGAGCGTCGTCTCGCCCAGGGCAATGGGCACACCATCCAAAGCGCGGCATATTTGGTCATTAACACTCTGCTCCTTGCCCAGATAGTGCGTCTCTATGGCATCCAACGGATAGTGTATTACTGCGACGCGCACGTACTTAATCAACTCGTTGAGATCGCGCTGACGACTGCGCTCGTTCAACAGCGCCTCGGTCAGCAGCCCGTAGGCCAGCGGGAAAGTCAGCGGATCACTCTCGTTCAGCAGCTGCAGCGAGGAAGGCGTGTCTGTTGAGGGAGGCGAAAAAGGTAATTAGATTAGATGCGTTTTTTAAGTTAACATAACAGCAATTTTCTTTTCTTTTAATTTTTATAGCCTGAACCCGTTAAAAATGGGTAAAAAGGATATAATGGTTTTGTGCAAATATATGTAACAGGCAGAAGGAAGTATCTCAGACCCCATAAAATATATATGTTTTTGATCAGGACGACGAGTTAATCGATTTAGCCATCGTTCTTGGAAACTACAAAACCGTGAGACTCTAATACAATACACTATCCGAATTTATCATTTTTTGTCGATATTTTGTTTCACTAATATCGATAAAAATCGACTTAAAGCCTTTTTTTTTAGTTTTCTTAGCATATCTGCTAGACTATAAAAGCTTGAGCCACCAAATTTGGTTCGACATGTGCATACAGGTGAAGCATACGCTGCGTAAGAATATTCGGATTTGGGACTCGCTCTATTTATAAAAAAAATTGCAATTCAAATACTACAGGCTTTGGTTTGTACATAGAATGCTCTTATTTTGTAGTAAAACGTTCATTAAGATCATGCTCTTAATTTACATGTTATTCACGAATGTGGGGACCAAGCGTAGCAGCTGAGAAATGCACTGCCTGCGGCGTGATTTGTGTGTGTTTTTTTGTGTATGTGTGTACGAATGCAAGGGGTTGAGATGTATGTGAACACAGGGTTCAGGGTATCCCCTAGTCGGGCGCTGACGACTAGAGCCCCTTGTTTATTTTAGTAATACACTTATTTTCCTTGCATGAAGGTGAAAGTGATTCTTAAATCGATCAGACGAAAATGGACAGATGCAGAATCAATCTAGAGGCCAAACCATGATCAAAATGGTTAACATCATGAAAATCGGTTCAATTTTGACAAAGCTATGGGAGTTTGAAATCTAGCAAGTATGGATTCGGGAACTTTACTTGTCTAAAATTTTGTCGATTTTGGGATGATTTTTGACAGAAAAATCGAACCCCTCAGAATCACTTTTAAAGTTGCGCTTGTTACTTATTTTGATACCCGCAATCGATTAAAATAAAATTTCGCGATTCTAAAATTATAAAAAAATTTTTTTTCAAAATAAGTAAGGGGAGTAAAGGATTTTTTTTTTGGAAAAAATCCAAAAAATTTATTTTCAAATACGAATAAAATTTAAATGCCGAATCAATCTAGAGGTTAAACCATGATCAAAATGGTTAACATCATGAAAATCGGTTAAGTTTTGCCAAAGTTAGGCAATTTTAAAGCCTCGATTGTAAAAATTTTTTACATTTTATAACCTAAAAAATTGAAATTTTCGTTTTATATTGAAAAACCTAGGAATATTGTTTGGAGGCTTCGTCACTACATTGTTACCTCGTGTAGAGGGTTTCTTATTTGATATTGTAAGTTGTATATGTGCTTCAGAAGTGTGCTACTTACCTCGACCATTACTTTTGGCATCGACAATTTGCTGCACCAGCAGCTCGATGCCAAAGTTGATAAAGTCGCCGCTGTTAGCCGGCACACAGTCCACAAATTCGAGCACGTGATGGGCCAGCGCACAGCTGAGCGGCAGGCAGCCGACAAACTTGCTAATGCGCAGCAGACCGTGCACCTTTTGCAAATCAAGTGCGGCGCATAGTTCGCCTATTTCGTTGACAATGAAAGCGGACACATTCGTGGTGGCCTGGGCGCGTGAGACAATCAGCTCGATGCCCTCGTCAAGCAGTTCGCGGCGCCTTTGCAGTGTGATCAGCTCACTGCTGCAGTTCAGCTGCAATTTGAACTTCTGGCGCAGCTGGAAGCAATGCTTGATGAGCAGATAGCGCTTCTTGTACACAGGCTTCACGTGTGGCAGCATCAGCTTGAAGAGCTCTAACACATTTATGTGCTCCTGCACCTTGGCTTCATTCACAAACGAACTGGGGCTCATCTCGAGCATATTGGCCAAGATTTCGACCACATCGCTGCACTGTTTATCGTTATTTTTGCTGTTTAGCGATTTGAAAAACTCGTAGGCCATCTCAATTTGGCCACGTCGCGCCATCTGATAGCAGCAATTGAAATTGGCGCTGGTCGCGATCTCTGGCGCCGCTTTGGTCAGCGTGCGTATATCGTCTAGCATATCCGGGAAATTCAACTTTACAATGCGCATCATGAACAGCTCCAGATTGATGTCGGCGGCGCTATCGGCTGGCCAGCCGTATTTCACCTTCATGATCTTGATCACCTGTATCTCGTATTCGGCATTGATCTTCACGCTCAGCGGATGCGTGGAGTTGCGCAGCCTGATAAGCGGCGCCAGCGTTTCTGGCCAGGGCACTGGCGCATTCTGCAGTATGGAGAGGGCGCTCTCCAGGCGACTGTCCTCATTGTGCAGCAGCTCAATGCAGGCCATCCCACGCTCCAGCCAATTGCTGAGCGATTGTCGATTGGCCACCAACTGGGCTATATACTGCTTGATGACACCCAACGGCTGGCGCCCCTTTTCCTGATAGATGGGGTACAGAAAGTCCTTGACCAGGCTCTGTAAATTGTCCAAATGCACGCGCTGCAATATACACAACGCTGTGGCATCTATGGAGTCCTGCATATAGTTGTCTAGCGTGAAGCTGAGCTTGTAGCTTTTCTTTAATACTGACAGATCCTGCAGAGCATTGACCAAGTCGCGCAGTTTGCCTATGTTGCGCTCCTGCTGGCGACCCACATCACTGAATAATGGAAAATTTAAAGCAATTAATAAGATAAGGATAAATATTTGACAACTATAAAAAACCCACGAGTAGATAAATTGAACTTCCTCGAATATTTCCAATATATTGCCCGCAAATTCCAGGCCAATATCGGGCCAGTGTTCGCTATACTGCAGCTTGCGCGTCATCTCAATGCTCCAGTCGGTGATGAAGGGCATAATCGTGGGATGCGTATTGCTGACCATGGGCGCAAATTGGCGCAACCACTGCACCACATTCAGCGGCTCCGTTGTGCTGGGTATAAAGCCCAACAGGGTGCGCAATTCATCTTCGTTGAGATGCGGCAAAATGCTGCTCGAGTGTCGGCGCCAGATAAGGCAGGCGGTGGGCATATCGGTGCCAAACATACCCTTGACTACTTTCACCAGATTCGTGTTGTAGACGAACTTTTGCCACTCCGTATTACACTCGTAGGGATCGATGATGGCCAACGTTTTGAGACGATGCAGCTGCTCGTCTATTTCCAGTATGTGTTGCTCATCTTCCTGTGAATATACATTTAATAATATATATGCCATATATTTAATTGTTGCTCACCTCAAAATCCAATCTCTTGTGTATTTCTTTAAGGTAACGTTCCAGAATTTGACGGGAACTTAAATTGATCATGCGATTGTTTTTGATAAATGTCTTACTCTCGATCTGCCCCAGCAGATTGAGCAGTATTTGAAACTTCTCCTCCAGCTCGCAAAGCTGCCCATTGTGTGTGTTGCCGTTGCACAGCTCGACGAGAATACGCTTGGCTCTCGCCTCGTAGATGGGCTGCAGGCACAGCTCAAACTGCTTGCCAAATTCCTGGGTGGCGAAGTAAAAGCAGATATTTTATAAATAACTTGATAGACTAGGTGACCGCTGCATAATAACTACCTCCGCTTCCTGCAGACGTCCCTTGGCAATGAGTTTTTTGAAACGATCGCTCGGATCCGTCTCCGAGACCAACATCATTTCCACTTCGGAGGGAAGCTCGTTAGCCCCCAGGGTTTTGGCCGCCAGATAATACAGATTGACGGCACTCTTGGGCTGGCGTATGAGCCAGGCGTGCAGCGGCACCTCCACCTCGTTCTTGCATTTGAACGCTGACAAAAAGCTGACATTAATCCCAACTAGCATGTGTAATTAAATGGCAAACACTCACAAGGATACTCGACAATTTTAATAAAGCGCTCGCCGTCTGTTGTGGGCTTGCTGAGTATTAGGAGCTCCACATGCTCCTCGCTGCACTCCATGACCAGCATGTCCTCAATGAGCAGAGTGCGGCTTTGCGCCGACTGGCACAGGTTGACGGTGCGCGTGAATGGACAAATCTGCAGCAGGTGGCCGGACTGTGTCAAGGCAATGCTGCAGACAGAGAATAGAGTATATAAAAGGGGTTGTCATGGTGTTTCTTATGTGCCAAAACGCACACATAATGCTCCACATTGTAGATGTCCTTTATGCTGCCAAATTGCGTGGGCAAACTGATGCGCGTCACATCGTTGGAAGCGCTCTTGAAATTCAATGCGCCTTGTCCGCCCGTTATGATCAGTTCCTGGAAGTCACGCTGCGCCTCTCGATTGTTCACCGCCCAACTATGCATAGCTGGCTGCTTGAGCACCAGGGCGCTATCCACGCTGTTGACAGCACGGCCGCCGGCGGATGTGCGCTCGATGGTGACATCGTCCAGAAGCGCTGCCACATTCTCGTTATCACCCAGCGTGACATTCGAGAGCGACTCCAGGTGCGCTTCATCCAGTTCACTGAGACTAAAAGACACTGGTTAGCTGATACCCAATCGGGGACAGGGATATTGCGCACCAGTAGACGCTGCCATTCTTGCAGGTTAGGTAGAAGTGCCGACCTAACTGCTGGATGCTCGTGAATGTGCCGCTGGTGATGCTCACGTCCTCCAGCTTGATGCACACGCTGAACAGCAGCAGACCCTTGATATATACGCCGTGCACTTCGCCGTCCGTCAGGCCGCAAACGATTAGATTCCCGCTGCTGGATATGGCCATGGCATCGATGTGCGCGCCAAAGTTCAGGAAGCTGCACTTGGCCACCAGCTCATCCTCGAGCAGCAGCAGACTCTTATCAATCGATATAACCATTTTGCCGCTCTGCACAGACGCCTGAATCGAAGGATATGTCGCAACCTACCAAATATACACAAACAAACAAAACTCATTTTTTGCAGGATTTTTGCGTATCCAATTCACCTCATCTTCGCTACTTATTTTGAATATGCTGCGCGACGAGAACGCATTCGATATCGTCTCGTCCTCAACCGCAGATGCTTCAAAGTTGCTCCACATTGTTTTTTCCACAAATATTGGTCGCTACGAAAAAAATTTAAACCAGCCAGCGCCAAAATAGCAAGCGTCATCCACATTTCAATGTTGATGACATTTACAATCAATTGGAATCGATAGTGCACAAGAATCATATGCTCAATTCTAAGCATTACCGATAGTCCATAATTATCTACTACTAATCGTCAAGTCTCTCGATTCTGCACAGCTATCGTTAATCGTTATGTTGGCGCGTCATCAGCAGCTGTTGAATTCGTTATTGCTGCTCCTATTTTAATCGTTGTTTATTCACTTTCTTATGTTTGGAAAACAGTTTATAAAAACAGTTATTTTAAATATTCAAATATCCATATCTTTTAAATATGCATTTAATTTCAATTCAAACTAGTTGCCCATTTCGAACCAAATAAATAGTATTATTTTTACAAACCTCTGAACCAGTCGATTAGCAATGCATGATCTAAATTTAATCAATTTCAGACCACTTTATCGTTTAGCTCTCAAAAAATGTAGTTTTTTAAATATATTCCTTTTGATTTTTAAGATTTTCAAACCAAACAGTATTTACAAGTTTCAATTTGCGTGCAACATAGAGGAACAAATTTTATCAACATCGAATAACCTTTTCAATATTGCTACCATAGGAATCATTGATCAAAAACCCAATTTTTTTATAAAACAATTTGTGTCTTTTAAGATATTTTAATGAAACTAAGGAATTATTAAGTTTTCTATGAATCAGCTCAATTTTAAAAATCCCAATTTTAATATGAAAATACTTTTGTTTTGTAAGTTTTGTAACCAAACTCAGTAAATATTAGTTTTTCTATGCTCCTAATATATAATTAAAACATTATCAATATCAGAAAATTAAATAATATAGCTCCCATAGGAACAATCGATCTAAAATCAACTTTTGATATGAAAAAACTTGTGTTTCTTAAGATATTCTCACCAAACATCAGAAATTACTCGTTTCTCTTTGCTCCTAATATATAATCAAAATCTTATCAATATCAGAGAACTATATCATATAGCTCCCATAGGAACAATCGGTCTAAAACCAACTTTTTATATGAAAAAACTTTTCTTTCTTAAGATATTCTCACCAAAACCCAGAAATTATTAGTTTCTCTATGCTCCTAATATATAATCAAAATCTTATCAATATCAGAGAACTATATCATATAGCTCCCATAGGAACAATCGGTCAAAAACCAACTTTTTATATGAAAAAACATTTGTTTCTTAGGATATTCTTACCAAACTCAGAAATTATTAGTTTCTCTATGCTCCTAATATATAATCAATATTTTATCAATATCACAGAACTATATCATATAGCTTCCATAGGAACAATCGGTCTAAAACCAACTTTTTATATGAAAAAACTTTTGTTTCTTAGGATATTCTTACCAAACTCAGAAATTATAAGTTTCTCTATGTTTCTAATATATAATCAAAATCTTATCAATATCAGAGAACTATATCATATAGCTCCCATAGGAACAATCGGTCTAAAACCAACTTTTTATATGAAAAAACTTTTCTTTCTTAAGATATTCTCACCAAAACCCAGAAATTATTAGTTTCTCTATGCTCCTAATATATAATCAAAATCTTATCAATATCAGAGAACTATATCATATAGCTCCCATAGGAACAATCGGTCTAAAACCAACTTTTTATATGAAAAAACTTTTGTTTCTTAGGCTATTGTGACCAAACTCAGAAATTATGAGTTTCTCTATGCTCCTAATATATAATCAAAATTTTATCAATATCAGAGAACTATATCATATAGCTTCCATAGGAACAATCGGTCTAAAACCAACTTTTTATATGAAAAAACTTTTGTTTCTTAGGATATTCTTACCAAACTCAGAAATTATGAGTTTCTCTATGTTTCTAATATATAATCAAAATCTTATCAATATCAGATAACTATATCATATAGCTCCCATAGGAACAATCGGTCTAAAACCAACTTTTTATATGAAAAAACTTTTCTTTCTTAAGATATTCTCACCAAAACCCAGAAATTATTAGTTTCTCTATGCTCCTAATATATAATCAAAATCTTATCAATATCAGAGAACTATATCATATAGCTCCCATAGGAACAATCGGTCTAAAACCAACTTTTTATATGAAAAAACTTTTGTTTCTTAGGCTATTGTGACCAAACTCAGAAATTATGAGTTTCTCTATGTTTCTAATATATAATCAAAATCTTATCAATATCAGATAACTATATCATATAGCTCCCATAGGAACAATCGGTCTAAAACCAACTTTTTATATGAAAAAACATTTGTTTCTTAGGATATTCTTAGCCAAACTCAGAAATTATTAGTTTCTCTATGCTTCTAATTGATACTAATCAAAATCTTATCAATATCAGATAACTATATCATATAGCTCCCATAGGAACAATCGGTCAAAACCAACTTTTATATGAAAAAACTTTTTTTCTTAGGCTATTCTACCAAACCAGAAATTATTAGTTTCTCTATGCTCCTAATATATAATCAAAATCTTATCAATATCAGAACTATATCATATAGCTCCATAGGAACAATCGGTCTGAAAACCAACTTTTTATATGAAAATACTTTTGTTTCTTAGGCTATTGTTACCAAACTCAGAAATTATTAGTTTCTCTATGCTCCTAATATATAATCAAATCTATCAATATCAGATAACTATATCATCTAGCTCCCATAGGAACAATCGGTCTAAAACCAACTTTTTATATGAAAAAACTTTGTTTCTTAAGATATTCTCACCAAACTCAGAAATTATGAGTTTCTCTATGTTCCTAATATATAATCAAATTTTATCATTATCAGACAACTATATCATATAGCTCCCATAGGAACAATCGGTCTAAAACCAACTTTTTATATGAAAAAACTTTGTTTCTTAGGATATTCTTACTAAACTCAGAAATTATGAGTTTCTCTATGATTTCTCTAATATATCAATCAAATTATCATTATCCCAACTCTATCATATATGAGAACTATATTCTACCACTCAGAAATATTAGTTTTCTATGCTCCTAATATAATCAAAATCGCAATATCAGAGAACTATATCATATAGCTCCCATAGGAACAATCGGTCTAAAACCAACTTTTTATATGAAACAACTTTTCTTTCATAAGATATTCTCACCAAACTCAGAAATTATGAGTTTCTCTATGCTCCTAATATATAATCAAAATCTTATCAATATCAGAGAACTATATCATATAGCTCCCATATGAAAAATCGGTCTAAAACAAACTTTTTATATGAAAAAACCTTTGTTTCTTAGGATTTTCTTACCAAACTCAGAAATTATGAGTTTTTCTATGTTCCTAATATATAATCAAATTTTTATCATTATCAGACAACTATATCATATAGCTTCCGTAGGAACAATCGGTAAAATCCCAATTTGTATATGAAAACACTTTTGTTTTTTCAGATATTCTAACCAAATTTAGCATTTATTGGTTTCTCTATGCTCCTAATATATAATTAATATTTTATCAATATCAGACAACTATATCATATAGCTCCCTTAGGAACAATCGGTCTAAAACCAACTTTTTATATGAAAAAACTTTTATTTTAACTTTTAATTATTAGTTTTTCTATGCTACTATTATATGATTAAAATGTTATCAATTTCAGACAACTATATCATAGGAACAATCGGTCGAAAATGCAGCTTTGGTATGAACAACTTTTTGTTTTGTAAGATTTTTGAACCAAACCACGTTATTACAGGTTTTGCAAATTTATTTACATATAAGGAAATTCTTATCATCATCGGACTTCTAAATCATATAGCTTCCATAGAAACAATTGGTCATAACCCCAATTTTTATAAGAAAAACTGTTTTTTAATGTATTTTATCCAAACTAAGCAATTATAATCTTTACTATGCTTCCACTATATGAGTCAAATCTAATCAGAGCACTATATCATATTGCTCCCATTGTAACATACGTTCGAAAATTATGTTTTTGTATAAAAATCTTTTTAATTTTCGAATGATTTCAAGCAAACTTCTTGATAACTAAAAAAAATACCACTTTCTAAAAGCCGCTGAAATCCTAAATTTTCTGTTCCAGGCATCGCGTGCGATTGCATGCAAATATTGCTACAAATCATGCAAAGGATAAATTTACATTAATTTTGGACATTGCAATGGTATTTATAATTATCCCATTGACATTTAATGTGCACTCGCCGTAAGCTAATTTTAATTATTTGCAAATAAATTGCAAAAAGTGTCATGTTATATTAAGTTTAGATTTATTTATATTATTTTTAATTATTTTCCTTTAATGAAGTCATGAGAAATATAATTGAAATTGTTTGTGCTTATGTCAACTGCCACAAGAACACTGACTATGACAAACTGGGCGTATGAGTTTTTTGTTTTTGTATTGGGAGAGGGGGCTGGCTGTTGCCTCTATGTGCACACAAAAATATCAAAATATCAAAAAATTATCTTTCGAGGTCATCATTAAAGAGTTAAAAATCGATAAATCGATGCTCGAGTGCAATGAATAAACTGCACGAAAATAGTAAGTGAAAGGGAAGTGAAAAAATTCCAAGCATTGATTTGATCCGTCGTTATTTTTGTATCTGATTATTAAAACCAATGTGCATTCCTCTAAATATACAAATAAAACATCTTTGTTAGCGCTGAAAAATCATGGTAACAAAAATACGTTCAACTCTGATACGCGCCGCTCTCTGAGCTAGCGGCTCTTGTACTCAAGTACTACAATATATTCGAACTCTTAAAACAGTTACCGGCACATGAATTTGAATACTGCGTAAAAACTTTCCACGCAAACCGCAATGGCTCGAAGACTTTGTCTTACGGCTTTTGCTCGGGTAGGTAGCCAAAGTGGGTACGGAGATATTCGAGCGAAAGAAACAGGAGCACCGTGTGCGGGCCAAGGCGTGCAAACGCCGGTATCGACCCCTTGAAGAATGCCATGGGACCCTCCTTGGCCGTCTTTAAGAATACATCTGTCATGCTGGTGTATTCACCTGGCCGGGCATTCATGCGACGCGTCTTGGCCACATCGATCGGCTGGGTGAGCGCCGTCGCGGCAATCGCCGATATAATCGATGCCAAGATATACGTGTCCATTCGGGTCGGAAAGCCCGCTTTGACAAGAATGTCCTTGCTTTGCTCATAGAAGGCAATTTGGCCCACGGTCATGAAGGCGCCGCGCAGCGCCGCAACGGAGGCGCCATTAAAGAGATACGTGCAGCCCTCCTCGCGACAGACCCTCACCAGGCCGTCGAAGACGTGATTGTAGCTGAAATGCAGTAGGATCATGGTTACAATCGACTGAGCCCCACTGATACCAGGTACAATCGGAATTTACTTTCTTCGCTGTTCGACCGGCAGTTTGACGTCGTTCTGCAGTCGCACGTTGAGCAGATCCGCCGGCGCACCGATAAAACCGCCGGCCCCACCGCTCAATGCGGCCAACACCACCTTCGTCATCATTGGCTTGGTGTCCACCATCGTCGCAGAGACCGTATAAAATCCGAAACGCGACAACGTGTATGTATATTGACGCAACAGACTGGCCGAGATGCCATTGTACATCGCAAGTACGCCCTGTTCTTTGATAATTCTTTTTGTGGTTTGGGCAATCGATAGCTTCTCCTCCTGCGTCTGGATCAGTACTTTCAACAAATCCAACGGATGCGTTACCATTGCTGCCATCGAACTGGCCACGCCTCCAAAATACCAGCGAGAAATGCGGCGCTCATTGTATGACATTTTTCAATTTGGATGAGGATATTTATAAACTTTTTTTTAAATTTTTTTAATATAAAACTACAGCAAAACTACTGATTAAAAAGATGAATAAGTTCAAAAAGCTTACGTTAAATTAACTGAAACGACGACTAAGGTTACTACATCAAAACCTGTGTTAGCATGTAAATGACGAAATTTGAAAGGCAACCTATACATATGCTATTACATATATTAGCATATAACATACCTATATATTTGGTTGCACGCAAATGTCGAGATAGAACGAATCGGGTCATTATGCCGTTCGAAAAATTTGTTTTTGTATAACGACTTTTTGCTTTTCACAAATATCAGAACATGGTCGATAAGAGTATCATTATGATTCGAAGATAATAGCAAAATCGTATCACTTTAGCTTATATCTGTCATAGGCAGAATCGGTCTAAAAATTATTTTTTATATTTTATTTGTTTTTTAAGTTATCCCAACCAAACTCAATTATTTTATTATAAATAAATAATTGGGTTTTTGTATGTGAACCAATTACCTATAGAAATTTAGACACTGAATTTTTGTTGGCGACCCGAAAACAATTGTTCTTTCCTCTTTTTAAATTCCTCTCTATTTTATAAAACAACATAATTAGTAAGTAATTTTTATAGACACACAAATATATGTGTATGTTTATTATAATAGTAATACAATTTAATTGTAAAATCTATAAGACTTATTACTTCAATTGTACTTATTATGTTGATAAACATCCAATTTTCAGATATGATCTAAACATAATAAAAATGGGGATTGTTCTTGGACATGTCCTGCGAATGAAAAGGCCTAATGAATAATCGCACATAAGCAAATATGATAAAATATAAAATACCCCGCGTAAAAGCATGCAAAAAAGTATCACAAAGGTAGCTAGGCTGCAGAAATGATTGTATATATGAAATTTGCGTTCTTCCTCTAAAGTGTTTACAAATTCGAAAACGAGATAGCCGAACATCAGTAAACACATATTAAAGAGTAATATGACAATTGTGCCTCTCATCCGGGAACGCGAGGCCACGTAATTTGCTTGATTTCCTGAAATAGTTATGGAGAAAGGCGAGTTCGGATTAGGGTCAATGAGATAGGGACGAGGGGTCAAACTCACTTGCAGAGATACTGTTGCCGCTTTCATAAGCGATATACCCATTTTCACAGGTATTTATCGAACACGTCGTCAATTTATTCATATTAAATTTATATATTATATGTATTATATAATTTGCTTATATTATTATTATTATTTATGTAAACATTTATTTATATTAAAATAGAAAACGTTTTCAAACTTATGAAAAAATTTAACTTTTGCAATTACGTATTTTTTGACAAAGAACTCAGGGCACGCAATAATTCGATTAGCTTGTGCTTAACTTCGAGCACCTGAATGCCAAATCATTTGCACCTGATTTGCCAAAAGCAGCAACCACAACCACCCGACCCACTGACCCCACTGAACCCTCTGAATCCTCTGAACCCTCTGACCCCTCAACAGCTGCCAAGTGCTGCACAACAAAATGTTGGGCAAAACGCTCGCGACACGCGACTCGCAACTGACGCAAGTGCCAAACGCAAAACACGCACATTTTGATTATGCTAATGATGCCCGTTGTTGTTGTTCTTGTTGTCCTTGTTGCTATTTTTATACACTGCACAATGTTTAAAAAGGGTGTATTCATCTCTTTATACGAAGCTCTTGCAGCTGGAGGATTACAACTTGGAATAAATTTACTCGCCTTTGCCTGCATTAGATGGTGCAAGAGAACATGGCAATTCGCGAAATATATCATAGAATAAGAATATTAATATATATTATATATATATATGTATGTGTATATATATATATATTAAAAAATGTTTGTTTTAAAGTAGCCTAAAGCTAAACTGACGTTTTTTTATAAACATGTTTTGAATTTTAAACATTTGCAACATCAAACAATTTGCTAAAAAAACATTTATATATATTTTAATATAGCTAACTTACAGTTACAACATTAGAGCTAACTGTTATATTAGCAATCTATGACTGTCAAATGTATACAAAAATATAATTTGAGCGGTAACATGTTTGTTAAATATTTTTTAATTTGTGTTTTAGGACGTTTTTTAGTTAATATTATTTCTTAAATTTAATTTAAGCATTAATTTATTTTATTTCAAGTTAAAAATATTGCCCTTAAAAACAACGTCGCAGTTTTAAGGTCACTGTCTAACGGGGATTACAGTCTTAGAGTCATTAGTAGCCACTTGAAGCTGTTTTAATACTGCAAACAGAGTATGGCCCAGTCGGTTCCATCCGATATGCAAATTTTTACTTGTTAAAGGTGTTTTTTGTTTGATATTGCTGTGTTTGTTATTATTGTTCTGCTGGTCAGTTCATAAATATTTGGACAGTACACAGAGAGAGAGAGAGAGAGAGAGAGAGAGAGAGAGAGAGAGAGAGAGAGAGAGAGAGAGAGAGAGAGAACGGAAGCGAATGCCTGAGCCTAGCATGTCCTTCAGTTGCCACAATTTATAAAAGTGTCTCCTTTTCAATTCCTCATTTAGCACTGAAAATGAACAGCGTCCTGCAGACTCCTTTTCTTGAGGGAAATAAATGTCAAAAATGTCTGAAAACGTAACAACAATAAAAGGAAACACAAATGCATATTTATTTGATGGGCAAACACAACAAAAAATTATTATATAGACAGCAACAAAATTGCTTTTCGGCTGTAAAAATATATAAATATATTTTATTGACTTAAATGAAAGATACCAACAAATTCAATCTAAATATGAAATGTGCCCAACATATCATTTTGCTAGCATAACAACTAAGCCCGATTAAGCTTAGCTTTCAAAGGCGCATTCATAAACATTTTTTAGTCAGCACTCAAAAAAAAAAAATATTGGAGCTCTTTTATTAGGTTTGCAGTTTTTGTTTGTCAACTGCAAAAACTTTTAATTTAAAGTAGAGTGTCTAGGGAGGTTGACGAGAAAAACCAAAACAAACAAAAAAATGTTTTTATTGCTTGCAAAAAAGTCTATTTAATGTAAATATAAATTTTTAATAAAAAAACTTTAAATTGGCATTCTGCTAAAATGCACTTTTTCAGTCAAAAATGTGCTCAGAGAAAATGTTTTCCCAAATGCCTTCCTAGTATTATTAAATTGCTATTATGTTAATCTTAATATTTCAAAAACAGCTGAATTTTTAATAATCAAAACTTGGGTATAAATCATTCTTGATTTCAACTTCGACTGTTTTTTTTCAGAGTGTTCTCGCAAATATTTTCTAAAGCAATACAAACTATAATTTTTGCTGTGATTTTTTATTTCATCAGATGTAATGTAAACACAATCGTAAGCAAACATGTAATTGTAGACAACATGACCTCTTTAGGATTAGAGAAGCTCCTGTTTTATTCTTGATTATTTGTTGCTGCAGCATTGCTCCTTGGGTCCAGTTTTGCACACACAGTTGCAATCCTTGTGGCAGGCACAATTGCTTCCACATTTTTGTGCGGTGCACTGGCAATCTGTAAAAATTTTGTTAGTAAATTTTATTTTTATTAAATATATTGTTTTGAGTTGTAGAAAATTTAACTAATTTAAGTTCAAGTTATCGAAGTTCCACTGAATTACTTACTAGTTCCACAACCCTTGCAGCCCATTATGCTGGTTTTTAAAAGTTTTTACTTTTTGAAAGTTAACGGAAAATGTTCAAGTTATTGCAAAGCTTTTCACTTGCTGCACTCAACTGTTGGTTGCCTTCACTGAGCAGCCATTATATATTGTTTGTAATGCCAAGCAACAACATTTAGAAAAGGGTCAGGTTTTTCTTGGGAGCTCGTGCGCAAAATGCGTAACTGCTCGCACCTATCAATTTTGCTCACTTTATGCAAGCAAATTTTTGCGCCCAGCGCTTGCCTCGAATTCGCGTCCGAAGCGATTGGCCGTGCTGCACACGGCGCTCTTATCAGCTTATCAGTATGCGTTGCATACGCAAAGCGAGCAACAACAGGCGCCAAATTGCCACACGGCTGCTTGGCTACATACGTATCTATCAAATATTTATATGTAGTCGTAAACTTTGCACTGATAGGGTTACGAAAGCAGTCAGTGAGCTATACGGCGAATCAGTTTAATTCGCTGAACAAATAAAACTTCAATCAATTTAATGGCATCCATTCGTTTTCGTTTTCGTTTTCATTTTCGTTGCAGTTTTCTAATCTGCCGGAAACGCGCATTGGCCAAACAAATCGATTTTAAAGTAGTAAATGCTTAAAGCGCTTTACAAATTGAATTTCGACTGGTTTTTATTCGTACTCAAAAGATGGATTAAGCTGAAAACTTTTTCGAAATGTGTAAATTGATCTATATACTATGTATTGGGCTTGTTCTGTTCGAAAGAGCATTCGTATTGCGCTCACACAGCTTTCTCCGTAGCTAAAATTGTTTTATTGGCCATTTTTTTGTATACAAATTAAAGTTATAAAGAATTTAGATAACAGTTATATGCAATATATTTGATGAATGACATTAAAAACGGTTGCATACTGTTGGACAGCATTTAAAATGAGCAGATGCTCATCTAAATCATTTGCGTAAAAGCTATTGCATACTTTGCGGCAGGAATAAAAATGAATACAGGACTGTAAAATAAAACTCAGGATGGGCCGGATCGGCATGCACAGATTCTTCCAAAAAATTGAGGTTAAGATCGTCACTTCAGTTTAGCGTCCTATTCTAGAATTTAGGGGGTTAAGAGATGCTTCCTTCTGTCTGCCTCCTACTTTTGTACAAACCCATTATAACCAGTTTTTAATCCATTTGCAAAAGGTGTTATGTATATTTTGTAGAATATTAGCAAATCTTTGGGAAAAATGTACTTATTAAATGTGAAATGGAATCGGGAAAATTATGCCTTCATCATTTCCTTTTTCATACTTTCTCAGTTAACGCACTTTCCTATTTCACTATTCGTCGATATAGATAACAATTCGGAAGAAAACCGAAATTGCCATTGATTATTGCATATATTGCATATCTGAAACCGACAGCTACCCATTCAGAGCTTTTGCCATAGAATTCGGAGAATTGAGTAATAGAAACGTTGTTTATTCGCGGCTGCACTCGCTGCGAGTGCAAAAAACAGCTCTAAAAATAGTCAATGGGCTAACATGAATAAAATCCACTTGTTGGCATCACATAACAAAGAAGAAATTCTGGGGCATAATATGGTACTGTGGAATGAATACGAGTATAAACTAAACTAAAATGTGTCTCTGGCATTGGTTGCTGCTGCTCTTGGAATTGAACACTTCGGATTGTCCTGGCCGCTGGTAGTCGCAGTCCTAGTCCTTCAGCTCCGCCGCCGTGTTAACGAATCCAGCTGTCTGCGTCAGCTGCAGCTGCTTCTGCTCGGCCTCAGCGGCCTTCTGCTCGGGCGACTTGGCCCATTCCTGCAGCTCGCCGGAGGCATAGAACCAGTAGATGACACACCCAACGAGATAAATGCCGGCCGATATAAAGAAGACCAAACGCCATTCGTAGCGGTCCCCGCTATCGCCCACAATGTAGCCCGTCAGCAGGGGGCTGACAATGCCCGGAATGGTGGCGAACGTGTTGCCAATGCCCATCAGGACGCTGGCGTGCTGTGGCGCAATATCCAAGTGATTGACACTGCAAGTGTTCCAAGGATTAAGTAGATGCTGTGTGATGCTGATGCAACTGCAAGACTTACGCGAATCCAGACCAGGCAAAGGCGCCCAGGCCGACGGCGATTGTAATAAATACAACCGACCAGGTGGGGTCCATAATGTAAGCCGTGAGCATCATGAAGACCGTTTGGGCCAGAAAGGCGCCGCAATTGAAATTACGACGCACTTGCGTTGTCGTCCAAATGCCCTTCACCTGCAGCCAATCGGCCAGGTAGCCGGATATGGCCAGCAAAATGCCCATGGCCAGATACGGCACAGCCGACAGGAAGCCCGTTTTGCCCAGATCAAAGTTGAGCGTATCTAAGAGGGAAAATTGAAATTTAGGAAACTCCACTTTTCATAAGTACTTGATAGCTTACCCTTGAGAAAACTGGGCAGCTGCGTGAGCAGCGTGTAGAAGCCCCAATTTTCGGAGAAGTGCGAGGCAATAATCGCATAGAAGGCCATCGAGGTGAAGAAGGCCTTCCACGGATGCTTGATATGCTTGGCCCCCACATATCCAATGCTTTTCTGTATATACTCGCATTCCTCCTTCGAGCAAAAGCGATCCATCTCCGGTCCGGCGCGTACGAACAACAGCCAGAGTATCAGCCAGACGACTCCAATGGCACCGAATACGTAGAAGACGCTCGCCCAGCCGTAGCGCGCTGCCAGCATACCGGACGACGGCATCGCAATCACAGTGCCGGCATAGTTGCCGGCAAATGCTATCGATGCCATACGGGAGCGTTCCAATGGCGGCGACCATCGGGCCCACACCGCATGGATGCCTGGGAATGTGACACCTTCGAACACGCCCTCAATGATGCGCACGGCCAGGAACATTTCCAGACTGTGATTGGCCGCCAGGGGCGTCAGTAGGGTGAGGATGGCAGTTGTGCCGATGCCCAAGCCAAACACCTGCAAGGCGAAAATATTATTACAGGGTATATATTGCATAAATATATTGTATAATCCGAAATAAACCGAACCGGTTCGAACCTGCATTCTAACTTATTTTTTTACTATTATTCGAACATTGAACCAATTTTAATTTTATAATTTTGTTCTTCAAAAAAGTTATTTGAATAAATAAACGTTTTTTTTATAATTTTAAAATAATTAAAAAAAACGAATAATTAATAAATAATAAGTGAAATAACGTTTTTACATTTTTAACGAAGGCTTGACTCAAAATGAAATGTCTGAATTACGAATCCAAACTTGAACCGAATCATACACACAAATAATTATCTGTCTTAATTGGTAAACCCATTAAAACTGATTAAAGGCTTTTCAAATAATAATAATACTTGAATAAAATAATAAATTAAATTTTTTTTAATTATTACCAGCAAATCGGTAAGATGAAATTTAATAGAAAAAGTGTTATTGAGAATAGAATTTGTTTTGTTTTGTAAAATCTGGTATTATATTTTTAAGTTAAAAAACATAAAAAAGATTCTTAAATTGTTATAGTGTAAATAAAGTACTTGCAACTTACAAGATTGCCACCAACTTTGGTGCCAATATAGCCGCCAAGGAACTGTGTCAGAATATAGCCGTAGAAGAAGGAGCTCAATATCAGGCCCCTCTGCTTGGAGTCCCAGGGAAAGTCCTGTTCGTAGGATACATTACCGTCGGCATCCGTCACGGTGCGGTTCTCTGTCATGGCCACAATGGCCACGGACAAATTCACGCGCAGCGAGTAGACATTGAAGAAGCCAAAGAAGGCCAAGAGGACCACAATGTAGCGCTGCTTACGCCAGAAGCGCCAGGTGAGTGGCTCGCTCTCGACCAGCTCGTTGCTGTGGTCATGAATAGAACAGACAGTTGATTAACTCTTATGTGGTCATTGTGTATGCAGACAAGTGTGTCTGATAATGCCGCCGGGCAAGCCCATGGGCAAGCAGGTGGGAAGCCAGCGTCGCCACTTTCGCTGCCCATTAATAAATTGTTGCCGTGTTATTTTTATACAACATTTTTCGCTGTCTGCAGTTGCCACTGGGCCAGAACCTGTTTTTTCAGCTAACAACTGGTTTGCTTTGCGCGGATTTGGACGCAGCGGATTTGCAGCGTTTGATTATTTTTACATACAAATCGTATATAGATATTTTACTTGGTAGTACTTTTGTTTGCTTTTAGCCCCCAAGTTAATTTCCTTGTACAGCTGTGACAACACAGTAAACAATTTTGCCTGTTTTAACTAAAATCTTTTTGTTGTTTATATAAATCAATTTGAAAATTGGATGTAAAGATAAAAAATCTTTTGGCTTAAAAGACAAAATTATATTCCTTGGCTCTATTCGCATAAGTGAAGTGAGAAAATTCAACATAATATTTTTTCATATTATTGAATAAACAATTTTTAATAATTATTCCTTGGCTCTCTTACTAAAAAAAACATAATAAATAAATAAAGCCCTAATTGCTATTGAAGTACAAGTTTCATACATTAATAGGATTCGATTTTTTTATTAATTTAAAATAAAATATTTGTGCAGCAGTAATAATGTTGGTATCGATAAAAAATTGATTCAATACTGGGTGAAAGCTTAAACCATGTTGGAACTTAAAAAAAATTGTGTAACAAAAAAGTAGTTTTGGCTCTCGATGTAAGCGATGTAAAAATATTATTTTATATTATAATATCAATATCACTATCAAAATATTGCACTGAAATAAATTTTATTTGTTGTTTATTATTTATTTGTTGTTTATTAAATGCACTTCTCTACTAGTGTGTTACCACTAAGATAACCTTCTCTGAACCTGCATAAAATGCAACTTTCTAAATAGTTCAAACAGATGTGGAGCATTTCAATTGAGAGTGGGTGGGCATTTAAGAATGAACAAATATTCAATTGAACTAAAACTGAGAAACAAAATAAAGAAAAACATTGATGGCAATTAAGGCATTATCAAACCCAAAATTTATATTTGTGAGTCAAATTGCAATTTAAATATAACTTCAAAAATGTTTTCAAATTTAAACCGCAAGGAATTTAATTTAAGCCACTTTTTTTCTACTCCAAAGTATTTGACCAATGCTGTTAACCATGACAGAGCTTAGTTTAATACGTAACCGATTCATCTTTCTTTCTAGTTTGGCCAGTTTTTTGCCTAATGTTGGGGTAGTCAGGGAATTAGCTATGGACTTACTTGTTGTGATGCGGTTCATGGCCATTGTGTTTGTCGGCTTTCGTTGACTCCAGGTCCGTCATTTTGTGTGTGTGTTTGTGTTATGCGTATACGGGGCGTATGATCAATCTATTCAGGAATTAAGGCCTGCAAATAAATTGAATAAATAGATTAGATAATAAAGCAACTCAAATACAAACACAAAAGGCAAATACAATAAATGCTGCTCAATGTGCGTGCTGCTGTTTCATTAAAATCAAATTAAATTCAAGATCTGTTTCCCCCACACTAGACTCAATGGAGCCATCTCTAGAGTTGGAGCACGTTCAATGGAAAAATTGCACACAATGCGAAGCGTGTCATAATTTTTTTTTTTTTGCATGTTGTTTCTTTGTTCGCGCCCAGCTATTTATAAACAAATCTAAAGCAATTTATTGTCTCCGGGCAGCATTGCGTGCCGGGCAATAGCATCAACAATAACAATTGCCTTTGACATAGAACTTTAGACAGGGCACAGGGCACGGGGCATATTTTTGATTCCGCACAAGCATCTTAATCCGGATATACATATGCATAGAAATCACAAAAAACTGCCGTTCTTGTTGTTGTGGGTTAAACAATTGTCTCGCCTTATCGACAATGTTCCTCGGCATTTGGATGACAACGCCTCTTAACTCAATTATCCATTTAACTTATTAAAGCACATAGTTTTGCAAATTGTGTGCCATTTGAGGCACGCGAAATATATAGTACAGAACTCTCACAACAAAAGTGATCATCATCATCATAATCATAGTCAAATAGTACGTAATTGTGGCGCAAGTGAGTTTGAGTGCTCAGCGACCGGTTTTTGGGGGACTTTCACTTGATTTGCTTAGCACGAATATCAACGATTCCCGGTGCACAGTAACCAGACCCCGCTACCCACCCACTACCAGTAACCAGTTCACAGATACATGCCTAAATAAGTACTATTCATTTATTTGCACGTGTCCACAATATTTCGGCAGCCAAGGGCAAGAGCAGCATTTATGTATTTTTAGTAGCATCATTAGATAATAGCGATATGATAAGATATATACAACCGGTGTCAGCAGTTTTCAGTGTTCTAATAAATACCCTCTAAATTAGCATTCATCTAATAAAGATCACACTGTTGCTTTCTGGTAGAAAATTATTTAACAGACTTTTGGAAGCTGAAACTAGTTTAAGGCTTATAAAAATTATAACTATGAAAAATCCTGTTAAACATATATACAAATATCAAATTTCAAGCCAGTTTGCAGACTCGTCTCTTTAATTTTGATTATTTTATTTGCATAGTTAAACTTTCTATCCACACAATATTAGCTATTTTACCTATATTTTTATATTTATATTTACTTTCACATTGCTGCAAGTACACTCAGAGAAAAATTTAATTCTAAGGCCAAGTAAAAGCTGTCTAAAACTCGTAAAACTCTTTTTACAAATTTACAAATATTTCGTACTTCAATGACCAAAGTATGAATTGTTTTTGATTATATACTAAAAATAATATTAAAAAAAATTCTTGAGTAAAGTATAATGTTCTTATTATAAAAACGATTCGTACTGAAAGTACAACGTTAGATTATGCGTCATATTCAGTATTATGTTTAGGGATATTATCCCAAAACCCCACTTTGAAATAAAAATATTTTTCTCAATTTAAGAATTAATTAAAACATTCTTAAAAAGTATCGATTTCTCTAAGTGTACAGACACAGGTCTATGATATACGACTAGACTAATAAATTAAATATTACATACATTTTCTGGTAGCCTATCTATCTATATTTATACATAAAACTCTATTTGTGAACATACAACAATAAAAAAGTTGGAATTTTGCAGCTTATCAATACAATAGGAAGTAATTCAATTGGCCAATATTATTTATAAGGCACAAGTTAAGATTTAATAAAAAAAACTGTTTATTGAGGAGCAATGAGGGTGGACAAATTTAAAGTAGATTATACAATTTATGGCCAGTTACGCTTAAGTTCATATTAGCGCGTGCTAATCTTAATTTGTTAACAATTAAATTTGAGTTTTGTTGACGCTGATTAGCGTAAGCATAACAGCAAACAATAACAATAGCTAAATATTTTGATATAATAGCTTAAGTAAGCAGCCTCGTGTGTGGGCATTTAATAGGAGCATATTTTTTGCTATAATTTTTTAGCTGCTCTTCGCTTTAGCTAGAAAAAGATAAGATACTATTCATTGTTGTTCTTTTCTCAATGCATGATTTATGGGAAACCTAAAAATTATATAAGATGCCTTAGTTATATTAACAGACTGCTTTAAAATGATGCAAAAATTCAAATGTAAAGCTGGTTTAACAAAAATTTAATGTCGCATATAATATAATTACTAAGTTATTTTGTAAGTCTACACCCTGTACCCATTAAAAATTTGTGAGCAGGTGTATAATGTTTTCATGTATATAACAAATAAAATATATGAACTGAAACATAATATACATAAATATATATGTATGATTCCAAAGAGGTATAAATACTGGAAAACACAATGTTCTTAGTAATGATGCATAGAGATTTTAAGCTTAGACATTGTTGGCATATCTCATTATAAGAATAAGAGTCAGAAAATCTAGGACCCATTTTATTATGAATGTTGGAATGTACAATGTGAAAACAAATTAAATTTTCCAATTTTGCGTTTTGGCATTCAAACACATTTGAGTGCTATTTTTAAGAACTTATGAAATTACAAAAATCTGACTTAAAAACCTCAGTTATTCCAAAAGTGATTTTAATATAGAGCACATCCGTTACTTAAAGCAGTCAGCCTATGTCGTATTTTATAAAAACCTGAGTGCGAATAAATGTTGCCGAAACGCGAAGCTTACTATAGAGTATCTCACAGTCGGAATAAATTGTTAAGCTCTGCACGGTGTATTCTCTTCAAGCGCATGTTTCAGCTACTGAATGAATTTGTCGTAAGCATCGGCAATAATTGATTGTACCGGCAGCTGAAAGTCAAAACACTTGAAAGTGTGACAAAACAAACTGGCGAATTGCAATTAAAAGATACCATTTTGCAACAGCTGGCAGAATATGCACTTCATTTACAGCATTTTAAAATGAAACAAGTCTCACTTTAATCAAAAACATCAAAGTGGCAGTTGTGCAAATAGGAAAAGCCGCACGGACTACAACAGCTTAACAAATTCGTACACAACTTTTTAGATTGAAAATAGTTAAATTAAACATACACTGCCACATGCAAACACACACACACACGCACACACACACACGTGCACATGCAGATTTGAAGTAGCCACAAAACTTGAACGCACCATGAAACTTTGTTGAGAGCTCTTCGAAATTCCTCAAGCAGCGCTGCCTGGTGGGATGCTTTGGGATGGTATCTGGGCTTTCTCTGGGGTGTTGTTGGATGCGTGGCCAGGTGTTTAGCCGCCGGTTGCTCGCAGCGCACTGAAACTGCAGCTTGCTGCCGGCATCCAGCTGAACGCGACCGCAAACGCTTGACCGGCTTAGCTGCGCGCTATTACCCGGAGACTCGACGACGAGCTCTGCTCTGCTCTGGTCTGCCCAGCTGATCGTTCAGTTAACTTCAATTAAGGCACAAACCGGACAGGGCTGAACGCTGAGCGCGACTGGATTTAAACCTTGACTGGAGACTAATCATATTGTGCGAGCAATTTGCTCTTTGCCTGGGTAATCGTGATGGTAATCGACATAAAGCTTATGGTTTGATTAGGCACAAAATGTGGGCGCTATAAAGATAAAAGTGAATAAACCAGCGAACCAGAATTCACGCGCCGTTCTATTCTTAAATTTAATTTGCCAAGATTTAACGTTATTTACTTTAATGAACCAGATGGAAAAAAACAAAAAAGCCCAAAAAAAGTGAAATCTATTAGATAAGTACAGATAAGTAACAAAAACAAGAATTTTTATCAAATTCGCACAGATTATTATATTAATATTAATAAAACAAATATAAAAAATGATAAATTAGATTTATAATATTCACAGTAATAATATTACTTAATAACAATTATTAATAGTCTATGCAGTAGGCCTTAAATAAATAAATAATTCATCTTCTAAATACATAAATTCATCAGCGGCAAGTTAAAAGTGTTTACGTTTAAAAATATATTACATCAAAATTTTTTCATTTTTTTGAAGTCAACTTAAAAATTTAAATTCTAAAAAATGTTTGATATATTGATATATAAATCATTATTTATGCAATAAGGTCAGCCTTTTAAAACGTTCTAGTGGGAAACGCCCTCAAAATAAGTCATAAAATGTTTAGAATATACAACAGTGCAATAATGGTGCAACAAAAAAGCAATAAGAGGCTTATGAGAAAAATGTCGGAGATAAATGAACTCTAATTGCTGGAATAAACGGGGTGGCACACTTTTTGTATTTTTATATACCAATATATAAAGTTTTAATTTTATTTGATTTATTTTATTTTTATCACATCTGGAAAGCAAAAGTATTATTAAGTTATATTTTTATCACATCTAAAATTAGTTTCATTCACATGTTACATATTTTAATATGGATTATAAATAAACCGTAATGGAATTAAGCCATTTTTTTATTGATCAAGTGTAAATCGTTCATGCTCGTACCATACATACACACACACACACATACACACGTGCTGGGCTTAACTGCGTGATGTACGCATTTTCATTGGGCTTTTAATAATTGTCATGTATTTAAAACCACAAAAATTAAATAAAAAAACACTTGGCTTGGCCCGCACGATTTGGCCAAACCACCGCAATACAAATAACGGCTAATTTGCATCAGCAAGTGCGAATTGGACAGCGTTGGTCACAAATGAATAAACAAATAAACAACCCCAAAAAATAAACCGGCTGAAACCAGACTGAATTTTTGCGATTTATTATGAGCATATGCGTTAATTATATGAAACGAAATCTTAATTAAACTCTAATGGGCGCACGACGCCCGTTAATGTTAAGCTAACAGCGAGGCTAACAGATGTCGCTATAACAGCGACAAGCAGTGCACATTAACAGCAAAGCTAAGTTACGTATACGCCATGTGAGTCGCAGCATTGTATTGTAAAAAGAAAACATTTAAAAAGTTTGACATGTGCTAAATAAACATTTGTAATTAAAATTTTGAAACAACAATTAAAGTAAAAAAATATTAAAGTTAGCGACTGACCGATACATATATACGTTTATATACGCACATTATATATACATATATGTCAGCACGTTTGGGTATAACAACATTTCCTTTGCATCATATCGCTGGCAATTGTGAGAGTCGCACGTGCTGCCAAATAAATAAACAATGTGTTGTACCCGGAGCATAGCAAAAGGCAACTCAATTTGCATTGCCAGCTGGCCGCACGTGAGAAAACAGCACAAAACCAATGTAAACAAGCTGGCCAAATGGACAGCCTCACACACACACGCACACACACACTATACAGAAACAATAACAGCTGCATGTGTAAAAAAGAAATTGATTGATAAAATGCCATTGTCATCAAATTGTTTGCAAATTGCAAACGAGCCTCCAGGCAAATGGCTACAAATTAGTGCGCTGCTGTAGCTAATTGTTTTGGCCGGAAACAAAAGGCCAACGAAAAGGCGGTGCATATCATTTCACACCTCTTTGTGCATTAACCAGTCAGAATTTCAGTAACAGTCGGACATTTTAGCCAACGGTTTTGACTCTGGTCTCAAAATAGACTGAACATTGAATTTGACAGAAATATCTAGTTTGAAAATAAGGCATCTATTCGTGCTGGATGGAAAGTTTGCGTTTTAGTGAAAATTCTGCCTGACCGCACTATAAAAATAAGTAAGAACGTTGCAGTCGGGTATATACCAAAACATTATTTGTACACAAAAAACCACCAAATAATGAAAAAAAAAAATGAAGAATCATTCTAGAGGGCAAATGATGGGGAAAACGCCAAAAGCATGAAAATCGTTTTAGTTTTGACATAGATATAAAAGTTATTAATATGGGAGGTTTGGATCCGAGAGCTTTACATAGTAATATGTTTCTTTAAATTTACATGATTTTTGAAAAAAAAATTTTAACCCCCTCAATCTGTTTTGGTGTTGTTTTTTTATACAAATTACAACAAACACTATCGATTACAAATATAAACTTGCAATTCTAAAAAAATTAAAAAAAATACTTTAATATGAGTAAGGGGGAGTAAAAGATATTTAAACTAAAAATTCAAAAAAGTTATATTTTCAATAATGGATATATTTTAAGTGCAGAATCAACCTAGAGTGCAAACCATGAGCATCGTCAAACTTGAAAATCGGTTCAGGTTTGACAAAGTTATGGATAAATAAATTTAAATGTGAAAGCTATGGATTTGAGAAAGCTACAAACTTGGTTCACAGATGTGGAAAAGCAGTTCCATGTTTTTCATAGGTTAAATGAAGCTTACTTTTATTTTTTTCTTGTTGTATAAATATGCTTTATTTCTTTTTAAATCCTCTAATTAAATTGTTTTTACTAAAGCTGACATAAAATGTTCGCTTTATTGGAAAGTGAGTTCAAAAGACGTCGAATTTAATGCGATATTTGTTGCAATACTTTTGCTTTGCGTTTTTTTTTTGTTGCATGCCACAATGCCAGGTGTTGGCGTTGCTTTTTGTGCGGCACAACGTCGCCATTATACGCTTTACTTGTGCTCATTGTTTGTGGACTTTGTTCGCCTCGGTTGCCCTCGACCGCTCTTTTGTTGCTTTGGAGCTGGGGTCCTTTAGCATTATGCCCGACAAATTGCATTTTAATTGCGCACAATGGGCGCGTGGGCGTGGCTCAAAGGGAGATGCAGCTGAGTGCAAATAATTGCAACTGAAATGCACAGCAAATAAAGCCGAAATTGTTTTTTTTTTCTTTTTTTTTTTAGTAAGCAGTTGAACAGCTGTTAAGTTATTTGACTAGACGCCATTTCGTATTCATTGTTTTCATTTACCATCGAAATTGTTCGTTTCGGGTGCGCATTGCGAATTTGTCGTTTGACTTTGGCTACGTGAGCCTTTAATGGCAACTTTATGCGCAACTTTTTCGGGCGAACTCGAAAAGCGACTGCAGCTCCTTTGATTTCAACTTGACAAAAGTTGCGCCAAGTTGAGCGCACACATTACAAAAGCGGCCTCGGCACGGACACGGCCCGATACTCGCTGGAATAACTTTTGCCCAGCAGCGGCAGCAGCACTTTCTTCTTCTTCTTCTTCAGCATCTCCAACTTCCTCTTCTTCTACTTTTGCCCTGCCGCAGCGCTGTTTGCTCGACCCAGTTGTTTGGCCAACTACTTGAAATGCAGCTGCGCCGCACTTTTAGCTGGACATTTGCATTGCATTTGGACACACGTAAATCCCCAGAGGAAAATTCCTCGTGCTGCTCAAATATTTAAGCTCTGCTCAAATGCACAAACTGGCAAAAGAGCAAAAAGGTTCGCTTAATCGCCGTGCCCCTAAGTATGCAATGAGAATTTAAAATTGAGCACCAAAACCCATCGAAACTTGACTTAAGTTCCAAATTTGGGGCACACTTTAATTAACTAATTACGGCTATTAAAAACGCAGAGCACCGCACGCGCCTCCAGTCACGCCCCTGGGAATCGGCGACAAGTGAAAGTGAGGAAGTTGTGCGCCAAAAAAAATACAAATGGGAATTTGTATGCAATTAGCGCTAAAAGCCTTCTGATGTTCAGCCACACACTATGTTAACCAGGGGGTGGGGGGGTCAAGGATGCGTTGCATACGCGTGTGCATAACTCAGAGCATTGTCAAATTCATTAAGCCGGAGACACGCAGCAACCGCAGGACGACGACAGATGCATGGTTAATCATACGCCATGTTGGCAGGCTCTGAAAAATTCAACAGCAGCTGAAACTGAAACTGAAGCCAGCAAAGCCTTTCAGCACTAACAAGCGACTACAAGACCACGCTACAATGGCAAATATTGTGACAAAGCGTGCCGCACACACGCACACACTCACATATAGGTATAGACAAAAAAACAAGAAAAGGACGAGCCACTCACAATGTAAATACAAAATTTTACAATAACAAAGCACGTCGCAGGTGCAATTAGTGTGCAAATAAGCGTTTATTTGCCTCAACCAAACAAGGACGGCGACAGACGGGGAGCGAGATAGAGGGAGAGAGAAAGAGCGAGAGAGATATCTGACCTCGTTTTATGTCAAGGTGTTTAAACTTTACCAACGCCAAGCAGCTCAATTGGTCAGCTGCGTTTCTCGCATGGCTCGAAATCAAAATTCAATTTAGTCTTACATCAATTTTGGTCTTGGCCGCTTAGGGAGCACATGCTAGAAAATTGCCACATGCTGTTGCTGGGCGCTCATAAATCATATTTATATGCGCAGAGGTGAGCGCGTGCCGGATTCTTTTTTTCACAATATGCTCAGTCACAAATATTAACAACTATTTTTTTATTTTTTATGTTTCTTCTTTTGTATTATTATCACAATATACATTTATTTGTCGTTTCAGATTTTTCTAACAATGACATGATTATATGTTTAGATATCGGTGCGTGCCGTATTTTATTGACGCGACAAGAACAATAATACGGAAAGATAATAGTAATGCGGAAAGATGCTCCGTCAAAAAACAACATCAACAATATTAAGATTTTTATTATAAACGTAAAACTTAAAAAATTTAAGTTTTAAATATATGTATTCATTTTCTTAAACTTAAATGTTCTTAGAAATTTAAAATTATTTTATTTGTATAATTTTTATTTTTTCTTATGTATAACCAAAAATGTATAATATTTATTTACAAATTTTAAATATGCTATTAATATATATTAATATATAGAATTTTTATTAAAATTCTAAGCTGTATGTTGTTTTATATGTTTTAATTTTATTTATTTTTCTTTATATTTACGTGCAGCAATGAACAAGTCGTGGCTGTTCGTGCCAGGACACGCGACCAACCCTAATGTTTATGCACTGTGGCAATGCCCGGTGCCTGATAGCATTGATAAGGCTGCTGATCGTTGGCTGCACTTGGGTAAATCACATGCAACATGCGATTGCACATTACTCAAGTGCCAGTCGGTTGCAATAGTTTCCCGGCTTGTGTAAAGGCCACACCAGCCGGGGCTTTCGGGGGCAAACGAACTGGGTGGCAGCGCTGGGGACAGCTATTTGCCAACATGTAAAGTACACTGACATCGCCTGCAGCCGAACAGCAACAACAACAGCAAATGGAGCAAAAGCTTTAGCAACGACAACTGTCAGCTCAAACTGAGACTCTCCGAGCTCTCAATTGACTCGCTTGGCAGCAGGAACGGCAGGCAGCCCGCATTCAGTTGGAGACATCTCACCTCGCACGGCTCACATCGCACACAGTTGCCCGGGGCCACACCCACTTCTGTTGCCTGTCCCAGCCCCCTTTGCCTCCGCTGGTTTTGTTGTGCTACGCTGTCCACAGTTGGACAGCTGGCAGCTGCCTAAAAATTTGCACAGAATATGCCGAGCCCTGGGATTTAGATGGCAATCGCAGCAATTTGGCCAGCCTGCCATTGTGGCAAATGGAAATTAAAATGTATTTTCATACCCCGCATCTAAATAATGGATTAAACAGGGTATCACATAGCTAGGAATTCTCCAACATTAAAGTGGTACGCTGCCAGCACTCGAAGCTTTTCAGTTTGCTGCACATTTAGAATACTCTTTTGTTTGGGAAAGGATCGTAAGCAAATTTATTTAAAAATACTTAAAAAAACCCCAATAATATTACTGAATAACATTTAAGCATATTTTTTAATTGGAATACTTAAAATAAGAGTTTTTAGTTTCTTGGAGCTTCAAATATTTATTATCTTTGTAATTGATTAACTGATTGATTGAGTGACTGACTGACTGATTGACTGACAGACTAAGTAACTGACACACAGACTGACTGACTAATTGATTGACTGGTTGATGCACTGACTGGCTAATTGAGTGATTGACTAACTGATTGACAGGCTTACTGACCAATTAGCTGACTGAATGATTGACTGACTGATTGATTGACTGACTGACTGATTGACGGACTGGCTAAATTGACTGCATGATTGATTAACTGACTGTCTAACTGATTAATATTCTAACTGATTCACTGACTAATTGACTGATGATGTACGGACTCAGGGCTAAAACGCCAGTATTAACCTAGTAAAGGGTATCACCTGGTCGTGCGCGCTTCCACACCAACCAACTGCATGAAATTGATTGCATTCAGTGTCCAAGAATGCAAATTGGTTTTCAGTTTTTATCAGCCGTCCTTGCGATTCATCTCATATTTGCAACCCTTATAAATAACAAATGGAGAGCCTCGTGGCCTGCAGCAGCCGCAAACTTGGTGTTTTTCGTGCCCCTGCAAAACTGTGCTAAAATGTTATTAGCGCTTAATTAGAGCACAACTTTTGCCTTTGCCCAACGCCCACAGAAACCGTAAACCAACCTCTCCATCCTCGCCCGCCGCGTCGACCGCAAACGCAAAGGTGCGCCCGAAGAACTTTTGCTGCAGCTTTGTGGTAAAGTTTTAATAATGTTCAGCTAAAATGAAATAATGCGTTTTGCCAGCAGACTACGGAAATTCGAGCCCAGGGGAGGGGTGCTGCATGGATGCCGTTGGGTGGGGTGCTGGCCTGCTTTAAAAGTACATCACATGAAATGCAAGTGGTCAAGAGTGGCCATGAGAGGCAAGCAAAAAGTTGCTCGGAACCAATTCATTAAACATTCACCGAGTTGTCTCTGGCGTCAAAATGGGCCACACAATGCAACGTGCCACAGCAAAGAGTCGGGACAGCCAGACAAAAGGAAAGAGACAGCTCCAGGGAGAGATAGAGAGACAGGGAGATAGTATAAGGCAGCATCCAGCAATTGTCGTCTGTCTGTATGCTTTCCCACCGGTTTTCGTAGGGTCCAATAGGGTCAACAAACTGTCGACCATTGCAAATGGCCCATGCATGCTGTACGAATGCACAGCTTTTGTTGCAAGTTGCCAGTTGCAAGTTGCCAGTTGCAAGTTGAAAGTTGCAGCTAAAGCAGACATCAGTCAATGCATATTTTAAGCTTTCAGGCAGAACCCCTCTGAAAGTTTGTGCCACTGCCGACTGAACTAAGTGAAAGCACAGGAAATTACGTTTCTTACGAGACAGTTTGCGGCAATTGAGCGCCTATTCTAAAATAATATCCACAATATGCGCCACATAATCAAGTATCAATCATACGCACTGTTGACTGCCTGCATGCGGTAAATTAATATTAATATTAAGCAGCAACTTTAGCAGCTACTCTTCAACACTGGCATTATTAATAATATAATATTGTTGGTGTGTGGGTGTCGGTGTATGTGTGTGGGTGTGTGGCTTAACCGGCTCGTAAATGTTAAATGACAGCGTCCGAATATTAAATTTGCTGCCTAAAAAAAGTGCTTAACTTTGCTATACCCTGGAGAGAGGGCTGCCATATAAAATGCAAAACTTGTTTAGTTCCATAGGAGAAACAGATTTCGATAATAATCAAATAAAAATAAATATATGATAAATAACAATTTAATTTAAATTTAAGATTAAAAGTAATTGTATTTATATATATAAAATTGGAAAAAATATACTGTTAATATATGTACAAATAAATTATGATTCAACCCACACATTATCTAAAAAAATGAAAAACTTTTATAAGATGCTATCAACACGTTAACAGAAGTTTATTTGCCCGCATAGCCAGATAATTCCCTATTTACAGCTCGTTATGGACGAGGAAGAAACGTAAATGGGAAGAAGAAATAGATAATGTTCAAGGAAAATAAAGAAAATAGAAACGAGTAAAAGAAAGCAGTAGTAGAAATTAATAAATTAGGTAATTTAAATATTATTATACAAAAGTGTGATAAAAAAAATATGAAAAACTCGAAGCTAAAATAGTTTTTTTATTTATTAATATATTTTTGTTTAAATATAATGTACTTATAAAATCTGAACATATACACTATATAACATTATTATATAGTGAACTTCAGATGAGTTGATAAAATAAAATGTATTTATTTATAAAGAAATTTATTTTTGATACCTATACCAATACTAATAACCTATTTGCCTATTTGTCATACTTAAATTTGTAATAGGTATACATGCTGTGACAGCATGCAAAAATTTTGATACACTTGAAGTTAATGCTAATTAAATTGCCGAAATATAAAACAGCGAATATCAAACATGTTCGCATGCACACTTACATATAGATGGGTTCACGCGCTTACATAAGTATATACACATGTATGTGTTGAGTGTGCATGATGTTACGGCCCACACATGCGACGGGCTATCAAAAATTTAATAAACTGTCAGCGCAAAAGACAACAGCAATAGAAACAACAGCAACAGCAACAACAACAACAAGTGGGTGCACATGCACGCGCCGCAAATGACAGGCATTTACGAGCACTTTATAAGGGCTGCCAGCCCAATAAATATATCAAATGTCAACTCATTGCCACTGGGCCCATAAAAGGCAGCCAGAATAATGCCAGTTTACTAGACCTCTGCGCCAATCCATTAAAATGCACGCATAATGCTCCAAAGGGCATTGCAATCAATGCCTAATTAAATTTCATTATGCGCACCAAAATGGAAAATCGAAATGCAAAAAAAAACTCGAAATAAAAGTAAATTCAATGTGCCAAATCATATGTAATTTATATATTTGTGTAAAAGTAAACAAGCATTAAAGCATATTTACAGCGCTATATATTTCTGATTTGGAATACCCTTTCCAGCTGCTAGCTTATAGAGTTGCTAAGCGACTCTTAGTTCAAATACAAATGCCAGCAGAGCTTACTCTATGTGTGTGGCGGAAGTGGGTGTTTTATGCAAACAGCAGTAGACACCCACACACACAAATACATGTACACATGCACACACTGCAACACACTCAGGCTCTGTGTCGCTTGTGTGGTGTTTAAAATTAATACGAGTATCTCGTCTGCCTTTATGCTTCAATAAGTTTTCAATGAACACTTTGAAACTATTTTTATACCGTTTACACCTATGTAAATCAATATTTTTGTACGACTTTTTATGTGACTTTGTGTGTGTGTGTGTGAGTGTGTGTGTTTGGTTTGCTGTATATGCTCTCAATGACAGCAATTTATCTTTTAACGCGCTATGATTTATTGATGTCAGTTGGTTAAAGGCATAAAATGAGTTTTATGTTTGGTAAATATGCGCATAACTCAGATATACACGAGTATACTATATATATGGTAATGATATGGTAATGATATCTCTTCATTTATCTGTTTAATGTGCGTAAATACTACTCACAAATTGTCTACTATGCGTATACTTCAGGTAAAATAAACAAATATACAAAATAAAATTTTTTATGTTGTTACATATTCAATTTCATACATGAATATTTTAATTAAAGTGTGAAATATTATACATTTATTATTTTTACTATGTAAAATTTGGAATAAATTTATATATTTATTTATATGTATAACCTTTCGGTGGACTCTAATTAAAAAGCTATAAATTAATAGAAATAACAAATAAATATATGTTTTTACTTTCTTACAACCTTCCTATGCAGCCTGCATTTAAGTTTCCTTTTGCCCGCATTATCCATTAGCTGCATTAATGCAGTCAGCCTGAAAGTAGGCAGCAATATTAAAGCCAAGCAATTGCAAGTCAAGCCACATAAACTAAGAGACGCTCTTGTCACATAAACTGCAGGCTTAAGGGCTAACAGCCCACTGCAGCTAAGAGCGCTCGCCATAAGGATAAATACGAAGCGTTCTCATTATCCGCACTCTTAAGAGCGCAGAGCGTATGTGCACTTTATCCGCAAATGCGCAACAGCGTGTGCGCTCTCGCACGCGCTCTCTTTGTGCTGCGACTGCGGATAACTGCGGATAAGTGCGGAGACACGTGTTTTTGTTTACCTTCGTCGTTGTTGTTTTTACAGCGTCCTTTTCACAGCCTCCATCTAACCCAGTTCAGTGCGTAATACTGCAGCAATCGCCACCAAATAGTGCGTGTGTGTGTGTGTGCGTGTGCGTGTGTGTGTGGCTGTTACTGCTGAAGTGGCTCGTTCAGAGCGCCTTGTTGCTGTTATTTTGGATGCTTGCGGTGGGCTTGAAGTGCGCTCGTCTTACCTGCTGCCAGCTTGACGACTCTGAAGCTCGTTTTGCACATTTGTGCTGAGTGGGCACTCGAGCTATGCCAACTGCTGGCGTCCAAGTGACACAGTGAATGCAGGAAAAAACAGAACAGTGCACACACACAACACACACAAAACACACACCCGTAACTTGAGTGAATAATGCGCCCGTTACGCCATGAAAAAGAGCTGTGAAGTTTCTTAATGCGACTTTGATTACTGCTACCTTCACCGCCGCTTGCCGCGACGTCTGACTAGGCCCCGGCAAAGCCAAAGGAAATTTTGACAGACAACCGACAGTCGGTCGCTGTAAGGTTTAGTAAACCCCATGCTTTATCTGCATAAAGTTTCAACATATTTGTGCACAACTTTTTATACCCTGCGCCCATTGAAAATGTGCAAAATAAAGGGTGTAATGGGTTTGTGAAATTGTTTGAAACGGAAATTGAGATATTTACTGCTTTAAAAAGAATTATTATTGTTCGGGACGAAGAGCTCAATATATTTATATTTATATTTGTTCTTTTATAAGTGTTTTTCTCAACTTCTGAGGTTATGAATTGAAATGATATATATTTATATGCACACAACACGATTTTAATTGATAGCTGCATTTCTCAATATCGATAACACATATTTCGAATATTATACGAACTAGAGCTACCAAATTTAAAATGCAGCTTGAAGCTGTACTAAGGGTATGTTCTAGTCGATTACTCCGAATAGTGTAAAGTATTTTTGTTAATTTTAATTTGTAGTCTCCCACTGCTCAAACTGAAGCTGAAAAACCTTAAACTTAATTATTTACAAAGGGCCACAAATGTTTTTAGTGCTTGCTGGACTGCCCGCAGCTGCAGCTCACACAGAGAAACATAAAATTTATTGGCTGTAAAAATAAAGGAAAAAATATGTTTGTGAACATTTTTGCAAAAGCTGAATTCAGCTAGGAAAAATTATTACAAGTTTGCATGCATTATGACCTGCTGTCTCCCGATCTGAAGTGGAGCAGCTGCAGTTTAAATTACAATAGTTACCACAACTATAAACCCATAGTTGTTATTGTTTGTGTGTCCTGGCCGAGGACAGTAACAAGCGGCAGGCTCCTGTTTTTACGTTTTTATATATACATAATTCGCACCTGTTCTGTGTAACCTATATAAGGATAAATATCAGTATATGAATATAAGCATACTTTCATTCTATATAATTTGGCCGCATGTTTTGTCCGTTGCCCGTGTTGGCCGCATTGTTGACACAATAATTTTTTGGGCTTTTAACCACGGCAATATCAACGGCCACTAGCCGCAGCTCTATTTTATGTTGTTTAAGTTTTTGCCACCATCGACGCCTCAGAGTATGCAATGGCAATTTAACCAGGGGCGGATTAATGCGGTGGGACAAAGGCCGAGGCCTTTGAATATATATTTAACTTTTGCTGTGCAAATTTAATGAACGCAGCTGCTTAATTATTCCATTTCAGGCAAGTTTATTTTCTACACGCGCGTTTTTATGCCGCAATTGAAATTTTTAATTGGCAAATGCGTGGGCGCGTCCACAATTCGCTCACAGTCTCTAGGGGGGTAGGGGGAGGGCGCTGTGCGTCGTCTGGCGGCGCTTTGCGGCATTTTAATTACAAGCTCCGAACGCAGACGTGAAACGCTAATGAAATTAAAAAGTCCCTCAAATGGAATTATAATAAAATAGAGTTGTTGTGCATCAACAAAAGCCAAAGATTAAATATGACCAGCTCCTCGCCTCCGTTCGGCCTGGTTAAGCTTCCTCGACGCCTAGCAATCCAAATCCCGCTTAAGCATTCAATATTCAGATCGATAGACAAAACGCCGGGCCTACAATTAGCCCCAGTTCGCACGTGTGCTTCGGTCGCGTTCCAATCACGTCTAATTAATTGACGTTTATATTTAGTTGTGGCCTTTAGTGCAATTATTTTGACCACAATTATAATTAGTGGCTTTACACACTTGCTTATTCAATTGTGGTTTCTATCGCTACGCAATTGATTAACTAGCCATTAATGCGCATTAGAGGCAGCTAATCGGATTCACGTTGCGTATACGCAAGGCAAGCCATCATATTTTTCGTGTGTGTGTACAATTTCAATAATTTTCCAATAACGTAAAATGTCATAACCCATATTTTTTTCAAATTACGCAAACAACGATTTTTATTTATTTTTATTTTTTTGCAATTTTTGGGAAACAACCCGAATCATTCATATATGCATATATGGGGTGGATGCTGATGCTGGGTCGTATAGCATACCTATGAAAACTGTCGGAACATTCGAATTTATTACTTTACATTTAATCCGTTTAAGCGCAGTGCTCGCACGTGGGGCGCTCTGTGAGTTTGTGATGGGGCCTCTTTCAAATTAAGTTTCAATATATTTAATAATACGCTGTCAGCACTTGACAGACATATTCCTTAGTCACACAGGTGCCTGATTTCTTGTTTCCAGTTTTAGTTATAGTTAATTATATTATATGCAAGCTTTGAGTCAGGTTTTTGCTAAGTTTGGGATGAAATTTACAAAAATTCTATTTTAATATAAATATACACACAGAGTTGTAGTTGAATATCTGCCATACAAATTTGATCCCCATTTAACTACTAATTATTATATTTCAATAACCGAAACTTTCACGATTAACCCTTTTTTATCTAAACGAAGCTAGCGGTAACCGTTCATAAAATATGCATACTTTTTAGATTTATGTTTGTGTGTGGCGATTATAATGCAAATGCAAGCACTTTTGACAGCAGTCCAAACATGTTTTCCGAATGTGAGTGCCGCTGGAGCCAACGCAGGCACAGATATATATTTATATGTTAAATCTTTTTGCTATTAGGACAACGCAATCACAATGGTTACCAGCACACAGAAGCCCATAAATAATAAAATCACAACTGACGAGCTGCGGATACGCTGTGCGGTTTAAGTTTTATACGCATCGACATCCACACCGACAAGGACATGGATGTGAAGGCTGCCTCCCTGGGCGCTTACCTAAATCATAGCCCGACCAAAGCGTCCAATAAACCCAAACAAATTGACACTCTCGATGCTTGGGGAAATCAGCGATAGCGACAAACATGAAACAGCCCCACACGCAGCCCTGGTGCGTCATCAGCGGGATTAACTCGATATGGCTATAAAATGACAGTATGGCACTCACGATATGGCATATTTTGTAAATTTTTAGAAAATCCATCATCCAATTAGCATAAGAGTCGGCTAAAGGCAAAGGCCAACAAATATATTTGTACATTTGTGCAATCGAATTTTTTATGCTTCGGAAATCAAATTGTTTCCAAAATGTGTGTGTGCAATGCATGTAATTGCAAATATAGCGCGATTTGGCAAATCGATGCATGAAATGGGTGACACTTTTAACATCACCTTTGCCAATGCCTGGAGGCTCATTACGTATACGTGCCGTTGCACCGGAACGAGCTGCCCCATGTTGCTTTTTTATTCGGCGCACTTCATTAGCGAATGGCTAGCTTAAAGCGAAATTTTATTCATGCTACCTTTATTTTAGAAAACAGCGGCAGCCCCGAAAGGCGAAACGAGTGAATTCATTAATAATTCATTCAGTGAAATGAAAAACACGCAACTGAGCAAAAGCCCGAGTTAAATGTCGAGGTTAAAGTATGAAGTATAAAAGCATACAATTTGCAGCAAGCAAACTCCTACCCACAACTGAACAAGACTATATATAAAATAAATTTATATTATATAAATGAAAAAATAAAAAATTAAATATTAATAAGACCAACAAAAATTGTCTTTCGTTTGTTCACGAAGTTTGTTCCGCTCACGAGGTTTGTTCCTTGTTTAGTCAATTCTTACCTATTTTAAATGCAACCAACAATTTAAAACTAATTTAATTTATTTATAAAAATTACATTTTATATACTTTACTTCTGGTTTTCAACCAAACCAGATGTTTTTAAATATGGTTTAATGTTAGCTTAGGTTATGCAAGAGTGCAGTCAACCTGCTCAACAATAGCCAATATGTCCGCCGATTTCGGAGGATAGATTTAAGATAAAATAATGTTAAGAAATTTAAGATCAAAAATACAAATTAAATAAACTCAAATGTATAGACATTAATAAAAGAAATTAAATAAACTCAAATGTCTATGTGTATGGATACTTTTTTTTATACAAACACTGCATTTTTAATGTGAACCTTGAACTTTAACTGTGTGCATCCCATTGCGTTTTAAAACACTGTTTTACAACACAGCTGTAAATATTCATTCGAATGCGAATAATAAAAGCTGGGCGAAACTTTGCTAACCGGGCTAGAAGCGTCTTTTAGTTGGACTCTAATTGCTGCTGCCAGAGTTAAGCCACAAGGATAATGTTGGCTGGGCATGGTGGGGCATGGTTGGTGGTGTGGCTGCCAGTGGGTCAGTGGTGCGGTTCGATCATAAAGTTGCCAATGCAATGCAAACAAATTGAAAATTGCCAGTTACCAATTGCCAGTTGCCAGTTGCCAGTTGCAATTATAAACGCGGCCATTTGCCAATAGATACGCCAGTCGGTTTCATTGTTGTTGCTGCTTTGGTTTGCGTTGCTGTTGTTGTTGTTATGTTGGTAGTTGTTGTAGCTGCGTTAAAGTTTTTTGCTTTCGCTGGTTAACTTAAGGCAACTTGCTGCTAAAGCAGAGCAGACGAAACTTTGCTAATAGCAGCAAACGTAGCGATTGTGTGTGTGTGGGTGTGTGTTTCTAAGCAATACGTGTGTTCTTGTGTGTGTGTGTGTGTGTGTGTGTGGGTTGGCACAGTCAACTCAATGAAGCCAAAACAAATATAGGAAAAACTTTTCCAATTTTCGATTGCCAATTGTGCAAAAATTTTACGTGCAACTTGCTTGGGGAATACGAGAATTGCGAGAAATGCGAGGATGCGAGAAAGTTTTGTGCCACTGCGATGTGTGCCTGCGCCTGCACACCTGCCCCGCCACACCCCGCCCTCGACCCAGTCTATTTGTATGCAAACCGACAGGACGTCAGTCAACATTGCATATAGCTTAATTAAAATTCAAACTAATTATAAACACCAAAATAAAAATGAAAATAATAAATCAAAAAAATGTAAATTGCCAGCAGGTAAAATCTAACTAACAACAAAAAAAAAAAATACGCCTGAACATTAAGGCTGCGTTATCAACTACCAAGTTTAATTCCGACAAAAATATTATATATATTTTTTTTCGCTTTTTCTGCTTTGTCAGTTTTTTATTCGGTTTGGCATTGTTGCTGGCTTTGGCTTCGGCTTCGGCTTTAACTTTCGCTTTGACGGCAAACTTTTGCTTTTCATGCTACAACTAGCTGGCAAAAGTTTTGCTAACGTAGCGCAGCAAAGTTTTAGCACTTCAAGTGCAAGCGCCTGCCCTCTCTCTCTCTCTCCTCGTTTCTTCCTCTCTCTTTCACACACACAATGCTTGCACAAAAAGTTGAGGCAAGTTTTCACTTGGCTCACATTTGATTTAGTCGCTGCCTTGATGTCCATTTTATTTTGCGACTGATTCTGCAATTATGTACGAGCATGTGGCAGTTGGCAGAAGTGCACAACTTGGATATAAAGCAACTAAAACAAGTTAAAATGCTTGAGTCGAGTCGGGTCGGGTCGGGTCTGCTCGACTTGGAGCTACGCTGCATGCTGAATTTATTACATGTGTTTATGTTAGAAAAAAGAGAGTAAGTGGCACCGTGAAAGAAGAGAGATTTTAAATACTTCTTTCCTCTAATTTTCGAATAGCGAAGAATATTTATGCTTGCCTTTCTAAAATTTGCATCAAAGTCTGTATAAGAATTTTGTATACAAAATCCAACAGATTTAATTAAAAAATAATAAAGATATCGAGCCAAGCAAAACGTCATCCTTTTTAAAAGTCGGTTCAGTTTTGAACACAAGTCTCTATGGAAAATTAGTTGGCTAAAATTTTTTTTATGAAAATTAAGTTTTCCCATTACAATCCAGAACTAATCTGGATGCTAAACCATGAACTTAGAGGCATGCCTATTTAAAATCGACTTCGTTTTGGCCAAATTATGATAGTTTGAAGATTTTACCTTAGTCTGTATGAATTTCGACAAAAATTGTGCTCCCAGATTTACATGCAGAATCAATATAGATGTCAAGCCATGAACAAAAAGTTATGCCTTTTTAAAATCGACTTAGATTTGGCCAAGCTATTACTGTTTAAAACTTTTATCTAAGACAATATAGGAATTTTTCAGAAAATTTCTACATGAATTTTGGCAATAATTATGTTTGCAGATTTAAATGCCAGAGGGATGTAGATGCTTAACCATGAACAAATAGTGATTCCTTATCGAAACCGGTTAAGTTTTGGCTAATTTGTGGCACTTTAAATTTTTGTACCAAAGTCTATATCGAAATTTCAACATGAACTGGCAATAATAGATTTAAATACGAAATCCAACTAGCTGCTACAAAGATGAGAAATGCATGTGACATGCGTGAAGTACCCTTCTCCGTATAGGGTATACTCATGTGAGTATGCGAGTAGTTATGCTCGTGCCTCACGAGTGATGGCTGCACTTTAAACTTGCCATAGAAAAGTGTTTGTAATACGCTCGTTACATTTATTATGGAGAGCGCTGCTCTGGCGCCGAACAATGCGGCTTCCGGCCGTTAGCCAGCTGTCTGGCTGCTGAATATGGGGCTCACAGTTTTGGCCCAATACCTGGGCGGACTTTGAGAGGAGTCTGGCATTTGAATGCGGGGGGCGCGCATGACATTCGACACGATTCCCCAGCGCGTGGCACGTTGTCCGTAGCATACTTATCGGGGCAGCAGCGGCAGATGTGGCAGCAGCAGCAGCAGCAGCAACAGTAGCACCAGCACCAGCCGGTGGCAACTATCTGTGTCTGGAGGCGGGCTGCAGTAAATGCATATTTTATATTTTCATTTCATTGAAACCGACACGTAGCCACATTTACAGAGCGTCCGGGTTGTTGGCCTGCGTTTCCGGCCAAGTCAACCAAGTGTAAATTCGAATTGAAGTTGCCTGCCAGCTAATAAGATCCCAATATATATTATACACATATGTCCTTTGATTGCCATAAAACAGTTCGATTTTAATTAAGTTAAGGATATGTCAGCAGAAGCGAACCTTGATTGAAGCGACACTTGATTGCCCCGCGGGCAGCATTGAGTGCATGTTGACACACTTTTAGCCGGAGCTGATAATTTCCATATGGAAACTTTTGCTGGAAAATTCGTTAAAGCTGCTTGAAAGCATTTTTACATAAAGTTCAAGCGGCTCTGTCTGGCTCGCTTTTCAACTTGAAATAAACGTTTATTTTTTCAGTTGCTGAATATTTAAGGGACATGCACACACACATACAAATATACATGCATATGAATGCATGGATATAGTTTGTTTTTTATGCCCACACGGCGGCATTGCAATAAAATTGCACAAGTCGTGGCTTATCAAACGAGCAGCATTGGGTTTGCCTTATGATGCCCCTGAGAAGTCGCCAAAAAGTGTGCAAAGTTTATATTTACGCTTCGCCCGGCACTGAAATATTGCACTTTATATATCATCTGGGATATCTAGAGCATAAAATAATACAAAATAGAACAAAAAGGAAAGAGACGTAGAGAGAGATCGAGTGTTTGTATACACTAACTTATTCGCAATGGGATGAGTTTTTAAGCTATGAAAATATATACTTAGTGAGTTTTATTGGATTTGGGAATAACGAGAATCCGAGATCGAGTCCCGGGGCTGCGTATGGATATGCACTACATCCATTGTGCTTTTTCAAAGTACTATTAAAAGCAATAATTTAAATGGTAATAATTATATTCAAGAACAATAATAAGAGATATACCAAATCTCTTGATATTGTTATCAATGTAATTATCAATTAATGAGTTCTAACTTATTCATTTAAATTACCTAATATATTAAGTGTATTTGATAAAAAATTGTTTTGACTACAAACTAGTTATACTTAAAGATACAACCAGTCCGGCATAAATTTGATAAAATTGGAAAAAATTGGAAACAAATTTTAGTTTTATATTCCGAGGATGCCAAACTAACGCACTTTGATTAACAAAAATATATTAATAAAACTAAATACATTTAAAAAAAACAAGTTTCGCGGAGCAAAACGAAATTGAGAAATTCGGTTCACGAACCACCGACAAAATAAATATTGTATATTTTACATTGTGCACCCCAATAATAGAGCTGTGGGTGGCGTTTACTTTTGATTTATACCGCTGTCATGAAACTCTTTGGCTTAATCAACAAACAAATAAATAATTCAATTTAATTTAAAGTAACTGTTATATACATGCCCCTTTATGTACCTATATAAACCCATCACTTGAAGCTCGGAAATGTGCCGCTATGCCGAATCAGGCCAAGTATCCCAGCAATTACATATCGAAATCGAAAAGAAGGGCTATCCTTGCCCAGCCCCTCCACCCCTCTACCTCCTAGCTGTATTCGTGCACCAGCCCTAGATCGCATTTACCCGTATTTGGCATGGGGGTCGCGTTTGTCTATTTGGCTACGCCGCAGAAATGCCTCGACTCCGGTTTTGATTTCTGCACGTTGCTGTTGCTCGCTTTTTGCTGATTTGCTTTTTGGCCGGGTTCCTACGAGTATTTGGTTTATTGTTTAGACGACAAATTGCAAGGATTCCGTTTTGTTTCACTGCGCTGCATCCGTGTACGTGTTCCGTACGGCCAAAGTGCCTGATTAAAGCGCTGGGCACCGGAGTTCAGTTCACAACCTTTGTCAATTTACGGTGCACAAAAATGTATTCGATTTCTTGAACGATGACATGATATCACCCTCCAACGTCGACGGCATGCAAATGGATACCCGGAACAAGTTTCGTATGGCAAGCTAGTTGGCTCAGTCAGTTGTCATGTTTGTTGTACGTGAGTCTCTTTGTCTCCGAATTAAAGAACTACAGTTTAGAGACCGTTTGAATACCAAAGGTAGCTGAATGTGGAGCTTTACTCATATTTCAAAATTAAAGGCGTAGAGTAAGAGTCATAGATAAGGAAAGAACAAGAGACAAAGTAAATGTTATAGATAAAGAGGGAGATACAAACAGATGGAGATATCTATTGAAAAGGGAGAGAAGAAAGCAAAATAACACATATAGCTGATAATTATATAATATAGTACAATTTTTACCATTTCCGATAAAAGTTCCCAATTTCTTTTTAAATATTACCACATTGTACTATTGAATTGATAAAATTCAAATGCAAATCGTTTATTTAATATGTTTATTTAAATAGCAGTTAGGACTCGTTGATAATTTACATCTGAAAACGTTGATTAAAAAAATAAATACATTGAAAATAAAACCCTAAATAAATGAAATTAAATTAAAGAGTATATATGATGAAGATTTTGTAGCTAAAGATTTAAAATAGGTAATATACATTGCTTTTATATGCTTTTAAAGCTCTTCATAATACATTTGAAGCCAGTTTGACCCTAAATACTTGAGTATTTTTAAATCAGCTTTCCAAGGTAACTTGTTACTTACAAATGTCAAAAGACCTTGAAAGGATCTAATTTTGATAAGCGGCTTATTTGAATGTCCTTTTCAACTAGTCCATTCAACTGTGAACTGTGTACATTATTCACCAGATACCATTACTAAATACGATTAGCTCACAATCTGTTGGCGCTATTTGGTCATCTAATCAACAGCTGGTCAGAGTTAATTTTCCACATTATTTGGCCAAATTAGGCGCCCAAGTCACGTTATTGTTGCCAACCACATTAGTGGGCTTTGCCACTGATTTAATTTCGTCCCATTGAGAGTCACTTATCGCTCAAAGTGTGGCAATTGGTGGACCGAGGGGCTTTTGAATACAGCACGCGATATATTATAGAAATGAAATAAAATTGTTACGAAATTATTGGGATCTTAAAACCAAGAATACTCAAGTGTTGCACTTAAGTAATTAGGCTGTAGTTGAAGGAACGAAAAAGTGACGCATTTTGTGGCAATGCCGCAAAGTTTTTGGGCGCGTAATTTGCATAAAATTTTTGGGCGTGTTCAGTTTGTTAAGTGCAAATATCTATGTGAGGCACACATGCGAGGCACAAACAGTTGCCACATTTGCGCTACATTAAAAACGCATTTTCATCTTCTTCGTCAGCAGGTTTAATAGTCTGTGCAACAATGTGCCGTGCACTAGCCGAGTGGGCGTGGGGGCGTGAACTCAGGACCGGAGTCTTGCGAATTAGAGTTGGAGGCGTATGGGACTATCGGCAATACGCACGTTTTATAATTATATATTATTTAAATTTTACATGGCATTTGTTGATATATATTCTATGAAAAGATTCTCTTTCGCGATCTTGTAATGTTGTTCGCTCTTCGTCTACTAGTTATTAAATAATAAAATTTTTTTTATTTAATTTGGAATTTTTGAAAAAATTGTATTAGAAATATTAATTATAAAAATAATATGTACATTCCTTGGAAATGTTGCTCGCTATATTTTTATGTCCAGTTCTGCTGTTGTTTAGAGCTCTAGATCCTACATATCAATATGACGTTAAATTTAAGTTCTAGTTAAAGAAGTTAAAATGTTGTAAATCTTTGTAGAGTAGATTAGACAAATAAAATAAAATCTATGTAAACTAAGAAAAGAACGATTTGGTATGTAATATTTTTCAAAGGTCTTCTTTCCTTAAACTAAATCTTCTTGCCAGCAGTATAAAGATTGATCCCTAAAATAATACCAAAAAAATCCACAACGATGTCAAAATATCGACGCAGCAGGCCAAGAAATCGGTAGTTTTGTAAACGACAATTGTGAATTTTATGATTTGGTATTTTTCCACATAATCAACAAAATGAGCGAAAAACAATCAGTTCAGCAAGTGTTAACTAATCGGCCTCCACGCCGCCGCAAAGAGTTACGTGAACCGAATCCATTGAAGAGAAAGCAACCGAGCAGCTTGCAGGACGATGTCAGCCGAAAGCAAAGACGCATATCTGCAGACTCTTCAGCTGCTCAGCGGACGGAGCTAATAGCCGGTGAGCATTTGTATTTAGCCTTGACAAAGGTGGCAATAACAGGAAAATTGCAGCAACCAAACCGAAAAAAGTTCCACGACCAAGTCGTTCTAAACGGAGACAGCCGAAGCTTGTGCCGACTTTGCCGCCTGACCCCCAAAGCCTTCGGAACGATGAAAGCCAACGGGAAAGGGGCGAGACCACCCACTCAGCAGCTGATCCTCAGCCGGAAAAACAAGTTGGTGAGTGCTTGATCGACAGCTGTCCGAAAAGATAACCACAGGAAGATTCCAGATGCCAAACGTCCAGAATTGAAATCGCCAGGACTTCAATCATCAAGGCGCTCAAATCGCCAACAACCATCACAGTTCAGGCCGACGTCACCGTCAGAGCCTCGAGGCCCCCAGAGCGATGACAACAGGAAGACTGCAGGTTCACAAGCCCTAGAACATCAACCCCTGGGAGTTCAGCCAACAAGACGATCATATTGCAGACCATCGTCGGAGCATCAAAGCCCGCAGAATAACGTCAACCGAAAGCAAGGACGCGAATCTGTGGACTTTTTAGCTGCCCAGCAGCTGGAGAATAGAGCCGGTGGGTACTTGAATCTAAGTAATAACAGGAAGATTGCAGTTTCTCAAGCCCTAGAACTTCAACCCGCGGAAGTTCAACCAACAAGACGTTCATATCGCAGACCGTCGCACTTCACGCCGACTTCGTTCCCAGAGCCTCAAGGTCTTCAGAATGGTGAACACAGGAAGTATAGAGGAGATTCCATTGATCTCTCCGCTGTTCAGCAGTCGAGGAATAGTCCGGGTGAGAACTTATATTTACGCTTGCCAAACAAGATAATATCAGATAGAATCCAGGTTTTCAATCACCTGGATTTCAACCGGCAGATTTTCAGTCCCTAGCGTTTCAACCGAAAGGGCTTCAATCATCTGGACTTGCACTGCCAGAACTTCAATCACCAGAACTTCAAACACCAAGGCGTCCAAATCGCAGATCATCGCAGAATACGCTAACGTCGCCATCTAAGACTCGAGGCCGCCAAAACGAAAATAGCCGAAGGCAAAGGCGCCAGACTGTGGACTTTTCTGCAAAAGGACATCAATCGCCAGTTTTGCAATCTTCAGGACTTCAATCGTCCGGGTTTTTATTACCTAAGTTTCAGTCATCTGGACTTCTGTCACCGGGACAGCAATCGCCAGTACTTCAATCGCCAGGACTGCAATCGCCAGTACTTCAATCGCCAGTACTTCAATCGCCAGTACTTCAACCACCAAGGCGTTCATATCGCAGATCATCGCAGTATACACCGATGTCGCCATCGGAGTCTCAAGCTGTTCAGAGCGATGAACTAGTTAGTCAGCACCCATTAAATATCCCCGGTAAGTACTAATAAAATTAGAAAAGAAAACGGACAGGACAAGACTTCCTGAATCTTAACTGCCAGGAATTCAAATGGCAGGGTTTCAATCGCAGGGAGTTCAATCACCGCGACTTCCATCATCAGAACTTCATTCACCACAAGATCATTCAGTAGAACTTCATTCACCAGATCTTCATTCACCTGACGTTCAATCGCCAGGACCTCAGCCATCAAGTCGCGCTTACTGCAGACTGTCGGAGTATACGCCAATGCCGATTCAGAGCGATAAACCTCAGCAGCATAGGCGCAAATCGATGGACTATTCAGCTTCTCAGACACCAGGAAATAGTCCCGGTATGTACTACCCACATAAGTTCGATAAACGAAATGGAAAGATAAAAAGTTTCTCTAGTCGCAGGAGTTCAATCACAGGGAGTTCAATCACCAGGACTTCCATCATCAGGACTTCCATCAACAGGACTTCACTCACCATTACTTCAATCGCCAGGCCTTCACTCACCATTACTTCAAACGCCAGGACTTCAACCACCAAGTCGTCCATGTCGCAGGCCATCACAATATACGCCAACGCCGCCGTCCGAGACTCAAAGCCCCCAGAACGATGACAACCGAAAGCTTAACTTATCCGTGGACCTGAAAGGTGATCATCAGCAGGGAAATAAAGCCGGTGAGTTTTTGTTCTACAATTATACAATAGGGTAGTTTAGGGAAGATCCCCATTGTCTCAATCCACGACCGCAGAACTTCAACCCACAAGAGGTTCACACCGCAGACCATCGCAGTTCTTGGCGGAGCCTGAACTCCTTCAAAGGTTCGAAACCATAGACTTGACAGGTGTTTATCAGCCGGGGAGTACAGCCAGTAAGTGCTGGTATCTAAACTTTGCCGGAATCGGTAACCACGGTTAGATTGCAGGCACTCAGGCGTCGGGACATCAATCATCAGGACGCTCGGAGATGGAGTCCCAGTTCACGTTGGTCATACGAGATTTGAGTACTGAAATTGTCCATCACGAGATCTTCGAGCATTTCTGCCTGTTTGGCAACCTGAAGCGCGTCTGCGTACTCCAACGCACCGAGACCTACAAGTTCGCGATGATACTCTACACGACCGAGAGGTCCTTGAAGCGGGCACTGGTCGCAAATCCGCACAGTCTGCGCGGCCGGCATTATTTCTGCCGCGAGGCTGGCGCCTGGCACCTGGGCTGCTTCCGGACCGACTGGCAACTGTCCGATGCCAGCACTCGGTCCATCTTCCGCGATCGCTTCCAAATGAAGGTGCCCTACGGCATCAATGTCCGCTGCTATGTCTATCAAACGCCGGCCAACCTGACGAAGGCCCAGCCCAATGCTGAGCAGGCCGCGTCCGGCAAAGGCAAGAGATTGGCCCTGCTGCCGCCGTCGTCCATGGCCCTGTTGCACTACCTGCGCAAGGAGCAGCCACCGTCCCAACTCCCCGTCGAGAAGGCCCAGCCGGATCGCTATCCCCGGACGCTGTTCGCCGCCATGGGCAAGAACTACAAGTTCGTGCGTCATAGTTACACGAACTTTGTGGCACAGCAGCAGCTACCTGGCCAGTTCGAAACGGTGCCCATCGGGGCCAGAATCGGACTAACTGCCGTCGCCTATGCAGACCTGAGAGATAAGCCCGATTTAATAACGTTTTTCTATCGGAATTCTTGAGCGGAGACCTCCTTGAAATTTATATTATTATTATGATTTCATAATAGAACTTAGCTTAGATTTCTTTACTTTTTCGCTCTAATTGTGTATCGAAATATGTTACACTTAGGAGGAGGAGACCTCATGGATCCTATAAGGTCTTCTTGATAAGTTATAACTGCTGAGTCATGAAACTTTGCAAAAGTCTGTATTTTTGCTGCAGGCAGTACATATGTCGGAGTGAGCCGGATCGGAGTACGAATCGGTCGAAAAAATGGTTTTTGTATGAAAATTGTTTTTTTTTTGAGATACTTAAACCAAACATGACAATGCTAAATATTATCTATATCGGTCTATAGCATATAGTTATCATAGGAATGCTCGGTCCATATCCCAAGCAAACTTACTAAAAATCTTATTAAAATTGAACAAAAATAAAATATAACACCTATATTAAGAATCTGAGAATCTATGAGTTTGTGTGAAAAACTTTTTGATTTCAATGAAATACTGACCAAACTTGTCCACTGTGTCCGTATGCTCCATTTACTAACATCGAAGTACTATATAATAAAACTATATAATAAAAAACTATATAATAAATTATAGGTACATAGAGCACACATCTTATATAAGGCTACACGGATATCTGGTCTTCAGGTTTTATGCAATGGCTGTTCAAAGATTTTGAGCTGGAAAACACTGCCCCATTGGGCCCATTCCGGCCAATCCGCTCCTGGGCATATATGCTGATGTGTGCTTATGTATTCGTGTAATGCTGATGGGGCTCGTTTGCTTTGCTGGCAAGTGAAACCATATAATTTGAGCATGATGTTGATGCACTTATCAGTGCGAAGCTGCGCACTTGGCAAGCAAGCTACTGCAATAGATAAACATCACGGGCAAGTTGCACTGCCAACTGCTTATGCTTGCAACTGCAGCATTCGATGTGGCACTTGCATGCTTATGGCATCATCTCCAATGCGCCATTGCTTATTAAAACATGCGCCATCCTTTGTGGCCGGGCTCTAAGTAACCGATGTGATTTTTCTGCTTTCTTTTTTGTGTGTGCAGTAAAGCCATTCACTTTGATTGCTTTTGGACAACGCGTCGTATGATTGTTTTTTCGTTTGCTTTGCTGCACTTGCTGGGGATTAGGAGCTAGGGAGCAGGGCGGCCCTGAGGGTGGGATTGAACGTGGCAAAATTGATTTGTGCACGTGTGCTGTTAGCTAATGAGCAGCGCAGCTGAGGGGCACTGCTCCGGGCAGTGCCGGGCAAAGGGCAGCACGAAGAAGAAGAACACCTTGCGCAATTGTCGCTGAAATTGCAACGCTGGCAGCTACAACCTGTTAGCCGGACAGCTGACAGCGTGCCCGGGCCAGGACGACTGACGGCTCGGTCTCAGCTGCTTGCACGGTTCGCTTAATTAACAATATTACAAGATTAACACATACGCTGCTTCGACTTCTAGTCACATGGCTACGAAGAAGGAGGGCAGCTAATTGAGAGCACGTAACCGCTTTAAAATTGTTAAATAAAGAGCACACAACAGGCAGGAATGTTGGTTGCAATCGAGTAGACACAGCTTAAAGCAATGAATTGACATTCAAAGTAGACCCAAACGAAAGTTTAGATATTTGCGATTTGTGACTCAATTATTTGGCCGGATCTTTGGAGGGGCTTATCAGTCTACCCGCCAAATTTTGTGACTCTGGCTCTAAAATTATGGGACAAAATAGATTTTTGTGAAGTCCTAAAAACTTTTAAAATTTGTATACTCGTTCTCGAAGTACAAAGAGTATATTCGGCTTGTGCAAAGTCCGACATCCTACTCGTCCGTCCGTCTGTTCGCACGAACGTATTTTTTTCGTTGCTATTAAAGCAAGAGACTTGAAATTTAGAATATTTACTTGAGTATACTCGCGTCAGATAGTGTTAAGATTTTTTGCTACGCCTAATCCAAAAAATCCTAATCGCATCAGTTATATATATATATATATATATATATATATATATATATATATATATATATATATATATCTTAGGAACGGGTTACCTGGGAAAATATATATCTCCCACAATTTTAGAGCTAGTCACTAAATTTGGCATACAGTTTTGTGCTTACCTCCTCTAAATATCGAGCGGAAAAATGTTAGCCACGCCCATTTCCGCCTCCACGAATTCCAAAATTCAATATTTTTTCTAAAAACAACATTAATAATTAAGACCGTTATTGACTATTTTATATAGTCGGTTACACCCGACTTGTTTAATTTGTTTTTAAATACATTTTTAACAAAGAAAATCGTATAACATTATTTTTGTCATTTGCAGCGTGCAACAAAAAAATCCGTCTTAACCTCACCACAAAGAAATGTAATTTTGTGACATAGACTTACCCAAGATATATTTTGATTTCGAGATGTTCGGTTTTCGATTTTTCGCCGCTCCCAAATGAGTAATCAGAACTAGAGCTTACGCTGGTGATTTAGCGCTTAACAAAAACTCATTTCGTTTTCGATTTGTCGCTGATTTCCCAAAACACATTCCAGCCAAGAGAGTCACACACACACACAGACACACACACACACACTCAGTGACATGTCAGGCTGTGTCTGATGATTGTAACGACTGCGTGAATGTCTTTGGCTTGGGCAAACACATTAAGCGGCACATCCTGGGCGCGTTTTAACTAGCGGCCCGGATATCCTGGCCTAGCCCACTATTGACTGGCCTCAGACCGTCAGGCTAAGGCGTCGTTGACAGCAATTTGGGATGCACGAATGCACAGTTCGACGCTGTCCAAGGCGAGTACAGTCCAGTCCATCAAGTCCCAATGACAATAGCTGCAGTGTCCACCAAAATCATGTGGAAAATACAAAACTGATTGGAGAGGACAGTTGGTCAATGCTTAAGCCTAAGGCAGCATTATTTCTATTTAATAAAAATCTGAATCAGCTTTATGTGCTTTAAGAGTATTTTCCTGGGATATTCCATTCTAGTCGAGCTAGTTTCAAATGCTTACAGACTTTGGGATAAACATTATGCAGAATGTCAGTCTTTTATTATTCTTTTTATTATTCTTATATTGCTTTCTTTCGCTTAACTTTATCTGCTTAAAGATAGATAATTAATTAAAGATTTAAAATAAACATTTTCCAACAATCTGTCAAAACTTTAAATACGCTGTTCAGAAAGTCTTGAATTTTGCATATACTGTTAATAGAAACGGCTTTCAAGATCAAGCAATAAAACTTTAAGAATTTCTCACCTTTCACCATCTTAACGCTTTCTATTAACAACCCGTAGTATTGTGCTGGCTATTTGGCCTAACGTGAATTACAAATTAAAAATAAATATTTGATGGCAAATGTTTTGCGAAAACTTGAAGTCACGTTGTGTCGGCCCATGCAAAATGCCATTCCCAATGCGGTGCGTCTGTAAGGGATACCAAAGAACGATTTACAAATTTGCCAAAAAAAGAAAAAATAGCCAAGATTTATAGTGGCCAAAAGCGAGTGTGGGGGCGCACAGCCTTTACAGCGTGTGCTGGAAAAGTTTTGTAGTTTTTGTTTTGTTTTTTTTGGCAACATTTAAGCGCAGTTTTCCATTTTATTCTGCCAAGAGTGGAAATTAGCAGCTGTTGTGGCAGACACAAAGGGAACTATGGGTTTTCTTTTCGAAGGCCACCTGCTAAAAGTTGAGAAACATATTCTATTGTTGTTGTTGTTGTTGTCTGGCAGGCAACAACTAATCTGTTAATTTATGTTGAAAAGTTGAGCAAGTTTTGAAGCGCTTAGCAAACAAAATGCAATAAATTATTAAGAATATTCACAAACTGCAAAGAGAATGAGAGGCCAAATGGAGGTAAAGAGGCAGCCTAATATAACGCTTACAATTTTTGTGCATTTCATTAATTTATGTCTGTTTGTGAACTACAGTAGCATGAGTGTGCGTGTGTGTGTGTGTGTGAGTGTGTTTGTCTGTTTTTCAGTCCTATTTGATTTCAACACTTGACTGCAACAATGGCAAAAATAAACTTGAGGCCAGCCAAAAGGCAAAAGTCACACGGAAAAGATAAACAGGTTGAGCAACCACTCAGCCACCCCAACCGACTGAACCACCCGAACCACCCAGCCATGTGCCTTGTCCCTGGAACGTGCCCATGTCTAAAGTGGCTAACGAAAAGTTAAAATGTTCTTATGCATAAGTGATGCGACGTCACATTCTTTTCATGGACTCGCACTGACTTCCCTGCTGGTGTTCTGGTGTTCTGGTGCTCGTCCTGCTCCAGTTCCAGCTCCTGCGCCTGGCGACAAAGCGCTCACGAAGTGCCCGCATTGCAGTTGTTTCGGCTTTTCTTTCTTTTTTTTTGTTTTTCTTGCCCTCCGTTCCTTTTTGGTTGCGGCATGAAAACTTAATGCCGTAATTAACTGTTTGCGTTTGCGCTTAAAGGCCGCGACAGCAAATTAAATGGCGCACATATCGCGTATACGCAGCGTGTGGCTTAAGCCGCAACTTGCAGCAAATCGCACTCGCCGTCGCCTGGCCCACTTGCGGCTGCATCTGACGTCGGCTTGGACGCCAACCTCGCCAATTCAGTTTTCACGCCGAGCCAAATCCAACCAAACCAAAAGTGAATCATAAAAAAAAATATTCAGTTTTTTTTTTGTTATAACACTATCAACACGAATCTGAAATGCCGTGACACAAACTTCCGCTCACTGCGCAGCGCCCAAAGCAACGATATGGTAAATCACCTTTACACTCGTCAGTTATATACCCTGAAAGTAAACATTAAAGGCTTAAAGTATGAACAAAAAAAGAGTTAGGTTGCGTTCGAAGAATGCAAAGTAAAAATAGGCTTAAAAATAAATCTAAAAACACATATATATTTATATATATAATATATAATTAAGAGACAGAACTCATTTTGCAGCAAAATGCTCAAAACAGAAATTAAATTTTTTTATATGAGTAAACGAAAACGAAATCCAAGCTTTAACCCGAATAAAACAATTTCAAAAAAAACTTAAGCTTTTTGTAAAAACATTGGTTGTTAAAAAATTCAACTTTTTGATTAATTGATTAAACTTTTGTACTGAGAAGATATTCCACAACCAATATAGAAAATACACAATGCATAGTTTCAGTTTTAATTTATTTTAAATGGGCTAGGATGTGTCGAATTGAGGTTCAAGCCACAACCTGGTTTTATTGATGTAGAAAACCAGGTTCACAAGACAAACCTTAAAGTAAGGTATTGGTTCGAGCTATATTTTTAGGTTTACAGTCATAATTATCATCAGTACTATTAAAATTTTTATTTTTATTATAAGTATAATTATCATTAATTTCATAATTTTGTTTATTTTTGTAAATATTTGTATTATTATTAAATAAATTGTAATAAATATTGTTATTATTTTTTATTTAATAATTTAATTAATATTAAAAATCGTATGTTATGTTTATATTTAATACACTCGTTTATTTCGTTTTGTTTATAAAGTCCCCTATCGTGAGCTTGTGTACTTCTTTCTGGTTATTTGCAAACGTTTTAAGCCCTTTGTGTCATGTGCCCGAACGAGGCTGGCGAATCGAGTGCCACATGGCATTTCAACTAGCAAGTGTTCAGGAAATGGCTGTAGAAACGTTTCAGTTCGAATTTACCCCGTCTTCCCCCAGGGCTTCTTCGCCGCCCATACAAATTAAGTTTGATGACTTTGCGCAAAAAGTGAGTTGCACAGGCGCGATTTCATTTCCGCCGCTTAACGCTATTAAAAACGCTGAAAATTGCAAATTTTGCAAACGTACAAAAATTTGGGTGCAAGGTCTTGACTTTCCCTAACTCTCTCTCTCGCTCTTTCTCTCGCTCTGTCTGTTTTGGCCATGTAATGAAATTGTCAATTGCAATTAGTGCGCTTAATGCAGTTTTTGGATACAGCCGTTTCACGTTTGTCCCCTTGTAACGTCGTCAATCTGTCATTCCGTCAGTTGCCCAAGTGCAACTTGCGCACTTACACGCCGTAAATAGTTGTATGCGAGTAGTTGTACAAGGACTCGCCCAGCGACTTGGCTTATGTGTGTGTGTGTGTGTGTCAAATTAAGGGTCCTTCAACTGTACGATGATACTTCAGTTTATAGAGCATACACATGTGCATTTATACACTATATTAAGTGTTTTGCTTGGCTGCAAATCAAACGAAATTCATCTTTCAAATGCACTTAAGTAACAATTAATGGTAGAAGTTCTTAACAGTTAAAATCATAAGTCTAGACACACATTTCAAAATTAAATATGTATATTCAGTATTTATATAAAAGGTGAAAGTCCGTTTTAAACCAAATAGGTTTAATTGTCTTTAAATCATGGAGCGAATCTTAAATAACAGTTGCCCTAAATAATCAGCCGAGGCTTAACCGAAACTATACGATTTTTCAAACGGTCAATTTCCACCACAAGTGTCTGGCTTTGAATGAGATTATACGAATTTAAGGAATTTAAGGAGAAGGCACTGAACTTATAAATTCAAAATAAACAACAAATATTATAAAAACAAAATGTTAAATAAACCAAAATAACTTATTAATGAGAATTTGCTGCAAAATATTAAACTTCCTAATTAAGAATTAACAACCAAAAAACTGATCAGTGCAGAAAACATGTACACAAGTCGAACGAGAAGGGCTAGACAATGGTTCGAACCGTAAAATGAACAAACTTTTCTTTTTCTTTTGGTTTATATTATTTGACCAAGATAAGTTTAAATCAAATATTAAATATATAAATTATTGACTTTCATTTGAAATAAATTAAAGCTGAATTTTAAATAAGAAACTTATCAAATTTCATTTTATTTAAATATAAGTTGAATATTAAAAATATAATTTATTGAATTTTAGGTTTCAACATCAGTCGGAGATTACACTATGTGGCCAGCTTAAGGCCACATTTTTATTTGCCCTGGCAGCACTTGGAGGCCGGCTTGCTGGCGCATTGACATTGCTGGTTGCCGGCGCAGTTGCCGCCGCATTTGCCGGACGTGCACTGGCAGTCTATAAGCGGGATTCAACTGATTAATACGCGAACATTTAACTGTGTATTCACTGTACTCACTGTTTCCGCATCCCTTGCAAGGCATCTTAAGTTTTGATTTTTGTTTAGCACTTTTTAGTAGACTTTTAAACGCAACAATTGCTGTCTGTTTTGTGTTGTTTAGCAGTATCGAAACGCCGGCTTTTATACCCCATCGTGTAGAGCTGATAAGATACGAAAAGCCGTGTGCAGCTGTGTTCGTAAAGCGTGCGCAAAATTTAATACACAGATTACGCGTCGGCTACGCAATTTTGCGCACGCTCTGATAAGCCCCCAATGCTTATGCTTATGTATAATTGATGACTGCAAATTGTTATAGCTATACGGCCCCCCGCTCAGATGGTGTGCAAAACTGCACTTGCGGGTGAGCTATAAAAAAGCCAGCGCCTCTGAGTCAGCTACAAAGTCAGCGAGAGAACATCGTGTTAAGCACACTTGTAAACAAATACAAAATTATAATCAACACAACAATACAAAATGGGTTGCAAGGCTTGTGGAACCAGTGAGTATAAATATATTCCAGCTATGGGTTTTCTAATTTAAATAATCTGGGACTTCCCCGCAGACTGCCAGTGCTCGGCCACCAAGTGCGGCGACAACTGCGCCTGCAGTCAGCAATGTGCCTGCGCCTGTAAGAACGGACCCAAGGATAAATGCTGTGCCAACAAAAATTAAAAAATCCAACGGCACATATAAACTATAGTATAAACCTAAATGCTGTACGCAATTTGACAATAAATTAAATAACAATAAATATTGATTTTGAGAAACAGACCAATAAATCGTAAAGTAAACTATTTTTTATTACAACAAATTTTATTTAATAATTTTTTCCAGTTCTATTCAAATATATTTGCCTCTGGCAGCTCAAAATGAGTATACCAATTTTTTTGCAGAATCTTGTATTTCTCTTTCTCTATATACATATATATAGCGCAGGCTATATCTAAAATGAAAATCATAGATATGTACAAATAAATACCAATTATATTCTGAGACATTCTACACCATTTATTATAAGTAGAATTATATCTTCATTAAAGTAAACAAATATTCTATGTAAAAAACGTTATTTTTATTATTAAATTCAAACTGATTTTCCTGTAGATTTTACCGCCAAATATTTTCCAAGACATCATGTTTTCTGTTTATATTAATAGATTAAATAGATATTTTTTTGAAAATTTAAATGCTTTAGCTGTAGTTTCTACAAAGCTAACATCCAATCCTCTTTTGTAATATCTTTCTTTTTAATTAATACAATATGTATAGAAAAATTACCAGTTTATTAAATAACAAAGGGTCCATCATGTTATACACCACAATCTCCATTAAATAACAACTCATTTTATTAATGTTAAAATCAAATCTTTATTGGCCATTTTGACAAGAATAGTTCTTTCCTTTTTTCAATTCATATATTGCTTACATTTAAAAAACTCCATTCATATCAATTAATGTGCACATTTTCTAAATATTTCCCAATATCAGTGTGTTTTTGTGTTGGTGTGTTTGTGTGTGTGTGTGTTTAGACCATACGAGTATGTATGTTTTTGGGAATGTGCGCGCGAGTTTTATATTTAAACATTAAAAAATTGAAAACTTTACGTTCAACACGAACACACATAAAGAGTTTGTCGTTGCTCAAATTGAATTTGCTTTAACAGCTGCACAAAAATGTGTAATTAACTTCTTTTGCATCATTTTTTTCAATATATATGTGTATATATTGTATGTATATATATAATATGTATATATTTATTGATTAAGTTTGGGGTACTTATAAGTATTATAAAATTCTTACAGTTCACATTGAAAGCCTAGTCGTTTACACAAAAAATATAGTTATCCATTCGTTGCTCATCAACCTCTCTACGTTTCTTATGTATTGTTTTGTGTTTTTGTATTGTTTGTTTTGTTTTGTGCTTTTGTGTGGCCTGGTGGGCGACAGAAGCAACAGTTTTAACGCATTTGTAATGCAATGCACACCTTGTCCTAACTCAAAATCATATCAAATATAGTACATAAATGAAATTTGTTTGCATTTGCAACATGGAAGCCAATGAAAAAGGGTTTATACATAAAGCAATTGAAGTATATATATATATGTATGTATATATATATAGTTATATATGTATAAAATACGTACGTACGTAAAGTATAACTAACATGAGCACAACTGAAGTACATTTGTGTCCAAACTTAATTACTTAAATGTACAAAAATAAACGTTTAAAATTAAAAATAAAATTCATAAAAATTTAGATTCAACAAATATATACGTAGTTAAAAACTAACTAAATCCAAGAACTGCTCTCTCTCTCTCCCTCCCACTCGTTATTAATTAAAATTAAATGACAAATAGATCAAATAATAACCCAATATCGTGTCTAAGAGCAAATCACACATATTTAAAATTGTTGCATGCCACAAAGATAATTTTATACAAATCAAATACATATTTTGTTTAACGCAATTGAAAAATTGAAAATAATCATATTTAATGATCTGGTTAGCTGTGTGTAATTGTTTATGTGTATTTGTGTTTGTTGGTTGTATGTGTGTTGATGTGCCGCAATTTAGCATGCATTGCTCTTGTCGTTTAGTTGGTTCGTTTTTGGCGTTTTCACAAATGCTGCAAAAATAAATAAAATTAATTTTTAGTAACAAACCCAAAAAATACATGTATATATGTATATATAATTGTATATAAATAGTTAACGACATTTAACATTTAGATAAATTTGTATTTCAAAGTTACGTTTTCTGTATTTTTTTTTCTATTTTGTTTGTAAGTTTTGTATACGTATAACTAGATAAACATCCATATAAATATCGCTGCTTTTGTGTGTAAATTCGTACATATTCCGTTCCTCAGTTCAAACACATTTTCTAGTCTATCAAAAGCTAATGGTTTTAGCTACCTTCTGCACCACTTCACATTGAAACCATCTCCGTGCACGCAATATCTGAGCATTTGTGTATATTATATATATATATATATTGGATAAATATATGTTTTAATATCCATTTAATAATAAATTCGTTTATATGATAATATAACATTCAGTAAAATTGTTGAATAAAATTCGTTTTTATAAAATATTTAAATCTTGTACTAGTGTGCGTGTGTGTATGTGTATTACGTTGCCAAAGATTACGTTTCGTTTCACTACCATATGGTGTTCACAACCAGAAATCTTCTATATTCTTCACTTTACTGCATAACTTTAGAGTACCCAACAAATCTTTTAAAAACAATTAAAAGACCCAATGTTTATATTCAAATACATACCAAAAATAAAACACATGCCACAACGTTTCATTCCAAAATATGTAAAAATTACATTTAGGTAAAACACTTAGATAGTTATAAAGTCGATGTGCCCGTCCATTGTGAATTGTAGGGTATGATGGGGTTGGTGACAGTAAACATCTAATGGACGTCATTAATAGCAGCAAACTCATTGCAAACATTTTATAGGATTCTCTTGTTGACGTGATATAATTGTACAATTTCATATATATACATATATATATGTTTCCATATATATACATACATATATGAACGCAAATATATAAGTATGTATATGCTTTTAATAGACTTATAGTTTATATACATCAAAGTTCTGCATCGTATCAAAGTCCGCCATCGGAAAATCACTACCACTAAAATTGAGGGAAATATAAAAATAAGAAAAACAATTAATAAAAAATATAAATAAAAAATAAATAAATGCCATGTAAATATTTAAAATGCGTCTAATGTGTGTTAGTTGTGAATAAAATGAATAATGGGAATTTTGTGTAAAACATTCAATTATAGAGGCAAAGAAATAAGGGAAAATAAACAAATACGAAATGAATTTTTTAAACAATTGTGTTTGTTGGGAACCCCCGACCCTAGATTTAATGAGCTCGCATTCAACGTGCGTGCGAATTTAACATTAACAACAATTAACATCAAGTTTATAAGTGAGCGACGCTAACAACAATTTACGAACAAACACAAAGAGGAATATGTAAGGAATAAAGTGCATGCAATAAACTTTTCTATTGTGTTGTTTAATTGTTTTCTTTTTTAAAATTCCAATAAAGCCCCACAAATTTCGCTTGTTAAAAACGCAATTGTTGCATATAATATTATTATTGTATTGTATTCATTGTTGATCAACTTGTTGTTGTTCTTTTTGTTGTTGTTCTTGTTGTTGCTCTTTGGCATTTACAAATGCATGATGGTGCTATTCTGCAAGCTGCTATAATATCAAAGGATAGAGTATTAAAGAATTTCATTAATTATCACTTGTCAATTGTATAATTGATTTATATTCTGTATAACAATTTCTAGCTGCTGAAAAGCTTAAAAAGATGGCAATACTTTGAAGAACAGTTAATATACAGTTAATATAACAAAAGAAAAAGAAACAACAACTATATATATTCAAATATGTGGACAACTTTAAATTGAAATCGAGTGAGCGACCTTGGTAAGTAGTAAGTAAGGCGTAAAGAGTTAGTAAGAGGCAGCGACAGCGGGCTTCCAAATGAATGTGACGAGTGTTGCAAGTGGCGAGTGGCGAGTGGCGTGTGGCGAGTGACGATTTACGAGTGGCGTGAGTTTTTGTTATTCATAGGCTCTGGACGGGGGTGGTGCAATGATTTCTGAACAGACAAAATGGACGCGAACCCGAAATTAACGTTCTTTGCTTTGGTGATTTTGATGCGTTTGCGATTGGTACATAAATATATATTGATAGATATGCAGATATCAAATAATACCTTTCGGTAAGAGGCACACAACCCATTTATTTGCCACGCAATCACTGTGTTCTGTATTTAATATTGGACCGTTCGATTATAAGGTGATGTCACGGCATATGGTGATCTAGTGGTCATCGTCCACTGTGGGTCTGACCAATCGGCGCACACATTGTATACTGATGATACTGTGTGACTGATTTGATCCAGTATGGGATCGTCGGGCGCCGTATTGTTGACATAATTCTCGAGCTCACGCGCCACAGTGCTATCATCTGAATCAGAATCATCCTTGCAATAGGATGTGGTTGCGACGCTCGGTGGATTATAAATCATGATGCCACTACGTGGTGAATAACTGGATAGAGAGGCACCGCAACAACGAGTGTTCGCACAACAAATAAAAAACCGCATAAAAGTAGAAAATGAAAATAAACAAAGAGTAGAGTAAGTATCAGAGTTTTCTTTTACTGCACTACTAGCACTATTTTTGTTTTGATTTTTTTTATTAGTATTTATAGTATAACTATATAAAAAAAAGAGCGAAAACAAAGCAAATAAAACACAAAAACAATAGCAATAAACGCAAAAACAAAATAAATTCATTTTTTATTTCAAGAGTGCTAATTAAAACGTTTTTTGGTATCGCTTATTGTTTTTTTTTGAACTTTTTTAATGTTCCTTCCGATTTCAAAGTATTGCAATCTAATTAAACTCTTAAAGATGGTTAAAACCAAAATAAAGCCGAATAAATAAACAAAACTAAAATGCATTTCAAACTGCAAGGCAACTGAAAGCACCAAGTCAAATGCAGGTATTTTTCTTTGGGTTGGGGTTTTCAAAATTAGATCTCCCACGGGTAAGCAGGTGAAATAAATATTAAAAAAAATATATATATATATATTGGAAGAAAGACAGACATTAGAAGGAGTCGCACAGAGACCCTTGATTGAGTTGGGTTTGATGAGGTCTCGGCCATGCAAAACTTACTTTCCCATCGACATGCTATCCTGCGGCGGTGACTGCATTGGATGATGGGGCGTGCCACTGATAGAGCCGGTATCTCCACTCGTACGCACCTGTACGCGTATCGTGCTGGGCACATATCCGTCGACGCGTGGCGTAGGTTCTGTATAACAAATAGAAGGAATGAGAAAGCGTGTTATATTTTAATGTGTGTATGACAACGAATAGCTAAGTTGATTTGGTTTGCTTTTTTTGACAAAACACTGCGTTAAAATCAAGTTATAAATTACTAAATTAAAATGTGTGCTTATAAACAAATCGGAAACACTTTATCTAAACTGCTTATAAAATATATTTTTATTTTGAAGTACATAAATTTCATTATCTCATTTTATTTCCGATATTTAAACATGTACTCCAAAATATTTGTATATTTTATTTAACGCTTTTTTAATATTTAAGCTGGCGAACATCTTAAGCTTCTTCATAAATATTTCTAAACTTATAAAATAAATTAAAAACTTATAAAAAAAATAAATTAATTTAAATAAATTATAAATAAATATAATTGTCAGCAAAATCAACTTTTCTCTACTATAAATAATTTTATAATTTTGTTGCCGTGCAATCGTACCAGTACGCTGTGTATAAAAATCGCCAAAGGCGAGATCGCGCTCCACTGCCTGCACATTGGTATCGGTTGGGTGCAGCCAACGCAACATTTCCAGATCGCGTATACGATCGGCCAGATTGAGTATTTGGAAATCGCGTGCAGTCCACGGCGAGAGCATTGTCACCGTGCCGCACTCATTTACATAAGCAATGGTAACGCCACCTAAGCAAAAATAAGAAATAAGCTAAATACTATATTGTTATATTATATGTACGCACCCAATTCGCTGTCGGAGAAGCACAACAAAAATGTGCCAATGCTGGTGCCGGCGAGCAAGAGATCATTCTGTGCCTTGGCCTTGTTGATGAAGCCCGTTATGCGGCCCGCCTTCCACATGGACAGCAAATGATCTTTGGTCAATTTCATAATGGCAAAGAACCATTCCCAGAAGGTGAATGCGCGATCCGGCAATGGTTCCTTACAGAATTGATTCCATGATATATACTCGTTACGCTCGCCAGCAATATTATCACGCTGCAGTTTTTCAACTAGAATTTAATATTAACTAATATGAAAAACTTGTCAATTGCAATTCAAACGCAACTCACATAAGAACTCCAAGTTCTCCGAGGTCAAAGCGCGCTGTGTGCAGGAGCCAAATTTGGTATTGAGTGCTACAGATAGCTGACACCAGGTGACACGATCGGTGACCACAAACGGATCACGTACAATATCGGCGAACGCATTGTCCCAGGTTATGGTGGCCCACGACTGTGGCTCCTGGTTGCCATGCACAATGACCACAACGGGTAGCGACAGCGTCCAGACGCGTATCTGATAATCGTTCACTGTGGTGGTCGCATAAAAGAACAAAGCGAATTTCTCATCCATGACGCTCTCGGTGCCCTTCTTTTCGGCACGCTTGATCTTCTTTAGCTGCATGTTCCGAAAGCTAGCGGAGAAAATGTGATTGCTCGGCTGATACTCCATAGTGCTGGAACAATTCAATATCTCGCCGGACGACTGACCAGCCAGGCTGCTATTGGTCACCTCCATGTGGGTGCCGCGCGTCACAAAACGCTGTGCCTGCAATTCTGCAGGGAAAAGTGAAAGAATTAATGTTGGTAATTAACTGATGTCTGCTTGATCCTTACCCGACATTATAATACACTCAACCATGGGCGGATTCATGTGTATGCCCAGCTGTGAGCCGAGTAGCCAACGCACCGAGGCCGCAAACCGTGTGTTTGTCTTCATCACTTGGGGCGGCTGTTTGTCCACAATAAAGGCGGAGCAGACCAGATTCTTTTGTAACACATGCACTTGCTCGAGCAGACAATTGACATCGGGATCATCGTTCATTAGACGCACCATTTGCGTCTCCTTGACAGCCGACAACAGATGGGTAACGAACGATTCCAACAGCTCAAAGCAACGTTGGATATCGTCGAGCATATTCTCGCTGAACTGGGCCCCATTGCCGGCCAGCGCCTGTTGGCGCCGCCAGTTCTTCAGCTCAGTTATGACCATATCCTGCAACGCTTCGTAGCACAGAAAGCTGTGCCGCAATCGGAGCAGCAGCGATGTTCGCTCAGCATTTAAGCTCTTGAACAACTGCTCCGTATCGGATGAACGGGGCGCGTTCACCATATAGCGATAGTTCTGTACCAAGATCTTGAGGCTGTCGGTACATGCGGTGAATTCATTGAAGCTTTGGACAATCTGACGATGGACATCGTACAGTTCGACCTTGTCCTTCATCATTGAGCCGGGCGTTACATTACCGGCCATATTGTGCATAACGCCGGTCGCCATCCCCCCGGCCATGGGCGATGTGCCGGCAACGGTAACACCCAACAGGTCATTGGCATCGACATAGCCACCGTTCATGTTAACGGCGTTTACAGCGGCAACTGCAGCGGCATTATTCATATTATAGGTATTTAGCGGCATCGATTGACCCGCGGCGGCAACAGCAACACTCTTCTCGGCGGCTAGCTGCAATTCCTTTTGCAGGCCGCTGCGCAGATGCGTATATAGCTCAAGGGCCGGCGTGCGTTGGATGAGTGCGCAAAGCTCGACCAGACGATATTTGAGCACCTGATCGCTGGCACGTGTCGATAAAAGTTTCTGCTGCAGATCCTCGATAAATTTGAGCGCAACACGTTCCAATTGATTTGTTGAATTTGGCGTTATCTGTTCGGACCTGGGTAAAAGAGAGCGAGAGAGGGATGGGGGAGATAAAGAGAAGAGCGAAAAATGTATTAGAAAATAGTCAATAAATTGATTAGAAACCGAAGTCCTAGTCACCGGTTCGTCGTTGCAGTTGATGTTTTATTGTCGGACGCACATGCACCCAAAAATTCTGAAAGTTTTCACAAACACAAAGCCAAAAAAAGAAGGAAAAAAAAACAATTCTCTTTACTGTTATCGTCATATTAACATTTGACGAACGATCAGGTTCGATCAGGTTTTGTTGTATTTAAAATATATATATATCTTGAAAATGTTTGAGATGAATCTGGTATATGTTCTGAAACAGTTTAGCGCTTAGTCTAAATACCTTAGCTTTACCCACTTGAAACCCTAATGCAAATAATTGGCATCATACTGTGGACACCCGGTACGACTACTCACATTATTCTGTCTTCGATCCAGGGCGCCAAGCAGAGACGCAGGTCGTACAGACCCTTCTTATTGTAGTAAGCAGCCATGCTCTGCTCGCAGTCGGCATGGCTCGAGATGCGCTTCCACAGACTCATATATATATATATGTGATATACTGATATTGGATGAATATGTGGATGGGATGTTAGGCGAGAGCGATGCACTTGTTGCTGCGGCTAATGCTAATGCAACCGGGTGGCAACGACAGGGATTATACTGCTGACACAATATATATCAATAGATGTGCTTGATGGCCAGTGTTGTAAAGTTTCTGTTTCTGTGTTGCTTTTTAATAATAGATGTATGTATTATTTTGTTGTCATGCAGTTGATTTTGTCTTTGTTTAATGCATTTTTTCTAGGCTCTCTGGCTGCTTGGTGGTGGCGGCGGCGATGACCTGGCCAAGGTCCAGCTGCTGGCTTCCACAAGCGAATTCGAAGTTGGATTTGTCCATAAAATGCACACGCAAGAACGGAATGTTAGGTATGTGAATGCTTATGGATAGACAAAACTATAAATAAAATATATATATACATATACATAAGCATATAAGTGGCAAGGATAACATGAGGGGAAGGAAATACATATATATATATATATATATGGATGTATGTTTGTTTGTTTCTTTGTTTGTATGTATGTGCGTGCGTGTGTGTTTGTGGTGCGTGTGTGAGTTCTTTAATTAAAATCATCTGCATAAAGTCCAAATTATTGCATAAAGCTCCATCTAGTTAGACCACATGAGGCATGCAAATGGTATTAAACGATGGAAATGAATTCAATTATGAAAGCATTTGGCTACAATAAAACCTTTGACAAACCCAAAGCTAACATTTCGTATTATTGTCATTGGAATTCACATGAAATTGAAGAAGTAATCTTCTCTTTTGCTTGAATTAAAAGTCAATCAAGAAAATCACAATGAAATTTATTTAATTAGCATTGTTTGATATAATTATATTTTTCTTCTTCTTTTTTAAATCATCATAACTTTATTGTGATGCAAGGGGAAAATGTGAATACATTTTTTATAAAGAATTTAAGCTACGAAAATGCATTTAATAAACCCAGCAACTTTAACTATATTAATAATCACTAATTTGGCTAATTGTCAGCTTTCAACATTTTGTTGCAACAAATATCATATTACCAAAATGAGTGAATTTTTAATTTACGAACATTTAAACTACTGCGAGCTTCTCGAACAGTAGGGCAGAGAGGGGCAAAGAATAACAATCCACAAGCCCCCTTAAAAGTACACAATGCTGACGCACTTTGCGTCCAGCTGAAACAGAACGCGCCACAAGAGGCGCCATTGTGTGTGTGCGCGTTGAGTGTGTTCGCCCCGTTGCTGTGTTTTCCATTTTATGCAAAAGCAGCTGGGGGTAGGGGGAGAGGTGTACAGATAGAGCCATGTGCTGGCAAAACAAAATTTTAATTACCATAACAAAAATAATATGGCCAAAGGCAAACAATGCGACAACAAATCGCACAACAGTGAGAAAATAAACAGAACGCAGCGAAAAAGTGGGCAAATTTTCAGATACGCCCATATGGAAAGATGGATACAGTGGGACAGCTGGACACTGTTGGACAGGTGTAAAAATTAATTGCTCGTCGCAAATACTCACATTAACAGGCAGTTCAAATAACGATCATTTGCGATCATCAACATCAGTTTATGAGCGTGTCGCGTCGTGTGGGGGACACAAACAAAAACGTGATCGCCAGAGAAACAAACAGCAGACGAGAACAACAAACAACAACAAGCCCCTGGTAACCCGAAGACCCCAACAAAGCAACACATGCCCAGACATTTGTTTGCTTTTGTGGTCGATACGCTAATTTTCTTAGTTCTGTAGAAAAAAAACAAAAAGGGACAACGAGAACGTAGCGCACGTAGCAAATATGAATGGCCCGAGAAATGGCCAAACAAGCCAAACCAGTTCGACCAGGCTCAAAAGAGAGCAGCTCGAGGCAGCAACGAAAATTAGATAAAAATCAAAATACACACACACACACATACAGTACACATACGAGCTGCAGCAGGCTGTCGAGATGAGATCGTGTCACGATGTGATTTCTTTAAAATACATATTTTATGTAATTATTTTTAGACTATATATTTTTTAGAATACATTAGAATCGCAAAATATTCATAACTTTTTTTTTAATTTTTGACAAGTTTTAAGTTCTCTTGGTAAAAAAATTTACAAATTAAATTTTTGGTTGGTATTAAATGAAATGCAAGTAAATAATATTCATTAAAGAAATTAAGAAAACCTGGCTCATTTCATCTTCTAGGTTCGTACGAAGATTTAAATGTTCCAAATATTTGTTTATCCATATATATAGTTTAAAATGTTCTTAGATTTTGCGAAAGAGCAATATAATAGGATTCATTTTCAACAATCTTTCAACAGTTTACATTTTAAACAAGTTTAAAGTTTACTATTAAAAAACATTACACTTTTTTAAGCTTCTATTAACCGCATTCTTCTAATATCGTTACACGCTCCCATCTCTAGCCAGATGAGAGCAACGGCGTAAAAGGAACAAGAGCCAAAAACAGGTCAAACCCGCGGCCTGCGTTACCTGCTGCAAGTTGCCTGGCGCAGCACCGGACCAAAAGTAAAACCGATCCCAAAACCGATCGGATGTGCGGCTGACTAACGACTCCACGACTCTGCGTAGGTAGCCGCCAAACATTTTGTGCAGGTTTTCCAACGATTCATGAGTTTTATTGTATACCCTGTAGATCTTGAAAACATGCTTACAGATATGGGGTATAATGGTTGTGGGCGAGTGTGTCCAACAGGTGGCATCTCTGATCATAACGATGAACAGCCAAATCGATATTGTCAAGTTTGTCAGTCTAAAGCTGAATAATAATATCTAATATAATATCTAATAATTATCGACAATTTCCTCTATTTCCATGTTATCTATAAAAATAAGATTTCAAGTCTAGTTATTAGCATATCTCGGAAACTTTAAGAGCTAATGGCAGTAAGTGTTGTATATATTTCCTCGAACTCAATGCACTAAGCAAAACTTTTTAATATCTTGTCTAGCTTTTGACCAATTCCCAAGGAACTCGCAATTTAATCTAGTCAGGGGGCCTTTATACGCATTTTCAAACAGAGCTTATGGCTTACCTTGAAAACTGCATAAATTTGAGCACAATAAACAAAAAAGTTATGCAACAATGAATTTTCCATAATGTGGGCCCGAGGCCAGAAGATGCACAACAGCTGCTTGATTGTAAGGGTGCATATATGAAAATTTTCTGCTGGTTAAGCTGATTACGGAGAAACAATAAGTCAAGTGCACTCTTACTTATTTCGGGCTTAATTTGCTGCTGCCATTTCGCCAAGTGGTTAGTAGTTCAAGGCTGTGGTTGCTGTTGCGATGCGGCTGTTGCTGCTGCTTCAACACAAAGCGAACTCGGTGGAAATCATTATTATTATAGGTGCTGTGGCCATTGTTGTTGTTATGATATATAACAGGGTCCAAGAGCACAACAAATTATGCGAGCGTATAAATATAGCACAATTTCGGACAAAATGGCTGCCGGCGCCTGCGACCTTGAAACAATTTACCAATGGAAAATGCAAATACGAAATCCCTTGGCTGAGTGAAAGAGAGGGCGAGAATTCAACCACCCACACAGCAGGAGGCGGCAGTCAAGCGTATAACTGGCATCGTTTCCTTTTGTTTGTTTATTTATCGACGCGTTTGTTTTGATGCGAAATACACCTGCGTTACCTGAGATAAGCGTCGATGTCTCAACTGACTTGTTTATAAATAACAATTCAGCCTATTTTTAAGAATTAGTGTAGGTAGTGTAGGATAACAACTGCTTTAATAGACGAACGTATCGAATTTGTTATTAACAATGAAAATGTGCTGGCAATTTAAACAAAATAAGAAACGCGACTAAAGTGCGTAGAAACCTACAGCTTTGCTTTTATATTCTAGCGATAAGGGGTTTGCTCCTTCTTCTTTTCGCTTTTTACATTTTTTTTTTTGGGGAAAATGCAATTGAAGTGGTTAACTCGCTTGTGAATAGGCCAACAACAAAATAAAGTGTGTTTACTTCGAATTGCAAATTAGCTAGAAAATCAACCTGACAATACGCCAGCGCTCGCCCACTTCTGATAAGCGCTCAAAATAATAAAAATGTACCGAACTGACGAATCAATTGCCCTGCCAGATTATAAAGACCCGATTTGATAAGCTCAACTCAACAGCTGACTGTGTGATGTCGGCTAGCAAAAAAGCTTATCACAGAATTGCCAGAAATGATTATTTAGATACGTGCAAAATTTTGAGAAATCTTGTCGGAATTTTATGATTGTGCTGTATTTTCCGTGAAAATGTCTAACGTGAAAATTATGTAAATTTCATATTTGTATAAAAATTTGTCGAATGAAAACACAGTCAGAATCAAGGCTGTAGGTCATTGTTTAAAGCGTATAATTAACACCAGCAAAAGGCTGCTGCATATTATAATTAAATGTGCATACTAATACCATACATATGTACATACATATACAGATATACAGATGTACTATATGGTTCGGCAGCCTTGATAAAAGCCGCTTTTTAGCATTCGACCTATAAATATGTGTGAGAAGAACGAGCCAAGCGTGCGAGCCCAAAAAAGCCACAAAATAAAAAGTTGCGCCGCTTTTTGTTGTTGTTTACCTGCCATAAAAAAATAAAGCCGATTGAAACGCAGAAACACAGTCGCCAAAAATAATGGGGGACGAGAGCGAGAGAGAGCAGCATAACATAATGGTGATAAAAGGGAATACGAAATCAAATACTATCAACGAATGTTATATGCTGTTTTTTAATATTTAAGGATATAATTAATTTATTGAATGAAATTAATTTATTTTTTTTAAGATTTTTTTTAGCAATTAAACTGCCTGGTAACAGTAAATATTACTGTGAGCTGCTTAACATAACAAAAACTTGTAGTAACAGCACAATGCAGCATTTAAAAATTTGTTTTAAGAAAATATATATTTTTGTGAGGACTCAACTGTTAAATGGTAATAAGCATATGGCAACCATAAAAAATATATTAACAGGTTTATTAAAAAGTTAGAATACCCCTGGGTAAGAGTATTTCAAACAAAAAAAGTCGCGATAACCGGTAGTGTTACTGACGATTGCAAAAAAGTATAAATAAAATAAAAAAAATTTGCGGCATTTTATAAATCAATAGAACAATTTTTATATACGCTAGTGTGGCGCACACGAGGGACGGGGCGGGGCGGGTTCGGGGTATATTTGTGATGCCGCCAGTGGCTCCCCAAGTACAGCGAAACGATATATGTAATAAACAAGATCCGATAATAATATTAATAAAGCAATACATTCATAGAGTAGCCGCTGTGCATACATAAACATGCCAGAGCGCAGTCAAATAAAATTCAACGATACAAAACGTTGTTGTCGTCAATGGGTTAAAAACGTGTCTACACTCTGCTTTCAATACAAAAGCAAGAAATATATATGCATATATATTTTTCATATAAAATTCGAATCAATTTCTTAACAACGTAGAGAAACTTGTATCTTTGGTGCGCCAACAGAGTTAGGCGTTGACGTAGGTATTTTAAAGCAGTTCCAAAGAATTACATTTCCTCACATTTATGTAAATTTTTAAATTCTAATATTCCAGACGGTATTGCTTATATAACCAGTAAGTGTATATTATAAGTATATTAAGTTTATTTATATGGGCCTTGATTAACAATATCACGTAAATCTTTATGACAGAAGAAATGTCAAAAAAATTAAATATTTAAATGAAAATAGTTCCTGGAAATAAGTTATATATGTATGTATGGAAGTGTATATAAAATAGCTTGTATTACGCGCCCTTGACCTTTTTCGCAAAACTTTTGCCATCCCATTTCCTTTTCGGTGAAATACGCGTCTATTGATTTATTGTGTAAAACAATATTTAATATTTATTTGTATGCAACTGAACAACGAGAACAACGAGCTTCGAACTCCCATGCAGTGCAGGCAGGGGCTGGCATTCTTTTAAGAGAACAACATTTTTCGATTGGCAGTTTATAACTTAATATTCTTTACTAACAATAATATAATCATCACTTTTAGAATTTTCCAAAAAAAGTGAACCCCATGTTGAGTTATTGTTAGGGCTAGTCTTTAAAAATAAGATTCCACTAAGCACCCACATTTAGATAGTCGAAAACTTTGTTATATGGTTTTTTATTACTTTATTCCCGTGAAATTGATAAAGCCATTAAATTTATATCAACATATTTGCACAAGGTGCTGACATCTGTTAGGTATATGTACGTACTTTAAATTTCAGATCTTCCTAGAAACAAAAAAACCACAGACACGAGTTTGTGCCTAAAATGAAAATGGAAAAGTTTTGGGTCGCGTTTATAATTGCGATAAGAGCCGGCAAAAATGTCGCTCGCGACGTTGTGAAGTTAAATATAAATATATACATATAAATATATGACGTATATATGTTAATAGAACGTATTTCGATATTGATAAGACGCAGGCGAATAGAAAAAAACTATGGAGGCAAAATAGAGGCAATTATATGCGTTCTGATTATACTCTCAGAAAATGTGAAACACATAGAAAGTGACGTCTCGGACCCTATAATGTACATTTAATTAAGTATTTTTTAAATTTAATTTATATATTCTTGATAATTATGAATAGCCGAGTCATAGAACTTTGGATAGTTACGGTTTTTTGGAGGAACTATTGAACTATATAGGAACTATCGGTAGAATATATATAAAATATATAAATAGGGTTTTTAAAACAAAAACCTTGTAGTTTTCGCAGATATCCTAACCAAACTTCGCTTCACAGCGCTCCTTATACACGATTATATAATACAGCTCATATAGCTGCCTAATGTCTACAAACGCATTCTTCGGCACACTAAAATAAAGTTATTTTTCTTGTATTTTCTACATTTTAAATTATAAAAGTATTTGCGCAAACTTCCGCCTGAAAGTTAGCCTTGCTTTATGCTCTACAAAAAATAAAAAATTTTCCTTCCTCGTTCTTTTTGTTGCTATTGCTTTTCTTTTTTTTTTGTGTTTATTTTGCAGACGCCGCTTGCAAAATGACCTTGAGAAATAAAGTTTTGCAGCTTAGAAAAACTGGCGCAAAACACAACCTTGGGAAATGCATGGGCAAAGAAAGTTGTTGTTGTTGTAGTTGCTGTTGTTACAGTGAAAATTGGAAAACTGGTTAAACGACTTTTGATCTTTCTGCGGTTCCAAGTCAATTGACGTTGTTTGCGATCTGTGGAAAACCCAGCGAACAACATCCAGCTGACCACATCGCCAGAAACGTCTAGCCCATGTGTGTGCATACATACTTACAGACACATATTTGTATCTGTATCTATATGTGCAGCTGTAGCTGTACACGTATCTGTATCTCTAGCCGTTTGCATGCAGCCCACTCACGAAAAATCGTAGGGCAACAAACAACAAAACAAAGATGACTCGAACGAGCAAATATATAAAATGCCTCAATTGCATTTTTAGCCTATGAATAATGCTACTGTGCGAAAAGCCTATCGAACGGAAGAATCGCGTTTTAGAACAGACACCGACACAGCACACTTAAGTGGGAATTAGTTGAATGGAACTCGCGCAATTACCTCTATTCAACTATTTTATTTTATTTAATAAGTTTATATTTTTTTATATATTCTTTTGTGTATTTTTATAAATTTATATATTTATATGTACGTATACAATCTTTATATTTATATATTCCAAATCCAAATAAACACCAATGATAAGTTGACTTTGTCAGTTTGATTCTATGCGACTCTATACTCAGTTTTAAAATATAACTTGATTAAACTTGACATACATTCGACTTTAAATTTCAAAAAGTACACGACTATTCCTATCTCATATAGCTATCGTAGGTACGATCAAAAACAAACTTTTTGTATAAACAACATTTTTTGTTTTTTAAGATATCTAGATCAAAGTCATTTTATTTAAATATCTATATTGCAAACAGTGTAAACTTTTTACCATTTTAAATATTACTAATATTGGACAACTATATTATACAGATCCAATAGAAATAGAATCCGAAACTTAAGTCTTCTTAGTTATAGTTACGTACAAAAATACTTTTAAATATAGGTTTATATATTTTGAAAGTGTTCTTTCTGGTTTTCATTACAATTCAATCAAATCTTTGTACATCTTATACAGTTAAGATTTTTCTAGGGCCTCTTAAAAGTATCTTAATAGGTTATTTGGCCATACGATGTAATATTTTTATAATCTGTCTCTGCATTTCTGCAACCGTCTTGATTCGCAACTACAATCATAAAAGTACCGCAAAATCTTATTAAGATAAACAAATTGAAATATCAGAATAATGCTTATTACACAAGCTTGCGAATATCTTTGCTTTCCTTTGTGAGGCTAGCTAAGCAAACAGATACGCTTGCTAAACAAATAAAGCCACCGATATGGCGTTGACGACGCCACCATACGGCATAAGATAAACAAATATAAAGATATAGATATAGATGTGTGTGTATATACAAAAATATATATATGCACAAGATCCGTGCAAATAAATATCTAATTGTTTGGATAGGATTTTTTTGTTTTTGTAAAAATAAAAAGACGTGCAAATTAAGTGGTAGATATCTGATGGCAACTAATTGCTTTAAAAACACTGCGAAAACCAGTGCTTTCAGTTGTATGAAAAGCATGTTTCAATTGAAATCACGACTTTGCCATTATATAAACAACATTTATAAAGGGCGTTACGTATGTGTAGAAATTAATATTTATAGTCAGCGGGCTCTAGCCAAGATCTGTATGTGTATGTGTCTAAATGTGATATACATATATATGTAAAGCCGACTAATATGTGTGATAACATAGAAATGTCTGTCTGCACTGAGTATATGCAGCAAGTTTCTGTTGTTTATTCGTGTTGTTTTCATTTAATGTTGTTGTTGCTCCTTGCTTTTTTGGTGCTTCAACATTTGTGTTTTGCTTTCCTGTCTGCAAATCATTTTGCGATTTTTTGTATTCTACACCCAATCAAAATTTATGGTATTATAAATTTGTTGTGCATTTTGCAACATGCAATAAAGAAATTAAATTGAATTTCAAACAATTTAATGTTTGTTCGACTGTTAATTTACAGTTTCAATAACTTGGCAAACAAATGTTTTTGAAAGCATTTATATTTTTTGCTTTGGGCACAAACATTTTTGATTTTAGTTAACGGAATCTATATAAATCCCAGATCCCTGTTTTTATTTGCCCGAGAAGAAAACATATAAAAATTTAACCCATAGCATTATTAACTTAACTTTATTAACTTCAGGTTATTAAAAAGTTAAGGGTATAATTGGCTTCGGTAAGAGCCAAAAAAAGTTTTCCTTACGTTTTCAATTTTTTATAAGCAATACAAATACTCACACACATATACACATACACACAGATATTTATTCTGTGCCGTTTTTGTGCTATTTGTTATTGCGCTCATAAAAGTTTAATAAGCACGCGTTCGCTTGTATGGGTGTATGTGTGTGTGTGCTGGTGTGTATGTGTGTGTGTGCTGGTGTGTATGTGTGCGGTTGCCTTTGCCTTTGCCGTTTACTGCAACGAAGTCTCCCAACATCAAATGTCAAACCCGCCCACCACACACCCCACCAACAGCCGCATATTATATTGAGCAATCAATTATCGTTGTAGCTGCTGTTGTTTTTCTCTTGAGATGTTTAGCCACTGTGCAGGCTAATAAAAAAGTTATATGTGGATATATCAGTAAACAATACTGTACGTGAGCATGCAAAAGTATCGATACATGTATATGTACATGTATTTAAATACATATGTATTTATATACATATACATATCTACTATTTAAAATTTGTGCTGTGTTATTATCAGTCCGGCGCCCACATACGGACACACACACTCACAGTCAAACATCTGGCAATTGCTTTTTCAAGTGTTTTATTTTCCGCACACTTTTTACAGTACAACAGGGGCAGCAACAGTGATTGATTAAAGTTCGTACACACACCACGCACTCACACGTGATAAGCACCATCTCACCCTATTACGCACACACTTACATAATGTGTAAATTGCGTTGCAGTTCATTTGCTAGAAAGGTGTAATAATTGCATCGCGAGCGAGCACATGAGGGAGAGAGAGAGCAATTGGGGGTTCAATTCGACTAAACTTATCGCAGCTTATCTGTGAAAAGGCCAACGATAGACGCGATTACGACCGCAGAAGAAGCAATTGGTCACAAATGTTAGTGGACAGCGGCGTCATTGACACGACGCCGACGACGACAAGAAAAGTAATTTGTCCAAAATGGTAAATGGCAGCCCACGGCCAGTGAGAACGTGTGCGCAACACATTGAAGCGAACGAACGAACCAAGACCAGAAGAACAGAACAGAAGAAGATAAAGTGTTGAGCGGGCAGAATGCGCAAGGCGAAGCGAGCCGCGGCGCGGCGAAGCGACGTCGCTGTCTGGGTAAGAAAGCAAGAGTAGCAATTGTGATTGTAAGAGAGACAGAGAGTGCGGTAGTGCGAGCGAGAAGGCAGCTAATATATTCGCCGCCGTTTGCTGTTGGCTGCTATTGCACTCGAAAAATTCTTTTGCTTTTGTTTTTATGATTTTTCCAGGAATTAACAACGAAAGACGATGGCCATAGCGACTGCAACTGCGACATGCGCAGCCAGCAAGAAAAACAATAAGAAACAGGAGCGCAATAAGCAGCAGCAGCAGCAGCAGCAGCAACAACAACAACAACAGAAACAGAAACAACAGAGTTTACAATGTCTGCCCAAGTGGCAACACATGATTTTGCATGGTCAGGCGGCACACACACTGCACACACGTGTGTAAATGCATACACATACATGGAAATATGTATGTGTTTGTCAAATATTAAATTAATATTTTATACAAAATTGAAAACATGTGTCAATATCAAAACTTAAAACATAAAATTCTACTTTTTTTCCTAGAATTTGCCACAACAAATCCTGCTACGTAGGGGAAAAAGTGCAGCAACAGCAACGGCGGCAGCTACGGCTAGTGGCCCGCCCACGCACACAACCCCCCCCCCCCCCCACCCCCAACCACGCCAGCAGCCGACTTTTGCTTGTTGGTTTATTCATTTTTTTTTGTGCACAGCGAACGTGCCCGTGTTTTGCTCTTTTTCTCTATATATTCTATTTACCTTTAATACACAAACAGCTCAGAAGGTGTAAACACGTACGGAACGTGTGTACGTATGTTGGTGTTGGTAGCGATGGCCCCACAATAAAACACGAACACACATACACGTGCAAACACTAGCGCAGAGCGGCGCACACACGCACACACTTTGAAGATACGACGAGCAGACTTTTTCTTCTGTTTCTTGCTTTTAATATTTTGATATGTATTTGCCGTTTTATTTTTAAATCGTACACACACACTCACTCTTATATACACACACGCACACTATCACTGGATCTCCGCTCTACTAGGAGGCTATTCACTTGGGTTCTGTTATGTTCGCTCAATAATATACAAATTGAGCGGGCTATGAATTTGAAATTTTTATCAAACAATTATAATATGTATTAAATATTTGATTTGAATTACTTCTGCAAAAGCCGCGAGGGCACACCACCAACGCGATTGAACGCAAAAACATAAATGTAAAGCCGAGATGTTAACGAGAATACCCAACTGTCTTACTCAAAATGGCACTGTTAGCGCAAAGAACAGCCGCGTGGCCAGATGGTCGAAAAACCTATTTACAGTTGGAAGTTAACAATTTGTATTTTTGAATTGCTCTTAAAAGAAATTCGGCTAACATAGATAACTAACTAAAATAATATTTTAGTGTACGTAAAAGAGGATGCTACTTTTTAGTCTTAAACACAAATGGTTTCAACCATTTCATTTCAACAGAGATGAGAGCGGAAAGCTGTTAGGAGTATATTTATTTTAACACCCGATTAGCGTTATCAGACCTTTGACAAATTCTCTGAACTGATTATCACTATCAACATGGTTGCGAACCTTTGCAGTGCCAACGTCGTTCAGTATGTATAAATATTAAAGGCAATATTAAGTAATTTTAAGCAATTAAATTGATTTTTCCGCAAATTAAAATTGTAGAACATTGCAGGCTCAAGTGCCCGTGTGGCAACGCTGTTCACCTGTTGTGCGCCAGCCGCCCACAAGGGAGCGGCCATGACTACAACAAATCAATAGTCTGCTCAATTTGCATAATTCTATTGCCGACACTCACCTGCTCCTCAGTAGAAGTCCTCTCTTTAGTTTATAGTAATAAATATATATATATATATAAATATATTTCTATATATATATAAATAAATATATAAATATATATATATACGTGTGGAGCCTTTGCGAGCAGGCTCAGGTGGTACAATAAAATGTATAAACACCGCTGCCTAAAACCACAAACACTTCATATAGCACGCGCGTAGGTTAGAAATTAATAACGAAATATAACTTGCGTTAACACAAAATAATACAAACAAATAAGCAATTGGTTTTTGCGCACTATTTTTGCACAACTCGACGCGACTAGAGATGGCTTATGACACAAAACAGTGCAGCGGAATGTTATCGAAATATAAGTTATCGGTAGCGTTGCCACCTTAACTATACATGTTGCAGCCTGCACAAATAAATAGGCGCCCGTTTAAAAAGCTTTTGCATGTTACATTAAAACAACATTGTACATTTATTTTTTGCTAATAAAAAACACAATCATTTATAATATACTATAGTATTGATTTCACTGAACATGGGTAAATTCACGGCAATTTTTTTTAACAATATATTTACTGCTGTTGCTACGCCAAGCGCATTACTACACACATTCGGCACTTGACAAAGTAAAAATAGCTACAAAAAGTCAATTACACAGTATATAGTTTGTTTGTTTGTTTTTAGTAGAAATAGTGTTTTATACATTGAAAAGTTATTGTCCAAGTAACGCCCTTAAGTACAAATTAAGCACCAAAAACAAGCTGATTGCAATAGGAGCCTTCAATTTGAAACTTTATACAGAGTTTGTTTTTCTTTTTATTTTGTTTTGTTTACTTTCAGCTTAAAGAAAATAATCGAATTACATTGAATAACAAAAGTAAGCGTTTGTGTATTCATCATTACTATCCCACAGTTAACAACTAAAAAAATATCAATCAAATATAACAATGCTGATGCTGCATATGAATGCTGCACTAAATCCTTCCATGCTATCCGAACATTAAACTTAAGAACGAAAGCAGTGCGTTTTTCCTTATCATTTGGTGTGTGTGTGTGTTTGTGTGTATGTGGCCGTATATGAGTATGTGTGTGTTTTAAAGGCCAGTTGCTACTTTTCGATCCGACCACGTTTTAAGTGGGACAACTCAATAAGCCAAGCCTTGATCAAATCATACGTGGAGAAGCTAATGCCCACGGCAATGGGACCCTTAATCCAGTTCATACTCAGGCCCTTGTAGAAGCCGTTTTTGATGCCCTCCTCTCTGTGGAAAGCAAAGGTATTAGGAGCAAGCATTATAAATTAAGGTAGTCAACATACTGATAGATTTTGATCAGCGTCTCCAGTATCGTGGGATAACGCTCGGCCGCTTCTGCTTCGGGATTAACACGCATCGTCTGCATACGTCGACGCACAATGTCCAGCGGATAACTGGCCGTTTGGCCGGCGGCACCGGCGGCGGCGCCAAAGGCCAGCGAGATGAATGCATTCGGTTTTGTATTGCCAATAATTTCTATAAAGTATAAAAGTTAGAAGAACCGATGCGATATACTCTGGTCGAAGCTTACCATGATACTCTCGCTTAAGCGTTTCGTAGGTGAAGAACGAGGTGCCCGCATAGGGTATCACACCCAAGACTGTCGCCCAGTAGCCACGGAAGAGCGTTCGTGGACCCTCCTCGACCCAAATCTTGGCAAACACCTGCCGCAGCGTTCGATAGCCCGTATAACGATCCGTGACAGCCATCCGAGCACGCGCCAAATCCAACGGATAGGTCAACGATTGCGATGTGATGCCCGCCAGCGAGCCAGCCACAAAACGGCGTCCCTTGGTGCTGTTCAGGTAAATATATTGGATATTATCAGATATATTGGTAGAAAGTGCGTCAACTGACTTGGTGCCGTTTTGATCCACCTGCAGGATGCGTCTCCACTGTTCGTGGGAGGTGAACTGAATGGCCGCGTAGGGCACAATGCGCGCCATCGTCGCCGAGTTGCCTCGCCACAGGGCGAGCACGCCCTCCTTGGCGTACGTCTGCTGCAGATAGTTGAGCGATGCTTGAAACGAAAATGGCACATCTTTGCGTATTTGGAAATTGATTTTCGTGCGGTCCAGCGGTGCAATTGTGGTCTTGGCCAATGCTCCAGCCGCGGCGCCCGATATCAGACTTATGAGCACCTTGTCCAGATTATTGTGCACTGCGAGAGAAGATGGCAGAAATGATAACTAATTATGACATATATAGATATATGTTGATATATAGGGTATCTAGTAGTAGAGCATGCTCATATTAATCGAGTAGTTGCAACGTACTCGATATTTTTTTATTTTCAATTTTTGTCTTGGTCAATTTAGCGAAACAATTTAAATACACTATTAATTTTGTTAAATTTAAATATATACTAGCACTAGATCATTGTTGAGTTGTGTAAAACAAATGTTAATTTATTTAAAAAAAATCTAGGAAACATGGCCTTTTACATATACCCTGTAGCCATTGAATTTGTGTAGAAAAGGGTATATTGAGCTTGGCAACTGCTTCTTACAAGCAGAGGCAGACATTTCAGAATATATAAAGTATATATATTCTTGATCGGCATTAAAAGCTTAGGCAATCTAGATGTTTCCTTAAATCTGTCCGTTTGTCTGTATAATTTCGGAGACTAAGACCTAATAATGCCAAAATGCATTTAATTTGTTAGGAAAATTCTTTTATATTGTTTTGATTTTTGTAATATTCATGCCATTGAAGGTCATTAATAAGCGCTTAAAGTTTATCGAATTATATACTCGAAGAGTTATCAAAGAATTGAATTTTCCAAAATGTGGAACTGAGGCAAATGTATACAAATATGAATACATAATAATCGTAACAAAAAAGAATAAGAAAAATAATTATAATAAATCAATAGTAGTTATAACATTAGTAATACAAATAATATAATAATAATAGTTAATAATGAAGAATTTGTGTTTCAACAGTTTGCAACTGAACTACCTACAGGGCATTTCCTAGTCCAGCACTCCAGACTAAATTGTTTCAACTATGATTTAAAAGTTTCCATTTAAGTTCACACCCTCCCCCACCTACCCTCAGCGGCCTTTGCGCTCCGATCGATGGACGCAGTCGTGCCTTGTGCTCCTGTTGTTATCCTGTGGCCATCCTCGTCCTCCGCAGCTGTGTCGTCCGCAGCTGCCGCATTGTTGCCGTGCCGGCGGCAGCTGTGCTGGTTATTGGCTACCTGTTGTTGTAATGGACATGGCAATGTTGGGCTTCTCTATAAGGCGACTCATGGCAGACTAACAGCGATAGAGAGAGGGAAAGAGAAAATATATCAAAATTTATATTTTAATTATTTATTCATACATTCTAAGAACTGCCACAAACTAATATGCCCCGTAAGAACCTAACAAAATTAGATAACATCATTATTTTGATTCAAACGCTTATCAGCCTTGAGGCGTGTTCGTTTTTGTCACAAATATGACTCTGATAAGGCTGGACGAGGCAAAAGTTCTTAATTCTTCTTGCAGCCAGATGGCAAGCATCACATTTGTATATATACTATATATGATATAATAATCAGACGAGAAGTTTTGCAACTGTTTCATAATGAAAGCTTTTTTTGGCTCAAATTCAAGAGTATATAAATCAATTATATAACACTTTGCGATCATTTATGCAATTAGCTAGCGCATTAGAGATTTGGTTTAATAAATAAACGATGACTAGCCAAAAGCAATTTATTGAAAATTGTACTTTGTTTGGACTGCTACCGGTTTATATTAAATACTAATAAAAAAGTTTGCTGATTAAGAATTCTGATAAGATTCTGTCTCAGTGGGTTACCTTAAGCTTAGCCTTAGTATTTACTTCAATTTGTTTGAAAAACAAAAGTACACATGCCACATCTGTATGTATATAACGTACACTCAAAGAAAAATCCAGGTACTTTGCACTTAAATCAAACAAACGTTCTTAAAATACCGATCACATAATTCTCATTTCAGATACGTGTGCAAATTATTGTTATACTTAGAACTATTTTATACATAATTAAAAAATTTCCTTTATTTTTTCGCAACATTAACGATCGATTATGAAATTTCAATGCTATAAAACAAATTGATACGAATTCTAAAACAATCCTATTTGTATTTAGAACAGCGAATTTCTCTGACTGTAAGTCTATATTATACGTAGCGTCGAAAAAAAACCAGTTGTTAATAGAACATGTGAACAGCATAGCAATAACAACAAATTATCACCAAAAATGTATTATAACAAGAGTGCTTTAGTGGAGAGGGGCCGTGTAAAAGATACCCTGTGCATATGTTCAACGTAAGATGTATTCAAACTCAATATTTACACATCCATTTATACACAAAATTTATTTTCCTATGTACCCTAAAAATTCCCTATTTGGCTCCAAACTTTGAACTACCTCAATTTGGTCAAAACTGAAGCGATTTTGTTACGCAATGACTCTTTCATGGTTTGATCTCTATGTTAACGGTGCATTTAAATATGGAAACACTATTTTTTGACCCCAAAATTTCTTACATAGATTTGGGTACAAATTTTAGGGCATGTTAACTTTGTTCAAAATGAATAGATTTCGTTAAGGAATTAAAGATTTTTGTGCATGGCTTAACAGCAAGCTAAATCTGACACTTAAATCTGATAAAATTTTTGGGCGAAAATTCGTGTTGAAATTTGTTCCCAAAAAAGTCCCATATAGACTTGTGAACAAAGTTTCAACTATCATAACTTGGTTAAAACGTAACCGGTTTTGATAAGGGATATCTTTTTGTTCATGATTTGGCATATAAATTAATGCTACGTTTAAATCTGGAAACATAATTTTTGTCATAATTACTAATGTTGAAAATTGTACCCAAAAAATGCCAATGAACTATTGGACTGTATCAATAGTTACAGGGTATAACTAGCATGCTCATATGTATGCATGTGTGCTGTCACACACCTCCGAAACTACTATAATACATGTAGGCATATTTATATCCATATACTATATTATATGTGCGCACACAGCCTCGTTTGGCTTCCGCATTTGCGATTCTGTACTCGGTTTTCAATTGAATGCTACAAGTGAATAAGTTCACCTTGAAAAAGTTTGGCATTGGGCAGATAGATACAAACGTAAGCCGTGATAGAGAAAACTATCTTCAACGATAAGATAACAATGTGGTCAGCTGCCTGAGAGATAAAATTACGGCGGCTATTCAGTGCATAAATAAGAAAAAAGTTGGTTAAGCTAATAAAATATTATTTATATTAGAGAAGTTTACACTTTGTAATATTATTTTTAATACCGATGAAAATTGCAAATGTGCGCCATAATTTTTTTATGAAAATAAAGCCAGCTCAATGTATAAAAATAGGCAAAAAACCAGGATAATATAAAAACTAATTGCTTTTGAATTTACTGTTTTCTATGACATTGGTTTATGTTTTTTATGTGGTCTTTCATGGATTTTGTATACATTTTTAGACTGGACTACAAATACAGTGGCCACTCGCTTATTAAAACGCTTCCAGAAGCAGTATTTAAATATCAAAAAAGTAATATTTTAAAGCTCTATTTTAGGCTACACAAAAAATATAAATTAATTATTTTAATAGACAACGTTTTATATTATATTTAATGAATACAAACTTCATTTTTGAAAGCAGTATTTTTGTCTACTAAAAACATTTAATTCTTAAGAATCTAGAATTTAATAGTCAAAATTGAAAATAAGTTTTTTAATTTTTTGAATTTTTTTAAAATTGAAATTAAAATAGCTTTTCCTTTTTACAAACAATTTGAATTAAATAAAGTTCTTATTAAAGAGCGACCACTGTATTTGAGTTTAGTCATCTATACAATTGCAATTTACATGCAAATCAATTACGCACCACTGTGAACTGGATGCTGTGGGTTGGGTGGTAAAGGATGAAGTGTTACAGCCGGCAAAACGAATGTAAACAAGTTCGTTAAACGTTATTTGTTTTGCATTTAGTCAAGGTTGCCACTGATCCCCATATACCCACACAGACGCACACGCACACAAACGTAAGTCGAACGACTGAGTGTGTCTATAAATATATTCACTCTTATTAGATTTGACGGTTACGTCGTATGGTTGGAATCGGTGGGCACAACAACATTAATTTTGATTGGACTGGACTTTGCACCCGGCTCAATTGCTGGTCAGCGTATGCAAAAACTATCCAAATGCAAATGTATATATTTTACTATATATATACATATATATATATTTATATATATATTTATATATATATATATATATATATATATATATATATATATATATATATATATATATATATATATATATATATATATATATAATACAAATCTATATAATTACTGTAGTAAATGTCGTTGCACTTTAACTGCGAGTTTGTCTTATTGAGCAATTGCATGTGAAGCAATTCTGATTGGAGCTGCCAGGCAGACACAGCTGTTGCTTAACTGTAATTCACTTTCAGTTCACTTGTTTCCTTTGTTTTGAGCTCCAAATATGTGGCAACCCCTCGGCCAAAATACACTTGCCACTTTGCTGCTTCCAATCAGAATTACAATACATGCGTTCTCTGTTTTGATTTTGTGCGGTTGTTTATCACATTTTTCATTGTCCATTCACACACTCGCACTCACGAGTCTTATATAATTTTGGCCAAATTTAGACATTTCAAAAATATGCTGGCAAGGCAACGGAGATAACGCACCTTTGTTTTTGTTATTAACACAGATTTTTTTGCGTATTCTATTTAGCATGAAGCAGCAGTAACAACAACAGCGATGCAGTCGTCTTGCAGCGCACGCACATGCACTCACTAGCTGTGGCTGTGCCCGATTCTGGACGCCATACATTTATTTTGCTTTATATATTTATCAGCACACAATTGTTATTATTTAATACATAATAAGCGTTTTGTAGCGCGGCTTCGCTTTTACGTCGTTTCTGGCCAGTTGACATCGAGAACTGTATGGCCCAGGGCTGCAGCGTTACTGTAGTTGAGAGCGCTGCCACATCGCTCTTAATTTGTGCTGCATTAGTGCGAGCAGTGTAGCGTAGAGTTGTACATGGTAGTTCAATTAAAAAGTAAGTTCAGCTGCTTAAAGAAATCGTTCAGTTGGTTCACCATTCGTTTTATAGGCATTACCTAATTTATTGATTAAAGTTACATAAGAAGTACTATTGTGTTTGATATATATCATATTATGCTTGCCAACTTTTGTATTTTTGTTAACGAAGAGCCTTATACATGCACTCGGCTAGAAATGAAATTCAAGAACAAGAAAAACGATGCTGAGAACGATGATTATTTAAATTGCATAAATCCATAAGTAATGTTTAAAAAAATAAAACGAACGCTAGTAGAAAAAAAACCATTGACGAACAATAATGTGTTACACAGTTCATTCCTGTATTCGAACTAGCTCAGAACGATTCGATATAACTGCATCTGGCAGCACTGTTCTGCTGCAGCCAACTTCACGTGAGACGCACTTGGAGCAAAACAGCAAAATATCAAAGCATAAAAATATATATGTACACACAATAAAAACAATGAATATGTCGAATCTAAATGACTTGCGCTCCTACTCACGGCACTGGCTCACCGAATTCATCGAGCAGTACCAGGAGGAGGAGTGCCTGTGGCAACCAAAGCATCACGACTACAGTAATCACGCCGCCAGAAACAAAGCCTACGACAAACTGGTCGAAAAACTGAAGGAAGTCGAACCGCATCCAGATCGCGCCATGGTCGTGCGCAAGATCAACTCGCTGCGCTCGGCATTCCGGCGCGAGTACCGCAAGTCGAGCAACAAGAGCGACTACGAAACGCGTCTCTGGTACTACGACAAGCTGCTCTTCATAGCCGACCACAAGTCCAAGCGGCATCCGAACGAACTGGCTGGCAAGCCGAAGCGGGAGTTGCATCTCAATTTCGACGATGAGGACTCCATGGATTACGACGAGGAATCCCACCATACGCCGCAGTCACAGCACATCGAGACAATTGTGCCGAACAATGCGAGCGACGAAGTCGAGGCCGAGGTGAATGGAGCGAACAATGTAGTGGTCAGCTCCCAGGGCGCCACATTGAGCACCATCTCGGTGACGCCCGCGGACTGCGTGACCCTGGTCAAGGACGAGACGCATCAGGCGCACAACGAGGTGGCCGAGGCGCATCAGCGCCTGGTGGCACAAGCGACAGCCGCACAGAGCTCGTTAGCCGCGGCGAGCGGACATGCGGTGAAAGTGCTCGAGATCACCTCGCTGGACTCGAATTCTCAGCGCGAAATACAGCAGGAAAGCCACTCCCGTATAAACCTATATATATTTATATTTAATGCGCGTTTTCCGCACTCTGCAGGCCGTTAACTCGCTGGAGCATCATCAGCAGCAGCTGCAGCATCTTCATCATCAGGCCAACGGGCACGGCCAGCCCGTGTCGACCATACAGATTGGACGCGATCACTACCAGCCGCTGTTCGGCACTGCTCCAACCACCGCCTACGCCACAGCAGCGCCCGCTGCGACGCACCGGCACGAGGACGAGTACGATGCGATCGGCGTGAATGTGGCCAGTAAATTGCGCTCGATTAATCACACGCAGCGCATCATTGCGGAAAAGCTGATCAGCGATGTTCTGTTTAACGCGCAGCTTGACAATCTCACCATTAATTCATCACTGACGCAATAATCTAGATACACGGATATATTGTTAATTTTAGTTTGTAGAAATCTGCCACGTTCCGTTTCAGCTAGGGATTGGCAGAGTTTATTTTTACATAAGTATAATATGTATATTGTCGTCCGTTTCAAGTGTTAGTTTGTATATTAAAGTTTAAAGTTCTTTTTAGGTTTAATCTGCATCTAATTCAATGCAATAAACATAGTTTTAACTAGAATTAATACAACAATCTTAACGTGATTATTTTGTCGAGGTTGCCTCCGAATCTGCCTTCACCTGGGGTTCCGCGCCGCCTGTCAATCTCTTCCACGCATATTTGGCAAACTGTAAAGATGCATCACAGAAATATAAATAAAGTACTTTCCTCCAATTAATCAGTTTTTAATGGCACTCACCGTTACTGGAGGCATATCAATTTGTTCCTCAACGGTCACAAGCGTGCGATTCTCTTGCAACACCTTCCAGCCAAAGTGTATGGCGATCAGACTGGGCACCATCACCACGGCGACCAGGTTGCGCGAGAGAAACGAGGATTTTTGTGGCGCCGGCATCGTTAATAACAATTTATGACAGAATTACAATAATTCGTATTATTTAACATCATTGCACAGTATCGATAGCTAGCTGGGCTATCGATATATTTAATTAGGTGCTAAATAAGACTAACCGAGCACGAGTTGGCAGAACTATTAATTAGCGCCAGTTTAAACTTATGCAAATAAACCGACAATTTAAGTTAGAATTACAATAATTGTTATTATTTAAATTCAGTGTACAGCATCGATACCTATCTATAAGCTATCTATGAATTTGATTAAGTATTGAAAGACATTAGTCAAAGGTAGTTACGCACAAGTTGGCACCGCTATTTATTGGCGGCAATTCAAATTACTGCAGCCAAGTTTGTTGGCTGTTTAAATAAATAACCACAATGCTACTTTGTATTGAGGTTTATAAACATTATTTGTACTTGTCTAAGTTTACTACAGGATATATATTTTTTTGGTTCTATACATATTGTCGGGTAAAAGTAATTACAATGTTTGTTTAATACAAAGAGCTACTAAATAAACTTTTTTTTTGCTACATTTATCTCATGGGAATTGACGAAATATGAAAGTTACTACATTTTAACAATAAGAGTAACGTTTTGTCAACCTCTATGTAATTTATATAATTTTTGTAACCATACAGATTAACATTATTATTAAGTTTATTTTTTCAGCTTTGATTAATGCAAGTAAATTGTATGTACACGCAGAGAAAAAAGCAAGAAACGAATTTTATAGCTTACTTTACATAATGTACATGTATAAGAAAGAAAGAAATTTATTTATTTGAATATAAAGTATTTATTTAAAGAACCCGATTTTATGATGTAAGATGCATAAGATATAAATATCGAACTTTAAGCACGAACTGTACGAAAATTCCTGTAATGATTATTCTTTACTTAATTAAATATCAATAGTTAAATCAATTGATTCAAAAACAAAGTGTTTTCAAATTTCAAAAACAAAGATACGATTTTTAAACGCTTGCACTTGGACTTTGAATCTCAGTTTAATTGACTGTACTTGTTAGGGTATTACAATAGAGGGTGTTTATTTTTGGTTAACACACCTTTGTTTACCTGTAAACAGACTAAGCTGTAGCTAACTTGTTACCAGTAGCCGCTGCTGGGCACAATGAATACAGATTAAAGCTGAGTGCATAAAATAAATGTGTATGAATATATAGGCATGTGTCTTGGTTCCCATCGCCCGCTCTCTATCTCACTCTCACGCACACCTGCTTAGAGCATAGAGCATAGAACACATAGATGTGATTTCTATAAGCAAAGTACATTGTACTCTTAGCCATGGCATTGCGACGGGGACAGGGGTTGCAAGGGCACTCCGTTGGGGAGTTGTCTCAGCTGGGGCTTGTGAACTTTGCACACAGGCAAAACCCAAAGCCCAACAACAAATACAAATAATAAATAAATGCCGGCCCGTTCATGCATTCGGCGGCACTTGCACTGAGCGTTAGTTTTGGCAGCGCTCGCAGCCGATTCACAACAAAGCAAGCGCGAGGCGATAATTTATGAGTTCGAAAAACCAAAAGAAAAAAAAACCACTAAATAGTTTCCAGCCAGAGTGAGAGAGAAGTGAGTTACGGGCTTTAGTCGTTTATGAATCGTTGTTGTTATTGTTTTTAAATTGCGCTGCTCCTTTCACATTCTTTGTTTTATTTCTTCTATTGCCTGCATGTTTATTTCCATTCGCTCCTTACTTTCCACTTGCATTTGTTCCCGTGCGGAACGATGTAACCCAGTGACGAAATTGCTAAAATCGATAATCGCCTTCGTGCGCCTTCGCGTGGAAACCCTTCGGCTCGACAGGTAAGTTTTTAAGAGACCCAACTGATTCTGGGTAGTACATTTAGACTGGCTTTCGTCTCGTTGTCGGCGTTGTTCAATGTGTATTTTTGTTGTGCATAAAGACACAGAAGAAGGATATCCAGCCCACAATGTTCACAATCAGGGCCAGCATTACCCCATAGAATATAATCAAAATAATTTTCTCTCGTCGCGAGCGCTCGATCCATGGCAAATGATCCGGTTCAGGCTGACGAATTGCGAGGGTGTATTATTGGGGGTGTGGTAGTTTTTAGGGTGGACCTTACCGGCATATCAAGAGTCACAGCTACAGCATTGACTTCAGCAAATATTTATAAATAAATATTTTAATATTTTTGACATGAAAAGTTGTATACACTGTTTTGGAATCAAAAATACCCTGTAGATAGATATTGTGTATGCATATCAACTATATATAAAAAATAATTGTTCCAAAAGCTCTATAAAAACAACATATTCAGAAAATTTGTTTTTTATTGAACACTCTTAAATTAGTTATGAAGCATTCTTGATCTTATAATCAATCATTATTATCATTGATTATTTAATCAAAACCGTTTTGAATCCGCAACTCGAATATTTTCAAAATAAACTAAAACAGCCAGATTGGTTCAATTAAAAAAAAATAAAGTAATAATAGATATATTTTCCTTGAGACACCAAGTTTCGAACTAAAATCTGACTATTTTTTTTTACAAGTTTTCGTACCTAAAATAAACGTGGAAACGTAGAATGGTTTTTAATGAAAGAAACAGTTTTCTTGGAGACGCGTATTTAAGAATTTTATTTACAGATTTTGGTATTATAAAACAAGAACTTTGTTCTCAGGTGGATTTAGACAACGTTTCCACTTGATTAGAGTACAACATGCTTGGCTTTTTCTCCGAGTGTGTATATAATAAACTGTATATTATCACATAGTGCCTACTGTATTATACGCTGCTCCCGCAGCGCAGCTATTTTATCGGCTCCGTAGCCCAAGATCTCTCCCAGCACCTGGTCCGTGTGCTCGCCCAGCATCGGAGGTGCTGTGCGTGCATCGTTGCGGGCCTCACTGTAGACGACCGGCGGACCCACGACCTTGACGCTGCCGTCGCGCGCATGCGGCAGCGTTTTGACCAGGCCAATGGCCTGGATGTGCTCATCCTCGAACACCTCGCGTATGCTGTTAACTGGGCCAACCACAAAGCTGGCGCCCTCGAAGAGACGCATCCAGTTCCTGGACGTATCTCGTGCCAGTATCTGGGCAAGCAGCTGGACCAGCTCCTCGCGATGCTTGACGCGATCCTTGTTGCTTTTGAATTTCGCATCCTGGGACACCTGCTCAATGCCCAGCCTTTGGCACAGCTCCACGAACTGTGCATCGCTGCCGGCGCCCAGGGTCAGGTAGCCATCGGCCGTCTGGAAGCTCTGGTAGGGCACAATGCTGGAGTGGGCGGTGCCCCAGCGTTGCGCCTCGGTGCCGGCGTTCAAATAGTTGCTGGCCACGTTGATCAGCAGCGAGCAGCACGTGGACAGCAGATCCACATCGATCTTCTGGCCGCGTTTTGTGCGCTCCCGCTGCAGCAGCGCGGCCAGAATGGCGCCGTGTGCATAGAGGCCCGTTGCCACGTCTGTCACGGCCACGCCCACCTTGCTGGGCGGCCCCTCGCGTTCGCCCGTTATGTGCAAGAGGCCGCCCATCGAGGAGGCAATGACATCGTAGCCCGGCCGCTTGGCATAGGGTCCCACGGAGCCGTAACCGCTGATCGTGCAATAGATGAGCTGCGGATTCAGCTGACGCAGCTGCTTGTAGCCCAGGCCGTAGCGATCCAGGGTGCCGGGCACATAGTTCTCCACCAGGACATCCGACTTCCTGGCCAGCGCGTGCATCAGCTCCCCGCCCCGCTTCATGTCGATGCACACGCTCCGCTTGTTGCGATTGGGCGCCAGAAAGTAGGCCGCATCGCCGCTGTGCTCCAGGAACGGGGGTCCCCATTTGCGCGCCTCATCCCCGAAATGCGGACGCTCCACTTTGATCACCTCGGCGCCCAGATCAGCCAGAACCATCGTGCAAAAGGGGCCGGCGACGATGCGGGTGAGATCCAAAATTCGCACGCCCTTCAACGGATGACGTTCATCCGTTTCAAGGTTGTCGCTGTTATTGTTGTTATTGCCGTTGTTCTCGCTGGCAGCTGCAAAGTTTCTCAAACTTTGACGCGTTGCAGTTGAGCGCAAGAGTTGCAAACGTTGTAACCACATAATTAGAGTGCGAGAGAGAGGGGAGAGCAATGGAATATTTCCAATCAATTGCCACTTGTATTTACTGTCACTTTCGTTGCTGTTGTTGTTGTCGTTCTTGCGCGCAGCGTATTCTTTATGGAAAGTTTTCCAGCCAACGGCTGATCAGCCACTGAACTAAACAGACAAGAAATGTATTTGAGAGCTTTCTTGGCACAGCCAACGTTCACTAATTTCTCTTAGCACGGCTCTCTCTCGTTCTTGCATATTTATTTAAGCAAACGATAACAGCAGGTTTCATATTATCTAAATCGTTAATTAAGCGTTGCATATATGATTATTTCTGCTCTCTGCTCTGATAGCATAAATTGCACGTTCATTCACTGAAAATAGCCAATGAGCGCTCATTTGTTTCTCTTAGTGCAGTTCTCTTTTAGATACCTTCTTCCATATATACTAATGCAAACAATAACAATATACTACTTTCTATGTTTTGATATAATAAAGTTCCTTGATTTTGGGCACTCAATAATTTCCCTAAGAACATTTCTTTTTTAGATACATTCTAGCACATTTGTTTAGGCATGGTTATCTAAAGCGAGATCTAAGCTATGCATATACATATTTTATTATTTTTGTATATGTATGTAGCTACCTTTCTCTGTTTATTTTAGTTAAGTTCTCTTCACATGGAAAGTTTCTTAACCTAGCACAAGCATTGAGCGCTTGAAAATTTCCCTTAGCGCATTCTCTCTCTTAGTTAAGTTCTCGCATATTTATTTAAGCAACTGATAACAGCATGCGTTAGATTTGTATACACTTATTTATTAGATTATCTATGTTTATAGTTGCCCTTGCTTCTCTTTTAAATGATTACAAAATCCCTTAAAATTTTAAGATTTTTAACTTAACACAGCCATTGAGCAAATTTCCTTTAGTGCAGAGCTCTCTTTGTTTAGTTCGAGCACATATGTATATTTGTGATAATAACAATTTTACCGTTATCTAAAGTGTTTACTAAGCTTTGCATGCATTTTAATTGAGTAAATTTCCCTTTTACTAAAAACAAGAATTCCATAAAACAACAATATTTATTTCCTGGATTCCATTTAGCATTTTACCCTGGTACTTTCCCAGTCTGAGCCATTAACTTATTCCAAAAAAAATAATTATAATAATAAATGAATAAAACCTGCTTTGTATTTTTTTCCCACAAAATTACAGGCTCCAAAGAGCAAAGCTTACAAAAGGCATAAATTCTTCGCGACTAAGAAAAAAACTTTTTATTTTTGTTTACCTTACATTATTGCGTGATCTCAAGTTTAAAGACTGTAATTTGAACCACTTGGACGTCTGAGATTCTAGCACATCCTCAAGTACTTTAAGTGTATATTTATATTTTTGTGTATAAACAACTGTCCAAATTAGCCGGCTAAATACGACTCCGGTGGCATTAACCGCTAATGGTTGCGCAATTAAAAAACAATTTTAATCCCATAAACAGCTAAATAGATAAACATTTAAGTGTTTGCAAAACAAAACAATTCAAAAAATATGATAAATGCAAAGTTGCAATTAAAAACAAAAATAAACAAAGGGCGTCAGGCATCAGTAGACCAATAAATCTGCCCATAGAATCTATAGTGTCATTTTTATATATATTTTCCCAAGTACCAAAGCAGTAAATATATATATAAATATGTGTATATATTTGTATTCATATTTCTGCTATTCTCAGTTTATTTTTGTTAATATTTTGCTTTTCAACAAAGACATGCGAAAATGAATATTTAACTGTATTTTTAATACCCTTGCAGGGGGTACCATTTTATCGTGCTCTCTTTATAGATATGGTAGGTTAAAGTTTGCACACAAAGCTATATGATTATGAATGGGTCCATTTTCGACATAAATTATGACCAAAATTGTGTTTTCAGATTTAAAAGTAGAAATAATATAAATGCCAAATCGCGAAGTAAGCAAGCATGATTTTAAAGTAAAACTGTGTTTCCAGATTTTAATGCCAGTTTAAAAAACACGTCAAACCAGGAATAAACAGTCATTCCTTTATAAAATTGCTTTATTTTTTAACAAATTATGGAAGCTATGGTTAATAGGGAAATTTTTGTGTACAATTTCAAAATGATATTTGAGTTGTGTTTGCAGTAAGTACTTATGTATTTAGCCAGGTATAGGGTATCTTTGAGTCGTGTACTCTCGACTAGCTGATTCCTGATCTCAGTTTCCATTTTGAGTTTACTCGGCCTTTTTACGCGAACGTTACTGTAATTAGCCAGCGTATGTGTCAGAGTTGTTCTAATCTCTACAATTAGCAATTCAAAGGGACAATAGCGCTCGAATTCTTCGCATCTGAACAATAATGGGAAAAGCAAATGAAGTCCAATCCAAGTCGGTAATTGCAGCTGTACAGAAAACTTAACAACAATTAATCCCCATTGACGCAATCGTAATCGATAAAGATAATGCTATGACAACAGATATTGTTGATATAGTGGTATTGTTAAAATATTATTAATCTATTTGCCAACCATTTCCCCAGAACAATTGGGATTTACAAGTGAACTTTAAAGCGGCATGCAACGAGCTGAACTTAAGAGCGCGTGCTCTTCGCATTCGCCCTCTTCGTGAAGAGAGCGCAGTGCGCAGCCGAACCGGTTCGAGCTTTCGGCTCAGCTTGCGACAAGCAGAGCTTTAAATGTTATGTCCAACGCGGGCTGCACATTTATTTGCTTAGCTCGCGTCGTACGCAACGGTTCACAGCGCAGCTGGAAATAAACTAAAAATACAAATTGTGATAAGCCCCCCGCACAACAACAACAAACAAATAGTGCAACAAAATGAAAGCCAGTGAAACGTTACGCATGCGTTTGCAGCGCATACAAAGTCGTCTCCATAAAGTGCAAATCAATTAAATTGATAACAATTAAAATAATAATTTAATAAATAAGGGCATCGATTTTATTGCATAAAATGCGACCGAACGCAAGAAAGCATTGCCACTAGTTAGCCAATAGACAACAAAAAACCTAAGTAAATAAATTCAAAATAGAAATAGAAAATAAAAGCAAGAAAAATTCGAAGAAGAAAAAAGTATTAAGCCATCGCCAGGCCAACGTAGTCGAGTTCGTGTCGTGTGTGTTGTGCAAGCGCACAAATCGCAGCAGCCGCTGCCGCTGTCGCTGTCGCTGCCGCCGTTGCAGTCGACGTCGCTGCCGGGCGCTGCAATTGCAGTCGGGCCAGCTGCCTATTGCACAATCCTGTCGCTTGTTGGCCAACCCGTTCGCTTGCTGGCAATTTATTTGTTGTAGTTTTTCTGTTTTTTTTTTGTTTTGTAAATTTGATTTTGCAAAATTTCACTTCACGTTCGTTTTTTAACGCAAAGCCGTCAAAATTGCTGTGCTACTGTGTTCCAGGATCCTGGGGTACATCATGCGTCGCTTCTTGCGTTCGGCCATGATCGTCTTCAGCTGGTTTGTGGTGCCCTACAGCCGCTACACCAACATCAAGGTGATGCGGCGCAAGCTGCCGCCCATACGCAGCCATCTGCTGGAGATACCTGCCGTCGACCTGGCCAAGCTGATTCGCACCAGAAAGGTAAGTCCAATCGCAGTTAGTTAACCAATTGTAGCCTATACACGCAACTGGCCAAAAACCAATCGCTGCTTAACTTGGCTGAAATCAAGTTAAAAGCAATACATATATGTACTTCAATTGAACGCACCTCAAAAATTGACGCTTGCAAAATATCTTCAGCCAGACAGTTGAGCAGTTAGCGGGGCGTGGCTGTTGGTGGGCGGGCAGGCAATGTAGATTAAAGTCCACTTAATGCACGCGTTAACATTAACGTTAACGTCAACGACAACGACAACGACAACGGTAAAGGCCACTCAGAGCACTTGCCACATCCATTAGATACTTTGTGGCAAAGTTGAGCCAATCTGACGCGACGCTGTTTTTGTTGCCCACTTGTTGTAGCCAGGCAGACGCCCATTAGCGGGTCGTGTCACAGGTGTCCACCCTGCTCACCTCCACTATATCCACATTACTGCCAAAGCTATAGTTGAATTAGCCAAACGTAATAAAACAATAAAGTTTAATTATTCAAGTAAAAGTCCGATGGGACTCCACCTTTTTCGTTTAATTATAATAAACTTTTCTTAGAAATGTGGTTCAAATTCCAACAATAAAAAATAGCTTAAACAAATTTTGCATATTTATTTTAGCAATTTAAAAAGTTTTATAATTTGATTAGGATTCAAAGCTATACTTGTTACAAAAATTTAATCTTTTATTTTTAATCAAATTTAAATTCGAGCAATTAAAAGTTGCAGAAAATGTGTATAATATATATTTAAAAAATATTGGTATGCCTTAGCCAAAAATGGTGTTGTTTTGATTACATTATTTTTACTGAGTTATAACAAGTATACACAGTGAAAAACAGCCTACATAGTAAATTTAAATGTTTGTATTTTGTTTAAAAATAGTTTTGGACGTGTTTTTTAAAAATAGGTTTCCTGAAATTTAAAGTGTGTCATATAAAAATGTTTCTTATATAATATATTATGTCAAGGGTGACCGACATAAATTCGTTCTTCTATGCATAATTTCATCTTGAACTAGTATCTGATAGTAGACAGTAGATAGTTTTGAAATTTTAATTGTCAAAATGAGGGAAATGAAAGAAATATTCCTAATATAAAACTAAAAATGTATAATATATTTTGATCATTGAAAACTAACTCACATATAAAATATTTTATACATATGAATATGAGGTTAGCTCGATATACATATATCAAAATATGAAAACTTTTTTAAATGCATTTCATAAAAGATACCCATTTCATTTATGGTCGGGCAGGTGCGAGGCACTTAATTACCTTTTGTCCAGTAAAACCACAAAGACATACTCTGTATATTACTCATCCTAATTTCAATTGAAACAAAGCATTTTATTATGTATGCGGCCATTGGCGGTTTCAAAATCGGCTTGTAGAAATCCCAGCGAGAAGTGCCACAATTCGCCAAAATTGGTTAGCTAACCGCGGCCTAGAGAGTTGCCCCGGCTGGCTGGGCTTTATCGTGGCTATATCAATAACATCTGGTTACTGCCTCAAATTACACACGAGTCTTTCGAGGCACTCAGTCGAGTCAGAAACACGCGTGCGCATGACGAATCTACCTAAAAAGAGTATCTGCGAAATATGCTCATAAATAATCGCAATCGCTGCTCTGTTTATGTTTGTTGTCCCTGTTGTTGTTGTTGTTGTTATTGTTGCTGCTGTTGCTGTGCTTCTTTAGCCTGGTTTGATGTGCTCTGTAAGATTCATTGCGTTCATTGGTCCACAACCACATGCACAGCGCACTTAAGGTCATGACTTGACAGACCTTATCGAGCCAGCTCTAGAGGTGGACAACTGTTGGAATTTTTCCAACACGACACGAACACAAACCACTTGGAGACAAAATATGCGCGATAAAAAATATCATAATGAACATCAACCCATCTTTTAATATGTACTGGGAATTATGGCCTTTGGCTTAGACTATGCACTTTATCTATACAGTAGCATTTAATTCGAACACGGATCCGGATTAATAAAAAAATATGTTCATATGAAAAATGTGAAATATGCTAATAAATAATTAATTCTCGGTGGCTTTTCTAAAAAAAGTAAAAAACCCAAACCAAACTTCCCGCTTCCTGTTTAAAAGTTTTCAAATAATTATATACAATTTTTCTTTTTTTTCTGTTTGAATTTCTTCAAATAAATATATACAAATTTTAAATTTCAATATTAATATCAATTTTTTGTGAAAATTTGTCATCTTCTTTTAATATAATATTTATAAAAATTCGATGTAAACAGACGATCACACACGATATGAAAAACGTCGACTCGTGTTCGTGTCGCGAAAAATAACAAACACGACACGCGCTCAACCCAATCTCACATACAGTTACACTCTCATAAATTGCATTTTTCGTTTGTTTCTTTTTATTTTAATTTTTTATCACAATTGTTAATAAATGCGTCTTGTTTGTTTATATTTTTATTGCACATTCGCCTCCTTTACACACATAACATTTTTGTTTCTTCTGGTTTATGCGAGCATGTGTTTAAATGTTAAAAAAATCATTATTATTCATATTCAGTTTTTTTATTAGCAGTTTCATTGCCTTAATAATTGTCTCATTTTACTTACGCAAATTTCGAAAACAATTATTACTATTATTATTTTATTTTTTTCTACATCTTTTCGTTATTCCAACTAGTTTCTGCCCTGTCCTCTGTCAGTTATGCGTCCCGTCTGTATATTTGACCGGGTCAGCGTCGGAGACAACTGCGACAGCATTTTGCTTAATTACTACTCAAATTGAGATTTATTTAAACAATAAGTGGGGGCATGAGCTGTGATAAATGCTTGCAAGAGTATGCGACAATGCTGTGGATATGATATATTTAAATACAGCAGCTCGTAAGACGACAACAAAGAAGATAATAGCGAAATTAGCACAATTTATAAATACACTTGAGAAAAAAATTATGAATTATTTATTCTATACAGCTCGTACTTGAATTAAAAACAATTTTCTTTCTCTGAGTGTACTTGAAATTATTTTGTTCTTATACAAGTTTAAGAGCCATTGAATACACCTAATTATATTTTTGTCTATGCGTCCCAGCAGCTCTTATCAATCTTATTCAATCAGCTTAACCCCTAGCTATCAATCATAATTCTTAAGAAAACGAAATGAGTTGGCTCAAAGCTCACGTACACAACTCACGTAAATTATAAAAGCGGAGCACGTAAAGCTTTTCACTTGCAATGCACGAATACATGCACATTTACCAATACACATGCATAGCAGTGTAATTTTTCATGCTGTTGTAAAACTAAAAGTGGTTAAAAGTGGGCTTTTCTGGTCAGCACATAGTGGAATGGCCAACTGGCGTTTAAACTTGTTTTTCTCGGTTTTCTTTCTGTTTGTCTTTCCTTATAACTTCAGCATGTGAGTTTGTAGGTTGGAATATATATGTACAGATGCCGAATCTGTGTCTGTGTGTCGCGATTACATTGCATGTTGAATTTTGACTCAACAATTACAAAAGGCAATAATATCAATAATATTAACAAAAAAATAAGTTTTTAGAAAATGTAGTGGGCAAAACTGAATTCCACCTGCAAGTGCGGAATACTGGTGGAAAATTTATGAATGTAACTATTTTTTTTCTTATCCGATAGATTTTAACGCATTTTCAAACATCTGTATATATAAATCCTCCACCAAATTCAGAAAATGTGCTGGTTAAGAATTTTAAAATTTTTGGTCAGAATTATTTTATTAAATTTATTAAATTTAAAATTTTCCAGGGGCGAGAAATGAAGATCAAATCAGTGTTTAAGTAGGTAGAACAATATACGTATATTACGCACGCTAACCCGGGTAATAAAATTATAGAATATATAAAAGAATTTCTATAAAAAAATGTGACATTAACAGTTTATTAAAGATAGCCAGCTGCATTGAGAGTCTGTGGCCTTGTTCCGTAAAATATATTTTATTGTGTGGTATTTAAAAAACCCTAAAAACTTTATAGTATGCATAATTTATATGAAAACAGCCGTCCTCGGTAGATGAGTTTTCTTGTGTATTGTTTAAGCTGAATGCCATATTAGCCTGTGATTGGTTGATATATTTAAACTATAGAGGGAAAAAACATATAAATATAAATAAGATTTCTACTTTCAAAAAGAGGATAATAGTTAAACTTTGTTAAACTTTATAATTCCCAGTTATTTACAGGGTATAAATAATTTCGGCTTTCAGAGCTCATTATTATTACATAAATATTTATTTAATATTTTATATATATATTTCTCATAATACTTCTAAATGAAGTCGTCTTGCATGTTGTGCACACACAGGTGTAAATTTATATAGCCGTGTTTTTGCTTGTAGCTGCCCCACGCAACGTGCACCCCTCCCTCTTTCCCCCTCCTCCTATCCCAACCATAAATTCGAGTTTGAGTTTGAGCTGCGGCTGCATCTGATTTATTATTACAGTGGAAGTCATTGAAAAAGTCAAGTAGCTTTAAATTCAATGATATATGTATGCTTAATTATATATATGTATGTACAGACATATGCGTATATATGTTTATATATGAACGTCGCATTATTACCTAGGCAATAACTGCGTATGTGCATTAATATGCGTTGCACTTAAGTGAAAATAGTTAAAGCACTTAATTTCTCAATGTAACTTTTGTTTTGCGGACATTGGAATATTGCAGTTAGCTTCGAATATATGGAAAACATTTCAAAATTTTACTTGATACCAGTTTATATGAAAGAAATCAATATATTGGGCTTAGCTATATTATATTGGCTATAGCTTCCATTGGAAGTAGCGATTGAAAATTTATATCAGAGTATTTGATTTTCGACATTCCAAAGATATCTATTCTTTCTTATTGTCATATAAAGTTCAAATAAATTTCCACAAAATTAGTTTTACATCATTTTCCCCGTCGTACCCAATCGTGAATTGAAAATCCGCATATTACTCATACGCCACGTCGCACGCTGCGTCGTTCGCATATTTTGTCTTTTATTTACTTATTTCCTTCTCTCGTCGCCGCACAGCAGCCACAATACAATTGGCAATGGTGCATGAATGTGAATTTTTATTGATTTTAATTTAACGTAAATTGCTTTTGTATTGTCGCCGGGTTCTCACAAACAATTAAGCGACAAGAATGGGACAATAAAACAACTTTAAAATAAAGAACATAAATGTTGCGGAAATGATCAAAAGATATTCTCTATATTTGTTTTCCAATTGCAGATTAAAAGCGAAGAAGTCGTTGAGGCCTATATCGAACGATGTCGACAGGTAAATTCGCAATTGGCATAGGGTTTAATCCATTGTTTGTACAAGTAGTATATATTCCATAGGTGAATCCGCTGATCAATGCCATTGTCCAGGATCGTTTCGAGGAGGCGCTGGAGGAGGCGCGCGAAATAGACAATGTGATTGCGATGGGCATCAATAGCATTGAGTCCATGGAGGAGCATACGCCGCTGCTGGGCATACCCGTTACGGTCAAGGAGAGCATCGCCGTCAAGGGCTTGACCAATCAGGCCGGACGGGTTTTCAAGACGCCCCAGATTGCCAAATCGGATGCGCCCGTTGTCGAGCAGATCAAACGCTGTGGCGGCATCATAATGCTGGTGTCGAACACGCCGGAGCTGTGCCTGCTCTGGGAGACGTACAACAATGTGACGGGCCAGACAAAGAATCCGTACGATTTGAAGCGTACGCCGGGCGGCTCCTCCGGCGGCGAGGCGGCGCTCTTGGCCAGCGGCGCCTCCCTGCTCGGCCTCACCTCGGACATTGGCGGCTCGTCGCGTCTGCCGGCGATGTTCAGTGGGATTTGGGGCCACAAGCCGACACCGTATGCCGTCTCCTTTCGCGGCCATCATCCGACCAGCGATTTTCCCAAATGGGGCGATTTCTTTACCATTGCGCCGATGACACGCTATGCGAAGGATTTGCCGCTGCTGCTCAAGTGCATGAGCGATCCGACGGGTCCGAAGCTGACGCTGGACAAGGAGATCAGCGCAAATGGCATACGCTTCTTTTTCATGGACAACGACGGGCCCTCGGGCATGATGCGACCCCTCAGCCGGGATCTGCACGCGGCCATCAATCGGGTGGCCAGCGATTTTAATGCCAAACGCGTTAATATACGCAAAATGAAATGGTCGTTGGACATCTCGCTCTCGGCCATGTTGACCATGAAGAACATTGAGACCATTTACCACAAGACGGAGGAGGGCGAACAGCCGAAGACCGTCTGCAAGGAGACGGTTAAGTATTTCTTCGGCTGCTCGGACAGCATACTGCCCTCGGTGATCTTTGGGCACTTGCAGAACTTCATGAAGATCATCCCGAATTCACGGCACAAGCATTTGGCCAGCATCATCGAGGCGCTCAAGACTGAATTCAAGGAGCTGCTCGGCAGCGATGGCGTTTTCCTCTATCCCACATTCCCCAATACCGCCCATCAGCATTATCAGATCTATCACAAGCTGCTGGAGCCCATGTATATGGCCATATTCAATACGTTGGGCCTGCCCGTTACCAACTGCATGATTGGCTTGGATCGACGCAATCTGCCCATGGGCATTCAGGTGGTCGCCAATCCCGGGCAGGACCATCTCTGCCTGGCCGTGGCCCGTGAGATGGAGCGTCGATATGGGGGCTGGGTCCGTCCGCCCTCCGAGGATAGCCACAGCCACGGGCAATCCAGTGGCAAGCGCGGCTGATTCGTCTGAATCTTCTGCCTGTTTCTCTTTTAGTGAATTATCATTTGGCATTCACACACATCTTTTTGCCCAAAGAAAATTTTTAAAACCCAAGAAACTGTTGTGCTAAGTTTTTCTCCAATTCTTCTTTGGGATTTGATTTATGCGTTTATTATTATTTTATTATTTCCTCACAAGCATCTGAAAACAATTGCACATCACATTTTAGTTAAAGTTGTTCTTTATAAACATCATTGCCCATTGTACGGAGTATTAAATTATTAACTTTGTATCTGTTCGAAATTCCTTTTTATGTACTATACTCTATATCAGATTGTATGAATATATAAATATAAATTCGTCTAGCTTTAAGTGTTAGGTTTTATGCCCTGCAACTTGCAGAATAGATGATAACTATGTGTATTTTTGTATATTCATTTTAGCAATTACTTTTTTATCATACGTAGACTTCATGATGTAGCTCCAGAATGATATATGTAAGCATCTCAAGGCTGCAAAAAAGTGAAATAATTAAATAAATAAATTTTGGTAGTACGGTTCGAGCCAATACTTTGTCTTTAGGTTTGGTTTATGAACCTGTCTTAACACATTTCCAAACCTAAAACTCTAAAATTGTCAAATTTATCCCAATTATAACATATGAACAAATTTAATTTATATTTTGTATTGGCCCCGGTTTGAGAAATGCGAAGGTTTCTTTTGGGACTGGATCTGCCTCTCGAAGTAAATTTAATTATAAACAAAAAAGTTTAATAAATGCTCCAACAAAATTATTTTTAATAAAGTTCTCTTTGGTCTAAAGCTCGACCGTTTTTATGAGGAACTTGTTCGATTCAAGGCTCGATTTATAACTTAATAAAAAAAACTGTAGTTTCTGGTTCGAACCGGCTGTCAGCCTTGATATATACATATGAGAAATACATTCATTTGGGTTTTTTTAATGAAACTACCATACGATTCGTAAAACATCTGACTAAATTTCTACCAGAAACGACAAATACATTGTATGTATATTTTTGCACTGAGCCAAATTGTTGAATAAAAATTGTAATAGCAAAATAAAAAATAAAAGCCTTAATTTAAGAACTTTTATTGCGCCAGCCTCGCGTAAAACAGTTTGGCCTCCAGTTCAAGCCATGTCTTTCATGCTTGGCGCAGTTGGGGCTGGGGGGACGCAGTGGGAAACTGAGGAGCAGCAGCTCAACTAGGCAATGTTATGGGCTAATAACGAATATAATAAGCTACAACACACAAAAGCAAAACTGGCTAATAAGCAGCTACTGCCAGAGTCCGCAATACAAATCGTTCCACTTGGCTGCCACAGCAGAGAACATTAAAAAAAACAGAGTTTTATTTGACTGCAGGTGTGTGTGTGTGTGTTCTGCGTGTGTGTACATGTGTGTGTATGTGTGTGTACAGGCAACACCTGCCCCTGGACAATGAAGGCGAATCAGCGCCGGATCTTAATCGCCCAGCAGTTGCAGTTGCAGCTTCGTCTGCCCCATGCTTAATTTTGTAGTTAATACCCTTTTTACGAAGTGGAAAAGGGCATATTGGTTTTGGAATATGGCACTTTTGCAACTAGAGACGTGAAATTTGGAATATATAATAGTGATAAAAAGTTAAAAATTGTTCTCAGAAAGCTCCCTGAGTTTTAAGCCTAAAATCTACAAACTTGGCTGTGAGACTTCTCATGAGCTCCTCTATAAGAGCCCACTGACGCCCCCACAGGCCACAAAAATCGATATACCCTAAAGTAACATAACGGGGCTTAAAATAAACAAGAGACAAATTTTAAACTGTTTTAAGTTTTCTTTACAGGGTATTGCGTAGTCGGTGCCAAGGTTTTAGCTTGTTCTTAAATGTTGTCATTTGCTGCCGCAAAGTTTAAACACATTTTATTGGCCTGGCCTAGCCGGGCGGGTTGTTGGCCTGGCTCGGCGCACTGTTAGATTTTTCGACTAGATTTTTAGTTTTTTTCGGTGGCTTTCGGAGTAGCTCAAGGTTGTGCAAATATGGCTTTCGCAATAGCGCTGCGGCTTGGCTTAAAGTTGTGTGCGCGAACGTGTTATTTGGCCAAAAAACGGAGGTAACTTAAATTCTAGCTAAAGAATGTGGCGGCCAATTGAAGCTTTTCTTAGCTATGACCATGCACTGGCCCACAATTAACACACACACAAAATATATATTTTGACTGTTTCAATTAGCGGAGTTTATTTGCAACAGGGACAACAGGTAGGTAAACTGTCAAAAAAATAGAAACAACACAAAGCAAAGGGAACTACGCTCACTGGAATGCCAACTAACAGCCAGAGAGAGAGAGAGAGTGAGAGAGTGTGTTAATATGTAATGGACTCCACAGAGCAGCAGTAACAAAATGCTGAGCGTAACAAATTTCGTGCTCATTGAGCAGGCATTAAGCCGTTATCAATGCCCGCGAACACATACAGAGAGAGAGAGAGAGAGAGAGAGTGCGTGAGCGTGCACTGACGGACCACTGGAATTGGCAATCCAGCCGGCAACATTCCAGCCACTTAAAATGGCTGTCTTCAGTGAACTCAAGCGGCTAAGCCTATCCCAATTCTGGCCATCAAGCAGCTCGTTCACTTCAGAACTGACTTTGGCTGCGTGCGGTTGTGTCTGCGCAAACCGCTCTAACTGTACATATCTGTATACATACATTTGTATGTACCTGGCTAAGACTGTACCAATTTATACATATTATTTGATAGAAATTTGTATTCTGCGCATTTGAGGTGACAAATTTACTGCATATTTGTTTACCGTGATCTACGCAGATAGATTAAAACTGTGTCGATTACCGTGTTAAATCAACTCAAAAATCAAGTGTGATCTTAACCCCGTAAGACTCAGACACGTGTTTGCTACTTGGCAAATGCTTGAAAACTTGGCCAATACCACGTGTTGGCCAATCTTTCTTATCTATTAAATATAAGAGCTATTTTCTTTTTATATATAAGCATTTCTTTTCTTTTTGTTAGTTAAAACATAACGATTTTTTTTTCAAAGATTTGTAAAATATGATTTTAGGCATTTCTTAAAGATTTAAAAAATCTTTTTCTACATATTATAGTTTTAAGTTCTTTTTTATAGATCCCACAAATACCTTTTATATATTATTATATTATATACTCGTTTGAACTAAATACCATTAGCCGAGATAAGATTTCGTTTCCAGAAGGGCACCTAATCTTCGCCAGTTCAAAGATAGCATTAAATAATTGAAAAGAAAGTTTAGACGCAATTTAGAAGAAAAATAAAAGAATTTTCTTTATAAGTATTTAATACAAGATGCTGCAGCTATTTACATTATTCGCCAATAATATTCAGAACAGTTTTTACACAGCATTTAATTAGGTCACAGGAACCGACTTATTTCATACTTATGAATGCGAGCAAAGAACTTAACAAATTTAAACGGAAAAAATAGAAAACCAAACTGATGTGTATCAAAAAAAGAACATGTGATGGCAGAAAGGAAGATGAGTGGCTCAGACTACTTCTCTTTGAGAAGCTTGCGTGCCTTGGGCTCGGGCGGATCGATGAGATTGCCGTGACGCACAACGTCAATGTGGCCCAGACGTATCATTTTCTCCTCCCAAATCGAAATGTTTTTCCTGCAAGGCAAATACAATTAAGGCTTACTTATAAAGTGGGAGTTATTTATACGCACTTGTACTGATCGAGCTCTTTGCGCGATTCTGCTAAATAGACGGCTTTCTCTTCGTCCGGGAGGCGCGCCCATTTGGCCGTTGTCTTTTGATGCCACTCGCGATACGTTTGCTGCGGCAATTGCGGCGTATTCGTGCGTTCGCTTGCCACGAAGCGCAAAAAGGCCGACGCCGGTTTCTTGGGACGGCCCAGCTCCTTCACTCGCTTGCGCAGCTGTTTGCGCTCCTTGGCGTCGGTTATGTCTTGCTTTATCTGCTTGATCTCGGCGCGCTGCTCGTCGGTTACCTTGGCATCGTATTTGGTACGCTGCTCCAGATAGATTTCCTGATCCCTTTTGTACTCCGACTGCAGACGGTCCTTCAGTTTGGCATCGACATCGACCCAACTCTTGGAGAGCTGTCGCACAATCTCAACCGTGCTTATTTTTGGATCTTTGGCAATCATCTTGGGTCGCATTTCGCGCATAAAGCGAAAATATGGCGTTAGCGGCTTCTTTGGTCTTGGCGGGAGGCCAACCTGCTCCTCCACCGTCTTCGAGTGCACCGTTGAGCTGCTGCTAATGTTGGCGGCGGCAAGAGGTCTGTTTGTTGTTGTTGTTGTTGGCGTAGATGTTAAATTGTTGTTGATTTGATTTGTATGTGCTGTGTCTGAGTTTTTGGCTACAACTTGCCTGACTTTGCTAATCAGCGACCCGATGATGGAGCCCCTCGAGAGCAGCGTCGTTGTGTAGATCATTTTCAGTTGGTTCAATTCTAAAAAGCGTTCCTAAAATCTGATAATTTTAGTTACTTTCAGAGTCTGCATAAATAACTTGTTGAATTTACGTACATAAGTTTAGAAGTTTATAAGTTTACAAGTTTACGTAAAATGCGGCGTTTTACTAGAGTTGCTTTGACTCATGTCGATAGCACAGCTGTGAACTAATCGTCTATCATCTATCGATATTATTGCTTGCAGTGTAGGGATGACACTATCGCTTCACATCGTTAAAGTTAAAGGTAATTTAAAATTATTATGAGGAATGGAATAATAGAAATGCTAATATATATCATGTATAATATATTTTGTAAACTTATAACTATAAATTCCGAGTAACCACTGAGTTCCGAGTTCTAATTCTACAGTAAGTACTGTAAGTAGATTATAAGCGTCCATAACTTTGTCAAATCTAAGCCAATTTTTAAAGGGAACAAAGCATATTGTTAATGCATCGAAAATCTCCAAAACAGATATTGCCTTGTTAAAGTATTTAATTTTATATTAGTTTTCATTTAAATTGTTAAATCACAATATTACATTGTTATCGATTGGCATGCAAACTTGCTGACGTAAGTACATTAAATAGCTGCTAGAGGGCGCCAGTAGGAAATACAACGCTGGTCGTAAACCGACTAGAGGGCGCTGTTGCTGCAGCAGCTCTGCTGTGTGCGACAGTGAAGGCATTAGAGGTGGGAGAAGTGCCACTATAGAGGCGCGCGTGTTTTTGAATTTTAATAGATTATTATCATAAACTCAATGGAAGTTAATTGCAACGTGCGATTAAGCTAAATTAGTTTCAAATGCTTGATAACAACTTTTGCTTGGCGGATAATGTGTTTGGTGTTAACACCGAATTATTTTTGATTGGGCTTTAAAATATTATGTGCTGCTTACGAGTCTTAATATCTTTATATTGATTTAAGCTTTTGCGAATGTTCAGTTGGCATTACAAATATTTGAGGCGAAAACCAGATATTTGGCCAGTTTGTTGCAGTTGTTGCGGCTCTTGATAATTTGTCGCTGGCAATTGTTGTCCGCAGTCGTTGTTGTTGTTGTTGCGATTATTTGTTGTGCGCTTTTGGCCAATTTACTTATTGGCTTACTCCACATAGCGCCGAGGTTGTCGCACCAAATTTCCGCGACTAATGTACACAACAAATCTATTTTGACAAACCATTTTCCCAACCGACCTGAATACAACTTTTTGAAGAAATGTATATGGATATATATGTATTTTTTCCCGACTTCCGTCAAGTGAGCGAGTTGATTCAGTCGCCTCCCAGCCGCATTATGTAACAGTTGTTTTTGGTTTTGTTGTTGTCCGTTTTTGCGAATTGCCGTTTTACTGCTTCTGGTCGCCGATTTGTGTGTTGCGCATACGCCCCGTGCGCGCAATTGCATTGTGCAAGCGCCTGACACAAATTCTTTGGCGCCGTTGGCCAATGTTGTCTTGTTGTTATTTCGCGCTCGCAACAAAAACCAATACAAAATGTATATATATATATATAACTAGTTTAGTGTGCATTTCGATTTGTTTAGGCAATTACCAAATGCGGCAACTGCATTTAAATTTTGCTCAGGCTGTCTTTTTGACTGCTACCGTTTCCTTAGTAAATGCGAACGTGCTTTGGGTCTGGCTCTGGCAATGACAGCGACAACAAACCATTTGACCAAACAGCCGGCAACATTTGTGCGCTCATATCAAACAGCTCTTCGGCCAAAGCCGCACAAGCAAGCAATAAAATTGTACAATAAAGAAGAAAAAAAATACGAAAACAAAAACAAATACAAAAACAAAAGCAAATACATTTTGCTTGGAACTTTCTTTTTATGCGCCACTTTTAGCTGGCTTTGCTTTAGCCAAACATTCGTCGGTTTGTTTTTTTTTTTGGGCTCCGTTTGTTAGACGCCTCATTGATTTTCATTTACAGCGCAACGGCGGCCAGCGCCGACGTCGACGTTGACGTCGGCGGCCTTTTGACCATAATTATTGCAATTTTACGAGGCCCGACGCCAACGCTCGCCACCGATGAGGTAACCGCAAGAGTCTCAAAAATTGTGCCTGTCTTCTAGACCCAAAGCAATAGAGTGGACCCAAACGGCTGCAGTTTGATTTTTCGCGCCTGCGTCACTGCATTTGCATTTGATGCTTTGTTTTGGCCATTTGCATACCAATTAAAGCCCATTGCGAATGGAATCAATATCCAAACAAAAAGCGATTCGTCTGCTGCAATTTGCGCAAGACTTTGGCATTTCAAACGCTTTCACTCGCCGGCCCAAAAGCCGCTCGACTTCTCGCCTGTGCCTTCTCAATTAGCATAAATGCACAACGAATGCAGTCAAAACATATATACAAAATAAAATCTTATATAAGTTCGGGTACTTCATTTTCAAATTTGACACGCCATCATTTGTAGGGGCAATCAATATATTTTTGGATCGCAGCATGCGATTTTCTAATTTCGCCCGATTGCCACGCGGCCCGGCACGTTGACGGAAATGTGTGAATTAAACATATGGAAAAAGTTTTCACTGGCGCATACAACAAAATAAAAAAAATTAAATGAAAAAATTGTTGTTAAATGAATTAACGCATAGCATAAAAGTTCATTGCGGTTCAATTTCACCGCTAAGAAAAAAATTAAAACAAGTCAGAGTGCTGTAAATATGAGTAGTAAACAAACAGATACCCTGTATACAGTTGGAATATAAACATGCAATTTAAATGGTGGTAAGATATTCAAAAAGTTAAATATTGTGCATCTCAGTGCACTAAACAAAAACAAAGTTTGCTATCAATAGATTAAAGTAACCTTGATCGGAGTATTTTATATATTTCAGCTAGCTCTTAGCTCTTATAATCTTTGACATCCATAAGTTCAAACAGACAAATAGAAAAAGGGACAGTTAAACGGACAAGGCCTAGACCTTCATGCTGATCAACAATATATATATATATAGATATTACATAGAAATTTCTTCTTCTACAGAACAAAACCTACCTCATTTTGCCCATTTTCAACGGGTATAGAGTATAAAGAAAAGCGTCATCTTGGGCCAACGTTTGATAAGCGGCTCAAGAGTTCATCAAAGTTCAGTGTAGTTCATCATTCGCTGTTCTTCTTGTTGTTGTTGCTGCTGTTACTAATTTGACACTAAGTCCACGTTATTTGTGCACACTTTGTGCGCCGTAAGAGCCTAAGTCTTGCTTGCCCACAGCTATATAACGGTGCTCAGCTTGGATCTTAATGAAGTGGCATAAAATGCCCATTGTTAATTGCTGGCACAGTGGGCGTACGCAGTGTGAACAGCTACCGGAATTTTGTTGTAATTTAATGCATGCATAAATTTAGGAGAAAATAACATTAATTAACTATTTTGATTAATTAACTGGCAGATGGGTGTAAATAATATATCAAGTTTGTTGCTTAAGTTTTTATAATCGTTCACGAAATGAAAAGTGTATATTAGATTTGTGCAATGTCCATCTATCTGTCCGGACAGATTAAAATTGACAAAAATGTTGACATGTTCAGCTCTCGGATACATAGGTCCCATATTTCAAACTCCCGCAACCATGTCAAAACTGAACCGGTTTTCATGTTTGATGGCATTTAGATCATGATTTATCTTCTAGATTCTGCATTCATGTTTGATGTTTGATATTAAAACACAAACTTTATAATTGCAAGTTTATATTTTAATCGATTGTGGATGTCATTAGTAAAAAAAAACAACTCCTCTGAATATCGAGCAAAAATTTAACTTTGTATTAGGGGTGCTGTCTAACAAGCAGTTTAAGTATTACAACGTGCAAAGTTTTTTTGTAAATTTCTTTTTGTGTAAAAAAATATTATGCAAATAATGGTAAGGCCCATTTTTTGGTTGTTACTGTACTACAAGTATTGCGCATACACTGCAACGTTCTTATTTGTTAAGTTCAAGTTTGATTCCTAAGTCTTTTGTATGTTCAATATATTTTAATTGTAAAGATTTGAAGTTTTCGTGTTGTAAGTTGTATTTTTTTATTATATGCCAATTAAGTAATAAAATAGCTTTTAGATATAATATATATATTATAATTTAGGAGTAACATTTTCTACATGTAACAGAATTTGGTGTTGTTTGGTGGGCAATTTTTTAAAATTGAGACCATTGTGTTTAATTGTATTTTAATTGATTAGTTGGTAAATAGTTTTTGTTAATATGGACTGATGACTTTTTTGCGAATTCATAAATAACTCTAACATATATTTATACTATAATATAATCTTCTTAAAAAATTGTTTGCTTTTTGTAGTTTTTTTTTATAAATTTGTTTGCTGCAATATATGAGACTAAATGTATTTATTAAATGGGCTTTTCAGTTGCCTTTTGCCATATATACTGTTTATTTTATTTTTTATTAAATAAAGTTTAATTTTAATAAGTTCATGAAGCGAAAGTCTCCAGAATTGTTCGTTCTCAATACCCATTATATTTTTAATTTATTTTAATGTATTTTAATTTTAATGTATTTTATATAAGGTCACTAGGAAGTTTAATAGCACACCTTTTAATTTCTGAATAAATCTGTATTTATTTATTTTTGTTTTTGGTTTCTTAACTTCATAAGTTCGTTGCCTTTGCATTCAACTGCAATGCAAGTTTTGTCCATTTGCCCCAACTACTTACGACTGCGGACTGCAGCAGCATTACATATTATAACAGCTGGCGTGCTCTCCCACTCTCCCGCTCTGTGTATCTCTCGATCTTGGCTCTCCCTCTCCCTACTGCTGCTATTATTCGTTTCGTCTACTTTTTGGCAGCTCTTGTGTTCAGTGCAGGCTTCGCGTGCTTTCAGTTTCGTTTTCAGCTTCGGCGCGTTCGGCAGCAACAGCGCCAACAAATAAAAATAATAAAAATAAAATTAGTAAGAAAAAAGAAAAAATCACAATAAATAAACAATCGTGTATTACGCGCGCTTTAAGAGCGAAGTTATAAACCCAATTACGTGATTTGCCTGTCGCTGTCGTTGCCGTTGCCTTCACGCTGTTGAGCATCGTCGCCGTCGTCGTCGTCGTCGTCGTTGACTTCGTAATCGTCCGGCGTGCTTTTGCCCGTGTCCACGTTGTCATCAACGCCTCGTGCCCCAGACAGCTGTTGGCAAGTCACAACTGTCAGAAACAGCTAACAACGACAACAACAGCAACTAGCAACAATTTTAAAAGTTACAAAATCGATTCGTATACATAAGTTCGTCGTCTAAGTCTTTTGTTTCTTTCTGCAAACGCGCGCGAATCTCTGCATAATAAACGAAACGGAGTGTATAGATAAAGATTGAAATAAACACGATCGCACCAGAGGCGGAAAACCAGTTGTGCAACTATTTCTAGTAGACAAAGAGCGCCGGCTCCTTCCAGAGTGTACCAAGAGCAGGCCAGAGCCACAAAAAAAAAAAAAAACAAATAAAAGTAGCATCCATAATGGCGCCCAAGAAAGAGGCAACCTTGAGCCAACAACAACAACAGCAGCAGCAGCCAGTCATGGACTTTGAAAGGATTAAACGACATTTCAGCTGGTCCGATCCGAGTGCCATGTGAGTCATATAGTTTATAATACCAACAACTCTTTAATCTGAAGTGCGTTTACGATGCCATCTTAATGGGCCCCCGTAAAATTTACAACAAAAGCAAATGCCACAAAACGGAACTCAATGCAAAGCCAATTTAATTACCATGCGAGGCAACAAGCAGACAAAAGATAGAGATAAACACAGAGAGCGGAAGAGACATAGAGAAAAAACCAAATAGTTGCCATCTGCTCTCGACTGTCTTTTGCCTCTTGTTGGCCTAGTCTTTTGTTTATCGTTAGCGTAGAGTACAACAACAAAAGCGGTTGACTTTGAGCACGTGCTCCATTCAAGAACCAAATGTTAATTTCTTGCTTTGTTGAGTTTTCAGTTGTTTCCGTTTAAATCAGTTGAGGCGCTTTTAATTAGTGTGGCATTAATTAAATGTTGTAAATACAAAGTAAATTATTTAGAAACCTATAATAAGAAAAATATGAATAAGTTCAATACAATTTAATAGTAAGCAGTAATAAAATTAATAAATATAAATGGGGTCTTATAAAATGGATTTTTTAATCACTAATATACAATTGATTACTCTATAAACTAGATAACTGATAAGTGTATTTTTTTATATTTAAATAGTATATGTAAATGTTGTTTCATTTAAAATCAAATATTTCTCAATTGGTGTAATATATTGTGAATTGACTTTTAAATTAAATTTTAAGTTATCGCGTTAAGCTTAAAAAAAACAAACAAAATATATATATATAAAATTGTATAAAACATGAGTTGCTTGCTTTACCTTTCAAATTGTACTCTTTATTCAAAAATCGAATAGGAGTTGAGTTGATGTCATGTTTTTCTTTTAAATAAAAAAAGTATTGTGAATGCGGTATTTGTATTTCAGTTAACTACCCGACGTTACTTGATGCTTCCAGTGCTATAAAAAAAATTAGAAAACCAATTATTCCTTCTATTCTATGCAGATATTATCTAAAAGGGCACAACTTATATTAAACAACAAAAAAGAAAAATAAATAAATAAGGAAATTTAATTTAATTGTACAAAAAAAAAGATAATAAATAGCATATTTAAATTTCAATTTACTCTAAGATTTACCTTGAAGATGTTTTGCTGTTAAAGCAAAACAGAAAAGCAAATTATTCCCGTCACATACTTAGCTGCCAGCCCGTGCTAATTGTGCATACGTTTAACTTCAGACCCAGATACCGGCAATATGAGCTTCATGCCCGTAACTGGGATTGCAAACATGGCTTACTCAGTTCTGAAGTGCAGCGCAAATAAATTATTAGTGTAAGATGACACCGATGACATCAGTGGGTTGTTGTGTTCACACCTCTGTTGCCGATAATCGATTCGGATGGCTAATACAGTCAATAAGGCATTTAAAAAAAAAAATATATATATATATATATATAAATTAGCACTTGATTTATTCTGTTTTTTTTCTGTTCTAATTGAAAGGGGAACTCACTTGGAGTGCAATTTGGCTGAACTGAGGCAATGTCTTGTACAGTCAATAAGGCATTAAAAAAAAAAATATATATATATATATATATATAAATCAGCACTTGATTTATTATGTTTTTTCTGTTCTAATTGAAAGGGGAACTCACTTGGGGTGCAATTTGGCTGAACTGAGGCAATGTCCTCGTGCAACTTAATGCATGCATTTCGCAATTTGTTTCTTTTGCAAAATGCTTACAAAAAAATGAAAAAATTTTGTACACGTCATGGTTATTAAGCTTCGTATTTTAATTGCACTTAAGCTAAGCAATAAAAAGTGACGGTGAAATTTGCAATTATATAAATACATGTTACAAGTGCGAGCCATTTGTATACTTATTTATTCACATATGCGAACAAATACATATAGGCAACTATGTGTACACTGAGAAAATCGAAAATGATCAAATCTGTTAGAAACTTGTTCAGTTTTAGAACATTCGTTGCAGGTTTCGCAAACAAAATGTTAAATATATCAAATCTGATTTTTTTATGTTTTTAACGTTTACACTCACAGATGAAAGTCAAGAATTTTTTAAATAAATTAAATACGTGCGTTCTTAAAATCCTGTTTAAATTGAATATATTCCTAAATTGAAAATTAAAACTCCAAAATTTTTAACAAATACGATACTCAATCTAAGAATCTTTGCAATTCCATTAAGAACTTTTTATTTAAGTATACTAATTATATTTAATTTATGCTTGATTATGATATCAACATTTATTCACTCCTTATTAAAATATGTTCAAGAAGAACATTTAATTGAACAAGTTATAATAAAATAATACCTATTATATTCTATACCACAATACTATTTGAACTTGGATGTCACCTGGTTCCTCTGAGTGTAGTGCTAAAATGCTTTAGCAAATATAATTAGCTGTGTGAATTAAAGTAGGGTACTTTCGTTTTCTATGCGGGCACCCCTGCCTACCAAACTAATCCTATTCTCAAATACAATTTCTTTACACTCTCTTGTAACATTTAGATATAAACTTTTCAGTTTACTATTTTTGTTATGAAAGTAATCTTTTAAGCAATCAAATCTGCCTTGCGAACCCGGAACCTCTTTGTTCACTTGCCCAAAATGCCTGGGGCACTTGGGCATCGATAGATAATCGAGTACAGCGTTGCGATATTAAAATATGAATGAGTGAATTGATGAATAAATATGAATCGAATACTTTTGTTAATAGTATTTTTTTCTGCTACGACCTAACTTATATAGCTTTTTATAATCAACCAAATTAATATTGTTGTTATTTTTGGTTTTTAATTGACAATCCATTACTAGAGAATTTGTATAAACAAATTTTTAAATATTGCATTTCAAATATAAGTAAAAGATGACTAGCGTAATTTATGTATATTTTTATACATACTTATATGTTATATTTAATTTATATAATTTTTTAGTCACTATAAACTCTTTTATATTATGTATTTATATATTCTAGTCTATACTTTTTGGAGATCATAAGTAAAAAATTTTCATAATTCATTGTAAATTAGTACCTACATTATTTTCTCAGTGTTTATGCATGTGGCAACAGTTTGTTGACTTTAAATTCACGACTTGAGCCACAAGTTGCGGAGCCTGAAAATAGAACCCAGGGTTATGTCAACATTTCGGGCTTGGCGGTGTCTCTCTAAATTGAATTGTTGAGACATTTTAATTTATCTAATTGCAAATTTCAATAATTTCACTAGTTGCGCTCGCTAATCACAATAAATAAAAACAAATAATGAGTTTTATGCACACTCAACAACTATTATTAACAGCGCATCCGGCGGGCCAGGCCAGGCCAGGCGATGGCTATGGCTTAAATGTGTGAAAACCACTTGGCCATGATTCAATACAATTGCCGGCGATTTGCCAAGCATGGCCAGGCCAGGCCAGTCCACAAATCTCTAGTATTTATGCAAATAATCATTGTGTTAAACTTTGGCATTAATTTATGCCGGCGCTGGTTTAGTTTTTGTTTACGCATGACATAATCTACTTATATATCGACATTTGATGAATGTCTCAAATAGCTAGAGACTGGATTATAGGTAGAGATGGGTCTAAATTTTTCCAACACGAAATGAACATATATATTCGACTTTTGGAAGATTTGCACACATATTTTTTAATTTATAAAATTGAAAATAAAAAGAGTAATATCCGTTTCCAAGATTTGATGTTTAATTTAATTTATATTTTAATTGAATTGTTTTTAAATGTTTATTATTTTATCAGTTTGCTATGACACCTATGTATAATCAATAAATAAATTAATAATCATTTTCAATTTAAATGATTCTTATGTTTTTCAAATTTTTCATCAACTTAAAAACACGAAATTCCAATTTTCTTAGCACGAAACACATCGTTTTGTCCCGTGCCTGTTCGTGTCACGAAGGCACGCACGACACACGCTGCACGCTGCTTGCAACATTTGAAATCCATTGCAGGTCGGGGCTATGTCCGCTTTATCGATTTCGTATATCGTTAACGGTTGTATTTTCATATTATTTAATTTAATTTAATTTATTTTTGGCGGCACTCATTAGACGATTGTTTACAGCTCACAGCGTCATTTCCGCATAAACCAGTTCAGCTGTACCGCTGCACGCTGGGAAATCAGTTTTGGGTTGTCCGATAAGTTTGACTCGGTTTTCGTGCGTCTGTCAACACGCCAGAGACCGACTATGGCGTGCTCTTAATTATTGTTGTTGCCCGAATTGATTGTTGTTGTTGCTGCTGGTGCTTTACATGCCGGTCACGCCCACGCGGATGCAAAGTGCAAATGTTATTGTCTATTTTGCAAGCTGCTCAATGTCAATTCTAATTGGCAGGCAATTAAAATACCAAAATTCATTATATGACACCGTGTAAAGTATGGAATTTACAAGCTTTTTATGGCATAAGCAAATGCGTTGCAGCACAAGTATATGTATAAATGTAGAGAAATAAATACAGAGCTATATATGAAATTGTTTTTATTTCAAATTTGAAATTTAAAAATTGCGCCTTTAAAAAAGCAAGCAAGTTGGCAGCGCAGCTTTGAAGCACGTTTAATAGCAACCAGCTTGAGCGCGTCTGCAAAAGCCAGCTTTGCTCTAGCTTGTGCATAACTGACAACAGATGGCGCATATGTGTGTTGGCGACTTAAGCTTGGCGAAGCTTTTATATTAACTTGACTAAACTAAAGCTCGACTTTAATTAACACACACACAGTTGTGTTGGATTTGGTGTGCCTACTTTAATATATATTTATATGTATGTATATGTGAATTTTAACGCCACTTGGGTCTAATGGGCTCCAAAGATCAGAGTCGAGACGCGATATTAAAGCAAATTACACTAATCTGTTGGCAAAAAAAAAAAAAGATAAACGAAAAAAAAAACAAAATAAATAAAAATATATTTAACACTGAAAACGTTCATTGCGCCTGCTCAAACGATTTTAGAACATTTTGACAATTGTGGCCACTAAAAGCTGCCAATATAGTCTGAACAGCATTTTGACTTGTTCAACCCAAGGGGCCATTTGGTTGCCTGTTTCGGGCACCTGCCACTTTAAAGGCCTTAGAAATTACTAGGAAATGAGCTGCCTAATTCGACGGCCAGTGACCAGTAACCCTCAAGCACGCATCTGTCGTAATTCTTGGTAAAACATATAAATATGTTTATACATATATCTTCTATATGATTTATTTGCGCTCATTTCGTAATCTTTCGCACAACCTTTGTACAAATTGAGGCTAAGCTTTAGATTGTGTACCTTTTATATTGTGAACAAGTATGTGAACTCAATCACGTAGCTTTCAAAAGAATTTCTTATGTCATTAATTACAAGCCTGTCACATAAATTTCAATTGTTTCTTCGAATCGAAAGGATGGAAATTTTTGACGGGTTTCCAACATCAGAATTTGCCATTACGAAAAAGGGAAGAGTTTTCATACAAAAATATCTCACAATACCTGAAAATGTGTTATGTTTATAAAACAATGAGGTATGCTAATAAGACATATATTTCGAGGGTTCCAATCTATGGAAATAGATCCTAAGAAATACTGTCATATTTCTTAATATATATATATAAATATATATATATTCATAGACATATATAGATGTATATAGATAAATATAATATATATATAATATGTATATATATAATTATAAGATAAAGACCTAAATACAGAAATATAGAATATAGAGGTATTAATATTAATAGAAATTCATACATAGTTAGTATCAAAGATCTAAATAAAAAAAGATCTAATAAAAAATGATGTAGCTTCAGGTAAAATCGGTATTCATAAACCTATATATATTTATGTAAATATATAGAGAATTCAGGCTTGATTTATAAATTAAATTAGTTCTACAAAAAGCAATAAAAGGATTAAAGCTACAAATTTCAATCCGTACCGAATTTGTATGTATTAAAACTGTAAAATATTAAATTAATTTAATTGAAAAATACAAATATGTAAAACTGAAAATATTAATTGATTCATTTATCATCCCAATTATTGGTTCGAACCTTAAACCGAACCAGTGACAACTTTTGTTTGTTCTGCAGCTCAAATAAATATGTAGATAAAGAGGCCTAGTTCCTAATTGTTATTGCTATTGTTAATAGTGCTTTATTGATTGTTTTCCCGCCCCAATGACGTCATCGTTTCTGCACCTTGTTTCACCCATTGACAATCGATTTTGGCCAACATTGTCGGGTACTTTCACTGAGTGCAAGAAGCCCGTGCATTGTCTTAGACCGAGCCCACGCAGCAGAAAAGACAAAATTGGCGTCTTTTTGCGTTTATTTGCTTGTCGCATTAACGGCAGTTTAGTTGCCACGCTAATTGGCTTAAATGTGTTTGTTGGCTTGAACAAAAAGACGCTTGCGCAAGGCGCTCAATCAACTACATATGAATATATACATATATAATATTTATTTGTACATATGTATATTTCGAGTCAAATGCCGCGCTTTGTGCGCTAAAGTTTTCCCTCGCATAATTACAGAGCCAATGTCCGAAATGTCGAGCGCATTGTGACTACGCTCCACTAGCTCCACCAGCTCCACATTTTAGTCTCTTTTTATTTTTATATTTTTGGCTCATTTGCCAGTCGAACTTTTTCTTACAAAAGACCTTGACACATTTGGGGCGTGTGTATTCGTGTATTCGAACCTTTGGCCCAGACTCGGCAAGTTTCTGTGCGGGCCACAAAGAAAGGCAACTTAAATTAAATTCAGATTTCAAATGGACCGAGCTAAAAGATAAAACAAACAAATAAAAAGACATGGCAACAAAAATTATTGCAATTTCCTTAGTGCGCGTGGCTTTTATGCAAATTGTAATAAATTAAGCTGCCTGCGTCTGCTGCTCTTTTGCATTTGGCTGCCCAACGAGTTGCAGCAGCGGCAGCTGAACTCGAGCTTTGCTTCAAGAATTGCATAATATTTGGCAAGCAACAACAGCTGCCACATCAGGCAAGAAATCACAGCAGCAACAACAACAACAACAACATCAACGACTAGCACAACCGGACCAGGGTGCGTGCTTTCGTGCTAGCGATGCGTGTTTCAGAGCCAAGTCGTGCTTGGGGAACAGTCTTGTAGACAGTCTACACTCGGAGAAAAGAGACGTTCTAAGTTCAAGTATTAGGAATTGAAAAATCAGCAATTTTGTACAATTCTTGAATTAACTATGCATTATTTATTATTTATTATTTATTTATTATTAAGCACAAAGTAGTTCAAATAAGAATTCTAATAATTAAAGTAAACATGAAAAGTTAAAGTATATCGTTTTTAGCTTACGCATTATCTTTTGAATTTTACATTTAGAAATTACAACAAACGAACTTAATTTAAGTATTTTATTGTAAAGTAAAAATTTCTAGGGTATTTAATCGAACTCGTTTATTTTAACTTAAACAGGAATTTAACTTTGATACTATGTTTAATTGTGATTTGTATTATTTTGTTTTGTATTCGCCAACCAAATGTTGAAATTAATTAGTAGCTCTCTAATATGCAAATATTACTGCTAGAAATGGACATATTGATAAACTGCCTGATAATTTTAATAAGCGGGTTGCATTAAGCGGTTGTATTTAACTTGTTGTTAGATAATTAAATTCTGATTCTTTAAGAAAACAGTTATAATTGTTATTTATATTCATTAAGCTGTCCGATTTGTTAATATGCCTCTATATATATTTTTCAATATCCCGTCCTTTCCGCTTTAAAAAAGCTTTATGGCCACTTAAAAGCTTTTCGGCCTGGTGGCAACTGCAATAAAAATAAAAAAAATGCGAACGCAGAAGGCATAAAAGCAGAAATAGGTGATTAGGACACAGAGAGAGAGAGAGAGAGAGAGGAACAAAAACAAGTTTCAAGCGAAAGGAAAACTGAACTTATCGCAAATGAAATTGCGTTAAGCGCTTTATGAGCCGACTTTAGATTGAAATTGCCGCTTAAATGCAATTAAATTTGATGCTGCTGCTGTTGCACAGTTACTACTACTGCTGCTGCTGTTGCACAGTTGAGTTTGCGGCAACGTTTGGCAGCTGCTTCCCAGCGTCTTCCTCGACGAGCTACTTTGATGCGGCGACCTTGTGCTCGTTTTTTACAGCACTCGAACGAAACTGAAACAGAAACAGAAATTGTTTACATGAATGGATGGGCATGGTCTTGGCCTGTCCAACAGTTTGTCTTACCTGCGATCTGGCCATAAATGCGATGAAGTAAACAACGTAAAAAAAACATCGTAAAGCCAAATGCTGAAACAGTAACAAGCGGAGCCTGCGTTCAGTTTAGTTGTCAAATTGATGCCATGGGCAAAATATTAAAAAAAAGAAAAGAAACCAAAATATTGTCAACCAATTTCTTTTAACTGTTTTGCCATATGTTAGCTGTTTCTTCTTGTTTTTTTTTCTATACCTGTTGGCAGTTGTTGCACTGGCCAGCAGCGAAGTCAACAAACTTGTTCAAGGCGCAGTCGCTGTATGACTTGCCAGAAAAGCTGGAAAGGCAGAAACAGACAGACAAACAGACAGACAGACTGTCAGACGAGTAGGCAGAAATAGAAAAAGAAACATCGACTGCGATTGAGACTGAAAGAGTTAGAAAATTGCGAGCTTTATTTTAAGCTTCGTTGGCTGGAAATTGTTCGGGCGAATGAGCTACCAAAAAATATAAACAAATTGTGTTGCTTTTGTTGATTTGTTTTGCTGCTTTTTTATACTCTGTTAGCCAAGTGCATATGGAGTATATTGATTTTGTGCAATGTTCATCTGAATGCAATTTTGAAGGATAATAAAGATAATTATACTATTTGTGGCAACGACAATCGGTTAAAAATATAAATTTTCATTTCTATATTTTGAAAAAAAGATTTTTTTTTGAAAATGCGTAATGCGGAATTTTATTTTCAATAATGAACATATTTGAGTCAATTGACCCCGCAGAAACGGTTTTAATGTTATTTTTATACTCTTGCGGCAACCACAATCGATTAAATATATAAATTTGCATTTCTAAATTTTTGAAAAAAAAATATTTTTCGTAAATGCATAAGTAGTATGTACATGATATTTTATCAAAAAAAATCAAAAAATTTTATTTTCAATAATGAACATATTTGAAATGCAGAATCAATTTAGACGACGAGCCATGAAAAAAATGCCAACAAGCATGAAAATTGGTTCAGTTTTGACAAAGTTATGGCCGTTTTGAATATGGGAGCTATGGATCCGAGAGCTTTATACTTGTCAAAATTGTTGTCAGTTTTGGCATGATTTTTGACAAAAAATTTGACCCCCTCAGAATCCGTTTTAAAGTTGGTTTTTATACTATTTGAGGCAGCCACAATCGATTTAAAATATAAATTTGGATTTCTAAATTTAAAAAAAAAAATTTTTTCGAAAATCAGTAAGGGGGGAGTACATGATATTTTATCAAAAAATCCAAAAAAATTTTATTTTTAATAATAAACATATTATGCAGAATCAATCTAGAGGACAAACCATGAAAAAATTGCCATCAAACATGAAAATCGGTTCAGTTTTGACATAGTTATAGGTATTTGAAATTTTACATCACCAATATTTTTTTAAATGCAAATTAATGCAGTTTATAATATGTAATATTTAAAGAAGCTTTTTTAAAACTTTAACATAAGTCCAAAGAACTTTTTTGCTCTGTTTAAAATGTTAAGTTCACACAGTCACATCATTTATACCCCAAATCGCAGGTTCGAGCCCGAAGTGTCGATGTTAACTACCTTTAACGCCTCGCTTGCTTAAAGTATCTAATGGTGCTTCTGCCAAATATAGATTTCCTCTCCGGTTCACAGTGTGGGTGTTTCGATTTAATTTAAACTAAATCAGTGCTTACGAAAGTCGCGCTATGTAAAAGGCAAAAACACCGTGTTGAAGGCCTTTACAAGAGTCCAACGGCCGAAGAGCAGCGTTTGAACTGCACAAATTGAAACACGTCGAGCGAGTTGGCCAATGCAAATTAGCTTTAGACTAAGTTAATGCTCGGCCAGGCTATGGCAATTGTAGGAGGCCGCTGTGATTCATGAATCTTGGATTGCAAAATGTGCCAGCGATGATGGAGTGCCGGCTGGCTGGCAGGCAGGCAGGCAGGGCTGGAAATCACTTTGCAGGGCTCATTAGCACGCTGACAGTTTCAAAACGATGTCAAGTGCGTTGCCAACGACTACGCAGCTTGTTTATTTATATTTTAGCTGTGGGATTTATATGTATATACGTATATATTTTTTGTGGATTACATTTATTTGACAACCATTATGGGGTTGGGGCAACGAGGATGTTTACAGCAAATAAGTTGTACGCAAAATGCGTTTTATGTGGCCATTAAAACAGACGTTGCACGCGGCGTATGCGTAATATGTGCAGGAAGCTGAGCCCAAATATTGATTGAAGCAACTAGATAAGCAGCTGCCCGGCATGCCATACACATTTCATATGGGCCAAGATGTACACATATTATTTATAAACGCATAACCTTGCCTTTTAATTGCCATTTAAAACAAAAAACAAAAGAAACTTGTGTGGAAAAATGTTTTTTGATGTTATTTTTTTCGTATCACAGCCAAGTTTTTGCACTGTCCCATGTCCATTTAAAATATATTTCAATTTCAATTTCATGCGCGCTTTGTTACAACATTTTCGATTTGATGGCACATTTGGCCAACAAACACCCACAGTGATGGGCAGTTGGGCATTTTCAATGTCAGCGCATTGCGCAAATGTCGCCCGGCGGGTTTTATATGCATTGTTGTCTGCGCCCGCGTCGGGGCATGCTGCTATTGTCAATAGATTGGTAACGCTTGGACAGGTGCAAGAGCTGTGTGTGACGGATGGTAATCTATTGTTCACAGTTAGCTGGGAAAATTGGTTGGAGATACATTGCTTTTATTATAGCAGGCAGCACACCAGATGAGATACATTATATTAAATATATATATTATATATTACATTATGAATCATATCTGTTAGTTTCTTTTATTTATTTAAAAATTAATTTGATTAGATTGTATAAAATACTAAAGTTTATAATGGTTATATTAGTACTAACTACTTGGCCTTCAACTGAAGATATTATATCCATATATGATATCCATATAATAATTTAATTTTTAATTTACACAAGTAATTCAATATAAGATGAATTAATTTTCAAATACATATTTAATATATCTAAAATAGGCAAAATGTGTACACATAAATTAAATATATACAAATTTAGTATTTCTTAACTAAACATATTATTAAAATATATGTTTTATACATTTCTTGTTGTTCTTTCTCTTTTTTTATTTCATTCTTTCTTTATTATTTCATTTTAGGTAAAAATGGTATTAACTGCATTTCAATTATATGTTCTATATACACAAACATATATTTATTTAAGGACTATTTTATAAATCTAACAATTACCGTATGAACACTCCATTCGTGCATCTGGTAGCGTATTCAATATTCAGTAACCTCAACATACTTCAGCTTTTTCTGGTTTTTTTCGCCGTCTCTTTCATGTGTATCCCAGCTGAAACGCCCTAAGTGAGGGCCTCAAACTGTTAATATATGTCTGACATTGAAATTGTGCAACACACAGTTCCAAATTGATCGGCTGTTGTTGATGGTGTTTTATTGATTTGTGGTTTATCTCGGCAGCGTCTGCACGCCCGTCCATCACTCAATCAATTCTCGAGTCGTTCTTTGCCACTTTAATTATTACAATTAAAGCATTAAGTTTCGCCTTGACCACGCGCAAAAAACCAAAAGGCAAACTCATTGACGTGTCTTTGACTGCGCTTGTGACTTCTGAATGCGCACGCATATTTGGCATTAAGAGCACATTAAACAAATTATTATAAATATATTAATGCTATTTCGATTTTGTTTTTAATGCTTTGCCAGCCCATAACTTGAGTTGTTTGCACGGTTTTAGCTTTGAATTTAAATGCGCTTAATTACGCAGCCTTTCCGGCTACAAGTTGAGCCCGTTTGTCGAGAGAATCTGAGTTTTATTTCCCGCAGGTGATGCAATTCGGAGAATGGCGTGAATGGAGTGAGAGGTTGAGCGGCTTTTGCTGTTGCAATTCTGCTGGCTCACGAGAGAGAGAGAGAGAGAGAGAGAGAGAGATAGAGAGAAGAAGACGAAGAAGCAGAAGTCGCCGCGCATTGTTGAATGCGCGTAAAGCAACAGTCTCAAGGTCGCCGGCTTACATAAGCGCAGCTCGCGACGTCAAAAAAGAAGAAAAACCCAACTGCAGCGACTGCGAGAAGCCCTTTTGTGCTTTGTGCCCTTTAAAGCGCACGCACATGCCGAATGCCGAACGCGTTGAAGGTAAACGAGCTAGCAGGAGCAACAAGCGAAGCCAACAAACTTTCAGTCCAACAAGTCGCGCAGCAACAACAAAAAGCACCAGAGACCACGCGCTCTTTCCAACAAGCGAGCTTGAGTTTAAATTTGAGTGCTTTTGCGCTGTGCTGCTCGCACAGGTGCTTGGCATGCTGTCTAGCTTTCAGTTGTGCTTCTAGCAGCAGCGAGTAAGCACGTCTTACACACACACACACACACACACACACACACACACACTCAGACACACGCAGGCATGCTAAAGTGCAGCAGCCTCTAAGAAAAGGCAAAAGCACTCAACAGCAGCGCGCGCTCTCTTGCTCTCCGAAGCTCTCTCGCTGACAAAGTGTAAAGTGCAAAGCGAGCAGCGTCGTCGGCGTCGGCTTCGGCGTCGCCTCATCGAGCATCAGCGCAGCTCAGCTCTCAGCTTGGACAACGACTTGAAGTCAGTCTTAGTCGCAGCTTAAAGCGCAACGCACGCGTCTTCGAACTCGCTCCCGATCTGCCAAGCGCCGCGATATCAAGTGACAACTGCAAGAGCGTGAACGATAACACACGATAACAAAGTGCCGAGAAATAATTGTTAAAGAAAAAATAAAAACATTTGTCATTTGAGATACCCAACGGCGCGTGTGTTCATTTAGCTAGATTCCAGTTTGTGTCTTAAGTCTTCTGTTGTGCGAGAGCAATCATTCGACCAATTAGTGGATTACAACAACAGCGACAAGAAGAACACAGCACACGCCTAGCAACAGCTTGTGCAAACTGTTTGCACTGTTGACGACATACACACTGTCACACACTCACACACACACACACACATACAGACAGACAGGCGGACAGGCGGACAGGCGGACAGGAAACGTTTAAAGAACCCGCACTGTAAGTGTAAATTTGCAAAATAAACAATTGCGAGCGTAAAGATTTGAAGTTTGACGAGCTGCGGCACCTTAAGTGCGACATGTTGCAGGAAATCATTACGCAAACATCATCATCACCCCAGCTCTGGCAAACAACAACAACAAGAGCTCAAATATGAGTATAATAATAAGAATATTAATAATACCATAAATATTCTTCTTGAAAAACAAATGGCCGCCGCTTTGTTGACTCTTCAAAGTCGACAAGTACTTTGTGCGACTTTGTTGGGCCCTCCATCAGTGTCCACATCATCAAAAAAACAAAAATACAAAGCAACAAACTCAGTAACGTGCCTGTAGATCCGTCACGCCCCCTCTCGAATTCTGTATCTCCTGCTACGGCTACTGTTTATTTAAAATGTGCAAACGCTCGTCAGTCCCGATGCTTCGCATACAAATGGCCGGCATTTTGAAGCTGTCTACGCCAAAACGCTGTTAGAATATGCGCAATTATATCCGAATACGACTTGGGATTGCCACTTACATTTGCCTCATATGGGGTTTTAATGGATTATCAGTATTTCATACAAAATATATATTCATACATTAAACTTATTATGAGCTCTAATTTTTTATATTTTTATAAAGAATCAAGATTTTTAATAGAAAGATTATAGATTAAAAATATCGTGGTTTGAATGAATTATAATCCTTTAGTAAAATATATTCATATTTAAAGCTTAGTTGGAGCTTTATTTTGTAAAATATTTTATATGGATTCAAGATTAAATATTACGGATTTCAGAATAAGAAATTATCAGCATTTGATAAAAAGCCTTAATACTAAATCATTTTTATTTAGATTCAAGTAATTAGAGAGATCATAAAATTTGTCATTTTAGCTTTTATTTGTTACGATTTAAGATTTAAATTTTAGTTTATTATTATTTTACAGCCTGAATTTTAAATATTTTTGCCAAAGATTTAGGTATAAGATTAAAAGTTCGGATATAGCGCTTCCATACTTAAGATATGGCGCTTTTACTGATCATTTGATACAAAATATTTCTAACTTCCAGTTAAAATAAGCTTGAGAAATTAAAGTTTGAAAAATATTCAAGTTTTAGCAGCTAAAGATTCATGATTTGGTTTTTAATACATGATATCATTTGATACAAATATTCATAATTTTCAAGCTTACATGCTTTAATTTTGAATAATGACTATACAACTTCTAGTTTCAAGACAAACATTAAACTGTAAGTTCTAGAACTACATATTATAGATATTTTTTCCTTCTCATTATACCGGTATATCATTAAGTTCATTAGGTGCTCAGCAGCTGCATTAGGAGAGTTCAGAGTTTGTTTCCTGATTAAGTCATGTTGTGAGCACCGTTAAAAATCGTTAATCTATATATTAGATATATCTTAATTGCTTTGTAAGTAAAGATCAGTTAACACTCGCTGCCAACTTGTTTATTTAACTAATGATATAGTGATTAAACGAAATGACGTAGTTATCAGACAGATCAATGCATTACCGAACACTGGCGAACAAAATCTGGGCGCAACACGAGTTTCCAGGTCGTTTCTAATTGGCTATAATTAACTATGGAAACACTGGGCAAGAGGTCAACCGCAATTTGCACGAGCGCGTCTAGGCCGGCATTGTAGCTAAAAGATACGCTCCGTAAGCCAGTATATACATGATGTATCTTATAAGTCGGTTGACGTATCAGCGCTGTGTTGTCAACAATTTCGGGCAAAGTTCAGTGTGTAAATAGGTGTTATGACTTTTTCGCATTTTCACACACAGATGTTAAAGGAAAAATATAAAAATATATATATTTCTATATTATATATTAACTATTTCTATATATGTGTGTCAATATTTTTTATATTTTTATATACACAGATAGGCAGCAGCTATCACATTAATATTATTTTACTTGTAATTTGTACTTGTACTCTTTTTTAAGCAAACATTCAACTGCATTCATTGTCGCATTTTGTGCACCCAAAACGACCTTCGTTGCGGGCCCTGAAAATTTTTTGTTGTCAAGGTTTTCTTTCTTTTCCACTCTCGCTGTGTGCATTTCCGAACTGGTATTTTTTGGCTTGGGGTTTTCGTTTTGCTCGTTTTCGTTTTGTTTTCTTTTCGTACTTCTGTTTCTTCTGCTCTTTGTTGTCGGTTTATCACGCGCGGCAAGAGTTCAAGGAGCATTCATTAAACTAGTATAATGCAAATTATAGCCATCGCTTTAGTTTTTAGCCTTAACTATAACTTTTATCTGTTGCTCAATCTAAATGATTTTGAATAGTCTGCACTTATTGAATATTGCTAAGAATGAGGTATATTGGTTTTGTGCAAATGTTTGTTGCAGCATATAAATATATATATGTTTTTCCACATTTAGAGTATTTTATTGCTAGGAGTGTAACAACAATTTATAATTTTATAACTTATGTAATTTTCTTAATATCGATATCAGAATACACAGATTAAGATCATTTTCCATTTTGAATTCTCCTCTCTCCTGATTACAGGGTATCAGCCTAGTCGCACACTATCGCCATAGGCAACCCAACTTGTTTCTTTTCCACATAAACGCTGCGACAATTAATAAAAATCAAGGGAATTGCAATCTTTATATATAACTATAATTGTATATTTCTAAAAAGGTGTTATGCAAAATCTAAAGTTCTAGTATTTTCGCTTAAGCGGTTATTAAACTAATTACAAACAGTTAACCGTCGCTTTCATAATTATTTAGACATTCAGTTGGCTGGCATATACAATGAGTGTTACATTGTTGCTGTTGGCATTTATTATAAAGCCGATTTGAAAGAGTTAACTACTAGTTGGCCATTTAATGACAGCCCCTAATGGTTCAATTAGAAGACAAGGCATTAAGGCAGCTGATCGCCAGTTATGCGAAAGTCTATTACTCGAATCAGTCTTGAACTTTCAGCCCTAATGATGGCAATGACAACTGCGAGCTAACGATATATATATATATATATATTATATTTTTGAATGCCATTGAACTGTCAGCGTAATAAGCACACGCTGACATATCAATCAATATTAAGAAAATGTTAATAAAATATGTAAAAAAGTTTTAAGACCTTTAAAGATTTTTGTACTGTCAACTTTTGAGTTAATTACAAATGTAATTTAACATTTCATGACCTCAAACAAATGCCACGTGGCGCAGTTGTTGTGGTTCTCGCGGAATTTTTGAGTTAAAAACACTCAGGAAAAAAATCATTGCTTTGAATTCAATAAAGGTTTTATCATTTTAGTAAGATTTTGTAAAACCCTTAGATGTAGAGTTTAAGGAACTTTCGTTATACAATATTCAAAAATTAACAATATGTTGATTAAAATAATAAATAAATACAAAAAAAAATAATTACCAATTCATGTTTAGATTTTTGAAATAAATGTAGCCTAAGTAAAAGCAAAATTATTGAATTAATCACAAAATACTAAATACATTAATTTTCATCCTTAAAATAAGATAATCACTGTCTGATGAGTTTTATTTTTAGACATTTTGGGTTTCCGAAGAATTTTTTATGACATATTCGTTTCATGGACACATTTTGATAAAGATAAATTTAGATTTAAGTGCAACAAATTCTTTGATATTTTTTCTGAGTGAGAATTTAAATACAGAAATTCTTGGCAATTTCTTTTCTGCAAGTGTAGTTACATATATTTTACATTATTGTGTTTGTTCGTTTTTTTTTACTTATGTAACGGCAAAATCAATTATTAATTGTGGCAATTGTCTTGTACATTCTCTTTTGATGTCGCGACAATTGTGTTATTAAATCAAATCAAGCCATAGACTGGTTTTAGGCCTGGTCAACAGTCACTTGCCGTTCTGTAAGCAAAAGTTATGGCCAGCAATAGAGTATAAAAAGCTTAAAGCTTAAAGCAATTGCCGAGCTATTTGGCTGGCTGGATTGCCAAATTCTGGGCCAAAAATACCAAGATATTATCAGGCAATGAACGCGGCTTTGTTGTTTGTTGCGGGTGAGCTAGGAAAACATCTATAGAGAGGCCGTCACAACCAGTTGCCACAACAACAACAACAACAAGTTAGCTTAACTAAACTCAACTACGAGTAAATTAAGCTCAACTGGTTTGCCAGTTGCAGCAATGGCCAAAAGCCGAAGAAGTTGCAGCCGTTGCAGACACAAAAAAAACTGTGTCGCACACAGCTGCACACACTCACACACACACTCGCACACACCTCAAGACGTGCCTGAAAATTATGTCATCGGAAAAACAAGCAAAAATTGAAAATGAAAATGCCACAGAAAAACGCAAGCGTCCAAGCGAGAGCGAAAGTATTGGCCAACTACTTTAGCTTTTTGGCTGCTTATGATCAAGGCAGTTCTAGGCCCATTTGGCTATAATGACGGCTAGGACCGGGCACGCCTTTAAGGCCACTTTAATGGCTGACACACGCCGTTTGTTTTTCGTTATTTTGTTTTTAATGTCACGCACGCAAAACATCAGCATATAAATTATTTAGCTTTGAATATTTAGACAGCAATTCATAAAAAATTGATTTGGGATTTTCCGGTACACACACACACACATACACGCACACACACAGATCTAATTGCGTACAGCTGTGCTTAACAAGTTGGGCAATTGCCGCAATGCAATGAAAACTGTGAAATGAAAACTGAAAATTATGTAGATATATAATTGGGTTTATTGTGTGTATGTGTGTGTGTGTTCATTGGCCATTTAACAAAGCATGCCCGCCTGCCTGATATTACTCAATATTTGGCAATCGCATTTTTATACCCTAACAGACAGTATTTCAATTTTGGTGTTTTTTATACCCTAACAGACAGTATTTCAACTTTTTTGTGGTCTTTGTTCGCACAAAACTGTTATATACATTTAATTAAAGAAAGTAATTGACATTTAAATTACAAAAACAATATTTGTTACTTACTTTTTTTAAGTTTTGCTTGTGCTCAATTTAAGCGTTAGGTTAATAATAAAAATGCTGTCAGATATTTATTCAAAAATGCAATGTATATAAATAGTACTTTAATATCTTTAAAAACAACCAATTGTTAAGACATTTTTATGATTTTAACAATAAATAGTAATAATTTATTTCATTTTGCATATTTTGATGATTTAAATTTGAAATAAATATCCTGTATTTAATTTCAAGTCTCTGCGATTAGAAATATATTTACAGCAATATAAACTTAAAGCAAGCTATTATCCGAGGATCAATATACATTTTTTATTTATAAATGTATTTTTTGTTCATTCCAACATAAAAACACGACAAAACCAACGAAAAGATTGCGAGGAATAATAAACAGAAACATAATTAACTGAATATACGATCGTATAAGGCTTATATTGATTTCTTGTGCCATATAGAAATCAAAGTAAATCGCAAATATAATGTTAAAAAAATTAAATTTAAATAAATATTTTTCTGGAAAAGGCTTAAAGTAGAATATAAAATACACAAATCTTAAATAAAATGTTTAAAATTTAAGTTTTATTTGGCTGGTGAAAAAATAAATACCCTTGCAGACTATATCAAAGCGTAAAACTGAATTAATTTAACATATTGTGATTATACGTAGCATTTATATGTATATGTATATATATAAGGGTATAAGTATGGTGTATTCAAGTTTATTTATGCCTCGGCTAACTCTTTATAAATGACGTTAATATTGCTAGCGACAAGTTTTAAAAGTTTCTTTCTAGTTGCAACCAGTTATCTGTGTGTGAGTAGCTGTGTGTGTGCATGTGTGTGTGTGTGTGTGTGTATGTGTGGGGCCAGTTGAAATGACCAAACTGGTGCTTGTTGTGGTTCGTTCATGGGAGCCGCAGATTCATTGAACCCATTGCGAGCACTTGACGTTGTTGTAGTTGGCCACTTATGCAAATGCGTCATGGCTCACAGTGCAGTTAAACGGTTTTTGCTTTTTTGAAATTCTCTACTTATCATATAACATTTGAGTATTTCCTGACGCATACAAAAAGTTTCCATTGCACATGTTGTTGTTGGCCGGAAAAACAATCGCATGCCGGCGGTGTTGCCAACGACCTTGTCACGGGCGCAACAGCTTAGCATGTTTTAAGCCCCCCTCCCCCACTCCAAGCTAAAATAACAACATTTAAGCCAAATTGCGGCTTAAGAATAAATTTGAGAAACAGCAGCAGCTAGAACAATCAGAAACGACTGGAAGATGCGGAGAGCATTTAATCATCTGAAGTCATGCCCCAAAAAAGGCGCCAATGTCAAAAGTGAACTTTGCTTTTAACGCAATTATTGTTGCCATACCCTGTACATATTTAAAATGGTTAACATGGAGCGTTTTTTTTAGAAAATGTTAGTAACAGGCAAAAGTAAGGAATATTTCACTTTTAAGATAACTTGGTCCATTTCCCCTTAACTTGAACGAATTTCACTAAGTAGAGCTTTGAACTCCGTTGACAGAGACATTCGAATATTTTATTTAAATATGTTTTACAGCTGCTTTGTGCTGTGTACAGCGTATCTGCTAGTCGGACACCCTCTTTTGTATTTGTTGCTATTGTGAGTAACGAGTTTTGGACTTCGTTTGAATCGCTTGACAAAATATTCAAAAGTACGGCAGCCTCAACTGTACACAGTTATTGCTAAGGCAGTATTAATGATTGTAAGCTATAGTCATGATTCGATATAGTGGCATGACTTGGCATTATTGGGTAGTGAAAAATAACAGAAGCTCGGCCACAAAGGTGTTGATTGTATCATTATTGTGAGGGATCGAAGCATAAGTGATAAGGTCGCAATTTAAATGCGCAGCGAAAGCAGCGGAGAGATGAATAGAAGAACAAGCTTACATTGTCTCAGACTACCTGGCTGTTTTACAAAATAGTAATAGCTAGTATAATATATATTTATATCATAAAACATTGGATGCATTTAATATTCGGCTGATAAAAAAGTCTTTGGTGCAAACCTGAAAGTTTCAGTTCGTAAAACTTTAATTCAAATCTTGGATCGACACATTCTTTCCAATCCTGAATTTAAAACATTTGTTTTTTATAATTTATTGCTTTATTTCAATTAAGCAGTAGAATTCCTCTTAGCGAATTCTCATGGCTTTATTGTCAACACATACGTGTTTTGCTCGAAATATAGAAATAATTTTTTTTTGTTTTTTAAATAAGATTCATTTCAGTTTTAAATTTATCTGTTTTTTTCTTCGGCAATTTCAAGGTTCTATTCGTGACTTATTAAAAACATGGTAGTATCAGTATCAAACCGGTTTAATTTAAAATCGATTTGCAACTATGCTAAGAAGAGTATTCAAGCCATCGACATACCTACATACTCGAAATCCACCATAACGCGTCTTCAGTGCGGCATTTTATTTTCATAATTTTTGTAAATAATAAAATTTAAAGCTCGTCAAACTTCAGGTCCAGCCGCAGCGCATAAATCAAACAACACTTTACGCTCTAAACATGATCATTGTTTATATATATATGTATATACGTATTTTTATGTGTACATTTCAGCAATGTGGGCATAAAACTCCACTTGAACATTGCAAAAGATTGGCCGCAACGCACAGTTACGAGTAACGTTTTGTGTCTTTCAATTATATACAATTTTGTTTTGGGTAAAAGTAAAGGCAGTGCAACTAGCGTTTAAATAGCTAAACAAAAGCCAAAAATCAAGCTAAACATAATCAAAGCAAACACCCACCTGAGGCGGCGGCACAACAACAAAACACAACAAAATGCTGATATCAACGTAAGTAAAAGTAAACAAAAAAAAACAGTAAAAACAACCACAACAACACCTGTTAATTGCAATCAAAATGTGAAGCCCAACAAAAAAAAAATAACATAAAACAAAAGCAACAAAGTCAATTTTTGACCCACTGATGTTGACCCAGTTGAATCTGGGATTTTGATATAAAAGACGCTTGCTTGCCGCGCAGCTTCCCTGGCGCAAAACGCAATCAGTCAGTCAGTCAATCAGTCAGTCAGTCAGTCAGTCAGTCAGCAAGTCTTCCTGCTGTTGCTTTTGCACTTTGTCGACCCATAAATATTGCATAATCTTTGCAGCTCCGGCCGTCGACTTTTCCTACGCTTCGCCCTTCTCGCAGCTTTTGCTTTTTGCCACATCTTGTGTGTGTGTGTGTCCGTGTGTGTGTGTGCGCGTGTGTGTGTCTCTCTTTTGCATATTTGCGAGCTGCGTCAAGCGAAAAGTTCGACCGCATTTTTGCGCAGGGCGAACAAGTTTGTAATTGTGTCAAATACTCATACCGAATGGGCCCATTGCATAATGCGACCATATCAATGCCTCATTTGTCAGCATCTTCACATGATTTCAGAGGGTTTTTTGCGCACCCATTGGATGTGGATACAAAGGGTATAATGCTTTTGTACAACTGTATGCAACAGGTAGTAGGAAGTATCTCTATTTTTGAGTCGACTTTGCATTGTTCATCTGTCATTTCGATTTTTTACAGTGTAGACCTGAGCTAATAATCATTATAGCCGCTGCTTGACCAAAAATTGTGCTTCCAAATTTTAATGCTAAATTATTTTAGACGCAAGACTATGAACAAAAAGTCATTTCCCATAAAAATATGTTCAGTTCTCATCAAGTTATTGAAGTTTAAAGTTTGTATCCAAGTGTATATGCGAATTTTTGGGTACAATGAACTTGGGGTAAAAATTGAGTTTCGGGATGGATGCAGATTTAATCTAGGGAAAAACATTAACAACATGTATATATCTTATAAAAATCGATTCTCGATTTGGCCAAGTTATGGAAGTTTAAAGTTTGTACCAAAGTTTATAGGAGATTTTTGAACCCAAGTTAATATGAATCCAATTGAATTTTCATCAAAAAATGTATTTCCATATTTAAATGCGGAAGTAATTAAAATATGAATTTAAACCATAAGCAAAATGTCATTCCTATTAATAAAAAATTTGATTTCAAATTAATATGGGAATAATAGGAAGATACATGTTCTATGTGTGTCTGCATATATAGAAGAACGTTAAGGTACGTGTAACGCCGGGGCTAAGTACAGGGTTAAAGTTGATTACACTCGACCGGAGTACATTATTTTTTTTAATACTAATAACTGTCAGTGTTGAAAAATATACATAGAACTTGATAATTTAAAAGCCACACGCGGGCAAAATATGGATATAATAAGCAGACAAATAAAGAGTATATCAAAAAAATATCCGACTATCATATACTCTTCGCTTTCTTCGCTGCGCTGTTATTGTGTTAGCTTTAAGCTCTTTTTTTCGAGATTCTTACAGTTTCCGCTTTTGTTGCTGTCTTCAGAATTTGCATATTTGGGGGAAATTCCTGAAGTAGCATTTTGTTGTTCTCTTGGAATTCCCCGACGTGCGCAGGCTGAGAATATATATGCATATATATAGTCAACATTCCTTTGAGGATCGCGCATTTTAATTGAAATGCCCATCACGCCGTGCATTCAAGCGTGACAAACGCGCACTCGCCCCTCGCCCCTCGCCCCGCCCAGCTCTGATCGAGTGAGGGGGAGAGGCATCTTAAGTGCGTCTGGAGTTGTTTATATTGCGTGCTTTGCATTAACTTGATTACATATGATTAGATAGCTCAATCATCAATCATTCTCAAGCACTTGCTGCTGATGCTGCTGCTGCTGTTGCTGCTGTTGTTTGTTGCAATTGCAGCTCCGCTTATGCAAGTGCATTATTGGCTAATTGTCAAAATAAACAAAACAAATTACTCACTCGCCTGGCTTACAGCTCACTTCCTGTTTGCTGACTCAGCGTTAACTCGGGGACTTTACAAATGAACTATAAAAAAATGGTGTCTGAGCAACAAAAGTGTCAGTTATCCGTAGGGTGTGGGTGTGGCGACCTTTGGCCATATTATAATTACAAGCTGTCAGCGGGAAAGTTATTTAACTATTCATAATTCGTTTTTTTCACCTCAAAATATATTCTCTGGATATCTATGGGTTGTTTTTAGTTAATGGAAATACCTAGTCATACAGCTACAAAACATAAATTTTTTTTATGTTTTTATTGGCTAATCTTTTGACGTTTCTCACGGCAGCTTTGGTAATTTTATTTTGTCACCCCGAAAAGAAAATTTATGTATGTGTGTGTGTCTGGGACTAAATAGCGCTCTAATAGCTAATTAAATTATCAATAAGCACAGCTGGCAACAACAAACAAACAAAACGCTCAAATTTCCAACCATAAATGTCAAGCGCACCCAAAAAACAGAAATCTGAAAAAAAAATGTTGGCCTGTTGTCATTATAAAAAACTACTTGGCCTGACCTTGTCCATTGTTGACTGTGCACACACACACAAACACACACACACACAGGCAGAGCACACAGAAATTTACGCAATTTACGCACACACAAGCACATATGATGGCGCTGACTAACTCAATAATAGACACACACACAATAAACACACACAGTACGCAAATCGAAAGACTCAAGCAACGAACTTGAAATACATTTCGTCAACGAAGCGCTGCTTGTTAGTTGCCTTTGTTGTTGCTGTTGTTGCAGCATGACATTTCTGAAATGCGTTTCATTTACAGAATTAATTTCGGCCAAAGCTTTAAGGCTGTTTGGCTTCGCCCAGCCGCAATATGCAAATATTTTCCCGATAGGCTTTGATTTTTATTTTATTTACTTTATGTATATATTTTCTTTTTTGTGAATGTATTTGCTTGCCACTTGCCAACAACCATTGGGCAATAACTGAGCGTTAGTTCGTCTCAAGCTGTTAACGCAGCTTATACAAAGTGCAAACATTTGGCTGGCTGATTGAATATTTATTCAATGAGCTGGCGGCGCAATCGATTAGCAAAATCTGATTTTATTTCGCCTTTTTTTTCCTTTCGTAAGCAGCGTTCAATCAATGACCTTGAACTAATTTCCCATTAATTTAAAATATTTTTTTTGGTATGACTTGCGTTTTGTTAATGACTTAAAAAGCCCGAAAGCAGTCTAAATAAGCTAAAAAGGTGTAAATTATATGAAGAGCATGTTAGTGTATTTGCGTGTGTATGTGTGCTTGACTGTCCATTAGTTGCTTTCTTTGCCAAAGAAAATCAGTTAGCTGCCCATGGTGCAGCTAACCTTGACCCAAATGAGGCACCTTTTGCCGTTGCTGTTGTTGCTTTGAATGCAGTTTTGGCCGACAGAGCTAACTCAATTAAATGGTTGGGAGCGTTTTTGCATTCGCATTGCAATTGCACAATAAACGCTTCAAATGAATATGCAAATGTTAAGGCAAATGGGAATGCGAATGCGAATGCATTTTGCATAAGTATAGATACAAGTATTTGCTCAACGGCTGACCAACTTGTCGTTGTTGGGCAATCAAGCGGACCAGGCCGGGCCAGAGCCGACCAGGCGAGGTCTGGCCAGTCTGCGGCTTTAACCACTCGGAGGCATTCACTTGCACGCCAAAGTGTGTTGGCAAAAAAAAAACAAGAAAAAATACGTTGAGTAAGACTCTTCTCTGCACAGTCCAGTGTGTGTGTGTGTGCTTGTGTGTGTATGTGTGTGTAACAAATGGCTTGGTCAAACTCAGTATTGAAAAGAAAAGTGTTGCCAACCTGCTTTTGTTGTTGGCCACATAAGTCGCAATGTTATTTTTTTATTTATTTATTTTTTTGCAATGTGACGCTGACATAGTTTTTATACCCTGTTTGTGGAAAATGTGTAGGAAAGGGTATTGCGAACACGAGCGCATTAATCATTGGAATCAAAGAATAAAATAAATCAATTTTATCTAATGAATACTTACATCCCATGTTTATATACAATATATATGTAAATCAGGTATATTATATATTAAAAACTCAAAATAAATGAAAAGCTTTCAGATAAATTGCCAAACTCAACGAACTTATAAGCTACATTTACACTTCCAAAAATAGCAAAAAACAGAAAGTTTTCTATCAATGTTTAAAATTATCGTTTAATGAATGCAATATTTTTTTAGTATTTAAATACACGTCTAGGGTATTTGCTAGTCTAGCATACGGGTCTACAGCATATTAACAAGTTATGTGTATTAATGACAAAGACCGAACTGGCTGCATAGAGGAGTGGGTCAACAGGAAATAGTTAACGCTGTGCACGATTCTAAAACGAATGACTTAGGCAACAAACTTGAGGCGGCATTTTATTTTATTTTAATTTTTGTATTATAAGACGTACCTGTGATTTAGTTACTGTTTATCGGCATTGTTATTAACATACTCGTCTTTCGTACTTACAGTGTCTCCACAGACTCCGTGATGACGACCACAAACAACGACGGCGGCACACAGCCGAATTCGGTTGCCGTTTGGGGCGCGCCCGCGGCGGGGCCACGGAACACACAGGCGGCCGTTTCGGTGCGACACGCCTTTAAGGCCTATGGCAAGAAGAAGAACGCCAATCAGGTGTTGAACAATTTGAATATGACAGTGCCCAAGGGCACAATGTAAGTACAAACAATTAAACATTTACACACATCTGCGTGTTCATCTCAGCTCAACCGATGCTAATCAAGATTTCAACGATAAAAGTGAAATGTTGACAGCTTCCATTAGCGGGCCATTAAAATGGAAAAGGCGAAAGTAATTCACACATATCACTTAACGCGACATCAAATTTATTCGTGGCACAGTTATTTCGATGCTATATGCATAGTATATGCTCAGTAGCATAGTATACACTCAGAGAATATTGACAAGAATATTGTGCTTGCAAATTTCTTAACTTCAACAAAATTCTTATTTAAAAAATTTTTTTGAACCCAAAATTTGCTAAAATAAAAACTTAATTACGGCACTTGTTATTATAAGTTAAAGTACATTTTATGCCTATTTATTTTTTTCGAAAATTCTTGTTATGAATATTTTTGCTCTGGAAGTTAATCAAGAATGATTCATGTTAAATCTAACATTTCTTGACAACCAAATGTTCTAGAAATTTTATAAGAAAAGAATTTGAATTCGCCACTGCGCGTACTTGAATTTAGAACGGCATTTTCCTCTGAGTGTATATATTGTTATTTTGTGAACCGCATTCAATGCTAAAGTGGCTTAAAATTGATTTTCCTTGTAGACGCTATTCGATTGCACAACATGCGAGTATTTTCCGTGTGGCCTAATCAAAGGTCAACTGATTGCTCGCAGCTTTAATAGTCGTAATTAACTATGCTGTGCTACGAGTGTGTGTGTGTGTGTGTGTGTGCATCTGTGTGTGCTCAGTTCGATCTAAATACTGTGTAACTAGTTTCGAGCGTCTTGTAATTGAAACAACATTTTTGCATTGTAATTCGATGCTAAAACGAGCTAATGAAACGTGTTTACAGTGGTAGCCGCTTGTTATCGCACAGGGTTGCCACCGCTTCTCAATTATTATTATTCAGCATTAGCGTACGCCAGACTCAATGCCACAGCAGACTTCTGTGTTATTCAACCATTAACAGGTAGTCAAAGGGAGTCCAAGATTTGCCAGTTCCAATAATTATTCACATTTGCAAGACACGCGCGTGCTCGCAAACCCCACCAAATTGGTTAAAAAACTATAAATATGCCAAATATCAATTTAAGTATCTGTTGGACTCTCGCTCGTTCTCCCTCTTCTTCCTCTTTTCGTGGCATTTGTTTGAGTTTTTGGCAAACATTTAGCGGCCATTAAATTCAAATCGCAAATTGTTTTTCTGTTATTTGGCTTTGGCATTGGCTTGACTGTTAACCAGGCGTTCTTATAGCCGCAAATGATTGCGCAAGCCAAACAAAATTTGGTAAAAGAATAATAAATTTAAAAAATAAATAATTTACAAAAAGTAATTTAATTAGAAACAGTCCAAAAATAAAATAGAATCAGATGAGTAGTTATAAAAAATATATAAATAGCATATGATGCCAATAGATATACTAAATTTCTGATATTCAAAGGCGTAAAAGGGTGTGGCAAATCAAATCTTATTCCTGTTAAAAACATCAAGAAAAAACTAAAAACAATTTTCCAGTTGTACTTATGGACAGACAAACAATCTACAGATAGCTGCAAACATTAAAATGTGGTAAAGAAGAAATTAAAAGAAATAACTACTAAAAATATGAAATTTAAATTTGCATTTAATTCTGTGCTTAGCTGCAATCTTGACCCGGTATTCAAAAACTCGCACCCGAACAACCGTTAAGCTTGATCAATTTCGACTTGACCTAGGTCAGTTTGTCAGTCAATGAACTGCGCGCGGAGCTCAGAGCTCAAGTCAGCGGCTTTTTTTCATTTTTATTTTTATTTTTAGGTCGTGTCAAAGTCGCTGCGTTAATTAAAAGTTGAGTCGCCGACATTTTTTTCATGAACAAGCCAATTCGATTCGTTAAATGCTGCAGCGTGTTAATTATAATAATAAATCCAATAACAAGCCGAAACGTGCGACCTACGTGCTGCAAAATATTGTCAAAGGCCGCCAGCTGAAAGACCAAAAACTAAAAACCTAAAAACCAGATGACAGACAATGCGATAACAACAATAACAATCGCAATAATAATAATAATAAAATAATCGTGTTGTCGTTGCTGTTGTTGTTGATTGTGGGTCTCGCCAAGAAGGTGGAGTCGAGTTGCGTCCATTTGTTAGTCGACTGCGAAAACATTGTCTCCGTTTTCAAGGTGAACATTTCGAAATAATTCAACTTGAACTGCTGAAATTAACATTGACATCGCCGTTGACACGGCACGAATCGCGGCGCACTAACTTTTAAATGGAGCTACTATTTAGCTAGATATGTACGATATGTACGAATGTGCTCGTCAGCGTTTATTTCTCGATTTGTCGACAATTTCGCTGCTTTATATACTGCTGAGCTTGCACTAAGCGCGTTTTGCTAGCGGCTAAAAACGCGAGCGCATTCAAGCTTGGCCAACGACGAACAACAAATTGAAAGACAATCATTGCGAACATTTGCCGTTAATTTGACGACTACTGAGTTCGCGTGGGCGTGGCAAACATTTATTTCTGATCTCAGTTTTCAAATATCTGCACTTAAATGGAAAAATGATATAGGAAAAGTCAAATTTAGATAAATTTATCCCTGTTCAAAATTTGTTTGTTTTAATTAGAAAAAATTTAAAAATGTTGGTTCTAAAATAATAATAAAATTGCAATTGTCTATTTTATTGAAAATTGATTTTGGGTATAGCTCATACGAATTTTATACTATTCAAGAATTATTTCTTTTATTTAAAATCAATTTTAAAAGTTTTGTGATTTTAATTTTAAAATTTTCTTTTTTATTGTTATTAGCTTTTATGAGCAAAATATGTTTGCAAAATATATATGTTTGACCATAGCTGAAAGGCTTGAATGAGCTCGACTTTAGGTTTGAATCGTTGCCCTGGCTTTTGAATTGAAATAAATTATAAATTCAGTAAAAACAATTGGTTAAAGCTTTGGCCTAAAGAAAAACATACAGAAAATTTTAGGTTCAAACTTGCTCTTCAATCTCTGGTTTTTGTAGACGACAGAAGAAATTAAATAAATTGCCTACAAGAACTCTCTATATATATATTCAGGGATTCTTTTGTAAGAGTCTCAATTGTATTCATCGTACGGACGACAGACAGACATAATGTACCCGTTATGCCTGTAGAAACAGGGCATAAGAAATGTTTCTATGTCTCAACATTCTCTTGAACCCATCCCCAGCTATGGCCTGCTGGGTGCCTCCGGCTGTGGCAAGACCACGCTGCTCTCCTGCATCGTGGGCCGTCGCCGCTTGGACTCCGGCGAGATCTTCGTGCTGGGCGGCAAGCCGGGCACCCGCGGCTCGGGCGTGCCCGGCAAGCGTGTGGGCTATATGCCGCAGGAGATCGCGCTGTACGGCGAGTTCTCCATACAGGAGACGATGATGTACTTTGGCTGGATCTTTGGCATGGAAACGAAGGAGATTCTGGAGCGCCTGCAGTTCCTGCTCGACTTCCTCGACCTGCCCTCGGAGAAGCGTCTGGTGAAGAACCTCAGCGGCGGCCAACAGCGACGCGTCAGCTTCGCTGTGGCCCTCATGCACGATCCGGAGCTGCTTATTCTGGATGAGCCGACGGTGGGCGTCGATCCGCTGCTGCGCCAGAGCATCTGGAACCATTTGGTGCACATCACCAAGGCGGGCCAGAAGACGGTGATCATCACCACACACTATATCGAGGAGGCGCGTCAGGCGCACACGGTAGGTGCCGCCCCCAAATGCGGCGAATACTCGGTTTGATCTTTGATCCGCCTCCTTGCAGATTGGCCTGATGCGCTCGGGCCACCTGCTGGCCGAGGAGTCGCCCAGCGTGCTGCTGTCCATGTACAAGTGCATCAGTCTCGAGGAGGTCTTCCTGAAGCTCTCGCGCATCCAGAGCCAGAAGGGCGACGTCACCCATGTGAACTTCAGGTGAGTCTCGATTCGGTGCTGCACGTAGAATTCGAAATCGTGATAACCCGTAGAGTCCTCATCTAATATTTGTCTCTCTTGATTTACATTTGTTCTGGCACTCGCATGCTCGCAATCTGTGTACCAACAATCCATCCATGTGTGTGTCTCTCTCTCTCTCTCTCTCTCTGTCTGTCTGTCTGTCTGTGTGTGTGTTTGTTGTTGATATTGGTGACAGTAACAATATCTCGTTGCATGCCATGGCCTTTGGCAGTAAGATGGACAAGCCCAGCTCCAGTCAGGAGGGCGGCGTCGTGGGCCTCAACTTCCACCAGAGCAAGGAGGTGCTGATCAACGATACCAACGGCTCCATTTATACGGTTTGTTTGCCAGCCGGAGCACATTTGATTTGCCCCCAATAATTGAACTCTTGCCGAACAGCTGAACCAGGAGCCCTACAGTCCGCCGCCATCGAAGCGCCAGAACAATCCGAATGATGAGGAGAGCTGTCAGGATTGCTTTGCGGATCTGTGCAAGGTCACGTCCAAGGGCAAGATACGCGCCCTGCTCACCAAGAACATGCTGCGCATGTGGCGCAATGTGGGCGTGATGCTCTTCATCTTCGCCCTGCCCGTCATGCAGGTGATCCTCTTCTGCCTGGCCATTGGACGCGATCCGCAGGGCCTCAACTTGGCCATTGTCAACAACGAAATGAACAACACGGTGGGTGGCAATACACATAAATCTCAATTTATATACACATATATACAAACGTCTGTTAGTCAAGTCTGATTTGAAGATCTTTTTAGATTGTTGGTTGATTATCTTCCGGGCAAAGTATATCGTTGTAAATGAGTAAATGAGCTTTTCATTTATTTTCATCGCTGAACTTTCCAGCGTGAAATTATCGAAAATATTGAAATACGTCACAACAGTTTTCCAAAAACTTTCCTAGGGTTTTTCCGCTAAAAGTGAAATGAGTCTTCATCGAATTTAGGCAATGATTAAATTAGTTTAAATGAAAGCAAAAATATTTTATTCAACAGTTTTCCATGCATTTTCCGATTTTTCTAAAATATAGTTACATAGTAATTTAAATTTAAGTCGTTGAGGTTTTAAGACATACTTTTGACCATCCGTCCTCCCATTATCCACCTGAAGAAGTAGATTTTCCGGAAAATCTGCAGCAAGTCTTCGATAAAATTTAAAAAATTTAAAACATAAAACATTTTCGCGCATCTGAATTTGCACCTGCAACACCTAAGCTATGTTTAGTAAAAAATGCAGCTGCCTAGCTCTTATCGCTTGGCCTGTGCGCTGCTCGTCAATCAATCAATCAGTCAATCACTCTGCCAAAAAGTCGATTTACATGAATATGAATGAACATTGCCTTACAAGAGTCCTTCTACCATCACAGGACACCTGCTTCTGGGAGGATGGCTGTCACTTTGCCAATCTGGGCTGTCGCTATTTGAATCATCTGAACACCAGCGTGGTCAAGACGTATTATACGGATATCGAGGATGCGAAGGCGGCGGTGAGGCGCGGCGATGCCTGGGGCGCTGTCTACATAACGGAGAACTTTACGGATGCGTTTACGGCACGCGCTGCTTTGGGCCGCGACTCGGACGACGAGACCATCGAGCAGTCCGAGGTGAAGGTGTGGCTGGACATGTCCAATCAGCAGATCGGCGTCATGCTCAATCGCGACATCCAGCTGGCCTACCGCGACTTCGCCATGGGCCTGCTCGGCCAGTGCGGCAATAATCCCAAGCTGGGCGATGTGCCCATTCAGTTCAGGGAGCCCATCTACGGCACCATGAATCCATCCTTTACCGATTTCGTTGCACCCGGCGTGATATTGACGTAAGCGCGAATTTGCATGCCCATTAAAAAACTTATTTCATTAGCCATTAATATCGCTGTTTGTCTGCTTTATAGCATTGTCTTCTTCTTGGCTGTGGCGCTGACGTCATCCGCGCTGATCATCGAACGCACTGAGGTGAGTTAAAAATACTATGCAAGAGTCAGAAGTGCGGTAAGGTTGCAACCCTTTTAAACCCTCCAGAAATTGTGAAAAAAAAATAATATTTTGTGCCTAGGGATTGCAAAAAATATTTATACATTTTTTTGTCTTTACCAAATTGTTTTTTTGTTTCCTACGGCTTTTATATTGAAAGCTATTTCTTCATAACTTTTAAAAAACCTTCCTGATTAAAGCTTCTATTTAGACCTACAAATAAGTCCCGAACATCTAAACTATAGTTAAAAATTATGAATTAAATCAAAATTGTAAACTAAAATTTTTTAATATGAAATGTACAATAGCAAAAGTTTTAGCTAAAAAAAATATAAATTGTACACTACTATAGAAAAATTCAAACTTAATAGAAAAATGTTTAAACAAAAAAATTATATATATATAAATTTGACCATAATAAATTTAAGGCCCAACATTTTACAAGAGACAAAACTTATCTTAAAATGATTAAAATAATTCTTATTTGCCTTAAAAGCATCAGAAATATCAGTTTACAGGCTTGTTGCAAAATTAAGTGTTATTTTTTGAAAAATAAGATTTTACAATATTTGACAAATTTCATTTGCTCTAAACATTAAACTTAACGGAAGAATAGTTTAAAAAAATTAATTTTCGGCATTTGTTTCCTCAAAAGCATCAGAAATATGAAGTTGCAACCTTATTGAAAAAAAGAAAAGTAAAATTTTGTTATTCATCAATCCACATGTAATTTCTCCCTATTTAAATTTTACTAACTAATACTCTCTCTTCAGGGCCTGCTGGACCGTTCTTGGGTTGCGGGCGTCTCCCCCGGCGAGATTCTCTTCTCGCACGTCATCACCCAGTTTGTGGTCATGTGCGGCCAGACGACGCTGGTGCTGATCTTCATGCTGGTGGTGTTCGGGGTGACCAACAATGGCGATCTGTTCTGGGTGATTGTCCTGACGCTGCTGCAGGGCATGTGCGGCATGTGCTTTGGCTTCCTCATCTCCTCCATTTGCGAACTGGAACGCAATGCCATCCAGCTGGCGCTGGGCTCCTTCTACCCGACGCTGCTGCTCTCGGGCGTCATTTGGCCCATTGAGGGCATGCCCGTGGTGCTGAGGTACGTTCCGAATGCCCGACTAATCCTCGCCAGCAGCTGCTTTAATTGCCAGATCTTACGCTCTTTCAGATACATCTCGCTGTGCCTGCCGCTGACGCTGGCCACATCCTCGCTGCGCTCGATTCTGACGCGCGGCTGGGCGATATTCGAGTCGGATGTGTACATTGGCTATCTGAGCACGCTGTCCTGGATCTTGGGCTTCCTGGTGCTGACGCTGCTGGTGCTGCGCTCCAAGCGCGGCTAGGCGTCGCCCCGGCGGGTCTTAAGTTTTAGAGCAACACTAATTTTAAATGCGTCAAACTAATTTAGTTTGCGTTTAGACTAGGACGCTTTTAGTAGTCATCAAACTCCTCCCCTCCCACTTTGCGCACGCTTAGCTCTAAAAGAAATTCTTGAGGTCCTAGCGAGATTCCTAATTTGTATCTGCTCTTGACAATCCCCTGTTATCTTTCTGTCACTCTTGAATCTGCCTAAATGTCATAAATTATTTAAGCACACATGCAACTTCTTCTTCTTCGTTTTTCTCTGCAAAGTTTTCCCTAATTTAAGTTGTGCACATTTTTGCGTAGTGTAATTTGTAAGGTTTAGGTACATAAATAAATTGTTGTAAATACTTAGAACTGCAACTTTACCACAAAGCAAATCCCAATAGCTGGCGGCGTCCACTATTTCCGCAAACCCCTTGCAGAAACTTATTTTATTTCCAAAAAAAAAAGAAAAAACATTCAAAAAAAAAACATAAGCAAACGGGCAAAAAGCACACAACAACTAATTTTATATATTTTCAATGGACTGTGATTGTACTTTTTTGTTTTAATAATGCACGCAAATTTTATGTTGGGCGCAAACCCGACTTTAAATACATAAACAGAAAACAAGACAAAAAAAAGACAAAAGTAAAAAAAAAAAACATTGGTGGGGTTTGTTAGTAACATTAAGTAGCTTAAAGCATTTTTGTATGGGTTTAAGTTTTGTAAGCTAAAACGTAATTAAATACATTAATGTTAACTACACTACTTACATAATAATAATATATACATATGTATGTATATCTGTAGAAATGTTATGCAAGCGGCGTAAATATTTCTCTACGAACAAAACAAAAAAACAAGAAAACGAATAAAACAAAAACGTTCTTATTTAAGCAACAATAATTATGTGAACGCAATTATGTATAAATAACAATAAAAATGAATAAAATCCAAAAATTTGAATGATCCTTGTTTTTCACAGTACTTTAAGAAAATGCAGAGACAAATTGCAATTGAAGTTGGCGCCAAGTGCTGTATGCGTTGTTACAGAGCACTGCCAACATAACAAATAAATAAATAACATCAATATCTTTTTTTTTGTAAACTAAAAACAAAAGGTATACTTAAAATGCCACTTAACGTTATACAAGTCGTTACACAACACTGACAACATACAATTTTATATTTTTGCATCTTTTTAAATGCAACTTTTGCATTTCTGTGAGCAAATGCTTGCACAGCTGTTATTTGAAAATTTGAAATACGCGCTCAATGAAATGTACGCCATTATGCAACACTGTCATAATTTATAGATTGGCAGCACCGCTCTTTAGTGCTGCCCAGCGCCCGCATCCGAACATATGTTCGCTGCGCTCTCAGCAACAAGAAGAAGCATCATAACAAAGAAAATTTCGCGAAGTAAATGAAAATCAACGTCTGCAAGTTAACAAAATGTGATTGTCGCATAATTATTAAAGCACACAGTTAACGCTACAAAATATGGACAAGTCCAGCGCTTATGAGAAATTCACGGGCTACGTGGACCAACTGCGCACCACGGAATGCAGGTAAGCGTTTGTTTGTGTTTGTGTTTTCACCCTGACTTCTGCGGGCGCAGCGTCAGACCGGCAACAGTTTGTTATTGCGCAAAATGCACGAAAGGAAATGCAAATAGAGTTGGGGCAAAGGCGACTCTTGCATGCTGCTATCGATCAAACAGCTTGTGGAGCGGCTGCGGCTGCAAGAGCTGCACAACGGGCAGCGGGCGCATTGCTCAGCCGCTGTGACGTCATCAAATTTCTAAGCACTGAACTGGTTACAGTGGGCACTCGAGTTATAGAACGACATTAAGTTTAAGTACAGAAAATGGAATGTAGAAACAAACATTACATAAATTATTACTATGGCAACCAATAAAAACATTTGTATACCCGCTTCGGTTCGAACCAATTCTTTAGGCCTTCAGGCTAAGCTTGGTTTGCGAACCCTTCTTTCTAATTTTAGGTGGAACAATTAAGTTTTAATTCATAACAGTTTATATTTTCAATAGAATACCTACTATTTAACAGTCCTCTGTCAATAAGTTGCGCAAGTGCAATAAACAGAATCTGGGTTCGAATCCCTAGACTAGTGTTTGAATAAAATGTTCGTATTAGCCATACGCCAATAAGCTTTATAAAAGACAGGTTATAGCTAATATCTATATTTTATATTAAAGTTCATATTAATAATATTAATATACTATCAATTCTCATTAATGTTGCCTCTGTGGTCAATATAAATTTCGTAGGTATAATTCTCCATTGTATTGAAATTAAATTAATCAATGTTCAATAGAAAATATGGTTGGGCTTGGGCTTTGGTTTGGTTGATTTGTTGAATAAAATTGGTTCGTTTCAAGATTTTATATAAAAAACTAGATGTCGGGCTTGAATTATTTCAGTTAAAATCCAGTTTTAGCAGCCTTTTGGTCTTTTAACTGGCAAAACCGCAAGGCTCTCAAACAGAAATCTTATGCAAGCAAGGAATTAACAAACGTCCAGCCACTGGGACGCATTACTGTCCCTGGTTCATGCCACAGCGCCAATATAATTAATCATGAACGGAAAGCGCTGTTGTTTATGACTGGCCTATCTAACTATTTATCTATCTATCTGCACAAAGTTATTATTCGCGTTATTAACTCCACAACATTGTCAACATTTTGCAGCCAAAAGCAGAAGATTGCCTGCTTCCAGCAGATTGCCGAGTGCATCATGTCATCGGCTCTGGCCGGGCACATCAATTATGCCGCACACTGTGGCACGGCCACCAATGTGTTGTTGCTGTTCTGCGAGGATTTTGACTCGGTGGTGCGCATGAGCGCCGAGGAGAACCTCAACAAAATCTTTCGTGCCTTGGAAAAGACGCGAGTCAGTCGCATCCTGATGGACTTATATGGCGAAATCAAGCGGAATGGTAATCAGCGGTGGGTATATGACAAACATATATGTTCACTCTTATATTCACTTACATTCTTCTGTATTTGGCAGATCGTTGCGCATATGCCTGAATCTGTTCTCGCACTATGCGCCGCAAATCAGGGAGAAGCACATCAAGTGGTATGCTGTGCGCCTGCTACAGTGCATGTCCATCATGGCACAGCGCAAGGAGACGGCGCTGCAGGAGACATTAAGCGATTTTGTCAAGCATTTCGGACGCTACGTGCAACAGGGCCTCAACGATAGTGAAACGTGCAAATTGTTTGAGGTAAAGCAGCGTTAAAAAACAAAACTGTTTAAATAGTATAGGAGATAAGTAATATGGTATATTTGTAGCAACTTGGTATTCATCTTAATTATATATATTATATATAGTCGTAAGTTGTTTGTTTATTTCTCTCTTATATACTAAAAATAGTCACCACGAAATTAAATTGTATATACTAAACGTTTAGCTTAAAGCCTAAAGAAATCAATAATTTTCTAATAACATCATTGACATGATCAAGAGAAGAAGCCACTCCGACCAGATTCTCATAGCATTCTGTTTTTTTGTACATACATAACTATATTTTATGATTCTAGAATTATTGTTTAATAACTTAAATTAAGTTTATATAGTATTTGTAATATGTTTACATGCATAATTATGGCTGATGTGTCCTTTATGTTTTTTAAAGTGTATTTCATTAGTTTAATAAGGCAGAGTGTTTAATTGTTGACATAAAGCTAAGTTGGGTGAGATTATGCAGTACGCGCGACCTAAAGGACAACTTCACCCTAAGGCTCATTATTATGCCTTAAAGTCTAATTGCGGAAATTAAAAATTAGTTAGGATTCCGCCTTGCCAGGTTTTGTGTGAAAAGTAGTAGGAACATATTTTGATAAGCAATAAGAATATTTTTAAATTCGAAACAATTGTCTAAGATTTGTCTGTTGTCATTGAGTTTGCGAAATTCATCAGATTGAAGGAGAATTTATTTAATTTTATTCGTTTCTAGATAGTTGTAAATATTATTTTAATCGGAGTTTCTTTTTTGTACGAGTAATAGAATATGTTATTTGTAAAATAATCTTAAAAATATAAAATAATCTTATAAAAATAGATAGGATAAGGTTCATACGTTTTGTAACTATAGTTTTTTACAGCGAATTTTATAAACTATAAGCATTATTTAAATTACAATTAAGTTAGCCTTAAGTCTAAAGCTGCTACCAACCTAAATCCAATTTTAATTAGCCAACTTGGCAAGCGTTTGTGCATCAAGTGCTTGCCTCAACTCCCAATTGGCCCGAACGTGACCTGCTGATATGTTTGCCGATTTGTTGACTCGCATCTCTCAATTTCTTTGATTGCAGACATTCCTGGGCAACATCAGCTCGGATTGCGCGGTGAAGCGCCGCTGCTCGGCACAAAATTGCATCAGCTTGATTGAGCATGCGCGCAATAGAAGCCTCATGGCCAGGCATGGACTGAGCAAAGTGATTGGTAAGCCAACAAAATGCCGGATATGAGATGTGCACGTGCATGTCTATGCTATATAGAGTGTATATAAATCTATATCACTGACAATGGTTCAATTGCAAATACCAAGTGCATCAATTGCTAATGCAGCTGTCGGCCGTGGCATTTATTTGTGCGCGTATATTTTTGAATAGCTCTTCTATTTTGATTTGCCGTTTGCTTTTCGAAACTAATCCAACTACTGTTGTTGTTATTGTTCACCATTTGATGCATTTACGCGCACAAAATATCACTCTAGTTTCATCAATAATGAAAATTGTGCTTAAAAAGCGTGTAACGGCTTTAACGCGCCAAATGCCAAGTGCCACATTCCTATAAATGTACCAACAAATAAACAAATAACAAATAAAAAAGAGAATACATATACATATATGTAACTATAGCATGTGTGTGGGTGCGTATGAGATATTTTTTAATATTCTAAAAAGCCACAAATCCATTGAAAATACCATTGCAAAATATGTATATACACTCCCGCGCATTGTGGACTTTGCTTCGTTTGGGGGTTTGGTTTTGGGCTGGGGCTTGGGGTTTTCGGCTGCTGGGCGTTGAGGACTATACAAACTAACTGTAAATGCAATCACAGTCAGTCAGAGCATTTCTCTGTCTGTCTGCTGTGTGTGCTTGAGTGTGTGTGTGGGTGTGGGTGTGTGGCGCAGCCACAGCTAAAACTAAAATGCCAGTTGATATAAATTATATTTCTATATTGCAGTTGGTTACCTCTTGTATGCGTTGAATGCCCGCCCGAGTATTTTCCCCCTTTATGTAATGCATATATGCCATTTTGATACACTTGCTGAGGGTATATTTATATCATAATCATATCATATATATCATAAAGATCCCATAACAAATTTTGTATAGATTTTGTATAGATTACTTTTTGGTTTTTCATCCCTAGAAAAAATACTTTTTATATGAGAAACTTTTGTTTTTCGAGATATCATAGAGAAAAGTAGAATAAAAGGGGTTTACTTTGCTTCTAATATATCTGCAAAATTGTATTCACATCGGCCACTATTTATATAGCGGTATATTGTTCTCTCGGTCGAAAATTTAGTTTTAATATAAAAAATGTGACATATCTGAAAGGGCATTCAATCTGCGGCACCTTGAAAGTAACAGTTCTTACTTGTTTTTTTACGAATTTGTTTCGATTTTAGACAACGGAAACGAGGCAGTTTTTATTTAGCCATTTGTTGGCTGGCAACTGCAGCAATAACTGCATAACCAACAGAAATCATAGCAAATGCCAACTGCAACAACAACAACAACAACAACGACAACGAGAGTAGTGCATTGTAAAAATTCTGAAAATCAAAAAACAGAAAAAACAAAAGGATAAAAAATAACTAAGCATTTGTGCAACACAAATCATTTTTTATTGAATTTTCATGAACGCTTTATTGGCAAACATGCCGTAAAGGTAAATGCACAACATTTTCGATATACCTATGGGGGGGTCGGGGGTCTTACATTGTGCTGCAATTTTAACTGATAAAATTGCAAGTGCGGAGTTTTCAAGTTGATTTGAAAATAGTATTCAAAACTTGATTCAATTAGACACACAATTTATTTACATTAAAATCATTTTCATTTATATTTGCATTTGTTTCACAAAACATAAATATACAAAATTTTGTTTTGGGCCGGGCTGCGTCAAAGGGCAAAGTTCTGCATTTAACCTTTTTTATGGGTGGAAGGGGGAGGAAAAATCTACATTGCGCTTTTCAGCTTTTTAGTTGTTTACCTTCAAATCAACTCCTTCAACTTGTGGCCTGTGTGGCTAAGGCTGTGTCAACTTCAAGCCACTGCTCGTTGCAAGTGCAGCATGCCACAATGGCTGGGCGACAGCAACAACAACAAGAACAACTACTCAGAGCACAGTCTGGCGCCTCTTTTTATGGCAGCCATCAGTGCAAGACTTGCAACACTCCCGCCCCCTCTATGCCACACGCCGCAGTCTTGTGTCTTGCCCCAACAAACACTCGGTAAGGTCCTTAACGCTATTGCTACTCCTGCTGCTCCTTTTCCTCCTTCTCCTTCTCCTCCCTATTTTCCTACGGCTGCTGCTTCTGTTTGTCTGTTTGTTTGAGGCTGTAAGGCAGGCAAAATGAAATTTATGCACTTGGACACTTCCCTGTAATAATTCATGCGAAATTGAATCAGATATTCATTCCTGTGCAGCTTTAAAAGGATAATCAACTTTATAAACAGCCAGCAAACAAGACCAGCTCCAAATTTATGCAGACAACAGTTGTCGCGGCTACTCGGTTCAAAACAATAAACCAAAAATGTCCAAATAGTACTTAAAATGCCAACTTAACTAGTTGACCAAGTTAACAAGTTACCCAATTAGCAGCAATTGCTTTTGTGAATATTTATCATTTGCTGTGAAGTTAAATGCTTTTATACTATTGACGACAACACCTAGCCAATAGTTGCTTGAAGTTCTTTTTAGTATTTACTCTGATAATAGCTTTTACATTTGCTATTATACACAAATAATAACAGCTATAGTATACAGATAAAATTTAGCTTGGTTAAAAGGCGGTCAGACCGGAAAGCTGCCTTTGTGAGATCTGTATGCTCTGAGACTATAAGAGCTAGATAAAGCAAAGTTTGTATGTACTTATGCCCTTATATATACACAGATCAATATTACTATACTAATAGTGATATTAAAAGCGGTATTATAGCAGTGGAATAAACAGGATCTGATCGTTTTCTGGCTTACTTTTTTTTAATTTCTTTATTTTTTTACTAACCCACTTACTCTCTCCCTTTTACTGTTTTTCTATATTTTTATTTTCTTCTTATTGCTTCTTTCTTTCTTACTTACTGCTTTACTCCTCCTCGCGCTTTAGTACTGTCTCTCTTGCTCTCCATCTCTATCTCTCTATATCTCTCTCCATCTTTCTCTCTCTCTCTCTCTCTCTCTCTTTCCTTCTCTCTCGTACTCCCACTCACTTTCTAACCCTTACTTCATTTTTCCTTTCTCTTTCTTTTCCTTCTTTCTTTTTCCTTCTCTCCCAGCCTTTCTCTCTTATTCTCCTTCGCTTACTCTCACTTTCTCTCTCTCACACTTTCTCCATCTTTCTCTCTAACTCTCACACCTTCTCTATCTTTCTCTCTGTCTATCTTTCTCTCTCGATCTCCGTCTGTCTCTCTCTCTTTTTACTCTCTTAGTCTGTCTCTCCCTCTAGCTCCTCTTTATATTATTGCCTTTTATTTTTAGTCTGTCTTCTATTTGTACTACAAATTTTTGCCTTTCTATGTGATTTTCATGACCTCAAGTAAGGCTTCCACGATCTCCAAATCCAGCTTCCGATTCTCTGCTTGTTTCTTACAGCATGTCTTAAATTTATCGTCGATTATATTTAAATGCCATTTGAAAGTTTCTACTCTCACACATTTTCTTGCCTACATGATGTTCTTATAAAAGTAACATCTAGAATATTTTATGGACTTGAACGCAGTTCATTTGGCAGCACTCTTCTGTGCCACATAAATCATGCAATGCATTGTCGAATGTGTCACAGAGCCGAAAATACGGCACTTAAATGTGTGGCAGGCAGGGTGGCAGCGTCTGCAGGCGTGCCACTCAATCAGATTGAACATTTCAGGCGTCAACTGATAAAAACGTGGCATGAAGAGCTTTTCACAGCTAGACAGGAATTGCAGCGCGCATTTCATATTAATTTGGGAGATTAAACACCTTGCGCTTTATCAAGCATTAATTGAGTACCTTAAACGTGCCACAAGCAGGCGACTTCATCTTTGGCCTCGGCCAAAGTTCTTGCGGCTTATGGCGCAATTAATTGATACACATGGAACATAGGCAACAAGTTTCTGCTGCTGCTGCTGCTCGCCAAAGTCAATTGGAGGGTCATATAAAAGTTGCTCCAGCAATGCGAAAAGTGTTTTCAATTTTTCGCCATCCCTCGCTCTTCAAGTCCCCCCTTCCAAAGGAAACGGCAAACTAATTGAGTAACAAAGTTGCAACTCGGCATTTTGTGATTGGTGGCGTATACGTAATAAAAAGCCTAGAAATAACCGAGCAAACAAACATTCAGCGCAGCCTATGTGAAGCGCGCACACTTGTGTGTGTGAGTGTGTGTATATGTGGCCCAAAGTCTATAAATATAAGATGAAAACTTTTCAATGAGATAAATTTAATTGGTGGCAATTTGTTGCAAGGGATGTGAGAGGCGAAAGCGAGCGAAAAAGTTGCCAAAGAAATATGAACTGCAATTGGCCAAAGGTATTCGTAAGTGTGTGTGTGTGTGGTGTGCGTGTGTGAACGGTTGTGTGCGTGGGTGTGTGCTGCAAAGTTCGAGTTTGCGTTTTTAATTTGTGGCAACAGCAGCCATAAGTTGTGCGCCCCCGAACAAAAGGCATTAACTAAAAGTTGTCTATAACTACACTCAGCAAAATGACGTTTTTAATACAATCTAGAGGATATTTAGAACTTTTTTCGATTTAATGGAATTTTTGAAAATTTCGTTCTAAAGTATTCATAGATTGAATCATTTTTGATTTTATAATCAAGCATAATCATAAATAAAAACAAGAAATTTCGTGTTTGTAATAAGCGTAAAATGTTCATTATGGACGTATAACTTATTTTAGATTACGTACCTTATTTAAGATTTTTAAGCACTTTGTTCTCGCGTTAAGAAATGTTCACCTTGACCTTTGTTACCCAGATTTTAGTACAATTTTCGAACTTAAAATACACGCAGAATGTTCTTAATGAAGCTAAAATTTTTCTTAAGTCTTATAGACGTAGTCTTATATTTTTGAGATTTAAAAAAAGTTGTTCAGCAGTGGAGAAACAAAAGAAACAATTTCTCAAATTTCTTCAAATGTTCCTAATAAAGTACAAGGATCCTTAGATTAAGTTTCTATTTTCAAGTTGTATATTAAGAAATTCAAGATTAAAATGAAAACGGTATTGACATAAGACGTGTTTAATGAATTTTGCCAACCAATTACTTGATTAAAGTACCAATTCATGTTGTTTTCTTTGAGTGTATCTAGAGTATATATATACGGCTTAAGTGTCTCACCTGCTCTCACCGTTATCTCTTGCAGAAATGCTGTTGATGGATCAACAAACGAGTTGCGTGCTGGGCGCTTTGGGTTTGTTGCGTCTGCTGCTGCCACAGCTGATACGCGGCTATGGTTCTGATTGCCACGATGATGGCGACTCCTTGGCGGATGCCGGACAGCACCAACAGCAGCACCAACAGCAGCATCAGCAGCAGCGTCAGCAGCAACAACAACAAGAAGCAGCTGCGTCCGACTGTCGGCAAATTATTGAAATTTATGATTATTGTTTGCACCTGCTGAGCACGCAGCACACAACGAATCACGCCATCATAAATGCCGCACTCGAGGTCATCAATGGCATACTCCAGGCGGTCCAGGATGGCCAAGGAGCGGCATCTGGATTGGCGCACAGTTTGCGCCAACTGTTGTGCAATCAACAACTGGAGCACAATGAGTATTTGCGGCGAAGGAAATCATTAAAAAATCAAATATTCCAATTGAAAAATTACGAAGGAGGCGAGGAGGAAGAGGAGCTTGCTTGGATGCGGCAAATGCAAATGGCAAGGAATTCAAATGCCGGGCAAAAGTGTCAACAACAACAACAACAGCAACAAGGGCAGCAGCAGTTGCAACAACAACAACAACAACTGCAGATTGGCATCAACTCGCTGCAAGTCGTGGGAATTAATGCCATGGCTGATGATGCTGACACCGAGAAAGCTGCTGCTGCAAGTTCCGCTGCTGATGAAGGTAAGGTAAATAATGCACAGTCTGAGCTGTGCATGTGTGCATGTGTGTGTGTGTGGGTGTGTGAGTGTGTGAGTGTGTGCATTCATGTGCGAATGTGACTCGCTGACAGACTGACAGGCAGACTGACGAACAGACAGTCAGACAAGCAAACAGATAGACCGCACTGAAATCAAGAAAATTGAGCAATGCCACTGTCACACAGACACACCCACAGACACACACACATACACAATGCACATATGAAAATTATTAGTGCATGCTTTTAGGCGGCGGCAAAATGAGGTCAAAAACGAAATTTGCATTTGCCGCCACCAGCGACTACAACTATTTACACAAATTGTAAAGCTAACCCAAAGCGCATTCTCTACTTGCACCACCCAACCACACAACCACCCAACCACCTTCCGGGCAGCAGTCAAAAAAACAACGCGACGTCAAATTAGAAATGCGGCACGCAGCATTAGCGAATGTGTTGCAAGCAGCGCATCAGATGAGGAGGTTGCGAATGATGATCAGGATGATCATCATGATAATGATGATTATGGCGATGGCGACGATGACATGGAGCTGCTAAGTGCCATTGCGGATGATGAGTGCGATGGCTTTACAACGCTGTCGCAACTAAATGAAGCACAAACGACTGTGTCAGCGGCATTGAAAATGCCGAATACAACAGCTACAGCTGCAGCTGCAGATGCAACAGCAGCGGCAACTATTGATGCTGCATCAATGCCTAAACCTCAGACCATGCAGCATCAGTCCTCGCTGCAGAATCTGCTTGCCAGCGATGACAGATCCCAGCATTTGAGTGACATCGACAATGAATCCTTCAACAGCATCGATTTCGATGCGGAAATAACAATTGCTGGCGTCAGAGAGCAGCAACAGACAGCAGCAACAGCGCCAACAACAACAGCCATCGAGTCAACCGAGTCAATGCCAGATGCAACAACAATTGGCACATTCTTCAACAATTTGTTGTCCCATTCAAATGCAGGTGAGTTCATGCCAATACATAACTATATTGTTCCGGCTACCAGCTTAAATCAAATGAAATTAGTGGGGTATGTACGAAAATAGACAAAACATGTGACACAGTTAAAGTTTTTGGCAATTTAAATTAAACAATTTCCTTTCTGCATATGAAGTCTGGATTTAAAAAATAAAATGAAAGAATCTAAAAAAGGGTTTATTAAAAAAATATTATAGCCTGAGAAGTATGAAAAAATATGTAACCTAATCAAATAAATAATAAATAAATAAATAATAATAATGTTGCGTAGAATGTACGTGTAGGTTTTTAAAAACAAAAAATACTTGAATTTTTTATAATAAATGATAAATGATAAGAAATCAATGTTATTTTTAAAAATATCTAAATCAAAAAATTTCTTACTATTGCAATCGATTTTATGTGCATGTTATACATTTGAGTTTGTATTACTTATCTATGTTCCGTAAAATCTGAAAATGCATTATAATGTTTGTGCTTGAAGTAGACTAATTTCTTCATATCTGCGCGATATTTCATAGTTTTGCATAGATTTCGTATAAGCTCTAGACAAATATTTCATTACCGTACTTCAAAATGCGCTTGGGGGCGATTGGAAAACAATTTTCATTTGATGTTATTGGATTTCGCGGTCTGAAGTTTTTTCTTTTTGTGTGTTTTTTCCTTTTTGTTTTCCATTTCACCACATTTATTTACAATATTTGTGCACGGCAATCAAATTATTTGCATAATTGTTGTCGAGAGAGAGCACAGAGAATAAGGGAGAGCGAGAGGGAATGGGTGCGAGAGCAAGACAGCGGGCCGGCGAGGCAGACAACACGTTGGCAACGAAATTTGCATGTTGCCTTTTGCCAATTGCACTTGCAATTTAATGAAGCGTAATTGTTGTTGTTCACTATGTTGCCTGCTCACAGCAACAACAACAACTAAATTAAATTAGGCAATGCTCGAACGAGTTACGGCTAGAGCGCAGAGGATGCCTAGATGCAAATAGGAAATGTGGAAGGGGCAGGCAGAGGCGGAGAGGGGCACAAGTTGCATGCATCATTTGTCGCTTCATTGGCTGCGTGTCGCTTGCAACTTTTTGTTGCTTTTGTGTCTCGTCTGTTGACATGACAACAACAGCACCAGCAGTAACAACAACACCAAAGTCAATAGCATTAGCCAGCAATATTTGCCATTTGCCGTTTGCCATTTGAAAATTGAATTCATTTTGATTGAGAAAACGGCGTTGCTGTTCAAACTACTAAACAGTTGTTGAATACATATTTGAATGCATTCATTTATTCGCTAATGGCGGCACTTTTCAATATATATATTTAGTCAATGTTACAACAAATTGGGCGCGTATTTGTTGAGCTGCGTCTGCAAGTTGGCAACAAAACATTTTGATATGAACCCAAAAAAAAGGAAAAAACGAAAAGAATCTGTAGGCGGACATGTCCTTATGTGTGTGTATGTATGTTTGTGTGAGTGTGTGTGGCTTAATAAGCAGTGGAAACGCTGCGCACGGAGCCGGAAGCACTAATTAAGCGTATGAGTTTTACGGGGGTGCGAAAGAGTAAGCTATACAAACATGTGCTATGTGCGAAAGAGACTGCACGTTGTGTGTTAAAAAAACAAATAAGAGTGTTGCAGCCGGGTGTAACCAGGTGCGCCATACTCTGTTTGCATTGTAGTAATAGTCGAAAACGCGCCTCCTGATTATTTAAACATTGAAGTAGGGTGCTTGAAGATATACCTATTGAAAATATTGATGATTGCGAATATGGGGCTTGTCCAAATATATTTTATGTTGACTTGATCTTGGGAAGAAATCATAAGTAGTCTGTGTGTCAAGTTTGTTGATTCGAGCTCTAAAATTGTGGAAGGCTTGGATTCCTTAACTGAATCTGGTATAAACGAGTTTATATTCCAATTTTCAAGTTTCCAGCTCAATAGCGCCAAAAAAGGACGTACAGCAATATGGACACTGCCCAAAACCAATAAGCTCATTTTTATTATATGAGTAGGGTATAAAAAAGCAATTTAGTATTCTAATTGCCCGACGATAAGATATCCTGTACTTTGCTTTAACGTAACATGCATTTGAACTGTGTTTTATACACACATGTTGTACCATAAATAACCTCAGTTATATTGTATTTCGGTCGAAACTTTAAATTTTGAACTAGGTCAAAACTGAGGAATAACTTTTTGTTAATGCATCTGGCTTTTAAATGTATATATGCAGATTTAGGCTTGAATTTATGTTGATATTGATTCAACCCAAAAATTTTAATATAAACTTGGGTCCAATCTTTAAAGTATTTTAACTTCTCTTTAACGCAACCGATTTTGATAAAGAATGACTTTTACTGTGGTTTATTATTGCAATCAATTCTGCATTTAAATATCATGTTGACATTGTACCTACAATTTCATGCTTGGGTGCACACTTTAAACCAGGTTATTGTATTTAAATATTGAAGCACAATTTTATGGGCACAAATTTATGCTGCAATTGTACTCTTAAATCTCATATGTGCATGAGCTGCTGCAGCGGCCAAATCAACTTAGCTGAAATTCATACACTTTAGTGCAGCTTTTTTCTGCTTATTACAAACATATAGTTCCAAACATTATACCCTTTTCGTACGCACTTGCAATGGGTGCAGAGCATGTAAAGAAAAGAAAAAGAAGAGCTTAAACAACAACTTGACGTAAATGTTGGGCTTAAATTCGTCGTCTCTTTTGCTGTCCGTCTGTGTGTCTGTCCGTGTGTGGGCTGCGGATTTAGCTTGAAACATGGCAATGCATTTACCGCGTACAATCCCATGCTCTGGCGACGCCCCGCTGCACGCGCCCCCGCTGCCCCCGCTGCCGCCTACACTCGCCCGCTCAGCTGTTTTTAGTTGCGCGAATGCTGCTGCCACTTGGCCAAAGCATCACAATGCAAGTTGGCAACAAAGTGGTTAAGACAAATGGGTTACGTGATAAAATGCGGTTACTCAAATTGCATGTATGCAAGCTTACATCTTCTGTCACTGTGTGTGTGAGTTTGTTTGTGGGTGTTTTAGTTTATTTAGTATTGCCAGCCAGCTAGAATAGCTAGGCCAGAGGATCTGGCGTTCATTTAGCTGCTTTTGCTTTCGCAACTGATGTTGTTATTGTTGTTGTTGTTGTTACACTTGCTGCTGTTGTTTTTTTTGTTTTTTGCTGCTGTTGTTGTGCACTTATGCGCTATCAGCCTTTTTAGCACTGTTCCCACACCGCTTCCTCCCTCACGCCAGCTACGGTTGACTTTTTTCTATATATATATACAAGTATGTATATCAGCAGCCGCCAATCTTCAGCCGCAGCCAAAGAGCGTCACCAAATCCTGCAATTTGTATACCCTTACTGCAGCAACGAGCATTACGAGTATGTCAATTACAATGTTCTCTAATAGAAAAGGTTTGATTTGTTTTCTACAGTTCTAAATTTTAAAAAAATATTCTTCGATTAATAACTTAGCCATAGTTAAGGTTAAAGAATAATTTTTAATTAGGTCAAAAAAAAACTTAGCTTTGATTGAGGTTCTGATTTTTACTTTCCCCTAGTTAAAATGTTTTTTAATAAATGAGGATATCTACAAACTAAAAAACGTGTTAGGAAGATCTTACTGTGTACTCATGTTCTTTCATCAACATTATCTAAGGGTTTATTCACAGAAGAGGTGATCATATAAAAATTATAAAAAAAGAAAGTTTTTATGTGTATTTATTTTAGTTACAATGCCCTGCATTCAAAATAATTTTGTTTTTTTTTGTTTTTAATTTACGATAAAGCAAATAATAGGGGTCGTAAAACAAATAACTCTATACTAGTTAAAAATAAGTTAGTTCTTCAATTTAAGATATATATGCTAAAATACATGTAGAGAATATCTTTAGCATTTTTAATGAAATATATATTTATACCAATCAAAATTAAAAGTTTGGATTATATAACTCAGGTATAATTGCATGTTACAATATTTGATCAGGTGAGTAAAAAGGTCTCTTGGCTATTATATATATGTATGCTTACATGTTAGTAATATCGTGTCAAAAAATTTTTTAAGCTATTTTAGTTATAAATATTTTTCTGCAATTAGATTTCTTCTTATTGTTTATATTTTTTAGAGCACACATTTCTTCGTTATATTCCCTGTTTTCATAAAGGATTTATTTTGTTTTTTTTTGTTTTGGTTACTTTGCATATGCATATTGTGGGTAGTAGCGAGTAGTCTTTTGGCTGGTTATGTGTCACCCATAAAGTGGCAGCCCGCATTTTGCCCACATTCCTGCAAACAGTTTCACTTCTTGTTCTTGCGCGTTTTCCGTTCGTGACTGCCGCGTTTCCTACGCGTGGTTTTCGCTATCCTTTGGCTTTTTCTCGTGTTTTATTTGTTGTGCTTTTCTTTTCAGGGAGGGACGTTTTCCCTTAATTTTTTGCTGTTGTGTGTACTCATATGTACGCCCGCTAGTTTTATTTGCCATTTTGCTATTGTTGTTGTTGTTCTTATTTTTAACGCGATTTTAAATAACAAAACTGTGCAAAAGTTCTTGGGGACTGCTGCTGTTTTATAACAGTTTCAATTTGAGGCACTCAACTTTTCTTTTTTTTTGTTTTTGGGTCGCGCCTCCGCCCCTTGCTTAAGTAAAACTATTAAAGCATAAAATGCAGCAAACAATCCGACAAAATTACATATAGAACAGGCATGCAAGTATATATGTATATAGAATATATGCATGTGCCTCATAAAAAAGCTGAAGCTAACTCAGCGTGTCGTGTGTTGCAAGTGACTCAATTTTGGTTAGGTTTATGTGCGCAATGAGCCCGCTAATTGCATGCCTGTAAAACTCAAGTGTTTTTCTCTGATTTAGCTCTGGGTTTTTAAATCAAAGCCAAGTTTGGGGTAGAATAAAATCTCTTTGTTCAAGCAACTTTTACAATGGCGCTTTGTGTGATTGCAGCTGCTCAGTTTTAAGTTCCTATAATTCTACTCTTCAGTTATGTTTGATTAAAGTAATTATGTAGCTCTTCTTGCTTCTAATTAAACTCTAGTTCATTTTGTATGCGAATTTCTGTCTTCTATTTAAAATATATTTTATATAAATTTCATATAATGTAGTTCACTTTTTACTTGCAACTGGATCTTCAGCGGAAGTTTGCTTTCTGTTTTTCCGTTTGGCGTTGTAATTTTTATAGCACATGCATGTGGTCGGAACATCCATTAGAAAATACAGCAACAACATGAACAACAATATCAACAGGAATTGCAACAAACAGATACAGTAGCTTAATAGAAACAATTTTTTAAGCCAACTTAAGTGCGGTTGCGGTCAATGGCGGCAGCCTTGCTCACCCATCTCTCTCTCTACTCTCTCTTTCTCTTTCGCTCCCTCTCACTCCTTTCACTAAACTTATGTGTTCTATAAAATTTGAGTTTTCAATTAATTTCCAATAGCTGCAGCTACGGCTAAGAATGTGCGGAGCAACTTAACTGCATAGGAAAACGGAATAAAAATACTTAGTACACTTAGAAAAATAAGCAAAATAAGATTACAAAAAAAATCTTTTTTCTAAGACATTTTTTATTAGTGTTAAAAGTATTTAGCATATCGATTATGAAATTAAAACTGATTTATTTTCAAAATACACAATAAATACAATAAACACTCCGTTTTCTCTGAGTGTAAACAGCTATAAAATGAGACTATAATATATAGGATATATGATACAGGGTATGCAGGGTATGATACAGGGTATGCATAAAAATGTTATATATATTTTTACACAAATACTTTATTTAATTTCATAATTATTTAATTTTCTTTTCATATATATATATCTTTTTCTACTGTATTCTATAATATTGTTTTTAAATTTAATGAATACTTTCTTTATATTTATATTTTATTTTGTATATTTTTATATACCCTTTCGCAATGAATCTACAAGTCGGAAATAAGGAAACTAATTAAATTCTTAGAAAAGGCTGCATAAGAGTATTACCAGCAGCTAAACTGAATAGTTGTTCGATATTTGCAGACCGTAGAGCGGGGGTTTAGGGGTGGGGGTGTAGGGGGTCTTGTGTTTCATGTTTATTGCCATCTCGTGTTAGGAAAGTTTGCAAACATTTTCCGTTTTGTTGCATTCTTAAAAGCCCCAATAGCCACAACGGCCGCGACAGACAAATGTGCCTGGTAATTGGCTACAAGTTTTGGACTGCCAGGGTGTGGGGAAGGGGGGTTGAGGTAAGCTGGCAGCGAGGCAATCCACAATTAGCCTGAGCCAACTCCGGGCTGGGCATTAGTGTCAGGCCAAGAGTTATCTGGCAAAGTTTCGACTGGACGAACTAAGTTACTTTTCTCCCGTTCTCTCTTCTTCTCGACTCTCCCGCCGCAGCCTCGGAGTCGGTCAGTAAGCTCTTTCGTCAATCAAGCGGCCCCAAATCCACGCCAGCCAAGACGACGCCACTGTCCGCTGATAAATCGGATGCTGCCTCGACGGCTTCGCTGACGCTCTCGTTCAGCTCGCTGGCCAGCGAGCGTCAGCCCTCAATAGCCACGCCCCTGGAGGAGTTGTCTGCATCGGCATCGGCATCGGTATCAGCATCAGCATCAGCGTCAGCTTCAGCGTCTGCCTCGTACACGGCATCCACGGCGCTGCTGATGGATGCGCCGGCAGCGACTGCAGCTGACTCTGAACCGGAGCCGCAGCCGCAGCTGCGTCGCACGCCCAACGGTTGGTTTCTTGTTGCAGCTGCTCCAGCTACAGCCACTAATTAGTTCCTTTATCCACGCAGCTAATCCCTTTCTGGCGGCCAGTTCGCCGCTCAAACAAACGATGCCCGGCCGTGCGCTCATCAGCGTGAAAATTGGCAGCATTCTGGAGCAGTCGCTGGTCAACTACACGGCTCGCCTGCTCGCCGCACGTTTCCTGCTCAGCGGCGAGCCGTCCGGACTGCAGCCGGACAATGTCAGCCGCGTGTCCATCAAGAGCCTCTCCCTGGCCGTGATTGCGCAGTGCGTGCGCCTGTCGGCGCGTGTGCTCCAACTGCCGCTGCAGATCAGCGCCGAGGAGCTGCAGCTGCTCGCCGAGCTCAGCCGTGTGGGCAGCGCGGCCAGCACGCAGGCCTCGAGTCCGCAGAGCAGCAACGATTCGCAGCGCAGCGCGCAGCCGGGCCAGTCGATGACGGCGACGCTGCCGGCGGCTGAGGACCAAGAGCTGCTGCTGCTCGATATTAAGGACGACCACTTCGGACCCAGCACCTGTCCCGCCTATCTGCAGCAGTCGCCCACGCTGAGCCGCAGCGCCGACGCCGCGCTGCTTCAGCGCCAGCTGGAGGCGCGTCGGCACTCAGCGCAACAACAGGCCAGTGCCGGCGATGGCCAACTCTCCAGATCCGAGATCATTGGCAGCTCGTATCGCATCACAGTTGCCGCCGAGGATGCGCCGCCGCTGGCGCTGCCGCCGCCGTTGCCGCCCAAGCGCACCAAGTCGATGCGCAGTCGCGCCGCTGGCAGCACGGGCCGCGCCACGGGCACGGCCACGGACACGAGCACGGCCCAGGCCCTGTCGGACGTGCTGCTCTTCCACGCGCATTGCGATCCCATTTTGCGCGGCGGCGTTCAGCAGATTGTGGGCAACTTTATCCAGGCGAGCGGCGCCGGTCGCTGCCTCCAGCTGCAGCCGGGACTTGGACTGTCGCATCTGCTGGCCATTTTGCTGAAGGTATGCGTGCGTTACCCCACACTGGCAACAATAGCGCCTTTGATAGCCCCGTGTGTGTGTGTGTGTGCGGGAGCGTGTTTGTCTGGCTTATCTGCCACGACTTAATGTGGCAAACGATGCTCCACATGCAGTTATCTATTCATATGTACTCGTATCTTTGGCCATTGCTTGCAACTTGCCACTTGCACCTGCCCCTCGCACACGCCCCTTACCCCGCTGCCCCACAGCTGGCTTATGCATAACGCATACGCCGCGTTGTTTGCTTCTCCCCTTTACGGTGGCATTCTATAAATATGCGCCTCCACCATTTCGCTGTACGCTTTTTTCAATACTCTGTTTAGTATGTGTAAATGGGAGAGTATTGGTTTTGTCGCTGCTGAATATCACGACTAAACAAAGAAATTTAATGCATATTGGCTAAAAGTCAGCTTAGAAAAGTGTTATTATTCAAATGGAAACTAAAACTAAAGGCATTTTTATTTTAAAATGCTGTTTAAAAAGAAACAATAATAAATGTTTATATATACTTTATTATAAATAAATGTAATAAAAAACAATATGTTTAAAATTGTTCCATTTCAATAATAACATAAATTTGTTCAAAATTTGTTTAGCTGTATTTTTATGAAATACTTATTAAATTTCCTTATTTAGGCTTGTATCCATATGTATATATGTGTATATAGCAAATTCCGATACTCGCTCATGTCTATTTAGAATTTATTTAAAGCATACAGATATTTATGTTATGCCTACTAGGGCCGTGACAATTGACAAAATCTCTATCTACTAAAATGTTGACGTTAGGATCAACAAATTTGGCAGTTAGACTACTGAAGACGTTCTTTAAGGATCGAGCGACAGATTATTGTGTTGTCGGTCACAACCGACTGACATTCTAACTTGCCTTTTTTCTATGTTAAACCAACAAGCCAACATATTTTAACACATGCAGGCGAGCACACACAATCCACACACGCACACACACACACACACCGACACAGACACGTGGCCATATCAATGGCTGCTGCTGCGAGCTTTTGAATATTTTGCAGCACTGGTTGGTGTTGCAGTTGCAGTTGCAGCTAAGCCGGCGGCATTTTGTGTCGGGTTGTTTTTCATTTGAAAATAAGAAAGAAAATTCTTATCGCTTTCGCAATGTGCAAGTGCAAATGCCCCTAAGGGTAGGTGGCGCATCCGTTGCCAACACACACAAGCACACACACACACACACGCGAGCAAATGGAGAATGTGCGCATAACTTGCACATTGATTTCTCTCTTGAGAATTACTTGGTAGAACATGCGGTGGTGCGGGGCCGCTCTTCCTCTTCTTATTGAATTCAATAATTTAGTGGCCGGCCAGAAATAAAAAGGAAATTCAAATTGCACTTGGCTCGCCCAAAAGCGCAATTTGATTATGCAATGTTGTTATGCAACGAGTTGCAAAGCGGCGCGGAACGTGCCAGCTGAAAATCACATTAGATGCCTTGCCCCATATAATGCCAGCAAATCCGTCTCAATGGCACTTGCCACACACACACAAACACAAACACACGTACATATCTATCTAAACTATATAGTACGGTATGCAGAGCGAGATCTTCCCTGGAGCAGGGCAACTGTGATAACAATAGCCCTTTTTTGGCTGTGCTACGGCAAGGAAGAGCTTGTTAAGATTCGTTAAAAATGCACACACACCCACCCACACACACACACACACACACCCTGCTGCTTGTGCAAAACTTTTTGCTTGTGCAAACAATAAAACACAAATTCGCTTAGCAGCGCAAACTGAGCCCTGAGCCAACGTCAGTTCTGTTCTTGAGGCCAGATATACATACATATTTAGTATATATTTTATATATAAAGAACATTTTCAGTGAGTGAGAAAAAGTTTTTCCTGCTTTTTGCACATTTTTGCAGGGCTTTGAGGACGAGATACACACAGTGGTCATACAAGCGTTGAATGCATTCGATAAGATATTTCCGCATGTGGTGTCCAAATATTTGACAGGGCCGCCATGTCATTATCATGCTCATCAGAAGCGACAGCATTTGCAGCAGCCAAGTGGACAACAAAAGGTTCCAGGCCAGGCCCAAACATTTGGCCAACAAACTTTTCCAAAGAATCTGGATAATGCCTTAAGCAGTCAGCAGCAGCAGCAGGAACTGGAGGAGCAGCAACAATGGCACTCTAACGATGACAACTCCAGGGCAGACGAGGCCAGGATGTGTGCCAGGTCGTCAGCCACTGATAATGATGAGCTGCTAGCTGCTCTTTTGAATGATTTTCAATTGCAATCGAAGCGCATGCAGCCCGGCGACAACAACAGCAGCAACAACAACCGCAGCAACAACAGCCAATATAATGAGCCCGGGCCGTGCTGTGTGTTTGCCATTTCACCAAAATTGCTCTTGAACAAACTTCGTTTGTGCCGTCACAATAAATACTGGTTGGTCCAGAATAAATATGCCGAAGTTATTTCCAATTTAAATTACATACTGCTGCGCTCCTACTACGCAAATTTCGATTGTGCCTTCGACAACAACAACAACAACAATCAACAGGGTACTGAGCCGGAGCCAAAGGATCAACGGCAGGCCACGGCTGACGCCTGCCACAGCAATGCAGCCCTTCATAACAAGGACATTGTCTGCACTTATGAGGTAAGCAGTTAAATCGACTTATTACAAAAAGAAATACATATAAACAGAAAAAATTATATACATTCATGTGCGCTAGTGCGCGGCTAGACGTTACCCTGCAGTTAAATAAGATTTGCTGACCGATCTTAAAAAAATTTATAGGACTTGTATAAGCTATTCAGTGTATAAATACTGTAACAAAAATTGCAAAACCGAAAATTCGTAACCTGACAACATTTTTAAAATATTTTATAGACATGCAAAATCAGGGTTATTGTTATAAAATGTGCCTCTCTCTATTAATTTCCAAAGTTCCAACCAGGGTTGGTACAAAATAATATTTCATATTTTTTATCTGAGTATAACAAATTTCGTGTCATTGAAATCATTAAAATCCTCTAAATATGCTTTTAAAAATCGAGAAATCAGGAAAATCGACAATATATATATATATATATATATATATATATATATATATATAAAATATATAAATATATATATATATATCTGTATAATATAGAGCATGTTTTCAATAAAATATCTAGTCTTTTAATGCTCACTAAGAATATATATTCTTCTTAAGCTGGGAGTAGCGTCGTTTTGTCAGTAACAGACATCTGCACAACGAAACCCTAACCTAAACATATTCCACGAGTACAGGGTATATCAAAAAGACATCAAGTACACGCCAGAAGCTGCTTGCCTTGTTTATTGTGTAGATTATTTTTTGTTTTTTTGGTTCCGCACTCCTGGCAACTGGCTTCAAAAGCAATTGAAGTGCGCCAAACCAACCGGCGCTACCCACATCTACTCCCCCTCCCCGCTCTCTCCCCCTTGCCCCACCCCGCCCAGGCGTGGCCAACATCCTCTTATTGAACTTTTGTGCATTGAAGTGTGGCTCTTTGTGCATCTGCAGACTGGCCCCATTACGATCCGATCCGACTGACAGTTTGTTTTGCTTTTGGGGGTTTTTCGCAGCGCATTTATATACATAGAAACACATACATATATACTATATATATATATATATACTTATAAACACATACACTCCGTATTTGTTGATTTATTATTTTGACAAAGCCAAGCAATTTGCTAAATGGTAAAAAGGGACGTACTTCGTACTACGTGTACACAGACTGAAGACTTAGCAAACAATTGAGCGCTGCGTGTGTGGCAGGAACGAACGATGCCACTGCACTGATAAAAGAGGAAATGACACTTCGTGGGTGGGGGCTGAATGAAAAGCCTTTGATTGAATATCGTGCGGCTAAGCAAAGCGTTTCCCAAGAAATTAAAATAATTGAAATTGGATCTTAATAGTAATGATTAAAAGAGAATTAAGAGACAGGGCAATGATTATTAGAAATACTAAAAAAGTTTTAAACTTAGTTCAAAAGAAGATGAAACCTGATAATATTAATAGATAACATAAACAACAAAACTAAAATTATAAAATTATTTTCAATATATTTATTTATTGAAAATATGTAGTCCAAAGTCATTATTACAGATTATAAATAAGACAATAGAATCGAAAATTTGCTTAGATTAAATTATAACATAAAAGTAATGATAATGGGTAAAATAAACAACTTTTTCATTACACATATTTAATCACAACACTAAATAGAAATACTTTTTAAGATTCCATAACTATGACAAAACTAAATCGATTTCCATTAGGTATGCTACTTTCTGCATAGTTTCGGATCCATTTCTAAGGATTGTATTTAATTTTTAAAGAATTTTATAATTTAAACTACGAAGTTTAAATTTGTAGTCGATTTGGAATTTAAACAGTCAATGCATTGAGAAAAATAAATTATTATTCATTACAGATACCATTTTGGTCATTATTTAACCACACATTTAATTCAACTCACCAAATTAAATTTGACTCATTTTAAATAGTACAATTTGTACTTTTATGGTAAAAAAAATTGCATTGAAAGTGTACTATAGACCCTAAACTGATTTAACTTTGTCAAAACGGAATAAACAGAAATAATAAAGTAATTTGTTTGATATGATAGCTGTGATTGATAAAGAATTTTTATATGCCATTTAATTGATAGAAATGGCTGAAAATTTGTGCCATAAATAAGAAAAATGACTTGCTTAGTGGCCAAACTTTTTTGGGATCTATTGACTCTATTTTCCATCACTAGTAGTTTTTTTTTGTTTTTGTTTTGTGACAGTCAACACAAAATCTGCAATGTATATGAAATAATACGCCGCAGAGCTAGCCATAAATGTGTTGTGGCTCAAAGAGTTGTGGCTGAGTTGCAGCTACAAAATTCACCTTCGCCCCACGGGGTAGGCGGGGGCAAGGGCATTATGAAAACTTGGCGCTGGCTTTTTCTTTCTGATTTACAACCTGCAGTCAACTAACTTGGGAAACGCTTTTCGATACCCACAGGCTCAATTCCTGGACGAACTTCTGCAGCTGCTGGGCGACGATGATGCGCGTGTACGGGAGCATGCCGCCTTCTGCCTGTGCCGCTTTATAATGCAAACCGCGCGCCAACCGGAGGCACCAACAACAGCAGCAGCAACAACAACAGCATCAACATCAACGAGAATTGAGGAAGGCAGCATGAATGCTGAAACTCAACAAACTAATTTCAATTTGCTTTGGGATTTTTTCGACTATCGAATATTTGGCAGCATGTCCGTGACGTTGCGTAATTTATTCCGTACTAGCTCAACGATTGCCTCCCCAATGGCAGCCCTGGATGGCGCAGAGTACCAAAGCAACGTCGAAGATGTTGTTGCTGCTGCTGGTGGCGGCAGCAGCACGATTGGTGGCATCGTAGGTGCAGCCGCTGCGGCGTCGGCCTACTTTGATGGCAGTTACGGAGTCGGCATCGCTGACGGCCATGTTTTTGCCTTTGGATTTCAACGTCAAATATCGCAAGAGGAAAAAGTTTTGGCCAAAGTTTTGTATCGCATGACAAATAAATTGATGACGCTCAATGATAAAAATTTGCAGGTAAATATTTGTGTTCGCTCTTCAAAAATGTGCTAGAATTGCCATAAAAGTAACTAACAATATTTCTGCTATCGTCCTCTCTCTCTCTGACTTCAGTTTGGCATCATTTACGCGCTGCGGCTTCTGCTGAAACACTTCAATTATGTGGACTATCAACAGGCCTGGACGGAATTCAATTTCATTGAAATCTGCATGAGCTACGCTTATTATAACAGTGCAACAGCTGGCGATTTGAATTGTCAGAACGATTTGATTGACGTGATGGCCCAATTATTCGCGGGTAAGTGCACCGCCCACATAGCCCATATTTATTTCTTATTTTTTAACTTGCGAACAAAATTGTAAATTCTATAACGATTTTGATACTTTCAAAATACTGAAAAATCAAACTGAATCGGATTAATTATTCCGAGAAATTTAGTGCTTATATAAGGAAAGTTGAAGGCTTATTTTAATACGAAAATTCTTGTCATGAGTATTTGTACTATGAAATATTTTTATCTCATTCTCTTTGCAAACATATACCTAACTTTATTTATTATTTGCCCAAGTACGTTCTCGGCCTTTATTAAATTGTTGTCGACCCTCTTGTATTGCTAACTGCATAGTTACTTTTAAATAAAAATGTTGAGTAGCATTTTAGCAGAACAAAAAACATAAAACAAAAAACTTAAAATTTATTTTTAATTGTATTGCATTGCACTAAATGCCATAGAAATGTTAAAATAAATCATTTTAATTAATTGTTTGTCATTAAATGAATTTACATAAATATTTTTATGCTGTCTGTAGCTTTTGGGCGCACCACATTCCAATTTTATTTTTTATGTATTTTTTTGCGTTGTTTTAATTGTAATTTTAATGAAGCAACAGCACAAATTAGCATAAATATTTTTAATTTTCTATCAGCATATTAATTCAATTTGAGTCTATGGGTTTTTTAATATAACTAGCTAGAGAGTAATTAAAAAAAGTTTTCTTTAAATAGGGCGTGGTTTTAGGGCTAGAAATGGGGCACTATCAAATACTCTAATTTGCAAATATTTAATTTAATTTAAGTAATTAGTGACATAGAAGAAGATAAATTAACACAGGCTTAAATTCTCGAACTTAATTCTACTGTACTTAAATGAAGTACAATCGTTGTCCACTTAAGAATAAGATACTTATTTCAATAAGTGTCTTATTTCTGCTATCTATCCTAAACATAAATATAGCTGCTACTTCCGATTAAAGTATAGAATATTATTCCGATTAAAGTATAGAATATTATAATTGTTCTTGATATACCCTTACAAATATATGTGGTTCATTATATTTTTGTAATAGTTCACGGTGCTTGTATTTGATTTGTGTATTCATTTCGATTTGCAATTGAAATTAGTTAATTGCATAGTCACGGCCTAATCGAGCACTCGATGCGGTAACTGTTAAACATTTAAGTATTTGAGATATCAACTGTAATTAAATCAATTTCAACAGTCCCATTAGCGAACTAGCCCCAAAAACTTCCAACAATAATAAAATGCAGAACCAACAATGACAACCGATGCAGATTGTGCGCTAATAAACATTTTAATTCAATTTTGCAAATTGCATAAACCAAAAAACCAAACTTCAACTTAATTTCATTATTGGCATTTACACGGCGCCCGACCACGCCCATTGTCAAACTGTTGTCTCTGTCAGCGGCAGAGTTAGAGTTTAATTTTTATTTTGTTGTTGTTTAAAAATATTTGTATTTTATTTATTTTTTTTGTTGGTTTGATTGCCAGCCGCGTATTTGCAATGCGCTAATGTAATCCACCATCATCAAAAAGTAATTAAATTATTAATAAACCATTAAATGTAAAATAATTTTCGTGCAACTCGCACTATGTTACCCACATCCCCCGCCCCTGTCCCTGCCCTCTTTCACCACAGCCAATGCGATTTGCATTTGTGCATTTTTGCACAAGCAAATAATTTAATTTTTAAGCCGCGAGCGCTTTCGCACCTCCAACTATTGCCCTGCCATGTAATATATAAATATTTATACATGTGTGTACGTATGGGTGTGCATGTGTGTGCGTGTGATGGTATGTGTGGCGTGTTTGCATTCTTTATCCGAGCATCGATTTCAAAACAAAATCGCCAAATGTTTTACGGCTTTTTGGCAAGTGTTTTGTGATAAGTTTTGACAGTATGCAAATCAGATTGTTGGCATGTGAAGCCAGCAAACAAAGCAAGTGAGAGGTTTTTGTGGAGAGTACTCGACTATGAGCTGACCTGTAGTTATGATTTTGGTTGTCTACCAAACACGATCTAAATTAATATCGTACACAACTGCTGTGCTTTGTTTTAATACAAATACTCAAAATATGAATAAAGGTAAAAACAATATTAATCAATCAAGGCAATTCCTTAACTTGCGAACAAAATATCTTATTTTAAAAACATTTTAATAATTCCAAGAAACGTTGGTTTTAAGGTTTTAAGCTTAGTTCAAGGGAAAAAATTGTATTAGATTGCAGCTTAAATCTTATTATTAAAATGTGCCCCAAATTTATCATATCCATGCTTTATATTTGGTAAATAGTTGAAATTGGCAAATACAACAATATAATAATTCAGTTTATACAATTTAATTTTATTGAACAATTTAATTATTCATACTCCTCGACCCTTCGTCCCACCACCCCCTCCCTCCCTCTCTCTCTCTCTCTTATTTCGCACATTTTATTATTTTTATTTATACATAAAATGTAATGCCCCGCATTATGACTGAATTAATGCGCGACGAGCTCATTTGCAGAACGTTCAATTAAAACGGAATATTCCGGATTGCCTGTCTGCCGTGTGTGCTCCATAAATGCCTGACTGATGGCCCAAGTGTATATCAAATTGACAACAACTGACGGATCTCTCAGTTGAACTGTGCTGTGCAGCGGTCTCGATGGCATTAATAAAAATAATATTACGCATACGCCGCGTGTATCAGTGGTGCATTATAGTGCATGTACAGTGGACGATCGATAATGATAATGAACTCGCTGCCGTGGGCAATTTAAATTAACAAGAAGTTTCAATTTCTGAGCATGTTATTTGCCTTTGAATTTATTTATTTTTTTAAATTGCTGATTCTTTTAAATTATATTAATGAAATGTGCACAAAATACGCGCAATTCAAAATGATTTGTTGTGTAATAACAGCTGAATTGACATTTGTTATTTCAAACTTTGTACAGAAAGTTTAGTCAATCTGAAAGGTTTATGACATATTTTTCTCATGTGCCAAATTTGTTATTACGTAAAAAAATAAGTATTGCAATTGTTTTTACACTGTCATTAAAATTTGAGAAAAATATTAAGGGTATATTTAACTATTAGTCCTAAATCTATAGCGTTACTGTTAGTTTTAATTCCAGGAAGATTCTTATATCGAGAGTTGTAAAATCGAACGACGTTAGTTATTATTGAGCTGCCGATACTTTCTCTCTCTCCATCTTTCACTCCCTCATCTAAAGCCTATGAAGTTTTTTCGTTTACCTCGTATGCAATTTAAAATTGTTATTCGCTTAATTTTGGTGCAGCACTGCGCGATTCTTATGTGGCATGCAACAGCCTTCGTGTGGCATGCTGCACAGCCATCGTCATTGGAAAATAGCAGTGGGACGATAATCGAACTGTGGCGCGTCCTTGTTATGAATATGCGCCCACATAAATAAATATAAATTAGCAACGGAACTGTGGCATCCTCTCATTATGTGAAATTTTCAATTAATTAGTTAATGTAATGCAAACCCCAACACTTGCCACCCCCTACCCCTTTCCCTCTCCCCCTCCCCTGCTTACCTGGCCCCGCATTGTCGCTTGGCAAGCAGCTCGTGGGGTTTGTTGTTGTTTTAAATGGCTCCCCGAACACTTAATTTTTATAAATATTTATGCGAATACAATTTAATTTATTTGTGCAAAAAAATGAAAGAATAAAAATAATAATAATTTTTTTATGCCCGCATTTTCTTTGCGCGCACAAATAAAAATTTATTTAGCATTTGCTGGCGTTGCATTGTTGACACATAAATTGAAATGTTGCATGCTCACACACACAGCACACACACTCATGCACACACCGTTTAATGAATGCATATAAATCATGGCATATTTTGAAGCGTTTTCCGCTTGTTAACTATGCAATTTTTGCTTTAATTTCGCATTATTTTGTTTGCTTTTGATATTTATATAGTCATGTTGGCAATCTCTCCCTTTTTTCAATACACTGCTCAAGGTGGAATCGAGTATATTGGTTTTGCTCGTGGTATATATACTCGTGTGTAGCTGTGTCGTATATAGTGTTAAGATTTCGGTTGGCTATGCCCACTAGGAGGCGTGGCAAATAGCTAAAATCTTTGTTAACTTTTCGACTGTTTTAAGATATTATTTTACGGCTAACAGAGTATTGCGCAGTCGGGTGCATCTCACAAATTTTTTTTGTTAATTTTTACGCCGTATGTATTTTCCCCAAATGCAAATCCATTAAATGGATTTTTAATTTTGCGTACTGCAATTACTCGGCATTTGTATAATTTTAAGCGCTTGTTGGCATTTTAACACAATTAGCTTGTGCTGCGTACATTGCTTAATTTGTCATTAATATGCTGCAAATACTTACCACTTGATGTTGCTCCCTCTGATTCCCTCAGGTGGCATGCTGAGCACGGGCGAGGCGCCGCCCACAGCCCAGCTGGACTTTCTGCTGCGTCACTGCGTCAAGCTGCTCAACATTTACTATCACCTGGTGGGCAATCAGCGCCCAGTGCAGCCGAGCGGCAGCAGCAGCAGCAATGTTGGCGGCAGCAGCAGCAGCGGCAGCGGCAGCAAACCACCCAAGACGAGCAAAAGCGAACTCTTCACGCTCAGCGGCAGCGGCAGCGGCGGCAGGGAGACGCAGGCGGCGCTGCAGGCGATGGGTTACTTTGCCAGCGATTACGTTTACATGAAACTTTACAACATTTTAAGAGGTGCTAATGACAGCTACAAGGTAAGTCAAAGCCGCAGGTGAAGACAGCAGCGAGGGGCGCAGCGGGGGCGCGGTCGGGCGCGGGGTGCGCCATTAACTTGCGGCGTTGGCGTTGCAATGGCAGAAAGTTCGCCGGGCACGTGCAGCGCAGATTTTGCCAACTGGAATTCTTCCAGTTTGCAGTCGCGTCGCCAATTGCGCCTCACGTACAACGCAATGCGCCGTTTTATATGCAACACTTTTCGGGCAAGACTGCCGCGCAATGAGTTGCAACAAGAGAGTGCAGTTAACTTCGCTGTTACAATACCCTTGCTGGCATAAAATATACGTCTGGCATATATCTAGAATTAAATGTAAGAAGACAATTTGTGACTGATGATTCGAAATGGTTATTCGATGTGGGTGATAAGCTCACAATTGCCAAGCTTGCTAGGGTATCTTATAAAACAAACAAATGGTATATAAAAAATGGTTTTTCACAAATTGTTTCCATATCAGATGTAAGCCTTTGTGAAACGATATCAGATATTGTGGATATGTTAGGCGCAAAGTGTTGCTTGCAATTGCTGGGTTGGTTTAGGATATCGGATATTAATAAACAGAGAAAAATTTTCACATATAAACTCAATTTTCGACCGATAGTTCCCATATGACAGACAAAAAAATTAAACTGTATTTGATGTATATTCATAATAAGCTTGTTTTCATAAATGTACTTAATATTATGGCCGACCAATTGATATTTTATACATTTTGATCTAAAATTAAAGTTTTTTTATAGTTAACACTATGATTTCTCTACTTTATGAACAAAATGATTAAAAAGGGTAATTGCAATGACAAAGCTTTTTGAAGAGAGGATACAGTAATTTTAATGTACTTATTATTTTGACCAGGAGAGTATGTACACTAACTGCAAAAAAAATAGGGTTTTATGCAAGATTTCATGTCAATATTTCGAGACTATTTTGAATAGAATCAAATACTACAGCGACGCTGCTGTTGACACTGATCAAGCATATATATAGTATATATCAGATGGGTTCGAAAACTTCTCGATATCAAAAGACCCACTGCAAGAGCATAAAAATTGCAGCCAGCACCGAAATGCTTGCAACGTTCTCTAGACTCAACACTCAACACTCAACACTCGACTCTTGACTTTCAACTTTTCAACTTGCCACTCAAGGAAACTTGATGCGTTGCAACTCGACGCGACTCGACTCGACTCGACTTAATGCGGGCATTGCATTAGGGTGTGGCCAATAAAAGCCGGCGCTTTTAGCTTGGCTTTTGGGCGCTCATTCGGTGACTCCCTTGACCCGCTCTTGTCTCTACTTGCAGATAACCATAAATCACGATGCTGGCGGCTTATTAATTTGCCTGCTGAAGAGCTGCCTCAACGCGCTGAGTTTGTGCCTGGAGGCAACGCCGCCGCCGTCGCTTGCCACACCGAACGCGCCTGCACTGAAATTAATTGAAGAAATACTACAGTATTTGACCAGGCTCATAAATTATGCGGCCGGCGAGTGCGTTGCATGTCTGCGGCAACTGTTGAAATATTTATTTGGCCAAAATTATGCAAGCCAAGTGCAAAGGCAGCCCGATGGATATCATGCCACATTTGTGCGTCCCTACTTTCTGGCCAAGCGCTGTGGCAACGCCTCGCCATTGTTGCCGATAGGCTCAGGAGCAGCAGCAGGCGCGGGAGCTGGAGCCGGAGCGGGAACGGGAGCGGGATCACAGCCTACCCTCGGCTCCCTTTTTGTCCGGGGCATGCAGGCGGCGGCGCCGCCGTCGGGCGATTGCGTGCGGCTCATAAAACTGTTCGAGCCGCTGGTCATCTACTGTTTGACGGTGAGTTGTTGCCAATTGCTAATTAATTTTAGTAGTTGCCAATTTGTTTGATTAAAAATGCGCAGACACAAAAGCCCTGCCACAGCTGCGTACAGGATGCAGCCCCACCATCTGTGTGTGCATGTGTGTGTGTGTGTATGTGTTCATATTTTATTTATGGCAAACATTTGCGTTGCACTTGTATTCCAAAACCATTCTCCAACCCAATCCCGCCCCACAGCTCTTCATGAAGTCCAATGCGCTGATACAGGCGCCCATATTGAAGCTACTCTCGCAGCTGCTCGACCTGAACGTTACCTACAGCATACTGGACTCAAAGAGCGTTATTTTTGAGCAAATACTAAACAATTTGGACCTAATTGAAAGTGGCATCGACAGGTGAGTGCACTTTGCTGCGTTTATTATTCTATTACCGCGAGGCAGCGAGCAGGCGGGAGCTCTAATCACATTACAAACCCAAATGGATAGCCCCAGCATATTATTGCTTTATGGAGTTACCTTCCTGCCTCTATTGTGCTATCATTAGCAGTTTATTGGTGTATATACACGCAGTGAAAATCGCCGTGCTACATTCAGATACAAGTGAAAATTCGTTACTTTTTTTAAAAATTTCTCAAATATTTTGGAATAAAATAATTAAAATGAAATTACCATTTTCATTTTTCTTTTCAAATTTAATTTATCGTTTGAGACTGTAACTAGCTAACAATTAACCCATCTAAATAGACATCATATTCATCATCTTCATCTCTGTTCCCAATCTGTTCTTTATTATATGATCACTGTACCTTATAATGAATGTTTGGTTTCAGGTAAAATGCCTTCATGATTTTGCCTAAAAATTTTGTTAACAGATTTAAATGCAGAAGAAATGTAAAAGTGAAATGGATTCAGGTTTCATCAAGCTATGGGTAGTTTACAGCTTGGACTCAAGTCTATATGAGATTAATTATTATTTATGTGAATGTCAACAAGAACTTTTGAATAGATAGTATCTATCCTAACTTGTATATATATAGATATATTCTTTCCATTACTTTATTTATTTTTTTTTTTGTCAATAGAAATGCAGCCATCATAGTGCCGGTAATGCTGAAGTTCCTGATGCAGCTAACCCACAAGAGCGACCGCCCGCTGGTGACCATACCGAAGATCATCAGCATCACCAACAATCTGCTGGCCAACGGGGCTGTGCGGGATGTGGCGCTGCTGGCGCTGAAAACACTCAGCTACGAGCTGTTCTTCATGCACAGTCCGCTGGATGCGGCGCTGGAGGAGGAGCAGGAGGGCTCGGCCCAGGAGCGTGGCAGCTGCCTGAGTCCGCTGACAGCGGCGCCCACGCTGGAGACAAAGGAGGCGCTGCTGGCGCAACGTCGCGAACTGGACACACAAAAGGAGGTGGTGCTGGGCATGCTGGAGAAGTTCATCGATGCACGCGCCGTGCAACAGTTGTTGGCCCTGATGTTGCTGTACGAGCGCAGTTTGCAGCAGCTGGATGCGCCCAAATATCTCAGTGCACAGGATGCGAATGTCCTTTATGGCCTGCTCTGCCGCTCGCTGGCCAGCGGACAGCTGCGAGCGCAGACCTTCGGGGACCTGCGGCTGCTCGAAAGCTGTTTTCGCAACAATGGCAACTATGTGCTGGCCGACAGCAAGGAGTTCCTGCAATTGCTGCAGCTATTCATTGAGCAGGTGAGCGCATAATGAATGTATGAATGACACTCACAGACAGCAGCTGCTGAATAATGCAGCCATCGCTGCGAATTCGACAGGTGCTTAGAAAACTATGCGGTTAGTTCCTTGGCTCATAAATATGCGTCCGGCTTAATGCCTGCTTAAGTACGCACAACTCTCAAATGCGGCGTGAAATCTCTTGAAATATTGATAAATAAAGGCGTTGAGGCATTGACAAAATTGCCTGCTAATATATATATATATATATATTGACACTTTTCGCAGCCCTTGATGGAATAATTGAAATAATGACACATTCACTCAACTTATAACTGCTAATGGCATAAATTGAATGCTATCATCTTTCATTTCAGTTCGAATCCAAACCAAAATACAGCATTTCATTTGTGCTTATTGGCATTAAATTTCCGTTCATCTCGCTCCAGCCGAGTTGAAAGAGACAGCTCCCATTCCCCCCATCTGATTTGTGCCTACCAATTGTTATCACAGTTATCAATTACTCAAGTATATATGTTGGGGTAGACCAGACAGGACGTGCGTTGAATAAATAATTCGCATACAAGTTGAATGAATTAAATGTCACTTGAATTAAACAATAAGAGAATATTTACTGTCAAATAGCATTACTTGTAAGGGTATAATATTTTAATTAAATGATTTTGTACAATTGATTGCTTTTGTCAAAATTCACAGAGTTATTTTAGGCAGAGTATACCTTATTTGTCGGCATTATTATTGTGCATGCGGTTGAAGTAACCTAAGACGAGTCATATTTAAATATTCTATAAATACGTAAATCCGTTTATTGTGAAAAACACATGGAGTTTCACATATCACAAAGATATTAAATCGAACTGGTAGGGAAACAAAGATGTTATTATTTTCTTTTCATTGGTTCAATTTACATTTACATTTACCCAAATAATATCTATTGAATCTTTCGTCACACTTGTCTGTGTTATACAAGATATTAGCGTTGCTTGGTCGCGCCAGGTGATAAACTTAAAGTGTTCATTATTAATTATACTTGTTCAAGAAGTGAAACTAGTATCTTAGTTTTTTGCAATGTCCGCCATGCTGTCCGTCCGCCTGTCCGTCTCACTGTCTGTCTGGATGAACGCAACTTAGTTATCTGCTTCAGACAAAGTGTTAAGATTTGGACACACCTACCCCAGCCACTATGAAATTTACTACAATTTCGATTTCGGGTACTCAAATTAGTATAAATCGCCACATTAAAAAATTCATTCATCACATTAAAAATTCTGAGGAGTCAAAAATCATGCCGAAATTGACAAAAATTTAGACATGTAAAGTTCCCAAAACCATACTTGAAAGCTTTTAAAGTCTCATAACTTCGTCAAAAATTAACCGGTTTTCTCGATGCTTACCATTTTCTCCATGGATTAACCTCTAGATTGATTCTGCATTTAAATTTAATTCGTATTTGAAAATAATTTTTTTTTTATTTTTTTCCTAAAAATATCCTTTACTCCCCCCTTACTTATTTTGAAAAAAAAATTTTTTTTGATTTAGAATCGCGAACTTTTATTTTTAATCGATTGCGGGTACTCAAATTAGTATAAATCGCAACTTTAAAAATGATTCTGAGGGGGTCGATTTTTCTGTCAAAAATCATGCCAAAATTGACAAAAATTTAGACATGTAAAGTTCCCAAAACCATACTTGAAGGATTTTAAAGTCTCATAACTTCGTCAAAAATAAACCGATTTTCACGATGTTTACCATTTTCTTAATGGATTAACCTCTAGATTGATTCTGCATTTAAATTTAATTCATATTTGAAAATAATTTTTTTTGATTTTTTTCCTAAAAATATCCTTTACTCCCCCCTTACTTATTTTGAAAAAAAATTTTTTTGATTTAGAATCGCGAACTTTTATTTTTAATCGATTGCGGGTACTCAAATTAGTATAAATCGCAACTTTAAAAATGATTCTGAGGTCGATTTTCTGTCAAAAATCATGCCAAAATTGACAAAAATTTAGACATGTAAAGTTCCCAAAACCATACTTGAAGGATTTTAAAGTCTCATAACTTCGTCAAAAATAAACCGATTTTCACGATGTTTACCATTTTCTTAATGGATTAACCTCTAGATTGATTCTGCATTTAAATTTAATTCATATTTGAAAATAATTTTTTTTTATTTTTTTCCTAAAATTATCCTTTATCAGTGAAACAATCAGTCAGTCAAAAATCTCTCAGTCAATCATTAAATCGATCAGTCAGTCAGTCAATGAGCCAGTCAATAAATCAATCAGACAGTCAGTCAATAAGACAGTTAGCCAGTCAGGCAATCAATCAGTCAGTCATTTCGCCAGACTATAAATCTTTCAGTCAATCAGTAATCAGTCAGTCAGTCAGTCAATGAAACAGCCGGTCAGTAAGTCATTTAGTCAGTCAGTCAGAACTCACAGTTTTACATACAGATTCACGTGCATGAAACCTTTTTCTATTCTGTGTTATTATTTCGCCTGTCTGCCACGCGATGTTGCACGTAAAGTAGGCACTGCAAATGGTTCATTTAACACTCGTGCATCAGTTGGCCTTGTGGGAGTTGGTTGGACCTGCGGCTGTGGCACGGTGGGAGGAGAGCGGGGTTGCTGGCTTGTGGGTTCATCAGCGATTTGTCATTTGCCCCCTGGCCCCTCCCTTTTCACCTGTCCGGCAATGCGCTGCTTATTTGCATTTACATGCACACGAATGCACTTTGCTGCTCTTGCGGCTCACATGCTGCATGTATATATTTGTTTTTTTGCCTCTTGTTGTTGCATGTGGCGCCGTAGTTAATGTGGCACATGTCGTATACGTGACATTTTTAATACCTACGCTTCAACGCCGCACATTTTCAACTATTAATGCGCATTTAAGCTACACATGCATTAACTGTCGACCTGCCGAGCTGTCAGACCGGTCCGACCCCGACGGACGCCTCACATCCTGCCCCTGGCTGAGTTGTAGCCGAAGCAACAGCCAACTTAATTGCACACCAAGTGTAGTTCTCTCCCTGTGTGTGTGCGTGTGTGTACACTCTCTGCATAGGCAACGCTTAACTGAACTCAACTGCTTACCGGCCACTGCTCGCTTCACATCCTCTGATACATTGGCATACATCACGTGTCTAACGTTCGGTTAACGTGAACGTTAACTTTCACGGGGGCCACTTATAAATATTCTGGCTTTGGCTATTCGGCTTCATTTAACTTGTAATTAAAGAGCACCACTTGAAACTTGAACCAATTATAGTTTATTTCACTTAAAGGCTGAGCTAACGAAAATAATAATAAAATCTGGAAAGATGCGGCCGTGAACTAGTAGAAAATACCCTTTTAAAGAGCTGAGGAACTGGGTGCTAAACTGCTATTAGAGACATTTTAAAGCACAGTAAATTATGGTCTATGCATATCTAGCGCCCATAGAAACAAACAGCCTCTCGGTTTAAGCTTTGATTCATTATTTTAAAAAATACATATTGTAAATGCGGATTCCTTGGTATATATATGAAATATATGAAGACACCCAGAAAATAAACTGCCGAAATTAACTTATACTTGCTTAAAAAATTAAGGCAAATGAATGATTATATGAAAAAACTTTTTTCCCAGTGTGGATTAGTTTTTAATTCGTATCGGCTCGAATTTCAAATAAATAAAATGATGGAACCGATATGCGTATTAATATGATATGATCTGCTTAATTTAATTTCTTATATATTGCCGCATTTTTAACAGCATGTTGAAATTTTACATAGCATACCTAACCTACACTATAATTTATATTATTTAATTTACTTGAAAATCGCACAAAATGTTAAATGTGCCCCAAAGGTGGTTTTTAATCAGAAATATTTCTATTCCACAAGCTTGTCCAGCGTACAGGCTGTGTTTGCGTGATTACAGGGTATTAATATGCAACACCCACGCACTTTTTGCCAGCCAGGTGGGCGTGAGTAATTAAGTCGGGCAATGAGCGCGTAAGTCAATGCACGACTGGCTGAGCAGGAGCGTAAAGCCCACTTCACCACTGTCCTTCCTCTGTGTGGGTATTAGTGTATTAGTGTGTGTGTGAGGCTGGGTAAAAGTTTATAGCATCAACATTTTAATTGAAATTGAAAATGCACCGCAACTTAAATAACATTTTGCGTGTAAACATTAAAAATGCGAGCAAAACAAAAAAAAATGCTTATTTGGAAATTAAAACGCTGGCAGGCAACGTGTGGCAATTTTAATTGCATTGCATGCGGCACACTAGCTGCGTGTGTGTGTGTGAGTATCCTTTCTAATTACTGCCGGAAAATATGTTGATGTTGTCGCTGGCAACTTTGTTACAGCAAATTTATGCAAAGTTTCACACTTTGCCGCACTGGCGACCAAAAACGAACTCGAGTCATCGTCAAAAACTAACATTCAGATATTCCCCCCATTTCCCCTTTCCCCTTGTACACCGTGATACCAACCAACCAACCACTTCTGTCTCTTGCAGGACGTGGGCAACTTTGGTGATTTAGCACTGGCAATGATTACGCTGGCAAATGTTATCCTCAAAACCGAAGAAATTTATCTGGTGAATCACATAAAACTTTATTTGAAAAATAATCCAATGGCCGCCGCCGCCGCCGCAACAACAACGACAACAACAATTACAACGATGCCTACTACGCCACACTGGCGGGATGAGGCACCTTCGACATCTTCGGCAGCTGCTGCCGCCAGAGCCACCGCCACCACGCGTCGACCCACCATCAGTGAAATTAACTACTTTGCCAAAGTTTTGAGCGAGAAGCTGGTCGGCTGTCTGGACGCGCTGCTTGCCTCCGATTTGGGCGCAACGCAGGCCGGCCACGCCTACTGCCAGCTGGCCGGCCGCTTCGTTAACGCGCTGCACAACGTCTGCTGTCGTTCGCGGCACAAGGATGCACTGCAATCAGTTTTCCGCTCGGTGTTGGCCGAATCCGAATTCCTCTGTAAATACAACCATTTACTCCTGTTGAGCGCCGCCGGCGCCAGCGAGGTCCTGGAGCCCGTCCTGCTGGCCAGCCTGCGGCTGCTATTGTCCATGCGCTTGCTGGAGCCAATGGTGCTGCTGATGCAGGCGGCAGATCTGCCGCTAAAGTGGAGCCTGCAGCGTGCAATGTTGCACGAAGTTTGCCATGGCAGTGCGGTAAGTAAATGCGGGGGCGGGGCGGGGGCACTATGGGCAACTGGACCACTTTTCGTGGCACGATTTAGCGATTTAACGGCTTCTTCAAAAAGTTTAACGACTATTTTGGTAAATTGAAATTGACAAATTATATTGATTTTTTCATTGTTCTGCCTTTGGCGATTATTCAATGAAACTATCCAAAAAAGGTTCAAAATGTAATTGGGTTTGCCTGCCTCCATTAATTTATGAAGGTTTTCCACGAAAACTGTTTTTCGGTGAACTTTTCAAGTGGACACACAAGCCTTTAATTACGTTATATTTTAAAGACTCAGCTCTTAAAATATTGGCACTTAACCTCACCATTAAACTGAATCAAAAACTGCCAGCAAATGTTTTCTTATATTATATTTCAAAGTTTTGTCATTTAGACCAAAAATTCACCTAATGCAAGTCTGTTATTCTATTCTAATAGAATTTAAATCTGTTAAGATTTCTTAATTATAATTTATCAAGCACTTTTAATAAAGACCTTTTTTTCCGAAAAACTGCTCAAATGCCCCATAGTGCACTGTAGTGGGCGGGGCAGTGGGGTGTGCAGCTGGTTGCACATTAGTTTAATTTGAATTTCGACAGTAGTCGTGGCAGCTGATTTGGCCACTGCGAGAGAATTCCCCGCCAGCTGACAGTTGTCGGGTGCTCGTAATTTTGCGGTTGACCGCGTCGGGTTTTGGGTTTTTTGGTTTCCGGTTTCCGGTACGGCTAACTCGCCAGGGTTTATTTAAACTTGTGGCCGGTGTTGGGCCCACAGTGTCTGGGCCTTAAAGCTGCGCATAATTTTAATTGATTGGCACTCGAACATGCGCCACTTGTCGGCTAATGGGGCAGGATTGCGAGCCCACCTAACTCAAATCACCATCGACTAATTGCAGGCCTTGGATTGGAGTCCGCAACAAGTGCGCCGCCTGTGCGCCGGCAAGTATCTGAATTTCCTAATTGCTGACCACTTGCAATTCCTTGGCGAGCTCTCCCAAGTGCGTCCCGAGTGCGGCTCATTATTGCTGGCGGCGCTGCTCCGGCATGCGTCCGACTTGAACAAAGTAAGTTGGCAGCGGTATTTTTTAGCATCACAATGGCGTCGTCTTATGCCTTTGTTCTATTTCTTCTATCCCTGCAGCACTCGATACGCAGCGTCCTGCGTCTGTTGTGCGGCATTTGCGAGAGTAGTTCACCGGAGGCCGCTGGCGATGCGGCCAGCTTCACATTGCAGGCACTGCAGCTGCTCAGTCGCCTGCATCAGCTGCAGGACGGCCAGCGGGCACTGCAGCTGCCCATGGAGCGTCTGGCCCGACGACTGGCCGGCCAGAGTTCGCCAGCCACCAGGCGCAGCATCTACGAGCAGCTGCTGCAGGGCGATCTGGCCGGAGACGAGGACCAGGACGAGCTGCGTACCATGCTGTGAGTAAATGGGCCCAATTACGCTTTGAGTGCTGCGACTCTTGACAACTAAATTTAAATCAATTTGACGATACACTGCAACAAAATCGGACTACTTTTACTAAACCATGCATTCAATTTTCACATCCTTGAGCCCTGGTTTGGGTTCGTCACATTTTTTCCAATTTTATAGCAAATATTCTTTTTATTTTTAGGAAAACTAATATTTTTTTTTCATTTATTTTCAATTAAAAGGTATACAGCTTTGAACGAAATTTTGGGTTCAAATTACCCATTGTACCAAACTTAAACCAAATTAATTAATAATTGTAAGCCTGAGCTTAGATACAACTCAGTTAAAGTTTCATGATTAAAAAGAAGCTTCGGTTAGAGCTGTTTTCACAGACAGCTAATAATAAGTTTTATCGATTCAATATCTGATTCACTTTAACAAGTTTTCCAATTTACAAAAAAAAAACCAAACTAGTGAAAATGAGAATTGCAATGCAAATCAATGAGGGGAAAAGTTACAAATAGTGCAAATGTAAATTGCCAGCCAAGTTCCCTTGAGGGTACACTACCCCACAGAAACCAATTGAGAGTAAAATGCGTAGAAAATGCTGTTTAGAAAAAGTTAAGTTTTTTTTATTAAGTTTTTAGACCCTACCAGGAGTAGTTTAATACAAGTGTAGTTGGGCTTCGATGAGATGCTTTTGCTTATGTGCTTTCATGAATTAATATTTCTTATTTTTATTTCCTGGCAGACTGAAGGACCTGGAGTGCCCGCAGGACAATAGCACTGCTGCGCCGCCGCGCATAATTGATGAGAGCTGGCTCTTTGGCCAGGTAAGTGGGTCGCCCACTTAGTGCTGCGTTTGGCTAATTTATGAGCCACGCTTTGCTTTGCTCTTTGCCCAACTGTTTTCGTCCATATACACTGTGCGCAGTGAAAATGCGTCAAGAATAGGGTATTTTCGCAATAGGGTATATTTCGCAAATGTATGTAACAAAAGATTTATAAATGTTTAAATTATCGATAAGTTCCCGAAATCAATAAATATCAACGTTTCGGAGCGCTAAAGCTCTAAGAGGCGTTTAACTCTTACAGATTCAACTTAAAATTTTGGTAATTCCCCAGTTTTACCGAAATCGATAAATATCGATAGATAGTGCCTTTGCTTTAAGGTCTTAAAATTTTAAAATGTTTAGTTTAGAACTGACGGATTATTTTTAGTTTGAATAATCGATATCTCTTTACTTTTACCGAAATCGATAGTTATCGATAATTTCTCCATTTGCGGTTATTCCCATAGTTTTCTCAAATATCGATATAAGACCCAGTTTTTTGAGCATTTCAGATAGCTTCTCCCTCTTTTAGAAAAATACCCATTTGAAGGGAATAGCCTTTGATATAAAAACAATTTTTAAGCCCTGAGCTAAAGCTGAGTAAAGAGCATCAGCCAGTCGGTCACCCTCGACTATGTTTTTCTTTTTAATTATTTTTCCTTTGCAGCTTATCAAATTTGCCACACAGCACGCGGAGGCGCCGCAGCAGCAACGGCAGCTGATGCGGCTGCTGCTCGACATTCAGTCGGAGGCGAAGCTGCAGCGTCTGCTGCGCAGCCTGGGACCCGTGCAGGAGGCGCGTCTGCTTCGGCACGCCCTGGATGGGGCACTGTCCGCGATGTTGGCCGCCTTTCAGCAGAAGTGCATCCAGCATGCGCCACACATTAACTACATGCAGCTGCCACCGTTGGGGCGCGTCGCCTGTGCGTCGTTGATGTCGCGGCTGGAGCAGGCGCCACCAGACGTGGCAACAACCAGTGCTGAGCAATTGGACGTGGCACGGGCGCTGACCACGCTGCTGGACTGCATCCGGCGGCTCGAGCAGACGGCGCTCATTTACATCGATGCCCGGCACATCGAGAAGTTTGTGGCCGAGCATTTGCTGCGCCCGGACCAGCTGCCCCTCCTGCTCGCCTACGCGCGGCGCTTGGCAGGCGCCGCGGTGCAACAGCTGCGCCAGGCAGCGGCATGCAACGCAGCACCGGCTGATGGCCTGGACGTGCTGCTGGGCTGCTTGGATGCGCTGCTGCAGCAGCCACGCATCTGGTGGTCGCTGAACGCCAGCTCGGATGCGCTGCGTGCGGAGCTGCTGGAGGTGCCGGTGCTCGCCGCCTGCCACATGCTGCAGGACACAATTTTCTATCGGCGACATCGGCTGCACAGCACACAGCCGGCACCGCAGGCCATCTTCCTGGCCAAGTTGATTGAAACGCAAATTGATATCGGCTGCTCGCAGCCGGCCAGCGAATTGGCGCGCTCGCCCTTTGCCGGCCACGAGTTGGCGCCGGCTCAAGTGCCCCTGGTAAGTGACATTTCTGCCGCATATTTATGGGTACAACTGGCGGCAGGAGCAGCTGTTTAAACCCTTTGCTGCATAGCCGAAAGACTGGTCTTAAATTCCAAATAACACTTTTGTGTTTATACAACACTTTTAATAGCAGTTTTATATCCCTATTAACGCTGACTTGAAATTAATTTTCGAATAGTTTTTTTTTGGGTTTTTTTCTTTTTTTGAGTAAAAGCAAAGAAAAACTCTAATTTAAATATTTTTTCTGTAATTAGAATAGTGTTGGATTCGAACCTAGATTTCCTGTTGGTCAGGCAGACGTGTCGAAGGGCAAACAATGAGAAGAGAATAGAGAAAGTAACAGAATGAGTGTGAATTTAGAGAGAGCAGGAGAGAGAAAACGAGAGAAAAAGTGCGAGAGATAGAAAAGAGAGCGTATCAATAATTATAATTGAGGGAGAATATGCTTGAAACTCCTGAAGAAAACATTTTTAACTCAAATTTAGGCTTAAACATTTACTCAGGAAATTTAAAAAGCTTAGTTAAAAATGAATTTATTTCCTAAAACGGTTTATTCTTTAAAGCCATAAGAAACTAAAATCCAATTCAAAATTGTTTACTATTTATACTCACAGAAATACACCGTTTTTAATTCAAATAGACTTAAAATTTTGTCTTTATAAGACTTAAGATTTTGCAATTAAAAACGTATTTCCAAAAAGATTTTATCCAGCTTAAACTTGATTTCTGTGGAAAATTGTTGATTTTTGTCTGTTTGCAGTCGCTGATCGCCTCCATTGGCACCTCGTTGCTGCGTTTTCATCAGTTCTATGACTACGCAGTGATGCCCTACGAGCTCGTCCTGCAGCAGCAGCAGCAGCAAGAGGCGCCACCTGCCGGCGGCGATGGCAAACTGCCCAACATACCTGTGGACAGCCTCAGCGATGTGGATGTCCTGCGTCAATTTGTGAAGCGGTGAGTGTGGCCAACAGTTTCTACTGCTAATTAACTGATTTGATTGCCGTGGCCTGTTGCCTGTTGCATGTTGCCAGGCAGCGCACCTTGGGCCACTTAAGTTATGATTTTCTTAAACAGCAACATGGCAATTATTGCATTTACAACAACAGCAATTGTTGCTGACAGCAGTCTGACAGGACTTGGGCCGCTTGGCGAGCAACGTTGCACCGTTGTTGACGACAAGCTCAGTTGTGGATGAGGACAACAGTAGCTAAACCGCAACTGGCAGCAACAGCAAGCCCATATTAGATGCAGTGTGTCCATGTGTGTGTGTGTGTGTGTTGTAAGTTGTCATTGTCATCACAGTGCTTATGTCCGCTGTCGCTTTGTCCTTGACTGAGCGTTGCTTGTTTGCCTCATCCTTGTCGGCTGACAGCTTCCACATCGCTGATGATGCTGCTGCTGCTGCTGCTGCTGCTGTTGCCGTTGCTCTTTCTTCTTCTGTTCTTGTCATTGTTTCCGTGCCAGTCGTCATCATTACGCTGTCAGCGCTAGAATTGTCATCAGCCAGGAATTGGGCATATATATTTGTGCAAATGTGTGCGTGTGTGTGTGTCTGTGTTGTCTGTCTGACCAGCCTAAAAGTTGCAAACATTCCAGCGCTGCTTTTAAAGCGCCAAAACGCGCAAAACATTTTTCGCAGCATGGCAAAAGCGCAAACATCAAAACCACATCAGCGGCATCAGCACCACCCACAGCACCACCCAGCACCGCAACACACAGCACAACAGGCGCCCAGCTCGCGGCAACGACAAAATCCCCCAAAGGGCTGACAGAGCGGAACATCAACAGCTCTATTAGATGAAGCTGCGATGACGACGACGCTGGCGTCGTGGATGATGCTCTGACAGCCAGAGGCGCGGGTAGTGTAGCTCGGGCATGCGAGTATAGACAAGCACTTTGCACTCGAAGGCAAGCTCTGCGGGCTGGGATTTGAGTCTGGGGCAGAGTTGGGCGCGTGTCGTGTTTTCTCCACCGACACGAACAACACGGCGTGTTCGTGTTAAGAAATATATAATAAGCACGGTTCTCAATCTATTATTTAAAAGACTTCCACGCATTTAAATTAAGGTTCAGGATAAAGGTAAAACAAAAATTTATTTTTTAATTAACCAAATGAAGTCAATTAAATGAAGCAAAAGTACACTTTATATTCTTAAATATTTTAAAAAATTCGGCTTAAAGCTAGCTACAAGTATCAGAGTTTCGATAAGCAATTATTTTAACAGCTGATAAGTTAATTATTTACTGAAATTTACAATGGATGTAATATATTTAATATTGAAAATGATGACTAAGCAAAAATAAGAAATAAACCTCAAAAATGACCAGGCCAGAAATAAGACAACTGTTAAAATTCGCCGCATAAAAGTTTCAAGGGTTTTTTTGTGTTCGTGTTCGTGTCGTATTTGAGATCCGACACGAGTCCATCTCGAGTTTAAGGGCTTGGGGCGCACTGAAAGATACCGCGCAACAGCAGCGCAACGGAGGCAGCCAGCGATATAAACAAATTATGAGCAGCAAAGTGAGATAAATGTATGTGTGCGTGTCACACAAAGAGCCAGAGAGAGAGAGAGAGGAGAGTGGAGAAAAGCGAGCGAAAGGGCGCGTCATGTGAGGATTCAGCTCGCTGCTTCTTCACATAGTTGCTAATTGCGCACAAACCGCTGAACGCAGCCAGCAGCAACAGCAGCAGCGAAATAAGCAACAGCAACAACTGAACATTTTAGCCAACTTTTGTCAAACAGCAAATGGGCGCACTTGGCTCGGGGCGTGGCAGTGCCATCGATACGTATTCCGAGAGAAATAAGTTACTTAGCTGCTTGGCAGAAAGTTAGTCGCTTGGAGCGCAACAAAACTAATCAATGGCTAATTGAGATTTTTGGGCTTATAAATATTTGAAGAGCTCAACTAATTGAATTAAATTTGCAGGCCTTTGTTAACAGGATGCCAATTTATATTTCTCTCAAACACTTTTGCAATTTATTTATTATGCAGCACATAAACTAACTCTCTTCTTCTTCGGACTATTTGCCACAGGCTCTCCATATTTGGGTACACAACACGACAGCAATTCGAGGAATACTTTATGACATTTTTGCTGCTGATCAATAAGGTGTACGACGAGCATATGGTCGATCAGCAGGAACAGTTCCAGATCAAGCAGGTCTGCCTGCTGGCCATCATGGAGCTGCTGGCCACCTACAAAACTTTCCCCATTGTCGGCCATGGCAACAGTCAGTTTTATCACACTACTCGCTGGCAGCGCATCAATTGCGACAGCATTAGGTGAGTGCCAAAAGCATAATACAAAATACAAAAAACAAACTATGAAAACTGAAAATTGTGAAAAACTGAAAATATGATGAAAACTCAAATTAATATTCAGCAAGTGGGCACAAAAGTTTTTAATGCGTAAATAACAAAAAGCATAAATTAGAAGCGACCGTCGAAAGTTGTTGGCCACACAACACTTATGTGTGTGTGAGTGTGTGTGTGTGAGTGTGAGTGTGTGTCTGTGCTACGTGCCTCTCGCTAGACCCAAGCATCCGTCCATTCCGCCCATTACATATGCCCTGTCCCCTGACGCATATTATTTTTTAGCAATTACCGAAACTCTGCAACTTTAAAAGCACAACTAATTTGTTAACATGCAATCCCTAAAACAATTTGAACAACAACTTTTTTTGTTGTGCTTTAGCTGATGGTCAGGATTTTGTACTTATTTCTATATTAATTTTATTCGTATACATACATATATATTTTTAATAAGTTTTTCGAGTTGTAGAAATTTGCTCTTCTCTGTAGAATTTATAGCGATGTAAAATATACAAAATAGTTGATAAATATTATTTAACAATGTAATTTGTTTGTTGTTCTTAAACTTTATAAAATTATTGCAACTCTCTAAGGTCAACAGCAAAAAACAGTTTGTTTTGTACTGGTTACATAGTGGATATAGGACTCAGGATATAAAAAAATAAATCGAACGAACATATATTTACTTACCTGAATACCCTAATAAATTCGTTCGTGAATTAAGTACAATTTTTCCGAATTTGGAATTAAAGTTTAGAAAGTTTACCTAATGCAATAATTTGAATTATTTGTTTCTCTTTTTATATTTATTTATTATTAATTATTAAATTTATTTATAAGAATTATTTTCAGTTTTGTCTATTTTTTATACTTTTTAATATTACTTTCATACTCTTAAAAGCAAATTTAAATTTAAATTTGAAAACAATTGAAAATTTTGAATTTTATAACAATTTTGTTTTTTAATTTTTCTTTAAAAATTTTAAAGTTTTACTAAAATTATTCTCTATTAAACCCGTTGACAGCTTCTGTAGAATATCAAAAATATGCATTAATTTCTTTATACATATGTTTTGTTTTGCACACAACAAAAATGATAAAATAATTTCAAAAGTTAAAAGTGTTTTTATTTATTATTTCATTTTTGTGTTGTGATTTTTGTGCTCGCTATGAAATTGAGTTGACAGCGGGGCAACCACTGAAAATCAGCAAAAGTGAAATTGTTGCAGTTTCTTTGTATTGGCCGCAGGTCAGCAAAACGATAAATGCTCGGTTAGTTGGCAGGCATTTGTTTACTTTTAATTTGTGTTGGTGTTCTGGTGTGTGTGAATAGGTGTGTGTTTATCATATTTGTTATTGCTTGTGTGATTTGTACTTAATTGAGAGTTAAACGTGCTGGCAACTTTTTTATCAATCGCAAACACGCACTTTTCCCATGAGCTGATAATTTCGTTTTTGTTTTCGTGCAGCCTGAAGAAACTACACAAGGTGCAGCTGCTTGTCGATGCCACGTGCAACGTCTTCTACCTGCCCAATCTGGAGCGGCAACCGCATGAGGACAATGTGATTGGCACAGCAACTTTGCGGCCAATCAATGCGATCTCCATTTTAGCTGGGCTCTAATGGAGGCATATGCCCAGGCGCCGCCCTACGACGCCGAGGCGGCGGGCGACGATGTCGATGGGGCAGGCAGCGAGCTGGGCAAACGGCGGCCATCGACGTGCAACAACATGAGTGACACCGCGTGGCGCAACTATCGGCATTTTGTGCAGCTGTCCGGCATCGACTTTCGCAGCAGCACGCAGCTGGTCTTTGACGTGCTGCAGCAGATGATCGAGGTAAGCTCATGGGTGCCTGCCACAGTGTGCAACGTGCGACAATTGCAGCATACTTTCATTCCATTAAAAAATTTTGCTAAAATCTAGCAGAAGATTTTCATTTTTGTTAATTACAATATTTGTACCTTGACAAGGTTTATGCTTCATTCAAGTACAAAAATCATAGTTTTTCTTCTCTAAGTGTGCTCATCCATTAGATTATCCTTTGGGCGCACTTAATTTGCTGTCTAGCCAATTGGCTAGAACTGAATCGACTTGGCTGTTGCCAGTTGGCTAATTGGAAATGTCTAAATGTCTGTTGTTAACATTTGTCCTCAGGTAAATCACGTCCTGGTGCTGCCGAACCTGGTCAAATTCTGTGAAATCTGCGAGAGTCGTGATCAAATCAAGTGGATAAAGGAGCGCACACTGCGACTCCAGGACCAAATCGCCATGGACGATACCATATCGCATGAGGTGGGTGCAAAATTAACCAAAATTGATGCAGGCTGCCTTCATTACATTTGCCAATGCATACGTCTTCTTCTTTCTGTTCTACTTCTTCCGCTTGTTGTTGTTTTCATTGCAGCACATAATCTACTTACTGTGCCGCACGCAGGCCCTGCTGATACCCAGCCACGGCGAGCTGCAGCATTTGGCCGCGCTGATTGGCAACGTCTATTTGAAGAGCTCGCACTGCTTCATTCGCATTGCGGCCCTCCAGGGCCTCCTCTGCCTCCTCGAGTGCTGCGCCCGCACCAACACGGCCATGGGCAAGCTCAGCGATGAGCTGGCATTGCTGCGTGACTTAATTGTTGGCTACATCAATCGTCAGGGCATCATTGATGAGAGGTAATAAACAAACGCAAACTTAGAAACACATACACATGCACTGTGGGCACTCACAGTGCACTAACAGGAATTGGGAAAATGTGTGTGGCATTAAATCACAACTAATAGTGAAAGCAAATTGCTAAGATCTACTATATTTGTGAAATCTACTTTATTATTTTTTTTTTATTAATTTATATTTTAATATTTATTATTATAATTTTTTTATTTTATTATTTAAATTATAGGGTATAGTTACACTAACATAAGTCAACTAAATACATAAACAGTTAGTCAACTCATCTGCCGAGGACTGCTAGTATATATTTATAATTCCATTGCCATAATCGTGCGCTTTTTAAACACTTAACTCTCAAAAATTGTGATCTTAGCCACGGATAACAACTCTAATTTAACGTTTAGACAGTTTTAATTTACCAAAAATGCACGAAACTGCAGAGGTCGTAACAGCTGTTAACTTAACAGCCCCGCTTTATGTTAATATTTCTGGCACGTTACATTGCAGGTTGATAAATCTGCAATCTATTGTTTTTAGGTCAATTTTATACTCTTCACAATCTGTTCATATAAACTGACACTTTGGATATGCTTATATACCCGCATCAGATCAAGTTAAATTGCATTAATTAAAACTATATATAGTTATCGAGTTTTTGCAGCGAAACCCGCCAACTGCCCCACGGTGCCATATTTCGGACAAGTCTCAAGTTCTGTGTAACAATTATCGCTGCCTGGTAACTGGGCTGGCATTAGGCAACAGTTGCAGCATGCAAACCCAGTTGCCACATCTTGGTTGTAGCCGCAAATAAGAGCAAGTTGCAGCCAGCTCTATTTACGCTGTACATTAGTTGGGCTCTTGCCAACGCTCCGCCGCCTCATGCAATAATGGCCAAAGTTCTGCAGCTTTTGGCCCTGACGCTGCGGATCTACCTGGTCTGGCCCGCTTTTGTGGCGTTATCAAAAAGTTTTCAAGTGCTGCGACGGATGCTGGGCTGCACTTCCTTTTGCGTTGGCAAAAGTCGAAGTTCTAATAACTCGACGTGGCTTCCATGGCCATATTGAAAGTTCCTGTGGCTGTCGATAGATTTAACCAACTCAAGCGGAATGTCTGATCGATGGCACTGCCGGGGCTGCTGCTGTTGCTGCTGTGTATATTGCTGCTGCTGTTGTGTGTGGCAGCCAAATTGTAATTATTGGCATTGCAGCTGCTGTTGCTGCTGCTAGTCTGCTGCAAGTTTTGCTTAGCTACTTGCTGCTGGCTGGGGCTATTGATGAAATTTCATATGCCGGCACTTCAGTTGCTTTGCTGCTCAAAAGTTGTAGTTGCTGGCGAAAATGTTGCACAAGTTTTCTGCGTTCCTCTTGAGCTTAGCAACCTTGAAAATGTGGCTGTCGTGGAACGCCCAAAACAGTTGCAAGCGTTGAAAATTATTAAATTGAAATTCAGGCAAAATTGCGCATACGCCGCATTGGCCGCGCATAACCAATAAGAGGCCATACGCAATTTAGCATCAGCCGCAACAACAACAACAACAACATCATTTAGCGTTGGTGCACTGCAAACTAATCAGCGCACAGACAACAGCTTTAGACCATGGCCAAAAGCCATAGTTCGCAACCGGCCTAATTATTTTGCAATTTTACGCGAGTAACAAGGCGAGCCTTGCCCCGTTGGGCACGTTGCAAAGCGCACAGCTATGGGAGCGCCCCCATCAAAAACTTCTAATTAATTTACAGAAAGAAAAAAATGGGAAAATGCACACATGATGCCAACGGGCGAACGGGTCAGCGGTCAGAGATTGCGTTGGTGTCAAAGTTTTTGCCCCGTTTTTCATCGCGTCGCTCGAGGCGAGAAACTTGTTAGCGAGAAAAATACACGCTTGCAAAAGGTATTAAAGTGGAGTCCCGAAATATGCAACGTATAAACAAGAAGAAGACATATGTGATTTTGTACAATATATACATATATCTTGTTAATCAGTTGAACAGCCAAAGCAAACTGAATGTCTGTCATATATCTGACTCGATCGTTCGGATCGAGGCGCTTATCATATATATATATATATATCTCAATATTTGGCGTAATTTGATCAACATCAGAAGCCTATTTCACAGAGTTCCCCTATGTCCCTATGGACAATCCGTCAAATTAAGTGTTTTGTATGAAAATTTTTTTTTGTTTTCCCAGTTTCCTATATATAAAAAATATATTATCAACATCTTAGTCAACTTAGTTCTCATAACGATCGATAAAAAAAGTAAGAAAAACTGTTTCGCTGTTCCAAATATGCTTCTTACAATTCGTATGTACATCGGAGCACTATATCATATAGCTCCTATTGGAACTATTTGTAGAAAATATGATTTTTGTAAGAATACAATATATCCCAACCAAGTTAAGCAATTATTATAGTCTATAGTATAGACCAAATATCAACAAGGTCGGACCAACTTTTTTGTTTTCCTAGATATCCCAACTAAACTCAGTAAATACAAACGCCACCTAGCTAACGATACATAAATGGAAACCTTTTTAAAAAGGTTGCAATTCAAATATATACCTCTAATGCCAGCAAACGGTCTACATTTTAGTTGTTGTAACCGGATTAAATATTATATATCGACCGGAAATTAAATACATCGACATTCGACACACCAACAACAATTGCGCTAGTTAAATTTTACCTTTACTGTTTTTTGCTCTGCTTTCAGCCCGCTGCAGTTCAGCGACGCGCATACGAAGCTGGTCTGGACGCTCAATTACAGCCTGATCGAGTGGACATCGAAATTTGTGCCGCAATGCCATTTGCTGTCGAATACAATTATTGCGGCCAATAATTTGCTGAAGAAGACACAGAATGAGGAGCTCTATCTGTGCGTGCTGCATGTGAGTAGAAGCCTAACCTGACACGCACACACACACACTCACACACACGCAGGCAGACTGTCAGACAGACTGTTGCCATTGCTGCGCCTGTCAAGTTCCTACTGATGGCCCTAAACGCTCAGCCATTGGCCCTAACCAAATCTAGTTGGCCGACTTCAACTCAGACAGCGTTCACGTCGCGCTTAATTGGTTTTTTGATTGACAATTTTCAAGAGGCAGCGAACCAGCCACCGGGCCAACTGCAATAGCTAGCAAAAAAAAAAATCTAAAAAAAGGAAAAAGAAAAAAACATCGCTCTCATAACTGGCAGACGCAGAAAAAATGCGAAAGCAACAACAAAATGTTTATTGGCCAAAACGGAGCGTCAAAACAGCACAAGTCGCACATTGGGTGTGTGCGAGTGTGTCTGTGTGTGTGTGTGCGTGCGTGTGTGCGAGTGTGTACATGAGCTTGTTTCAGTGCCCTGCTCAAAGTCCAATGTAATGAAATTGTTGCCCAAACATTGTGCAGACATCGCTTATATGATGTTGCAGCAGAGACAACATCAATAACAAATTCCTCAGTCGGTGCACATAATTTGGCCATTTAATAATCGACTAGTTGAGATTTTAATTGCCTTTGGTAACGTGGTACTAGATGCCAGTCCGCCAGTGAATAAACAAATTGCATGCACCGACTACGACAGTAATTAACAAATAGAAATGCAGCTACTAAATGTAGTCGACATACAGATACCACGTAGTGCGTATATCAAATTGGGTTGACTGACTGACTGATTGTTGATAAAGGCACTTTTGAAAAATGAACACTCCAATGTTTTAGAAATTTTGAGAAACAACTTTTTGGACCGGGTAAAGCCGAGTAATGCGTTCTAGTAAAAAAATTTTTTTTTGAGGAAAACAATTACAGAAGCAAGTTTTGGAACTTAATTCCATATTGCAATTAAGATAAATTATTTAAGATTTAATTATATTTCGAAAACACAAAAATTATAAGCATTACAAAGCGACTTTAACTAAAATTTAAGCTTACAATAACAATGTACTGAGATGTGTATATGAAAGTATCGATTTATACATAAATATAGAGAGTCTTCATAATACCCCTTTTTAAATAACAATACGTCGTAGAGTATGCAAAACGTTTCTGCACGCTGAATACTTCCGGTCATTGGATATTTTTTGCTGGCGGTCAAATTAAATTCAACTTTTGGAAGCAATTTATGAAATTTGCACGCAATTCAATTGTTTCATTGTTGTTGTTGTTGTTGTCGCTACTTGCGCTTTGATGGCAACAGACAGAGACAGAGAGAGCTAATAGCAACAAGAGTGGGTGGTAGGTGGTCTGCAGGGGCTGGGTGCGCAATAGCGCGCAGCGACAACAGCGGCCAATAACAATAACAATTTGCCACTCAATTAGCGTGGCCATTACTGAAAAATCCACTTAAGTATGCAATGATAAAACTCAAAAGCGAATCGTCGCCCACTCCCCCGCCCCCTGAAGGCTATTTCTCTATGCGGCTTTTGTGTATACATATTCACAATGCTATCTACATAGCTATACATTTATATGTTAAAGCTACAGTCTGTTTATTTTGGTTTTTTCCCCTTTTATAACAATACAAATTTACATATCGTATATAGTGCACTTATTTATTTATCTTCTGCCTTGACCAGGGTCTCGAGCGCATCGTGGTGACCAGCGGCTGTGCGAGTGCAGCGCCTACCGCAGCCGAGTCCACCGGAAGTGGTGCCGGGGATACTGCAGCGGGAGCGGGAGCGGGAGCTGGAACTGGAGCTGGTTCTGGAGCTGTGGTCACACCGCAGTTGCGACATAAAATTGAAAAACTTGCGCTCGAATTGCTGAAAATGGAAAATGAGAAATTTTCAATTCCAGCATTGAAATTGCTTTTGTCCTGCATGTATGTGGGTAAGTACGAAAAAGGGAGAAACGAGCCAGCAAAGAGAAAGGGAAAGAAAAAGAAAAGAGGTAGCGAAAGCAGAAGCAAAACAACAATTTATGTGAAGACAAACAGAACAAGAAACAGATGTTGTGCGTAGTTGTTGCTAGAAAGCTGCCGAAAATATTTTGTAATTTTATTTAATGTCACAACAGCCGCAAGAATCAATTGTTTTTGTTGTTATAGTTGTTTTTTTGGTGTTGATAGTATCAGCAGGAGCTCCCCGGCGGATGGTGAAAGTTAAGCGGGTGTTTCAAATACTCAGACTACAGACCGATTGAGGTTTAAATTTGAGTTGAGCACGTCTCGTGTTTTCTTTCGTGACACTTGTACACAGATAGTCACAAAAATAGCATACAAATAAAGCTAATTAATGTAAAAACTAATTTCTTATAAACATTTCTACACAAAATTATTAAATATTGATATAAGATGTGTGAAAAAACCAAGAGCCACAAGTCAGTCCTGTTAAGAGGAAGATTGATAAATTTGGGTATATCCTGATTATCATAATAATAATAAAAATACATTAGCAGTAAATTGTGCGTGTTGCGGTAGAGAAATCTTGCATGTGCCCATCGCTAGATACATAAAGACGTACATACCGTATAATGATTTCAAAAGAAATGGGTCAAAGTCAACGTATAAGGATAAAATAATAAAAGGGTGGAAATTAAAAAAAAATTATTTATAGTGTGATTCATATTCGTTAGTGTTGGAAAAATTTGATTTTTTATCAACTCAAGTATAGAGTAATATGGGAAAAGGTAAAAACGGAATAAAAAACAATTATTTAAAGTCACCAAATAAATGTTTAAGGGGTATAATAAAAAACAATCGCTATAATCTTTGATCGACTGTGTTTCTGAATTGTGATTCATGTGCCAAGTTACCTTAGAAAAATGCGACCAGCGCCCATCTCTAGTTGAAATCTGCTCTTAAGCGGTGTAGCACTGAAAGAAAAAAATACCAACTTAATTATATGCATTAAATGTACACATATAAAATTTAATATGTTACACACATTAATTTGGTTTCAGTTTTGGCTTCAGGTCAACTCGTGGCCTGTTCCAGTGGCCAAAACTCAATGGGCCAGTGTCCATCTGTTAGCCTGGCCATGCTCAGTGTTGGGTCAACAGTTTGTTTGCCGGCCATTTTGGCCGTGACTGCGTGTGTCCGTCCGTCTGTCTGTGTAAGGACATGCTCTGGTAATTGCTACTTTCGCTGGCCAGTTGGCCAGTTGGCTGGCAGACCAACAATTATTTCGCTTGTTGCAGTTATTAGCGCAATTTCTGGCCAATTATTAGCGTTGAGAAGTGTTTGACACTCCAACACAGGCAGCCGCCCCCTTTCTCCCTGTCTCCCTCCAACTGCCCTCTCGCTTTCCCAAACAGCTAATTTTTAAATGCTGAAATATTGCCAAACGGTTCTTCGGGGAACAGTTTGAATGTTGTTGTTTTACCCTTGCAAATGGCATTATAAATTTGCTATGGTATGTGTAACATCCCCGACTCCATAAAACATCAATCTGGAATACAAGTTTGAATATATGCCATTGTGTTAAAAAATTGCAAACGCATTTCGTAAACAAATTTTCTCAGCAGCATTTAATAATTAATCTCAGCTGAGAGATACATATATGTACTTACACTCAGAAATAAACCCTGTTTAAACTCCAGGTCCTTTAAATTTTAAAAACAATTCATTCTTAAATTCTCTTTAGTCAAGTAGGAAAAACTCTTATTGTATAATCCAGCTTAAATATTGCTTAAATGGCAACGTTGAAATGACCATAAAATATTCATTACAAGCAATTTTCGACTTAAAGTGTAAAGCATTTAAAACTTTAAATATTTCTATATTTATTTATAAAGAATTATATATATTTCTTTTTGCAAGAGTATTTAAGCTTAGTCACTGCGAATTTGATTGTTTCAGTTATTATACTCGTTCAGAAAGTGAAAAGAGTACATGGGGTTAGTGCAATGATCGTCCTGCTGTCCGTCCGTCTATCCGAATGAACGCTATTGAAGCTAGAGACTTGAAACATGGAATATATACTTGTATATACCCGCGTCAGATAAAGTGTTAAGAAATTTATGCCACGCCCAGTAGAAGTAGATGGCTCAATTTTAAAGCTAGAGTTAGAGTTGGTATGTATATTGCCGGTGGAAAAATATTGCGACCTTGTTGTGCCGACTACACCCCCAGCGCCCCCCTTGAAAAATCGGAAATAACTATATCTCCCACAGTTTTTGAGCTAATGGCTCCATACTGTTATACCACAGCTCCACCAAACATTACCATGCCACTATGCCGTGTATATGCCGTGTATATGGAGCCATGAAAAGAATGACATCAATTTTAACAAAGTTTTGTGCGTTTGAAATATAGGAAATAAGGATCCGATAGACCTACATGTCAAAATGTTTGTCAATTTTGGCATGATTTTTGACAAAAAATTTGACCCCCTCAGTATCGGTTTTAATGTTGTTTTTGATACTATTTGGGGCAAACACAATCGATTAAAAATATAAACTTTCATTTCTAAATTTTGAAAAAAAATTACATGATATTTTATCAAAAAATCCCAAAAATGTTAATTTCAATACTGAACATATTTGAAATGCAGAATCAATCTAGACGACGAGCCAAGAAAAAAATGCCATCAAACATGAAAATCGGTTCAGTTTTAACAAAGTTATGGTGTTTGGAATATGGGAGCTATGGACCCGAGAGCTTTACTTGTCAAAATAACTATAACAACTACAGTATACTGCATGAGCCCCCCTCCCTTTGGTCATTTAACGTTTCATTAATGTCGACTTATCTCTATAAAACAACAGCGATTTTGGCCCAATCCGCAGCAGGCATCAAATATTATTCTTGTTTCGGCCGTTTTTGGCGATTTTAACTTGATAATTGTCGCTGTTGTGGCTTTAAAACGTGTTGTTTTGGCCAATTGGCTTAGCTGAAAGTCGTTTAGTTGTGTTTTCTTTAGCAGCCGACAGACTAGAGCTTGCCACGGCCCCTGCTCCCTTCAGGCCATTTCTCTCGTCAGCTTTGTTGTAATTTTTTTGTGTGTTTTCCTGCGTTTTTTGTACTGTGGCACAACTTTAAACTTGAAGTTTAGCTTTTCGGGCCGAGCGTAAATATGTGCAGCAGCTTTTTAGCCAAAACGATGGCAGCCACATGGCATAACTATGGCACAGGATGCGACGCAGGATGCGCCGGCCAGTTCGCAGTTCGCTCGCACGCAATCTCGATGTATTTTTCTTGCACTTTGTCAGTTGGGATGCGCGGTCCTTGGCAAATGCGCACAGCATGCAAATCCTTTGAAAAATGTCAATGTTTGTGCGGGTTGCCGCCCCCTGCTCCCCCCTTCACCCCCCTGCAGAGCAGTTTGGTAGCAAATGGCGGCAGCGGCAGCTTCGCCGATATTTAGGCCCTTCGCGGCCAGGACGAAGTGCAACTGAGCGGAAGTTGGCCATTGCGAGGTGCGTTTTTTTCGCCCGTTCGTTAGGCTGGTTTATTAAAGTGTTTGGCGGCACAAAAACAACAGCAACCAGAAACAAAAACAAACAGAAGCCCAGCCACAAGACGAAAATGCACGCCCACAAAAACACAACAAAAAAAAAATAAATAGCCGCCTCTTCGCCGAGCACTACGCAATAATAAATATTTGCGGCTATATTGGGCGTCCCTTAGGGGCCAGGACAGGCGCCACAGACCTTTTATTTATTCTTTTTTTCTCGTTGCTCCTTAAACGAATTTTACAGTTTGTTAGCAAATTTTTTTTTTGTTTTTTGTTTGGCTTTTATATTTTCTTTCCTCGCGGCATTTGTGGCGCGCATAATTGTGGCCCCGACCTTAGCCAACATGCAGCAGCAACAATAACAACAGCAATAGCCAAATTGGCAACTGTAAGAGCCACCATTTTAAGCTGGTAAAAGCAAAAGGCCAAAGTTGCGCTGGCCAAGCGCTCACATTGTAAATAATTCGCGCACGCCAAAGCCAAATGCAGCCACATGAGGCAGCCAGAGCTTAGTGCTGCCTCACACAAAATACATGCCCCACACACACATACACACACACACACACGCACACACACACACACACACACACGCTTGCGTCACCTGCAACAACTTTGGTGCAAAGTTCGTCGCCAGCTTTTCGCTTTCAATGCAAAGCCGACAACATTTCTCACCTATGCTGCAAATGCGACGCACATTAATTTTCACAGTTCCCAGTTTCCATCACATCGGATTTCAGCTCTCCCCAATGTCAATAGGGGGTTTCCCTTTTTAGTCTCGGCTATTTATACGCAAGTGCATCTGTTCGAATTTTACTTGGAATTAGCTTTAAAATTAGCATTTAATAACCTATATATATTCCTGATGATATTCAAACATGAACACAATGCTCAGAGTGTTTATTTTATACTCTGTAGATCTGTTAAAGGGGTATGTGAATTACAAAAAAAAACAAAAATTTTCATTTTATAGGATTTAATAAAATTAAATCTATTATTGAAATTTCTATTTTTATCAAATGAATGTTATTTATTTATTAGTAGTATAGAATATAGTTATAAACTATTAGTCAATTTTTACTTGGAATTAGCTTTAAAATTGGCATTTAACAACCTATATATATTCCTGATGATATTCAAACATGAACACAATGCTTAGAGTGTTTATTTTATACTCTGTAAATCTGTTAAAGGGGTATGTGAATTACAAAAAAAAAACAAAAATTTTCATTTTATAGGATTTAATAAAATTAAATCTATTATTTAAATTTCTATTTTTATCAAATGAATGTTATTTATTTATTAGTAGTATAGAATATAGTTATAAACTCTTAGTCAATTTTTTTTAATCTCACTGGCTATACACTACATTTATACACTACCCTACAATTTAGTGTCTAAATTTTAGAAAACTCATTTACTATTAAATATTTTGTTATTATGATTACTATGTCATTATCAAATCTATACATTAACCTGGGATTCGAACCTCCCTCCCAGTTCTTCATAATTTTATAGAAAACAATAATTATTTTTTAGAGTTTCTAGAGAAATCCATAATATATTAGGGTAATTTCAAGTGTAAGCCTTGATTTGCATATGTCTATGCATTGCTTACTAGCTCAGTACAGGGTATACTTTTTGATTGTGCTATTTGAACGTGTTCTTTCACTTATTTCAATGGATCTATAACGGTCTGCTGTGCAGCTAGAAAAACAAACAAATAAACTTTGGTAAACACCAACACCATTTCAAAAACGAACCTAGACACACACACACACCCACACACGCTCATACGGAATGTGTGTATCGAGAGGCAGACGCGTCAAGTTGTCTGCTTGTGGAGAGCCCTTCCTCGGAGGAGGGGAGTTGCCTTTGAGCTCCTACTCGTGAAAAATCCATAAAATTTAAATGTAAATTTATGTGTGTCCCGGCGGAAGTTTAAGCATTGACGTTGACTTTGACGCCGATGTTAACGTGGACGTTAATGCTAATGTTGTCGTTTGCCGCAAGCAAAAGGCAGCTTGCTAATTGTTAAGTTTTGTTCGGTATTGCCCATTATTATAACTTTATATTAACTATATCTCATTGGCTTGACCAACTTCTGTTTTGCAGGTTCCGCCAGCCAGCTGGAGAATACGGAGCTATCGAATGGCATTGTCCACGATGATCCGGAGATAATCGCGCTGCAGAGCGATAAAGTCGATATTCTTTTGCATTGTATTAAATCATCGAGTCGAGACGCCGCCTGGATTTATGGACAGGTTCTGTGCCAAATTATACGTGATTTAGTGCCGCCAAATGAAATATTGACGAAGGTCATAAAGGAGTTCCTCGCCATAAATCAGCCGCATGGCGATGTTATAGCCACGATTGTATATCAGGTGAGTGTGCGGCCAAATCTGTTGGCCAAGTGCTCAGCGGGTCCCCTGGTCAGTTTGAGCTCAGTTGAGCTCAGCTAGCAAAAGGTAAAGACGACGCCAACCTCTTCGTTGTGTGTGTCTTTGAGGTTGCTTTGGGCAGCTTTATGGGCCTGGTGCGAACCAAATGCACCGCTAATATTTGGGCGAAAGGGTAAAATAGTTGCCCCTTCAGTTGTCAGATGCCAGCTTGTGCTGTGGTGTGTGCGTGTGTGTGTGTGTGTGAGTGCTCGGCATTTGTTGGCAGCTTGAAAATTAATGGAATTCATGGCTACAGCTTGGCCCCTGCCCAGGCTGGGCCAGGCCAACAACGTACGCAACAACTATGTGGGTCAGTGCGAGAGGCATCCACTGTGGTGCCATAAAATTTTTCATTAGGTTCAAGGTTGCACTGTGGGTGTGTGTTTGTGTGAGTGTGTGCAGGGAAATTAATAAGAAACAACAAGAAGAAAAGTAAACGCAAATACAAGCAGCCTTGGACTTGTGTCAGCTTTGGGCGGGGCAGCAACAGCAGCCGCAACTGGCTTTAAGCCCAAATTGCACTGTCATTTGGGGCAAGTTAACTAACCCGACCAACTGAAGCGAGCAGCGGAATTTCATTAGGCCAGGCCTGCCACAGAATGTGCAGCACACCTTTCTATACCCTTGCCGGGGGTATTTATAATTTTAGGCAAGTCAGGTGTAACGTCAGAAGGGCTGTGTATTGTGGTTTAAAAAGTATAACGAATAAGCTATAAAAAAGGAAGGTTTAAATTTAATAAAATCGCTTTCAAATGAAAATTTACATGAAATTAAAAAAATATATTCTTCTATTAAGAAATATTATTTCTACATTTCAAAAATTTTACCGAAATATAATTTTAAAAATTTTATATTGAGGAAATATCTGAAAATAAAATTGAATAAAAAAAAAGATTTCTATTATTAAGAACACATGACAATTTTCCAATTTCTATGGCGATTTTAAATAATTTCTTTTATATATTCCCCAGTTTTAAGAGTATCGATTAAGAAATTTATTTTTCAAGTTTTTTTATCCTGACCAAACTCAAAAATTGCGACCGAAACTCGTCTAAAGCAAACTTATTGAAATCTCCAAATATGAGCAATATCTTATAATCATCATTATTTTTCAAGATATCTTAACCAAACTCAGTTATCACAGGCTATAATCTACTAATATATAAAGAAAATCTTATTAAAATTGGATTACTACATCATATAGCTGCCATAGGAACTATCGGTCAAAAATTAGGTTTTTGTTTAAGAAATCTATTTAATTTTTAAGTGCTAACCAAATTCATCTATTACGAATTTTATTATGCAACTAATAATAAAAACCACTATATCACCTACCTCCCATGGAAACAAGGGTATTTGTTATTCGGTACACCGAACACAGATTCTCCTTTTTTGTTTCTCTTTTTGTTGCACTCACTGCGGCGTCTTATAATCAACAATTTTGTTGCCTTTTGTTTTAGCTAACGCTTTTCACAGCAGCACTAACGTTTTCTCCGCTCTCGTTCTTTGTTCCATTTTGGTCTACGTGCTCTTGCAGGTGTTTCGCTCGGCTATTGACTCGTCGTTCCTGCAGATGCTGCAGGATTGGCTGATCTGCACGCTGCCAACGTTTTTGGCCCGGCCGGAGGAGCAGGGCGTCTGGGGTCTGAGCGTCATCTTTTTATCCGCTTCCATAAATCTGCATTTGATTAAACTATTTCCGCTGGTGCTCGGCATCGGTGCCGCATCCGCCTGCGGCGGCGTCTCGACGGCCGCTGGCGCTGCAGCGCTGCCACCGCGCAAATTGGGTCAACACGAAATTGCATTGTTCGTGACAGCTGCACAAGATTTCCATGCGAAATTGAGTGGCGAGCAGAAGCTGCGCTTTCGCGAGGCCTTCAGGAACTACGAGCAGCGCCAGGTCTATGCCACGATGTTGCAGCGCCTCGGCTAGTTGCTGATAAGGCGCCTCTGCCCCCGCGCCGCCCCCGAAAATCGGAATAGAGCGAGATGCCCCCTAGACCCCAAGGAGTTCGCAAACGGATTTGGCCAAAACTTGCGTCCAGGAGAAGCGCAAGCGTGAATAACTAATTGCTCTGCTCGGCGTTTGTTGGCGCCAACAAAGTTCAGACGGATGTACTCCTTCTCCCCCCACTCCTCCCCAACGTCCTCCTTCTGCTCGTCGTCGTCCTCGACCGGGCGAAACTTCTTTAATAGTTTGCGAATTCAAAATTAATTTATGGTTTACATTATGTGTAACTAATATTTAAATTATTGCCGCCACGCCCCCTCTTCCCCGCTCCTTATCTATTGCTCGCTCGAAACTTTAACGACCCGCAATTAATTCCTGAGACGCTCTCTGCCTCCTTTTACAAAATTGTGTTCTTGTCGGTTTTTCGTAAAGTTTTTCATTTTATGTATTACAACGTGGCTGAGCGGAGAGCCGGGTAGTAGTCATTAGTATGCGGCTTAATCAATTGCTAGTTAATTTAATTAAAAATTCCATTATGCGAAATTGTAATAAAAATAACCTAAAACGTATTTAACCAGCGATCAACTTATATTCCAATTGTAACTCAAATGTATTTGTTCAAAGTCTTAAAAGCGATTTAATAATAAATTTCAAGCCTCAAATCAAGTTGTGTTTTTTCTTCATTAATCTGGGCCATACTGAACCAATCTCACCTGGGCGTTACCTATTTTTGCCGAGAGTCTGATAAAGTTCCTCTCGAGCTGCCGCAGTTACTTTTTCATGCGAACTTTTTTGCCATTTAAACTGTGTACCAAATCTGTTTTGAACTTGTGCACTTTTACCTTCTGGTGCTTGTGCTGTTACTGCTTCTTCTTCTTCCTTTGCTGATGGTGCATGCAACACAGCTCGTTCGGACTTTTGAGGTGCAGCTAAGCGCATTAAAATTGACAAAATGCCACTCAAAAAGTATCGCAAAACTTGTTGGGTACAGAAAAGAGGTAAGTTTCTTAAAGATTTGAGTACAAACGACTAGCAGATACACTGCTTCTATGGCTTGGATTGTTCTGCTCGAAAAGAGACGTCTGCGCCTAAAAATCAATTTGCTCATTGTTAGTAAATATTAAATTGCGTAAGTAAATATAATCAAATTCTTTTAAATTTATAATTATTATTATATTTCTGAAAATGATTAATCTTACTTTTTAAACCGTGAAACCCTTTTATAATGTTGAATAATTCTCAAAGAAAAGATAATTTTTAAGTTTTTCACTTAACTCATGCACATATATCGTAGCTAATATACCCCTTGCGACAGCTATTGTGGATTGTAGAGAACGAATAAGAAGATTTTCCGCCATTTTGTGACTTATAGAAGCTACATATACACTGACAGCCCTCTAGCTGTATTTGTGCGCAAAAATTGACAGATCAACTTTTTTGCTGCATGCGTACAAGTGTAGTGCGTGCGTGTGTGTGTGTGTGTGTGTGTGTGTATGCGTGTGCAAGCCGGAAATTTGCCAGTTGAGCGCAAATCGAGAAAGAAACGCTCGAAAATGAAGTGTAAAGTCGTTTTTGTTGGCCCAAAACGCCTTATGCAATCGAGCACAACATGTAAAGGTGGTGTGTGTGGGTGTTGTGTAAAGACAATGTCCTTTGCTGTTGCCATTGTCGCGATTATGCGACACGCCAAGAGGCAATTTGGCCGTCGCGTTGGCCATAAACTGCAACATTTGGGCTATCAGCATTTGGTTACGCTTCATTTGGCCAAATGGCCATAACGGCCCGGGCACAGATTGTCGCCAGCTAGCCCGCCCGCTGCCCGCTGCCCGCTGCCAGCTGCCTGCTGCCAATTTATGTGGCGCAAACGACTGACCGAGCAGCGCGCCCCACAACACTGAATCAGGTGTGCCAGACCTGCCATGACCTGCGACTGTTCTGTTCCCATTGCCAACGCTAGCCGAGTGTTCCGTTCCGTTGCCAGCGTTCCGCAGCTGTTGCGCTCTCTTCGTCGCTCTTAACTCGCAGAGGGCCGAAACTCACCACTTTTCGGAGTTGCGCTCTTTGCCAAAGGACTCTCTTAAAATTGCCGATTTACACGCTCTCTTTTCTCTCTCTGTGACTCTCTCGTGCTCTGGCTGTTATGACTAGGTCAGTAGTGCGGCTGTTTCATTCCATTACGTTTCAGCTGCTTTGTATGCAGGCCAGCACAAAAGTATGCTACAATTTCTTAATGCTCAGCGTCTCAGCACACTCACACAAACGCACTCGCACACAACGACAACTGTTACACTCACAGTTATGATTATGATTATTGTTATGATGATAACATTGTTGCCATTGTTGTTGTCGGTGTTGGCTCCGTTATTGTTTAGCTATTTGGCCCTACAATGACTTGGCCAAGAAGTTCCCACGTTGCCCAACAAAGTGTGTCCACTGAAGCGTGTGCCTTAATGGAGCCAATAGTTTTGGTCCATTGAACAGACACCCGCAAACACACACGCACAATCAGGCTTACACGCACTCCTCGCACCTACTACAAATATAATTATCGTTAGACTTAAATCGATTCCTAATTCCAAAATTAGTTCTGTCCGGCGTTTTTAATAGTCTTTAAGACGCAATATTACGTACTGTAAAAAAACAACATTAAGAAAACAAGAAAAACTCACTTAGCGAATTCAAACCGTCGAGTTTTCAATATTTCACGACCATTTCGTTCTCAAATATACTTAAACGAGGTATAAATCATTCTTGATTTCATATTCTTCCGTTAAAATTCTTTATTTATTTTTATAAAATTCTCATTAAAAAATTCTTAAAATTTTCGAATTTAAAATAAATGTTAAGCTGATTTATTTCTTAGACTAAAAGTGCATTTTTGGCATTAAAAAAACATTCTTAAAATAACGATTTTATTGAAAATTTTTAAGAAATTTCCTAAGAGCTTTCTAATTTGCCAGATTTTGGCAATGCTTGTGCTTGATTTAGGTACAAAATTCCTGATTATTTTCTTAGCGCTTGTTATACAAACTTTGTATAATATATATTCACTGTAAATAACATTAGGCTGAATTCATAACTATAGGACAAAGAACAAGGAAAACAAAAAAAATACACACACCCACACACAGAAAATGGCACGAGAGAGAGAGAGAGAGAGAGAGGTGGCAGCATATTATCTTATGAACAACACCTGCTTTTCGCTTACCTGCAACAGCTTTGAGGAGCTAATTTGAAATTTTAATTACATTGGCAGCGCGATGAAGTGACGCCTGTCAGCGACTGATACGCCTTAATTACGCCACCTTGGCGAAACAACAACTCGACATTAGCCACGCCCACGCCCACGGCAGACAATGTGCCGTGTGTAAAAATCAACGCCTCAAGTTGTTGTGCCGCTCGCTGGACGCGCGCACGCTTATTAAAACTGGAATAAATTATGCAAAACTGCGAACAGCTCGATTTCCGTTTGCCTTTCGCCTTTCGCTTCTCGCTCCCCGGTTGTCGCCCAAAAAGCGTAGCCAATACACGGAACACAAGGCGAACGCTGCATAATTAATTCAGCTCCATGAATGCAATCAAAACGCGTGCAAAACTTGACCAAAAGGCCGCCAAATATGTAGAGGCCAAAACTTAAAGGTGCCAAAGGCAGGCCTTAAACCAGGGCTCTCAAAGTTCCAGGAGTGTGGCCAGAGTTTGAGTTTGACCTGAAGTTTCTGCCTACTAATGAGTTTTAGGGCTACTGCGACATATTTTCACGACACGAAGATATGATGAACTAGTTAATACGAGACCGCAATTTAACATAAAAATGTCTGGAATGTGTGATAAAAATTAAGCTACAAATTATGAGATAATCAATAAAATCAATATTGCAATGCAAAATAATTTTAAAATTATTTATTAATTTTATTTCTATAAAAAAATGAATAATAAATATAAAATTTATGACATAATATTCATTGAGTCCTAGTAGCTAATGACCACGATGAAGTTTACCATTGGATGATAATTTTAAAATTATGTATCAATTTCATTTCTAATGGTAAACTATATATATATGTATATATATAATAATTTTAAAAATTGTGCGATTCGTGTCGTATTCATTTTTGTCTGTTTTTTAGTACGCAAAAATTCAACACTTGCCATCCATCTGAAATAAGTTTACCCACTCACCAAAAAACGTGATCCTGGAAACACTCTTCAGTTGCGGTTGCCGGCGACATTAGAATAAATAAATGCCTGAATGACTTGCATAAATGAATGCACACACGCAGCGCTGCCAACTTGCTGCAATTGGAAACTCAACTACGCGACTGGCTTCTGTGTGTGTGTGTGTGTGTTTGCCGGGTGGCAACGCCGGCGGCGCCATGCAATATCCCAAATGCAATATCACAAGTATTTCGATTTCGATTTCGCGTTTTCCACATGACTTCCTAGACAATTAAACGCCAGCAGCAGCCAGAGATTTTTCCGACCATTTTGTAATAGTTGTGATGCTTGATGTTATTGAAAATGCGTAACAGCAAAAAAACAAGCAGAGTATTTGCTGTTTATTCATTTATTGTTTACATTGAATTAGCAAAAAACGGCGCAATTAACAGTTTTGTTTACATTTGACGTCGCTTCGGTGCGCGTGGCCCTAAAATAAACGTTAACAAATAGACAGTTATATTAGCCTATATACTACTCTATATAACTAAACAGATACATATGCATATATATTTTGTGCGAGTGATTTGAAACGCGCGCGATTTTCTCTTTGGTACTTGTTTTGATCGGAATTCTACTTTGTTGCTCTTTTTATGAACTTTTTGGTCCTTTCATTTGCGTTGGTGTTGGTCGTTAATTAACGGCACATGCTCAGCCCCATAATTGCCCGCATTTAGCCGCTTGGCCGCATCCCAGCCGCTCCTGGCCGCCACAGAGCAATCAATCTGGCAGCTCCTGCTCCTGCTGTCGGTCAATCTTTTGGCACACTCTTCCTGTTAAATATATTGCTGGGACTGTCGCCGATTTCGCTGTCGGCTGTCGTCAGTTTGGGCGCTCACAGGCCCGTCGTGGAGGTCCGGCCGCAGGACGTCTTCCGCGGCGGCGGCAAATCAGTTGTGTAATTCTGGTAGCGATTCGAGCAGTTAATGGCCTGCAGAGAGTTGTCGGATGAAATGCAAGAAACGGCGGGCCGTAAGTTAATGCGAGAAATACATAAAATAACGACAGTAAATTGTGCCAAAAATGTTTGATTAATGATGTCTTCCTGGATGCAAGGCGGAGCCAAACGGAACCAGGCCGACGCTTTAGCAATTCCCATATCAAACACCACGCCCACCCACCCCTCGGGCCGGGGCTGTGGCTTTGCATTTGAATGATTAGATTTGATTCAATATTCAATTATTTAACTGGTTTGAGGTGTTGAAATGCCCACAGTCTATCTGGGGCCCCGTTGTCTGGGCACAGTCCCTTCTATTCCGTTGGGCGTTTGCATATAAATGATTTATGAATTTGCGCTCTGATTGAACCGTCCGAAATTGTTGATTAGTGCGCCGTCATAGAAACAACAACAACAGCAGCAGCAGCAGCAACGGTGAGAATAACAACAACAATCGCACAGACATTTCCATGCAATCGCTCAAGGGAAATAAGTTACGGGTTTTTGGGCCCAGTCGACTCTCACCCATTTCCAAATGCATAATGCGTGCGTGTGTGTGTGTGTGTGTGTGTGTGTGTGTGTGTGTGTGTGTGTGTGTGTGTGTGTGTGTGTGTGTGCGTGTGTGTGTGTGTACCTGTATTTGCGCTTCGGATGTTATTTGATTTTGGCGCATGTTAAGCTCAGGAATTTATACACAGCTTTTCATTTACGAGAAAATGATCGAATAATCGCCCAGTCAGATGCCAAATTAGAATATTTTTTCATCTCTTTACATTGATATTGATTGTACAAAGGATTTGAAATTAATTTTCTCAGCATGCTGCACGGATTATATATGAAATATTTAAATTAAACGTCTATTAAACTTCAATCATAACATGACATATAAATTATTATAAATTATCAGAAGACTGTTGTTAGGCAAAAACAACTTTTACAGCATGCAACGTAACATATATGAGATTTAATGTGATGTTTATTTAGATATCTGATTTATAACGTCTCCAACGAAAACAATAAATATACATATTTTCTTTAAAAATGTAAATTTATTGTAAGTAATGTTATCAATAATGTTACAATATTTAATATCATATCCTCTACAACCAAGTTAATACTTAGAGATAGAAATCAACCATCATATTAGAGAGAAGAAAACCAAACTATCCAAATATTTTTTTCTACCTAAATTAAGTACAAGCATTGGCAAAATTCAAGAACGTTTTTCTCAATCCCAAGAGTACTAAATATTATACTTTACTTTCATTAAGAATTTTTCAGCCGTACAAAAACCTCATAACTAAAGATTTGGATCTTATTTATTGATTGCATTTAAAAAACAAACCGAAGCGATATTTAAATCTTTATTTACTCAAAAATATAGTCGCTATATATGCATGCATGTAAGGGCCTATTAAATCTGACAAAGGTTCTGGCCACTGCACAGTCTGCCTTCTATTATTGAATTAAATCGGCTGTGCGCTAATATCCTAGACTAAAAATAATATGAAAAACAAAAAAATCTGACACACTGCTGACTAATTGTATAATGGACGGGTCCTCAGTTGAGCAATTAGCCAATTTGATGGGCTAATGCGTGTGTTCAATACCTGCCTAGGCGAGGATTTAAAGCGCAGCAGAAATATAAAAATAAAATAAACGCGCGCCCAGCGCACTAACAACAACAACAATAGCCAGCGACAACGCAGCAATTTAATTAATGTAATTAATCTAATTTAATGACTTGACAAACACATCAATTAGCGACGGGGGCGCGGGACCGAGCGGCGAACGGCAATTTATATGCAAAGTACCGTCGAGGACTTTGCGCGAAATGGAAAAACTGAAGCCAGCAGCAACCGCAGCAACAACAAAACAAATTAAAATATTAAAATTAGGCCACACAAATGATTGAAAGGAAATGTGGTAGAGAAAATGCGACGGCTCGATGCCATCGATGGGTCTGCCGGTCTGTCTGTCTGTCTGCCCGCTGTCCCTAAAGTAATTAAAAGTAAGTAAAGCAAAGTCACAGCTCCCACGCTCCCACCCCCACCCCCACCTCCTCTCGGACCCTCTTCCCTGTGGAATGTGGCCATGAGTTCGGTTTTATTTTGATTTTTCCTTACGTTTTGTACTTATGTAAATGGCCACTGACCAAAAGAATTAATGTGCGCCGCAAGTGAGTTGAATCGGAATGAGCTGCCGTGCATTCTATTCCCGAGCAGCAGCAGCCGGGTCCGGCGCGGTCCCGTCCGGGTTCGAGCTGTGTCAACGAACCTCTTGAATTTGCATAAAGTGCTGAAGTGACCAGTGGACAACATCTGCTGCTGGTCTTAACGCACGGCTAATTTGCTGCAACTGCTTGTGACTCACATTTGAAATGCCATCATTCAAAATAGCCCACTGTAAGCTAATGCCATCTAGCACAAAGGGCCTAAAAATAGAAAGCGTTGCTGAACCAAACGGATTTGATTTAATTTGATTTGCCTGAGCTTGTTTTGATATTTTATGATTATCTTTTTTCGCTGTAAAATTGCCTTTTGTATTTATAACGCAATTGTTGGGTGCGTCCCACGCGGCGTATGCGCGTTTTTCGCACTTAACTCATTAAGGCCCGCCGACTGGCTGGCAAATGTTTGGGCACTGCGCGCGTTTTTCTAATACTATTTTATGTTTTTTTTTTGCCCACAGTCCGTCCGTCTGTCTGCCTGTTTGCAGGTTAAATAATTTAATTGAATTATCGATGAAAAACATTTGAGGAATTAAAAGCACATTTGAGTTCAAATCAAATACCTGACGTTTTAACAGCTGCATGGAAAATCACGCTGGGCGAAGCGGAAACACTTTATAAATCACTGTGAAACTGCAGAACTGGGTCGAGAGCGGCCACTTAATAAAGCCATATGAAATATGTATGACAAGCAAAAATATCAGAAAAGAGGCAAACAGTTGTTTCAATTGCCAACAAACAAAGAATCGAAGAAAGTATTGAACAAAGTATTGAGCGAGCACTCACGGCTCAACAATGCAATTGAAGAACTTAACAATAGGCCTATAGCCTTGGCAATCCTCGGCAATCCTTGGCTCACTCACCTTGTAGAAGGCCTTGCGAAAATTGTCCGAGAGGAAGGCGTAGAGCAGCGGATTGATGCAGGAGCTGGTATAGGCCATGGTGTGGGCCACTATTTGTAGGATCACTGTAAACATGGTGATATCGTACATGTCCAGCGCCTTTAGCAGTAATATCAGCTGTAATCAAATTGTATATATGAGAATAAGTATTGGAATACATTAAAAAACATGAAGGTATGTCTAGTTGCTGAAGATTAAATACTGTTAAATGGTTTGTATAAAAAGCTACTTTCAAATTGATTCTAGTTTTTATCTAATATCATGCAAAAGTTTACAAAAAATTCATGTTGTAAGAATTACAAACCCATTTGCACTTTTTTCTAGACTTTAAGCTTTAACCGATTTTCACTTTGATCAAGATTTGACTTTATTTGTATCTGCATCTAAAATTGTTGCACTTTTTGAACTAAAAATTTATTAATTTTGGGCAAAATATTATGTCTCTTACTATTTTAGGAAAATAATTTTTTAAAAATTTACAATTTTGGAATTTTATTTTTAAGCTTGTGAAGTTATCGAAACGATGGGCAATATTTTTACTAGACTTTAATCATAGCTTTGTCAAAAAGCAAACTATTGTCATGTTTAATGATATTTTATTCTTTGTTTTTTTGCGAAAAGCTGAGAACTGAGACTCTAATTGGCATTCGTACTAAATCGGAGATACATTCTGCCTGGGCACATGTAGACCCTACTCACCTGCACGGGCAGCCAGAGCGAGGCGAAGGCAATGACGACGACCACGACCAGGCGGGTGACCCGCTTGCGACCCCGTTGCGACTCCTTGGACATGCGCACGCCGCTGCCCTGGCGCCAGAGGCGCATGATCATGCGCACATACAAGCCGCTGATGACCATCAGGGGCATCAGGTAGGAGCTGATGAAGAAGCTCACCTGGAAGGTGCTCTGATCGAGGACGTCGTTGTCGATGAAGCGGCACATGGCGTATGTGATGTTCGTCCGGTTATCGTGGTTGACCTGTAACAAATAAAACGAAAAATAGAAAATATTGCGCATACGTCATGTGGCCTGACAGTTTCATGGCTTTGACATTCATAAATAAACTAAATAGCAGTTGGATAAAAAAGCAAAACAAAAGCCAGGCAAATAGTTCGCATAACTAAAACACACACTATCTGCGCCCTGGAGACTGTCTGTGACAGGCGGATAACATATTTGCCTCTTCACATGACGCACTCACTATTTGGCCCCCCGCACTGCCACCGACCCCTGACCCCGTCTGACAATAGGGTCATAAACTGGCTTCGTGTATCGTAAAAATTATTCAGCAGGCTTTTGTTTACAATTTTTGTTTACAATTGCTGCCAGCCCAGTCGCAGCGCGTTGTTCATATTTATATATAAAATACTATTAAAAACTCCCGAGAAATGCACACGAAGAACACATATTAATGGCCTCTTTTGTTGCTATCGTCGTTGTTGTTACAAGTAGGCAAACAATGCTCCAAAATGTTGGCCAAGAAAATTTCGCAATTGATTCGTCGTCAAGTTAAAGCACTACAGCTGAAAGTGTGTACACTCAGAGAAATTCTAGCAGTTTCTTAATCTGATTTGTACCTAAACCTGCTCAAAGATATGCTTAAATTGAGCACATTTTATTCTAAATGTTAAATTCGTTGAATAAATATTTAAATTAAGGCATAAAATACTTAATACACAATTTTTGGTGTTTGAAAAAGCAAAAAATGTGTTTGATTAAATTGCAATATTTTTAAAATTATGTCCTGTATGTGAGTCTGATGTTTAAAAATTTTTTAAATAAAGAAAAACTTTCTTAAAAAAATTAATATTTTGTAATTTTCTCCGAGTGTACTATGTTTATTAATTTATAATTTAATTAGTTGTATTTGAATTGGCTTTTCATGTACCCAAATAACTCAACAACAACAATATTGCGCTGCACTGACTTTTAATGTGATTTTGTTGTTCAAAGTATGGTCGAGCTGTTGTCAAAGAGGCAGAAAAACTGACCCAACTCAAGTGGCTGTTGAGATCGCACATAAACAGCTGTCAATCAATGCCATGATATGTATATCTATATTTAATGTAGATATTTCGACGGGCATATGCCGAAAAATCCAAGCAGCACGGCGTATTTATGGCCATATTTTCCGTATACACAAAAAGATATTGATGCACACACAAAACACATAGATTATGGGCAGAGACGCATCTGTTATTGTTATTATTATTTGTATATTTTTTGTTTTGTGTAGACAATAGATAACAGTATGTAATATGAATATAATTAATAGCTAACTGTTAATTAACATGTTGATCAAACATGAGTTAATTATGTGCCATTTTATCGCGCGTTTTGCTTTTGTTTGCACACATACATGTGTGAGAGTGCGACCGTGTGTGTGTGTGTATGTGTGTGTTATCGGCACACACATACACACATAAATATTCAATTTGGGCCAACTTAATCCTCGGGCCAAGCAAACACAAACACAAACACAAACAAAAACAAAAACAACAAATGCGACGGGCGTGAAAAAAAGGAGCGTGAAATGCTATTTAATAAAATATCACGTTGCAACAACAACACAGCAGCAACAGCAACAACAACGAGTGCACAGCAAATGGTCCATTTCATTGATAAAGACGCCGACGGCGATAAGATACGTTTAATTACGTGCGACTTTTCGATTATGAATAGGCATCAGCCGATTCACATTCATGCGTGTGCAAAACAAAGCCCCACACACCCATTTTCGCACACACACACACACTCCCGAGGGATTAGAAACGTGTTTCGAGCCATCGCCTCGAAGTTGGCTAATGAACTTTGTACGCGTATTAGAAAGACAAAAAGGGGCTATTAAGAGGTCGCAGCTGTTTCAGACATTTTCAGCTAATAAGCCGATTAGGCCATTCCAAACATTTATGTGATCAAAAGTAGTTAAGCAATGTTAGTTAAATAAGTACAAGTCTGTTTTGCGTACATTAATACCCTATTTCAATTTTATAAACATTTAAATTTCTATCTAATTTGTTTGTTTTTGCAGTGGAAACTTTTGCGTGGATCAGCTTAATATTTATATAGCTCGAATAATACCAATGCTTGCCATTATGTGAACATTTTATTGCTTTTCTTTTTGATTTTGTGGCGCATGAGCCAGCATATGATACAGCTGACTATAGTCACGAGATTCCCACTGATTGCGTTAATAAAAGATTAGTTTGCAACATGAATATGTTCTCTGATATCGATGCGTTCAAATATGCTGTTGAACACGGCCAGACAGGCTGATTGATTAGTACTGATAAAGATTATGTATTATGTATCCCTTAAAATATATATAAACATTTCTAATACTAAGGCTGCTTTTTAACCGAAGGGATTAGAAACGTGATTCGCGCCATCGTCTCAGGTCATAATATTTTTATTAAATTATTTCAAATTTCATATTCTTAATATATTATCAGGCAACGAGTTCTACAAAGCGTTGCGCTCAATTTTTCTCCAAATTAATATACATACATTGAAATGTTGATTCATATACATTTATACCCATGTCATATATTATTTAGGATCTGCAAACATTGATCAAGACAAATAAATGCAAAACAAGAGATAAATTTTTTAACAAATAAAGAAATAGTTGCCATATGGAATATATTGTGAAATAATGAGAAAAGGAAATCGTTGAAGATTTAAAAATAAATATGAATTTAATTAATTTGATTGCTAGCACATAAAAGCTTTGCTAAACAAAAGCAAGTATTTGTATTTGTTGTTGCTGCAACTGTGTGTTGTTGCTGCACAAGAAATTTGGCGGCGCTTATTAAACAATTAACTTGTTCTTCGCACCCAGCGCATTGATCATAAAAACATTAACGCCCTAATGCCAAATGGATAAATGTACAAATGGCATAAATGATGGCGAGGCGAGCGCTAAATGCGCAGTCCAGTCCCCGCATCAAGGCCGTATAACGCCGAAGATATATCATACGCACCGTATGCCCGGCTCGCAGAGCTGCCTGTCTGCCCGTGATCAATGATCGAACCATTAGTTTTGCTTCTGAGGGGAGGCAAGGAATCAAAATTGCACATTGTAAATGGACGTAGTGCATATGGAGGCGAAGAGATGAAGTGATGCTATTGGCCATATGACCCGTAGCCGTAGCCGTGCCCGTACCCGTTAACAAACCCGTGCAAATATGCGCTGGTGTGCTCAATATCAGCTCTATAATTAAAATTTATGCATTTAAAATAGCAAATTAGTAACAAAAACAAAACAGGCGCCCGCATCCAACGAATTCTCAATATAAACACGCTAAACGAAACAAAGAATAAGCTTAAATAAAAACAAAAGATATCCAAACAACAACAAAAACAGATATATATTTATATATATATACAATGTATATGTATCCAAAAACGTGGGCAGGTACGGCCAAAGCCAGAGCCCACAACTGACGTGGAGCGGCGGCTCGGGACATCTAACGAGGTGCCGATGATGGGCAGCAATAAATTTGGCTGGCCTCTGTTATTCGCAGCACATTTCGAGCACAGCAGGCAGCAGCCCTGAGGCTGAGCCCCAAACACACGCACACACACACATGCACACTCATACACTCATACTCACCACCACATCGTGGGCAAAGGTGACCGGCATGGACACTGTGAGCACGACGGCCCAGAGCGTGCAGATGGCGATCTTTGTGATATGCTCGGTGCGCAGCATGCGCGAACGTATCGGATGGACAACGGCCAGGAAGCGATCGATGGACATGAGCACCAGCGTATAGATGGACGCGTATGCCGTGACCACAATCAGGTACTGGACACTGCGGCACCACAGCTTGCCAAAGGGCCAGTGCGAGGTCACGTAGTCGACGGCCGTGAAGGGCACGCAGAAGATGACGAACAGCAGATCCGCGGCGGCCAGGTTCACAATCAGCAGATTGGTCGTCGAGTGCATGTTCTTGTTCAGCAGCACGACGAGTATGACCAACAGGTTGCCAAAGAAGCCCGAGACGGCGATAATGCCGAAAAAGAAGGGCACCAGCCAGCGCACCGTCTGCCGGATGGCCTCATCCTCGGAATTGGCCAATGTGGCATTGTCCAAGTGGCTGCTGCTGCTGCTGTTGATGCCACTGCTGGCGATTGTGGTCAGCTCCGGCCAGCTGCTGTTGGCCAGCCCGGTGCTTAGATTCATGCTGTGGCGCTTTGTGTTCGGCGTTCTCTATTGATTTTTAATTGCCCCAACGCTGATTACATTTCCTTTTGTTGCCACACATTTTCTTTAATTTTCTCTGCTTGAATTTTTTGGGGCAGCGCCTTTGCCGCGACAGTTTTTCCCGTTGTATTTTCACAGTTCGGCGAGTCCAAATAACAAATTTCCAATTAAACGATTTTTCGCCAAGCAGCCGACAAAGGGAACTTTCCCAGAATCGAAAAATGTACGTTTTTTATACCTTTTCTGTGTACTTTTTTTCGTCTACTTTTTTTCAATTATCATGCGCAATAATCCGGCGGGCGGGCTGGGACTACAACACGTACCGGACAAAGACAATTTGATGCCACACCAATGCACACACACACGCACACACACAGCGGCACAATAACGGCTAACGGTAATTGTAACAAGGTAGGAAAACAAAACAGAAGGAGCAGAAACTAAAACACGTCAGCAAGGACGCATTGCCACGACCTAAATCGTGTCGCGCCCAAGATATCTGGATATATATATATATCTTTCTATCTTTATAAAGTGTTTATGACGTCTTCGTATCCGTTTTTACTCCCATTTTTTATAGACAAACCGCCGTCTTAAATTCTTGGTGGCACATTCGGCTGCTTGCCACCAGCTGTTGCTAATGCATGTGGCGCCTAAATTTGTGCCTACAATTTGATTATATTTTAAATGATTTTCGCGAATTTTTTCCGGTTTTTTCCTCCTTTTTTTTGGATAAATCGAATATCCAAACTGCACGCGTTCGTTAGCAGCGCACAGCTGAGTTCTGTGCTGTGCCTCCAAAGATTCGCTGTCTACGACGTCGACAGCGGCGGCGGCGGCAGCAACGGCGGCGGCAGCAACGGCAGCGGCAGCAGCAGCAACATCAACAACAACAGCAACAACAGCAATAGCTGCTTGTGTGCGCTCCACGCTCCGCCCAGCGACAAGCGGCCTGGACGGGCGGCGTTTACATGCGGTCTGGGGCAGCGCTGGCTGTTTGCTTAGCTGGGTGGGCGCGAGCGCTCCAACAGTTGGCAACAATAGCCGGCAATAGCAACAAGCCAAACGGCCAGCTTGGCTCTATTTATTTTTATTTTTTTCATTTTGATTTTTATTTTTGCGTGTATGTTTGGTCACCAGGGTGACAGCTTCAGTTGCCACTGGCCGTGTTGCCATTGTGTTGCGCAGCGGGATATTGGCGCTGACTGCGCTGCTCGCCCCCTGCCCCGCCCTGCGCCGCCCGGCGCTGCGCGGTGTGGTGCTTAACTTCACTGATTAACTGCCTGGCCGAAAGTAAAAATCCAGCCAGCAGAGAAATTAAGCAAAAAAACATATAAGCACATGTTGAAGTCGGGCATAAGTGACTGCGGCATGCTCTGTTCACAGTTTCAAAATACCTTGAAAGTATTCGAAAACCATTCCGCTTCATTCCGCTTCATTCAACATCTAGCTTTGGCCTACATTTTTTAAACTTAGTTTTTTAGTTTTTATATATTTTTTATTTTTCTAAAATATCTGACGTAGGTATGCACGAGTGTATATATGCCAATTTGCATTTCTCTAGCTTTAAAAGTAGCTAGACTAGCTTACATTCAGACAGACACTGCATAAAACCAATACGCCCTTCAACACTATCCGAACAGTGTATGGAAACACAAATTCAGCGAGACAGCGGCACGCGCTACGTTTTTCGCACTCGTTCGTTAAATGCGCTTTCCACTTACAGCCCCCACACCCACCCCGCGCTCAGCGCTTGCCAGCGCCACTTTTATTGTCTGGGGTCGCTTATCTCTACGGTTTTATCGCACACCTTTGGAACGCTGGGCCGCACAGTCAGAACATTACATAACCGCAGAGTGGAGCCAAGCTGGAGCCAAACAGCTGCTGCTCCAGTTGCTCCAGCTGCCCGCTCCACCCCGCTGATGTCTTGGTTAAGCCTAGCACCGGCAGCCCATTTACATGCTGGGCATTCACCTGTCACTGGCAGCTTGACGAGCTGGCGTCGGCGTCGGCGTCGGCGTCGACGTCGGCGTCTGCGTCCGCGTCCGCGTTAGCGCCGCTGCCAGCGTCGCGGCTGCGGCTTAATTGTCGCACAGCATTTGCGTTGATGCCACGCCTCAGTGGGCCAACAGACGATGACGCCAACGCCAACGCCAACACCGGCAACAACAATTTGACGAGATTAAACACGAATTAAGCATCGCATGAAAAAACACAAAAAACGCAACAGCAACAACATAAATAAATCAAAAAAAAGACACAAGAAATCAACAAAATGAGCAGAAGCAAAAGTTATAATCATGTATATTTAATGTGCAGCACGGAGAGTTTAACGAAGTCTTTAATCTTTAATGCCAGCCAGCTGGCTGCACAAAGGACTTACGAGTAGTTCTCAAATAAAAAATATTTATTTCGCACAATTTCGCTGCCTACTTTAAGGCGCGGTGCTTGGCATTGAAATGTGCTGAATTCCAATTTTGAAATCAATTTCACGGCTCCGATAGCCCATTCAAATCGTATAGCGCGAAAACTGAATTAATAAAAAATCACATGAAGACTGAAAACGAATATGTTTAATAGATGGCACAAACAGAAATATCGCCTACATATTATAAACCACAAAAAAGTGTTTTATGCATATGAATTAAATTAATATTTGAATCCATTAACAAGCATCTTGTTATTAATTTATATATACATATATTCATTTAGTTAGCAACTAGCTTTTCAAATCGTAAAATCAAGTTACCTTCGGAATTTCCATTCAGCATAATTTCCATTCAAATATGCAAATCTAAAATAAAGCGCAAAATCCACGAAAACTGTACGAAATTCAAAAATGCTAAAATCTAGCTAAATAATAGCTCAGCGAAGAGAGAACATAATAAAGAGTATTTGCTAATCTCATAAATTTTCACAACATATTTAATATACGTGCGCTAAAATCTGACAGTAAAATTTGTTGTCCATGGGTTGGTAATACCAATAAAATATGTAAACGCAATTTAAGTTCAAATTCACGTTGAAATTGTATCCAAAAAATCATATACAGATTTGGGTCTTAACACAACTCGAAACTAAACCGATTTCAATAAGGTATGACTTATTGTTATTTGTTGGGCATCATAATTAATGCTGCATATGCAAACAGAATCCAAAACTATAGTTTCAAATATATGGTCAAATTTCTATGCGCATATTACATAAGTAAACAAAAATGTAATTTTGGTTTTCATATTTCATTTGATTTTATGACAGCAGCACTCAAATTTTGCAATTAGCATTACATCAAATACACTGAGTAATCAAACCTGTGAGGCAAGGTGGGCTAAGCCAACAACAACAACAACAAAAAGTCCTCTCATATGTATGTTAAGCTAAAATTAAAAGCGAGCATTTCAAATAAATTAACATGTGAATGAATGACAGCCAAGCTGCACACACTTCATGTTACACACACACACACATCGGCAGCCACAGCTACCCTCATACACACCCACACCCACACCCACACACACACACACACACACACACAGAAGATTGTTGTAACGTAAAAATCTACAGCCTGGCCCACTTTTTGGCCCATTGCTGTTATAAAAAGTTAAGCAAACAATTTTGTTATGCCAAAACTTTCGATGTGATTGAAATGTTTTTAAACGAGGTACAGCCAGAGTGCGCACACACTCACACACACACTCTTACTCACACATACACAGTCACACAGACGCATATTAAAAATGCTTTGTAATGTTAGTCGGGTCGGCCTATTTCATTTTTGCCATAATCATGTGCAAGGCCTTAGATATACTGCCTGAAATGAGACTCTAGTGTTGATAACAGCACCACAATGGTCAAAAATCATATAATAATTGTCACAAATTAATCAATACTTAAAAGAGTTAATTACAACGCTAGAAGATATAAATAAACCCAAAAATAATTGTATTTGGTTTACATTGCAGCATAAACGGCTTGCCTAAAGGCAAGGTTTAGGCTTTAAGAATTGGATCGTGCACCTGGTTTAATATATATAGTATATACGAATCCAGCCTTTAGTTCGAATCCCAAAATTCCAAAAATTAAAATAACTATTTTATTCAGTTTATGATTTCTAATATTAGCCCAGCTTATGATTTTAAGAGCAAATTGCCAATTTGTATTTATTTAATTAAACTTATTTATTACATAATTTAGTTGTCAAAACAAAGACTCTGTATACAAACGAAATAATGTATAGAAAAAGGTCGTGGAAATCAGTTTAGTTTGGACGAAATAATGACACTTAAAACGTTTTAAATTTGTAAATAAAATATTATTTAATAAACATATATAACATTTAAAAGCAAATGGTTGAAGAACCGCCCATAGTCTGATATCTGGGTGATGGGCTCCATTGTCATTCAGCAGACACTTGATGCCCGAAATGATGGATTATCGCCTTTTCCGTGTTATCGTAATATTTTCATTTACTTATTTTTGTTGTCTTATTTTTAGTATGCATCCATTATGTCTGCTGTTGTGAAACGGTTTCGGGTTGAAAAACTTTGCGAACGAGAAGAATTAATAAATGTAAATCGGCAGGAAACTGTCCGAAAGGCAAGCAAATCCTTTAAAACAGTACTAACAGCCGCATTAAACGGCATTTCTCTGGGAAAAAGGGTTCACTTTAGCGCACAGCTTTTGCTATTTAATCATTCAAATTGACTTTCTTGCCTGATGGCCGTTAATTTCGAAATCCCTTTTTAAAATACGCTACTCTGCTTTCCGTTCGCCTTTCATGCTCGGCCCGTAACTTTGTTTTCCGCTTGCGGCTTATAAGTTTTTAGCCTCTGCTCATTCCATTTATTTTATTTTACTTTAAATTTTTTGCCTTTTCGCTTTTCTTTTTCGCGAATTTTCCTTTTGTTTTTGCGCGGGCTTACTCAGAACGCGCTGAGTTTGCATTTGGCTTTCCTTTTAGCATTTTCCAACTCCCCTCCCACATTTTTTTTTAGTTTTTAATCAAGATGTTTTAATGCGGTTCGCCGCTGAATGATGGATTTTTCACGCTCCCCCTCCGTCCTTCTCTTTTGCTAGCTCCCTTTTTATTTTTATTAAGTAAACAGAAAGTTGGCGGTGTGTTTGGCGAAGATTTATGCAGATAATAAAATGAGTCTTCAAATGCATAATCAAGTTTTGAACGGCCAGCCCTTTGCTGTTGTCCAGTCGCCAGCTTATCCTCCTGCCTTTGCTTTCTGGCCATAATTAAGGTCTGTCCTTGAGCGCAGCTCGGCTGCGTCCATTCAATCCGAATAAGCCTGGGGTAAAAACATGTCAAGGACTGCGCCCATTGAGACCACATTAAAGCCCATTAAATCGTTGCAACAATTGGTTGCACCACAAAAAACATTTAAACTGCTTCCCAGTACTTTTCTCGTCTCTCCTTTTATTTGCTACCAGCGACTTTTATTAGTGTTGCCAAAGAAACGGCATTTGCAACAAAAGCCATATACATGTATATACATATATATAAATATATACTGACCACAGGTGCCCCGTGAAGCACAATAAAATGTCTCAAACAATGCTCCGTCATAGTCATAACCAGAGAGAAACTAAAATAAACTAAACTTAACTAAACTAAATGCTGCTTCCGCACGGACAAACAGCTGCAACTTGTTAGACGTCTCTGCCGCTGCTTTTGTGTACCCTATGTAATTCGTATGTAGGGTATATAATGTCTGATATGGGGCCTTAAACTTTAAATTTAATTTATATATTTAATTTCTTGCCAGACTCTAAGAAAAACTTTTCCATTCCTATTATATGTATATAAATTTCAACAAAATTCCGCACACAAAATTCAAAGCTCATATCTTTCGTTCAGTTTGTTTTATTTATTCCTAAACATTTCAAAAATTACTTTATTTACCCAAATGTTAACTTTATTTTATATAATGGTCAGTAAACTGAATAAATATAACTTTTTTCAGGTTGTTGCTTACTTGACATATTTTTACAATATATTTCAAATTTTTGTTTTAGGCTATGTTAATACTTTTTAGAATAGTTATTTCTGAAAAAAAATCATTGCAAAACAAAATTTACAAAACAATTTTTTTACAAGAAAGTTATCTATGATGAAAAATGTTTATTGATATTGTAATTGTTGTTATTATTATTGGCTCAATTTATATAAATATGCTCACATAATCAAAATGAATTGTTAACTTAGACTGTGCCACATCTTTGAGATTTACAACGTCATTTACAGGGTATTTCCGGTGCTAGCACTCTCGTTGTTTTGTGTTCTTAAAAAATACCATGAAAAATATGATTTTATGCGCTGCTTGGCACTCGCCGCCAGCGCGTCGCTTCGTCTCCGGCAGCCACTCCGGCAGCTACTCCGGCAGTTAGTCCGACAGCCTGTTGCCGTGATACCATAAAATAAACGCTGCTGCAATCGCTGGCGGCGCACAGTTGCCGTCGTATTGTCAACCGCAACCTGGACCGTTGTTGTTGTTGTTGTTGTTGCTGTTGTGTTTTCTCTTCGAGTCACAGAATTAACTTTTACGCTTTATTACCACTAAGATGGCCAAAGAAAACAATGCCCGAATTGCAAATTGTCCAACTGTCCGTCTCTGTCTCTGTCTCTCAATCTCTTCCGCTCTCTCTCTCTCGCTGCATTTTGCATTCTTCTGATTGTTTTGCGTCGCGTTTTTTGTCGCACGCATCCGGAGGCCATCAAAGTTGCCGGAAGCGCGCCGGCTAGTCATCAACTCAATTACATTCTGCGACCCGTGCGGCGACTTTGATGTTGCCACGGCACCCCATCCGCACCCCTTCCCCCTCCCCTCCCCTCCCCTCCCATTCAACCCCCCTGCGCGGCGCATTGTTCGCCGCCCAGTTGACGGATGCCACAGACTTCTAAACAAGCAGCACAATAAACGCGCCGTTGTTGGCCTTTATCTGTCTGCTCCTTCCGTGCCACAACTCATCCCCCTTCCCCTCCATTGTGTCCTGTCGCGTGTGACGGATGCGACAGGAAGCGCGCGAAGTCTTGATAGAAAAGCGGAGACGCCACAAAAAACACAATCTAGCGCATTCAGTGCATTCACAACCCCCACCCCCTCAGCCCCCTCTCCCCACTCTCTTCCATTATTTAGTACTTCCCCCGGGTGATAACCCATGGCCACTGCAGCAGCGGAAATATTTCACAGAGATTAGCACAACATGCCAACATTTTGATTAGTTGCACGAACTGAACCAGTACCCCACCCCCCCCCCCACATCCCCCTTGGCAGGTTTATGTTTGTGCCTCCATTTCCAATGCAAATTGAAATGATTGCGCCACGGCATGCGGCCGGCAACTGCTCAGCTCCAGCTGATCCTTGAGCGGATTATCGAGGCAGAGCTGCGTGCGGGCGTGCAGCAGCTGTGTGGCATGCCGCTGCCAGCGCTGCGCCGCCTGCAACTGACGCCGACAAGCTGCCAGCGCCAGCTGCGGCCGCCCGCCCACCTGCTCTACGTCGAGGCAGCGCCGCTGTCCGGTGCTCAGCTGGCCCGTCTCGCGGTGCAGCTGCCACTGCGTGACGTCCGCGCGGTGGCAGCTGCCGAGCTGCAGCTGCAACGTGGGCTGGCTACGTGCCACATGCAGACAGCGATCCCCATTGCGAATGGTGCCCAGTGCGCTGACGTTCGCGTGCAGCAACCTGCCAGAGGAATACAGGCAAATAAAACATTAGGTAAACATCAACAGGTGAGTTCGCTTCGGCTAGCTGTTGCTTGGGGCAACAAATGGCCTCGATAAATAATCGAATTGTTTATAATATTACAAATAGCGCAAAGTCAATCAAATGGAATTTATGCGCCTGCTCGAATTGCCGGGCCATGCTTGAGGATTGGCGATGGGCGGACGTTGCATTCAATTCGACACGAGGCGAACACGAATATTTATAAGGAAACACGCACGAACGAAAGTGCAATCAACACGCACTTTTTTGTATACAAATGTATGTACAAGATATAACAGATATCCATATAGAACACGCAATCTGCGCAGCTTCAATATATCAGGAACTTTACGGTTTTGTAACGCAAACAGCGTATCAATTGTCCGTAGCTTGAACTTGTTGCGAATCGTAAGCTGCAAAAATCAGCTGAGCCATTGGTTAATAAATAAACTACATTGACCTTGAGTCAGGAATCTTAATACTTCACAGTTCAATTATTAATTTACCTAACGTGCTATTAATTAAGATAGGATAGTTTTTTGAGAAAGAAAAATTCTTACGAAATACTGAATTTGTAAAAATTAAAATTAAGAATATAAAACTTTTTTAAACACGCGCCATAGCTTTTGATTAATTTGTTTGTTAAGATAATTGCATACAAATTACTGAACATGTCAAAATTAAAATTAAGAAGATATAAGAATATTTTTAAAAAGTAAAGCATATAATTGAATTCTTTTAAATGCCAAATTCGAGCTATTTTTGAGCTACTATAAAAACAGCATTTCCATACTTGAATAATTTTAATAGAATAAAAAATTCGTTTGATAATCCTTTGCTAAACTCCACAAATTATGGCCGAAGTCAACTTAGTGACCATCGCATAAAATCGTGTCACGCATGTGGGCGTCGACACGCGCCCACCTCTAGCCCCGGACGCCACTCACCTCAGTTCGGGGCTCACATGCCGCATGAACCAGTCGAAGGGACGGCAGCGCCATTCAGCCTTTATCCGGGCCGGGTCGTAGGCGTGGGCCGCGCGGGGGAGATTCAATGGAATTTGCTTGGCCGCCGGTTTGAGAGCGTAGAACAAATATTTGTACTCGTCCAGCCAGGACTCGGCTATGATTTTTGAGTTGCTGCAGAATAGAGGAGCGAAAAGGGGAGTGGGGAGTGGGGAGCAAGGGAGCGGGGGAGCGGGTTGCCAGAGTGTAAGCATTCGCATTGCGTGCTGGGAATGTTTATATTAAAAATGGTGCCCCGGGGCACCAGGGGCCGGCGGGGGTGGGGCAGGCGTCTGGCCGGAATAAATTGAAAAATACCAAAGGCCAGCGCGCTTTTCACACCTAAGCCTGGCCTCGGTCAGCCAACCAATCGGGAACCTTCCAGGTCACTTCAACCTACCGCAAATATGTCGCCCGGCCGCTGTCCACTCCCCGGTCCAACTGAGCCGGAAACTCAAAGGCATGACGCGGTCGGAAAATATGTCCGATTCGACTGCAGGGCACGATCTCAATTTGTCCGCCGCAAAGCCACAATTTAATGGCCAGCTCAATGGACTCGCCGCCCCAAATCTGCAGACAGACAGAAACCAAAGAAGCAAGCAGAAAAAATGAAATTAGATGTCGCCTCGTCTCCCTCCTTTGGTGGCTTCCGCTCTGCCTGGCTGTGACAAGTAATTAGCGCACTTGCCACGAGCAGAAGTTAATTAGCGCCGCCTACCTCCAGCTGTGTGTTGAAGCCCTCCAGCTGCCGGAACCATTCGCGAGAGATCATCAGGATGCCACCGGCAAAGGCGGGACTTCGGAACGGCCGTTCCGGCGGCTCCTCCTCCGCCAGCAAGCGCGGCAGCCAGTGGAAGTGTAGACTCCAATCGAAGCCGCCTTTGAGCAGCACATTGCCGGGCCGGTAGCTCAGGTTCGCCGGCTCAATGGCGTCCAGCAGCGGACTGACCGCCAGCGTCGGCCTCGCCGCCAGCCGCTCCAGCAGCGGCTCCAGCCAGCCCGCGCTCACCTCGCAATGGCTGTCGAGGAAGAGCAGGTAGTGCCCGCTGGCCAAGCGGGCGCCCTCGTTGCGCGACCAGATCAGGCCCTGCGGCGCCGATTGCGTCTGAGGATGAGTGCGTGGCGTGTGGCACGCACACGCTCCATGTGCCGCCGGAGGCTGTCCAGCAGGCTGGCTGCAAGTAGAATCAGCTAAAGCAAACACTTGCGAGTCCTTGGCATGGCTCACCGTCCTCGCTGGCGTCGTCGATGAGGATCAGCTCGTGCAGATAGGCCTCGGGCGTGCGACTGATCAGCGTGAGGATCGTGCGCAGCAGCATGGAACGCGCCTCGTTGTAGAAGGCGACCACAACGCTCAGCTTGGCGCGTGCCGCGTGTGGCAGCCTGTAGCTGCGAGTGTTGCAACTGTGGGGCAAGTTGGGCAGAGCAAAATATGTAAGAATTGTGAACAACATTTTTAAAATAGGTTCTATTTTTGGGAGTGACCGACTAGGAGATACCCTGTCACCAGTTCTTAGCATAACATTTGACTTACTTGTAAATGTGCTTTCGCTAGATGAAAGTCTTTAAATGAGATGTTACAAAAAATAAAATATAAATTATAACAATTTGTATTCATTTCTAATGTGTTGTCGCTCAATGATAAAGTCTTCAAAATATGATATGACAAATTATTACCTCAAAATTAAAACAATTTGTGTGGTTCCCTTATTCCAAACCTTGTCCTCAAGCCAGTCTATCAGCTATCTATATGTTCGACAATAAAAAAAACAAGTAGGAACGGTCCAGTTGATGTTAAGGTCTGCCCAATACTCGCTCACAGAGTAATCACAACTAAAACATCTATCTTAGCATTATTTCTACACATAATAAATAATAAATATAAACTTTTTTAATTTGTGAAGACGAGAGTGGACGTAGGCAAATAATTTTTGGGCGATCTTTAAAGAAGGTTGGTGTATCTAACTCCGAAACTTTATATAGATTAAAGTGATTTGCTATGACTACTAACAAATCTTTCGTCTCAGTAGTGGCCTAAAAAATAACGTTCAAAAGGACAGACGAACGGACGGACAACTAGGCGAATATTGCACACACCGAATATACTCTGTTCACTTCGGGACCGATTATAAACAGGCACTTAAAATTAATGAATAATAATTGTTTGATTTCGCGGGAAGTGTTGGTAAACTGAAGTGTATTAAAAGTGCTAAAGGAAACCCGACAGATAGACAGAATTGACTTAATCGACGCGGCTGTTCACACAAAACATTCTCAGCATGTACAGGGTATGTGGAGTGCGCACTGACCTCTCGTGTCGCGTCGCTGGCAGCACACGCACAGCCGCCAAATTGTCGCTCAGCTGGCGATTGTATTGATAAACTGCATCTGGCTGCTCGGGCGTATGCGCAATAAACTCGCGCCAAGCGAGTTGACTGAAGTGCAGCTCTTCGGACGGTAATGCCAGCTGCAAAGCACACTCACGTTAAAACAACACGTTAATAATAGCAATTAGCTGAACACCCACTTGGCTGGTCGTCAAATCCAATTCATGGCCATAATGCAGCACAACAACCGTTAACTGCAGGGCCAAGAAGGCCAAGACACAGACGAGGCAACAGCGCAGCCGACCGTGAAGACCGCCCGACATCGCAACGTACTAACCGCTTTGGCTCATGTCGGCCCAAACCGTTGCCAACAAATGCGAATAAAACGCAGAAGTTAGCCCCGGCACTAAATACATTTTGTAGCTAACAGTTGATATTTCACGTGTTTACTGTTTACCCATGATTATGTCGTCATAAAAAGCTGAAAATTTAAAAACTAAAAACTATCTCCCTCCCGCTTCCTCTTTTGCACTGGCCCACTATCTGGCTGGCTGTCAAACTTGTTGCTGATAACTGTCGATAAGTTTGGCAAATATTTGTGTGCAGCTCGCAAGGTGTTAATTGCACCACACAAAATCTATATATTACCTGTCAGGCGTGTCAGTGGGTGGCAGTATGTACACACACACACACACATACACACACTCAGGGGTTCACAACACACAAATTAATATTTTATCTATCGAGTTTTATTTGTAATCGCTGTCTCCAGCAAATGCGATTTGCTTTTTCAATTAAATGAAAACACTTCAAATCAATTTTTATCTGGCTTAGTTTGAGACAGATATGGATTATAAAAATATAAATTGATTTTGGTTTTTATTTCTATTCTTAACTCTAATTTAAAATTGTTGGCCATACAAAAAGAGTATTTTTAGAATTATTTAAACATTTATCAATAATCCTCCATAGATAGGAAATTTAATTCGCAACAGGCGGATACCCTGTATTTATATACAAAAGTCGGGGCTGTCCGAATAAACAGTGTTGTCCTCAATTGTGTAATTTCTTAACTAACTTATTTTCATTTAAAAAAGGCTACTTAAAAAATATTGTGCCGTAAATAATTTCGATTACATTTAAGTATCAAAATGTGATAATAAGCAACTGAATACCATGAAATATTCAAGTAACAAACACTATAAATACATAGCCTTGTTGTAATATTGTTTTCCTAAGGCGTAATATAACCACAGCTCGCATATAGTATTTTATCATTATTTCCAGCAACAAATTATTCGCATTTTAAATAGTTACAAGCAGTGATATTTCAGAGCCCCGAGGCTACGGGCTTAGCTGTCTAGTTTAGCTTTGAATAAATCATGGCTAAACTTGTTTTTCAACACAGTTACGAGCCAAATAAATAGAAGCAAAATTTATGTGTTAGCCATGCCAGACAATGCGATAGCCAGGAGGATTAGCCCAAATGTTGCACTTTTTTATGGAGTTTCATTAAAGATATATTTCATAGTAACAAAGAGAAATGTTGCATACACTCAGCTAAATTCAGTGAAATTCTTAATTTAAGAATGTTTTTTTCCCAATCCCAAAATTTCTGAATAAAAGATTTTATATAATTTAATAATAATAATTTACTGCCATTCAATGAAAATTAAAAAGGTTGTCTTTTGTTATCAATTCAAGCTTCAAGCTTCAACAAATTCACACTTGTTTTCAGAATACTTAAGATTAAAGCATAAATATTTTATTTTATAAATTGTATATATTCTATGCCGCCCTGTATTTGGCATTCGAAGGGCGTTTTTCTCTGAGTGGCAAGACCTTTTGGCTTTGAGCTCTCCACTCGGATGTGATTTTATTTAAAATTGTTAAGCAAAGCGGAAGTAACTCATTCACTTAGCAACAAAATCAGATGCCACACAAACAAACACACACAGAGAACGAAATTGGAGTGTTACTTCCGCATTGCATTAGAGTACAGATGCTCCGTGTTGTTGTTGTTGTCGTAGCTATCGTTGTTGTTGTTGCTTCTGCTGCTGCTGCTGCTGCTGTCCAGTTGCTGATTGACTTACGTGTGCCTCGTTTTAGTTTCCGGTTTGTCGTTGTAAATTTGTTGGCCAGGTTTTACGTGCAGCGGAAATGCATTTTCCCAGTCACGTACCCAATGCCAGACCCACGCCAGACAACTCCGCAGTCCGAGACCGGGGCCGAGAGTCCAGTTGTTATTATACACTGTTCAAGGAAAGCACATGGAGGGTATATTTAAAAAAAATTGCTTGCGGAATTGTAGGTTTTTAGAGATATATATTTATACTCCTTCATGCCGGCCTTAGTTAAAGTGTGAATATTTATGAGCAAACACTTTTGCCTCCTCAAATTACCTTCTTCTCCTACCACACTACGAACAGAGTAGTGTGCAGTCGTCAACAGCCGACTGCAACGTTCGTTCACGCTTTCTGTTGTTCTTGTCCACAGGTTAGCCAAGAAATATAACCGAATGGAGGAACTGCGACTGCCAAAGATTCAGATTCGTGCAATTTCTCTTCTTTCGTGTCTTTTTCGTTGTTTACTCTGCTTTTCCCTTGTTCACTCGGCACGCCAATTTATTAGACTGCGCGTGATCCATGTTTGCGTCCATGTGCCACAGATTAAAGTGCTTTTTAATGAATGCAGCGGCCGCGACGAGCTCTAATTGTATGCAGAGTCGCGTGCGCAGCGCCATAATTAAGTAGAAGGAGTGTGAGTGTGAGGAGTGGGGGCGGGGCGAGAGGAGAAGGCACTAAGTAATCGAAGGCAAATTCAATATTCAATATGTTTTCAATTTGGCATTGTTGGGCGATGGCAGGCGCATCAAAGGCAAACGCAAACGCCGTCAAGCAAATAAAAATAAAACGAAATTATGTCAATAAATGAATTATAAGGCGCACGCACAACGCCGCGTATACGCAATGCCCAAGCAAAAGCTAGTCAAAGCTACCAAAAACAGCCGACTGCGCTTAATGGCCATGTAAATGTGAGTGTGTGTGTGGGTGTGTGTGTGTGTCTGTCTGTCGCCATGATTATTATTATATGGCCACTTACACATGCGTGCGCCTCGGTGTGTGTTATGATAATGTTAACAGCCGAGCTTCTAAAATTTTATTAGCCGTCGACTTATGGAACTTTGAAAATAATAACAAGACTGAACAGTTATTTTTCGGGTGTACCGAATATTAAATACCTTTGCAGATAGTTTAAGTTGTTGTTGCGTTTAATTGCAGCGTGCTTAATATAAATAATTGAAAATCAAAAATGTTTTTTATACAAAAACTCAATTTTTGATCGATAGTTGCTATGATATAGTGGTCTGATCAAACTGTTGTAGTCTCTACGACAAAAGAAGTGAAATCGACAGACTGTTTAAGAATGTATGTGTATATCTAACAAGGTTGTAAATGTCTCCTTCATGTCATAAGTGTAATACTCTTTGCAAGGGTATAAAAACATCAATGAAAAGTGCTTCTTGCAAGCCCACCCAGCTTTCTCTCTCTCTCCCGCTCCCTCTCCCTCTCCCCCTCTCCGTCTCATGTACCTATTCAAGCTCTGCGCCATAAAGAATATTGAGGAAATTGCTTTCTTTGCACTCAAGGCTCGACATTCGGCCAGGACATGCGACGCGACGGGGCGCTCTCATTTCGAAATTGTTGCGTATTATCGTAAAATTTTATACACACACACACACACAGGCACAACCATACGCTCGCTACGTGCACACACACACAAATGCGTTTTTCCTTCGCGCAAAGGCAAATTTGACGATTTGCTTTGCTTTGTTTTGTTTTTTTTTATGTTTTTTTTTTGCGGCCAGCCGCATTTTCGCTGAGAAATTTTCATTGAGGTTTTTTGGGCTTTTATTTTGTTCGGCATATTTGACGAGCACAAACGCGTGTTTTGTGTTAAGTTTGAAATACATATGAAAATATTTGAAAAATATGTGAAATACAAATTAGTTAGTTAGCGGTATTTTTTTGTACACCCTGCGGTTGCGTCTTTTACAAGTTATAAAATTTTCCTGCCTAAATTAATATACTGTGTTCGCAGAGCAAAAAGGGGTACATTGGTTTTAGTATACCTCCTGAAGCAAACAACTTGGACTATTTAACAGCTAACTAATCAAACAAAAATGATGGTCACGTTTTTTTTATACCTCCTGAAGCAAGTATACCTTCTGAAGCAAACAACTTGGACTATTTAACAGCTAACTAATCAAACAAAAATGATGGTCACGCCCTCTTCTAATCGGAGACAAACCTCAAAAAAATCTATTAGACTACATGAGCAGAAAACAGGGTATTCCACAGTCGCTCACACCCGACAGTTCACCCAAAGTTCTTTCCTGTTATGTTCAATTTATTTAAGCATGCCCCATGCAACAGTCCAAACATTAAGCTCCAAATTCGTTAAAATTTCAGATTCTTAGAACACAACCGAAAAAAAAGATGTCTCTCTCCCAAAAAAATGAAGAAAATCGTATAATTTGAATGATTTCCCATTTGCAGCTGGCATAAAAGAGAAACATTTTAATGATGTTTACACAGTTTTCATGTGCCATTCCATTTGCCGGCGTCCATGTCTGTTTGCCAGCAGTGTTATTATGTGCTTTATTTCGATTGACTAGAACTTTTCACTCATGCCCGACGGAGTACTTTAGTTGATGACATTATCGCTACAATACAAAAGGTTTTTGCCATCCTCAACATCATCCTTGTTGCTGCCACTTCATTTCTGAGTTTACAAAGTTTTCTTCTATTTTTTTGTCGTTGTTGATGAAACAAACGCCGTGAGCTGACTCCCATAGAGACTGCATAGAGACTGCCAGTCTGTCAGTTTGTCAGTCCGTCAGTCGGTCCATTGAAAGCCTCTGACATCATTCCGGACACAACATGAAAACCAGAAAATGTGTGTATCTTAATGTTTAAGCTCCCCGCTCATAAAAAATATGTATGCACTCGGAGAAAAACTGCGTACTTTATCTAAGTGCAACCGGAATGAAATTCGATGCGGTTCGTTCTTAAAATTACACGAACATTTCGCACTTGAATTAGGCATAAAAGACCTTTAAAAACAATACACTTAAATACAAAATATAAGCACTAATAAAATACCTTTGAAAAGGGACACAAAGCTACAAAATAATCTGCAAAAATTTTCGATTTGAACAGATTTAAAATGTATCTTTTCAAAATAGAACTTAGATCAAAATACTCTACGCAAACATTTTCTAAAACGTGCCTTTCAATTATATTTAGGTTCGAAATTCTCTGCAAACATTTTCGTGTTTATTATAAATTTGAAATGTAGATACAAGAATAATTTACCACCCGTCTTAATTTTAAATTTCCAAAAAATATATTTGACATAAATCTTGAATTATTCTCTGAGTGTACTTACTTTTTACTTGTCCTGTAACTGTAATCTGACATCAGAAATTTTTCATTAATTTAATTGAATTGCGCACAATTAAGTACATTTCAAATTTATTTCAAGCAAAATTTATCAAAACAAAATCAAGTGAAAATTTGCTAACGCAGAAAACTCCTTTCTCAGATAATTTGGTCGTCCAGGTTGCTGTCTTTCACCTGCCGGATCTTTTGGCCGATGTAGCTCTTCACCTTGAGCAGCCTGACGTAGACATCCGCCGATTTGATGTTGGGGCAGTTGTGGCCCAAAAGGTTCATGCCACAGAAACTGCCCTGCCACACATAGGGCAGGCCGTGGCTCTTCTCGCAGTCTTGGGTCATTTTCGCGTTCTCCACACAGCTGACGGCGCTGGTTATGACCAAACCCTGGGGATCTGCGATGATCTGCTTGCAGCGATCCTCGGCCACTTGAGGCACCAACTTCTTTTGCAGGAATGCCTGGCGATTATCCCAGTTCCATGTCTCAACCTTGTCACTCAATCGCACGTAATGCGCACAAAATGGCGGCGGCTTCTTATACTCCTTGCCCAGCGGATACTCCAGCTTCAACAGCACCAGCAGCTCGACGGCATCGTCCATGGTCAGTTGACTGGAATTGGTCACTCCGACCACGTTGTGCATTGAGCCATCGCTCAGTTTGACGACAATTTCGGTGAGCGGCACCTTCATCACGCACAGCTTGGGCGTGAGCACCTCCTGGGTGCTGAACACGAGACCGTTGCACACGTACTTGCCCCCGCGCAGCAGCCGCACCACGTAGACGTCCAGCTGGGCGGTCCTCATCATCAGCCGCGGATGGACGGTGGTCCGCTTGTGTCGTCTCTTGTCATGCTCGCTGGCCATGTGGCCGGGCACGTAATTGAAGTGGGGACGCCAGTCGCCCGTTTTATAGTGCATACCGATCGATTTCTTCTGCTTGGCTGATCTACTGGAGATCACGGCTTGGCAGGCAACCAGCGCCGGAAGCCCAAGTCTGAGAAACGTAGAGAAAAGCATCGCAGAAAGCGGAATAGGATATCTTTCTGCCGTATCCTTAGAGCTGTCTAGGTAATATTTAAGAGCTGAGTACAACTAACAGTTAAGAGCTGCTTTCTTATGTATCTCACTCCTAATCAACTTTGTTCCATTGGCTTTGCCTGAACTGCAGTACAGATATAGTCTAATGGCTGTATCTAATTGATTTTATCGGTTCATTTCCCTATTACGTCAATAAAAACAATAAAAAATAAATTTACGATCTATAGCTATTTGTGAGCACATAAAATATAACTATAAATATGCGCTAAAAGATAAGTTAATAGATAAGTCACAATGGGTTTTTAACAGAACAGGTTCAAAGTTAGAACCCGGGATGGCAATTTTTTAGAATCAGAAACCGAACCTTGAAACAAATATTTAGCCGAACCGAATCGTGAATTCCGCACCAAATCATTTTCATTTTCGAATTCGCAATTAAGAATAATAAATAAAAATATGAAACTCTGACGAAAGCTTAACCTTAACCTTAAGAAAGAAATAAAATAATGTGACGAACCAAGGTGTTTATTTATGTGGAAAACCTTGAAGCAATGACATTTTTTTATTGGATTTGCAGCCATAGTTTCAAAGTCCAGTGTAAGACTAATTTTTCGAAAACAGTTTTTGAAAAAATATGGAGAAATATAATTATAAATATTAATTGGGAAATGCCTTTTTTATGCTTGGATATGTGTCGATATATAGCATTCGGCAATCTAGACATTAAGAATCTCTTAAAATAAAGGCTTTACTTGTGATATTTATTCTCAGCACATTCTAGTCACAAAAAATTTAAATCACTTCTCTTTAGGCGCTTTTCAATAATATATTTCCAAATTGATTTGCTCAGAGTATGGAGTCTTCCATTTTGCTAGCTATAATGGCTAAGCGGGTGATATTTTGAACCTTCGCCTCGTTCATGACACTCGCATACACATCCACGCCCATTTTCTTGGGGCAATTGTGGCCCAAGATATTGACGCCACAGATTTGGCCATTGTAGATCAAGGGATTGCCGTAGGTGTTCTGGCAGGTGGGGCTGTTGTGGTCGTTCTTGACGCAGATCATCGCAGCGGTCACCACAGTGCCCTTCGTATCGCCCATCAGCTGCCGGCACTCCTCCAGGGACAGCACCCGGCCCACCTGGTTGAGCACCTCACGGCGGCTGTGTGTGTAGGTGGGCAGCTCCACCTTCATGTGGGGACGCAGCTCGGATAGGCAGAGCATCGGCGTGATATTCAGGTTGGGCACGGGCTCCGTCACGGCCAGCAGCGTCAGCACCGAATCCCTGGGCAACATGGGCTCCACGTCCGTGTTCCGCTCGTGCAACAAGAACACCTCTTCCGTAAACGTTTTTATGGTCAAGGGTCGCACATTGGCATCTTGGAAGCAGGTGGCAGCGGTGATGACGGTCTGCTTGTTTATTATCGTGCCCATGCAGAGGAAGGTGCTGCCTTGGTAAATGCGCACCAGGAGCTCGCGTAACTTCACTCTCGTACTATCTCCGGTCCGTGCCACCATCGGCTCCACGGCCCTGCTCACATTTTTCGGCACCGGATAGACGGGTCGCGGCAATCGCTTGTAATCCCTTTGCAGCTTATGGCTGTGCTGTGGCCTGTAATCGGACAACATATAGCGGTGATAGTGATCCTTGGGACTCGCATCGCCAGTCCCGCAGGCGATAATGATCATTAGCACTAATGGCCACAGCTGAAACGTCGCCATTGCGGAACGTTGCTCTCTCGACTGCCCAACAACTATTAGTTATACTGCCTGCCAACTTTGATAATCACTTTGTCAGGCTGCCTTAAGGCTTTTCTAATCAAGCATATGCGTAGCGCATTTAAGCTTGATAAATTAAAATGAAATTCAAATTAAAATGTTAAAAGTATATTCTCGATTGTTTGCTAGCATTTTCCAACAGACACTATATTGTACAGAAAAAAGATTTTGTGGGGTGCCGAAGTTCGAATACCCTGACAGACTGTCTGTTGGTTGCCGTCGGGTATAACCAACTGCCCAATATTCGTTCACAGTATAATAACAGCTTTTTGTAATTTGTAGAGCCAGAAGTGATTGAATTGATTTGCCACGCCCCCAGTGGGAGTAGCAAACAAATGTTAACAAAGTATATCACAGGACTATACGTGAGCTTTATTAGCAGCAAAAGAAAATGAATTTATACAGTAAGGCGGAAGGACTTTTGCAGTTCGTATTGTCAAAATAGCTTCAGGACTGAGAGACAAGTTGGAGACAGACAGATGATAAATAGAAAGTCAAGAATAAATAGACTTTATAAGATCATAAATGTTGTTCTTAGTTACACATTTCATAACCAAATTGAAATATTGAAATATCCTCGGCAGACAATATTCGTTTGACTTTTATTCTTTCAAAAATAATGATATAACAAAGAGGTTCTTTCTTATCCGCTGTACGCTCCAAATCGGCATTAATTTAATCAGTTTTCTCGGCGTGGATTTTTGGTGGTGGTGTCCACATACAGCTGGGTCCTCTTCGTGGTTGCCGAGCGGTTGTAGGGACCCGAGCTCGTGAAGGCCTCGAGCAGCTCGGTCGCCTGCTGGATGTGGGGTATGGTGTGTCGGACGGCGTAGTAGACGTCGACGATGTTGTGGCCCTCCAGCTCGTCGCAGTGTTCGCCGTAGAGATTAATGCCGGCCAGCTTGTCGTCAATGATTAGAGGATCGCCGGGACGTGTGCTGCAATCGCCATTCTGGCGATTCTTCACGCAGAAGAACTCCTCGGAGAAGGGGATGGCAACTTTGCCGCTCTGCTCGAAGGAGCTCTTGCAGCGCTCCAAGTCGACCACCTTCGACTTGTACAGCGTGATGGTGTGGCTGTAGGAGTCCATAAAGGACATTTGCACAGCCGCGCCCAACTTGGGCATTTGCTGGTAGAGCGCGATGTGGCGATAGACGGGCGGCGTCAGTTTCCTCTCCAATCCAATCAACACAATATCATGGATGTTGCCGCTCTCGTGTTTGCCGGCGGGCAAATAAAAGGCAATTACCCGCCACACCTTTCGTTCGGGCGTACCGAAATCGTTGCCCGCCAACACGGTCATGTCCTTGACCCGGAACTCGAGCGTGGGTTCGGTCTCCTGCGGAAGGAAACAGCGGGCCGAGGTGAGGATCATGCGGCGCGTGATCAGGGCACCGGCACAGACCACCGACCCCCTGTACAGAATGTGCACGTAGTAGCTCAGGTGCGTCTTGGGACTAAACTTCTGCGTCGGGTGTGTCTGGGCTTTAGTCGTCGCATCGCGCTGATCCATGACCTCCCGGTTGTAGTCCACGTGCATGGCCGCCTTGTGCGCCCGATTGTAGTAGCTGGGCCGGTGGTAGTTCTCCTCGTACCGCTTCAGCCACATGCCCACGCCCAGCTGGACACCGAGCAGCAGCATCAGCAGAGGCACCACGCAGCCAGCTCTATTTCGTTGCATTTCAATTGGTACTGAATGCGAAACTCAGACTCCAGCTGACCTCATAAGGCGGAACTTAGCAGAGGTCACGGTTAATATTCAAAAGACGGCTGTGGAAAATTAATTTGTTAGCAAAACATTTTATTTAGCTACGATTTTAATATATCAGTTCTATAACAGTCAGCAACATTCAATTTGAGACTCTAAATGGAACACTAGACTCTTAGCTTTAAGTTAATTTTAAAAACATTAAAAGATAATCATTTCTCTGACATTTAATGGCATAATTATCTTCTTGTCAAAAATTCACCAGACAGATAAACTGCTTGATAAGCTTACAACTGTAGAAAATATCAAAAATTATTATTATTATTATCTATTTAAGGCATTTGGCTTCGTAACAATTTAATATGAGGAATCGAATTTAGATGTTAACTTTAGCAGTAGCATAAATAATATAAAAAAATGCTAACGTAGATGCCAAAAGTAGACATCAGCGTGAACATAAATACCATTGATTAAAATCTGTTGCTAGTCTGAATAAAATTGAAACCAAAACGGATTGCAAACATCTCCATTAATATCAGGATGTAAATGGAAATGAAGATAATGTTTGATTCGACTCTAATTGGCGAACGAAGGGACTTATCAGTGTTATCCCTTTTGACTGCCATACATATGTATCACAAATTAAAAGCTGAGCATCAATGTCTGGCTCAATGCGAAAAGCTGCAGGAAAAAAATTAAAAAAAAGCCAAAGGAAAAAAGTTTTAGCTATGTAACGAGGGATATAGATAATTAATTTACGTTGATTAAAGTTGTCAGCCACACAGCACCAATGGAGGCAATGGCAACTCTGGTAGCGAAGTGGACACAACCGGAAATTGAAGTGTTTGTAATGTGTGCAGGGGCACAGACGAGCCGGGGCTACAAGGCACAGGGTATTTGCCAGCTGCCGGCGACGGCGTCGACTGCGTCTAATTGATGGGCAGCAGTCAAAGCCTGTTTTATGCAAAATATGCTGCACACGCTTTTCAAGTTGGAAGCCAAGTCCGCACGTCGGACGGATTGACGACTGACGTCGGACGACTGCCGGTTCGGGCTCGCTCATCAATTATTTAGAATATGTTACACTTGGTACATAACTTCACAGACATATGCTTACCGGGCCGTAAGTCGAGTCGCAGCCAGCTTTCTCTCCGGCCGTAATTGCCGGTCATTATGCTTAAGGGATAACGTACTACGAGACCGGGCCACAGAAAAAAGGTATATCTGCAGAAACTGGAGCCCGTTGCTTAAGCACCAGCTACACCTACCTGCCAAACCTACACCTGCAATGGAACGTAAAATTTGTTAGGTTGAGTATGCTGAGTTAGTAAATACCCTGTATTTAGTAGACGGCGACGTGCGTCTAGCAGCCCAACAGAAAGTTCTTTAAGATAATAGTATTTTATTTCCTTTTAGCACTATGAAAATCTAATATCTCAAGTGATAAATTTTACTTAGAAGAACGAATTAAAAATAAAAGAACTTTTACAAATGTAAAGTTGAGCTTAAAATATGTAGTAAATTTAATAACAATAAAATAAAATGTTTATTTATGCTTAAACATACATAAACGCATATTTTGTTTATGCGAGTATATTAAACGTATTAGCCCAAAAATATATCATTTATGTTTGAGATATATGTCTGTGTTTTTGCCAAATTTTGAAGTAAAACAATTACATTTTTTATTCGAATAAAACAAACCAGTTTTATTTTATTTGTATTTTTGCTAAGCACTATAATATTTTCTGGTGATATCTCATTAATAATGACTTTAAAGTCAGGCATTATCAATTGTTGGGGTCAAAATTGGCCGTTGTATTACAATTAAATCTAAGCACATCTTAAACATATTATTTATAGTTCTAATTTATGTTCAGCTTTTTTTGGTGCAACTGGTTTCAGTTTAAGGTTAGGTACGATTAAATATACGATTTTGGGTTCGTTTTATGGTTCGCTGCAAATACAGCCTTGGTATAGGCCCCTTACAACCTGTTATTTTAAAGTCGTACAGGGTATTTAAAAAGGCCGCTGTGTGTGTATGCCTTACACGTGTTTTAGGTCCTCACTTGACGCATCGCGTTGAAATTTATGCGTACGTGCTCAGCTGAAAAACGTTGCCGACGACAACCCCGGGTCATTTATTATTAGCTGTGAAATGCGTGCCAGGATGCGGGCACCGAGCAGCGGGCAACGCCCACAGGCCGCCGCCTGTCCCGGTCCGCTGTGCCGTTTTTACTGCCTGCCTGGGATATGCTTAACTTTCGGGTCAGCCAAGGAAATGAACGCAACCCAATATAAACATATATGTATGTATATGATTTTTATTTGCATGCCATGAAAACCTGCCGAACGAAGGTGTGGAAATTAAATTGACACCTAAGACTTTGTACATTTGCGTACATAACTGATGCGGGCATTTCAAAATAAGTTCTTGGAAATTCAATTTAACGGCCGTATGCGAAATATCAAATGAAATATTAAAATTATATTCATTTACTTGCCAAATCAATTGAGATTGCAATTAATTATGCTGCGCAGCTTGTGCAGTTCAATAACTGTTGCTGTTTTTGATGAATGCCACACACACACACATACATACACGCACTAGCTGAATTTTATGTGTTACAGAGTACTGCAAATTAAATGTCACTCATACGCCATGTGTGCCACTCAAAAACGTAAATACTTGCCGGGCTGCAGCTGCTGCTGCTTCTGGCTGCTGGCTGCTTTACAGCTCATTATGCAACATGACGCAATCTCAAAATATATATTTAAAAAAAAGCAAGTGGGCACCAGTTCTGCGCTATATGAGGCATCTACCTATTTTTAGATGCATTTGGCGAGGCTTCATTTATGATACACTACCTCCAAGAGAAAATTACAATTTTTTAATAACATGATTAATAACATAAATTCTGCTCTAAAAGAAAAATGATTCATTTTGGATCATAAGTTGTATTTGTATGAAAACATAGAAAAATAGGGCACTTCTTCAACATGTATTTAATCTTCTGCAAATTGAATTTAAACACAAACAAACAAACTTTAATAATTGATAAGAAGTGAGTTCGCCAGTGAGTTCAGCGTATCTCTTAGCCGAGCACTCCCGGAAAGAGCACTCTTACCTTTTATTAATAATGTTGTATTTACTTAGTATTCTCATGAAATTTTATATATTATATAGCATTATTTTCCAAGTGCCCTTATTGCAGTAACTAGCATGAAAACAATCGCAAATGCTGTTATATGTTTTCAAGGGTATTTAAGTGTGCTTATTTCTTATATTTTTTTTCCTTTTTTGTTTTTGAATGCACAAGCACTGGGACAAATTCAATTTTGGCCATCAAAAGTAAAATGCTTTAAAATGTTAACAGCAGGAAAATCAAAGCCAGTTGCAAGCAGCTCTGAGCTCAGTTACAGGTTTTGCTCCAGGGTCAGTGGGCAGTGGGTGTGTGTGTGCGTGTGTGTGTCTGGGTGTGCGTATGTTTAGCGGCCTGTTTGTGCATTTATCTTAAGCTGTTTGGACATCCAGAGAGAGAGAGAGAGAGAGAGGGAGGGAGAGGGAGTAAGGCAGAGGCGCACTGCAATGAGCGTGAACTGCTGGAGGCAGCGGCATCTTCTTTGATTGCACCATTCGAGTGTGCCCGTTGCCTGCCCCTGCCCCTGGTCCGTGCCCCTGCTCCGTGCCCCTGCTGTTGCATCTACCAGCGCGCCGGCGAGCGTTGTCTTCTACTCAAACACAGTTCGTTGCACATTTGAACATGCCCTCAGAAAATAAATGCAAATTTAGCCATGGCAAACAGCCATGCCAACACACACACACACACACACCTACGCACACACACACTTCTCGCATACGTTGGCAATAGAAACGAGCTGTTCCTTTTGTTGCCGCTGCACATTTCCTGAACGCGTTTGCCACGTTGTCGCTGGCTTTCTCTTAGCGCCCCCACCCTTCTCTCTCTCTCTCTCTCTCGTCACTCGCTTTCTCTTTCACTCTCAATATATTATTTGTATAAATTTTCGATTTTCTGCTTCAACAGTCTGTCTGGCGCTGCAGCTCGCTCGCATCTCTTCACTTTATTTATTTCTCAAGAATTCATGATTTTTTCTATTTTCCTTTATTTCTCAAAACTATTTCTGCTGTTTTTTTCGCTTACATGTTTTGCTGATAATGTTGTTGTTGGTGCTGCTGCGCTGCTCCATATAAGCATTGTAGGTAAAGGATTCTAGATACTCACCCACACACACACACATTTGGTTTTGACTCGAGTGCATTGTCTTTTCTTTCCCATTTTATGTGTTTGGGACTTTGATGCCTTTTGTCGGTTGTGCACCTTTAAAAAAGTAAAGAAAAAAAACTTTAGTCGAGAGCGCACTGCTTGAAGATACCCTGTTAAATGCATTCGAACCCCACACAAAATTTCTTTTCATGTTGTAGCCTAAAAAATTGTTGTTTGGCTCCGGATATACAAAGTAATAAACATTCTTGTTGTTGAACAAACATGTAAATATGATACATATATATTAATATACATATGCATTATAAGTTCAGAAATGCGTATTCTGCCTGTTGCATACATTCGCACAAAACCAACATACCCTTCTTTTACCCACCAAAGTATAGGAATAACATCGTTTTTCTGGGCCCCTTTGAAATTTGATTGGACACAGCACAAACCGAAATCAGGCTAGATAATGAGCAACTGCAAAAGTAAGCGAAGACAAAGAAATAGAAATATAAATAGAAAAGGGTATCAGGAACTCGTTCTGTGTGTAGCTCATTGTCAAAGTAAAATTCAATGTTGAAAAGTTAAAGCTGCTTTAATTTAGTTTTTATTTTTGCACATTATGTGAGCTCATTAGCTTTTATTGCATTTTCATAGTTCTAAGCACACACACACACACACACTCGTATATCACTCTTGCAACATTGTGGCAAGCTTCGCTGGCTTGGCATCTGCTCTTAAACGTTGACTGTTGCCTGGCGGCTGATGCTACTTAATGGCTAATTAGAAGTATAATTTACACCTTAATGACCCTACAACAATGCCCTAGCTTGGGCCGACACACACACACGAACACACACTCACACAACCACACACAGTAGCTAAGGAGCGCGTGGGTGGCGGCACTCTAGTCAAATCCTTGCACCTTATAGTCACATCTATATATATATACATATATATAAATATATGTTAAGCTTGCCGCCGACTCTTTTCTAGAGCCCACGTATTGCTTTATGTGAAAATCAGCGTCCATTAATAAAGACAGCCAGCGAAAATGTTACGCATACGCCGTGTACGCGCGCTAAGCATTAATCACAGCCACGATATGCAGAAAGCACATAAAGGATATATGTTTCCTTGTACATACTTATGTGTATGCTTTGTATGTTGAGGGCATAGTGCCGCGCCATAGCTGTATTAATTTCATCGCAAATGCCTTTTTCAGTATGAAAATTTATATGTGCCATTTTAGACAGTTTGATTTATTGCCTCGTATAAAGTGATTCGAGCTATTTATGTGGTGTTTATTATGCTGCCGCTTGGCTTTTGGCTTTAATAAGCACAGTGAGACTTCACAAACGCGAACTTTCATTGGCCACTAAAAAACGACTTGAAGAGATATAAAGAAATTTAACTTAATAACACATAAAATCAACCAATAAAAAATTGTGCAGTTCAGTTTCAGCTCTTGTTTTTTTCATTAAAAGAATTAAAATAAGTTTTATTTTTTAAAAAAATTAATATTTTTAATGTAAATAGTAAAGAAATGTATTGCTTTCTATCTCTTTTTAGGCGTCTTGTGGTATATCTCATTGAAGCGTTTGGAATACAGCTCTTAAATAGTGATTGAATCTCTCTACACTCTAGCTTCATTTGTTATTTATCGATTAGAATCGTAAGCCAAAATTGGATATAAGTTTTAAAAATATAAATTTTTTTGCTACGAAAATTGCACCAAAAAATAGTTAGATTTAAAGACGTTCAACTGTATTTTCCCTCAACTATTCAGTTCTTGTTGCTAAACATGGCTCAATTGCTTGCCAAGAAAACGGAAAAAAATAATAAATATGATTATAAGAACTTATCAGCAAAATATACGTCACGCCAATTTTCCTAAATAATAGTACGACTATGTTGCAACACAAAATGTGTTGAGCTATGGCAACTGGCGAACTGAGTGACGTGTGAATGAGTTGCATGCGAAACGGAATATTTTGTCACGCACACAAAATCAGGCAACATTTTGTCAACTAGATACATGGTGCCAGGCACACACACACACCTGGCCCAAAGGGGACTCGCCCATGGCTGGCAGTCAGGCAGTTGGCAATACAATTTGCAAATCGCCATGCAGCTAGCTCTCAATTGTGTGACATATTTTAATTTAATAAACTGCCAGCTGGCATTAACACAGCTCGCAAATTGCCAAATGGCAGATGGCACTGAATGCATTGCAAACTTTAACAACGGTGACAAGTTGCGTATACGTAACGTTGCGTATGCGCAGCGTGTGCTTTGTGCGCTGACATCAGCAGACGTCGATTTTGATATTAAAAACGATTTTAGAAGCCACTTGGCCGGCAAAATGCCATAAAGTTTAAGTGGAGCAACGTTAGAGAGCTTTTCAAGCGCCCAATTTAAGATAAAAGATCAATTACCAGCGCGTTTAAAGCGTCTCCTGTATACGAAAGGCATAAATCCATTTAAAACCACAAAATCTAGACTGCGCCCGAAAATAAAACGTGCTAGTTGCCAGCGTTTCAATTTTTACTTTTGTTTTTTATTTATGGGCGCTAAAAAAATCAAAATGTACGGCCACATAAACGTCCAAACGCACCGCGACAAGGACAATCGTCAGGGCATTAAAAAAAAGTCGAAAAATATTACAACATTTTAATAGCGAAAATGAAGATTTATTGCCCGCAACGGCAACGCGGGCAGAATGTGCCACAAAAACTGAAGCTCAACTAAAAGGCGCGTTCTAACAACGTACAACAAGAACAAGTTAAGCAACGGAACGATTACCAGACTAAACAAGTACCCTGTAAGCTATGCTATGTCTTATAAATAATTCAAAATAATTTTTAAAAATATTTCAAACACACACTAAAATGGAAAACTTGCTTTTGGTGAGTTTTAGCTTATATACCCTGCATAAATGAAAACATATTTAAGAATACATTTGCAAATAAAAAACTAACAAAATTATTTAGGTTGAAGAACGGACGAAAGCCGAAGAAACATAAGTTCAGAGTTACAGAAAATGTTGGGTCCTGTTAAATTGACAATTTTTAATGCAGGGTATGGCAACAACAATTGACGCGTCAGGAGCACAAAAATGTGCAAAGTGTAAAAATCGTTGCCGCGTCACGTCAGCCGGATGATAGGCCAACCAACCAGCCGGGAAGAGTGGGCGGCTGGGCGGTAAACAATGGGAGTGACCAGCTCGAGGCTTTGGCTCGCTTATCGGCCCGTTTGTGACCATTGTTGCTGTTGTTGTTGCTAATGTTGTTGTTGTTCTTGTTGAACCTAGCGCACGTCGCAGTTTGTTAGCCGCATGCCAAACCGGCCAAAAGCGTTGGCATTGGCATCGGCTTCTGCTTCTGGTTTGGCATCGGCATCGTCATTGACTGCCTTATTGTTTGCTCGCCCACTAGCCCTATGCCGAACTGGGCGTGTCCAATCAAAATATGCAAATGTTTTATCCGTAAAACGTCGCTTTGATGGAATTTCTGCACATTTTGTTCCCGTTGTTCGCGTTGTTATACCCTCGCCCCGTTGAAAACACATGAAAAGGGGTAGAATGACTTTCAGCGATTATTTGTAGGAGGCCGGAGAAGATATTTTCCATCTTATAGAGAGTATAGAAATTTTTAATATTATTTTAAATTATCGATTCGATTCTACATAATAAAATAGAATAAATCGCTTTTCAGTCATCGTTGTTTAACATTATCACAGTTTACTGGGCTTTATGTTATGGATAAATCCCGAAAATAACCATAAATAGTATCAACAGATCAATTTAACTTTTCGAATAACTGCCTCTGTTTCTTACAAAATTGTGGAAAAAAACTGAATTCAAAGAGGCTTATCCTTGACTATTGTTTATTAAATGCCTAAGAGTATTAAAATAAAAGCCGCACAATAAATAAATTAATTACTATGCAAAGCTGACTACAGGGTATCTGCCAGTCAGGCACTCTTGCCCACAGCTCTTTTGCTTGTTTTCGTTGCCGTTTTTGTGTTGTTTGGTTTGGTTTGGCTTGTTTTGGTTGTTTGGGGTTTTTATCGTCTCGCCAAGTGAGGAGACGACGTTTTTGTCGTCGCCCCTCCCCCCAACCCCCCCTCCCCCCTGCTCCAGGCTGCCTGCCCCTGTCCCTGTCCACGCCCTGACCAAATTAGCAGTAGTTGCCTGGTCAGGCATCGCGTCAATCAGCGTGGTTGGAGCTAAGGCTGAAGTTCTCGGCTTGCCGCTGAAACTGGAACTGGAACTGGAGCCGGAGCTGGAGCCGGAGCTGTTGGCCTGATTTATATGCATACATTTTGCGTGTGGTTTGCGCCATTTTATGACGCTTTAATTTAATGCTGTCAACATTTGCGCGTCATTTTCGGTCAACCTTATTTTTTCCATAGTCATTGTTCCTAATGGGGGCGTGGCAGCTGCTCGGATCGCAAGCACGAACAGAAAAGCTCATTAGGCGAAGCGTAATGGACTAAATTAATAAAAGTCGCGGGGGTATTTTTTATTTATGCATATTTTTAGTTTTGTGAGAGTAATGCAAAGTCTAATTTCCGCTTTTAGAAGCAAGCTAAAGAAAGAGTATTTGTTATAATTTGAGGAAAACACACCAAGAAATTTGTATGTATCAAGTCCAAAAATTGAAAATTTCTTGAATCGACAAAAAATAATCTTATTTCATAAAATATAAATCTTAAAAATGGTACAAATTAAAAAAAAATTAAAATTAAGAAACATTCCATTAAGAAGGTTTCATGATTATCATGAAGTACTAATTAAATTTTAATAATGTATTTAATTTTGATTTTTCTAATATTACCGCACGATTTTGACATTTAAATGATTCCTGATAAAATTTAAAATATCAAATGGTATTCCGATTTTGTCTGAATGTTTATATATTTAATAATTAATATGTAAAGCTCATTCTTTGCGTATTTATTGTCTGTGAGCTGTTGTGGCCATACAAATTTCCAATTCCAATATTCATCAATTATTATTTCACATAAACATACATTTTGCGGCTTTGAGAAGGTGATAATATATTAATTGCATGTAGATTGTGTATATGTGTGAAAAGATCTTCCAGTTGAAAGCATTTGATTGTAAATTTTAATTATATGGTCATTAAACATAAGAAGACAACAGACAAAACCACAATTAGGAGAAGCAAAATCTTATATTACAGAAGGATTAATACTCAATAGTTTTCTGTTTATATATAAAACTCATTTATAAATAATTATACATATACAATCAATAGATTTTCTAGAAATTTGTGCTGAAATTTTAACATATAAACTAAATTCGCATTTAGCATGTAAACTTTTTTTTAAATTTAGAAATATATATGAAACATACAAATTAATTTTAATTTAATAATTTATACGCCATGAACAAACAAGTTTTTTGTGGATAAGAGCAAAGTTTCGTTGTCACCTCATTAAAACTGGTAAAGCCAACACTGGAACGGACTTATTCCTATGGCATAAATGCAATTTATAATGACAGCTACAACAACAAAACAACAAAATCAACAAAAGCAAAACAAAACGGAGCACACAGAAAACAACAGCACAAGCCCCGGCTTACAATTATGGCCAAAAGTTGTACGTTGGCACTAAAAATAATCAGCTATGCAGACAGAAATACTATATACATAATGTATAGACATACATATATGTATATATATATATATATATCGAATGTATGAACGACGTTTGTTTGTTTTAATTAAAATTTCAGCCCATACAAGTTTCTGTTATTGTTGTTGTTACTGCTATTTTCGCATTTTATGCTTTTTTAGTACATAATTTATAATCAATTTTCAAATAAATTACAAACAAAAGTATTTAGCTTAAGCCCAGCTGCGTACAATGGTCAAGAGATGTATAAATATGAGTAAAAATTTTAATTATTGAGCATAATTTTTTATGACTGAAATTATAATTTAATTATATTTTTATAGTTTATTGAACAAATTAAAATCCAATAATTATATTTTTCTGAGATCCATATAATACAATAAATAAATAAAAATTAATATTGCACCACTAATTTTAAAACAAACCATTTTTTAACAACTCAATTGAGTTGACTTTTTTTTGATCAACTAGTTTGGTGCAAGGATCGTTACACTGTTTTAAAAATTGTAACACCCATAGTTAATGCCTTGGTCATAATAGAGAGTAAATAAAATTATGTTCATATTTTTTATAAATAAAAGAAAATGTCTTATAAAATAATTGCATAATTGCAATGCATAATTGAATAATTTCGCTAATATCAAAAAATCTTTCCAAAAATATATTTAGTTTTACGCCAATTTTGGTCATTAACTTTGCATTTAATGCAGGTCTGAAGCTTAGGTTTCTGCGGACTTTGGCCGCACTGTGGCGGCATTTTGGCAGCCAACACAATGCATTGCCGGGATAATAATGCTATAATTGTGTAAGCCATTTAAGCACGATAAGCATACATAAACAGGCACACATGCACAACTATTAGCCGTCAACACAGCAAAAAAATTGAACATGGCTGGCGTTGATGCACAACTTTTGGCTGGGTTAACCAGCGACGCGGTGTGTGTATGTGTGTGTGTGTGTGGTTGTTTGTGTGTGTGTTTACAAAGTGATGTGACTGTGATATGTGGTTGGCTTTGATATTGGTTTTCCATGTCTGTGGCATTGCCCGGCTGCCTAACTTGCAACTAAACCACGCCGCTCTGCAACACAAATAAAACCGGAAAAGCTTTCGTGGTGATGCGTCTATTTGCCCAGCACTCAGGTGGATTGCAGCCGGGCAGTCGTGGCAGCCTGGGCGGGCAAACTTAAAGCTCGAGTGTCAAATTGCCATAAACTTATGCCGCAAAAAAAAGTTGGCCGAGCATCGGCTACTCTTCAATATTAACTCTTACTTAAAAATGTACACAATTCGCGCGGTTGCCAATTAAGCTAAAGTGTGGTGCTTAGCGCTCCGGCTGCCAGCTCGCAGAAAACTTCTAAAAACTGTAGCCAGGATAGATAAACAGTTGGCTAAGTTGTTGCCTCCAACTCTCATGCGCACACTGGCGCAAATATTGATTGTCTAACAAAAAAAATAAAAGAAAAAAAAACTTTTGTGCAAGGGCAGGAAAAAAAAGAAACACCGCCTATAGAAGAAGCCGCTCAAGTACCGCCTAACCCCTACCTTTACCCGCCCATCTCCCCCCCCCCCCCCTTTTCCCCTCACCAATTACAGGCGAAGCAGCGAACGAGCTTGCACAACGTTGAGTCAATTTTCACTCAAGTCGACGTTAGTTAAAAAGTTAGTAAAGCCAAAAACTTAAAAAAAAATCAACAAAAACACACAAAAACAGGAGGGAAATTTAGAAAAAAAGAACAAGTTGAAACGTAAATTTTTATAGCTGCGCGGCGCAGAGTGCAAAAAGGTTTCGAGTGCAAAATAAAGTTACTTTGGCAAATGCGATGCATCAAACCGCAAAACAAGATAATTTCAACGGTAAATAAATCACGGCTGGCATTAGGGGCAACACGGGGCACACGGCGGCTGAGTTAGTGCAACTCCCAAAAGTAGGCAACGAACTGTGCGCGGCTCAGTTGCCTCAGACGTAACTGAAGCCAAAGTAGCGGCATTAACACCTCGTGTGCGCATTGTTAAAGGCTTATTAGATGCACACAAAGACACACACACACACACACAGAGAGTGTGCGCTGTGGCAGCGTTGCATTTGCATTGTTGCCAAAGAAATAAAATAAAATAAAAAACAGGACTGCTTTAATATAGTTTGCCTGACTCGGAGATACCCTGTTTGCAGCTGTAAATTACTTGTAAATGCATTCGCGATTTTTGCCATGCAAGCCACATATTCTATGCAGCAGCTGTGCTTCTTCTTAGTCATAAGAATAAAGTACCAAATAACTGCGATTTTTATCTAGACTTGGGTCCAAATTAAAAACCACCATAACTTTATGCTTATGGTCTGGCAACTAGATCAATCCTTTAAATCTGCCATTGAAATCTGGAAACCTTATTTTTGCTCAAAATTCGTTTTGAAACTGTATCAAAAATTACCAAATAGGACTGGAACCAAAATTAAAGTTATCATAACTTACTGAAAACTGAGCCCATTTTGATAGCAATCGTCTTATTCTTTAGCGCTTGACCTCCAATTGAATTCTGCATATAAATCTGTAAATACAATTTTTTAATGATGTGTTAAATATCCCCTTTAGACATGGGTATAAATTTAACGCAATGATAACTTAGTCCAAACTAAAGCAATTTCGTGAAGAAAAAGATTCTTGTTCATGGCTTAGCCTCCAGAATGATTTTACATTTAATCGGGAAATACAATTTTTAAATTAGAACAAACTTGAATTAAACAAGAATGCCAATTCTCTATTTTCAACCGGACAGATGGACATATGGAATGCTTACCAATAATATTTTTACTTAATGCTGCCTCCTACTGCCCGTTACATGCTGCTTCACCATAAACCAATATTCCCCTCTTTGCCCATTCCCAATGGGTGCAGGGTATGTGAAAAGCCTTAGTCCGGGTGTTCTGCTGCCGGATTGAACAGCATTCACGCTGGCTGCTTTCATGTTTGGACGCCAGGGGATTAGCGTAACAGGAATTTGTCAGAATTTACAGTCACTCAGCACTGTGTTGGCCCTGACTGTCGCGTTTGAGGCAGGCTTACAACCGCTTCTCGCTGGTACGTGGTCTGCTTTGATCCCGGCTGCAGGTTTGTCAAAGAGCTCTCGCATTCATTTGCCAAAGAACACCCAAAAAATTGTCAATTTTAAATGAAATTATCCAAGAGTTTTGAGTCTGCCTTAAAAAATCAGAGTTTTGAGCTCCACTAGCCGCTTAAATACACTATCAAATATGCGGTGATATATATTGAGAAAAAAAGGAGAGTATTAAAGTAATTGTTGAGTTTTAATATTACTAAGCTTTTTATGTATTTTTTTATGTATTTTGGCCGCAAACAAAATAATAAAACACATTTTCTAGCCAAAATTCTTAACACCCACTTACAAGAGTATAAAAAGTTCCCCGGACTACTGAAGTGTAAAACATGCCTCGCAGGCGCCCACAATCGCCGAGCTTTTGGAGATAATAAATAAAATGGCCTTGTTTCCAAGGTGTCACTGTCTACGCTGCCATCCCCCTCCGCCTGCCCCTACACCCCCATCCTGACCACTTGCCAAGCTACAGCAGTTGGCAGCTTAAATAAGCTAAAGCCAAACTTTAAGTAGGTAGCACCTTAAGTCGCTGCAGCTGTTGCAGGTTGCAGTGAGCGGGGGCGAGAGGACGAGGAATGAAGCGATCCCTAGGATAATACTCGTACTCGCACTCGTACTCGCACTCGTTATATTCGTATTTCTTTGGGCCCCTTTGCCGTTTGTCGTTCTTATTGGTTGTGAACAAAAAGCGAGCAAAACTTTTCCATTATTTTTATCTGCTTCACATTTTCAAGTAGCGAAAACTTTGATGCTGTATGCGAAAAACAAAAACGAAAAAAGCCAACAAAAATTAAGTAACAATTTTTGCATGCCAAGCAAAAGTTGATTTTCATATAGCCAACAAAAAAAAACACCCTCACTCTAATCGTTATTGTTGTTGCGGTTGTTTTTGTAGCTGTTGCTGTTGCGCTCAAATCCGCCCACCGAAGCGACCGCCCCCGCCCCCCCCTCCCCCTTCCTCTGCGGTATCTTTGGCATTTTATTTAGTTTGTTATTTGTTCATACTTAAGTGTGTCGGCTGCATTGGTTTTATTGGCAAACTTGTCGCCTGTCTTCTTCCAATCGAAGCCAGTCAGCGATGCCCAGGACAATACTCAACACACACACATACACACACACGCTGGCACACCTCCACGCCCACTGGCACTAGTCCCCAGCGCCAACGAAAGTAAGTTGTTGAGCAGATTAGGTTTTTGCCGTATTCGGCTAGCATTGTCTTTAAGTTTTTGTTGTCCTGGTCCTTTATGGTCTGCCCGGCTCCCCAGTGACCCTGTAAACTTCAAATTGCTACCACTGACAAAGCTCCTACACACACACACTTACATATAATCTCGGCCCATGGTCAGGTGGATGCGGCAACAAAAATATCTAAATGCGAACATTGCCTTTCTCGCCAAACCAAACCGAACCGAACCGAACCGAACCCAACTGAACCGCACCAGGAACCAATTTGAATGTTTTTATGCTTGCTTTTTCAATGTCGACTGCCTGCGGCTGAAGAAATAAATTTTACATTGCTTGGCCAAATTTGGCAAGCTCTCAAGTGATTTGGCTCTGAGTGGCGGACACAATTATATGTATAGTCAAATGAATCGATCTAAATAACATGGTTAAAATAACTTGCATGTATTAGGTACAAACAGAAGTTACAAGCTAATACGGCACCCTTTGAACGTACTGTAAAAATTAAATGTGATCATTATTATTATTACAATCTTTACATATATATTTCTAAATATGGGAAATAAGTAATACTAATAATAAAAATAATCAATTATTTTTTAAAAATTGCAAGTAAAGCTATACCATAACTAACCTAACCTAACATTAATATTAATAAAAAAGAAAGTAATGGAATATACAAACAAAGAATAATATAAAAACCGATTTGCAGGGTTTTTAGCCCAATCGGTTTAAGCCTTGAATATCAGTTTCTCAATTTTCATAAGAAAATCAGCTTAAAATAATTGATTTAAATAATAAATAAACATTATTTGTATTTGTGTTATAAATTCCAACAAACACTCGTTTGTTCTAAGCTACTTTTCAGTCAAAGTCAAATTTAGTACATGATTTACAAAGTTAAGGATGATTCAGATTTAAATTTCAATAAATACCCAAAATGCCTAAAACTAGAGTTATGCTTATTAAATCCAAATTAAAGCAGTGTTAAATCTCATATTACACCAGCTTAATAGAAACAAACTGACCAGCTCAAAATATTCAATTAATCAAATGAATGGCCTGAAAACATGCTCTACAAATATGACGACTTAGTCTGTTTAACTCACATATATATAAGCATATTTGCGTGTGTATTTCCATACTATTCCATTTGTTTAGAGCAGGCAAATACATTTGCATGTAGGTTTCATGGTCTGCTGCATCTCCAAAAGGTTCATCTAAATATATATTCCTTAAATGCGTTTTAATATGATATTGCGTACAGAGCTGGGCGCTTGAATGTATGCTATGGCAGAGTACTTGCATCACATTTCTCCATTGAAAGCGTATTTGGTGGCACATTCACGTAGGTAATTCCAACAAAATGTTAATTTAATTAAAATATGAATACGAAATTTTCGATGGTTCCTTTAGCTTTAGCTACTGGCCTCGGAACAGGGATTGGGGGCCAGGTTATGTATGGCGCTTAAAACTAGAGATGTGCGCGTGTTTTTCATTCTTAACGAATTGTAAATTGAAAACACGTACGATCAAAAGCTCAGCAACACGACACAAACGACTTTCTGATAATATATATCTATATATTTTATCTCTGCTCTGTTCTTTTTATAATCACTTCGAGAAAAAATTTAACTTGAACTCTTTTATTTCACATCGAATTATCTTAAAAGACTTAACACAAATTTTAAAGCTAATAAAATAAATTTTAATTAAAATTGTCTTAAAATTTAAAACAAAATTTCAATTTTAAAATATATATCCCTTTTTTATAAATGTTGTTTAGTATTTCTTAAATTTGCGTCTAAAGTCTTAGGTTGTATTTAGTCGTGTTAAATTTGTTAAAATTCCTGGCCGTGATGAATCATTTTAAGTCGTGTGAATAGGCACGAACTTTTATATTTCGCTTAGTGTTTTGTTATGTTAAGTCGTGTTAAGTCGTGTTTAGTAGTGTTTAGTCGTGTTTACTCATGTTAAGTCGTGCTCTTGCGTGTTTTTTATCCTACCATGAACACGTCGTGTTGCGTCGTGCGTGTTACTGGTGTCACAAAAAAAGCACGATACACGCCCAACTCAACACACAAAACCGACGCGACTCAACTAAGCAAATTCATTTTTCGCGCACTGAGCATTGGGAACATGTATGTGCATGTGTACGTGTATGTTCATTCCCACTGTACGGCTTGTGGGACACAACTCAATAATGGGCACCGAGCTGCCGCTTTATTTTATAGAATGCAACCCAAATGGCGATTCTGAGCCGGGACATGGACATGGCCAACGCCACATGTTGATTTTAGCAAACGGAAATTATATGGTTAATGCAATGCACGGCCAACAAACACATTCGCTGGCGCACATGGCACATACATGACTGCATAAATAAACCAAAATGCGAAGAAAACAACATCATAAAACTCGTGTCTGGGACAAACAGCAAATGTGTGTCGGTCGCGCTTTTCCAAAAACCCCAACAAATTTTCCCATCTCCCACTATATTGAGCAGGATGCAGACCAGATCAGGCCGAGGCCAGCTACACATAGGTGTTGTGTGTGTCTGTGTATGTGTATGGGTGTGTGGCTTGTGGCTGATAGCAGCGAAATTTAAAATTATTAAAAACCAAATGTGCAGCCGCATTATGAACATGCAGCGAGGCAGCTACCAAAAGTAATGAACCAACTGACGGGCGTGGCTTTTGGTCAACAGCGGACTTACCAGGACCTACGTCCATGCAGGAAGCGTGACCCAGCAATTTGACAAATGGCGCTCAAAATTAACGAAAATTATGCATTCCAGCTAAAGATACAAAGTTCGACAGAATTCAGCTGCAGGAACCGAACAGATTTACATTCAAAATTTCAACTCTCTCAAAAATAATCCAATTTAATTCAAGAGAAAGATCTAATACTAAATCATTACTAAATAACTGCGCTTTTTTTATACTTATACATCGATCAAATTTTACTCGTTCTTTCACATTTTCTTTTTTTTGCGATTGCTGGGATTTAAAAACCTTTTTTTTTAATTAAAATCATTTTAATTCAAATTAATACAAATTTCGTTTCTATATTTAATTGTGAAATAATTATCAAAAATAAATATGAACTTAAATCAAAGTAGTTCTTATTTTATGTGGCAATTCTTTAAGTTATAAAATATTTTCTTAAAAAAAATGTATTCAATCCTAAAGTTATCAAAATATAATATATTTTAAATGGTTTCTAATACTAAAAATTGTTTTTTTGAGTTTAGATAAAAATATAAGCGATATTTTCTATAAAACTATTTCAAACCTGAAATTTATATTTCGTGGCATAAAATAATAAACAGCGTTAGTGAGAAATTGCTGAGAATATGTCGCATTATAATTTGTGTTAAAATTATAATATTAAAATTGGGAAAATGTGTTGAACTATCTATGTATATTAATGAATCTGGAAAACCCGTTTTCACTAACAGAAGCTTGAGACAATGCACAGGTTCGAGCCGTCAACCGAACTACGAATATATATATTTTGGTTTCTGATTTTATGTCAACGTGCCACAAAGTGCATTATGTACCAAAAATTCTTGCAAACTACTTGTAAATTAAACCGAGTATGCAAAAGTTGGACACAACTGTTTGAAATCTGCGTGGCTGGCACTAAAATGTATAAAGCACAAGGCAAAAAAAGAGAGAAAAGGAAACTGCAAGCAGCTTCATCATAAATTGAATTTTTTATGTGGCAGCTAAGACGAAATGCCAAGAGTTGACATTAAGCAGAACGAAAGACAACGAAGGACAACCGCGACGACCACCAGGACGAGCAGGCGAATGGAAATGACAACGCTATCATGGGCATGAACATCAACTGAAATGCAACCAAGGGCTTCGGATTCAATGCACGTGGCAGTCGTCGGGGCCGTCGGGGCAGTCGGAGCAGCGGGACTGGGCTGAGAGACCACAGCACTGTCAGCACAGTTGCCGCAGCCTGGTGCTGCGCCTTTCGGGGCGGGCGCTTTGGAGTGGTCATTACAATGCACTGCAGTGCAGTCGTTGATGGGCGTGCCCCCGCCTCGCTCCAGCCTGAGCAGACTACTGTAACTATATATTGCATTCCCGACTGCCTTTTGCTGCGCATTTGTAACTGAGCTTTTGGTAAATTGATCCAATTTATGCTTATTTTATGGCAAATTACGAATGAAAAACGAAGGCGACTGCTGCCACTGGGATTGCCACTACGGAGTTGTGGCCCACACCAGAGAGACTTCGTCGGCGCCGCTAACCGCGTGCCCTGCCCAATTAAAGTGACATCAAAAATAACTCGCATAATGCGCAATAAGAAAAGAATCCCTTTCTTTCAATTAAAGGACTTTCAAATCGGTTCCTTACAATTCAATAATAACAAACCCACCTAAAACTTTTATCATCATAATTTATTTCCGTAATGCATCAAGTCAAATCTGAACCGAATTTTATGTGTCATTAAAATTTAGGGCTCACTGACCTTTGACTTTGACACTTTGAATTGTAAAATATTTTCAAAATTTTATAATTTCCAAGGGACTTGTAATTATTTTTCGGAGTCATAAAATCTTGTTACTGAAATCTATATTTTTATCTGATTTTTATCAATACAATTAGCAGAAATCATAATGTGTAAAACAGTTTTTTTTTTGGTTTACTTTTAGTCAAAAGCTAAAAACAAAACAACCATTTTGACTTGCAAACCTCCCTATTCCGCAGTAACTAAACCTTGACCTAAAATAAATTTTATTTAATTTGAGTTAATATAGATAGGTTATGTAAAATTAGAATTTTGTTCATATTGTAAATTTCTGAAATCTATTCCATGTACTTTTTTGGACGAATAAAATTTTAAATCTAAATTTTAATTTTTTTTACTTTTTATTACTAAAAGATCGCTGCTTTTAAATAGTTTCTAGTTTACTGCATATTCTTACTAAAATTTATGACAAGCATTAAAAACATATGTCTTTTAAGCCTTCTAAGTTATTAATAATAATGTTTTATTGAAATTCATTTTTAAAAGCACATCAATTTGCCAAAACTGAACTCTACTTTCCCGTTGTTATTATTATTTCGCCAAATAAATTAAAAATTTAAATTTTAGTGTTACTTCCATTTTAAAGCAATAGATATAATATAGCTGTGTATTATCAAAACCTTATTATAAATATCAATATACAAATATACAATATTATATATTCACAATATACAATATTATATCAATATAATATCATTCTTTATTCTACATGGAATCCACTAGCCTGGGACTTGAACTGATATCCATCTCCCGGCAGCTCATTTAAAGACTTTATTTTTAAATACATTAAGTTTTTACGTCTGTCTCTTTTAAAACTCATGTGTTATCTTAAAGGCAGCTGCTGTGAGGACTCGCTGCCAGAATTAGGTTCCTGTCCGCTCACATCTCAGCTGCTTCATCCGCACGTCTGCCCTGCTAACTTACTTTTATTGGCTTCTAAATGCACAGCCAAATCCGTTTTACAAATTGCCATATTGCAGCAGAGCTATTGTTATACCGCTGCCAACAACAACAGTTGGCTAAGCAAATACATATGTATTTTTGTACACACATGTGTATGCATGTTTGAGGTTTGTCTGTGTGTGAGTGTGTTTGAGTTGACTGCAACAATTGTTGCATTGTTTTCGTATAATAAAATTAAACTTATGCACTTGCCTGCTATGCTTCCTCTCCCTCTCCCAGTCTCTCTTTTTCTCTGGGGGAAAATGGGTGTGCATTTGTTAAGTGGCAAAAGATTGAAATGAAACCAAACACACAACCACACACACATCACACACACATACACACACATAGACACACATTCAGACTTCATGACGTGCAGCTTATTGGTTGCCTGTGTGTAAGTGAAATGGAATGGAATGAATCGTTTCGTCCTTCCCATTTCTTCCGTAACCGAGTGTGTGTGCGTGTGTGTGTTTGTGTGTGCTTGCGTGTGTAAGTGAGGTTTACCATACGCAAGATAAAGGGGCGCCCGAGCAATTTGCTCGAGGTCAGTTTCCTCGCAATTTCGTTGATAACTTATGTCATTCAACAAATGAAGTTGACATGCGCCCTTAACACATTTCCCATTTACCCCAATCCCTCGCTGCACCCTCTTGAGCGCTGCTGTGCACTTTGGCTTGCATTTAATTTTGGGAAATAACTTTGACCATATTAAATGGGCCACTTACATATGACACGCCATGTCGTTTTACATTTAAACCACGTTCCATTTGCCAGCTAGCTCGGCTACAGGGCTTTAATACCCCACCATGGACTCCCCCTGTCAATTACCTAATTGAAAATCTAGTCAAAGATGCTGGCCATGTCAGCCTTGGCTCTGGCCATGAGCCCATGTGCACTGCATACGATTATAACTTTCAATTCGAGCCTTGCCGACGAAGGATCGTAGGCAGCTGCCCTCATCCCCCTCATCCGTAGCCTACTGAGCCGCCTTTGCCATTTCAATTTAGTCTTTTGACATTTTGCCTCTGTGTCAAATGCAAATTGAAAAATCATCGGACGAGCTGCAGCAGCAGCAGCAGCTTCAGCGAGCTTCGCTGTAACCGGCAAACGAAATCAACAACAAGCAACGTTGCCATTTGGCTGCCGGAAGCGTTTTGCTGCCGTCCAAACTAATATTGAGACAGCGCGCAGCAAACAGTTTCCGGCAGGCGTCAGCAGCAGCATCAGCATCAGCAGCAGCAGCAGCGGTGGCAACTGTGGAGGCATCATTGCCTATTCCTCATGCTGACTGCCTTAAGCGGCACCAAGCGTCGCATTTTTTGGCACGCAAAGCCGAACAAGTTTTTGGCAGCGGCTGCTCCAACGGCTTCTTGTTGTTGTTATTGCTGTTGATGCCAAAAGTTGCTTGTTAAACAGCGGAAACGGAAATGCCAACAGTCGCACAAAGGCACAAGGCGGGACAGAGAGAGAAAGACCGAGAGAGAGAGAGAGAGAGAGACACTGAGCCAGACAGAGCACGAACGACTTTTGGGGCCTTCAGATGTGTAAATCAAACTAATTGAATGTTTTTGCAAGCACGGGCCCCCCTGGCAGACACATGGTGTTGCCACATGGCAGAAAAAAACAGAAAGCGCGCCAACAGATAAGAAATTCAATTCTATTTGCAGCTTTACGCTTCCCACATTGATGTTGCACTTTTCTTTTCGTTTGTTTTCATATTTTTACACTCATTTCATTTTAGGCATAGGCATATTACACATCAATATTTTATTTTAATAACTTTTTAAATATGCAACACTTACCAACACTAGACTGCAGTTAGTAGGGCAATCGTTTGCCCCTGGCTTGCAACATGTTTGTTATGCAGCCCGTTGTGCGTGCATTTCACTAATTAAGTTGCATTTCCTTTGACTTGCAACAAAATGCCGCCAGCAAAGGATTTCGATTTGTTTGTCAGGGCAAAGGGCTACAAACTGAACGGCTAATTAGGTATCGGTATTTAAATAGAACAGCCGAACATTTGGATGGAGAAAGTTTGAGCTCAAAAAATGTTGTACAACCAAGGCAAAAAATAAATTTTGGCTTTAATTTGTAAGTAATTATGTGAAAAAAGTGTATTATCCGCTTGCCAAAGAAAATATAAATGTAACATAATTATTCCAATTTATGTGTTATACATATATTATGTTGTAAATACACAACTATTCTAACCGTATTTGTAAAACATACATATGAACACATAATAGCGAACAAGCTACAATAAGCAATACAAGCTATAGTTCGTTGATATAATTAAATATAAATAAATAAATAAATACAATACTATTTCATTATTTCACACACTTTATTTATTTTGTTGTTTGCCGTTTTATTCAAATGTAGGCATTTATTTACCTACATATTTAAGTGCATTCATTTATATTAAGTGTTACCAACGTACGTGACTTTTAGTACTCCTGTCGATAATCGATAACATAAACGAAGGCAAACGAATTGCAACTCTGTATGCGCTTAAATAAACTTTTATTTTAAATTCCCCAAAAAACGTATTATAAAAGTATTTGTCTGCTTGCAACAGCGCTGACTATATCAACATTATTTGGCTTAAGATCCCACAATGGACCAACGCAAAGCAGTTATAATTAAAATTATTTATATCCTCTTTAGGTGCTTATTAACAGACAACGCGAGCTTAACGCTGCAAACAAAGGACAAGACAAAAGAATTGGATTGGCTTTTGAAGATTATGCTGCTGCTATTTTTACCGCTGCACCTTGGCGCCAATGCATTTCTATGTGGCAGCGAATTGCCGCTAATTTAATGAGTATTTTGGCCATAAAATCAGTTTAAGCGGCTCGATTGCTGCGGCTGCGCTGACAGCTGGCACAATTTATTTGACTGTTAATTAGAAATTGAAATTATGCGCTTAGCCTTTAGCCCCCAAGATGGAGCTGAAGCTGGGGCTTGAGTGCGCGTTCTCAGCATTCAATTGGCGCTGCACAAAATTAATTGCAGGCGGGCCAACACAGGCCCCCATCTCCCGCGCAGCTCCCCACTCCTAGACCCTTTGGTCTGACCCTTAGCGCATCGTTTGCTCCATTGCAAATGCGAAATAATTTATAATTTGGCACAATTACGCTCAGCCACAGGCGCGCCTGCAACTCCTCGTCCCAAGGAGCGCTTGGCGGATTGGCAGGATTGCAACTTGAGCCTGGTTATATATGGGTCATTTGCTTCGCAATTGCATTTTATTGATTTTCCTCGCCCAGCACACCGCCACCCACGGCTGACCGAAGAAGGCAATAAACTTTCACTTATTTCGTCGCCGTTGCCAAATGAGCGACGGCAACTGGGGAGGACGACGACATTGGCCACTGGTGCCAGTGGTAAACACATTGCTCATGGATAAAACATTTGGCATGCTGCCCGGCCAGACAATCCCGCGACATGGAATTTCAAGTGGTTTTTCTGCCTTGAAACTAGTTTTTCGTTTTTAATACCCTGTGCCCATTGGAAATGGATATAGGTATGGGTATAGTGGTTTTTGAGGACTCTACGAACCCATAAGAGATGTCACGATCATGATGAAAAGCTGAGTAGATCTAGTCCGCCCATCTATATGACCAAATTCTACTTTGTGTCTATAAATAAATTTTGAATTTTTGTTTTTCTCATATAACGCATATCTCAAAATATATAAGAGCTTCAAGCAGGCATTGTATACATATCGATACTTATCGATTTTTAGTCATCGGGTTGAGCATATATCGATCACGAATCTATGCTATGACAGCGTCGAGCGGGTCACAGGGTATTTACCACTCGGACACTCGCGCCCACAGCGCTCATAGTTTGTTCTTGTTGTTTTGCATTTCTACATTTTGCACGTCCATTGTTTGTCTAGAAATTGGGTCGACTGCCTTCGGGTTGGCTCCGGCCACGCCTCCATGATGGAGGCGAACGTTGATGATGAGCGGCTTGCCAGAGCTTGTCAGATTCTGTCATTGTTTCAGCTCCTGAGCATGTAATTTCCTGGATGTTGCAAGTGCAGCAGAGCCATAACACGCTCCAAACGTTGTTGCTCTTGCCGCTAGTAGTTGTTGTTGCTGTTGTAACACTGATTACTGTCGCTTGTTAGAGCGTTTGGCTCTGCGGTTTTTCTTCTAATTTACATGCATACGTACATAAGTATCTGTGTGTGTGTGGCCAAGTTGTGGCCTCCTCCGTTTTGGCCCGCTCCACGTTCCACTCTTTTGCACATTTGCCAAAAACATACATTTGGAGCTTAATTTACAACTTGTTAGCTGGCAGCCAAAACATTCCCCAGCAACGAAAACAAGGCGCATGTGTAAACAAATCAAACTTGGTAGCCAAAGTTCTGGCCAACCAACGATCCCCTTCGTGTTGCTTCAAATTCACAATAATGAGCAGCGCTCGAGGGCCATAAACTGCTAACAAGGGCAACAAGTTGAGCCCAAGCCAAAAAAAAAAAAACCAAAAAAAAACAAAAACGCAGCCAGCGTAACCGAAAAATCAGCTTTAAGCAACGGCTATTTGCATGCCTGGCGCAGCTTGCGAAAAACAGTCAAGTGTATACAGCCTTAGCGTGGCCAATAGCCCCCTTTGGTAAAAAAAAGAGTTTGTGTGTGTCTGCTGGCCCTAGGAAGCCAGAGATAATCGATACATGCAGAATACTGTTGGTCACCTTGATTGACTGACTGATTGGTTGACTGTTTCACTGATTGATTGGCTGATTGGTAACTGATTGATTGGCTGATTGATTGGCTGATTGTACACTGATTGACAAACTGTTTTACTAAATCACTGACTGACTAACTGAATGATTGACTGTTTGATTGATTTATTAAGTGACTGATGGATGCTTTACTAACTGATTACCTATGTGACTGATTGATTGATCGATTAGTGAATGATTGACTTATTTATTTACGGAATGATTGACTGACTCAGTAATATATGATAGATATATGACAGACTGAAAGGCAGACTGACTAACTGACTGATTGACTGACTAGCTGACTGACTGACTGACTAACTAACTGACCGGTTGACTGAATGACCGACTGATTGACTGACTGATTTGCCATACTAAAAGGCTGACTGTCTAATTGATTAAGGAATTGGTGGCCGTTTGCTTTGTGATTGATTGACTGACTGATTAATGCACACTCCAAGCCTTTTTTTACAATTCTTACAGAACCAGGGTTTTTCATAATTTCATCCGCCAGCTTGGAAAATTGATGAAAACTGTTGCATGCGTCTTTTTTGTTCATCATCCGATCCGCTTCAAACAAATTTTTAAAAACCTATTTAAAAAGTGGTTCACACTTTTAAACAATTGAGTGGAAATTAGAGATGTCAGATTGTTTAAAGGTAACAAGTTACAAACTTACAAGACTTTTTAAATTCCGCCCAAGGCAGAATACTGTTAATAACAACCTGAAATTTTTCATCGAATTGACTATATACCATATTTTAAAGGTCTGTGTGAAAAGAAGATGTCAGAACATGGCAAAAGTTCAAATTGTAACTCTGCAACAGGTCTAAGCCGGGAAATACCTACTAGTAAGAGCTTAAAAGAAATTAAGAAAATTCGCTTAATAACTAAATTGCATGAAAGGACCCATGAAATCTGAACCCTACCGAATAAGATATTTTATTTTAAGCATAATCATCTACTACTTAAAAGCCAATTTTTATGCCAGGCAAGTGTATACAAAATGGTCGAGTATTTTATATATAAACATATACATTTTTTGTATTTTTTTGTGGCCCATTTTCAATTGAATTTTATGGCCAATGGCTGGCAAAACAAAAGCTAAGCGGCAACAGCATTTAAAATGCGTAGCGAGAGCCGTTGACTGTTTATGCAGTCAACTGAATAAAAGGCGTAAAAATGTCGAAGCTCTCCCGGATGCGGAGCCAACGTGGGGGCAGTGCGGGTCAGCGCGGGTGGTGGGGAGCAGGACGAGTGGGTGGCTGCTTGCCTTTGCTTGGGCATTTTGTTACAGCTGAAGGATGCGATGCTGCTCTTCATTTATTTCATGCTCGATTGCATTACGAGATGTGTCACCGCGTGGCAAATCAAACGCAGCAAACCACAAGGGTCAGCCCAAGCGTGGACGAGGGGCGACCGGGGGCCGGTAGGGGCAACTAGAGAGACAGCCAAAGCTGTACCATATGGCAAGTCGACTGCTCGTCTTGGACTCCTTTTGCGCCTTGTTTACTTTGCGCATTCCGCGTTGTTTTTATTCAATTACCAGTTGAAATTTTCTGTCAGTTCGGCTCGGCTTTCCAACTAGCTGCAATTGGCCCTATAAGTCGAGCTGCTTTTTTTTCCCCCTGCCGGTATTAAACTTTAAATTGCTTGGAAGCAATAAAACGTTTTTCAAGTGTAAGTAAATGCCATTGCCAACAACTGACTTTTGTTAGGCAGTGTTAATTGTTTTGGGTCAAACTGGGCCTTAAGTTCGGGCCACACTCTACAAGCTCGCTGAGCTCCCAAGTTGAATGAGCTCTCGTGGCCTTAGTCCAGGCAAAACAATGAGCACACACACACCCATATGTACAGTCGCACACACACGCACACACACACACAGTCAAACTTGCACAACGCATAAATCAATTGGCTTTGGCTAAAACGTTTGAAATTGATTTCAAGTTCTTTGGGCCATTGTTTTTATATGCAACAAAAGGGACAATTTTTTTATTTCCAACATGGCCATAGCACTTACAACACACACACCCATACACACACTCGCACACACACATTGCGTGTGTCGGCCCAATGCATGTAAATTGGCCGCATTGTTTATGAGCTTTGGCCCGGCCCCGGCTAGCATTGCCTTTTGTTTTGGTCCAGCCAACGCCCTGTGGCATTGTCTCCCCTACTCCCCTGCCCTCTGCCACTCGCCACGCCGACTCCCTTTGCCTTTGGCCTTGGCCATTGATTGTCAATTCAGTTTAACTGCCGCCCATAAATCCAACAAATGAGCAAAGGCGCCGCTTAATTTTGTGTACTCAAACAATTCTTTCGCTTTCTTTAACTCGGCCACGTTTATTGATTTTTTACTTTTACTAGTTATTATCTGGCACTGCGCGGCTTTAACCGGGCTTTGTTGAATTTTTAAATTTAGCCATTTGCTGCCTGTGGATAAATGAAAATTAATCTGTTTTACATTTACATTTTATATGAAACCTAAAATATGAGTTTAAAGATGACCAATAGAAAATAAAGGGAATATGGATTCTCAAAAATCAGGAATATTATATTTTCATAAAAGCTTTAAAAGTTAGTTTAAAGCCGTACGGCCAAAAATGGGGCTTTACCGAAACATTGGAATTGAATTAAACAAATTTCTTTAAAAATGATTTTGAAACGGATGGAATGAAAAAAAATGCAAAAATGTATTTTCCTCTACATTTTTACAATTTTAATTGCCCGAAACTCCGTCTTAATGTGCACTTATATCATATAAGGTAACTCCAGACAAATTAAGCTTCCTAGCGCTTAGGGTTTGGGCTATGCGTTGATCATCAAACAGTCAGTTAATCAATCAGTTAGTTAGTCAATCAGTCAGTCAGTTACTCAGTCAACCCCTTAGTCAATCAGTCAGACAGTCACTAAATTAGCCAGTCGACCCCACAGTTAGTCAATCAAAACAAACAATTTTATATTTATAGATAGATCAAAATATTCACTTTTCTATTAAACAACTTTTCTGGACTGATCGAACTACAGCTCAAAAGGATTGATTTGGCACATCAAAACGAATTTAAATAAACTTACGCCCTTAATTGCCTGAGGATTCAATCTGCAGCTTGACGACTTCATCAAGCGCCACAAAAAAGATAAGTCCAACCACCCCACCAGCCCCATTGAGCCGCCGGGCTGGGCGAGCACTCGAAACACTTTTATTTATTTGCACAGCGTCTGTTTGGTCATTAGACATGACACGTTGTCAACACGCAACTAAAGCCGGCAACTGTCCGGCCGACTGTACGGCAAGTGTTTATGTTTTCAATTTGCCAGGCAAAACATTTTGATTACGCATACGCAGCATGTGCTCCAAAATACAACGTTTGGCTGCTTTGACAAGCGGATCAAATGGACATAAACAGAAGTCAGCTCCGTCAGTCTCCGGCCAGTCAATCCGATATGTGTTTTGTTAGCTTTTGGCCAGCATTTGGACACCAACGGACCCGCCCCGGGCTGCCCACTTAAGCGTAAAATATCCCTCGCAGCGCAAACTCTACGCATCATTAGCTCATATATATATATACAACAAGCGTATTATGGCGATGACTTGGCCAGAAGAGGTGAGAAATTAAAGCGACAGGCAGTGCATTAAAGCCTCAATTAAAGGCTGTTTGTTAGACACTCAGAATTGTGAAAGGTTGGAGTTAGAGATGAGCACGTGTCGGACTTGTCTTTACGGGAATAATATCAACATGGCTTTCCCCTCATGGAATTTTTAACAACAAATTGAATATAATTTTAACTAAAAATTGTGCTTAAGTGCATATTTTATCTATATGCCATATACAACTATATAGCGAAATTCACGTGATGACAGTTTTAGGTTTGGGCCCAAGTTTATATGGAGAATGTGTTCCATGATTTAAATGCAGAACTATTTAAGATACCAAACATGAATTTCAAGCTAAAGGCCTTGAATTGCTGAATTGCTAGATTCATGAAGAAATTTAAAATGTATGCATATTATTTTAAATTAACAAAATATATAATATTTATTTATTTATATCATTGATTTCTGTTTACAATTATTCATCAAAAAATATTATATATTATTCAATTATTTATTTTTGCATTTAGACATATAATATTAAAATAAATTTCAAATTGTATTTATCAGTATTGTTCAATATTTTGTAAATTTCATTGCTTAGTCCTGTTAAACTCTTGTTTACGTGCTTATCAACACGGACACGCACGGAATTTGATTTCTTACCACAAACACGACGTGTTAAGCTTGCGTATTCGTGTCACGAAAGAACACGCTCCCAATCCTAGTCGCCGAACATGATGTATATCAGTCAAAGCTAATCAAATTTAAATTCACAAATTGAATACCAGAGCCCAAGTCAGTCAGCAGTCACAAATTCCTAACCATCCAGCAATGCACGGTCCACATCAAATCAATCACAATAAACAAACAGACTCCGCCACACCAGAATATAAAAAAAACCTAAAAACACAACAGTTTTTTATTTCTCCAACACTTCCCAGTTAAATAAATTTAAGCTAAAAAATGTAAGAAAAATAAGAAAAAATACGTCTGTTTTTATGTGTTATAAATACGGCAGCGAAAAAAAATTGTGACAGAGACAACCAACCCCCAAAATCAGCATGACAGCGAAAAGGTGTTACCGTTGGCTGGAAATTTACACCACCACCAGCAGTATCAGCAACAAGACCACCACCATAGCACCACCAACACCACCGCAGCTGGCCGCAATATATACAGTTCGTCATGAAATATGCACATGTCCTCACAACTAGAACGAAGCGCTGGCAACCAACGACAACAAAGATATATATAGAACATAAATAAATTAAAATTTATAAAACACAAGAAATAAGAGTGCTGAAGTCATGCATGACTAGCAGTTATTCTGTACAATGCATATAGGAATATATATAAAATATATTAATAATTTCTGCGAATGTAGAGCTGGAAGTCCATGCTTATTGATTTTTTAAATAAACTTCATCTGCATTTGGCATACAAATGTATTTATTATAATATCAAATATGGTAGATTCCTCATTCTGCGTCTTGCATACATTTGCTAAGAACCAATATACCCCATCTTACCCATATCCAACGAATATACAGGGTAATGAAACAAACGCAACAACTAAAAATCGCAAAAAGTTAGTGAATAGTAAAAAATGTACAAGCGACTTCATAAATTGCTGTCCACCCTCAAATTAATTGAAGTGTTATATCATTAAATTTTATCATTATATCTCCATATTTAATATTTCATTTTAAATATATTTACATGTAAATATTTTAGATATTCAGCTAAAGTTTTCCACTTCAGATTAGGCGTATATCTGAATTTTTTACCTTGGTGCAATTTGACAGCTACTTTGACTCCTGACTCACAACTATACACAATATAACATCACACTTCCCCCCTCCCTATCCCTTCTGTCCCCCAATGCCCTCCGCCACTACACATTAAAATGCAGCGAAGCCCGTCGAAAATGTTGCCAACGAGGACGACAACAAAATTTATGTACATAGAAATTAATATTTAAAAAAAGGAAATAAAATAAACTTGTTTGCTGTCATTGCTAACATTGCACGTTGATTGCCGCCGCTAACCCAACACCGGCCCCTCTCCCACCCCTCTTATCTACCGCCCCTAATCTACTGCAATAGTTCCAATATATAGCACACATGTCTGCCCGGAATCTGCTCCCGACTGTCACATTAAAATAAATATGTCAAAAATTAAAAACACAAAAAAAATACGAACAAAACAATAATATGAAATGTTGTTCACCATTATTCCCCATAGCCACATGCAAGAAGTACAGTCGAGCCTGGTAAATGATGTTACAACAAGAAGTTTATATTTAATTTTAAAAACATTTCGCTAATTTTTGGTTTGATTTTTAATTGAAAAAAATGTGATCAAATCTGATAACATTAAAACACACATCTGCTACTTATCGGCAAGGGTATTTAGTTTTTGGCACTCCTAATCTAACTCTTTTCCTTGTTTTTTTATTATCAACCAATAAAGTGACCAACTCATAAGCTTCTAAAATTATAATTGTCCCTTTAAAACATTGATTCAAGTGTTGTACTCCATCGCGGGGCCACACTGTACAACAAATATTTATTTGTTTGACAATTTTCATTGCCTACTTTCAGGCTATTCAAGCGCGAGCCGCTTCACAAAGTTTGACAACAAAAAAAAAACAAAATAAAATTCAAAAGGCGTTAAAATCGTTTAGACCAACTTTTGCCTTACGTGACACGGCCAAGGGACGGTCACTCGTTCGACCTATATATATATATATATATATATATATATATATTTTTTTTCTTTTAATTTTTCGACCAGACAGAAGGCAATCGAATAGGTGGCATAAACAATATATAAACAACAACAATACAAACAAACGGCCGAGGCAACTGCTTTGGGTATTAAATAAAAGTTTTCCACTTAAGGTTTATAAAAAGTTTAAACCCACACGCGCGCGCAGAGTGCTGGGGTGGGTTAGGGTATAGGGGCTGCGTGGTGACAGCGACCGCATTCACACCTACACAGAAATCGGGGCGGAAGCGGAAACGGCGGTCGAAAAATGATGAATGCCGCGCTCCACCCCACAGGTCCGCAATCCCCCACCCGGCACTCACAATAAAATGGCAGCCCCAAACACATTTCTAGAGGACATCTGGCAGTGCCATTATAAGCTTGGACTCCGCCAAAGATTTGGCACAATAAAATGCCAATTGAAAGTACACTTGAAGAAAAATGCACTGCAAGTACTTGCAATAAGGAATTAAGGCCCTTTGTGCCTTAAATTTCCTGAATTGAATTAGGGAGAAAACATGGCTACAAACCGGGTCTGAACCGAACCGGTTCGAATCCGGATCATCTATTATTTTTAAATTCTGAACCCTTTTGGAAAAAGACAAATATTTTCGTACTTAAGACCAGCGTAAATCGTTCTTAATGGACTTAAGAAACTTTCACCTAGGCCAGATTTCACAACACTCCTACTTAAATGAAGTAAAAAATTGTTTGTTTTTTCTCTAAGTGGAGCGGGCGTAAGGCTCCCATAACCACTTAGGCTTGGCGAAAACTTTGCCTCGAGTTCAATTGGAGTTTGGGCCGTGGCAATTCCCTAAATGCAAATAATAATGTAATTGCCAACAATTTTGCTCGAGTTTGTTTAGCTGCTGCTTGAAATGTCTTCAACTTTTGTAAATGCACAGGATCTTTAAGCATTTACACCTGGCCCGGATAAATGCGCAACCGGCGCGGAGATGGGACTTGACTAAAGTCAAGCAGCCCGGTAATTGCATGTAAATGTCACGAATGCGGCGCGTTAATTGAGTTCAAATCAAGCACAGAGCTTAATTAGCATCGACAAAGTAAGCCCTTAATGACCAAGAAGAAGAAGCGGAAATTACCACTTGACCAACGCTGGCAACCGCTGTCAATGACATGCAATTTGCATTGGCTCCATTCTGTCTCCATGCCTGATACATAAGTCGCTAAACGGGAAATTGCAAAAGCCGTAAAATGACAGAATGCAAAGAGCCTCGACTGCCAGTTACCATATTTGAAAATGCTAAACAAGGCAATAGCCAATAGCAAATAAGCTCAAGGGGCTTAAGAACTTAGAATTTAAAAGCAAACAGACGGTAAACAAAGCTTACCTTAACTTTAGATCAACTTAATGGATAATAGATACTAGATAATACATCAAAGTTAATGTAAAAAAATATTTTTCATTTAATTTAAAGACATTTGCCAATTTAGGAATACAAAATTTTAATTCCCAATCTCTAAAGATAGAGAAATCGCTAGCAATAAATTTTAAAAAATAAAATCAAAAACAAAAACCACTTTTTTGTCACTTAAAAAAACAAAAACTTATCTACATTAAATAAAATTAACAAAAAAAGATAATAAACTTGTTTTCTGTCGTTGCTAACATTACACTAAAATTAAATTCGCTTAAAATGAATTGAAAAAAATTTTCAAAATATATATATTCTTTTCTCCTTGAAAATAAAATTATATTTTCCTTTTTGACCCACTTAATAATGTAGAAATTCTTGAGCCCAAGTTTAATTTAATGGAATTTTAAATAATGTAATAAAGCAAGGTTCAAACAAAATTATATGAATTAGTAGTTACTTTAGTATTATTATATGTATTATTATTATTATTATTATTTTATCTATTTTTATCTATATATATTTTATCTTTGATAAAAATATATTTACTGTATAGAAATTTTAATATTTATATAAAATTCGTTTGCATATTAACATGCTGTCAGATCCTTTTCTCCACGTCTAACATTCAATATACCTCACTCTTCACGTTGGTTTTTGTATAGAGCGCAATTGCAAATCGTTGTCAAGAGTTATCTAATACGATTTTAATTAGTAAATGATATTTTAAGCTGTCAAGTGGCAGCCACTAAGAAAAACTAATTGTCATTCGAGCATTATCTGCTGAGCTCAAAAGTGCACACACATACACACTCATACACACACACGCACAACCAGCATGACAATCGTAGTGGCATGTACTCGTGGCAGACACACCCTTCAAGTGTGGCACGGTTGGCACGTGCCACCGCGTCCAACCACGTCGCAAATGCCGCCCGTTGACTTTCCATAGATTTAGGAGTACATTTTTCTTCGCTGTGCCAGATAATCGTATCACTTTGCTCGCGAGCAGAGCACGGCACACGAACATACACACACACACACACACATGCTACGTGCCACATGCTGCTGCTCTTAAATACTTATGTGCCACAGCGTGAGCCATGGGCATATTTATCGCAGCAGCACAAAATGTGCCTTATTTATATTTAAGCAGGCGCCAAGTGTGGGCCAACAAAAGCATTTAACTTCTTTTAGTATATGTTAATTTGGGAATTCGTTAAAAAAACAAAAGTTAAATTAAATGAATAATAATAACAGACGCGGCATTCAATCAAATTGGTGTCTGTACTGGGGCAAGGCTTATTAGCCTTGAGCCTGGTCATTTGTCGAGGCCATGCAGTCTCTGTGTCCTTGGGGTCTGTCTGGCAGCCAAATTAATTTAATAAGCCAAAAGGAAAAAAAGAGAAAAAATGCAAATTACCTGTCAATGTTATTTTGTATATGCACATAAGCAATAATGAAACACGGCGGCGCCTACGAAATGACCTTGCTTTGGATTATAAGCGATGATGGGGCAGAGTCTGATCATTTTGTGAAAAAAATTATAATGTAATAACATAAAAGAAATTTTAATATACATTTTTTTTATATTTCACATTTTCTTTTCAAAGAAATTTTAATAATATTTTTAATTATATATCAGATTTTAAAAAATAACTTTCGATAGTATCAAGTTCTAAGATGTTTTCTGTAAGTTATAATAGCAAGGGTAGCCCTCTGAAAAAGTTATGACCTCAGAAGCAAAGTTATTTGCGGCATGTAAATAGTTCTAACTAAATAGGTAATAATTGTACCATTCAACATAAGCCCGCAATAATTAAAAAAAACTTCATCAGCCTCTGAGAAAGCCCACCCCGAGCAGCTTATGTTAATTGCAAATGATATATGGGAGTCGAGTAGGAGCCAGCCAAAGACCCGAGCGAGCCTTAATCGAATTATTAATGGCCAAAGGCACACAAAGAAAGAAATCCATGTTGCACGGGAGGCAGCTTGGCAGAAACTTTGCGTAATTCAATACTAATGCAATCAATTAAAGTTAAACGCGCTGCACACGTGCCCAAGACGCGATGCTCCTTTTGATATTACTAATACGACCCGTTGCTCACCCGACTCAGCTCAACGTCGGCGCCTGTTGCAAATGTACATAAATCGCGCTACATGACAACGGGGTCGCAGGGGGTATGCTGGGCACAGTGGGCGCTTCGCTGATGAGTTCAATCAAGTTGTAAGCATGATTTCACATTGTATTGGATGCGCCGCAGCGTTGCGAGTAATTCAATACACAATCAACGGCATTTTAGACTTCATTTGCAGCGAGGGGCGGCAGTAAAAAGATGAAGAAAAAAAGCGCCAAATCAAATCATAAAAAATAATATGCCGCGCAACAGGATTTCCTTTTCTGCATGTGTCCTGCCTCCCGCCAGTCGTTGCTTCTCAGCAAAGGCAGCAAGAAAATCAACAAGCTTTTACCTTTGGCATGCAAACGAGAATGAGTACTGGAATTTGTCTGGGCCGTCCTCAAGCCACCTTCCTGACTGCCCTCCCTGCCCTCCCCTGCCACGCCACAACTTCAAATTGATGCAATTTATGAAAACTTTTGTGCGCTCAATTGCGAGAACGAGTACACAAGCACACTGTCATTTTTATGCACTTCTTGTGCCAAAACAATTTCTCTATATTTACCCCCACCCCCTTGTTGCAAGACATGCAGACGCTCTACCCCTTAAAACCTCCACCCCCTAGCTTACGCCGGAATTCATTCAAGAAATCGTGTTTTCCTCCCTTTTTTTTTGCTGGCATTTGGCATTTGTGCATTGTGCGGCAAATTAAGCGCATTGCCGGCGACTTCATTTTGGCTCACATATATACTACTATATAGCACACATATATATATATAATGTACAAAATGAAAAGGCTTCAAAAATTTCATTTGGCAATCACTTTAAAGTTGCTACTCAAAACGAAAAGCAATTCCCAGCCTAATGACTGCCATTTGTAGCCAAAAAATAAAAAAATAATTTGAATATGTGCGCCAGACCTGAAGGCGTTTTATTTATTTTTATTGCCCTCAGCTGAAGAAGATACTCGCTCGTTTCTGTAATTACACACAAACATTCAAAAGTTCTCCACAAAATTATGGCATTAAATATGCTTGGGTGCTTAGAAACTGAGAGTTTTCACATGATTCTCGCATGCAACCACCTGGAAAAGCGTTTGGAAAATTTATTTTTTAGCTTTTCTTTTAAAAAAAAAACTTTGTTCATTAGAGCGCTCGATATTAAAACCATACTTTAATTAGAACCAGCATATCAGCCTTTAATGCTCCAAAAATAGAACAGAAAAAGGAATTTAAGTAGATTTGTTTTGCAGTACAACATACGGAGAAAATGTAATTATTATTGTTTAAAAGATTAAAACAATTATTACTTTTTTTAGCTGTGAAATCCAACTTTAAGGGTTTTTCTTACTTTTCCTCCGTCTTACTTTTCAATAGGATAGATATTATATTAAAATATACCCAACAACAATTGTATATTTTTGTAAATAAGTAATTGCTCAGCTTTCAGATAATTGCGAATATAAACTCTGATACTTTTGATATAACTATGTAACATAGTTTATGTTCATTTGTTTTTAGTTTAATTCCTAATTAACTTATTTGCAAAACTTTGTTTAAGCTAATCCTAAAAAAATGGATTTATTGCTTTATTTTTAAAAAGAATTTGTGCATCAGCACAGTTTGCCAATAATATAGTTTATAAATATCTAACTCTAATATTGAATTAAAATTCTCATTTCCACCTGCCCACTTTTCAGCTCTCAGGCGTAACAGTTAACAAAATTTACAGCAACAGCCCACAGTTCAAATGCTATCAGCACAGTCAACGGCAGTACCATAACATTCGCAGTGGCAAATAACCTTAACATTACAGCGCAAGGCACAGCGCTGACTGTTAATGTTAGTCTACAGACCCAGCCACCCCTGCATGCCCCCTTTTTCGAACACTGCCCCGCTTGAGGAAGGGGATTGCTAACAGCATGTTGTGGGCGGGTGAGCTCTGTAATCATCGCTGGCTGGCTGTAAATGTTAGCAGGCGCTGTTAGAGCTATGTGGCCATGTTACCCGTGTAACTTAAACATTTTTACTTTTGCCTTTATGTAATGTTTGACGGTTTGCAGTTAGCGTTCGCTAACAGCTAGCTGCTAGCTGATGCTGAGGTAGAAGAATATCTACACGATTTTAAAATAGTTATCATATAATAAATATATTACAAATACAAATATAAATTTAATATTGGTTTTTAATACTATATAAATTAAATTTCCTGTTGTCATTTATAAAAATACTTCAGCAACAATTTTGATGTATATTCCTTGTGCTTCAAATATTTTAAATTTTTTTAAGAAAATTGGAATTCCCGTTTCGAATCAAAACCGGTTTGCGTCTGTCAAGTGCAGAGCCAAAGAAATTCAACAGAAGGATTCTCTCGCATGCCGACTGCCGTTTTGCCTGTTGCCGGTTGCCATATGCCGGCAAAAGTCTAAAGGCTGGCCAAAAGTTTTCTTAACTTTTCATCGAGCTAATAAAGCGTGCGTCTTTTTGTGCCTCAAAGTGGTAACCGAACGGAGGGAGGTGACACCAAATCAATGCGCCCTTGGTGCCAAATCCTATAACTGTCTTTTGAGTGTGTGTGTGCGTGTGTGTGCGAGCGAGTGTATGTCTGTTTGTTTGTGCGTTTGTAGTTGTGCTGCTACGACTAATGAATAGAAATGTCGTCCTTCAAAACTTTTTGGCTGTCAGCCGTAGGAGCTGCTCTCAATTTGTGTTCCTGCGCATTATGGGTTAATGAAAAGCGAATTTCGCTTCCATATTTCACACACACACAAACACACTCACAAAAGTTAACTTTAAGTTTTGGCTTTTTGAAATCTAAAGAAGCGTAGCAAAAGATTTGCGTGGCATATGAATCGTTAATTGTGTGCACAAGCGGCAACCACTTGGCTAAGGGTGGTCCCCGGTGGCTGCCTGGGTGGTTGATGGTGATTTGCCTTCTCGTTCGTGTTTGTCTACGTTTGGGAATTAGTCAGACAGAATCTGAAGCTGTTTTAGCAACCAACTAGTTAGCTGATTAAATTTGTATGTACTTTCCTTACTTATACTTCTTAGTTTAGTCTTTAAAATTTCAAAAGTTTTTGCCATATATTAATTAAAAGATTGCTTATGAGTAAGTCAAAAACAAAGAGAAATATGTAGAATAAGTTTTTATTAGGGTGTGTCCAACGTCCTACTTTTAGATTCAGTTACTGAACCTAGTTTTCTATATGCAGTAGTCGAGGTTCTGCTTTGATTTTAAATGAATGAAATTGTATTATAATATAATATTGAAATAATATAATAAAATTAAAAATTAATAAATTAAATTAGTAATTGAATAAATTAAAATATAAGATAATAAAATAAAATTAATAAAATAAATAAATAAATATATAGAATAATTTTAGTATATTCTTTATTTTTTATAAAAGTTAGTTTATTTAAACGGCTTGTAAGGAAACTTGTTGGCTCATAATCCATACTATCCCGAGTTTATGGAATCAGGCACTCACTTAACAGACCTGGATTCATTCCGAAGCCAACAACAACAAATTGTTTAAATACATTGTTGTTCTATTTTTTTTAATTTTTTAACTTTTACTGAAATCGTTTATTTCTATATAAATTGTCTTCTTTTATAATTTGTCAGTCGCTTTGCTTGACAATTATTTTCCTATTTTATTTGGATTCTGACCTATATGTTTTTCGTATATTGCCTACAATATTTTTTTTATTAATTTTTATTAAAACACACACATGATGGATTTTTAATAATTTCAATCATTACCTTTTACCTGTTAGCCATTAAAATTGTTCAAGGCAAATGGACCAATTTAAACTAAAACTGTTTCAACGCTCTGTTGATCTATTTTTTTCTTTCTCTCTCGCTTCCTCCTGTTTGCGCTCTGTCTCCGTTCATTTATGGCCACTTTAATATTTATTCCAAGTGCATCCGCAAGGCAAATATTTTTTCTTTCATTCATAAAATTTGACATTAGCATATTGCATTTCCATTGCGTTAATGTGACAAAATGACAAATGAAGTGGGGGCGGTTTTTCATCACCCCCTCCCCCCCCTCCCCTGCGCTGAGATGCATTTTATGCGTTTCGCGGAAAATGCATTTGCATCTATTTTTTTTGTTGCTCTTGCTGCTGTTGTTGACACAGGCGTTGGGCGTGGGCGTTCGAGTGGATGTGGATGTGGGCGTGGTCGCAGTGGAAAAAGTAAAAATACTTTGACAAACGTTTACAAACTCGCCAAAGCGACAAAAATAACAACAATGCGAAAGCAGCGGAGCAACTTTGAAATTGATAAATTGATTTATGCACGGAGCAAAAACAAAAAGTCGTCAGTTGACTGTGTGATATACATATACATATATAGAAACTTATATATATATGCAAAAATCTTTTATATGTGCCATGAAAAATGAAAAATGATGCAAGTCGCGAGTTAGCAAAAAATTTGTTGCTTTTCAACGAGCTTCTACAGACTTCTAACAACCACAAGATGTGGGGTGGACAAAAACAAACTCCTTCAATTGTGCGAATAATCATCGAAATGTCAATGGCCTTCTTATAGCATATAGAAAACATGTAAATGTAGGTGTGTGCCCTATGTAACCAAGTAACCATTAATGATACAGTGTGTTTGCCTTGAACCCATGCCACCTCCTCCAGAAAGAGCTCAGGGGCAGAGCATTTAAGGAAACCATTGCGAAGCACTTTTAAAGTTGCCTTTTATACTAATTTTATACCCAATTCTAAATTTAAAACAAAAAATGGTAGCAAAATAAGTAAGGGGAGAGTAAAGGATTTCCTGAAAAACACCAAATATAAATTTATTTGCAAATTTGTATTAAATTTAAATAGAGAATAAATCTAGAGATTAAACCATGATCAAAATGGTATACGTCAATGGAATCGGTTCAGGTTCGGGAGTAAGCATTTTTTTGGAAAAAAAATCAAAAAAAGAATATTTTCAAATACGAAATAACTTTAAATGCAGAATCAATCTACAGATCAAACCATGATCAAAATGGTATACATCATAAAAATCGGTTCAGTTTTGACAAAGATATGGCACTTTGAAATCTAGTCGGTATGGGCTCGGGAACTTTACATGTCTAAATTTATGTCAATTTTGGCACGATTTTTGACAGAAAAATTGATCTCCTCAGAATCACTTTTAAAGTTGCATTTTATACTAATTTTGGTACCCGCAATCGATTAAAAATAAAAATTCGCGATTCTAAATTACAAAAAAAAAAATTTTTTCAAAATAAGTAAGGGGGGGAGTAAAGGATTTTTTCGGAAAAAAAATCAAAAAAAAAATATTTTCAAATACGAAATAAATTTAAATGCGGAATCAATCCAGAGGTCAAACTATGACCAAAATGGTATACATTATGAAAATCTGTTCAGTTTTGACAAAGTTATGGCACTTTGAAATCTAGTAAGTATGGATTCGGGAACTTTACATGTCTAGATTTTTGTCAATTTTGACACGATTTTTGATGGAAAAATTGATCCCCTCAGAATCACTTCTAAAATTGCATTTTATTCTAATTTTGGTACCCGCCATTGATTAAAAATAAAATCGGTGCAGTATTGACAAAATTATGGAACTTTTGGAAACTTTTAAAGTTTCGTTTCACACAAAATTTTTCAATATATGTCACTCCGTCAATAAATCAGTAACTCAATCAGTCAGTCAGTCAACTAGTCAATAACTCAGTCATTTAATCAATCACTCCAGCATTCGTCAATCAGTCAATCAATCCAGACATATATTTATATATAGACTATATAAGTAAATAGAAATACTGTTGACATTGAAAATAAAAAATATAAAAGCTCAAGTTATTTAGGCTATTGATCAGCAGTATCTAAGAGTACGCAGCACTTACACGTTGCGACATTTATTTATTTACTTTATTTCTTTGTTTTCTCTCTTCAGCTGATTGACTTTAGGTAACGGAATGAGCCATGACCCAGGGCCACGCACGTAGCTGGCAACCGCTAGGACACAAAAATGGCAATGTCAAACAATATTTCCGCAATAATTTCAATTTTTCGCACAGAGCACAGAAAGTTCTTCCTGTTGTGCGCATTGTGGGTGCCTGGTAGAGCCTTGTTTTTTTGTGTGCTCGGGCACATTTAAACCGTATAGACAAATAATTCAATATGGTAAACAAGTCACGTGCCTGGTGTGTTATTGCTTTTTGTTGGCTTTGATTTCGTGTAGACGACGAGGACGAGGACGACGACAATAGCAGACAGCGCAAACAGCAACCAGCTACAATGAGAGGGGGCGTGGTTGAGGGGGCGCACTGTCACGCCCACGTGCACTTATGCCCGAGAATTCACATGTGTGTGGGTGTGCTCGTGTGTGTGCGTTTGTGTTTGTGTTTGTGCGGGTACGTCTCCCAGTTTCAGCAATCATTATAAACTTAATTAAAATATCGACAAGCCATAATAAATAACAACGCCTGCGTGGTAGGCAACGCATTTGCCTTAAAGTCTTTAACAAACACGTCGCCGCCCACCTGCAAATATTTAAACTGCCGCCCCGCTAACGGATAACTTCCACCTGCTCAGCCACATCCGAAATTCCGCACATTTTTAGCGCTCAACGGGGGCGGCTCAAAAGATACAAATACAGAAATCGTATCTATTACAAAAATCTTGACTTTTTGTTTGCGGGGTTATAGAAACTTGAATCTAGAATTGGGCGCGTATCGCATTTTTTTCGTGATAAGTGCGCCCAAAAATAAACACGACGTGTTCGTCTTAAGTACATCAAATTCCGTAAAAGCTACTTTACATAGAATTTTCAGTAAAATTGATACAAATGCTTATATATATATATAATTTATTTTATTTTATTTTAGAAACAAATTAATATTATAATATATAATATACTAAAAATTTAATAAATAATAAATAATTCGTCGTAAAGATACTTTTGAACACGCGTATTTTCGATTTTTTCTTTCAGGTAGCTTTAGAAAAATCGTCAGATCTCGTCCATCTCTAACTGCAAGCCAATAAGAATTCGTGTGGTTACAATCATAGGGGGCTCATAGGTCGCATTGATTAAACCTGCAAATCTTAATAGTAATAATAATAATAATAATAATAATAATAATAATAGTAACGATCCTCGATTATGGCTGAAAATAGGCAAAACTTTTGAAAACTAAATAGTTTAAATAAAAATCACTTATTTGAATTGTTCTTTCAAATATTAATATTTTTATTATTATTATTGTAAGTATTTACTTTACATTTTATAGGATAGTTTTACTTCATAAATTCATATTTTTTGTTTACTTCTATTCAGCCAACTTTTAATAGTTCTGGCTTTAATGGCCTTTGGGCTTAGATCCGAACCCCATTTTTTATTGTACAGTTGTAACGGTGTCACTTAGACAACTCGTCTGTCAGGAGCCGTCTATTCCAAACACATTTTACTGCTAGTTATGTTGCTGTAACCCTTCGAAACGCCCTCGTATTACATGTATTTACATATAAACAGTGGAGTCCGCTCATCCACACAGGTAACAATCACAGGTAACTGCTACATGTGTAAATATTTACAAAACGCGCCAAAAACGTTGGCAAACAGACGCGAGGCGCCTTCACTTTTGCCCGTTGCTCATCATTGTTGCTGTTGTTGTTGTTGTTGCTGCTGCTGCTACGGTTGTAACTGTAACTCGTTCGCTGCCATTTTCCTCACTCACAAACAGTCACACACACACACACATGCCTTGCGTCTGTGCAGCTTTATTTATGCCATTCGATATTCTTGTGGTTGTTGTTGTCAATGCCTCAGCTTTACCAACACAGCCACCCACACAGCCTTCCGCCCACCCACTCACACACACTCACGCACACTAACTGTTTCTTTTTATTATTATTATGCTGTCATTTCTGTTGTCGCGACATTGTCAGCAACATTGTTACTGCCTTTGTGCGACAGGCTCAGTGCGCCATCCCGCTCGCACTTCCCGCTGCTGTTGCTGTTCCCGGCTATTGCTGTGCTTGTCTGTTGCAGGGGGCTCCACGTGAGAGTTGGGCGCGAGTCGTGTTTTCTAACGTGACACGAACATTCACGACTAAACACGTTTTAAAAAATATGTCTTTGAACATGTCAACACAGAAATCGCAGTGGGGGTAAACAATTAAATCGGAAAATCACAGATTAAAATAAATTAAACTAAACAAATTGAATGGGATAAAATTGAAGTTCATAAAATATCGTAAAAATTGTATAGTTCTGTGTAAATTAAAAATATATATTTATTGAAGCTATAGTCGAAGAAAATAAAATGTATAAATTTAGAAGTGCTAAGTATGGAAAAAAACAAAATACATATAAACAGAAAGCTAAAGTTAAAATATATATAAAAATAATGAGAAATATTAATTGAATTTGAATAACCATAAAATATTTTTACACACTCAGTAACCTTCCGGCCCTGCCACCAAAACATCGGATAGCTCCGAAGTCTTAGCTTTAAGTTAACTTTATTTATATAAATAAAAAAAAAATCGTAACTATAAAAATAACGTTAAACAATTAAACAATTTTGTTTCATTGATTACTATATTTTTTAGCCATATTGTTCCTTTTTTATATTCATTTCTTGTAAAGATCAGCATTAATTTGTTATTCAATCTATCTAACAATTTATATTTATTAAAAAACACAATTTCTCACTCTTATTGCTACTATTCAAACTATCCACCTATATATAAAAAATATATCAAAACCTTGGTTAGAATTTTGACCGTGTTTGTTCCCGAACCATGGCTTGTGTTCGTGTCGTGTCTGGTTATGTTATAAAAAACCGACACGCGTCCATCTCTAGCCCACTAATCCACTCGAAAGGGTTCAACTACTTGCATATGACACATGCCATAATAATTTTATGGTTCCCAAATTGCTTAACCCTAAATATTTGATTAATATGGCAAATAGCTCTACAGATTTCTGCCATAAACATGTGCTTGTTGGTAGTAAATCGATTGTGTTGGGTTTTGGGTTCAGGTTCTTATTTGTTACCCTATATCAATCAATTTCATTTGATTTTTTATCATGTCTAATGTGCATAATAATTTCAAGAAAACTTTTGAAAGACTATTGTCAATTATACAGACTTAAAATGTTATCCTTTGCAAGTCTATAAGTAAAATTTAAGAAATAATAATATATTAAATTAATATTAAAATAATTCAATAATTTGTATCCATCTAAAAATATTTTTAGTTTCATTTACCCAAAAAAATGTTAATATTAGCCTGCCAAAAAATTGTGCTAGATATTTTTAGTTAGGAATATGAAATTTTAATAATGTTCCAGCCTAAATAATCTATTAAAAATACAATAAAAAAAATATAATTTAATTTTATTAGTCTTTTTGAAGCTTAAAATTATTAATAATTGACAGTTTTAAAATATCAATATATATTCAGCAAAAAAGATTAATATTATGACCTGTTTATTCAAGCTGGATATTTGCTTATAAAAGTGAAGCCTCATCTCAGTAAAACACAAAAGAATAATAACACAGCCATGATATTTGTAAATGTACGGAATCATAATAAAAATATATATAAATAATATTTGTTGTACTTATTTCAATGAAGGGATAAAGAGCCAGCCCACCCCAATGCGTTTATTCCCAGCACACATCTACGGTTGCTCAGGCTGGAATGAGCTGTAGCCAAGCGTGTGTTCAAATACGGTTTTGTTCGGAAAACGTTTGAACTGTTCACTCCGGCGCCCTATTAGCCACTAAAAGGCGAAGCCAACCACCCTGCCAGAGAAACCACCCCGCCCCGGCCCGCCGCGCCCCGAACGAGTGAACCATTTGAAATGCAGCCTGGCTGACTCGAAGGCAAAACGTTCGGGCGCTTGGCCAGCCTTTGATATGTGACCATTTGAATGGTGCAATAGGAACAGGCGGGCCCGGAGTAAAAGTGTATACAAAGAATCGGCCTCAAGGGAAATGCAATCTGCGCTGCACAGTTTGAGAGTCATGTTCCGTTGCTTTACAGTGGAACAGAATGTACTTCTTTTAAGCTAAAATATATAAAACAAATGTTGTTTTTATTTTTTATTGTAATTGGTGTTAAGCGTAGAAATAATAAATGTATTGGTGGTAAATCATAATATACAGCTCATCCTATATATGTGTGTATTTGTGTGTGTGTATGGGTGTGTGTGTGTTTGTATGTACATTGATACTTAGTTCTCTATGTAGAAAGTTGCTTACGTTCTATTACTAAAACAAAAATAGCGTCGGATCTAATCTTAAATGTTTTAAGGACTATACTCAAGATAATCCGTATCATTGCCGTTCCCTCTGGCAAAGCGGACGTGGTCGCAAACCCTAGCTTAATTAAGATACAGGAGATCGTTGAGACGTTGAGACGTTGACGACGGCCTAACAGCCGTCGCGCGATCATGTCAAATGGGGCGTGGCCGTGGCCGCTGTTGCCGCAGCGGCTGCCTTGCCGGAAAAGAAACGATTGCCGCCCGGCTGTGTGGTAAACAGCAGCGTGTCCACGGAAGGTAACATTTGATTGGAGTGCACCAATAGCGGCATATTGACAACGGAAACCGTTGTCGGACCGTTGCCAATCGTGCTCGCTCCGGTGCTGGTGCAGCTGGTCAGCTTGCCCTGGGCATTTAGCGTGAAGGCGGGCAAATAATAGTTGGCGGTGCGTCCCGTATTCACTTGCGTCGATGTGGAGCTGGTTGTGGTGCTGGTAGAAACGGCTGCCAGTTCCATGGATGCGGGCGAAGAGAACGGCGATGATTCCAGAGAGGGACACGCCAAACGATTCCCATTCGCGGTCTTATGGGGCACTGTAAAAGCAAGAGATCGGTTTAATATAAAGATCATGGGTATAGTCTAATTTAGTTGACTTACAGAAATCTTCGTCAGGTAGCAGTTCGTCGGGTAGTTCGTTTTTGATTTGAAAGTGCAGAGCGGCCGCTGCCTCGGAGGAGATGGCATTGTCGGAGGTGCCCATATCGGTGCTGACAACGGGCGCATCGTATAGCCCGCACTCCTCCATCTCCAGTGCCTGTTCCATGATCAGTTCCTCGGCGGAGGTCAGACTGAGACCGTGCAGGTCCAAGAACGAACCCTGCGTCTGCAACGGCTCCTTTTTGATCTGCGGCATAGCGAGCGGAACCGAGGCGCCGGCACTGGGTGGTTTCTGTTGCAGCTGCTTCGGCGCCAGCTGCTTACGTTCGCGCTTCGCCTTCAGCTGCTTCGGTGGCGCCGTGGGCGGTGGTAATGGCGCCACGGCTGCAGCATTCGATGTCTTTCGTTCCGCCTGCGTCTGCGTCGGCGTCGGCGGCGGATGCACCTGCTGCAGTGCCGTGCCCGCTGGCAACGTGATGCCCAGCGCGGCCAGTGTCGCCTGCTGCGGCTGCTTCTTTTTTCGTGTCTGTTTTGGCGCTGGCGCGATTGTCTGCGTCACTTGAGCCTTGGCTGCTGCGGCGCTGCTGGACTGCGCTTCGGCATTGCCTGTAGACTGCGCTTCCTCGGTGGTTTCCGTTGTTGTAGCCGCAGCAGCAGCAGCAGTAGCTGCTGCCGCCGCCGCCGCTGCTTTCTGCGCCTTGGTTGTTGTCGATTTCTTGGAGCAGTAGGAGGGAATGTTCTCGAGATGCTCGCCAGTCTTGTGATCCACCTTGTGGCGACGTCGCGTATGCTTCAGCCAGTTGGGAAAGTTAGTAAAGTCGCGAGGACAATAGTTGCATTTGAAGGGTCGCATCCCCGTATGAATATTCGAGTGCTGCTTCAGCTTCGAGTTGCTGATGAAGCTCTTGTCGCAGACGGTGCAGGCAAACGGACGCTGCTCCAGATGCACCAGATTGTGCACTTTCAGGCACCGTTCGGTTTTGTACATCTTACCGCATTTCTCGCAGCGATAGGAGCGCGTCTGCGCATGGTATTTCTGATGGCGCTGCAAATGTGAGCGTTCCTGAAAGCGTTTCTGGCATTCGGGGCACTCGTGCGGCTTCTCCGAGGAATGGATGCGCGCATGATGCGTCAGGTTGATCTTCTGGACAAACTTCTGGCCACAAATATCGCACTGGTACTTCTTGTTGTCGCTGTGTATCTTGCGATGCATCCACATGCTGCCCAGCTTTAGGCTGTAAGTTTAAAAAAATATGTTTAAGTTAAAAGTTTCCAATTGGATGTTCTTGTTTTGAACTCACCATTTGCCGCAGTCGGGGCACTTTTTCCAGGTATCCTTGCGTCCCTCGGTGCGATGCGTCTTCAGGTGCTTCTTGAGGCCCGCCAGCATATCGAACTCGCGCTGGCATTCGGTGCAGTTGTAGGTAATCCGCAGCCGGTGCGCGGCCGCCTTGTGAGTGCTCACCAGCTGCTGGTTGTCCAGCACCAAGTCGTTGCAGTCCAGGCACTTGTACAGCGGTGGCGGCGGCGGTGGCGAAGTTTCCAGCTCCAGTTTTGCGGTGCTATCCAACGGCGCAGCCGGTGGCGGCATATCATTCGACTGATGCGGATGATGATGTGTCTGCTGTTGCTGCTGCTGCGGCTGCTGTTGGAATATGGTAAACGCCGGCGGCAGATGCTCCCTCTCACAAAACTCCACTTTGGTCAGCACCTGGGTTTTGGTGGGCTCCGACTGGGCGGCCTTCTCCTCGCCCGGCTCCTCCTTGAACACCTTTAAACGCACCGCTGTTGCCGCCGGCAGCCGGGGCTTGCGCTGTGGCTGGCCCAGCTGTGGCTGCAGTTGATCCGGTGACGGTACCTTCACTGGCGTCGTTGTGACCTTCTTAAACGGCGAGTTGGTGAACGCATTCGGCGGCTCCGGCCGCAAGAAGGTGACATTAAACTCGGAGTTTGTGTTCTCATTGGCGCTGCCGTTCGAAAGATTTGCCACGGCGCTGGAACTGAGAGCGGGCAATTCATCGCGGCAAATGTCGACTAAATTGATCTCGGTGTTTTGGGCGCTCTCGTCGAGAACGCGCCAGAAATCGGTCGATGAGAGGCTGTTGCCGTTAATGAAGCTCGTTGAGTTGATTGTCACGCAGGCGGACAGATCAATGTCCAGGGATTCGTCCTTAATGCTCGATATGGAGTCGAAGTTGTTAATGCGCAGCAGGGAGCTGAATATCTCGTCGTGGGCCGCTTTGGTGGGTGTGCTCGCGCTGGCCGCACAGTCGCCGCCATATAATTTAGGCGGCAATTTCTTGCTTGGCGCCTCTTCTTTCATTCTCTTTGCTTTGCCTTTACACTCCATTCGCAACTGCGACACGTAAAGGTTATGCGGTCGGCGTTTCTTAATTTCTGGCGCTGCCGCTGCCAAAATTTGTACACTGTTTGTTAGTTTGCAGTCTCAGCACTATTTATTTGAACATTTCGGTTCGTTTTGCACGAAAAAACACTTAAATATTGCACAAAAACACCAAAATTATTGTGAAATGCGCTTTGTTTTTGTCACGCTATGAATTCTCAAGTCGCCATTTTGATCAAACAGTGTTGCAAGACGCGACGCCTTTATGACGAAGCGTTGCTTTGGCCGCAACTTATCGATAACCTGCTCTTATATAAAGCATGCTGATTTTACACCTAAACCGCTACGGTCACACTGTTGTTGTGACTAGTTTTATAAGAGTGTGACCACATTGCGTGTGCCACAAATACAAAAATGGCGTCTGAGCAAGACGATAACGTTGTAATAGAAAATTCAGGTAAATAAAACGTGGAGAAACATTCAAAATAATTGATTGAAGTGAGCCGTGATCTAACAATCAACTAGCCTAACATTTATTTTGTGAATTGAGTTAAGATTTTCGCAGCCAGCAAGCTTTTTATAACTGAAAAAAAAAAACGTGAACATCACGCGGCATACATAAAACCCACCACATTGTGCAAAAGCGCCCTGCTCACGCATACACATCCACAAATTTATGTACACACACACTTGAGCGGTTATTTTATGCTGTACAGTGTTTGTTAATTGTTTTACGTTTGTTTTATAGTGCGGCGCACACGCTCCGGCCGACCGGCGGCGGCAGTGACAGCGACGCCAACGCGAACGACGCGTCGCACAGCCAAGCGGCAAGCGCAGGTCAGTATTACGCACGTACACATACATTCACACCCACCCTCGCAGTTGCCTCTTTTGGTTTGCTTTTTGATGAAAGAACATGCATCTTCATGCGGATGTGGCGTTGTTCCATTCGCTAATGATGGCCTCCACATGATTTTCTGCAAGGGCCAACTGATAAAGCAAACTAAAGAGTAAGCAGAGAGGGGCAGCTAATGGATCATTAAGTGACACTTTTATCTATATATAAATATCTATTTATTTTTAATTCCAGTTGAGTGATCACGAGGAGGAGAACGAAGCCAATAATCAATCAGCTATGGTGCAGGCAGATGAGGAGGAACCGGATCACGCCGTATCCGGCACAGCAGTTGTACAACGCGATGAGCTGGCGCAACAAAATCAAGACGGCGATGCGGAAATGTTAGTCACAGCCGAAACAGGCGGAGACGAAAAAAGTTCCTCATTCCCGTTTGGTGGCGTTGCCGAGCAGCATTCGGAGACCAGTGATGAGGTCAAAAAGAGTCGAAACGAAGATGGCGTCGATACCTCGCTATTGGCCTCCCTAGCCGGCGATAATGCCAACAGTTTACCCTCGATGGGCGGCAATGATGAGCGAGAGAGCGAGAGCCACAGGAAAGCCTACTTTGAGTCGAATTTAACGCTTCCGCTGCTGCTGCTGCCTGGTGGCGAAGAACACAACCTCTCCGAGGATTCCAGTTCGCATCATGCCATAGCCGAGAGTTTGGGCGGTGACATTGATCATGATATGGACACGAGCAATGCGACAATTGTGAATACGGAAATCATCTCGGAGGATGAGCTCCCACCACCAAGTAAACCGGAGATCAATGATGCCGAAGAGGTGTCCGATGAGGAGTTGCCAGCACCGCAGCGCGCCGAACTGCCCGCCGATGCTGAAGTCATATCCGAGGATGAATTGCCCACGCATAACAACAACAACAGCGAGGCTAAGGCCAGCGGGAAGCGTAAAGCTGGCAAAGATGCGACTGCAGCACAAGTCAAAGCAAATGAAGAACAGCACATCAGCAGCGAAACGATCACAAAAAGCAAAACGGAACAATATAATCCCGGCAGTCCAACCTCAGAGAGCAACGATGCGCCTCCATCCCAAAAACGGCCACGAGTAGATGAAGGTGAAGAAAAAGAACTGAAAGAAAAACACTTACAAATATTCAATACCAATTTCTAAATTTACCCAAATAGATTGCGATCACAAAGACAGGGAAAGGGATAAGGAAAGCCAGAAAAAGGATAAGGAGCGTGACAAAGACAAGGAGAGGGAAAAGGAGAAGGACAAAGACAAAGACAAGGAACGGGATAAAGATAAAGATAAAGAAAAGGAAAAAGAGAAAGAAAAAGAGCGCAAAAAATTGCCCGATCTTGAAAAGTACTGGCGTGTCGTCAAAGACGATCCAACCGACTTCACAGGCTGGACTTATTTGCTCCAATACGTGGACAGCGAGGTGGGCACGCGCCTCTATTCCCCAACTATTTGCTTTAATATATTTTGTATTTCTTCGCCTTGCTTTTAGTCCGATGCGGAGGCGGCACGCGAGGCCTACGACACATTCCTGTCGCATTATCCCTACTGCTATGGCTACTGGCGCAAGTATGCGGACTATGAGAAGCGCAAGGGCATTAAGGCCAACTGCTATAAGGTGAGTACCCCACACAATTCCATGCAATTAAACAACCTTTGCGATTCTTTGTTTTACGTTTACTCTTACGATTACGACAATTGATATTTCATATTTGTTATAATGCAATTTATTATAACTGAATAAAAAAATCTACATTCAATAAAAGCAACGATTACCAAACAAAACAAACCACATTGCAGAAGAAAACAAAACGAAATATATATATATATGTTTAGAGAACACAACTGATCCGAGATGGATCTTTAGTCAACGGTCAGTATGAGCTTTTTTTATGTTTTAGCGTAGGACAGGATCACGATTGACCAATCCACTGGTTATGCCTTAAAGTCTACTCTAGTCTACAGGATATAGTGAATTGAAGAGTGTCTCTCTAGTGACAATTATTGGCAAATCCGTGACAATTATATTTGACATTATAGCCGGGATTCCCAGTAACTTGATTAGAAAGTCTTGAAAGTCATTTCTGTTATCGTGCTCTATACTGGCTGTTTATTGTATTTCACATCATTTGAGTTTTTAATAAATATATTCAAAGCAGAAACAATATATTGCAAATTTTTATAATCAAATCCTAATTTTCGATAAAAAAAATTATTTCAAATAATTTTGGGTATTTGTGAAATTAATGAGTTTAAAGTTATTTTATGTAGTATAAGAAAAGGTTCTTAAAATCAAGGCTGCAAATCGGATCTGAACCGAACCTTGGTTCGAAAATAGATTATTTTTAAAATCATGAACGTAAGATATAATCAAGAATATTGATCAAACTCTAATCAAGATTAAACAAAATGTATCTTAACCAAGCGTGAACTTTGAACTTTGCTACATAACCTTTGGTTTAGCCAATCGTAGGCGCGTGGGATCTTATTGGCCCATTTGCAGTTTGTGTGTGTGTATGTTTTAAATAATTTGTGTGTTTATTTTAGTTATCACTCTAGATACAAAAAGTTCACAATTGTTTATAATGCACATCAAATCACGTTTATCTGGCTAGTTTATCTAGTTTTATTGTGGGCGGGCTTAAAAAATGGATGCGATTTCTGCGCAATGCACTCGACATAAGCTATTTTGATGTATTCCACAACGCAAGTTGTTAAACAGTTTCCCAAACAAAAAACCGTCCCACGAATTCGACCAGTTTGGCCGTTTGTTCGTTTGTCCACTTCTCTGCTCAACTTCGCACGTTATCGTTATCGTTATCACCATACAACTCCTTCTTCGACTCCTCCAACACGTTCTATCGTGAAGCCGTAAGTACAAATGGCGTTTAAATGAAATTTTTAAGTCTCACTGTGCAAAAAAAAAATACTTTATACAAAAACGTGTGTAATTTTCTGTGTCTATATATTAATTATGTATTTATGTATTGTTAAATATTTAAGCACATTAAGTTAACGCCTAAAAACACCATCACCAACAACAACTACAGCAACAACAACAACAAGAGAGAGAGAAAGAGTCAAATTAGTTATTTCTTAAGCGTTAAAACTGGAACCTGTTATGAATATTTTTTTCAAATCTGTGTAAACATTTCTATTTCTTCTCTACGTTCAACAATCAAACAAAACCTGAAACCGATTCGAAAAACATTGTAAAAACAAAAAAACAAAAACAAAAAAATTAAAAACAAAAATGATGTAGGTATTTGAGCGGGGCTTGGAGGCCATACCGTTATCGGTGGATCTATGGATACACTATCTGATGCACATCAAGGCGCATCACGGCGACGAGGAACAGTTCATACGCAGCCAATACGAGCGGGCGGTGCAGGCGTGCGGGCTCGAGTTCCGCTCGGACAAGCTCTGGGACGCGTACATCCGCTGGGAGAACGAATCGAAGCGTTATCAGCGCGTCGTTCAGATCTACGATCGTCTCCTGACCATACCCACCCAGGGATATAACGGGCACTTTGACAAGTGAGTAAGATTCGGATATGCATCCATTTAAGCCAGGCTAATCCCCTCTCGCAGTTTCCAGGATATTATTAATCAACATGCAATAACCGCAACCATTGGCAACGAGGAGCTGCAGCGCCTGCGCAAGGACTGGCACGATCGCCAGCTGAGCAAATCCTCCAAATCGTCATCATCCAAAAGTCGACGCGACAGCGCCAGCTCCAAGGATGCGAAGGTTGAACGCGAACGTGAACGCGACGAGCGACACAAGGAGGCAGGTGGTAAGTCACCCAAAGATTCGAGTGAAACGCTTGTCGAGGAATCAGCAAACACCACCACAGATCTGACCGCAAGCGAGTCAACGGCGTCCACGTACGCCGCAAAGCAGGCGCCCATCGATTTCAGTGATCTCAGCACGCTCAGCGACGAGGAGACAGCTGCCATTAAGGACAAGGCCATATCGGCGCGCCGCAAGCTGCACAAGTTAACCGTTAATGCGGTAACGGCACGCTGGTCCTTCGAGGAGGGCATCAAGCGGCCATATTTCCATGTGAAGCCCCTGGAGCGGGCCCAGCTCAAGAACTGGAAAGACTATCTGGACTTTGAGATCGAAAAGGGCGATCGGGCACGAATTCTGGTGCTCTTCGAGCGTTGTCTCATCGCCTGCGCTTTGTACGATGAGTTCTGGCTAAAGATGCTGCGCTACCTAGAATCGCTGAACGACCAGAGTCCAAATATATTGAATATAACGCGAGACGTCTATTCGCGAGCCTGTCGCATCCATCATCCGGACAAGCCCAGTTTGCATTTGATGTGGGCCGCATTCGAGGAATGCCAGCTGAACTTTGACGGCGCCGCTGAGGTGCTGGAGCGCATCGAGCAGCGTTGTCCCAATCTCCTGCAGATCGCCTATCGTCGCATCAACGTCGAGCGTCGCCGCGGCACCCTCGACAAGTGTCGCGAGCTCTACAAGCACTACATTGAGCACAGCAAGAACAAAGCCATCGCCGGCAGCTTGGCCATCAAGTATGCGCGATTCCTCAACAAGATCTGCAACGATCTGGATGCCGGCCTGGCCGCACTGCACCTGGCGCTGGAGCGTGATCCGGCCAACACACGAGTCGCCCTGCAAATGATCGATCTCTGCCTGCAGCGTCCACAGGTCGCTGAGCAGGAGGTCGTTCAGATTATGGACAAGTTTATGGCACGCTCGGACATTGAGCCGGATCAGAAGGTGCTCTTCGCACAGCGCAAAGTCGAGTTTCTCGAGGACTTTGGCAGCACGGCGCGGGGTCTGCAGGATGCGCAGCGTGCGCTCCAGCTGGCGCTGAGCAAGGCCAACGAGGCGCAAAAGAAAAGGTGCGTCCTGGATATGTCCGTAGATAACAGTTAATACACTCGATCACGAAATTTGGTCGTCTGTCCGTCCGTATTACACTTGAGTCATAGAATATACACTCGTGTATTTTTTGGTTACGCCCGCTGAGGGCGTGGCAATTCGAATTAATCCAAATATCTCCCTTAGTTTTAAAGCTTGATCTCTCTAGTTAAAAAAAATATTTTTCAGTCACTTATCTGATAACCTCCTCTAAAGATCACTCAAAAAATTTCTTAAATTCGACCATAGCTCGAGAAAATCTATATATCTTGGGGCGGATAAGCAACAAAATCCTTATCTCCAAATTAAAAATTCGATATTTTTCAAAAAAAAATTAAGACCGTTTCCGTTTAAGCTGTTATTAAACCGTAAACGAGTATTGCGCAGTCGGTTACACCCGACTACAACGTTGTTATTGTCTTACTCTACCCTTAACTTTATTTCCCACAGCAGCGACAGCAGTCCCACTCGCAAGAACTCGACGAGCGCCAAGGAGAACGCCGCTGCCGCCGGGGGCTCATCGGTCGCACCGGCTGCCTACAACAATGGCGGCTCGGCGTCCGCCAATGCCAACAACTACAACTACAACGCGGTCAACTCGGGCACCTATTATGCGCAGCAGAGCGGCGGCGCCTATCCGCCTCAGCAGCAGCAGCAGCAACAACAACAACAGCAGCAGCAGCAATCCTACGACTCCTACTACAATCAATGGGGCGGATATGGTGGATCGAGTGGTGCCAGCGCCGGAGCCAGCTACAATTATGGCCAGTGGAGCGGCTATGGCAATTACTATTAGAGACAGACAAACAAGTTGCTAGCAGTGTTAACCTGCCCCAGAACCCTCCCCGCACACACCCTCCCGCTACCCCCGCACAGCTCTCGGTAGCACTAGCGCCAGATCCGTTAAACTAGTGAATAACGTAAAGATATTTGTAATTTTATAATGATTCTTTTAATTCATAATTAAAAAGGAAACTAGGATATGTGGATGCACGTGCTTGAATACATATATGAAAGAAATATGTGCAACAGCCACGCCCACACGCAACCTCAATGTAGACGGCACGGCTGCCGCAAAGCCACAAAAGCCAATACAAATAAATACAAATTATATACAATATACAAATAAAGGATATTTATTTAAACGGTTCAGTGCCTTGGCTTTGTATTAAAATGTATTGGCAATTACAATTGTTATTCTTACTGTATTTTTTTTGTTGGGCTAGTGTGTAATCCATGTCTAGATCTAAAACTAATACATAATGTACAGATTTCGGGGCAGTTGAGCCCCCTTTCTAAAGGCATGGCCGATACCAAGCCACCTCGCCGCCATTACAGCCAGTCACCAGCAGGGGCTCTCGTGGGCTGAACTTGGCGCACAGAACCACATCTTGGTGCTCAATAATGTTGGACAGTTCGACCAGCTGGCGCGGACTGTGCTTGATCTGCTCGAGCATCAGCGGGCTGGGATAATCACTGCAATCGGCCTGATAGCCGAGCAGACGCACCCCGTTGGCGTACGGCGAGCAGATGATGCGGCCGTCGGCCGAGAAGCCCGGCTCCTTGATGAAGCCGGGCTTGTTGTTCGTCTCGGAGGCATAGTAGAGCAGCTTCTTGGCATTCGTCAATATGGTGTGTGAATCGCTCTCGGCCGCCGCCGCCACCGCTGATGCAACCGCGGCCGAGATGTTGGTCAGCGGTACCATGCGCACCGGTGGCCTCAGCTCAAGGCTGACGGCGGTCTCGTTGCTGCTGCTGGCGCTGCTGCTATTGCTGCTGCTACTGCTACTGCTGCTACTGCTGCTGCTGCTGCTGCTGCGAGGGCCGGGCGGCTGGACCACGGCTGCCACACCGGTTATCAGGGAGAACTGATCGCCACCGATTGAGGCACGTGTGCGTGCCGAACCACTTAGAAGGCGGCCGGCCAGCGTGGAGCGCAGTGGCAATACCCCGCTGCTGATGGCGTACACGAAATTATAGCCACTAACCTGATTCACGGAGTTGCGGGCACGACTTTGGCGTATAGCGCGCTCCTGCACCGTCACCTCAGCCGCCCAGATATCCGGTATGAAGTTATCGGAGCGCCCACTTCCCAGCGGCACGCCGCCCACTCGCCGTGGATATACGAGCCTCCGCATCTGTGGTCGTGTCTGTGGGCGCGTCTCCGCTGGCTCGGCTTCCTCGCTTTCGGCGGACTGAGGCAAAAGGGTGCGCTTCTTCTTGGTCAGAGGCTCGTCCTCGTCTTCGTTATCGTCGTCAATCGGTGCGGGCTCCTCGTTAATATCGTGTATGCAGGTCCACTCGCTCTGCTCGTCGCAGCTCACATTCCGCGTCAGCATGCAGCGCGTCTGTGGGTGTATCTGCAGAGCCATGATCATCTCGGCATCGTTCTGCTCCGGAAAATCGGTGACCAGCTCGACGCGATTCTTCTTTTGGTGCCGCGAAAAGACATGGTCGTATTTGGCGGCCTGAGGTATATACTGATCGCCCTGCTGCATCAGTCTGTAGATGCCAGGCTAGCGAACGAATAAATACAATGTTAGGAATTGTAATATATATTAACCTGGCTACCGCACTCACTCTAAATCCGCACAGATCTTTGTGCAATGTCGTCAAATCTAAATGATGCACAATCATAATGTAACCGCTGCTGGTGCACAGTACCAGCTTATCCCCGGCTGGCGAGATGCGACAGCGCATCAGGCCGCTGGCATGAAAGACACGTTGTGAAATTAAACCCTGTTCCGTCTGAGATTTGATGTCCCAGGTGAATATGCTGCCATCAAACCCAGAGGTGACCAACAGCTTGTCCTTGGACGAGTACTCAATGTTCTTCACCCAATTCGAATGACCGTGCAGCACGCGCAGCTTCTGCTTCATGTTGCGCAGATCCCAGAGGGCCACTGTGAAGTCATCTGAGCCGGTGGCAAACAAACGATCGCCAAAAAATCTGCATAAACAAGTCTAAATTTAAGCACACCTGCACCTTGGAACTGTTAAGGTCACTCACTTGATGCAGTTGACGCTGTCTGTGTGCGCATCGGGTATCTTGAAGACCTCCTTTTGTGTGATGGCGTCGAAGACAAGCACGCACTTCCGTTCGGTGGCCGCAACGACAGTATTGCCATCCGCATTGAACTCTAGATTGAATATGGCGCCGGTGTCCTGGGCCGCGCTGCTTGGCTTACAATTAGAATGGTAGGTGTTGAACATGCCCATCGAACTGTAAATGCGACGCATCAGGAAGTTCTCATCGAGCTTGGTCCTATGCTGCTGCAGCCAGCAGCTCTCGCGCCGGCTCAGATACTGTTCCATGCTATCCATTTCCTTTTATCGTGCCCAAAAAAGTTCGCTTAGCCCGTTGCCCACAACGAGAGAGATCTCTCTTGTGTATATAAAAATATTGTACGCCTGGGTAGAGATGTCAATATCGGCAAATCTGTGACTGGTGACTGCGAAACATCGAGTCACCACAAACATTAAATTTAAGTTTTTTATACAGCGCACAAATTTTTCAAGAAAACCAAATGCATTTTGTTAACAATTTATGAAAAACAGAACTCTTCGCTTCACATAAAATGGCCAGCTTTATAACATTTACAAGTTCTGCTACGGGTTCGAATTTACATAAATATGTGACAACCCTGACCCTGATTGTGACCGGTTTAAATATCGACACGGCCACACTTTGCAAGTTTATTTGAAATGCATGAATGGAGTTTCTAATTGGCAAGAAATAAAACGGTAAAATAAGTAACTAACATGTTACAGAAATAAATAAAAAAATCCATAAATTAAATTAAATATACTTGATCACAATCTATATTAAAATTTTACCTAATAATTGAAATAGAGTTTGTATTAGGCAACAAATAAATTTGTATAAATGTACATAACATATTATAAATATAAATAATACCAAACAATTTACGTAACTAAATTCTAAATGCGTAAATTTATATAAATATTTAATATGAATATTAATATAATACCAAATATTTGTAACGATGAAATAAAGTTTGTAATTTTCAAGAAATAAAACAGTATTAAATGTTCCTAATATTAAATTAAAATAAATAATACCAAACAATTTACGTAAATTGAATATATAGATAAATTTTAAGAATCTATATTAAAATTAGACTCAATAAAACCTTGAAATGTGTGTAGTTTGTAATTGGCGAGAAATATATATATGTATATATATAACGAACGGTATATATGTAACTGTGATACAGTAAATTTACATAGATTAAATCAAATACATATACCTTACATTTAAAACAATTTCATAATTTACTCTCAATGCTGAGTTGTACTTAAATACCAATTTCATAGCTATGAAGTTATATTATTTTTAAATTGATTATTTATTATTATTTCGCATATGCACTTGTTCACAATATTGAACTGTGTGCGCTGCAGCCCTGACCAGAGTGACCGTGAGCGTCTGCAACACTTCAACGCTTGGCCACACTTGCTGCTGTGGGTAATAAACAAAAAAAAAAAATAAAACACTTTTGCTGCAAGTTCAACAATAATGTAGCAACTGCAATTAAGCAACGAGTTAAAAATTTCAGCGACATCAATATGGAGCGCTTCGCCTTCAAGATTGATGCTGCGCTCAAGGCGAATTTGTACAAGATCTGTCGTCTGTGCGGCATCGATAATCCGTCCAAGGTGCCAATACTGCCCAATACGAACGACATTATAGATCTGGACGAGCCCAGCCTGAGCCAAAAGGTGCTGGAGCTGATTGGATTTATGGTGAGTGCACAGATATCGTTTAAATGGGCGTGGCTTACCACCCCCCTTCTGTTTACAGGTGACACAAAACGACAAAATGCCACAGACAATGTGCAGCCTGTGCGTGGATAAAATCAATGATTTTTACGAGTTTCGCGAAATGTGCTTTGCAACAAATAATCAAACGCGAAAGCTGCTGGGCCTCAAAAAGGCGGAGCCACAAAAGGTAAAGGCACAACTCATAAGCATTAAGTTCAAAATGTAAAACATTACTGCTGCCCCGTTAGATAATAGATGTAAAGCCAATTTTTAAGAGCGAGCCTCTCACAGCTGCTCCAACTACCAGGCGCGGACGTAAACGCAAAACGGACGATACTTCGGCTACAGCTGCCAGCAGCAGCAGCAGCATTGCCAAGTCCCACACAACGGAAATTGCCTTGGATGCCATCAAAAATGAGCCCTTGAATTGGCGCAAGAAACAGCGGCTGCAGCATCTCCAGCTGACAGCGAGCAAAACCGAAGTGTAAGTACTTTAAATCATAAAATAATGCAAGCTAATCTGTGCACTTGCAGCAAGGAGGAGCCCGCCGAACTGGACAAATTGTGCATGCCGGTGCGAAAGACGCGCAAGGCCAGCTGCAGCGTCTGCGGCGAACGGTTTGAGAGCAAGGAGCTGGCCGAGGAGCATAAGGCGACAGTGCATGTGCCCTTGGTTGTGCGCTACAATTGCACTGCCTGCAATCAGAACCATCACAGCCTCAGCGACATCAAGGCGCATCAGCTGTGGCACAAGCTCTCCAAGACGCCCTACCAGTGTCCGCTGTGCGACGCGAGCATTGCCAATAACTATGCCTACACGCGCCATCTGCGCGAGCACACAACGCCCACGCCCATCGAACTGCTGGTGCTCGATCGGGAGTGCCCGCTGTGCCGGAAAACGTTTCTCACCAACTTCTTCTACAACACCCATCCGTGTGCCCGGCGCACACGCCACTGCGGCGGCTGCAATCGTCTGATGAGCAGCGACAATGCCTATATGCGGCATGCACCGTTCTGTGCAAAGGTCTACTTGAATCACTCCAAGCACGTGATGCCCGAGGCGGCCGACAACGAAGCCCAAGTGCGCATTAAGAACGAGAACGATGTGGAGGACAATGCGAATGCATCGATTGCGTACTCACCGGACGGCGATATGCAGCCGGTGGTGGTGCTGGAGCGCCTGACATCGCCGCTATTGCGCGCCTCGGCCGTGCAGTCCAACTCGCTCGGCCGGAGCACGGATCGTGTGTCGTCCAAAACTATTTGAAACGCGTCGATCAGCTGCTGAAGAGCACGATGAACACGCTCGTCAGCATTAAGCACGAGCCGGAGGTGCACATCGATGACACCGGACCGCCGCCGACCTCGGAGCAGCCCGACAGCGAGCCCGAAGACGAGCCGCCGCCCTGCGATGATTTCCATGCGGATGCCGGCAACGACGATAGCGACGACGACGTGGCCAGTGGCAGCGCCAATGCGACTGCTGTTGCTGCAACCGCCGCCGTAAAGCAAGAGCTCATCGATGAAGCCTACGAGAAGCAGCCGGCGCCTAGCTGCGATGGCGTCCCAATCAAACAGGAGCCGCTCAAGCTGAAGCTGAAGATTACCAAGAACCATGGACAGCTCAACTCATCGCTCGTCGATGATGACAACGAGGTACAATCGAAGAGCGCCAAAAAGAAGAAGAAACGAAAGCACAAGGAGCGCAACAAAGAGTCCGAGTCGACGCCGGCGGCCGACGAGTGTCCGAGAGCAGCCGAAGGAACAGGCGGTGCCATTGTGGCCATCAAGCAGGAGCGTCTGGACAACAGCTATGCGAACACTTACGTGCCACCAGCACAGTTGGAGCCGCAGGCTACGTTCATGACGAGCATTCCAATGATCCAGCTGGAGGGCAGCTACAACGTGGGAAACCGGGAGTCGGCGAACACGCCAGCAGAGCCGGAAGATGTGAAACCGAATCGCTTGGAACTGGATCGCATAATGCAAATAACGCATATTGCCAGCGGTGTGGTCATGGCCGAGGAGGCCATGCCGCCAGAGGCTGCCGTGGAGGCGGTGCCCAATGAGATGCCTGTGGAGAGCCCAGACAAGCCAGAGAACCAGGCAAAGCCCGCTAAAACACCCTCAACGAAATCCACAGCGCGTAAAAGCACCGGGCGCATGCCACGCGATGTGGCAAGTTCATCAAATCCAACCCCTGCTGAAGGGCAGCTGCCACAAATTGTCGCTGTGGAAAGTGGCGCCTCCTTCAGTGTGCTTGCCATTAAGCCGGAGCCGCTGAATCGTGGCTATGCGGATGAGCAGGATTGGCAAGATCAGGGCGAGCCGGCAGGAGAAGAAGAAGATGCACCGGCACCAGCGCATGCGGACAAGTCGAACGAGATCAACCACAATGAGAAGCCGGACGCGGAGTCTGCCTATATAAATAGCCTAGATCTCAGCAATGTGATCATCAAGCAGGAGCGGGATTTGCACATCTCCGATGTCGATATCAATGGCAGCGAGGCTGACACCATGCTCTACAATGGACAGCACGAGAGCGGGGAGAGTGCGGACGAAGACGAAGATGATGATGATGACAGCGCCTCGTCTGCCGACGAAGCGGAGGAGCACATGGACACGTATGAGGAGCAGGAGGAGCGCATTTATCGGGAAATTGAGCTGCCACCCTTGGAGGAACAGAGTCCGGCTAAAAACGCCACGCTTGAGGTGGACAGAGAGACGGAAATGATGTCCGTGGAGGCAGAGAATGTGGTGCAGTCGGAGATGTTGCCAGCAGAGGGTGTGGTGAGGTCGGAAACGTTGCCAGCAGCGAGTGTGCTGCAGGCGGAGATGATGTCAGTGGAACCACCGAATGTGGCGCAGTCGGAAAATATTGCAGAGGAGCCACAAAGTGTCGAGCAGTCGGAAAGCATGCAAGTGGAGCCACAGAGCGTTGTGCAGGAGACACCACCATGCTCATCAAAGGAACAAAATATTGTAATCCCACAAAGCGTGCCTCAAATGGCGCAAACAGAGCCAGCAAACATGGCTCAGAACTCCCAGCCAGAACTGGCAACGGAGCAGAATCAGCTGGAGCCACAAGCTGAAACAGAAGAAAGCTCGGCAGAGAAGCCGCAGTCGGCGGCAGCTTTTAGCCTTGTCATCACCAGCGTTTGCAGTCAAGCCGAGGAGCCCGTGGACGAGGCGAACGGCGAGAAGAGCCCAGAGGTGCCAACACCAGATGCAGTCCAGAAGCCATTGACCAGTGAGGAGAACGAAAGCCCCGTTGTGACGCTCAGCGCGCCCAAGGATAACGAGACGCTGGCGCAGCCCTTCTCGACGAACTACAATTGCGCCGAGGAGCGGCAGAATGTGCTGAACCACGAGCAGCAGCAAGAGCAGGAGCGGGAGCAGGAGCAAGTGCATCAGCTGGCTGCAGGCTGCAGCGAGGCATGCGATGTTGTTGGGAATGAGCGCAGCGCCAGTGAGGAGACTGAGAATCGCATCAATGAGCAGCAGCAGGAACAGCAGCAACTGGAACAGGAGCAGGAGCAGCTGCAGCAGCAACAACCGCAGCAGCGCTGTCCCTTAAACGACGATTCGAATATCAATGAAATAGCCGAAAACAATAATAATGCCAACATTGAACGCGAGCTCAATGACGATGCGCATGTGGCTCAGGAAAATCCTATACCATAAGCTAGCGGCTAGAAACTAGACACTAGTTAAGTTAAAAGCTAAGCATATATGCGCTAATCTTAAGTATATAGACGCCATACCACACCCCAGCCCATACACCCACCTCCTCTGCCCCCGCTACTTGTACATAAATAATGATTGCATTAATCCGTAGTTCAAACATAAAATTCTTATCCTAAAAGGCATAATACTCGTATTATGTATATATATAATATATGCTACCAAATTCGAATAAATCAATTCATATAAAACGGTAAACTTAAGTTAGATATACACAACTTTATTTACGTAAATTACATAAATTAATGGCTTATATAATACAGTAGATATATATATATATATATGTGTATAACTATATATATATATATATAGAATACAATGTACGTAATGTACTTATTTAAATACACAAATCGCACAAAACGCTTTTTTCGACTCATTTCAGTTTGGTTCCGAAAAAAATACATAAAACAAAACATATTCTTATTTCAACACACATTATAATGTTTATAGAAATGACTATAGAATTTGCATTTAATGCACTTTAACTAAAAGCATTAATACTTGGGCCAGTTTAAATACATATATATATATAGACCGAAACTCTTTTAGTTGTGGATTCAAAAAACGAAAGTTAGAAAAAGAAGAGAGCTTGGTCTTTTAGCTTCTTTGCAAGAAGTTCAGGAAGCATTATGTTTTGTCGTACACATTGTTATATATGGGGTTTAAATACCATTATAATTATTTGCATTAGTTATTTAAATAAATTAGCTAATTATTAATTTTTCATAGTTTTGAGCAAAAATCTTTTATAATAAATGTTAATTTGCAAATTTTAGTTAAGTCAGTTATTTTCTGGGGCGCAATTGCAAATTGTTAATATGTTTTATTAATTTTTAAATATATATTTATTTGGATTTGTTATTAAATTGTTGTTAAAACATAGATATTGATTCAGTTCGCGCATTTGTCTAGTTTTTGTTAAGGATTATGCATAGCTAAAGTTTTGTTTCTCTTCAAACAAATCCCATGGACTAACCTTTAAAGTTAGGCACATTTTTACAAATATATATCTTAGGTCTTATGTACAGACTTTTACTTCGGGTTGTGTTTTCTTTTTTTTTTGTTTTGTTGATGGGGGCATTTTTTATAGTTTTTTCTATTTCTTCAGTTGTTTTTTGGCACATCTCTGAACAAGTTAAGCCTATACAGATAAATATATATAATAACATAGGCTTATTGTTTGTGGATACATATTCATATGTATGTTACATAAATATTGTTTTTGTAGTTTTAATTAATTTTTTTGATTACGAATTAGTTTTCTTTTCATTCTGAGCAATTGCAATAATAATATATTATATGCAGTTAATATTTTCGCTTTTTAAATTTGTGTTTATTTGCGAATGTTGTTTTCTGTTGGTTTTTAACATTTAAATTAAAGAGGTATGAAAAATTCACTAATCAGTATTTACAGTGATTTATCTGGCGATAAACCAAAATGCCAAAGCACAAATTAAATTATTGCTTATATTTGGAATACATATTTTCTGTTGCTGATTTAGCTACATCGATTTCCAATTCATATGGCTGTCTAATCGGACCAATCGTTGTCCGAGGAGGCGCTGCTCTCCTCGTCGTCCGAGTGCATGACTGTGCCACGTGCGGCCAGTGCACGACGCAGTGCATCGGCCAGGGCATCGGTGCCACCGCCGGTGCCATCACTGATCCGCTGCTCCGGCAGCTTGCGCTCGGTGGCCGGCTTCAGGGTGTAGCCCTCGCGTATCTGACCCAACAGATCGTTGCGCGGATCGGCGCTGGCGCTGCTCGGCGCTGTCTTCTCCACCGGCTGCAATGCCAACAAGAAATGTTGATCAGGACTAAGGGAAACGAAATGAAGTTCGTCCTGCACTCACCTTCAGCGATTTGCCCTTGCGTATGGCATCCATGAGCGCATTGCGCGTGTCCGGTTCAGGCGCCGAAGGCGCCGCTTTCTTGGCCTGCGTCTGCATGGACTGCGTCTCCGCAATTGCGGGCATCTCGGCTGCGGGCATGGGCGGTGGTGGCGGCGGAGGCGGCGGCGCAACCGCTGGTGGTGCGGGCGGTGGTGGCGGCGGCGGCTGCAACGGGTTTAGTTAGGATTTACTTAAGATTTAGTTAAAGTGCTTAAGCACAACTCACCGCTGCTGCGGGCGGGCAGACTATGGCTGATGGTGCTGGTGGCGGCGGTGGCGGTGGCGCCGCATTAATGGGTGGCGGTCTGCTGGGCGGTGGCGGCGCGCGTGCTGCGCCCGGTGCCGTGGTTGGCAACGGCGGCGGCGGCTGTCGTGCCGGCGGCGGCGGCGGCGCGGATCTTTGGTTGCCATTCTGTGACTGCGAAAGACATGTTTAGTTCAAGGTAAATCTGGTTTGTGTGACTGCGCATACGTGATGTGGATGATGGCGACTGGGCACCGGTGGCGGCATATGCGGCGTCGGCTCCGTCGGCGACTCGATCTCCTCCTGCTTGACCGAGGCCAGCACGTTGTTGCTCTGTATGAAGTCATAGATGAAGGCGCGCGTGTCGCGATCGTTTAGCTGGGATTCGGAGACGCCGGCCTTGGCAAAGAACTTGTTCAGCATCTCGTCGCTCTCGTTGCCCGTCAGATCGAAGCCCTTGTCGGCGTCCCAGCCGACGTGGCTGATGTGCACGAAATTCGTTGGATTGCTGATATCCGCTTTGGTCACCTTGCGTTTCTTGTCCTTGCCCCCGGAGCCGCTCATCCCGAAATTGCTGGACAGAAAGTTCTTCGTCGGCGCCTGCTGTGGCGGCGGCGCCGGCGTCAGCGTCACCGAGCTAATCTTATTGTTGCGCAGCTGGACGGGTCCGCCGTCGAGTGCGCTCGTTGGCGCCGTGCTCTTGCTCTGTATGGCGGGCGGGCGCACTGGCTCCCGCGGCACTGGCGCCAGCGGCGCATTCGGCGCCTGTTGTGACTTCTGGCGATTGCGCTTCTCCACGCGCTTCCGATTCCGCGTCTCAATCGTGGCGTCCATGGTGCGAAAGAACGAATCGCACTCATCTTCGGATATGAAGTTCAAGCCCACATTGCCGTCCTGGTGGAGAGTGGAAAATTCCATATATATTATTTGGGCTTAATTCTGTGATCTGTTGCGGTGCTACTTACGCTGCCCTCGAAGGTGAGCAGAAAGGGACGCGACTTGATGACCTGCATGCCATCGTATATCTCGTGCTCCCAGATCAGCTCGTTTTTGATCAGGCAATAGGCGCGCAGGAAGTAGGAGCGTATGGCGCTATCCTTGACGAAGCAGACGACGCCCGTGTGCTTCTTCTTCCAGTGCGAGTGCGCGCTGCCCTCCGTCTTGTAGATCTGCACGACGGCAGTGTTCAGGGTCTGTGGGAAAAAAGAAGGGCAACGAGATTGATTAGCATATTGCGATATCAGAAAATATCGGGGCTATTGCCCAAAAAACAAAAACTTGGCTAATCAGTTGTGTGTGTGTGTGTGTGTGTGGTAGGCGCACCTTCAGTTTGCGCCTCATTTGAATGCCAAAGCGTCCAAAGACTGTGAACCGTCGCGTTCGAGTTGAGAAACTCATCTGACTTTCGGTTTCGCGTTTTGGCCGCTCGCCGCTAGCCAGCTCATTTGAATAGCCACAATATTAGCCACATTCACAGTGACAGCCGCATTAGCATAGCGCTTGGGATGCCCAGCACGTAGGGCCAAAGCACTCGCTGGCCCCATGGACTCCGTCGCAGCTGGCCCGGGTCGGGCCAGTTTCGTGCGGACTTGCACAATGCACTCGGCGTTATTCCGTCGCAACGGAAATGATATTTGTGTGTGATTTAAGACGGCGCTCTTTTATTTATTTTCATTTTTATATTTGCGTTTTATTGGCCGCGCAGGAAATGCTGGCGACGGCGACGGCGACGGCGACAACAGCGCCAAAAGGCCACAAAACTGCCGCAATTCAAATCCTTGCCAAAAGTGGCCATAAATACAGTTGAAAGGGTTGCCAACGGCTGCGCAATACCCTGTTCATAGTGTTGTAACAACTTTAAACGGGTTTTTTTAATTAATTTTTAACTAAATGTTAACTAGGGAAGGTTTATATTCTATGTGCTAAAGATTAAATACCCCTGCACATATATGGAGGTTGCAAAAGTGTTTTCACAATATATATAAATATATTAGTTCGATAGAGTCGGAGACGTCTCCAATACTCAATTCATAGTGTTATAATAGCTTTAAATAGTTAGAGGTTTGTCTTCTGTGTGCCATATGGAGAACGTGCGCTATATGTCTTTATTTAACTGTATTTGGACACAAAAACATGATTTTTATTTCTTCAAGCTAAAGCTACATTATATATATATAATAAATAAAAGGGTTGCCAAGGACTGGGCAATACTTTATTTATACGTAATGACAACTTTAAATTGCCAAAAGAAAAAGTTGTTTGCTTGGTAATTTATTCGGTTCTTATAATAATAGAAGAGGAGGATTGACATAATCTTTGGCAGAGCCTGCCCGCCAAATTTGGTGACTCATTGAGCAACGTCATTCCAAATCAAAATGCAAACAGTATGGAATTCGTAGTACTTTGCACTTTAAATTTCAAGCGCATTTCATTCTTGAATATTCTTAAATTAAGTATGAATCATTCTTGATAATTGAGCTTTAAAATCGCAAAAAAAAACAAATTTTTTTGAGTTAAGCACAAAATATTCAAACGGTTAAATGCATTTCTTAAATTCAAATTAATTATTATATTTATGCATCTAGATAAACCTATAAAAAACGTTTTTGAAATAATAGTTTTAATATCAAGGGCAGTAATATTGACCCTGGTCATATTTGCAAAATGATTGTACTTTATTTAAATCCAAAATTCTTGGAAATTTCCCAGAGTGCGGAAAATAATGATTTTTGCGTTTTTTCGGAATATTATTGGGCGTGGTAAACAGATTTTACTACTTTATCTGACACAAGTATACTCATTTGAGTATATATTTACTCTAAATAAATATCGCGAATTGAATTCAGACGGAAATTGTTAAAAATCCCAAATACTCGGCCTCACTTTATAAACAGAGTAGTGTCTGCCTTGGCGCCTGCAAACTGTCAGACTTGATTCGTGATTAAATCAATCGAATACAAAACTTTCAACGTTTTCGAAAAAAAAAACCAAACAAAAGATCTTGAATATTATGCTGATGAGAAGCCAATCGAAAGCATGCTAAAAAGAGCTGCAAATTATGGTGATTTCTATTTGTTTATTATTCCATTTTAGCTAAGAATTTATTGTGTTTGTTACGCTTCTATACGGTTTTTTTTATTATTATTATTAATTTAGTTTTTGTTAAAATAGCCGAGTAAATCACCTGAAGAGAAAATTTAGTTATTAATTGGCCGTCTTATGTTATGTTAAATAATATAATATCCTAGAGAGCTGTTGAAAAATATACGGCTGTTATGCACAAATTTTATTAACAAACTTTTACCGCTCTGTTAAGTTTATAGCAAATGCTCAAGTTTATTAGTTGTTAAAATTTGAGATGCTGTTACGTTTAGTACACAGATCGATAGGAAATTAAAAAATGTCTGGAAATAAGAAATTGCACTATCAATGCATAAGATGCATTGAATATGAATTTTTAATTTTTTAGGAGCTATCTTCGTGATTGTTCTTTGTTTTAAAATATCGAGTTTGTAAAGAGCCTATTGAAAAACCTTCAAAAATTATAAAATGATTATGAATATAGAATATAGTACATTACTTTAAAATATTTTTCAATTATCATAATATTCTTTAAGTTAAGATCAGCTCTAAATGCGTTTCAATTAGCGAGCGAATGCTGTATTATGTAAAACAGCTGTTAGGAGCTAGAGTCTTGTTTTTAAATATTATTATTACATTGATTCATTTTTCACTTACATTTTTGTGTAGAAAAATGTAACTTAAAGTATGGATTTTTGTTACCTATTAGAAACAACTGTGTAACTATTGTTTTATTTTAAACAGATGTTATAATGTTATGCAGCTGTTCAAAACGGCTGTAAGCGCAAATGTGATATTATTAATAACAAATTTCAGTTAGTTTTCAATTTTGAAATTTTCTTTGATTTCAATCCATAATTTAAAATTGAATTAAGTTCATGCCCGTGTGTAGCTTTTTAAAAAGCCTGCAATTAGCTTTGAGCTTTGTTGGCCATGGCCATAACACTTGACATTTGGCCAAAAATACAGCTGGCCATGACCGAGCCGAACGTGGCTCTAATTGATTGCACTTGTCCCAGGGGCCGTTGCTTACAAGAATTTACATACAGTGTTCGCTCGATAGTTGGAACTACCTTTATACGAGGTCACTTTAAATAATCGTTTAGTGAACGTGCTATTTAAATTTTTTTTTTGTGGAAATACCCAAAGAATTGGAAGCTATTTTTAATTGTTAGCAGAAACCGATAGTTAACATTTAAAATAAAAATGTACTTTTAATATATTTTTTATATTTTATTTAAATATGCGTTATCTGAGAATCTTTAAAGTGGATAAAAATATCTATTCTCAGTTTAAGAACCTTTTAATACTCAAATGCTGTTTATGTGACTGAAGTCTCTTATAGCGAGCGTGCACTGTGTTCGCTATTGGTTTTAAATAAATTTGCAATCTAAGTATGATATAAGACCATGTTACATTAGCAGCTAATGGGTCGCTTGTTCGATTGCAGCTTCCTCTCTCTTTCTTTCTATCTCTTTCCCCTCCTCTCTCTCTGTTTCTCTCGTTGTGACCTCTGGAAACTTAAGATGAAAGAGACGTTGACGTTGATGTGTTGCCCACGCGGCGCACAAGTGCGAAATTGTGAACATATTTGAATTTTTATTGATGTTTAAGCTCAACTGTAAAAGCGTGTGTAGTTGTGTGTGTGTGTGTGTGTGGACATAAGTAGCATTGTAAAATGATGTCTTGCCTTCTATGTGCATACTACATGAGACAAGCTTGTTTTGTTGTTGTTGCCAAAGCATAAAAATCGATGCCAGCAACAATAACAAAAATAAACGGACCGACACAGCTCAGCTTGGCTAAGTCGCTGCGGTGTGCATGTGTGTGTGTGTGTGTGAGTGTGTGTGTGTGTGTGTGTGTGTGTGTGAGTGTGTGTGTGTGTGTGTGCGTGTGTGTGTGTGTGAGCAGGGCAAGGGAGCAATGTAGCGCATTAAAGCCCAGCTATAGCAACAACAGCAACAACGACAACAACGAGAGCAGCAGCGTCTGCAAAACGGCAACAGTTGAAAACAAACAAAAGGCAAAACAGCAATTAGAAAGTCCAGTTGCCAGTTGGCCAGAAATATGCGTGAAATAAGTTAATACAAATACAAATATAAACGCAAACAAATGCGCGACAAATGGACTGCAGCAACAACATCAACAAAGGCAACAGTAGCAATAATAGCAACAACAGCAACAACAGCAGCAGCAACAAAAGACTCTGAGGTAATTCTGCTTTGACTTTGACGTTATCAAACGCTTGCGTCGCAGTCGCAGTTGGCTGCGCAGTCGCCGTCGTCGTCGTCGCCCGCTGCAACTGCAGCTAAGTCAATAGCCACAACAGCATTTCGAGGGCGTTGTGGGCGTGTTCCGTAATCAATGCAGTATTTAATTCTGACTAATTATTTATACTTTGCACATACTAAATGCATTGCCTATATCAATCAGTTAGAACTGAATGAATCAGTTAAGCTATATATGCACCTATTCACATTATATTTTTGTTTTTCAATCTACACAAAGTAGCAGCAAAGCAGTTTAGTTTTTAACTAGTAAGAATGCTCTACTCGAGAGTTTTTGTCTAGGAGATAGCACTCAAGTATGGAAAAAAACGCAGATTAACAATTAAAAAGGATGGGTGTAACTGACTGCTCAATACTCTGCTGCTTATTTAAAAGTAATAACAGTTCAAAAAAAGTTGTCATCTTTGATTTTTTTATTTTTTTCTCTTTTATAATCAGCTTTTAACTTTGTCAGCAAATACAAAAAATTTAATTCAATTCAATGAAATATATAAAATAAGATACTCTTTAAATCTATAATATATATTGAAAAAAATCCGGTTTGTTGATTAATGCCCATCAATTTAAGGCGAACGGCGAAAGTGATTGATAACCCAATAAATAATAATATATAAAAAATTACTTCTCAAATAAAATAAGGTCCCTCAATTGACTACTGATGATCCATACTTAACGTACGTACTTTACAGTCGGAGATGCCTTTTTACGAAAGTAACAAACATTTGCACGGCTTCATTATGCCCTCTTTAAATGGGTAGAGGGTATAAAGATGCCTTGCAAACTTGTTAACGAATTGCAATGCTTTACTACAGGGTATCTAGCAGTGACGCACTCTCAACATCAGCTAATTAGTGTGCTTTTAGTAACATCTTTAGTCTAATTAAAGTTCGATAAGAATTTGAATATTTGCTCTTGAGCTCAGTACAGGATATCTGCAAGTCAAGCACTCCCCCATTAAATGAGACCTACATGTTTTTTAGCATTTTTTATTTCGAGCGCAAAGCAAAAGTTCAAAAGCATTTTAAATGTTTGTCAATGGAAAGTCGAAAATTAGCAAAGCGTGAATTACAATTAAAAACAGACACAACAACTTTTACATATCGTGTGAGTATAATAATTATATATGTATGGACATATGTATCGCATCGTATTTGAAGTAGGTAACAAATATTTATGCACTTTTTTTTCCATATTTCAAACCGTTTTGCTAAGGCCCCAACTTTTCTTATCTGCTGTTGTTTTTGCCATTGGATGTATGGGGGCGATAAGATAAGTGTGTCCAGTATTTGCGCTATAAAAGTTTTTGATTGCAAAAGGTTATCACTTTTCGAAGACTTGAAGAATGTTGTGTTTTTGGGTGCAGAAAAAAAGCTTTAAAATCGTTAACCGATTCATTTTTGACTAAAACCCCAAGCCAAATTTGCTGATAACAGTCCAAATTCAGGGGTATCTTTATGTGTGCCATGAATTGCAAAATAACAGCTGTGGTCTCATCTAATGTTACCAAGGTTCCTTGGAGCATTCAATTGGGACAGCGCATGATTATTATGGCATTAGGTGATACTTGAGCTGGCGCAGGAAACGCTTCATCAAGCTGAATATTAAACAACGTACAGTGCAGCTTCGATACAGTTAACTACAGAAAATTCTTTAAAAAGTAGACAATAGTAAATCTTTAAAATCATTATAGAATCATACGAAATCGATACATCAAACCTGTTTATTTTTAAAAGTTGCGATATGTTTACCATACTCATTTAATGGTAAACTACTTCTAGAGAGTTATATAATAAAATAGTCCAAAGTTTATGAGATTTTGCAATATTTTCGAAATAAAGCGAAGTTTTTAAATGTTAAATTGGCATCTTAGAAAAAAAAAGAAAAATGTACAAAAACTATTACTATATCTTAAGCACACGGTAACACGGTAGAGCGCGTAACTGACAAGTTTTGTAAAAATATTTTTGAAAACAAAAAAGTTAAAAAAAAACTATTTTCAACATATTGTTTCTATGGCAGCTATATGATATTGTAGGCCGATATTGATTAGATTTAGCTTATAACTAAAATTGAAGGTGAAGCTTGTAATCGGTAAATTTGATGAAAACATCTTGAAAAATAAACAGTTGTTCATACAAAAACCAATTTGTTTGATTGTTTCTATTAAAACTATATGATATGTTAGCAGCATGACAAAGTTCTGTAACGTTGGGATAACTTGAAAAAAAAGTTAATATAAAAACTCCATTTTTGATGGATATTTTCAATGGCAGCTATATGATATAGTAGGCTGATAGAAGTCAGAGAGAAAAATGGCTATATTGACGCGGCTATATATATTGATCAGGAATATATTAAATGGGGGCTACTCGCGTAAGATGTACACACGCCAAGACACAATAATATACTAAGTTTTTTTTTTGTAAACTTATATAGGAAATACATATTTCTATTTTATCTTTAAAAAGTTTCCAAAACAAATATTGGTTTTTAACAAATAAAAAGTCTACCATATAGAGAGGGCACTGTAGTAACACATTTGTGTGTGTGTGTGTGTGTGAACATTGTGACGCACATTAATGCAGAAAAGGCGACTTTATCGCCTTCACTTGTTGAACACTTTTCGAATTTGTAACATTAATCACACAGAATTAATCATGTGTATAAATATATTTATAGTTAATTCCCACTAAATATATATATGTTTGACTTACCTGACACTTTCTGCCGAGGAGCCTGAAGACCGCATCGTTCTCATCCTGGGTCAGCTGTGTGCTGGACGCATTGTTTTTGGGTCGCGACAGCCCGGCTGCCTGTTGACCCTCCTGTGACCTCATGCTGCTCGTACTAATCATTTATGCGGCGGCGCAACGGCTGTGCTGTGTATATCGTATATATTATGAATACATTTAATGCAAGCCCTCGCACAATAATATATTTTAAAAGCCGAAATCAAGCAGCGTTTTAATTGAATAAAAAACAACACAGTGAAGCTCGAATAAAACAAATCACAGTTATTGCGCAAATTTGGTCAACTGGATTTGATCGTTTCTGTTTTGTATACCCTTGCAGTGGGTATTATAATTTTGTCATAAAATATACTATATCATATAGTTGACATAGGAACAACTGGTCGTAAAATGTGTTTTTCTGTGATAAACTTTTTATTTTTTGTGATATCCGGACTAAACTTGGAAATTAAAAGTTATACTATACTGCGAACATATCTGCAAAATGTGATAAATATTTGACGACTATAACATAAAACTATAACAAAAACTTGTTTTTTTTTTGAGGTATCTTAACAAAACTGGGCAATCCAATCCACACTATGATCCTAATACATCGGCATAGTATTAAAAATATCGGACCACTATATCACATAGTTCACATAGGAACAATCGGTCGAAAAATGAATTCTTGTATGCAAAACTTTTTTGTTTTTTAAGATATCGGGACCGAACTTGACAATTGAGTGTTTTTATGCTCCTAACATATCAACAAAATAATATATAATAATAATACTATATGATATAGTTTTATATAGAACCAATTGTTCAAAAACAATTTTGGTGTGCAAACACAGTTGACTATATATTTATAGCGCACATTTTCACCACGTCTGCAAGGGTATTTAATATTCGGCAGCCCGAAGACAACCGTTCTTTCTCGCTTTTACGTTGTTTTTTTTTTTGGTTTTGTTGTTTTTTTTTTGGTTTTGTTTGTTTGATTATGAATAAAAGATATAAGCGCGCGCTCCCCGAGACGAAGCTACAGCGAACGCAATGGTGACAGCGACTGAGACTATTGTAATATTGGGGCGCTGGCAAGGCAAAGAGGCCGAGCAAAGCAGAGCGCGTTAACGGCAACGTTGAGTCACAATTGGCCCAGTCGGTTGGCTGATCGGTTGGTTTGGCCGGGGCTGCGAGCAAAACGTGGGCAATGTGCTGTGGCTGGCTTTAACTTTGGCTATGCGATGGCCCAGACTGTTATCTTTGGCAATACCACTGTCACTGATTAGGTACGCATGTATACACACCAGTGTGTGTCTGGCTGTGTGTGTGTGTGTGCGTTGGGAGTTATTTAACAAATACACAAGAGGGGTTCACTTTGGCCGTGCAATAAAACGCGATGCTTCGCAGCCAATTGAAGATGACTGTCAATGACAATATCGATGACAACGACACAACAACAACAGCGACGACGACAACAACAACAACACCTGTCTGCTCCAGGTGGGGTAAAAATGTAAATAGACGCTTGAAAATAGCAAGCAGCACAAGCTGCTGCCCAAGGTCTTTTCAGTGTTGTTGTCGCGTTCAGAAGTCGACAAAAGCGCACATGAACAAGCATTGATTTTTTATATTTCTATATATATATTTTCATTTTTTTGCACAAATTTGTTTGTTTGTCACTTTGGCTCACTCGTTGCTGTTGCTGCTTTTCGCTGCTTGTTTTAGTTTTTTTTTAATAAAAATCTTAAAATACCAGCGCAGTGTGACCGCAGTCTGATAACAGCAAATTACGCATAATTTTCAATATAAAAAAGAGTTGCCTACGTTTAAATAAATTGTTGGATTTGCTTATCGATAGTAGAGTACAACAGAGTGCCCGGCCGTAATTTAAAAGTGCCAACCTATTCGTTAATTTTAAAAATTTTAAATTGAAATTCCGTAGACCAAAATTTAAAAGTGCGCGGTTTCAAAAACTAAATCTGTGTTCACACAAAATGAGTTTTATTTTAAATTACATTACTCTGTCTCTCTCTCTCTCTATTACATCCAAGGTGAATAACTTGGCTTGTACGCATATTTGGTATCATGTAATATATAAAACATAATGGTCAACAGACCCGTACCGAGATTATCGCCAATTGCGGTCAAAAATGGTATGGCCGCGCTATCCGGATCGATCTTGAAGTGCCACAACATGTGCACCAACAAGTGTGCCACATACAGCAGAATAAGCACTTGCAGCAAACTTGTCAAAACGAAGCCGAGAGCAAACACAGTGTGCACGGTTATGTCCGCCGTGTAAACGTAGTCGGTCAGATAGACCTGCATTATGCTGCAGGGCATCGAAATCGAAATTACAATCCGCGAAACACGTGCATAAATCGTGCCCCAGCAGAGCGCCCGATGCGGCATCTCGCAGACCCGTATACCGTTCGGCAGCTTGCCGGGCACACTGCGCCGGAAGAGCAGCGAGCTCATGTAGTTGGCCTGCACGGAGCCCAAATTGCCGCCGGTGCCGTTGATGATCGGCGCGAAGACTGTGAAGCCGTGATATTTTTCCGCCGACGCGCCCAGCATGAGGCCGCAAAACTCGCTGATGCCGAGCGCCCCGATCACCGATATCCAGCCGTAGAAGAGCACGGACCGTGTGTAAACATTGTGCAGGACGATGACAATCATCGAGGGCAGAAGGATCATCACATACGAGACGATAATCAGAATGCAAATCCATCGATTCGAATTGCCGACCTCGTAGAGAAATGCGGCGATGAAGGAGAGCATGCTTACGGAGGTCACATCCCCAATGGACGCCACAATGGGCGTGGCCATGTAGTCCGGATTGAAGCGATAGCGTTGCGAAAACAATATTATACACAGCAGCATCGTGTCCAGTATTATGCACGACGTCGACGCCGTTATAATCGCGGCGGCGGCGAGCGTTGCGTAGTTTTGGAACATTAGCGATTTGCCAAGAATTGACTTGAGGATCACGGTGACCGTGCTGAGGATCATGGCACAGACAATCGCCTGGATCTGCACGACGGCCACATTGCCGATGATTATCGCGCGTATGTCCGATGCCTGTCGCATGTTCCCCAGGGCGGATTGGGTGCAGAGCCGCGCCGCCACGCACATGTCCAGATTGCCCTTGAGGCCGCACAGGCCGGGCACCAGGACAAACAGCTCGGTCATCTCCTTGTAGACGGTCCAGTTCTCCACGTTGCCCAGCGCGACGCCCGCCATGATGGTGCCCATGCTGGCCAGCAGAAAGGGCACCAGTATTTGGAATAGGGTCGAATACCAGGTCTCCCTATATATAATATCATCATCATCATCATCTTCCTCTTCGTCTGTTGGCCCGCGAGCCGAAACTCTTGGCACAGCTTTACGTGAGTAAAGCATTTGCCCCAAAATTACGCAAAACACAACAAATTTGGAAAACTTTCTTCAGGATTGGCTGGTTAATGCGGACGCTATAAGTTCATATTTAGATGTAGTCGCGCTTTATTACACCATCATATATTTCTCACTCGCACAACCGTATAATAAAGCTCCTGTGGGAATCAGCCGAAAAACTGGGTTAATTTACAATCTAGTTTGTTTGATTGCTATATCGTTATATAAATCTGTGTATACTATATGAGATAGGCTTAAAGAAAGCAGAACTATGAGTTTATATTTATCGATTATCAATAAACTGCGCAAGTTATCGATAATTGTAAATTAGGTACCTTACCTATTAGGTACCTCTAGCTCTTATAGCCTCTGAGATAGGCTTAAAGAAAGCAGGACTACAAATTAATATTTATCGATTATCAATAAACTGCGCGAGTTATCGATCATTTTTAAATAAATTTCGCGTTATCCGCATGAGTTATGGATAATACCTGCGTAGGCTAACTGGCAGCCTTCATATCAAATTATTTTCCTCAAGATCTTATAGCCTCTGAGAAAGGCTAAAAAAACCAGGACTACAAATTAATATTTATCGATTTTAAAAAAGGTTCGCAAGCTATAGATATTTCAAATAAAATTAATATGCGGACTTTAAGCCACAACCTTCAAGCCCAATTTATATGTTAAAAATTAGTCCAAATTCATATTTGTCGATTTCGGGTAAATTGCTCGACCTATCGATCAATCAAATTTAAATCGATCTGGAATGGCACCTAACCAAGAAAAATTGTATGGCATTAAATATTTTTTACACCCTTTTTTAAAGATACAATGTTTTATGTAGGTTTCCGTAAAGAAATTGTATGAAAAATGAATAGAGTTTTTTTTTATAATTTTTGTCGAAAACCATTTCGTTTTTATTAATATTAATATATATGTATATATTTTTGTTTAAATGTAAATCGGCTTAAATCAATACTAACTACAGATCGCAAATGTGTTAAGTTCAATACGAAAGCGTCTAAGAGAAACTACTAAAAAACGCTTAAAAGTAATCAAAAAAAGTGTTTAAAATTTTAAAATTATGATAAAAAGAATTATGCATATTGAACGTTTAACGCGCGCCTTGAATACTTAAAAAGCAGTGACTATAAAATGTGTTTCATTTCTTCTGATTTGAAATATACTCAAAATAATATTTGGCTTAGAAAAGGAATACGCTAAGTGTACAAAATAAGGGTTTTTTTCCGGATTAATTTCGGCCCGTTTTATATATCGGCTACTATAACAGTTCTTGTATGATGTACATAATAATTGTTATATAGCTGTAACTTTTTGATATAATATTTTAGTTATTTCTCTCATATATATATAGCATATATGCAAATTGTACACACTTGAAAAGGCCCGAAATAATATCTAGGGTATTAGAATTATTTTTGTATAATTATTTTTATGCAATACATTTGGCTACACACGAACTTGGAGTTGGTTTCGAATTTTCGCTCCTCGTTGCGAATTGTGAATTTGGATTAAGTTGGTTTTCTATGCTTATCAAAAAACTAACCGGGCATAGAATATAGCGCATAGTAAATATATAAATGTTGACTTTGATATATAATTGTATATAGATAAACATTCTTTGATTCTGTTTCTGTTCACGAAAATGCAAGACTTTTCTTTACTTTTTTTAAGGGTTTTTTTTTTCGCTTTGTGCGTATTTATTTGCGTGCTCCTCCCACGGGCAGCCGGGATTTGGCCGCCGGAGCAACTGCGTCCGTATTGTCGAACGTGGAGCTGCGCAGCAGTTTGCCGGGCGCCGTCGTTGTGCCGTTCAGCGTATTGGAAGATCTCGTTTGTTGCGTGCGCAGATTGGAGACCCGGCTCCGGGTGGTGCTGGTGCTGTTGGTGTTGGGGCTGGTGTTGGCCTTGCCTTTGGTCTTGGCCTCGTCCACGCGCTTCCAGATGCTGGCAATGCGACTCTGCGCCTGGTTGATCTTGGCCGCGGCGACATTCAAATTGGAATTGCTGCGCGACGGCGGCGTCGTGCTGGACACGCGCGACGCTTGGGCGGCCATGCGAGAGGCGGCGGCCGCCTTGGCGCTGGCCAGCCGTATGTTCGTGTTGGCGCGCTGCTGCGCTGCGGGCTTGGCCGGAGCACGCTTGGGCGAGCCGGCCTTGGCTGCGGCTGCGGCTGCTGTAGCTGTTGCTGTTGTTGCGCGCTTTGTGGGCAGCTTGGAGGCGCGCTGCGTGGGACTCGCCGGCTCCACGACGGGCACCTGGCCGTTCACGTTCGTCGGCTCATCCTTGACAAAGGTGCCCTGGCGCTCCAGACGCGTTGGCGGCGCCGGCGGCGGCGTCTTCTTCTTGGCGGGCAGCCGCGTGCTGGGCAGCGGATTCCGCTTGGCTATGGTCGGCGACAGCGTCTTGTTCTTGGCCGCGGCGGCTGCGGCGGCGGCAGCGCTGCTGCTGCGCTGGCTCTGCATGCTGTAGGGCGAGATGTAGGCGGGCTTCTTGCGGCCGCGCACCACCTTGACAGCCGCCGCGGGCGCCAGCGTGGGCAGCGCGGCGGGCGGGGTTTGGGCGCGACCATGACACGATTCCGTTTCCGAATTCTGTTCGCCCTCGCAGCTGGGCGGATCATCCGGCTGGGCCTGCGCCGGCGCCTTCTGCTCCTCCTCCTGCTCTTTGGGCTGGCCAATGTTGATGTCCGCAATGTAGGTGAACTGCTGCATCATGGCGCGCATGGAGGACAGCTGATCCTCCTGCAGCAGCTCGCGCGGACACTCGATGAGCTGGGTTTTGTAGCGCTCGGCGCTGCCGCGTCGTCGTCCAATGGAACGCGGCGTTGCCGGCGCCGCTGGCTCCGCAGTGTCCACAATCTCAATCTGGAGCGTTTCGTTGGGCTCCTTGGCGTCCAGGCCGTCGCTGGTGATCGTGTACGTCTTGTAGCGATCCTTGGCCAGGCGGCGCTTTTGCTTGGGCGTCAGCTGGCGACGATTGGGCGAGGGCGTGTTGCCCGGCTTGGGCGTGGACTCCGCCGAGCTAAAGTCCTCATTCATGGTGGCGTCCTCATCCTCATCGTCATCGTAGTCATGGTCACAGCAGCTCTGGAGCACGGTCAGCGTGAGCGTTTGATCATCACAGGCGGCCGTCTCGTAGTTGGACACGGATATCGTGGTCGCCATGCTGCAGTCCTGGTCGCCCTCCGCCACCTCGGACTGTATGCTGTCCACGCTGATCATCGAGTCCAGCAGCTCGTCCATCAGCGACGGCGGCTTAATGTTATCCAACAGATTGCAGCTGGAGTTGACGCTCTCGGCGCTGCCCGCCAGCTGGCCCAGTGCCCGCCTGGCCACCAGACCGGCTGGAAATGCCTTGCGCGCAAATCTCGGCGATTTGCCGGGCAGCAGCTGGCGCAGCGAACTGGGCTGCGTATTGCAGGCGGAGTTCAGCGATTCCATGCCCGAGGGCGGACGCACGTTGTCCAGGTCCAGGCTGCCATTGATGCTGAACGTCAGCTGGGCGCTGGAGTTGCTGTCGTTCTCCTCGCTGTCCACAGTCTGCTGCAGATTCTCGGCGAGCGCGCGCGCCTCGTACGCAATCATCGTGGAGTTGCTCATCATGGAGGCGCTGGTGCCGTTGAAGAGCAGCAGACGCTGCTGCTGCTGCTGCGGCACGGCGGCGCTCTGCACCTGCCCGCCCAGCTGGAAGTTGAGCCCGGTGCCGCAGCCGGGCTGCTCCTCGACCAGCGTCGGCGTGTCCAGCGACTGCGGCTGCTCCGCGCTGGCCACGCCCAGGGAGCACAGCAAGTGCGTCTCATTCGTGGGCGTTATCTCGGCGAAATCGTGCAGATCCTGTAAGTCCTGTGCCTGGGTCGCATCCGCATCCGCATCGTTGTCATCGTCCAAACTGAGCGAGGCGAGCACGGGCGCCGTTTGGCTAATGCTGGGAAAGGAGACATCATTGGGACAGGTGTGCTCGTTCCAGGTGTTGTTGGCCTGGCTGTGACTTTTACTGTGACTGTGACTGTTACTGTTACTCTGGCTGTGACTGTGACTCTGGCTGTGACCCGTGCGCAGTTGCTCCGCGGAGGTGACAAACTCCAGCGTGAGCCGCTCCACGGATTTGAGCATCAGATCGGGATCCTTGTGCTTGTCCGAGCTGGGTCGCCGGCAGCCAGCATCCGCCTGTACGTCCAGGCGCACCGTGGTCTCCAGTATAAACGATTGATTCGACTCGTCGCTGGAGCGCTCCGCCTCCAGGTCCACGTTAGACCCAATAACGTTCGTGGGAGCGTTCGAGTTGACGCTCCCGCGACTTGGAGCTGGACTTTTTGCTGCGTCTGTGGCGATGGCGATGCCGTTGTGCAGCAGGTGCTGCGGCCGCGCCTCCTCCTGCTGCCGTTGCTGCCTCAGCCTGGCCGGGATTGCGTGCGATTTCTGGTCTACGTCTGGAGCTGCTGTGCTGTGGGCACTTGCTGATGTAGTAGCCGCCGTTGGGCGAGACGGTTCCAATGCAGCTGCAGACGTAGCCAGCGCGTTTTTTGGCACCGCGCTGATTTTGTTCGAGATGCCCGTGTTGATGCACTCCAGCAGCAGCTTCTCATCCTTGCGTTCGCGCTCCCGCTCGCGCTGCTGCTGCTGCTGCTGCTGCTGCTGCTGCTGAGGCTGCTGGTGATGATGGTGGTGATGGTGATGATGATGATGCCGCTGCCGCTTGGACTGCATGGGCAGCTGGGCGGGCAGCGAATCAAACTGTTTCAGATTGGGATGGGAGAGCTGCTGCTGCTGCAGCTGCTGTTGCTGCTGCTGCTGCTGCTGCTGCTGCGTCCTGCCCGGCTCCTTGGACTTGTACATGCCGTTCAGGATGCACAGCTCGAACAGCGACTTGGACTGATTATCGTTGGAGTCGCTGGAGTCCACCGAACTGTAGGATTCCTGCTGCACCGTCTTGCGCGCACTCATCGCCGAATTCAACGAGCACGCCGAGGTCGCCGCATTAATCGCTATCGGCTGCGACGCGGAGCACAGCGAACTGGAACGCTTGCTGCTCGTGGCGCTCGCGCTGAAGCCAAGATTCGATTTGGGTCTATTGCAGCCAGCGGCAATAGCCTGTGTGTGTAAATGGGAAAATGCGTTAGTTGCCTCTTTTGCCCGTGTGCGCCGCGTGCCCTTACCTGACTCAGCAAATTGGTGTCGTCCTCCGAGTCTATGGACAGGGAGCTCAGCGAATCATCCTGCCAGTGCGGCGGGCGTCGGGACTGCTCCTGTGGCGCCGCGGCGGACGCCGGACCAGCTGCCTGCTCTGCGTTCCCATCGTCAAGACTATGAAACAACAAAGATATGGATTTATTTGCATATATATATATATAGGCTACTTTTATACGGCTATTCTCGATGGGATGGAAAATCGTATATCTAGAGTATTCCACCTCTTTTCCACGCATGGAGCTGGATTGCAATTTTGCTTTAAAATATAGCTAAAACCACCAATTAAATTTAAAGTTGATACTATAAACATTCCAACCCAGCAACTCGTTCAATACTTATTAAGATGTTATTAATTAAATTGAAATATAGAATCAATCCAGAGGTCAAACCATGACCATAATGCTAAACAAAATGAAAATCGGTTAAGTTTTGACAAAGATAAGGCACTTTGAAATCTAGTCGGTATAGGTTCGGGAACTTTACATGTCTAAATTTATATCAATTTTGGCACGATTTTTGACAGAAAAATTGATCCCCGCAGAATCACTTTTAATGTTGCATTTTATACTAATTTTGGGACCCGCAATCGACTAAAAATAAAAGTTCGCGAAAAAAAATTTTTTTTCAAAATAAGTAAGGGGGAAAATAAAGGATTTTTTGGAAAAAAAATCAAAAAAAATATTTTCAAATACGACATAAATTTAAATGCCAAATCAATCCAGAGGTCAAACGACCAGCAAATGGCAAAAATTATGGGCTTGAATATGCTTTCGCCACCAGATTGTTAGCTCGTGTTGAGGTTGTTTTATTTGATAGATAGAGAGAGTCCCTTACCCAGTTGTTTCCTGTAGCTGGACAGCCGGACCGACAAGGCTCGAGCCCACCGTGAGGTTGGACAGGCCGGAGACGACAGAGAAATTGCAGGGACTGTCCTCGACCAGAAACTTGTTCATCTCGTCGCTGACCGGCAGATAGGGGGCAGGAGATTGCCGCCCCTGCGCAGCATGGCAATGGGATCCGCGTTGAGGGCGCCAGCGGCAGCCGGAGCCGGATGCGGCTTCTGCATGCCATCCCTGATGCACTGCTGCAGCACCGCTGTGGCGCCGCCAGCGCCAGCAGCTCCTCCACAGTCGGAGGCATTCGAGGAGACGTCGTCGGAGAGATTGAGCGAGCAGCGCTGCGGCTGCGAGCTGATGGAAATGGCCGAGAGATTGGTGTTGCTGCCCATCTTGGAGAGCAGCGCGGGCGTGTCCTCGGTGCAGTAGCTGCGCGTGGTCTCTGCCGTGTCCGGCGGAGCCGCTGCGGCAGCTGTGCCCCCACTGCGGCACGCTGCATGCCCATGTTGATGCAGCTGGCCAGCAGCAGCTCGTCCTCCTTGTCGTTGTCGTGGTCCTCGACGCCCAGCAGCGGCTTCTCGTCGTCCACAATGCTCAGGTTGCTCAGGCTGGTCGCGCCCGAGAACTGGGCGGGCGTGTGCTCCACATTGAACTTGCTCAAATCATCCTCGAAGACGCTGCGCAGCGGACGCTGCCGATTGGCTGCAGTGGGGGGCAGGGCGACGCTGGCGCCTGGGCCGACGATGCTGCTGCGCCGCGGCGATTGGGGCATGCTCTGCGTGGGCGAGTCGGGCAGCTCCGAGGGTGAGATGACGCCGCTGGCCAGGCGACTGAAGTCGCTGACCACCGAGCTCTTGTCATCACAGTTGGCCACGTCCACGTCCACGTCCAGCGAGTCCATCGAGCTGCGGCGCGAGAACATCAGCGGCGTCTCCAGCGCCGAATTGGGCTTGGCGGGCGCCGCTTCCTCCTGCTCCTCCAGCTGCTGTCGCTGCTGCTGCTGCAGCGCCGGCTGCTCCTCCTCCTCCAGCTTGACGGGCCTGGCTGCCTTGCTGGCGGCTTTGCCGGGCTCGTCCAGGCTGCTGAGCGAATCGTAGCGACTGAAGTAGCCCGGCGTGCCCTCCTCGCAGTAGTTGATGGGCTTCTCGGGCGTATACGAGCCGGAGGCCTGAGCCGAGGACAGCTTTGGCGCCGCTTGCTTGAGTGGTGCTTGTGGCGCCTCCGTTGCGCCGGCCACCGGGCCGGGCTTGGCGGCGGCTTCGGCGGGTGGCGAGACCTCCGCGTCCACCTCCGCCTTGGCCGCCTGTCGCAGATCCGTGACAGACGCCGCATTTGATATGACATAGGGCGTGTCCTCGGTCTGATAGCACTTGACGCTATCATCCAGGATGAGTAGGATCTCCTGACCCCCAACCACGCCCTCGCCCGCTGCCTTGGTGGCCGGCACTGTCTTCAAATCGGGCTCCGCATAGCGCAGACTGAAGTCCGTCGGCTGGTCGAGATCGGTTTCCTGATATGTGCTCGTCTTATTGCCGCCGCCGGCGGCGCCCTCGCTGTACTTGGCCGAGTAGTCGATGGGCTGCTCCTCGATGGCCTCCACGTCGTGCTCGTCCAGCTCGCGCTCCAGCTCCAGTTCGAGCCCAAAGTTGCCCGGCCGCTGTGCGGCATCCGAGCGCATCAGATGCTCGTACGCCGTATCCGATTTGGCCGAGTAGACCGAGTCGCGGCTCTCGCTCTTGGTCAGCAGGGCGGAGCGCGAGAGTCGCGCCGGCGCCGGATGGCGACGCGTCTTGGCGCCGTTGCTGGCCTCGAGATTATCGCAGGTCTCCGCGTGGCGTTCGCCCAGCTCCTGCTGGAGCGCCTTCTGCTTGCGCGCCTTCAGCGTGGGCAGCTGCTTGAGGCCCATGGAGCGGGCGATGGGATCCAGCTGATCCTGGTTCTGTACAGCGGGCCGAAAATTCAATAGGTTCTTCAGCGCCGACGAGCTGCCCTCGGAGATCATGGCGTGCTTGGAGTGGATCAGCGAGCGCAGCATCGGCACCGCGCCGTTGTCCCACAGAAACTTCTGGTCCTCCGGACAGCGGGCGGAGAGGTTCCACAGCGTGCCGCACGAGTTGCTGACCACCGTCAGGCTCTCCGACTTGAGCTGCTGCAGCAGGATGGCCAGGCACTGGTGCTGGCGCAGGATCTGGCGATACGGCTCGCAGACGGCAATGTGGCTGGAGACGTTGCGCAGGATGCCGCCGGCGTTCTCGATGATCTTGAGCGTTTTGCTGGGTCCCTCGTAGCTGAGCATGCCGACGAGAAAGGCGAGCGCGCCCTCGACGGCACAGAACTCCGCCTTGTTCGTGCTGCAGTGCGCCGAGAGGTTCCACAGCGCCGACAGGATCGCCTTCAGCGTGTTCTCGCACTTGTTGCGCATGGCGGCTCTGGCCAGCGCGGTGACGGTGCCGATCTCGTTGAGCACCGCCTTCATGTTGCTGTCGGCGCGCCAGGAGAGATTGCGCAGCACGCTGGCGGTCACCTGGAGCAGATCGTCGGGCCCGCTCGTGTCCAGCTGGGCGACCAGCGCCTCCATGAACTGCTTCTGGCCACAGAGCAGCGCCTTGTTGTTCTCGTCGCCAAAGGTGAGATTGGTCAGCGCCATCAGCGCATAGCGTCGCAGCGAATTGCAGCACTGATCCTCCGGCTTCGGTCCGTGCACCGCATGGTCCAGATGCACCAGATTGGGTATGACCTGGAGGGCGCCCAGTTCGCACATGGCATGGCGATGCTCCTCATCGAAGCTGACCTTCATCAGGGACGAGATGGCCGCCAGCGGATGGCGATCCGAATCATCGGCGATGGCCTCGCCGCCGCTCTGGAGCAGCGTCTTCAGGAAGCTGCAGTAGTCCACGATCTGGTCGAGCAGCCGCAACACTTTCGCCTCCCGTCGGCCCGCCTTCTCGTCGGGATGCGAGTGGACGACGTTGTGGAGCGCCAGGCTGGCGCACTTGCGCACCTCCGGCTCGTTGTCCGGGGCGTGCATCATTTGGACCAGGAGCGGCATGCAGCCGGAGCGACGCAGGGTGGCGCAGCTCTGGCTGTTGCCGGACAGCTCGAGAAACTTTTTCGACATCTCCAGCGGATCGTTGGAGCCCAGCATGGAGAGCAGCGAGTAGACGCACTCGACCTTGGCGCCCAACGTGGCGTCCACCTCGCTGCTGCTCGTCCAGGCGGTGCCCTTGGGCAGGCGCGGCAACGGCGGCGCCGTATCCCCGTCCAGGAAGCGCGACAGCGTATACGAGGGCTCCTTGCTGCGCGAAACGCGACTCAGCGGTGTTCGCATGGATGCAGTTGCTCCCGCTCCTGCTCCGGCGGCTCCTCCCGCTGCCCCCGGCGAGCCGAGACGTTGCAGCTCCTTTGCTGCTGCTGCTGCGCCGACTGCCGCTCAAAATTGCGATCGAGACTGCGATGCTCGCGCATCTCCTGCGCCAGCATATAGTCGGGCGGTATGGGATTCTCGTCCAGGAAGTGCTTCGTTGGCTTCTTGGCGCCGGTGCTGCTTTGCGTTAAGTGCAGCGTATTGTCGTCCTGGGTGAACTCCTTCTTGGTGTAGCCACTGGCGGCCAGCTCGTAGTCGCTAATCTCGCCATCTCGCTCGTATTTCTTGTCCATTTTGAGCTGCTCCCCGGCGGCGGCCCTGTACCCATAGCCATCCTCATAGTCTGGCGGCACGGCGGCATCGTAGTCCAGAAAATGCGGCTTGCGATCGGGCACAGCATCCACGTCCACATCCACGTCCACGTCCACATCCACGTCCACATCTACTTCCACATCCACCTCCACGTCCACATCGTTGTCGTCCAGGCAAACGGCCGACATGCCCAGCACAAGGCCATCCTGATCGCCGCCCTGCTCCAGCTCTGGCGTCAGCGTTGGCTGCAGCATGTTCGCGGGATCCGGACCGGGATCGGGTTGGGGTGCTCAAAGCCAAGTCAATGCGCCATGCCCTGCAACAAGTGTGAGAGGCGTTTGATTACAACAATCTTCAAGATGAGTTGAATGATCAGCTGGGCGGCGCTGTCATTACAGCTCTATAAATAGCTCCAACTGCACCCATATATACACAAATACATATATATGCATTTAAATATATGCGGCCCACCACCATTTGGCCAAGTTGGGCCCTTGAGCGAGACGCCAGCACAGCCAGGCGGGGCTCCAGAATATCAGGTGTAAGCTCAAGTGGTTAAAAGCGGCAACAACTATGCGCTACACGAACACCGAATACCCTATACTTAATTGTGTTTAAATACATATTTTTAAAAATGGGGCAGTGTATTGATACAGGTTTACTTTAATACAGTAGTCGCTCGTTAATTGCAACTACTTTATTCTGCAAGTTTGTAAACTTGTTATACATATATTATATATTTATGTTATTTTTTTAATTAGTTATAATTTTTAAAATTTCTATATATTTTTGTAAAATATTTAAACTTTACATTTATTTATTTACATGTACATATTTTATATAATTTATTAATATTTAATTTTATTACTTGGAAATTTTAAAGGCTTAATATGGTATTCAAATAGTAAAAACAAGGTTTCATCTGTTAAATGAGATAGTAGGACGGGGCAATTAAAGTATATAAATATAATAATATATAATAATATTTTTAGTAAATGCTTATATAATTTAGAAAATTTGGTCTCTATCTCTTGCTCTCTCTTCCGCCTCTCTCATTCTCTCTTTTTCCACTTACGTTTCTTTGGTTTTTCTCATTATGTTTTCATCATTACGTCATATCATTACAGTCTCTTTTCATCTATCTCTCTAAGTGCTGTCAATCCCATTTTTGCTGTCTTTCTTACACTCAAAAATAGATTTCTCGCTCTATCTATCCCTTTTACTCTCTTTCGCTCACTTCCACTCCCTCTGACTTACTAAATTTACATCAAAATCCTTAAGTCCCTAAATCTTTATTTTCTGAGAATCGCAAAGAAAGGCCGTCTTTTATTTTTGACATAAGACATAGATACAACAAATAGCCAAATAAAACGTTAGTATAATATACCCTTTATAAATGATACCTGGCACTACTTAAATATAAGGTAATACAATCATTACGATCGTAATTATGATCATGATTAGCTGGCGCTGCATCTTTATTTTATTTTATTTATTTTTTTTAGAAAGTTAGCGGTTCGGCGTCGTCTTTGCGGAATTTCCAGTGCATGAAAAAGATACAGATGCGTTTTCAGCTGCTTAATTTTGTTGTTGTTGTGCTTATTGCTATTGTTGTTGCTGCTGCTGCTACTGTTGTTGTTGCTGCTGTTGCTGTTATACTTCTCATTTGAGCTGCCGTTGAGTTATGCGCTGTGCAATTGGGAGCTGCATTTGTGATGCCAGCGGCGCATGCGCCGTATAATTGGATATATGCGTATATACACCTATTTACAGCACATATGTATGTGTATATAGAAAGACGTGTATTTGATCTGTGACATGGTTAAGTTTTACATTCTCATACATTAACTGTATAGTCTGTGAACTGGGACAAACCCTATAAATCAAATTCTTTAGGCTCCAATTGGCAAATTCATCAAAATCGAATTTGCAATTGGAGCACATTATGCCAATTAGATAATAGATGAACGCATGAAATAGTAATACAGTAAGCACACGCAAATAACAACTTCCAGATATTATAATGAATCAGAACATTTTTAACTTAACTTTTGCAAAATATTGGCAACGATTTTGTTTCACCTATAGTTTTTTTTAATGTCTTTTAACTTTCAAAACTGTTTATTTACATTTATAACAATACATTTTTACTTGAAAATAAGGTAACCATAATGATTAGTAGCATTGCTTAATGGAAAATTCAATAATTTTACCAAAGCTTGCTTATAATTTTTAGAACTTGAATACCGAACATTACAAAAAATTGCCTATGAAAGGGGTTTTTAAAATATTAGTTTTTTAAACAAAAATAATACTTTAAATAATACAATAATATTAATTCAAAGAAAGGTTTTTAGCATTGGTTAAAATAAATAAATTTCATTTAATATGATTACGATTTGAGGAATATTGGATATTCAAAAAAGTTTTTACATTGGCTGCTAATTAAATTTAAAATATTGTATTCATTTAATTTTTTTATGGCAAAATAATACTTCGAATGATTTTTTTGAATATGCTAATCGTTATTAGATTATATATTATTTTGAGGTAGAATAATATTTTTGATGCAGCATTCTCATTTGCGAGTGATCACTGTAAATGCAAAAACTAATCAGAATGCCAATAAGAACAGCCAAACAGTGGCTAAACATTCACTGGGCGGCAAATCACGAGTTTTTGGCCCAACTGTGGTTACTCAACCCCTGAGCGACCCTCTTCGAAATAAAATACATATAGGTAGTTAGGCATACGAATTCGGAGCAGACTGATAAGAAACACAACAGAGTCTGATTAGCTGGTGTTGCATGATAAATGGATCACATTCCTAAGCATGTGTGTATGTGTGTAGTAACATATTTATGCACATGGCCGGCATTTTAGCTACGCAAATGAATCAACAGTTCATCAATTAGTCAAAGCCTATGTAGGCACATAGATGTGCATATGTACTTATGTACATATGCCTATTTGTACTTATTGTTGGCAAGTATCGCAAAGAATTCGTATGCGTCACTTGTCTAGTCGGGCGCCGCTTCTGCCGCCGCGATTCCCGGCTGTCTTGCGTGTCATTAACCGGGCTATGTACATACACAGATACATACATGCATACGTACATACGTACGTCTGTACATACCACAAAAGGAAGCGACGATTTGGCTTGGCACACATTTTGCATACCGAAAATCCAAACAGCAGAACTATCGCACAAATACTTTACGATTGAAGATTGGGGAATGAGATGGGCAGGCAAAAGACATTAAGACAGATATAATGGAAATATGTATGCGCAAAATACAAACACGAAGGCACCAAGAAATCGCAAGCAAAGCCGAATTCAAAATGCTCTTTTAATACAAACAAAACATATTTAATAACTATAACTAGTTTTGAACTTTGAAAACCTTATTTAAATAACAAATTATTAAAACTTGAATTCGAACTCGAACTATATAAAATTCATTATTTCTTTTAATACAGTTTGGTTAATTATAAGTACAACGGAAACTTTCAACCCCAGATAGGTATTTTCCCTTACCTCAGACACTTTATTGATAAAAATATTCTACATTATAATACAGAATAATAATGAAAACAATAAGCAATTTTTATTATGATTAAGAAATGGAATTCTGTTAAATTTGAAAAAATGTTTACTGTCAATAATTAAATTTAATTTTTAATTTAGTAATAGTAATGAAATAAAATAAAATTTTAAATAATATAGTAAAAATATAAAGGAAATTCTATTTTTGCTTATGTTATATGGTAATTAGAATTTGTGGCTAATCAGAAGATAGATATTTGTATACGTGAACCATCTCTGTCTCATTATTATGTGCTCATATTTGCTTTTAGTAACTAGACTTTATTTTTTCAAGTTAGAACAACTTTGCAACTAAAGGGTTCTTGACTATAAGCGAATGAATACTACATCATAATATTATTATAAATTTGATTTAACTAACCTTTTTGCAAATTAGAATTTACAAAAAAGCAAACCGAGCCAATAGCCGACGTTTGCTTATTAGACTTATTTTGCAAATTAGAATGAACTATGAAACCAAAGCATTCTAATAAGCTAGTGATCACTGTATATTTAATATATTTGTCATAACTTAGAGACGAGTTGCCAACAGCTGCATATACGGATATGGCGACAACCAAATCAGCTTTCAAATGTGTATATGTATATACAAATATGTATATAAATACGTAATAGGGTCGTCAATGCGTTACACATTTGAAGACAATATGAAAATACCCTGCAGCGCATAATAAAAGTACGCGCCCATTCCCATAAATATGTATGTATATCTGCATATGTCCATGTGTGTATGTATCTATGTACGTATGTGTGTGTATGTTCGAATGTGTTATTTTAATGAACGTCGTATGCTGTTGTTGTTGTTGTTTTTTTTTTAAATTTTCTCTTGTCCAGTTTTTCTTTTCTTTTTGCAAACCGAGATCATGATTATATAAATTGAAACAAAGTAAAAGGGAAACAAAATACTTTAACTATGCAGGTAGTTTTGTTTTTACTATTTGTGACTGTCAGGCAAGTCTGCCCAAAAAACAATTAAAGTAAAAATACAAAAGCGACAGTCGAAACCCACAGAGCATGGATAATAAATAAATACAGACCTATGTAAATACATATGTACATATTTTAAAAGTTAATTTGAGCATGCAACTACGAATGCGAATGGACAGACATGGACGAAGTGATTAATTACCGTAAACAAGAGCAGCAAAAACAAAAACGAGTCTAATAAGAAATGCACACTTATCAATTAGCTGCACATTCACATCCACATTCACTTTACAGCACTAACAACAATAATAACAACAACAACAAGAGCGGCACGCACACGTTCAAAGTGGCTAATAAAGGAGCCTGCAGACAATACAGATGCACACGGCACACACCCACACACGGCGCAGCCGCTCACACACACGCACTCACACAGCCTCACATACACGCGCGCCCATTGTCACAATTGGATTTTATTGATTTTTCCTGTAAAAGGAATATGAAACGAAACAACGAAAAACGCCAAAACGAACCAAAAATTAAACCCCGCAAACTCTTAATTCGTTTTAATTAAAAACAGCAAACATCACATTGCCATATTAATATAACTGCTATATAAACATTTAATTTAATATACAATTTTTTTGATAGTTTTTGTCACATACATACAAAGAAAAGAAGAAGATTTTTATTGAGTCTCCCACACAGCGATGAGTTTTTGTTGCATACCTTGACCAAACGTTCTTTTAGTAGCTCGCCGCAGCTGTTAGCTCGATTGGGCACATTTCACGCTTTATCTTAGATGTTTACTTTGACTGATTGCATTTATTTATAATGTTCTTACACATTTCGCGATAAAACAAATAGCGCACGTACTTTTTTTGGTTCGGTTTACAACGAGCGTCCGTACGCAGCGGTTTTGCGTGGCACGGCCAATTCTGATTGGTGAAGAACTAGTGATGGACTGCCTGGTCTGTTTGCAGCGATAACAACTTAACATCGACCTGGAACTGTTATTAACAGAGAGCAGAAAAATACCAAATGTGGGCTCGCTTTTAAATTTAACATTTGGACAAAATAACAAATTTTATCGAGCCTAAATTAGCTTACTGCATTGCGAAATTATTATTTAGTATGATGAATTTTAATTTAAAAAACATTTAGCATATATTTTATACAAAACTATTAGTCAGAGTCATTTTGTGATGGCATTAAAAAATTCTGGGCTACATAATTTGAAATAGAGTAGCTGATTATATCAGGAAAGTAATCGATTACAAGTAAAGTTAAAGTCACAAAATATTAAACAACAATAATTTATTGAGCCATAAAAAATGCATTTGTATAAAAGGCAACCAAATTCCACACAAATAAATTTCAGGCAAAAAAAGCAGCAATGTAAACGTAACTCGATTAGCTGTGGCGGCCTGTCGATAGTGCTATATCAAACATCAAACAAAAAAATTAATATTGCAAATCATTTGTCGTCTGTTTTTCTGTGATTGCGATTTCCCCCACCACCATAAACTATAAGCATGGAACAGATGGACGTCGATGTTGATCTCACAGCCAAGCCGAGCACCTCGGGCACAGCGGCTGCGGCTGCGGCCGCTGGCGATGCTGCCGGCAATAACCAACAACAACAGCAATCAAAGGAAAATATTATGGCTGCGTCGGGCACAATTGCCTCGATAACCATTTCACTGCATCCACTGGTCATCATGAATATATCCGAGCATTGGACACGCTGCCGGGCGCAACACGGCGAATCGCGTCAAGTATACGGCGCGCTAATTGGCAAACAGAAGGGGCGCAATATCGAGGTAATGAACTCCTTTGAGCTGAAAACGGATGAGATCGGCGAGGAAACCATCATCAACACAGACTACTACAACAAAAAGGAGCAGCAGTATAAACAGGTGAGTGCGTCTGACCGTAACCCACTTGGTAGTACCTGATAAATGAGCCCTCTCCGTTTGCAGGTGTTCAGCGATCTGGATTTCATTGGCTGGTACACAACGGGCGATAGTCCCACGGCGGGCGACATTAAGATCCAAAAACAGATAGCTGAGATTAACGAGTGCCCCATCATGCTGCAGCTGAATCCGTTGCCGCGCAGCGTCGACCAGTTGCCGGTGAAGCTCTTTGAATCCCTCATCGATCTGGTGGACGGCGAGGCGACTATGTTATTTGTACCGCTCACCTACACGCTGGCCACAGAGGAGGCCGAGCGCATTGGGGTAGATCATGTGGCGCGCATGACCACCAATGAGTCGGGCGAGAAGAGCGTGGTGGCCGAGCATTTGGTGGCCCAGGATAGCGCCATTAAAATGCTAAATACACGCATCAAAATCGTGCTGCAGTACATCAAGGACGTGGAGGCGGGCAAGCTGGCGGCCAATCAGGAGATATTGCGCGAAGCGTACGCCCTGTGCCACCGGCTGCCCATCATGCAGGTGCCCGCCTTCCAGGAGGAACTCTACACCCAATGCAACGACGTCGGGCTGATCAGCTATCTGGGCACCCTGACCAAGGGCTGCAACGATATGCATCAGTTTGTGAACAAATTCAATATGCTTTACGATCGCCAGGGCTCATCGCGCCGCATGCGTGGACTCTATCCCTAGGCGAGCGCGCGATATTTAGACATATTTATTTTATATATATACCATATATTCTGAATTGGCGCCTATTAAAGAATGCGTGTAAACTCTCCACAAAATTCAAGCTAGAAAACATATTTTTTTAAATGTTATTTTTTATTTGCAAACTACACACAGATGGAATTAAGCAGGGGGTGGGGGATTAACCACATACATACACATATGTATATCACTTTCGTCTTACACTCTCCTCTGTGGAGCTTCGAGCTACTTAAATTCAATTCAATGTGTCCTAAACACTTAAATACATACAACTTCGGTGGGCTTCTAACTCTCTCTAATGATTATAATCGTCCAGTTTAATGTTGGCAGCATATTGCTGCAAGAACTCCACTTCCAGCGGATGCATCTCCTTGGCGGGTATGATCAGCGAATGGAGCGGCCCACCCAAATCGGTGGCGCGCATCCCGTGCAGCGTCCCTACCACAATCTGTTGCGTATCCTGGCCAACGCGGGCCAAGCCGACGCACAGCGACTGCTCGTTCAGCACCGTATTCCGCTCGAGGGCGTCCTTCTTCTCAACGATGGTCAGCAGCTGTTGGGCGGCCTCGGCAACGCTCATGAAGCGCGGCGGCATGTACTCCTTGCGTTTGCGCATCAGCGACTCGGGTGTGGGCTCCTTCACCTTAATGTCCAGCAGACAGAGTGTGTGCATGTTGTGCAGGCGATTCAATTTGATCTTATCGTAAAACTATCCGGCTTCCAAGTCTCGTCCCAATACGGTATGGATACCGTTTCGCCAAACTTGTACAGCTGCAGGCCACAGCAGCCGATGGCATTCATGATGGACGCATTGTGGACGACCCGATAGGGTATGTTCTTCTCCTTGGCGCGCAGAATGAAGTCTGTGTGCGTTGTGGCGCCAAACGGGTCGCCCACCACGAGCAGCGCCACGTCCGATTCCCCAGCGCCAGCCAAAATCTCGTCGGCGCCCTGCTCCACCAGGTCGCGGTCGGCCAGCAGGAGGGGACGTCCGTAGAACTCTTGCTGCAAAAATTAAAGACAGAAAATTAACAAAAAAAAACTGGGATTTTATAACCTTGCGGGGGATATTTTAAATGTGTAACCCGAGACCCTATGGAGTATATATATATATATATATATATATATATATTCTTAATCTGTAGCAACAGCCGAGTCGATATGGTCGTATTGTCTCTCAGTTTTAAAGCTATCGTCCTGAAGTTTTTCATATTTGGATTGGACCACTATATCACAACCAGTCGAAAAATTAGTTTTTGTATGAAAAACTTGTTTGTTTTTCAAGATATCCGAACCAAACTTAGTAACTGAGAGTGTATAACATTACTTCTAACATATCTACCAAATATTATCAATAATAGAACACTATACTATATAGCTGTCATAGGAACAATGCATTTATAAAAGAAAACGTTTTATTTTTCAAGATACGGATTACTATATCATATAACTGCTAAAGGAGCAATCAGTCGAAAATCAAAAAATATTATAAACCCTTTTCTCTGAAAATAGTCAACTATGTAAGGGTATTTCATATTCTGCACTCCAAGGATAAACGTTCATTTTCTTCTTTTTCTCTTACACAGCGCCCCCTACCGCCATTGGCACTCACCATATCCTCAAGGCTACAGCCCAGTATTGAGGTATACATTTCCAGGTACACACGACTACATTGCTTGACGATTTCAAGGCCTTTCACTGTGATATCCTTGATATCGCCAAGACCGAGTCCGATTAGGTAGAACATTGCTGCGTTTTGGAGCACTCAGTTTGTTTGTGCGCAATTTATAAATGTTTGTGTGTGTTTGCAAAAATATATATATTTCAAAACGCTGTGAATTGAAACCGACACGTGCCCGTAATAGTATATTTGCACCTCGCTTGTTGCTTCTTCACGCGCGGACGACGCGATTGCACTAACATCTGTTTTATAGTGTTGCCATGTGCGCCATTTTCCACATTTGATTCAAAAGAGCCGAAAATGGCTTCATTTGGTTGAAATGGTTACACTGGCGTTATTATTAAAACATTATTATTAATTAGGCTTTAAGGAAACAAAAGCATACAAAATATTGCTGTTGTTTAATGTTTGTTACTAAATATGTCCGCTATTTTTCTTATTTATATATTTTTGCTGTGATTTGCAGCATTTCTTTTTAATGGAGTTAGCAGGAATGCCCTTGATAACATTTGAGCCTTGAATAAATACTAAAACGAATTTGTGGCATGTGTTTTGCAACATTGGCCAACTATCGTTTAGGCAGCGTTATCGAATTAATCGATTTATTGCAATATATTCCACGTGCGACTGTTGCTTTAGTTTTTATCCCGTTTGCTTCAAGTGTTTATTAAATAATAGCAAAAGTAAAAATGCCGGCGGTAAGGAAAACCAAACCCCAAAACATTCAGAAACAATCATCACCCACCAAAAAGCCGATCAAACTAAGGCAGTGGTTTCTGGTCAGGTGAGTTGCGTGCAGGATTCCAAATAACGGTGCCTGACCACTCCATTTTGTTTTCAGTTAAAGAAAAACTTAACCAAACCAAGCCCACGCCCAAGCCGAAGACGCGCCCCGACCGCGGCGTGCTGTTCATCAAGCACTTGCCGCACGGCTTCTTCGAGCAGCAGCTGCGCCAATATTTCAAGCAATTCGGACATGTGACGCGCGTGCGTTTGGCGCGTTCCGAACGCACCGGCGGCAGCAAGGGATTCGCGTTCGTTGAGTTCGAGTATCCGGAGGTGGCCAAAGTGGCAGCCGAAACCATGGATAACTACTTGATGTTCCAGAAAGTGGTGAAGGCTTCGTATATACCGCCCGGGGAGCAGAAATACAATTACTTTAAGAACACGGTGAAGAAAGTGATCAATAAGGTGAGGGACAGCATAAGGATTAAATGTGAATATAAATATATACAACATATTTAATATTATAAACACTTACAGGCCGGCAAAGAGATTTACGTATCGGATCTAACCAAAGCCACGCTGCGTAGCGTGAAGAAACAAAACAACTGGGATGAATCTGCTTGCCAGAAACGCACAACAGCAGGCATTAAAAAGCTAAAGCAGATGCAAAAGAAGTATGAACATTTGGGCATTGATGTAAACAAGTTTGTCGTGGAGCCGGTCAAGAAGTCAAAGGAGGCGCCAGCGAAAGAAAAAAAGCCACAACAAGCAAGACACAAAAACAGAAGGAGCTGCAGCTGGCCGATCTGCTGGGCAACACTATCAACGAGGACAGCGATGATGAGGACTATGTGGATGCTAGTGATGATGACAGCGAGCAAGCACTGAATAGCGACGAAGAGGCAACTGAGGATGATAGTGAGGATGAGCAGGAAGAAAAAACGCCGCCCAAGCGAGCAACCAAGAAGTTAGAAAAGAATAAAACTGGCGCTGAGCGCCTAAACGAACTGACTAAACGCAAAACCGGCACCGGCGGAGTGCAGAAGAAGAAAGTCGTAGCCGCAACCAAGGTGCCAAAAGCAGCTGCAACAAAAAAACTGCAGCTTGCCGCAGCCAAGCAGCTGGCTAAGCCGCTGCCAAAGAAAGCCGGCAAGAAGCTTAAGAAATAACTAGTATACACATATATTTACCATAATAGTTAAGTAAACAAAAAGAAATTCATGTTTTTATCATAATTCTTATCTAATTGTGCGCTTTTGTGGTGGCAGACAACTCTAGCTTGATGCGTTTGCACTTCATGCGACGATTCTGAAACCAAACCTTCACCTGACGCTCGCTCAGCTCCAAGGCGACGGCGATCTCGTAGCGCCGCAGCCGTGTTAAATAGTTCGAGTAACAAAATTCCGCCTCCAGCTGCTTGAGTTGGGATTTCGTAAAAGCGGTGCGTTCCTTGCGCTGGCTAGACTTCTCTGGCGCTGCTGGCGCTGGAACTATGTCTGCCGCGTGCAGATTGCAATTGTAGGCAGCATCACTTGACCAATTAGCCTCATCTTTGCCGTAATCCTCGTAGCCAGGGGCATTGTTCGGCTCGTAATTGTAGTAGGCCACATCGTCGGACCAATATTTGGCGTCGCTCACATAGTAGCTGGACAGATCTGTGCTGCAGTTCTTCATTTTGGTACCTTCTGCGCGCGCGCTCTAATTAATACTGAACGCTCCAACTTTGTGCAGACGCCTTTTGTGCTTGCTGCCCATTGGCTCGACGCACTCAGCATCCGATTGGCTCAATCTGTTTTTCCACTTAGCTCGTAAATGATGTGCTGCTGATATGATAATTGTGCGCAACATCTGGACACACAAACCCGCCTCGGCTCGCTCGGCCGTAAAGTCGCGTGCGCTCGCGTTCTTCTCTTCCTCTTGTGACACCCACAAGCGGTGTTGTTTTTGTTTTCTTAGACTCGGATGACTGCCCGCTGTTTGTCAAAACAAAAAAGAAAAAACCGGGCTCAGAAACGGAAGTAGCTCCGGAACGCATGTGTGGCTCTGAATCTCTACGCTAACGACATGAGTCAAGTGCTTTGTGCGTCTTGGAGTACTCTAAAAATGTTTATATTGCTCATAAAAGTCCATTGCTGTCATTTGTCGGTCAGCGTTTTATATACATAATCGCCAATTGCACGCGCTTTTTAGTTTTCGCGCAACATTTCGTTGGGCTGTGGCGCGGAAATCCACATTTCTCTCATTTTCTGTTAGTTTCCCTGCAAGTTGATGTCGTTATTACTACATTAGGGCATGCATATTTAATGTATAATAGCACTAAAGAAAACGGCCCCAGTTCATTTGAGGCCCAGCTACTCAAAATTCAAATTCTCAAAAGAACCGCCACACTAAAAACAACATCTGGCAACGCCAATTAGAGCGTGAACTTCGTTTGCTTTACAGTTTGTCGGATTGAGTAAAAAGAAAAGTGAATGTTATACTCTGCTATGTGCCTTAAATAAATTAATAATTTAACTGACTAAAACCAAAAATTCAATAAGTATATCCGTTGCAAACACCAGTTTTTTTTAAATTGAAAATTTTGCCGCTCTTTTTTACTCAGTGATGACATCTGAGTGATAACATAAAAAATACTGCTAATGTAACTTAACAGAAATCGAATGTCTGCTCGTATCGATATGCGTGCTCTCATACCTAAGTGAATATAAACGAATGCGGCGACGAAAACATCGATAGACGGTAACAACAACAGAAAGGCGTCTGTGGTGTTCGGTTCGCGAGTCGCGCATCCGCAACAGCTTTTTTCTCCAAAAAACATAATTATTAATTAATTAAATTAACGCAGTGTAAGCTAGTGCTAAACAAAAGGTACCACCGCGCGTCGCAATGATTAATTAAACTACAAGCTGCAGCAGCGACTGTGGCAAAGTGTTGAAAGTGAAGAGAGAGAAAAAGTCTCGAATCAAAAAAGAAGAAAGAAAAACCCGAAAAAAAATTTTTTAACAAGTTTTGTGTGTTTGCAGATGCGGCAGCTGACAAAAAATAGATTATGTTAAAAGAAAGCGGCGCTAGCCTCAGCGGCAATTGAATTGTTCAGAAAATGATCAACAAAATACGAGCAGTCAATTTTTAAGTTGTACTTGTGTCTGTCTGTGTGTGCTGTGGCTGTTTTGTGTGCGTGTATTTGTGTGCGTTTGTGCCTGCGTGTAAGTGAAATAAAAGCAATTGTAAATGAGTGCGCAAAGAAGTTGTGAAGTGGCGGCAGCGACAGCCAAGCCCAAAACTTCAGTCGAGCATTGCGAGAGGGTACAAGAAGCAGAAGAACGCCACAAAAATTAAAACTAAGTGCAAATGACGACAGCGGCAAACACGTTGGCAAATTAAATTCGACGAGAGTAACAACAAAAAACATAAATAAAAAAACATACAGCGGTCAGCAGTCCCAGGTGGTCAGCAAATAGCAACAACAACAGCAGCAGCAGCAGCAGCAGCACATACACACTTGCACACGCACACCCGCACAGGGAGCGGCGACAACGTCAGCGTCGCGCAATGACCGAGGAATTGAAAGTGGTGCTGCGTCGCAGTCGCAGCGAGCAGCATTCCGGTTTCGGTTTTTCGCTGCTCGGCACAACTGGACCGCCGCATGTCATCTACGACATTGTTGAGAATTCGCCGGCCGCCGATTGCGGTGCGGTAAGTAATCGTAACTCGTACATACATACAATATTTTCGATTTTGTAGTTGTTAAAATATCGCGCAGAATGTACAACTGTTAGCTTGGCTGCACTCTGCCTCCCTCTACCGTAAAAGTTAGTTACTCAGTCATCTTCCTTGGCGTTGCCATATGCCCCTTTGGGACTGCTGCCCTATGACTTCATCAACCACCGGCGCCAAGCACAGACGAATGTGTCGTGCACCCACCCCCTTTGCCGCCGCTGTTGATAAGCGCAGTTTTTACGTTTGATGTGTGTGTTTGTGTGAGCATTCAATTTTGCTGCAAAAGCTGGCAGAAGTCGCGAAACACGACCTCGACGTACTCAGTGGCGTTGCCCATCTTCAACGACGCCCACTGTGATGTCATCGTGTCACTTGCGACGGGTGCGCTATTTTATTGGGGGACCTGGCACGGGCTAGCCGCTCGCAATATTCCGCACACAGACAAGAGAACCAATGCTATGTATCAATTTTCGTTTGGGTTTCGATTCTATTTACTTTTGTTATTGAAATTCCCATGAATTGCTTGGCTCATTTCGATTGCAATTTAACAACAACAAAAATATATATATATATGTATATACCAATGAATAAACATTTAAGTACATATATGTTCGTAACTACAAAAATCAAACGCGAATATTGGCAATTTACTTTGCTGTGTATTTTGTTTTTAAATTTTCATTTAAATAAATCTACAAGGCAATAAATCAATTTCACTGTAGGAATCGTGACGCAAACATGTGCCGGAAAGATAATTTTACATAATATATTTTTAGTTAGCATAGTTAGTTCATTCGTAGAATCTTTTCTTTGAGATAAGTAATCTTTGGCTTGGATATCAAATCAAATAATTTTTTAGTTGATTACCAAGAATAGATCTTATCTTTAGACACGATTTTATCTTGGTATTGTTGAGAACTTATTTTTCTTATCGTGTGAGAATTAATGTTAATTTTAATGACTCAAAAAACAACTACATTCATATGTATGTGAAGATTTTTGAAATTTTTTTTATTTCTTTTTAATCCTTATCGCAGAATAAGGTAATAGCAAGGGTTCATATCACCATCCGATTTGTCAAAATGTAATTCAAAATATGTTACTCAAGTTAACTGCATTGCTAATCGAGGCTGCAAACCAGATTCCAAAAAGTTTTTAAAATCATAAACCGAACCTTGAACCTTGAATCATTTTTTCAAAAAATCAGCCAAACTTAACCCGTAATATAATTTTTCTAACACTTCACAATCCGTCCCATCAGTTTAATACTTAAGAAATGTTTAAGCGACAATTATAAACTCAAATCGGAAACGATTCGTTAGGGATATGTACACGTACCAACGTCTGAACGTGAATCACATTTTAAATGCAACTACAAATACGAAGTTGATTGAAAACAGTTTGATTTTCAACTCTATTCAAAAGAAATGCAAGCAAAGTAATCGAAGAATCACAACAACAGCAAATAACAACAGTCAAGCGCAGCTATAAAAAAAGCAAAGCAAAAGACAAAATTATAAAAATAAGTCGCACTCACACACGCGCGCATATTCACTGTATAATTATCAGACGTAGCAAATGTAAAAAGTGAAGACAAGAAGAAAAACCAAAAACAATAAAAACAAACAAGCAACAAAATGTTTGTGCACGATTATTATTATTGCTTTGCCTTTTTGAGTGCGTCTTTGGTTTTTAGGAATAAATTTATTCGCACGACTACAAAAACAACTACAACACCACGAGGAGAAAAGTGTGAAAGCCAGAAGAGTTAAGAAACAATAAACAAAAAAAAACAACACGGAGCCGAGTGCAAAAAACGCGTTTGGAATTTTAAATTAAAATATTAAGTAATTTGACAAGTAAATAAAAAGAAAGAAAAAAAGAGATATATGTACGTATAAAAACAACAAAAAAAACGTCTTTAACGTAAAGTTGTCCGCCAGCGGCTGCAACAGCAACAACAATGCCAAACAACAGTGACAACGACAACAAAAACAACAGCAGCCGCAACGTGGCCTGCAGTTGGCAGACAGCTTCGACTTCGACGTCGCCGCTAACAGAGCAACCAACTCGCCGACTTCGCTGCCGGCGTTGTAATCACACACACTTATATACACATGCGCACCGGCACGCACTTTTTATACCCTGTAACCATTCAAAATGGGTAAACATGGTTTTTGTAATGGTTGTGTGTACAAATAGATGACAGGCAGAAGGAAGCATCTCCGACTCCATTAGGTATATATGTATATCACTTTCGTCTTCTCGCGTCAAAATTGGAAGAAAAATAAAACAATTTAAAAGGACAGCCTTGCGCTTTGGTACATTTTCTTTTAAGTCAGATGTTATTCCATAGTGGAATTTGCACTGACTAAAAATATAGAGTTTTGAGTGTGTTGTAATTTGTTGTGGGAAGGTCCAATGTATTTTACGGCAGCTCGCAGCTGGGTACAGGGTATCTGCTTGTCGAACACTCTCGACTATGCAACTGTTGTTCAATTTGTTATTATCGCTTTCGCTTACAACTTGTTGTTGGTTTTAGGAGGGGGATGCAGTCCTCATGTTGTTGTTGTGGTTGTTTTTGTCTTTGTCACTTGGGCTGTCTGTTTGTGTCTATCTCTCGCACGCTGTCCTTACATCTGTTTGCCACTGCTGTCGCTGTAGTTGTTGTTCTGGGTGTACAACAATTTTTCAATGAGTTGTGAATCTCGCACAATTCACACACCATTCCGTATATGTGTTTTTTTCTATGTAAATATATAATGCAAGCACATAAAATCCATGTATAAATATCGCTATCAGTTTGTCTGCACACTTTATTAGTGCTGGTCCGTGATTTCACCGATAGTTTAATATGTAAAAAAAAGTGGCTCCCTAATTATATGTGTAATAAGTGCTGCCAGACTTTGTAAAATTTGTATATTAACAGTGTTATTACAATTTTATATGTATTTAGTACAACTGTGGACAACCTATTTATTTTGTATTTTGTTTGGTCGTTCAATAAATAGCAGAATCCGATCTGGAGTGGCGAATTAAAGTTCAGCCGATTTGTTCATAATAATAAAGTATATTGTATACAGCAAAAACGAAGAGAGCATGTCCATAAATGTGCCTCAATAGCCGATATATGCTTATATTTGCTGTACAACCATCTATATTATAAATAATTTTGATTCCTTAACAAGTTACATTTATTAAATTCTTAAGTTTAAGAGTGCATTTAACAAATTATTTAAAAAAATTAATAATAACATAACCACAAAAAGTTTTCTAATGAGTTGTCAACGACTGTAAGTATGTGTAAACAGATGCACATGCAACTGTAAATTGCCTGCTGAACGCATCCGTTGAATGCACATTTTATTGTGTTATTGTTAGTTGACAGTTCGGATGCTCTTTCTTTTGCGCATTTGTCTTCGTTTGTCTGTTTGTTTAAGTACTATTTGATACGACAACGAATGGCAAATTTGTATTAATTGCATTAACACGAGAGCACACAGAAGAATTGTTAATTTGTTTGACATATCAAATGTTGTTTCCATTTAAGTGATTTTTTTATGTAAACACTCGCACCTGCATAAATGTATACATGCGTGTGAATTTCATAAGAAAATAAACATGACTCTATAGTGTTTATAATATACTGTCATTAATCAATTTTTTGGTTCAGCTATATTTTGGTTGATTGCGTTTTCTCTGTTCTTAACTAAATTGCTTTTTAATTTCTACCTTAAAGATATTGTCTGAGGCTCCAATAGAGACCAGTTTCAGAATGAGAACAGCTACCATTTCAATTATATATGCACATAGATGTATATATGCATATGTGTGTTGAGTTTGCGTGTATTTCGAAACGGGTCCAAAGGCCGCATTAACAGCTTTAATCATCAACATTTCACGCTGAACGTAGCCACATTTTGTGGCCACAATCTTGGCCCAGCCCACTTCCTCGCCAGCCCCTTTTTCGCAATTGTCTCTCATCTCTTAAGTGTATGTGCATATGTGTGTGTGTGTGTGTGTGTGTGTGTGTGCGTGCTTGCCCGGGCTTGCAAAATTCTAACGCTAAGCTTAATTAGTCTTTAACTGGAAGTGACTAACGACTTTTTTTGTCGCTGTTGTAGCCTGAAAACAAATTAATTGTCGCAGACAGACGGGCAAACAAAAGAAACAAAAGAAGCACAAGGCTATATTGATTTTTTCTTCTACATTTTCTATACACTTGCAGAGGGTATTTAGAATGTTGTCACGAAATGTGTATCTACTCCATAGGGTATATATAAGTCTATCTGGTTTTATGCAAGCAAGTTTCTAATGAATACCATATAATATAGATTTATATAGGAACGTTAAACTTAATTATCTGTAAATAAACTTTATATATGCACATACCACAAAATTTTCATACTGCTCCAAGGGTATTTAATCTTTGGCACCCCAAAGATAACTGTTCTCTCTCATTGTTGTTTTATTTTTGTTTAAGTGCAACTTTTACACACCATGCACACACATATATGTGCACATCGTGTTGGGTTTGATGGCTCGTCTGGCGCCCCACCGCCGCTCCCACATTTGTTCACACATATAGAGAATTGTCATCAAATGAAACGTTACTTTTACAACAGCAACAACAACGACTTCAAGCTCTAGAAAACATAAAACTGTCATTTGAGGGTTCAATGTGCGTAGCACGAGATGGTGGGCAGGTCGCGACACGGTACGAGAAAGGCAACGTGCACGCGACATTTTGACATTTCGATAAATGTCAACGTTCCGCGTATGACCAGCAAGAGAGTTAGTTTTTAGGTTCTTAGTTCTAGAGTTGTGCATCGCAGTTTCAGTTCAATTGTTCAATTTTTATTGAACGAACGAATCGTTCAGTCAATTCGTTCTTTCAATACGCTTAAATTACAGATATATAATTTATTTACCAAATTATGTTATATTAGGAAACATTGTTAAAAAATAAAATGTTGCGTTCTTATTTTGTTATTTAATTTGGAAAATCCATTGTTTGATTTATTAATTAACAATACGAACATGTATAACAAACATTTTTTCAATATGATTGTATAGTATATAAATAACACAAAATGAACTGTAATGGGAATAAAGCGAACTATGGACTATAATATGGTTTATCGTTCGCTTGTTACTTCTGTAAAGTGAGCAGTTTAATTGAACTGATTCTGAACGATTCAATACAACTCTGAGTCTAAGAGAACTGAGTCAGTTCTATATTTTCTTCTCGGCTTGAAGTCAAAAGTGCACACACTAAAGTAAATTCGCTTTAATTAAATTACAAAAGTAGCAAAAATTGCGCGCGCGCGTTTATTAAGTTCGTTTTTTCTTTATGGCGGCTCAACGGGTGAGGTGAGCTGAGCTAAGCCGGAAGGGGGCGGGCCTTTGAAGAGGTTGGAGCTAGTGGCGGCGGCGGCGTTGAGCACACGCTGCGGTTCGTTGCACGCCACGGCACAGCGAGCAGCGCAACAACAACAACAACAACAACAACAGCTACTACTGCTACTACAACCATTTACGATATAATAAGTTAGAACAATGAGTGCATAAGGCACTCGGCATGCAAAAAGCAGCCGAAGAAAGCGCAGTGTGCAGTAAACTTTGCGCTAAATCTAAGCATTATATTAAAACAGTGTTTGTTTGTGTGCGGCCAAGCGTCACAAAAGACGATGCCAAACACTAAGACTAACTGAATGCACACTCTTGGTCAAAATAATAAGTACATCATCGTGACTTAACTTCCTCTTCAAATATCTTTGGTTTAATTGCAATGATTGCAATAATTACATGATTGGAAATCAAGTTTATTATGCGTATATTTAAATATTATTGGTTTTTTTTGCTTATTTAATCTAAAAATATTTTTGAAAAATAAGTTACTGACCTACGATGATGATCTAAATATGCCAGAAAAGTGGAATTTCATCAATCATTAAATATATTTAAAAATGAAGGAAAGCTATGACGTACTTATTCTTTTGCCCATTAGTGTATGATATGTATGTATGTATAAATAGCTGCACTTTGTCTGACGGTGTTGCCACTTGGCTGCTGTCTGTTGGCTGCAAATTGAGTGGCAGCACTTGTAGTTGTCATTCGTCTCGAGTTGTATTCTTGTTTGTTGTTGTCTTTCTAGTCTCTTTCTTCTGTTTTGTTGTTTGCATTCCCTTTGCCGCTTTTAGAATGCTCAATTAGACGCAAAGTGGCCTACAAGCCGGCCGGCTACCTGATTGGCGAAGTCGACTGGATCGCTGAACTATTTCCCATTCCCCCTCCAACTCTATTGGCCTGGTTAGCTATTTCGGCATATATTTTTGCATCAGTGCAGTCGAGCCATGAGCAAAGGCAAATCAATAGCTAAACAAGCACCAAAAATAAACTTGTTTTTGCTTTTGTTCAAAACATTTTTCTGGGCTGTTTATTCGCCGTGCAGTTTTCGACTCATTTTTACGCTTTGCACAAATGCAAATACAGGTCGCACTGTGCTGTGGAAGGCGGTAGGGGTTGGGGCGGTTGGGGGTTACAATTCGTGGTAATTCCCCCATTTGCCTGGGACGGTATTTTTAGTTGTATTTTGTTTTCGTTTTTGCGTTCACACTAAAGTAGGCAAAAAGGCAAGTAGCTGTGAAATTGTCGTTAAAATTGAAAGCCAAGTCAAATACCAAGTGTGTGCACAGTTAGAGGTTGCGCAAAGAAACTTGTTCTAGAGCATGGCGATACCGTTTTCTCTTGAATTGCGAACTACGACTAACGGTCTAGGTATTTTTACTGACTTTAAATGTCCATATTTACCAGGTTTTGTAGTGCGTTCAATTTGCAGCAACGCGTGAATAACTCAATTTAATATTCGTCACAAACAGTTTGTGTGCAATAAAAATTTACACTTAAAACGCGTCATAATTAACATCACGCTAAAGAGGGGAGAGAGAGGAGACACAATAAAGCGCAACGAAAGCGATGTCATATCTCTTTAAATTTGTGACTTCCGCTCTTTGCCGATTGCACAACACCTACACACCTATAATACATATGTATATTAATAAAAACCAACGTTTTAGTGTTTGTTGTTTTTTTTGTTGTTTGCCTATGCCAAAATGATCGTTGAAAAAAAAAGAAAGGAAGCGGACAATGGCTGGAGCAATGCCGACAATTCAGATTGCTGGCAAGGTCGTTCATTTAAACGAACGCCGATGACGATACGGCAACACTGCTGTCTCTGCTCTTGTGGAATTAGGGATGCTCGCATTTATCATTCAAAAAAAGAAAAACAAAACAACACAAAGTGAAATTGAATATACATAGTGTATTTAAATGAAACGTCCCGCGGACTGACAAACAGACACACTTAGTAGCTGCTGTGCCTGACAAGCATAATGATAAATGACAGACAGCTCTGCGTCTGTGTGAAGTGGTCAACTCTGTTCACGCTCTGAGCACAAGTGAAAGAGAAAGGCGACGTCGCATAGCAACATTGCAAACACTGAAAACGGGCGAAAAAAACATACAAAAACTAAGAAAAACAAACATTCAAAATAAGTGGCAAAGCTATTAGTCCAATAACAGTTTTAAATTGAGCCAAACCCCTCGTATTTATCTCCAACTCATAGCCCACTTAAACGCAGCGTTGCCCTATTTGTTTGCTTACCATATGTAGATGTGTGTGTGTTTGTGTATGTCATGCATGTGTATGCGTCACTGTCTGTCTGTGGGGCAGGTGGCTTAGCTAACGCCTGGGTGCGGTTTCTTTTTATTCTTCTATTCTTTGAGGGTATTCTAGTTTTGTCACGTCATTCGAAAACATGAAGTATACATATTCTTGATCAGTATTAATAGTCGACTCGATATAGCCATGTTCATCTAGTCTCTCAGTTTTAGAATTGTCGTCATGATATATATCTGTCGAATTCGGCCGGATCGCACCACTATATTATATCTGTCGTAGGAACGATCGGTTGACAAATAAGTTTTTCTATGAACATTTTTTTTATATTTTTTTAAGATATTTGGACAAAAGTTGGTAAATAAAAGTATCCCTACCAATATACCTGCAAAACATTGACAATATGAGATCACTACCATATAACTACTATATTATATAGTTACATATAGAAATAACTGCTTAAAAACAAGATATTGTGTGCATACACACCGTTAACAATATAACAAGGGTATTTGAACTTCGACACTCCAAGGCTATTTTCTTATTCGTTTTAGTTTTCTTTTCATTTTTTGCACTCGCAAGTCAACATTACGCCTTGTTCTTCGCTTTAAACTAATGCCCAACATTGATTTTCAATAAATTGCATGTCTATTTCAAATGGCGCTGACTGCCCTGCTGAGTGGGGCGCAAGAAATTGCAGCCACTGTTTAGCCGGCCCAATGCCTGCGCATAACGGTGAAGGCAAACACTCGTAGCCAGCACTGGCTTCGTACTTGACTGGGTCATCGGCATGTCGCCAGCGTTGTTGGCATTGTTGGCATTGTTATTGTTGTTGTTGTTTGTCGTCATCGATGGCATTGCGCTGACACTAATACAATCAATCCGTTGGCTTGTTTACCTGCCTGCCTGCAGATTGGGTGGGCGTGCAGTTGTTGCTATTGTTAATTGATATTTTGCTGGCACAATAAACTGATTTGCAATCAACGAAAAAACAAAACATGAAACCCTCATTGAATATGAGAGTTCAAGAAAAGACAACTGTCGTTCAAGCAAGGCAGCCAAAACAAATAAATATCATTAGTTATAGTCAGCGAATGATTTTGACATTAATTGTGACTTTAAGTGTTCATTTGGTAGTAGATAACGGCCAACCTGACGTGAATATTTACCAATATCAAGGCGCCTCAGCTTGTGAACGTTATCAGTTTTATTGTTCATTAAAATTTGATTTAAACGTGTTTATTTTTGGTGCATTAAAATGCTATAAATACCACCGATTACAAAACAACTTAATCATGAGCCTTGACGCCGAAAATTGTTTTTTATTTATTAATTGTACATATATACCTTCATATAGTGAAGAGTATATTGGTTTTCTGCAAAGTCCGGTATTGAAGCTAAACCGTTAAAATTTCGTTTATGTCCTCATGTAGACCTGCGTCAGACAACATTTTTGGGTTTTTTTGCCTACGCCCGTTTTGGACCTGGCGTAGCCGTAAAAATATATTTCTCACAGAGTCTAGAGTAAATTTGACAGATGAACAACTGATGACCTCCTCTATAGATCGAACATAATAAGAAAAATAAAACTGCCCCTCAAATAGATGTTTTCACAAACTTACAGCTTGGAGGTCACGGCTTAGAGTATACAGCAATTATTACGGCCTATTTCGACTGTTATAAACTGCTAAGAGACTGTAAATATGTATTGCGCAGTCGGTTACACTTGTTTGTTTTTTATTGATTGGGATTAACATTTCAATTGGTTTAATTGCTCAATGCCGGCCGCATCTGGCAACGCTGCATCATTTGAATTTTGATTGGTGAGAGCAGCGCTGCGCTCATGACTCTCTTAAGCCAATTGGGCACGATAAAACAACAACAGCAGCGGTAGCAATTAAGTTTGAGTGTACACGAAGTGGGAATCATCGAAGAAAACGTGACACAGCGCAGGATACAAAATGCTAGTTAAGGCGTCGTGAAATCAATTTGCAACAAAATTCTACGGTATGCAAAGTGAAACGGCCAATACATTGGCCGGCAGTGTATGTCTGTAATACTTACACACATACATGTTCATGCATATCTCTATTTAGGCGAAAGATTCACCGATCTTACATGAAAGTGAAATGTCCACAACATTGTATGTGAAATGTTGTGTGTGTTTATTCAATTTCCAATAGAAAAACAAGTAAGAGTGCTCAAGTCGGGAGTGCCCAGCTAGAAAATACCTCTCGTAACCTTTGCAAAATCGAAATTTTATACTAACTTGTTTTGCGCATGTTATATTTTCAATTAAGTCTGACATCAAGAATAAATATACTTTCTGGTAAGGGACATGATTTTTCTGCCTGTTAAATATATTATGGCCAATATGTCTTTACACATTTTCAATTAGTACAGGGTATAAAACGCCAGACACGTGTTTTAAGTGGTATTAGTATCTGTATGTGCTCTTAGCGAAAGTGTTTAATTACAAGCAAATTGCAAATGACGCCGGAGACTTTTCGTGTAAGCCATTAATGAGATTTTGAACGCGACGCACACAAAATGGCTTATCAGTGGCATGCAAATGTGTGTGTGTGCGTTTGGGTTTGTACGCAAGTCACCCGCGGGGCCTTCTCAGCATTAAATTTGCATTAGGTGTGTTGCCCATTAATTTATCTTTTTGTTTCTTGGGTTTTGGTTATTTCCAAAATATTACGTAAAGCTGCACGTATTCACACACACACACACATGCCATTTTGCCGCTTGCCAAGGGACTTGAAATTAATTTTTTATCAGCATTTCAATGACTTTGCCTTTCACAGCAGCCCGTTGCACTCGCTCTCTTTGGCGCCTCTCTACGCCGACTGTTGTGCGCGCGTTCTCTCTTGATTGTGCAGACTGAACGCAGGCAAGAGCAAGAGCATGCAACTCTGCGCTCATCTGTCGTCTATTGTGAACGAAACGTGCACATATACCGCATAATTTAGTGCAGTTTTTAAGTTTTTTATTTACGGACAGCGTTGCGAGCCAAATGTTCTTCGTGGCATTCAAAAGAAAAGAAACAACAGTGTCTCACATGGAACGCACATGCATTAAATTATAAATTGGCCACACGTAAAGGCTCTTGCGCGCCATTAATTATGCAATAAAAGCAATTTCACAGCGCCCTGCATTTTGCATGAGCTCTGATTTTTTCATCGTATTTTTTTTTTGTGTGGCTTTCTATCAAGCAAAATGTCTAACAAATTTATTGAATAAACTATGTGCTGTGGCCCAGCTATCGAAGTGCGTACCACCCTGGAAGCCGCACCAAAAAATAACAATTTTTGACGTCAGAGCGAGAAGGCGCCAATGCCAAATCGCATTTGTTTTGTTGTTGTTATTATTTTTTGTTGTTGACACGCGGATGCGAGGGCGGCCCATCCCATCATCAGGCAAAATAAGAATTAAAAATAGTTTACAAGTGCCGACAACTTGGCCGGACGGACGGCATGTTTGTCCGCGTGTTCGTTGGAAAAAATAAAAAAAAAGTTACTTTCGGGTTTGTCGAAGTTGAATACCCTTGTCCGTAAGAAAACGTTTCTATATAGAACTTTTAATATTGTAGTGCGATGTGCGACCAAGTTTGTTTAAAGTATTTTTGCAAACAAAAATTAAATTAATTAATTAATTGGCCGATTGTTCCTATGGGAGCTTTATACTATAGTAGTCCAATGTTGTTCATATTTTGCGACACTCTTGATTTCTAACTTGGAAAACAAATGTTTTTAGAAAAAAGTTCATTTTTCAACCGATCATTCACGTGGGATCTATATGATATAGTGATCCGATAAGGCCGACTTCGACCTATGTACTGCCTGCAAAAAGAGGCGCATCTATGCAAAGTTTCATGAGTCTGTTGATCTCTATCGAGAATATATAGAATATAGAATATAAGTCTCCTTTAATGTGTTACTTATTTCGTGACAAAACTATAATACCCTCCGCAGGGGTATATAAATAACAAAAAGACTGAAAGGAAAATCAATAATCCTTTTTGGTGTCCCATTTCTTCCCAATGCCAATCAAGATGTGTCCAAAAATATATTTGCCAATTATATTTACTAAAATTTATTTTCACTATTTTCTGTAGGTCGAGGCGGGCGACGTTATACTGAAAGTCAATGGCATCGACGTGCATCGGTACACAACGAAGGAAGGTAAGTGATATTTGGGTTTTCTTTAGCTTAACTTTTATACTGATATAACTTTGATTTGATTATAGTGCTCAAGTGTTTGCGCCTGTCGGAGAACTTAGTCACCTTGGAGCTGAAACGAGGTAACTTACAATCCAAACAAGTAAATGCTTGATTTAACTTATATTTTATAATAATTTGGTGCAGATCCCAAGCTCAAGGCACGCATTAAAGAGCAGTTGGCCAATACGCAGAGTCCGCATTACGTGGACATTGAATCTCCCATCAATATCTACGATTATAGCAGCAGCCCGAACTCAGCTTCGCCCAAGCATCAGCGGCAGCATCAGCATCAGAAGGGCGTGACCACGCCCACCAATGTTGGTTCGCCAGCGCTGCGCTACAAGTCGCCCACGCATTTGCCATCGCTGCGCCAGAATTCGCCAACAACAACAGCGCTAACCACAGTTGCTGCGGCATCAGCATCGGCAACAACGACAACGAACACAATTTACACGCACAGCCGCAACTCTTCCACCAGTTCGACCAAGATCCAATTGGTGGAGTCCACCACGATCACGACGAGCATTAGCAACAGCAACATAGCCGCATCACCGACGGCAGCTGGTAGCGGCGCCACCTCGCCCACATTTCGACCCTCACGCATTCCACAGGCCCTGAAGGCCGCCGCCCCGAAGCAAGTGCCACAAGTGCAGTCGCCGCAGCATAAGCGACCACGCCCCTCCCAAATACCAACGAAGGCAGCGAACGGCAACGGTCTACAGCCGCTGCAGCACTCGAATAGCTACAGCGGCAGCCCGGCCGTCACCCGGCAGCGGCAAACGGAACGCGAGCACGAAGCGGAACCGGAGCCGGAGCCGAATTCAGCACCGCCGCAGCCGGCAAAGGCGCCACGCTTTGAGGCTTACATGATGACCGGTGATCTAATACTGAACCTATCCCGAACGCCACAGTCCAGCAATCTGCTACCGGCCCAGGCCAAGAAGGTAAACGTCTCTCAAGTGCAAACAAGAAATTCAAATCGTGGAAAATGGTGCTCGATGCAAAGCGATTGTGAAGCTGCGGTTCTTAATTATTTTCCCTTTTGCTTGCAGGTGGACAGTCTGCGGGACTTTCCAAAACGCAATTTGGGCAGTGCACGTGCCAATGGCGCCTTGGCGCCGCGTGCCTCCGGCGAGTCCTCGCCCACATCCTCCTCATCGGTAGACTCGCCCACCAATACGGCCAGTTCGGATTCTATGAAGCGGGAGGCAAAGCTGCAACGCGGCCAACAACAGCAGCAGCAGCAGCAACAACAGCAGCAACAACAACAGCAACAACAGCAGCAGCAACAACAACGGGACAGCATTAACAACAGCTACAACCGTCGGGATTCGCTAACCAACGACACGTTGCTGATGTGCGAGGAGCTGGAGCGCGATGAGGATGCCACTGCAGACTATGGGGACAATAAACGGCAACAGCAACGTCAGCAGCAGCAACAACAACAGCAACAGCAGCGCTATCGTCAGCAGCAACAGCAGCAGCAGCAACAACAACAGCGCTATGAGTACTACCAAAACGAGGATGAACTAGAGGCGGACCCGGAGGAACGCGAAGAGGATCAAACGCATTATGACATCACAAACATTGAGACGTACCAGAGCGGTTTGGGTCGTGGCGACGAGGACGACAGCGATCGTCAGTGTCTGGTGGATGACGATGACGACGATGATGACTACGATGAGGAGGATAACGACGCCGGCGACGAGGAATACTCGACAAACTCACTGGGCTCTGGCACCGGCTCAACCAAGCAGCGGATGCGCGCACTCAAGCAGCGCAGCCTGATGCGCCAGCAGCAGCAGCGAAATCGCGATGCCGTTGATTGTGCGGCACGTGCAACCGCTGGCTACTCCGGCTCCACGTCCAACTCATCCGGCACGGTTAAGAGCGAGGCCATCTTGGGCTTGGGCCAGGATGAGACCTCGTTTTCAGTGCCAACATCGCCCATTTCGCTATCGGCCCCACTCATCGATAAGGAGATGGCCAGCTCGGTGCCCACCAGTCCGGAGCCCAGCTCGCTGGCGCCCGAGTCGAGCAATGCCGCCGGCGGCGCCGCTGGCAGTGGTGCTGTCGTGGTGCGTCGCCACAATGGTCATATGGTGCGCAAATGTGATGCGGCCGGTTTTCGCACCAGCAAATCCGAGGATCATCTGCAGCAGATACAGCGCGAGGGCATTGCGGCTGTGATACCCATCGACATTGATGAGGATGTGAATAGCTCGCTGAATACGCTGCTCGATACGCGTCACGATTCGGAGGATTCACAGGTAATGATTGGGATTTAAACGGCCCAAGGCCTAGACAATAATTGTGAATACATTTATATAGAGGGCCTAGTTAATAATTGTGTATATGTGCATATATGTGTTATATACAAGCTGTAACTTACATTTGTAAATCTACAAATCTATATAGGTCCCTATAGAAAAGCTAGTTAAGAATTCCCAGAACCAAAACACGCCAATATTTAAATACTGTTTAAAGTGTAGTGTAGAAAAGTATTGTGTGTAACTAGTTGTTTTTAAGCCCTATGTACTTGGAACTATATTGATGTTACCACGTAGTGTTGTTAAAAATTCATCATCCTATAATCGTATAAATCACTCGCTGTATTTTTGCATATACTGAAACACATTGTACATCATGTTTCAAAAACTTTGTAGAGATTTTACTTACTCGTTACTTGTTACTCGTTACTCGTTACAATTTTACTCGTTACTTTCCTACTCTCTTCTACTCAATTACAACAATTAACTACTTCTATCTTGTCTATCTTACTCTTACTTGTGTTCTTTCTTTCTTTCTTTCCTGCCTACCTTTCGTTTTCTCTGTTGATTCGTATTTTATCTAAACTATTTCTATAAATGCGCAAATTCTTAAACAACACGCGCTTTCTAGTCAACAACAACAACAACAGAATCAACGATTAAGAACAACTCGTCGGCGCTGAACAACAACGAGAACGAGCCGAGCAACAACAACAATAACAATAACAATGAGTGCAACGAATTGTCGCCAGTTGCAGTTGCAACAGCGGCAACAACAACAACAACAACAGCAGCAGCAACAACAACAATGACAACGACAATAACAACTTTAACAGCTACAACAAGCGCCGGCTGCAGCAACAAATTAAACTATATTTTACGCAAAAAGGTTGCCATTTATTAAGCATGGCATGCTCTGACATTAATCCAATTTGCTGTGTGTGTTTATCATTTGCCAATATGTAATACTTTGTGTTGTTGCCTGTGCTTTGTGCAAACCGTTTGTATTTAAACATGAATGTAGACAAAATGAAACGCTTACAACGACACACAGATACTCTTACACACACACACAACTGGCTACACTATTGCAATTTGTTTAGGGCTCTCTCAGAATTGGGCAACGGCATATGGAAATTTCGATCGCTAAAACAATTATAGATATACATATATATTATATATAACGTAGTTTTTAAGTAGCTTTCCAATTGAATTCCGACTAATTTATGCTCTTTCCATGCAGGCATCGAATCGCGATCGCATCGTGTGGACCTACAATGCGCCACTGCAGCCACATCAGTTGCAGCAGCTACAGCAGCAGCAGCTGCTACAGCAGCAGCAGCAGCAGCAGCAGCAGCAACAACAGCAGCAACAACAACAACAGCAGCAACAACAGCAGCAGCAGCAATACTACGGTCAGCAATCGCATTCAAATTCACATTCAAGTTCCATTAGTTCATCGCCACAGCATTCGGCAGCCGGCAGTCCGGCCTCGCCCACTTCGGTGTCCTCGTCCGTTATGTCCTCGTCGGGCTCAAAGAGCGCACAACAGCCGCATCAGCAGCAGCAGCAACAGCAGCAACTGCAGCAGCAGCAGCGCGAACAGCCAACTGTTGCTGTGCCCGGTCTGTTGGTCTGCCCCAATGGTGGTGGTAATGGTGGTGGTGGTGGTTGCGATCAGAGCGTCTCAGAGGCCATTTCAAATATCTCTAGTCCCGACTATCAAGACGACGATAACTTATTGAGTTCTCGCGATATTTTAGGCGGCATGGTACTTAGCGATCCCAGCGACTCGGACTCCACCATACTCGTCTCGGATGCGGCCGCCCAGCAGCAGCATCGCCAGCAGCTGAAGCAACAGCTGCGCGCCCAGCAGCAGCAACTGCAGCGCGAACGTGATCGCGATGCGTCCGAGCACAAGCTGATCATACAGGTGCGCGGCATGGATAACAGCAATACAAGCAGCGCCACACGATCCGATGATGATGGCACCAACACGCTAACCGAGGAGCCGCTAACGGCGCTGGGGGCACGCGATGCCTCGCCGCCCGTTTCGGATGATGGCAGCGATGTGGAATCGCTGCACTCGTATCATTATTCGCCCAAGGCCGTCGATATGCCATCGGCCATACGGCTGGCCAAAAGACTGTACTCTCTCGACGGTTTCAAGAAGAGCGACGTGTCGCGGCATCTCAGCAAAAAGTGAGTTATCCTTCGTTCCACAGTTTGTGCATTTAAGGCTAATGTGAATCCCTTTCCAGCAACGACTTTAGCCGCGCTGTGGCTGACGAGTATCTGAAGCATTTTACTTTTGATAAGAAATCTCTCGATTTGGCGTTGCGCGAATTTCTGCAACAGTTCTCGCTGTCGGGCGAGACCCAGGAGCGTGAACGAGTCCTAGTGCATTTCTCGAAACGATTCCTCGACTGCAATCCGGGCACATTTAACTCACAGGACGCCGTGCACACGCTCACGTGCGCCATAATGCTGCTCAACACGGATCTGCACGGACAGAACATAAACCGCAAGATGAGCTGTGCAGAGTTCGTGGACAATCTGGCCGATCTCAACGATGGCGAGAACTTCCCGAAGGATGTGCTCAAGTACTTGTATCAAGCCATCAAAACGAAGCCGCTGGAATGGGCGCTGTAAGACAAATTAATTAATTATACATTTGTTTATCTTCCTAAAGCGTTGCCTCTTTACTGCCTTTTAGGGATGAGGAGATTGGCGATCAGCCGCAGACGCGTTCTATCATCAACAGCCCTCTGACTACGGTCAGTCAGAATCCTTTCCTGGATGCGCCCGAATCGGCCACAGCTGTGGAGTACAAAAAGGGCTATGTGATGCGCAAATGCTGCTACGATACCAGCTTTAAGAAGAGTGCGTTTTTAAGCTCAACCTCTTTGCAACCAAACTCAATTTGTATTTATTTGTATTATAGCACCCTTTGGCAAGCGTTCGTGGAAAATGTTTTTCATCACACTGCGCGATCTTGTACTATATCTGCACAAGGACGAGCACGGCTTTCGCAAGAGTCAAGTGAGTCGGCAGTGGAAGTGGCATCATAGTCATCAATCCTTCTTACCCTTCCCCTTTTATCTACACAGATGTCCGACAATCTGCACAATGCAATACGCATACATCACGCACTGGCCACCATGGCCAATGACTATACCAAGAAGCAACATGTGTTCCGACTGCAAACAGCCGATCAGGCCGAGTATCTGTTTCAGACCAGCGACTCCAAGGAGCTGCACTCGTGGGTGGAGACCATTAACTATGTGTGCGCAGCGTTTTCGGCGCCGCCGCTCGAAGGCGGCGTCGGCAGTCAAAAGCGTTTCCAGCGTCCACTCTTGCCCAGTGCGCAAACAAAGCTCCTAATGGTGAGTGTTTACTTTGATACTAGTATTATTCAAATGTATAATAATATGATATTCACAGAAGGAGCAGTTGGACTCGCATGAGCAACAAATGGCCCAGTTGAAGCATGAACTGAAAGAGCATCAAAAGACGCCCGTGCCCAGCAAAGGTTTGCCGCTGCAGAATTTCAAGGAGAAGGAGGCCTATCTACAATATGAGGTGAGTCTCGTTGGGACATCAGTCTGGGATAGATTTTAACTAGAGCATTTCTTGAATTCCCTCTCAGCTGCGTCGCTATGAGGCTTATGTTAGCATTCTAGCTACCAAGCTGCTCGCCGATCAGCAGTTAATGGAGCTGCAATCTCAGGAGCCGCAGCCGACGCTTGAGGAGGACGTGGACACATTCCCCGTGGACACGGCCAGCATACCCACAACGCCGCAAAGTATTAATACTCAACAGCAGCAGCAGCAGTTGCAGCAGCAGCAGCAGTCAACCAACAGCAGGTATGGTCAACAACAACAGCGCGTCAGGAACTCCTCAACTAGCGGCAATGCCCAGCAAGACATTGGCTGACGCGTAATGGGAGTTTTCTCAGCTTGTGTGGTTTAATACCTTTCTTAAAAAAAAAAAAAAATTCTCTGTTTATTGCGTGTGTTCAGTTTGTTTCCTAATTTATGGTTTTTATGTGTTGTTCTATTCCGCTTGTGTTGCGTTCTTTATTGTTGTGTTGTCCAGCTAGTCCCTACTTAACAACATTTATGTAAATACAAAGTGTGCTATGTGTTAAATGTTTCTATTTGTTTTACATTCGCGCTTTGCACTACACGTTTATCGATATTTGTAATTATCAGACCATGCAGAAAGCTTTAATCACACGTATAATACCTAACAATAATTACAATTAATTCAGACTTAAGAGTTGCGCGTAGGCAATTAAAACTGCAAGAAGCCTAATCTAATTAGTTGATATACACATACAATACAAAGAAATGATTTCGATTTTGGTTTTGTTTTTAATAACCACACAAATTTCTGTGAAAACTCTAAAAGAAAACAAATTATTAGAATTTTAAGTCGAGAAAAACGCAAATTTCGCATAGTTTCGTAGCTAACTTTGTAGCACTCGTAGAAAACTAAAATTTTTGGCGTTCAAATAATAATAGATGAAAAAGAGAAAAGAAAAAACACAAATGTGGTTCAAAAGTAGTAATGTTTACTGTTTATACCTTGCCTAAAGCATTCTAAATATACATTCGAATCGGAAAATGTCGTTTTAAAAGCGAGTAAAAGCAAACATTTTAAATATATATATAAAACTATATAGTGTAACAATTCAAGTTATATGATTAGAGCTCTTTGAGTCTGTTTAAAAACACACAATGCATTATACATAATTGTAACTGTGGCCTAGTTGTTAGACAAATACATACACCCATTTACTCCAGATACACACACACCCCCGCACACATATACTGTTTGTATACATTATAGTATATATATATATAAGAATCATGCTAACAAGTGGACAACTCATGCAAACAAATATGCTGCTTGTTTTCAGCGTTTTCCCAATTCTGTTGCGTTAAGTTTCACATTAAGCAAGCAAAATGGCAAAAACCAAAAAGAAGAATTCTTCAATTTTTACAGATGGTTCGATGGCGGCGCCTGCTGTTGTCTCGCGCCCTGGCGGCAATTGTTCTCCTATTTCAAAAGCCACTGAAAAATGTACTTTGTTCCATTTATTCGATTAGCAATGAAAGCACACTAAAAACAACAACAGCAACAACAACAGCAAGAAGCAACAACAACAACAATTGCACTATTGGAGTCAAACAACACAACAACCAGAACAAGAACAAGAACAAGCTAGCTATAAAGATATAAATCTTAAAGTGGCTCGCCCCAAATGTGAGCAAGTCTAATGCAAAATTTAAATGTTTTTCCCATATTGTCAACTGTCCAGTTTGTATAGCTTGGCTGTATATATACATAAATATATCTATTAACTGATACCATATTATTTTCTATTTAAACAATGCTTAATTTTAAATTAAAGATTTACTTCATTTTGAACATGTATCTTTACAATTATATTAATATCAAGTTTGGTTTTCACTTGCAGAAAAGAGAAGAAAAAGAAATAATTACGCTTTTTCGTTTCGCTATTGATTTTGATCATTTCAACCACAAAACACACACACAACACCAAGGCAGTTGGTAAGTGCCGCACACATCTAAAAAATATAACTAATTTTTGATTTATTGTAATTTACTTTCTTCTCTGTTTAATGCAGCCCATGTCTATGAGAAAAATACTCCAATTGCCACACACACACACTCACACATACCACACATAACTCACACACCAACATACATCACTCACATACAACGGAAATGGAGGGGCACAAGAGTCAGAGCTGATGAAATCGGATTCAAGGGGGAGGGAGGGGAATAGAGACTATATATATTAAAAAACAAACAAAAACACTCACGCGTTGCGGCTGTGCCGTGCGGCGCCCTAACAGTCTGCCAATAATTCAGAATTTATGTACATTTCTTAAGCTACATAACATTTATGATGACTATTTGTAATCGCAAGTTGTTAAGGGTATTTAGGTCCTATATGCAAAACGGTCGTTCAACAGAGTTTGGCAGCGCTAAAGTTCTTTAAATATCTGTAAATCCAACACAACCATCTTGCTGTTTTACACAACCTTTTTGAGAACCACAACCGAATAAGCAGCTAATATTTAAGTATATAATATATATTTATCGAAATTATATCGTAAACCCTAAGTTTTGAGATATTATCTTAACTGAAATTTCCGAACTAAAAGGCGCGTTCGCTCCTTACTTAAATTTCGTTTTGGCTTACGCCGCAGACTCTGCCGAACGGCTTATTGTGTTGTACCGTATACGCTGTATACATTGATTATTCACATAACAAAAAGAAAACCTATTATTTAAAGAAACAATTTATATACATACAGAAAGAAACTTACATCATTACCTATGCTATCATTATAAATGATAAAAATAAATTATTACACACTTTCTCTATGCAATAAAGAAAACATAAACAACAGCGAATTATGTCAAGAGTTATATAATTTGCTCGATTGGCCTTTTTGCAATTAAGTATATATATTTCTCCAATATTTTATGTACGGTTGCATGTATTTATTTAAACAACAATTGGTTGATTACGCGACAAGTCCACGTAGTTAGAATATGAAATTAAAAGAAACGAGAACGAGAATCACACAAGAATAATAAAAATAATAATAATAAAAGGAAACAATAACTTTGACTACATACGTATGTATATTTTTTAATATATATTATATTGTGTAATTATGTAAATGTAAACTGTATAACAATTGTTTATAATTATTTTTAACAATTCTATTGAAACGGCAATAAATTGAAAAATTAAACAAAATATTTCAAAAAAAAAACGCTGCTTATGAAAAATATATATATATAAATATATACTTTATTTATTTAGTTACTGTGAAGACCCCTTTTGTAAACTGAAATGATTTACGCTTGATAATGATGATGAGACAATTAAATACTAATTGATAAGCTTTTGAGTGCAGCTAAGTGTGCATTATATATAAAAATATATATATGCATACATACATTTATGCATACACATTTAATAATATATATTGTGAACGACAACCAATCACAAAACAGCATGAAACACATTAAAAACTTCCAAACAAACTTAATGGACTCAATGTGTGTTTTACTCTGTTTTGAATGTGAAGGATGTGTCCGTCTCCTGGAGCATGCTCTCCAGCCGTAATCCCAGCTGACGGCGCTGCATGTCAACCTTCAGCACGGAGGCAACTATGCGATCACCAATGCTAAGCTCGGTATTATTCATGTGGTTCTTGTGTAAGAGACCGTCGCGCTCCACGCCGATGTCCACGAAGGCGCCAAAATGGGTTACATTTGTGACAGCTCCTGAGACAGCAAAAGATAAATCAGTTAGCCTGCTAGTTGTTTAGATTTAGCAACTAATTACCTGTGACCACGTCGCCAATGCTCAGCTCATCCAGCCGCGTAAGACCCTGCTTGAACAGCGGGCGTTTGTCCAAATCCGCGCGATAATCCTGCAGCAGTTCGCGCTGCAGAGCAACCAGCACAAACTTAAGCTGGAAACAGCATGGAAAATTAGCGCACGTTTAACAATTGATTAGCTTCATCTGCGGCTTACCCGTTCCAAGGGCAACTTGTGCTGCTCGGCTAGCTGGTCCAGATTGTCCTGCGACGAGCCGAATTCCTTGATGCGCTGCATAAAGCTGGCTTTGCCAATGTCCGAGAGTTTTAAGTCACATTCCCGTAGGATGCTGTAGAGTAAACGAAATTAGTCAAGTTTTCAATTTTCATACATTTTGCACCAGGGGATATCCCAATTTCTCAATCGACTATGGCGCCCAGCTTGAAGGTCAGTGAGCTGAAGAAGCTGTACATCGAACGTTGGAAGTATCCGCCGGCACAGAAGCCGCCCAAGATCAAGTTCCTTGCATGCGGTAAGAAAGTGAATTATGGCGTTCAGGAGTCTTACGAGCCCTGCTGGAAGTCACCTACGGGCATGACAGCGGACGCACGCTACGGCCCCTGCTGGGACTATCCGCCGGAACGTTACCGACGCTACCCACCGCCGAAGCCTTGTCGCGGTGCCACCATTCCACCTAATCTCCTTATACCCAAGTTTGATCACTGCAAGACGTTTTACACACGCTGCGATTTCCGGCTGGAACAGTGTGTGCATCAGCAGATACTTCTCATTGAGAAACTATTCAGGAACATAGAGGATCAGCTGACCGCGGCCAAGGCGCTGCAAATTGAGATGGCCAAACATATGCGTTACCAGTCCGTACGACGTCGCCTGCTAATTGGATCCGCATGTGGCATAAAGATCTACCCGGAGTATCTCAGCCAGATGGCCGAAATCCGTGCGCTGTGCGAGTTCCAAAAGGCTCACAATTCCATCGATCAATCCAAGTACTTAACGATATCAATACAAGTTTAACAATGCCTAAGATTAATCTTTTCCCTGGCAGCGCCGAGTTGGCCGCCTCTGTTCTGGTCATACGGGATTCATTGCCGGAGTTGCGCAAGCGCTTGGACAAGCTGGATCGCACGCTGGAGTCCCCGTTTCTGTTGAATCTGGAAACTGTGCTGCAAACCATACAGGATCTGTACGATTATTTCTTTGAGGTGGTGCGCAAATACAAGACCTGGGCTCAGCTCATCGATGCTGCCCAGGAGCACTCCGTCAACGATTATTTGGCCGTGCTGCGCAGCGATCGCGACTTTGAGGGCTTCAAGCGCTCCGGCACAGAGCACTGCACCTGCAAGCGTTGCAGAAACAAGAATCCCCTGGAGCCGTATTTGCCCTGCTGGTGCCAAAACTGCGATCGTCGCAATAAGAACGTACAAATCGTGCAGACCGAATATGTGCCACCCAAAACATTTGAACCTCAACTGGATTCTAGCGAGAGTGGCTATATGCAGAAGCAAAGTGACACCTCACTGCTGCAGGCCGAGTTGGAGAAGTTCAACGATGATTGAAGGCACTTTGTTTTTGTGTGCCGCATTTCTGAATTTCTTAAGTCAAATATAAATAACTATATTTTGTGTGCTACTTACGCCTCGGCCACTTTGTAGCTTTCTGGATGCACCCAGGTGCAGTCAAGCGGATTGGTTAGCTTGCCGCCCACGCTGAGCGGTTCGATGCGCACGAATCCTGCGCATTGAACAAAAGTCTTCTCTCCTATGCTGCGCACAGCAAGCAGATCCTTGCGCGCCTGAAACGGACCCTTCTGTGTGCGATGCTCGATGATCTTTTCGGCTTTCTTCTCGGACAGACCGGCAATGTGTCTGTAGACAAATAAACACGATAAAATTAATGTTTATAGTAGATAATTGGAGATGCAATAACATACTTCAACACACTGAGACTGGCTGTATTGATATCCACGCCCACATAGCTCACACACTCGGAGACGACATCGTTGAGTGTCTCCGTAAGCGTTTTCTCATTCACATCGTGCTGATACATGCCCACGCCCAAATGTCGTGGCTCAATCTTGACGTACTCACTAAGCGGATCATTCAGGCGACGTGCAATGGAAACTGTAGTGGGATTTGTAGAACATTAATTGACCTCATTTCTTTTGACCATTTTATGCGCCTCAAACCTGCGCTAATCTCGTTCATGTCCATTTTGGGAAACTCTTTGGTAGCCACATCGCTGCAGGAGTAAATGGAAGCGCCATTCTCGTTGACAATGCTGTAGCGAATGCTGCGACTGTCCAAAGTGCCCGCATGGAAAAGTGATGTCAGCCACATCTCTGTGTCACGGCAGGCGGTGCCGTTGCCCAGAGCAATGACGCCACAGCTACGACAATAGGCATATTAATATGCAATTTTATATCATATAAAAGGCAATTTAATTACTTGTATTTGCTTAGCATCTGTACCAGCTTTTGCTCGGCTCCCTTTTGATTGGCGTGTCGTCCGTGCGGAAAGACCACTCCTGTTTCCAACACATCGGCTGTCTCCGATATAAGAGCCAATTTGCAGCCGTTTGTATAACCCGGATCAATGCCCAAAATGCGTTCGCCTTTCAATGGCGACATCAATAACAGTTGCTTCACATTCTTGCCAAACACTTCGATGGCTGCCCGGGTCGCCTTTTCCTTAAGCTCGGCGCGCACCTGACGGCACAGCAGCGGATGCACTAGAACAAAGATTTTTATAGTTACTTTTTATGTGGCTGTGTTTTCTATGGCTTACATTTCTTAGTGAAGCACTCTTCCAGTGCACGGCTGAAGACCTCCCTGCGCAGCGGATACTGCAGGCCTTCGGACATGTACTGCTCCCATATGAATCGCGTGAGATCGTTCTTTAAGTAGTTGTTGGTCTCCACTTTGACGGTGAGGAACTTGTGCTTCTCTCCGCGATTGATCGCTAGTGTCTGATGGGGCTTCATTGTCTTGACATCGCTCAGAAAGTTGAAGTAGTTCTCGAATTTCGAGCTGTCCAGCTTCTTGTCCGCAATGCCACTGGACGCAGCAGCACCTTTACTACTAGATGCCTTTGACGCTGTCGTGCTCCTAGCCTTGCTGCACTTGAGCATAATGCGCTGCACATTTTGCCTGGCGATTAAAGGAGAGAATATATATTAAAATATATTCGAGCATTTAATCTTTTAACCTCTTACATTCGTCGCAGTTCTTCCAGCACACTTGTGTTCTTGCTTATGTTGTGTATAATGATGTTGCAAATGCCCACCATTATCTGCTCCTCGGTGGCCAAATCCTTGTTGCTCGGATCAACAGCTGCGGACAACTGCACTTTTGGTGCTGTTCCATACAGCAGTGCATCGGCATACTGTTGCAATCCCAGAGCCTTGGCTCGTTCCGCTAAGGTGCCCTTGTTTGCCGGCTTATACGGTGCATACAAGAATTCCAGCTCCTCAGTCGTCTTGGCGCACATCAGCTCCTCGCGTATTTCCGTATTGAGCACATTTTCGCGCTCTAGCTGATTGACAATGTTCTCGGCCTTCTTCCGCAGGTCCACAATCTCCGTGTAAGTGTTGCGTATGTCGCGCAGGCGATCTGGTGTTATATGGTCCACCAGATCGCGCCGATAGCTGGCGATGCACAATAGATTTATAATAGTATAAACAGTAAAGTGTTGATATATTTTACCGGCAGATAAATGGAATGGTATTCTCATTTTCGAATAGCTGTACAATGTTGCGCGCCGCTGTGGGCTGAATGTGTTCCGTCTCGGCTAAGAGTTCGTAGATGTTCCAGACTTTGCGGCGTTCCCAAAACGAGCTGCGACCCGTGGAGGAACCAGCGTTCACAGCCACTGAGCTATGCGCAGCGCCATCTGGCTCGGAGACTACCGACAAGGATTGTTCCACGGCTGCCTCGGGCACATCGTTGCTTTGATTAGGGGTTGCATTCTCTTTGTCATTTCTAGCGCGCTTTTTCTTTGCCGCTGGTGGACCATCTGAACCAGCAGTGTTCTTGGAGTCAGGCCATCGTTTCCGTTTGCCGCTACTGTTGAGCAGTTGATATAACTTTGCTAAATTGTATTGCTTATAGGCGATATTAATATATGTTATTGCTTACGCGCCAGATGCCGCAACTGTTGCTGCTGCTCGATCTATAACACGACGCCGTGTCTCTGTTGGCCTATATTCGTCGTTCTCGTTATTACCAGCGGCATCTTCCTCTGAGTCGGATAACTCAATAACGATAGCCCTTTTAGCTGCCTGACGGCGCGGTCGTGTAGACATTTCAGCAGTTAAATATAACAACAAGGAAGCCAATATTTAATTGCTTAAATTAGTATCGATATTTGATGGTATTTCATATTTGCAGTTATCGTTAAAAATGTACTCAGCGGCTAAAATACAAACGATATGTGCGATAACATTCTTGTACATGTGGACAGCTATCGTTCACAATGTACTCGAACTTAGGTAACAGCTGCACGCACCAGCTGATTGCGCGGCAAATGTTTGTGTTTGCCCGCTGTAATAAGCGTGAGAGAATTATCAATTAAAATGATGCAATATAGTATATTAAGTGTGCCACTTAGGCGCTACAGAGTGTTGCTGCGGCACCATGCGCAAGTCATCAAGCGTTGCTACAGTGCCGACATCAGAAACATTGGCATTTTGGCACACATCGATGCAGGTATTAGAAAGTCGAATTGACCATAAAACATTTCTTTAGATTTGTCATTTAATTTGTACTTTTAGGCAAAACCACGACGACCGAACGCATGCTTTTCTATGCGGGCAAGACACGGACCTTGGGTGAAGTGCATCGCGGCAACACGGTTACGGATTACCTCACACAAGAGCGCGAGCGTGGAATAACCATTTGCAGCTCTGCTGTGACATTTTCTTGGAATGGTAAGCGGTGCGTATCTGGAACTAATTTGCCCAATTGTGCATTTGATGGAGTTATCGCTTAGTATTAATCTGCTAGACACACCCGGTCATATTGATTTTACGATGGAGGTGGAACAATCTCTATATGCTGTGGACGGCGTTATTGTAGTGCTGGACGGAACGGCGGGCGTGGAAGCGCAAACAGTTACCGTATGGACACAGGCCGACAAACACAAGCTGCCGCGGCTTATATTCGTCAATAAAATGGATCGTCCTGACGCTAATTTTAACAAATGCATAGACGATCTCAAGGCAAAGCTAGACGCCAATCCCATCTGCACACAATATCCGGCAAAAAACGCTGAGGGACAGCTGAGTAAATTGAATAATATGAATTTAAACTAAATTCGGTTACTATTCAAATGCAACTCCCTGTAGGCATATACGATGTAATAACAATGGAGAAGTTGAGTTGGCAACAGAATGACTTGGGTCGCTCATACAAAAAACCAAGCTGGACTCTTCGGATACGCTTCGTGAATTGCAAGATAAACGCAACGAATTGATTGATCAGCTATCCGGCCTGGATGACGAGTTGGCTGACGTCGTCATTAGTACTGAAAGCTTCGACAAAGTCAGCAATGAGCTAATTGGTCAAGCCCTGCGACGCGCTACCTGCCAGCAAAAGGTGGTGCCGGTGCTTCTGGGATCTGCCTATAAAAATATTGGCATACAACGTTTGATGGATGCCGTAAATGCTTACTTGCCAACACCAGAGGAACGCAATCAGATTTACGATTGCTTTGGGTAAGCAGCCAATGGTTAGTTTCACAATCACATTAACATTATGTAATTGCAGCAACGATCTTGCGGGCAAGGTTTTCAAAATTGTGCACGACAAGCAGCGCGGTGCTCTAACTTTGGTGCGCTTGCTACGCGGCGAAATAAAGCGTGGGATGCGTGTACTCTGTTCTCGTGGGCAGGCGGAGGTTGTAACAAAAATCTATGAGCCTCTGGCTGATGAATACCGAGAGGTAAGCTCCGTGCAGGCGGGCGATGTGGCCATATGTGCAGGTCTTAAGGTGAGCATTTGACATAAAGAATGCAGTCGCGGTGAAACAGCATCTTCCACAGTCAACAGTAACTGGAGATCTGTTGACGATCAGCCATACATCCCTGAAGAGCGCACAGAAACGTTTGCTGCAGAGTCGCGGTGCCGCATCGCAACACGTTGATGACGAGGAGTTGGATGTGAGCGAGGAGCTGTTTGCAATCGAACCTAAAATACCTGATGCCGTCTATTTCTGTTCCATTGAGCCGCCCAGCATATCCTCGCAAACGGCTATGGAACAGGCGCTCAAGCAACTGCAGCGTGAGGATCCCAGTTTGAGGGTCAGTTACGACACCGTCACAGGGCAAACGGTGCTTGGCGGCATGGGTGAACTGCACATGGACATCATCAAGTCGCGGATGCTTAGTGAATACAAAATTGATGTTGACCTGGGTCCACTGCAAATAGCCTACAAGGAGACCATCGAATCGCCGGCAATGACAACATTGACTGTGGAAAAGGACATTGCGGGAAGCAAGCAAAATGTGAGCATTACTCTGCAGCTAGTCAATGATCAGAGAGAGCTGTTCAGGTATGTCCTAACTGTGCTTTATTACCTTGGGTGTACGTTAAGTAAATTATTATCCTCTAAAGCTTAGATAAGTCGCCAGAGAACGTGCAGAATCTGAATGCACTGCGTCCTCGCATGCTTCAGGTGCTGCGCAAAGGCGCAATCAGTGCCTTGGAACGTGGACCTCGTATTGGGGGCCAGGTGGTGGATACCCAAATACGTTTGCACAGTGTCACCATAGGACGCGGAACAGCCGATTCATTTGTCATGGCCGCGGCGGCGCATGTGTGCAAAAGGTAAGTCTTGTTTACGTTGTGTTTTAACAATGTCATAAATGAGTTGAGTCTTGCAGGTGCTTAGCAAAAACGGGACACGGTTGCTGGAGCCCATCATGGCAATGCAAATTGTAGCGCCTAATGAGCGAATATCTGGAATTATGGCGGACTTGTCAAGGCGACGTGCGCTCATTAAAGACGTGATGCCCAAAGGCGACAGGAATAAGGTCAGCAAATACCAATTACAAATTTGTTTTGTCAATAACTTAATTATTTTTTTAGCTCATTTCGGTAAACGCGCCCTTGGCTGAGCTCTCCGGCTATTCAAGTGCACTGCGTACTGTCAGCTCCGGTACAGCCGTTATGACGATGCAGCCATGTGGATTTTCTGAAATGAACGCGGCTGATGAATCGATAGCTGTTCGCCGAGCCCAGGGATTAGAGTGAAAATTGTTTAGCTTTATTTAGCAAAGATCATAGTAAGCTTAGTGCACGGAGGCTTGCAGGCACGTTGTTTGTTACGAAAATAATACAGTACAGTAACAAATGTGAAAATTGTCGCACGTGGAATATTAGAAAATTTGGTGATACAATTGATGTCGGACGTATTTTCGATACTACCTTTTAAACTGTCCAGCCATAAACATTTCAAAAGAAAAAATTGAAATTTGTGTTCTAAAAATAATTCGCTTTGTAAACTCGCTCGGTTGAGGCTCTTGGGCGCTTCGGCATGGCGTTCTCTACGCAGAAAGAATTCTTTCATGTGCCGTTTATGAACGAGACACTTGACTTCGAGTGCCAGGACGCGTGTGTTAAGCTAAAAAGCTATCCATCGACATTCGATGATCGCTCTTGGGCGGCCGATGAGGACAAAAAGTCACGTTTTGTGTCTGATCTAGTCGCTTGCAATACACCGTTGATTTGGCGCCATGATGATGGCAGCGGTGGCGGTGGTGGACCTGGCGGACCTGGCGGCAGAGCGGGTTATGGGCCTGGCGGCAGGGCTGCCGGTGGACCTGGAGGCAGAGGTCGCACCGGACCTGGCGGAAGGCCTTATGATGACGGGCGAACTGGTGGCAAAGCAGGAAAACCCGGTCAAAAAGGGCAGGACGGTAGAGGCGGTTATGGGGCACAGGGTCAGCGTGGTCAGGGTAAGGGCGACTACGGGTCTCCAGGACAACAGGGCCAGGGCGGAAGGGGAAGGGGTTTAGCAGGCCCTGGTTCTGGCCAGGAAGGATTGGGACCTGATGATCGAGGTGGTGGGGGTCCAGGAGAAGAGCAAGGGGCTTATGGAGGTCCCGGAGGGGGCGGTCCAGGTCAGGGCTCTTATGGAGGACCCGATGGTGGAAGTGGTCCAGGACCGGGTCAGGGTCAAGGTGCTTATGGAGGACCAGGTCAGGGCGCTTATGGAGGACCCGATGGTGGAAGTGGTCGAGGTGGAAGTGGTCCAGGACCGGGTCAGGGTCAGGGTCAAGGTGCTTATGGAGGACCCGATGGTGGAAGTGGTCCAGGACCGGGTCAGGGTCAGGGTCAAGGTGCTTATGGAGGACCAGCTGGTGGAGGCCCAGGCGGAGGTGGTCCAAGCGGAGGTGGTCCAGGCGGAGGCGGTCCAGGTCAAGGCCAGGGAGCGTATGGAGGTCCGGCGGGAGGAGGTCCTGGTGGAGGAGGTCCAGGCAGGGGTGGTCCAGGTCAGGGTCAGGGAGCTTATGGAGGTCCAGCTGGAGGTGGTCCAGGCGGAGGTGGTCCAGATGGAGGAGGTTCAGGCGGAGGCCGTCCCAGTCAGGGTCAAGGCCCTTATGGAGGTCCGTCCGGAGGAGGCCCAGGCGGAGGCGGTCCAGGTCAGGGTCAGGGAGCTTATGGAGGTCCAGGCGGAGGCGGTCCAGGGGGAGGTCCAGGCGGAGGTGGTCCAGGTCAGGGCGCTTATGGGGGTCCAGCCGGAGGTGGTCCAGGGGGAGGTCCAGGTGGAGGTGGTCCAGGTCAGGGTCAGGGTCAGGGCGCTTACGGAGGTCCAGCCGGAGGTGGTCCAGGGGGAGGTCCAGGCGGAGGTGGTCCAGGTCAGGGTCAGGGTCAGGGTGCTTATGGAGGTCCAACTGGTGGTGGTCCAGGAGGGGGTGGTCCAGGTCAAGGAGCTTACGGAGGTCCTGCCGGTGGTGGTCCCGGTGGAGGAGGTCCAGGTCAAGGGCAGGGCGCTTATGGAGGTCCAGCCGGAGGAGGTCCAGGGGGAGGTCCAGGCGGAGGTGGTCCAGGTCAGGGTCAGGGTCAGGGTCAGGGCGCTTATGGAGGTCCAACTGGTGGTGGTCCAGGAGGGGGTGGTCCAGGTCAAGGGGCTTACGGAGGTCCTGCCGGTGGTGGTCCCGGTGGAGGAGGTCCAGGTCAGGGAGCTTACGGAGGTCCTGCCGGTGGTGGTCCCGGTGGAGGAGGTCCAGGTCAAGGTCAGGGTGCCTATGGAGGTCCGCCCGGAGGAGGTCCAGGTGGAGGCGGTCCAGGCGGAGGAGGTCCAGGTCAAGGTCAGGGAGCTTATGGTGGTCCGGCCGGAGGAGGTCCTGGTGGAGGAGGTCCTGGTGGAGGCGGTCCAGGCAGGGGTGGTCCAGGTCAAGGTCAAGGTGCTTATGGAGGTCCAAGCGGAGGTGGTCCAGGTCAGGGTCAGGGAGCTTATGGAGGTCCGAGCGGAGGTGGACCCGGTGGCGGCGGTCCCGGTCAGGGTGCTTATGGAGGTCCGGCCGGAGGAGGTCCAGGTGGAGGTGGTCCAGGTCAGGGTCAGGGCGCTTATGGAGGTCCGCCTGGAGGAGGTCCAGGCGGCGGTGGTCCAGGTGGGGGCGGTCCAGGGCAGGGTCAAGGTGCCTTTGGAGGCCCGGCCGGAGGAGGTCCAGGTGGAGGCGGTCCAGGCGGAGGAGGTCCAGGTGGAGGCGGTCCAGGCGGAGGAGGTCCAGGTCAGGGTCAGGGAGCTTATGGTGGTCCGGCCGGAGGAGGTCCTGGTGGAGGAGGTCCAGGCAGGGGTGGTCCAGGTCAAGGTCAAGGTGCTTATGGAGGTCCAAGCGGAGGTGGTCCAGGTCAGGGTCAGGGAGTTTATGGTGGTCCGGCCGGAGGAGGTCCAGGCGGCGGTCCAGGTCAAGGTCAAGGTGCTTATGGAGGTCCCACCGGAGGTGGTCCAGGTGGCGGTGGTCCAGGTCAGGGCCAGGGTGCTTATGGAGGTCCTGCGGGAGGAGGTCCGGGAGGAGGCGGACCAGGTCAGGGACAGGGCGCCTATGGAGGTCCGGCCGGAGGGCCAGCAGGGGGAGGACCAGGAGGACGCGGTTCAGGTCAGGGTCAGGGCGCCTATGGAGGTCCGGCCGGAGGAGGTCCAGGTGGAGGCGGTCCAGGTGGAGGAGGTCCAGGCAGGGGTGGTCCAGGTCAAGGTCAAGGTGCTTATGGAGGTCCGGCCGGCGGAGGTCCAGGTGGAGGCGGCCCAGGTGGAGGCGGCCCAGGTGGAGGTGGTCCAGGTCAAGGTCAAGGTGCTTATGGAGGTCCGGCCGGAGGAGGTCCAGGTGGAGGCGGTCCAGGTCAAGGCCAGGGAGCTTATGGAGGTCCTGGTGGAGGAGGTCCAGGTAGGGGTGGTCCAGGTGAAGGTCAAGGTGCTTATGGAGGTCCGGCCGGAGGAGGTCCAGGTGGAGGAGGTCCAGGCAGGGGTGGTCCAGGTCAAGGTCAAGGAGCTTATGGAGGTCCGGCCGGAGGAGGTCCAGGTGGAGGTGGTCCAGGTCAGGGTCAGGGCGCCTATGGAGGTCCGGCCGGAGGAGGTCCAGGTGGAGAAGGTCCAGGCAGGGGTGGTCCAGGTCAAGGTCAAGGCGCCTATGGAGGTCCAGGAGGCGGTGGTCCAGGTCAGGGTCAGGGACCTTATGGTGGTCCGGGCGGAGGCGGCCCAGGTCAGGGTCAGGGTGCTTATGGAGGTCCTGCGGGAGGAGGTCCAGGTGGAGGAGGTCCAGGTGGAGGAGGTCCAGGCAGGGGTGGTCCAGGTCAAGGTCAAGGAGCTTATGGAGGTCCGGCCGGAGGAGGTCCAGGTGGAGGTGGTCCAGGTCAGGGTCAGGGCGCCTATGGAGGTCCGGCCGGAGGAGGTCCAGGTGGAGGAGGTCCAGGCAGGGGTGGTCCAGGTCAAGGTCAAGGTGCTTATGGTGGTCCGCCCGGAGGAGGGCCAGGAGGAGGCGGTCCAGGACAGGGACCTTATGGAGGTCCGGCTGGAGGAGGTCCAGGCGGTCCAGGTCAGGGTCGCCGTGGTTCGGGCACTCCTGGGCAGGCCGGTTATGGTGGTCCTGGACAAGAGGGTCAAGGGCCAGGTGGTCGAGGTGGAGGTCCAGGTCAGGGTCAGGGCGCTTTTGGAGGTCCAGCTGGAGCTGGCCCGGGCGGGGGCGGGCCAGGTCAGGGTCAAGGTGCTTATGGAGGTCCAGGGGGAGGACCAGCAGGGGGAGGACCAGCAGGGGGAGGACCAGGAGGACGCGGTTCAGGTCAGGGTCAGGGCGCCTATGGAGGTCCGGCCGGAGGAGCTCCAGGTGGAGGAGGTCCAGGCAGGGGTGGTCCCGGTCAGGGTGCTTCTGGTGGTCCAGGAGGGGGCGGTCCAGGTCAGGGTCAGGGACCTTATGGTGGTCCGGGCGGAGGCGGCCCAGGTCAGGGTCAGGGTGCTTATGGAGGTCCTGCGGGAGGAGGTCCGGGAGGAGGCGGACCAGGTCAGGGACAGGGCGCCTATGGAGGTCCAGCCGGAGGAGGTCCAGGTGGAGGAGGTCCAGGCAGGGGTGGTCCCGGTCAGGGTGCTTCTGGAGGTCCAGGAGGGGGCGGTCCAGGTCAGGGTCAGGGGCCTTATGGTGGTCCGGGCGGAGGCGGCCCAGGTCAGGGTCAGGGTGCTTATGGAGGTCCTGCGGGAGGAGGTCCGGGAGGAGGCGGACCAGGTCAGGGGCAGGGGGTTTATGGAGGTCCAGCTGGAGCTGGCCCGGGCGGGGGCGGTCCAGGTCAGGGTCAAGGTGCCTATGGAGGTCCAGCTGGAGGGCCAGCAGGGGGAGGACCAGGAGGGCGCGGTTCAGGTCAGGGTCAGGGCGCTTATGGTGGTCCAGCTGGAGGGCCAGCAGGGGGAGGACCAGGAGGACGCGGTTCAGGTCAGGGTCAGGGCGCTTATGGTGGTCCAGCTGGAGGGCCAGCAGGGGGAGGACCAGGAGGACGCGGCTCAGGTCAGGGACCTTATGGAGCTCCGGCTGGAGGAGGGCCAGGAGGAGGCGGTCCAGGTCAGGGACCTTATGGAGGTCCAGCTGGAGGAGGTCCAGGCGGTCCAGGTCAGGGTCGCCGTGGTTCGGGCACTCCTGGGCAGGCCGGTTATGGTGGTCCTGGACAAGAGGGTCAAGGGCCAGGTGGTCGAGGTGGAGGTCCAGGTCAGGGTCAGGGTGCTTTTGGAGGTCCAGCTGGAGCTGGCCCGGGCGGGGGCGGTCCAGGTCAGGGTCAGGGTGCTTATGGAGGTCCTGCGGGAGGAGGTCCGGGAGGAGGCGGTCCAGGTCAGGGTCAAGGTGCTTATGGAGGTCCAGCTGGAGCTGGCCCGGGCGGGGGCGGTCCAGGTCAGGGTCAAGGTGCCTATGGAGGTCCAGCTGGAGGGCCAGCAGGGGTAGGACCAGGAGGACGCGGTTCAGGTCAGGGTCAAGGTGCCTATGGAGGTCCAGCTGGAGGGCCAGCAGGGGGAGGACCAGGAGGACGCGGTTCAGGTCAGGGTCAGGGCGCTTATGGTGGTCCAGGTCAAGCAGGTCAGGGTCCAGGTGGTAGAGGCCGTACGGACATTTCTGGTCAAGACAGCGGTCGGGGAAGCTATGCAGGATACGGTGGCCCTGCTGGCCCAGGATCAGGACCAGGAGGTTATGGTAGTCCGGGAGGTCAAGGCCGTGAAGGTTATGGTCAGGGACCGGGAGATTTCGGTGGTCCTGGTGGGCAGGGTCCTGGTGGTTATGGCGGTCCTGGTAGGCAGGGGCCTGGAGGTCCTGGCGGTCCTGGTAGGCAGGGGCCTGGAGGTCCTGGCGGCCCTGGAGGTCCAGGTGGCCCTGATAGTTATGGCGGGCCTGGTGCAGATCAAATGGGAGGCGATAGTCTTCTCAACGCTGCTAGTCATACCATTGATAACATGAAAAAAGTTATGATTGAGGCCAAATTACTTGATAAGGATCCGCCTGGTGCCAAGGATCGCATGGCCAGACCTAGGACAGACAATGCCGAGCTCCAACGTATAATAAACCAGCGCTACGATCCTGAAATGAGCCAAGTGTTCTCAGATAAAATTCAAGACCTGTCAGACGCTGGGAAGATCGATAATACCGATGAAAGGGATCTCCGTCATATCCATAAATCCGTCGATGAGATGAATAAGTCTCATGATGCCCTAGAAACGCAAAATGCCAACCTAAGACGAATTCTTGAGAAGCAGGCTAGACGTGCATCAATGGACGCCATTCAGATTGATCCAGAAAAAAGCAATGATGTCAACTATTTACAAAATAAGATCGACAATATGGGGAGGGAGCTGTCTGTATTGCGTCAAGCTGAGGACGATTTTATAAGAGCTGGTGGTGTCCTGGACGACGGCATGGGAGGCGGCATGGGAGGCGCCATGGGAGGTGGCATGGGAGGCGGCATGGGAGGCGGCATGGGAGGCGGCATGGGAGGCGGCATGGGAGGCGGCATGGGAGGCGGCATGGGTGGACCAGACATGGATATTGAGACCCTTCAAACAATGTTAGCTGACCGAGATTCACTTCGCAATAAAATTAAATCTCTGGGCGTGCTGGACGACAAGGTTAAAGGACTGCAAAAGAAGGCCTGCCAAGCGGAGTGCGACTCTGCTGAACTTATCCAAAGCATTGATGAACAAAATCGTTACATCTGCGACATGGAGAGTGACATTCAAGAAATGCAACATTATTACGAAAACGAGGTCGAACAGTCCAAATACAACGAAGAAATACTTAGGGTAAGTAGGCAAACCACAAACCACTGCCACGTCCCAAGCTAACGTCAACTGTTTTCAGTGTCGTTGCAACGAGCTGCAGCAACAAGTTGCCACCCTCCAGCCAGCGGTTAAACGTGCCGATTGCATGCAGATGGAGATCGATGTTCTACGCAACGAGCTGCGTAAACGAGATTTGGCCTTGAATGCCTACGATTGCCAATACCAGCAGCTTATGGTAAGCATCCGAATCAGTTTTGCGACCAGGGGCGATGAGAGTTTTATGTGTTACTCTGCCTATTCCCAAAGCATAAAACTAAATCGTTCAAGAAATCTGGGTATCGGTACCTAGACGAACTACTAGAAATTGGCAGTGATAATTGTTTCAAGGAGACTGGGATAGAGGATGATGGAGATATTACATGTTAATGCCGTGCCGTGATTTTAAGTCCTGCCCAAAAGATATTTCATCCTTGCAAATCAATAGTTTATTTTGAAATTATAAGTGCACATCATTTAAAATAGTAACATTACGCGTGGGAAACGAGGAAAGTCTTTAGAGTACGTCTTTGGATTGTAAACGGCTTAAGCACATGTCTATTTCTCCCCTCCTCTTTCTCAAGCCCTCGCATACAGTTTCAATCCACAACTACTTCTAATGATTTTCCTCTCTAATCCCTTTGTTTTATACTCCACACGAATATTACGCTTTCTAGACCGTTATCTGTGAGCTCAACCAAAAGTATGGAAACCAACGGGGTGACTGTACGTCGTTTGACCTACCTGACTGTCCCGATGTTGGTGATGATTTGGCGTTTTACACGAGCGCCACCCTGGAGCACATCATGAACGAAATGAACAAACAGGCCGACTGCTTCAAGCGAATGAACGAGGATTCCGGTGGTCAAAATATCAATAATATGGAAGACTGCATGAACGAGATAGATCGCCTGCGGGACTTATTAAAGGAAAAGGACGGCCAGTTGGGTGAATTGATTGATGAAAACGAGTGTATGTGCGAAGCCGCTCTGGAGAGTAAGAAGCGTCTCAACCAGCTAGATGATAAAGTACGTCAACTTGATAAAGACACAAGATATATGGAAGAAGGCATGCGCGAGAGTATTGGATTAATACAAGACATCGGCGATGTGGCCAGGGAGAATGATAGGCTAAAGGACAAAGTAAACAATTTGAAAGGAGCTGAACTTCAAAATATGACGGATGACCTGAAGAGACAGCTTGAAGACTGCATGAAGAATAAAGAGATGTGCGAGGAAGTAAACAAAGGCTTTAGGTCCGCATTAAAAGATCTCGGAGCAGATCCCGACGCTCTTGAAAAACAAGCCAAAGACGCATTAGAGCAAAAATGGAAGGCCGCAGAGGAAGCCAAGAAAGCGGCCGAGGAAGCTGAAAAAGCAGCCAAAGAACAAGCAGCCAAAGAAGCAGCCGAAAGAAAGCAGAAGGAAGAATATTACATGACGCCGACAGGTATGATTCAAAAAGAAGTAGGAGAAAAACCGGGCGTGGGACCAGATGGAAAGCCAGGCGAAACAGCCGGTCAACCCGGAGGAAAACCCGGAGATACAGCAGACGGCCAACCTGGAGGAAAGCCCGGAGATACGGGAGCCGGTCAACCTGGAGCCGGCCAACCTGGAGCTAAACCTGGAGATACAGCAGCCGGTCAACCTGGAGGTAAACCTGGAGATACAGCAGCCGGTCAACCTGGAGGTAAACCTGGAGATACAGCAGCCGGTCAACCTGGAGCTAAGCCCGGAGATACAGGAGCCGGTCAACCTGGAGGTAAACCCGGAGATGCAGGAGCCGGTCAACCTGGAGGTAAACCCGGAGATGCAGGAGCCGGTCAACCTGGAGGTAAACCCGGAGATGCAGGAGCCGGTCAACCTGGAGATACAGGAGCTGGTCAACCTGGAGGTAAACCCGGAGATACAGGAGCTGGTCAACCTGGAGGTAAACCCGGAGATACAGGAGCTGGTCAACCAGGAGCTGGACCTGGCGATAAGACCGGTGGACCAGGAGGAAAACCTGGCGATAAAGCTGGTGCCGCCGCTGGGGATAAGGGTAAAGGCGCTGGACAACCAGGTGCTGGGCCAGGGGATAAGGCTGGAGGAGCAGGTGGACAACCTGGCGATAAAGCTGGAACTGCCGGACAACCCGGTGCTGCCGCTGGGGATAAGGGCAAAGGAGCTGGACAACCAGGTGGTGGGCCCGGGGATAAGGCCGGTGGAGCAAGTGGACAACCTGGCGATAAAGCTGGAACTGCCGGACAACCCGGTGCTGCCGCTGGGGATAAGGGTAAAGGAGCCGGACAACCAGGTGCTGGGCCCGGGGAGAAGGCCGGTGGAGCTGCAACTGGCGGACAACCTGGTGCCAAGGCTGGCGATAAGCCTGGAGGAGCTGGTGGACCAGCTGGACAAGACGGTGGACAAGCTGGAGATAAATCTGGAGCACCTGGACAAGACGGTGGACCATCTGGTGGTAAATCTGGAGCACCTGGACAAGCAGCTGGTGGGCAACCCGGTGGTAAAGCTGGTGCTCCTGGCGGAGGTGCAGCTGGTGATAAGTCCGGAGGAGCAGGACAGCCTGGTGGAAAACCTGGCGAAGGAGCCGGCCAACCGGGTGGTAAGGCTGGAGGCCCAGCTGGACAAGCTGCTGGATCAAAAGGTCTAGCTCAAAAGCCAGGCTTGCGTGGAGCGGACGGTGGCGATGGACGAAGATCAAAAAGTAAGGGCAAGAAGGGTTCAAAAGTCATAGATGACACTACCGAAGAGCAGTTCGAGCAGTTTGTGAAGAATACTGTGAAAACATTGTCTGCCGGCGAGATTGACGGCGTCGGTTTGGAGAGGGAGTTGCGCAAGATTTTGGATATGTTCATCGACGAGTGCGGATTCTGTTTCTGCAAGTGCAACATACCGAAAAGTCGCTTCTATGCTATATGTCATAAGCTCTACCATCACGGACTGCACACGCTGGACTTCAAGGATCTGGCCTACATGCACAAGCGTATCTTTGCTGCGGCAGAGAACATTCTGCCTGGATGTCTGTTCAACATGATAATGAAGGATATCTTGGCCAGCAATCCGCCATGCCTAATCCAGACTGCTTCAAATATTGTGGACGAGAAACAGTGCTGCACCTGCAAGAGATCGCTCTGCTGCGATGACACTGAAGAGAAACTGATGATAAAAGGTTCGCTTGAAATAATTCGAATCCTATTTTCCTATTTCATGACAAATGTATTTCGATTTCTAGTAATGCGCCTTGAAAATGACATTGAAAACGCCAAATTGTGCTTGAAGAATTTAAAGAATATTCCATCGAATCTTTCCATACATGATTATCGCATTGAAGCTGGCGATTGTCCCGCTAAGTAAGTACCGTAAATCTTGCCCTGAACCTAATCTAATAAAATTGAACTTCCGACAGAGATCGCGTCCTGCGTTCTGCAAGGGGAGGAAACTCTATCACCATATACAAAGAAATAAAGCAAGCCCGACGTGCTAAGGTAACATTATCACAGCCAAATTTTGAACAAAGACTTCTTTTATTGCTCTTTTATTTTTCAGAAAGGCTATGCTGCCAACAATTAAATATTAATGTTTTTGTATGTTTCTGTTAGGTTGGATTAAAGTAATACGTCCGATTAACGTTTCTACAATTGCCAACCATAGAAAATTCGTAGTGTATTTTAACATATTATATATCGTTCATCTGTTTTATTAAATTATTTTGGTGTTTAAATTGTTGTTTGAATTGCTTGATACCTTGCCCGTTACTTGGTATCGATACTTGCCGGCAAACAGCTGGTGGGTCTATCGAAAATATCGATTGTTGATTGTATAAGCATGCAGTAAGCATTTGTAGGCAGTGTTTTAATAAAGAATAAATTGCAACTAAATATGGAGAAACTAGTCTGTTCCAGCATGAAAATGCTGCAATTGCAGGTAATCAGTAACGGGACACGTGCGGTCGCTCTCAGGCAACATTTATGCCACGGTTTTCATTGAAATTACAGGTGCCGCAGGTGGCGAACACGGGAATGCGTTTGTTGTGCCCCGGCCTGCAGAATGCGCTGCAAGCGCAGCAGGTGCGCCATCGACAGACCAAGCACTGGAAGCCGGAGTTTAAGCGTCTGCGCAGGCAGAAGTTCATCAAAATCGACCTGCCCAATTTGAGGGAGAAAGCGGAGGACATTAGTAAAGAGCAGATGCGCAGCCGGATGAAGGAACGTGGCGTGCTGCCGCCGCGTCCATGGATGGAACGACCGTTTCACATCAGCTGCACGGGCGGCATATTTGAGGCATATGTGCCGCCGGAGGGCGATGGCAAGAAATCGATCATCTCATCGACGGGCGCAAAGCAAAAACTCGAGTTTCTCGAGAAGAAATCAAAGAGCATGATGGCTGTACGCAAGATACGCTCGTACGAGGAGAACTTTAGCAGCGATGATTTCAGCGGCCATGCCCAGGAGATCTACGTGGCGGCGCACACGCATATGGCGGCCAAGGAGAAGTACAAGATACGTGAGTTTGTTAGCGAACGCTGCTATCCGGAAATGATGCACAATGTCAAGGATAAAACAATACACTGGCGTTTTCTGCAATCACTGGAGCCGCCGCGCGTTGTCCATGCACGCGTCACCGAGGTCATCACCAAGGAGAACCAGTTCGCTCAGGTCACGGTGCGCTTCCACACGCAACAAATGCTGGCCATTTACGATCGCTTCGGTCGCTTAATGCACGGCAGCGAGATTGTCACCAAGGATGTGCTGGAGTATGTTGTGTTCGAGAAGCACATTTCCAATGAGTACGGCAAATGGCGATTGCACGACAAGATCATTCCCGACTGGCTGCCACCGAAACAGCCATCGCCCATCACGTTTCGCATCTCAGACGAGATTACCGAGGAGGCGCCCAAGGAGATTACCGCCGGCGAGCAGGCAAAGCAACTGGAGTCTGGCAGCAGTCAGCCAGCGGAGCAGCTGAATGTGACCAGCGCCACCTCCCCATCACAGCCGGCTGAGCACAGCTCCAAGCCGACTCTGGCCATTTGATTGTACTTTTTGTGGGCTGCCTGGCGGCTCAGAGGCTACCAAGTTAACGTTGTCCCGTGACGTTAAGGAGACGCGCTAGGCTAAGGCCCAAGAGACCAAGCACTTATATATACATTTCTATTTTTAAACACATGTTTTTGGTTCGTTTTTCTTTTAATCACATTCACTCTTAATAGTCATTTTCGAAATCTTGCATATAATATTTGTGCTCGGGACTCATGCAGAAGGTAATGCACTCGCTTTGCGTATTAAACTTATTCTCGTTGCCGCCACATCCGCCCCAGGTAAACGGCATGCATCGGTCGTGCACAAAGCTGTAATACCATTTCCTATGGTAACCTCGGCAGGGCCCATGTGTCGACTCCAATGTGCAAATATCTGCAGTTGAGTATAGAGTATATTCGTTGAATTGCCTCCGCATTTAGTTACCTTTGCGATCCTTCGTAGCTTTATCCAGCTTGAGCGCTGATGCCAGACTTAGAAACAGGCACAGAAGCACAATTAACTGCATAACTTTTCTCATCTTTAGCTGCGCGTTAAATAAGTTGTTCCACGAACAACAGGTCTTTATATATAAGAGATATGGGCTAAAACAATATAATGAAAATGTGTTTTTCACTTTAATTAGAATTGCTTAAAAATTTGAACCGACATTTTTGTAAGTCAATAGACCTTGAATCTAACTTGGAATATATATATGAGAAATATATGTTCCATTCGATAAAGTGGCCAGGCTAACCAGACGACGGGTCAATTGCATAGCTTTAAAAGGAATCCAATCTCCTTGATGAACCCTGATAAATCCATCAGTCTTAAAGCTAAAGTCAACAAATATGTATTTTTGTGGGTCTTAGAGCAGAAAATATATTTTGATAATTCCTAATCCTAATCCTAAAAATCGCGGGTCAAGTCTCCCTGCCTAAAACCAAGTGCTGTCCGTTACACCCCACTGCCAGGTTCGTGTTATCTGTTTATTAGCCACCAATAAATGTAGAATAGAATATATATTCCACTAGACAAGCCTCACAAAATATTGATGTTTCTGTATAATTTTAAATTTAATGAAAAAATACTAGAGTTTCAGAAATTGTAACTTTGTCGCACATAAGAAGCAATACTGTACCTAAAATGTGCAGATGATCGACACAAGTAGTGTAAGTGTAAACAGCCTTTTTTGGATTTGAAATTGGACATTTAAGCCAGCTTTTTGGCCATATGGCAATACAAAATATAGTAAATTGTTTACAACTGCTGCAACTAGTTATAGAAATGTATAGAAAAAACGGCAAAATATTTACGTATATAGGCATTTATTTAGTTAATTAAACTTACAGCTAAGTGCAGCTAATTATAAATACACACGATCACGTCGTGGAGCAGAAGTTCGTCATGGTTCTTCACACAGAATACAAATGTTAATAAATATAAATACAGATAGATATGGATAAATATATATATACACAGGTCGAACCGAATAGGATCGGTTAGAGGGCTTAGGATTACACAAAGCTGCTGCTGGGCTCATCGAGGTACGCGCAACGCGTGCTCGCCTGCTCCAGCGATTTGCGTGCGATGTCCAGCGGCAGTTTGCTGGCAAAGGACAAGGCTGTTGTCGCTGTGGATGTGGGCGACGTCACCGTGGACGATGTGTGCTTAGCGGGCGAGAATTTGTTGCTGTAGTTGCCAGTGGGCGCCGGGGCACTTGCTACGCCCCAGTTCGATGGCTTAATGGGCAGCACCTTCGGCTTGGGCGGCAACGGTGGCGGCGCTTTGGCAAATTCCTGCAGATCCTGCGCCTCAATGGGCGGCACATCGGTCTCCGGCTCCAACAGGTCCAACTTCATGGGCGACTGCTGCTGCGGCTGTTGGCCGCGCGTTATGGACAGCCGTGGCGCCGGCTGGGGCGCATCCGTGGGGCTGCATGGCGTCTTGTTAACTGGACTCAAATTGGCGCGCACCTTGCGCAGCTTCGAGGCGGCCGCATTGAGATTCTCCTTGTTCTTGAGAAAGTCGGGCAGATCAAAGTTGATCTCGGTGCCGCGCTGATCCTCCAGGCGCGCCAGCTGCGCGCGCTTCAGGCCCTCGAGTAGTTCATCTGCGAACAAAACGTCCCTTTAGCATAAATTTGCGCGGTAAACACGTGGCGGGATTCTCACCTGGGTGCTCCGCTACTCGCTCCGTGGACTGCAGCTTGACGCCCGCCTTCAGCTTGGCAATGATGGGCTTCTTGGGATCGACGCTGGGTACAGCCTCCTCGGAATGCTGGCTGCTTGTAGACTTCTTTTTCAGCTTGGGCAGCTTGCTGCCTGGAATGTTGCCATTGTCGCGCTGCTGGCGCCGCATGCGCTCGAACAGCGAGGAGGAGCTCTCCGACGGGGCTTCGTTGGACTTCATGGAGCACAGATCGCTGGGCTTTTGGGTAGTTGCCGCCGTCGCCGCCGCCGCCGCCGCTGCATCCGCCTTGCTTTGCAGCAGCTCGTTGAACATCTTGTTGGTTAGCTCGTCCAGCTGGCCCTGCGAGGCGTCCGTGGCCAGCGGGGGCAGCGGCTTCATCGGTTTGCTATGCTTCGGCGGCATGCTACCGCCGCCGCCTTGCTGAAAATCCGGATGGAGCAGGGCGATCTGCAGCCGCTGGCCGTCGGCGACGGTGACGGACTGCATCAGGTCGAGCGGCGCCTGGGTGTCGCGCAGTAGCACTTGGACGTTCTCCATGCGATAGTTGTATTTGCTCAGTATGGGCCGGATGACCTCGTGGAGCTGCTTCTTGGGCTTGCTCTTCACGGATATGACCTTGGGGTCGGGCAGGTCCAGCTTGAAGGCCACCCGCCGCTCGATCAGCACCTCCTTGCCGGCCAGCAGCTGCGAGGACTGCTGCGTATCGATGGACTTGTTGTTGCTGCCCTGGAACACGACGTCATAGTACGGATAGACGAGGTTGCGCTTCTCGAGCAGCCGCTCCACCAGCTGGGCCACCGTCTCGTTGGGACGCGTCTGCACAATGGTCGTGGCGCCATCGGTGAGGATCACCCGGCACAGGGAGCACACGCTCTCCGCGCTGGCACCCGGCGCTGCCGTCCCCGTCTGGCCGGCGTCGAACGACGACAGCGAGGAGCGCGAGCTGTGCAGGTCGCTGATCGAGCCGCCCGTGCGCAGCGCCAGCAGCGGAGGCGGCGCCGGGATCGCGCCCGGCGCCTGCGGCGGCGGCATCAGCGTCTGCTGCAGATCGGCCATCAGCTCGCTGCGATCGCGGGACTTGCTGCGCGTCTTGCGGTGCCAGGGCAGGAGACTCTTACGTCGCCGATCCTCGGCATTGCTCGCCGATTTCTTCAGCTAAAAGAGAAGCGGCGATGGGTTAATGGAAACGAACAGCGGAACCTGGTTGTGCCGCTTACCTTGGGCGAGGCTAGTACGTGAAAATTTGTCTTGAGCAGCTCGTCCAGGTCGGCGCCCGTGTAGGGCAGCGGTTGGTGCTTCTGCTCCGCCTCCACGCAGCTCTTGTAGAGGTCGGAGCGTATGAAGCGCTGATAGCTATCGAATTTCATCAGGTTGAAGATTTGCTTCTGCGCCGCCGCAAAGATGTCCGGGGCGCCGCTGGCCAGTTTCTCGTCGCTGAGATTGCGCGCCTGCGAGTCCACGTTGACCGGATCGCTGCTGTTGTTGGCCAGGTGCTTGGCGAAGATTTCGCGAGCGAGCGTCACCCGCTCCGCCTCGGAATTCTGGTGCTTGTAGCGCTCGCAGGCGGTCCAGAAGTAAATGTTCTCCGCGGAGAACTCCTTGAGGAACTCGGCAAAGGTCTGCATGCCGGCGACATCCTGGAGCATGCGCTCGAAGGATGTGCCCCAGCTGCCGGGGCCCAGTTGCTCGGGCGGCGCCAGCTCCAGCGTCGACTCCCCACCGGCGCCGGCCTTGACCATCACGCTGGACGGTGGCGCCGGCGTCGTGAGTATTTGCGGCACCTGGAAGAGCGCCAGCGGCTGCAGCTGCGACTGCGACTGCGGATGCTTGGCCGCCTTGAGCTCGTCCAGCATGAGCGTCTTGATGTACACATCGTTGTCGGAGGCGTTCATCGAGGCAGTTCGGCGCACTAGTGGACTGCTCCCAGCTGCTGGCTTGGCCACCTTGTCGGTGCGCGACGTGCGGAACGATGACTGACCCCAGGCGCGGCGGAAGGGCGAGGCATTGGAGGGCAGTGCGCGGTTCTGGAAGAGGGAAGGGCAAGAGAAACAGAATTAAGATAACGCGTTTCAACAGACAAGTTGTGTTCAAAGATATAAGAACTAAGAAATACCCTTCTTAATAATCGATTATAGATTCCTTGATTTTATCTGTTGTGAAAAAGGGATCCAAGCCATATATACTTATATGATTTAAAGATTTTATATTCCTTATAAACACTTGTTGTTCTTTTTTTATTTTATTTATTCAAGCTATGGTCGCTAAATATAAATATAGTAGCATTAAGAATTACCCTTTGTATATATCTATTAATATAACAATCGTTAGGAGTGTAAATTTATATATTAATAAATACTTCTAATGATTGTTAGATACATATTCGACATATTATTAATTGTTCTTATTTTATTTTATTTATTGTTATTTATTATTTTTACATTAAAATTATCATGCATTGACAGAAGGAAAGAAACCTTAAAGTTTGCAGATTTTAGAATTTAAATATCTATCGAAAAATATTGACGTAAGAATATTAACTTTCAAGCGATTTTATCTATAAGATCTTGCGCGTATATATAGATAATTCCTATGGCAGCTTTATGATGTAGAGTCGTCCGACTTTCGCATATTTACTGCGCTCAATTATATGAGATGCATCTATGTAGACTTCCATCAAGATAGCTTTAAAACTGAGATCCTATTTAACATGAAAATGGACAGACAAATGGATATGTTTATGTTGACTTGTCTGTTGATACTGATCAAGAATATATAAATATATATACTTAATGAGTATATACGATCGGTTCAAGCAGTTTCTATGGGGTATTTTAGACTAGTTCTCTACGCATATCTCAATTTTCTACTCTTTACTGCTTTTCAACTATTGCTCAGAGCTATGCGCAATTGGTAAGCGTATTCAGAGCCGTGTTGGAGTTCAAGAACCCCACAACTTTATTTTCATGGGCAGTTTACGAGTACAAATTGGGGGAAGGGAGGAACTGGCCGATCATGTCTGTCATTATCACGGCCAAGCCCCGAAGAGACGACACGATAAACTTTTGAACTTTTATTCTTTTTAGAAGTTGAGGCTTCACTTTGTGCGTGTGTGTGTGACGCATGCAACAGCAGCATGTGGCAACAACAGTTGCCAGCAGTTGGCAACTATTGGCTGCCAGCTCCTCCCCAGCCCATGAGCCCAACAATTCTAATTGTGTGAACAAATTGTAAAGCCAGCCCATGCATGTGTGTGTCTAAATGAGTGTGTGTGTGTGTGTTTGCATTGTGATGAGTGTTGTTTCTGGGACTGCCTGCCGGTCAATCCATTTGCGGCACTTTGCTGATAATCATTCTTGTCAGACAAACTCGGAGCTGTTGCCCGCCGCTATTTATACATGTTTTCCATATATGTGTATATTTGTGTTTGCCTGTCGTACACCCTCCACCCGGTTCCCATGAAAATGGGTGAAAATAGTCATAAAATACAGTCGTGCAAACGTATGCAGCAGGCCAATGTCCGGTCTAGATATGAGGGGCTCGTGGAGGCACAAATCAAGTGGGCTTCAAAGCCATGATTAATTAAATATATTTGAATTATAGTTGAGTACACTCGGAGAAAGGGGCTATTTAAATCTGACAATAAATTATATAGAATAAGTAATGTTTTGTTTATATTTCAAAAACATTTTCTTCTAAGTGTCAAGAATAAAAATAAACCTATTTTAATTAAATATGACCATTTTTAACTTTATTTAAAATTAAAAAATACATTTTAAAAACAATAAAAAGAACTTACTTAAACGCATAATGTTTTAATTTTATTAAGTTCTTTTATATTTCTTCTTCATTCAATAGAAATATAGCAATATATATAAATTTAAAAACCGTTTGCTTATTAATTAATTAATAAATCAATCAATTTTTTAATTTAAAAAGCTCATTTTAATTTTTTAGCCATTTCATTTTAAATTAATATAACTGTGATCATATTTAATTTTAATAAGCTAATATTATTAAGGCTTAATGATAGACTAGCACTAAAAATATGCTACAGGGTATCTGCTGATCACGCACATTTAACTGGCTCGCATTCATATTTGTGCATTTCCCACCGTCGGGTCGCTTGTTTAATGATGCTTTTGTTGCCGCAAAGATTAATGAATTCTGTTTCTAAGCTCGAGTTTCGCATTAACTAAACGTAACACACGAAATATGTCTACGTATAGAAATAACTATTATATCTATATATATGTATTTGTAGGTATGTGTGTGTGAGAGAGAAATTTGAAACGTTTCCGGTTCGTCGCAGAGCCCGCAAAGGGGCAAAGTCAAGTTTCAAGCGTTCATTAATAGAAACCAATTGGTTCAACTCGCATGAGATGACTTTGGGATCGGACAATTGCCGGTCTCGAGAAATGAAAGCTGTCCCGAGATGTGCCGATGCCCAGAGATATGCATTCCAAATGGAACTGTGCTGACACACGATAGATAATCACGTTGCCCGAGCTCAAATTCCATAGTTATCCGAGTTTTTTCAATTTATATTTCATTTAAAATCAATTAAGGCATTTTCAACTGAAATTTGATTATTTCTATGTTTATTGACTAAATTTGTAGACTTTTATAAGTTTATATTGACCGCACTGTTATTAACTAATATAATTAAAACAAAGGCAATTGCGCCACTGAGGCACAATAAAGCGCAAATTGTAAGTTATTATTTAGCTTAAACTTTTGTAGGTTCCATTAAATATATTAAATATAGGTATTTAATTTTATATATATGTATATATTTGTAATCAGAATAATAAGCCTTGTTGACTCAGCTACTCAAAAGATTAAGCAAACGCAGCTGTTTATCTCTACAGGCAATCTATAAATTAATATAGCTAAGACCCTACAACAAATTGATTATTTGCAGTAATAGAAAACAAGTTTTAGATTTCATTCAGTTTTCTTTTTTAATGAAAAAATTAACGATGCTACTATGCGAGGCCCTATCAAATTTATTTAAATAGCAGAAGAAAAAAATATATTCAAATACAAAGGATCTTGGAACTTAACTAAAAAATGAAAGAGAAATTCTTACTGCTATGTAAATATCTTCGCTTAAGTTTGAGTATAAATTTAGTATTAAACTATGAAATTATTAAGGCATAAGGCTTTTTCAGTTTCTAAGTTTCGAAGTTCTGACAAATTAAATTCAAATTAAAAGTACACATAACTGGCTCACTTTTCAATTTCGAAAATGAAATACAATTTTAGATTTTGATAATCATAATTAAAGAAATAATCTTTCGACTGTGATTTCTAACATAGTTATCGTTTCAATTATTTTTATTTTTGTATTATTATTCAAAAGTTACAATAGTTGCATTAATGCTATAATTTTACTTGCAATGTACTTTTGAGTTTAAAGAGCTTTTGAGTGTTTGTCACATTTGACGGAAATTTAATAAAAAAAGTCTCAAAATTGACAAAATGACGCAATGAGCGTAAAGTGTGTACAAGTGATAAAAGTTTAAACATTGCTCCGACTTATCACAAAGTACACAAACATGCACATAAATATGTACATAGAAATTGGGTCAAAAAGAAGAGCAGAGTGTAGAATGCAGGCCCCAAGTAAATGCACAACTTCAGTTTTTTCTTTCTTAATTTGAACCCGTGGGGCAAAGGGGACACAACAGACAGAAACGGGTTCAAATGTGTTGGGGCAACAACAAAAAAATGCTGTTTTTTAAATAAACGCAACAAGTGCGACAGCTATATACCAGCGTGTAATTGAGCGGGAGAGAGGGGAAATAACAAGTGAACGCAGCAAAGCGAACATAAATCAGCGTTGATTGCCAAACAATAGCAACAAGGGGCAAGTGAGGGGGGGGGGGCAGGAGGGGGCCTATTGTGGCAATCGGCAGCGAGTGACGCGCTTTGCTAAGTAGGAAATGAGCAATTTGCCAAAGTAAATAATTAAAATAAATAAATGACACAAACGACGCGCTCGATGCGTTACAATTCGCAAAAGAAGAAAACATAAAAATAAAAAGTCAATTGGAAAATTGAAAAATAAGTGAGGCAAAGCGAAAGCCAAAGCTGGGCAACAGTTCAATTGCCACACACAATACACAAACACACACACACACACACACACACACACACACGGAACACACAGTTAAGCAGGTTGTTTGCCAGCGCATAATGAAGCAACTACTGTGCCACGCCCCGTGCGGCAGCGCCCCCTCCTTGGCTTAGAGTGTTTGCATGCTTGAGTGGACACTGAGCATGGACAATTTTTTTTACATTTCTGCCTCCTATATCTTTTCGAAGTCATCAACGAAGCTGCAACCGCTACTGCTGCTGCCCCCTGCCACAAATTGTGGCATGCCAACTGAAGTTGAAGTCATTGCGCTGAGTTTGCATTCAAAGTCGATGATGTCTCGATGCGAAAGCCACAGCCAAGAGGCGAACAGGCAAACGGAAAACAACAAAAAATAAACAAACAAAAAATCCCACGAGTAAATTAACTTGAATGGCTTTATCTCGGGTTACCCTCCCCGGCTGTAATCTGTCTATATGGCTTAATCGTCAGAGCCGCAGCGTTAAAGCATGAACTAATGCGATATCTAAAAGTAATACGATCCACATAAAAGTGTATGAAGCCAACTGCACAGTAAGAAAAATTGGTTTCATTTTAAAAGAATGTTGTTGTGTATATATAATACTCTTAAAAGAAATGACTTATTTTAAAATGTCTTAAATTGATGTAAGAATTACTGAAAGACAGACAGAGCCTTTTTTGATTGACGGAGCGTAAGCATTGAAATTTTGATTTTCAATATTCCAATATTTATTTTTAAAAATAAATATTTTATTATCTTATAAAAAGCAAAAACATTTAAGACCAAACGAAAAAATATTGTAAGTGAAGAATTTCAATTCTTATTTTGGTTTTAATTTCGTATCAAAAAACTTTATATATTGATATTTAATGTAAAATTGAATTTTATTAATTTAAACTAGCAATATTTTACAGTGTACATATACAGCCGGCGCTTAGTTTGGCGAAACCTGTGGTAATTGGAGCCGGCTCCTGGCAAGCTCAAAAAAGCCGAGCGAAAATTCTTGACGGTCTGCTGAACTGCTCGTGAAATTGAGATTGTAAATTGTCTGAGCTATTGTTGAGCCGTTTCCTGGCTTAATAACTATGCAAATGAGTTTCATAATAATTAAGTTAAGTTGAATAAATGTTAAACGAGCCAGTTTCGGGCCACTTCAAAGCTGGCAAATCTGATAAGCCGCTTAAATCGAAAACTTTGCTGAAATCTAAAAACCTGGATAACAACGTACTTTGAGATACATCACGTAGTTTCGGGCGATAGGCCGAAACCACAGAAACTTTCTTGGAAAAAGCCCCGCGGCAGAGGGAAACCAAACACACATATATATGCTTATGTATCTATGTAGACAATAGATACAGTATCTTTTTTAGACATTTGTGAGATAATTCACAGAAAGGCGACACAATTTCGCAGAAGTGCTGATAAATCATGAGTGCACAAATAAACAACACTGCGAATTTCGAATATCCTATCTCCGTTGTCACTGTCAATTGTCGAATGAAAAGAGCGAGAGTGAGTGAGAGGGAGAGTGAAAGATAGCTCTCGCGAGTGGGCGTTTCGCAATTACTTTATGCTAAAGGGAGAGCGCATACACACATACATGCAGGCCGCTCGTTACGCATGCTAATCACAAAATACGAACTAACCATAGTTGGCAGTTGGCGCTGGAGAACCTACCCGCAGACGCAGACGCAGTTGCAGTTGCAGTTGGAGTTGCGTGCTTTGTTTTTGATTCCCTTTATTTGGCTTATTTTAAGTATTCCAAAGGCGTGTCATCGCCTTGCGAAATTTTCGCTGTGTTTGTGTATGTGTGTGCGTGCGTGTGAGTGAGAAAGCGCAAACGTGCCGCTTTTGTCAACAAAACACAAAACTTAACTGTGCACTTTTGCTTTACTTTCGGTTGTTATTTGCTATTGTGTTGTTGCTTTTGCTCTGCTCTTTGGCATTGGCTTTATAATTACTTTTTAGTGGGTATATTTGTTTTTATGCTTTTTTCACACACACACACACACTTTTTTCTGTCGCACGTTCTGTTCCAAGGCGAGAGCGTCGTGTTTCTGACTCGCAGCCCCAACGTGTATAAACTAACTGACATCGTCTTTTGTTGTGCTCAGCCAGCTGCTGATCAGGCGTACAAACATACAAACAAACATGTACGTTATGTATTTGTATGTGCTCTGACGCACAACCAATTGCAACACAAACCACAGCGAACAGACAAGTTGCAAGGGCACACAAACTGGGGGCTGTTGGGAGCGATCCAGAAAATGGATTGAAATGATCGAGCAGGCTAAAGTAGTACACTGGGCATTAGGGGTGGCCACACCTGTGTTGCCACACAAATGCTGATCAATCAGTGCGAGCAGTCTTCCAGAAATCTACATTGCAACATGTAAGTTCGCTGCGGTTCGATCAATCTGACGCCCTCGCTCGAACTCATCTACACACTTGTTCGATCCCGCTTGTTAGCTCTTTTTCGAATTTCGAACTCGTCGTGCAGCTGCCTCTGTGTGCGAGCGTTTCGAGTTATGGCTTACTCATTTTGTTATTGTGTTTGCTTCTTTTTTTTTTGTTTCTGTCTGTATTTTTTTCTTTGTACCTCTTTGTTTGTGCTTCTCTGTGTTTGCCTATTTACCTGACACCGGCTGCTATTTTCGCTTTTGTTGTCTCGCTTATTGCTTATGAATGAAATGCATACACACACACACAAAGAGCATATATGTTTGTAGATTGTGGGTGTGTGCTCGATCTCTGTCGCTCTTACACTCTCGCTGTCCCGCACTGTGCATATTTGGCTTGGGGGCAGCTGGCCCGCTAATTAAACGTTTACTGACGTTGGCAATTAATTTAGTTGCCAAGACATTTTGTTTGTTTTGTTTGAGGGTGTGTGTTTTTTTCGCTTTTGCTTTGCCGATTTATAGCGCATTTTTGTTGATTCTAAAATGCGATGCCCATATAAGTATGCAGCAGAAATTTTAATGAACTAGCTAAAAACATGGAAGAATGCTGCAAGTAAATAATTTGTTCTAAAAATAACCAAAAGCGGCGCAAATAAATTAAAGTGCCCATTTCGATGCCAAATAAACAAAGAGCCAAACAATTGAAATAATTAAAATGCCAAGCAATTACAGCAACAAAGAAGGGGAGCTAAAATGCGGGCAACTGTCGACTGTTGCGTATTTAGCTGATAAATTAACTTATTTTGCACAGCGCCAAGAAAATGTGAAAGAGAAAGGGGGAGGGGTGTTTGGGTTGGGGCTAAACAAAGATCACGCGTGGCGTTTAACACATGACCATATGAAATGCTTAAGATTCCCTTGGTACACTGAAAGAAAAACGACGGGACTTGTTCCTAAATTAAGCCGAATTCTACAATTAGATACGGTGGAAGTTTTTTTTGTAATTTGAAAAATTAACAATAAATTTTACAATTAATAATGGTTTTCAATTAATTGAGAAATACTACAAAAATATATATCTTTAAATTTTCATAACAAAATAAACATACATATATACTGCTCGTAATTAGATTTATAGCTGCGTTTTTTCTTAGTGTGCCGTGTGAACCACCAGAACCATATGGTCTAACATAGTTTAATTGTTATTTATGATTTGTTTAGTTTGTGTTTGCTGGACGGCACTAAAGCACCGCTAGGCAAATACTTTAGGCAAATATTTGTTAACCATTTTATTTTTAAGTTCCCAAATCGTAAAGAATTTATGTAATTTTTGGTGTATATTTTCCTCTCTTATTTTACAATTTGCAGAGTGCACACTGGCATTAAATTAAATATCCGGCAAGCGGCTGCCCGCTGTTGCCATTGTTGTTGTTGTTGTTGCTTTTTTACGTTAATTTTATGGCTGGCAACAATGCGGGTCATCTGCGTTCCGGCGATCAAACGTTATTTAAAGCGGAAGCAGTCTATATGCACATAAATGTGCATGCATATGTATATGAATAATTGATATATAGCTATAGATTTTCATATATGAAAAAGAACTCTTGAATGACGTTTGTGGGCATTCCTTGTTTGTAATTTTTTATTTATTTATTTTTTTTGTTTTTGGTTTTTGGTAAATGATTCACATTTGTGAAGACGCTATTCACGTGGGCGGAATGACCGCGTGCTCATCAGCAATTTTTGGGGGAATTATGGAAAGTGAAATGGGCATTCCGTCGCCCATGCAAATTCAACAATTAGAAAGTCATTATGGAAAAAATACAATTGGCAATTCAATTCAACAATTTTAATTTGAATAAATTTACACTTTTGTGTACTTTTTGGAATTCATTCAATTTGTAGCTTTTCACACAGCGTCAGAATAGACGTCACACTTCAGACAAAATGAGTCGATCTTACAATAATTTTTAGCATTTGCATGATAATAAGTAATGAATCAAATAGTTATTTAAATAAACGTCATTATAGGATGTTCAAAGGAAAGTGTTAATTGCTTCATTATTATTCAAGCGAAACTGTCCTATTCAAGTGTTTATTAAATATATAGCTATGCCTATTAACATGAAACATTTCATGCTAATGCACTTTATTGTTAATAACCACCACAGTTGTATTTTAACTACAACACATGTTTTTTAAATAAGATTAATTGCTATTATATTGCTTTAAAAGCGAAAAGGCCAAAAATCCCAATTGGTGTATGAAGAATATTTAACAATTCCATAGAAAATATACAAAAGCATGTTTTCGCAAAATGAATACAATAAACAGTTTATATATTAATATATTACTTTATACAGTGCTCAATGAAAAATTGGAACTGGTAGAAATTAAAAAATTCCATCAATTCAAATCAATTCTTTTTTCTTGAAACGAAACAATTTTATTTTGAAAACTCTTTTTTGTTATTTATTTAACACTTATAAACCTTGCTAATTATGTCTAATTAATGTAATATAATCCATATATGTATACATATAACCTAAATTACCTTGAAGCTAAGCTATTTGCTGCTTTAATCAGCCGATTTATGCTCAAAAAGGTAACGAAATCAGTAACAATATCATTCTTTATAATTTTAGTGTAGGGTTTTTTGTTGCAAATGTAGTATATATGTATATACATACATACATATAATTATATTCATTATTTTATAAGATCAAAAGAGCATTTAGAAATTCAAAAATTTTGCAAACTAAAACTAATATTAAACGACAATAGTTAGCTGAAAATATTCCAAAATTAAACACTGTTATAGTTAAAACAAGTAAGAACGTTGCAATCGGACGTAACAGACTGCGTAATACTCGTTCACAGTACACAGAAGTTATTATTGTTATTTTGGAAAAATATAGAATTTTTATATTTCGTAGGGACGGGCGTGGCCAACATTTTTTGGCTCGACCTTAAGAGGAGGTCATCCAAACTTTGTGACTCTAGCTTTAAAATTGTAGGAGATATAGATTTCCGCGATTTGTGGAGGAAGTGGGCGTGGGCGGTAAGTTTTGTACCCTTATTTAAATATTTAAAGTCTCTATCTTCAATAGCGCCGAAAAAAGCTGCGTTCATCCGGACAGACGGACAGCATGACGGACTGTGCACAAAACCAATATAGTCTTTTCACTTCGTGAACGAGTATAAAAAATGGATAGTCCAAGCGTTTTGATTAGCGAGCGATGACTGTACAAAAAATGATTTTAACTTTATTTGGTATATTCTACATTATGTCCATATTCCTAAGCAATCACTGAATTCTTATATTTTGGTTATATTTTCTATACGACTTCTTTGAAACTGATTTATTGAAACATGCTTGACTGAAATTTTAAACAATTTCGACAGTATATTTCAACAGGAACCCCCATGTGTATAGATCAACACATTGTCTTTGATCTCCACTGCGCTATTTGGAACCTTTTGGCAAAACAAATCCAATGCGCTGGACTGCGAAAGTGAATCGTTTTGTTGGCACGCGATAAACCCTTGGAACATGAATTGAGGAGATAGCACGGCGTATTTACAAACAGGTTGATTTTTATTGGGATCATAAACTATAAGTAAATGTTGTACACAGTATTTAAAGAGTAATTAAACCTAGGCTACGTGCGAGGCGAATCGCTACTAAATCGATCAGAATTATGGCAAGGTAAACAGTAAACACTGGCTGGCACGGACGGGCGGACAAAAGTGCCGCCATATGGACATCGAATGGGGCAATCGAATACGCCGAAATGATTGAAGATGATTCGAACGTAAATAAACAACTGGCTGGGCAGCAATTATGCGCGGCTTAAACGTAAACAAATGCACTTAAGATCTAACGGAACGCAGCTGGATGAAACGCGGCTCCTGCCTATGGAAGGGGGTTGGGTGCAGAGGGAGGAGGAGCTAGTTTTGCTTAAAAGTGACTCACGCGCATCACGTTGCTGACATCGCCAAGGGGGCGCTGCTGCTGCTGATGTTGCTGCTGCTGCGGCGGCGGCTTGGTGAAGTCCAGCTGCTGCATGGCATCCGGATCGCTGAGCGAACGCCGGAGCGTTGTGACGGAGGCGCGTTTGGCGTGAAACGAGCCGCGCAGGAAGCGCGCAAATTCGCTGGCCGCACTCTTGCCCGCCTTGCAGACGCCACGCGGCGGCGTCACCTTGAAGCTGGGCAGGAGCGGGGCGTGCAGCTCGAAGCTGGAGTCCGGCGAGATGTTGCGACTGTTCGAGCAGCAGCTGCCCGACTGTGACGTTAGGTTGGAGCTGGCCGAGCTGATGCCATCGTCGTGCTCCTCGTCCTCGGAGCCGAGTGGCTGGCAGCCCAGCTGCTCCTGCTCCTGATCCTGATGATCCTTGGCGGCGCTGACACGCAGCAGCACGGGCGAGCCGGCCCGGCTGGTCTCCGGCTCCGGTTCGCTGAGCTTGCGACTGCCGCTGCGCCGCTTGGCCGCCGAGCTGAAGAACTGGAGCACACGGGACGCGCTGCGGCAGCTGCGCCGCTCCGCCTGGACGCGTGCCAGCGCCATTGGCGGCGGCATCAGATCCTCGGCCTCGGCGGCTTTGCGCGGCACATGCGTGCCCTCGACGGCCAGTTGGTGATCGTGCTCCCGATCGTGCTCGTGCTCCTCCAGCTCCTGCACGGGCTCGATGTGGATTTGCGGCGATGCACTGCGTCGGCCGCTGGCGCTGCGGTAAATCTCTTTGGCCTTGCGGCACAGGAACGGCGACATGCACTTGGCCTTGGGCGTGGAGGCCACCGATTGGCGCGCCTCGAAGTCGCGCACGAAGCGCGTCAGCTGCTCCCGATCCAGCTCGGTGAGGCAGCGATGGCGCTGGTGTCGGCCAGTGGGCGCGGCAACGGCGCCCGCCATCAGCCGGGGACTCTGCAGGATGTGCTTGATCTCGAAGCTGGCATCGAAGCAGCTGCCCGAGTCGTTCAGCTGGCCCAGGGACTGCACAAAGCGCTCGACCATGTTGGAGATGTCCTTGTTGTTGTTGTCCTTGCTTGATATTTTTGTGTGTTTCTGGCTTACTGTATCTGCAGTGTTCACTGTAGCGCCGTTGTTCATGTCGCGCACGTTGCTGTCTAATGTAGAATACAAATTTGTTGTTTTCTTTTTATATTTCTCTACTAGCCGCAAATTAAAACGCAAAGTTCTCGACCAGGTTGTGTTTGGCTTGCCTGTTCGCGTTTAACTGAATTTCCCAGCCCAAATGCCACGGCAAAGGTAAACTTTCGAACGTCTCATACACACTCACATACACACACACAGTCGAGATCGACATATGCGAAATGCGGGAAAAGCCATTTTCGCGCTGGAGAATAAAATGTGCGTTTGCCGCAAAAAAAGGGGGCACAGGTGGTTTAAGTGGGGAGGGGATGGAGGGGGGGGGGGCATGCAGGCAAAAAAGCGCCTGCGCCCAGGTCTGACGCACTTGAGACGACACAGATGTGACTGGCAAATGACGCTGACAATGACGTCCTCAAGTCGCTATTCATTCTATTCGAGTACACTGGAAGAAAAAGCCAATGCATTTTCCAATTATACTGTCAACATTATTCCAATTTGAACAACGTTTTTTACTCAAAACACTCACAGTAAAACCCAAGAATTTTCAATTATAATTATATCATTGTTTTAATCTTGGCATAAAAACAAAAATTATATTTTCAACTTTTGAATAACCCCCAAATTCCTTATTCTAGCACTTAAATAGGGAACACTTAGAGAAAAATAAGAATTTCGTTGCTCAATGTAACGTTAGAATTGTACAACTTAAGAACAAATTGTATAAAACAAAAACTTTTATAATATTCGATAATAGAGCTCAAAGAAAAGCTAAAAAATTGTATAATCAGATCAAGTAATATGCAAGGGGTATCTAAATTCGGAGAAGGAATTTCTGTAATGAGCAAAATAATTTTTTACTTAAGCAACATTGCGGCTGTGTAGTAATAATGAGTATTATGAAGTTAATTCAATAATATTCTTCTTATTCATAGTAAATTAACGATTTATTTTGCAATCAAGAATGATTCAATTTAATTAATTTTTAGTAGTTTTGAGCGGTGTTTTTCTCTGAGTGTAATTTTTGCAATTTCATTTTTTAAAAAGACAATTCTCTTTTTATGGATTTCTGCTTTCCTTTTTGCTGGCCAATTGCCACGTGCTGCGCATGCCCAATGAGTTGGCCAGTTTTCATTACATATATACATACAATATATATTGAAATACAACTATGGAAATGATGCGTCATTTATGGCAACTAAAATATAGAAATTAATAGGGACTTATGCAATAGGTTAGCCCCAATGCATTGCGAATATGCGAATTTTTGTTTTTAATTTCAATGCGCAATTTCGTGAAATAAGCCAACTAAACAAAACAAAACATATATTTTGGGGCGTCAAATGGGTTTTGGAATGGAAAATATTACGGTGGGTCGTAAATTAACTGAAAACCTACATTTTGATAAACTTGCTGCTACCCTATACTTTTGCTCTTTGATCAGCAATAGAGCGAAAATTTAGAAAATTGTTCTAAATATGTATTACAAGCATTTAATTAAAGGTTAAGCCTCTCGAAATATAAGAAATATATTCATTTATATTAAATTTGAATTTCTTGATTTTATATAAAATATTAAAGATGTTGAGATGCTATAGAAAGTATAGTAGGTATTTTTAAATATAAGATAAATTTTAAATAATCATAACGCAATTTTGGACTATTTTTGATTTTTTGCGATGCTTCATTGCTTAGTATTAATATTATCACAATATAATATTTTTGGAGCATTTTGTTTAGCGTAGTCTAAGCTTGCCTTCCTGCCCAATATACCCTATTTGCCAATATAGTATAAACAGCGCATAAAACAGCGGTAATTATCGCAGCAGCGATATATTTATGAGCATTCCAAAGTTCTTAAATTGATCGTGTGCCATGGAATTCGACCGGCTCCCTGGGCGTACTATATGGGCCACCGTTAAGGCCATTAACAAACACCCAGCTTATCAATATGGTAAACAGCGGCGGGGGCGGGGGCGAGAACGTGGCGTGACTAGACCAAAATGCAAAGGTAGTATCGATATATAGATATATGTGGTCGAAATGCTCAACTGTAATGCTTAAGATAAAAGCCACGTTGGAAAGGCTCAACGGCATTAATGTCAGGCGGCTTTCTACTAGTTGAGGTAAGTACTTAAATGAAGGAAATAAGATAAAAGGGAAACATATTCTATGCCACGCATAAATTATGATCACGCCCACTTTGCCCGGATGATGTGTTCTGCCCTGCTCAGAATTCTAGATGTCATCCGGCGAGAAAAGCATTGCCTTTGTATATTTTTCTATAGAGCAATATCAACTGATCATTGTATAATTAACAACAGCGATCGCTAAAAGTCACGACGGCTTGTGAATAAGCTAGCTGTGTATGTAAGCATATATTTACATGCATATAAGAAGCTGTTCCTAGCAAAAAATGACTAATCTCCACTTGGAGAAAACATTTAGCAACTTGGAATTAAATAAAATAAATACATAATAAAATAATAAATTGAGTGTTTATATTTATAAGAATTTAAAAAACTTACGCTTAGATTAAGCAGGGAAATTCTTGTAATAAATATTTTGTAACTAAAATATTGTTTATTTTAAATATTTTTAAATTTTGTAGAATATTTTTTAAAACAAAAATGATTTATATATAATTTAAAAATATTTAAGAATGCAATACATTTGCAATTTAAGAAGAAAAGGGGATACTTGTTCGACCCGATCTTAGTAGAATAGAAAACAACGTTTTTTCCGAGTGTAGAAACCCCCTTTTGTACCCTACAAAACTACGTCTCTCGCTTTTGATGAAGGCAAAGATCAAAGCGACTTATGCAGTGGCTGTGACATCATTCTACAGGTTATCAAATAGTCGAATAATACTTGAAAGAAATCTCTGCTTGTGGCATTATTCGATAGATTGTGTAATTTCCTAGCTAACGATTGCAATAATTGTCTTGTCTAGTCGAATTTCCATGGAATGCCAAATTGTAAGCATATTGCCGACTATTTTTGGCATTTTAAATGGAAATGTCGAATACAAAACACAGAGAGATTTAAGTGGAAGCCAGAGGTGAATTTTGTATGGGCAATATTAATCAGGGAACGTTCCAAAGCAACAGCTGGTATGAACGAGCCCCGAAATTCTGGTTAAACGGCGAACGTGCGAATACTTTGCGTTTTAATTGTAGTGTTAAATGTTTTGTTTATTTCTTTTATAAAGAGTTCTAGGTAAAGTTTATAAAAAAAAACCATTACACACACACGCACACACGTCTACTTATGCATTAATCAAAATTGTCTGGCGGGAAAATACACAGTCAAAGTTTATAGAAAAAAATAATAAGTTCACAACTTTCTATTTGAGGGTATTTTAATAAACGCGCGCGTTTCATGCACGATTCGAGCGATTTTCACGCGATTTTCGAATGACGTCGCTTGGATTGGGGGCGATTTTGCGTTTATTTACGCAAAAAAATAACCTCCGGGCAATTACATGAAATATTTTTAGAGCATAATCCAATGGTGTGCGTGTGTGTGTGTATATGATGTGTGCACACTTTATAAACTGAAAAATATTTGCATGCTGTTTTGTTATTGTTATTGTTTTTATTAATTTTTTTTTACTTTTTCGCGTTTTATTTTTGGCGCACAAACAAGCCTTGTGGCTCAATTTAGAAATGCGTTTGTTTTCTTAGCACATGGTAAGGCCGATGATTTCTCCACATACACAAATTTGAAGGGGGCTGAGCAGGCGATCCGTGAAGGCAGCAATTAGCACGGCTCGAGTATGAATTTATATTGCTCTTTGCGAATATTCAATAGCACTTTGTTTTTTTGATCGATTCATTAAGTTTGTGAATAATTTCGTATTTTATTTTATTTTGCTGTTCATGCGTTGCGTACGAGCTGTGCTCTAAGACTGACTCACGCGTTGTGAGCGCTGTTAACGTTTCACAGTTGTTAACTTGGCTCAGTAAAAACAGCAATAACAACAGCAACAAGCAGCAACAACAACCAGCAGCGGCAGCTGTTGAGCGGAACAGTTGGAAAAGAGCGCGTGCGCGCGTTTTTATTCGCTGTCTGTTGGTGGATGAAGGGGAATGTCGTTGTTGTTACTGTTGCTGTTGTTGTTGTTAGTCACTGGCACTTGTTATCGAGGGTACAAAGCCAGAGCCGCAGCGAGAGCCCGAGTCAAGCCCAAAGTCAGGTGTTTTCGTTGCTCTCGATGTCAGCGTTGTAATTTAATTCCATTATTTGTAGAGTGTGCAAAAAGGGCATATCGACTATTTAGAGGGTATTTATAGCAGCAGCATATGTGTATAAAAACAAGCATTTTTAACGCGAATAATATTATATATTTATACCACTATTATTTATATATACTATTCATATTGCTAAATATATTGGTCTGTATTTTAATTAATAAAGATATTCAACATCATTTGGAGCGCAGTAAACTAAATCGCAAAGCCCAATGTTATATTTAGAGAGTTTAGAAAAAGGTATATTAAATATTTATAGGGTATTTATTGCAGCGGCATATGCATATAGATATATAAAAAGTATATTTAATTAAAAAACTTGAAACAAACGGGATACATTATATTTATTGTTTTATATTTAACATAACATATATGAATTTATACATATCAACATCGCTGAATTTTTAAATTTGACAGAGTATTAAGCAAAGAACATTTCTCGATTGTATTAACAGTGTATCTATAAACAGTCTACGATTGTGTTACTGTTAAAAACAAAAATGTGAAGAAATTTTTCAATTTTTACGAAATCTTCAATTTCTCAGTTTCTTTATGCTGGTTTTCCAGCATAACTTTCTATGCAAAAGCTTTTATTTAATACCACATCTTTTTTTCGCATTTTTCACATCATCTTCAGTTATCATTAAGGAATAATTCCGGGAGGTCTCAATCATATCAATTGGCAGGCTATATGCAAATTTGACACATCATGTTTTGATTATTCAAAATCATTGTTGTAAACATATGCTGACGTACTTGCTACAGCAATTGTTATTGTTCTTGTTTTGCTAAATATATGTATGTATGTACTTTATTATTTGTTTTAAGAAACAGACGCAGCTTTTGTTGTTCGATAGTCTAAATTTAATTATTGTATTAATAAATTATTCGCGCTTGGCCTCTGGCTGAGCCGTGGGCTGATAAGCGTCTTATCAGCGGCAGAAATGACTGTTTTTGCGCCAAACAGCTGGCGAATTACACAGCTGAAGTCTTTAAGATATAGAACATAATGCATAACATTCGTGGCGTATCACTTAGATAACTGAAACATATATAGTCTATATAGTACAGAGAACGTGCACGTTCGCATGCAATTGCAGCACATTGCATTGGCTTCCAATTCCCACAGCGTGTCAGCTGGCAAATACGTTAAGAAACCTTGCGGGCAAAGGCCACTTGTGGTTTACCGTACTGTACAACAAGTCAAAAATGCAGACAAATGATTTCGAGCGACCTGCGCATTTCCCATGACGTTCCGTTGGCCATTGGAGCGCGCCGGAAGGAACTAAAAGGCCACAAAAGAAACTGCGCCAAGTGCCTGTTTGAATTTTCCAGCTGACGACGCTGCTGCCGCTTGTGGCAACAGGGGTTGTTTTCCGACGGACACCTGCAACGGCATGTGCCTTGTGGCAGCTTGCCGCCAAAAGCAAAAAGGCCGCGTTTGTCTGGGGCAACCTGTTAGCGGCGATCCCTGTGTCGGATTGCGTGTCGTGAGCTCTTTGTAGAAGGTCTTTAATACACACACAGACGTGTATATATATTTATACACACACACAGTCACAATGATTCCGTGTAAATAAGTTTGCGGTTAGCTGCAACAATTTATATATATATTTTGATACACTACCTACGTCAATTGTTAAAGTTTTAAGAATATATACAAACCACAATTTAAAAAAAAACAATACCAGTTCAATTATAGTAAAGTGTGTTTTTTCTAATTAATGCAAATACATAATCACAATCAAAATAGAAAAGAGGTCATAATTGTTGTACACTAAACATTCGCCTTCAACTTGGGAGTTATTTAGTCAAATAATTATACCCCGAACCCATTAAAAATGGCTAAAAAGGGTATAATGGTTTTGTGCAAATGTATGCAACAGGCAGAAGGAAGCATCTTAGACCCCATTAAGAATATATATTCTTGGGCGCCACCGACTACTTGTTTTATTAATAAAATTGTATGAATGGAATCAAACCGCTTATTAAATTTAATTCTCCATAAATTGATTGAAGCATGATATTAATAAAATATCAGCAATTACTATGATCTAAGTTGCACATTAATAATTTAGTACAAAATATTTTAATTAATAAATAAATATACATATACAATAAATTGACATATATTAAATTAAAAATGTTGCAATATTTTAAATTGGTTGGCTTTGCAACATTGATTTATATACCCTTGGCAAAGAGAAATTTCTTGTGTAAACCTCTAACTTACACTTGACATGGATTCCAAAATATTCCTGGTAACATTTTATCTATTCCAGGGATATATTTGTTCGTACACAAAGAATTAGTTAACAGCCTGAGTAATATCCACAACTATTGGTAAGACAGGTGTCTACGCTGCAAAGACTAAAGCAAACATGCGCCATCCATTTTAACATGAATTGAGTAATCAGAAAATGATATCGCCCCTGCGCTGGGGTTGGCGCCGAACAACAGCCGCAAAGGGGGAGGCCAAAGTCAGGCAACCATATAAAAAGGTAACAAAGTGTGTCGACTCGTCGACATGAAACACATTTGTGTTCTAATTTCAGTTGACAATGTATGGGCATGTACGTATATACTATATACCATTAATATATAATGTATGTGTATTTGGTTTGTAATTACAAGCATAACCGGTCGGTCAGACAGCCAGCGGTCATGACTTTTATAAAAAAAGGTCAACCGAGCAGCAGTTAAAATATATTTGAAACTAAGGATACAGTCTACACTCTATTTTAGATCTAGCATTATCAAATCTGATATTCTGTTTGCTTACCGCACTCTCCTCCGAGTAGAGACCACAAGCGAGTCCCCGAAATGACATTTTTGCACTTTAAAACTCAATTTACGTGAGGTTCTTAACGTTTTTTCTCTCGTTTATTGCTTTTTTTGTGCAGGCACTTAATGATAATTTATTTTTGATATTCACATATATTTTATTAACGCCATGACAAAGGCAAAAAATTTAAGTTCGCTGGGCTCTTGAACTTGCGTTGAACTTTTTATGGCACAATTCTCGATTTTTCTTCATCAATTATTTTTTGTTGTACTTTTTTCTTCGATTACGCGTCTTATGTGTTAAAAAAATGTTCAAAAAAATCGCGCGAAAATTGTCGAACGTCAATTGAAAATCGACAGCGCAGCGAAAGTGAAAACACAGCGAATTCCCAAGAGAGCGAAAAAAGAAAACAAATCGCGTGTCGCCAAACCAAAAATCAAACTAAATCAAACGAAATGCCAGCTTGGGCACCGGACAGAACCCGAGGAGGGGCGCAGGGATAGCTGGAGGGGGGCGGGGGCCAGCTGAACAGCGTACGCCGAGCGCCAATGCAAAGGTCAGCAGATGCCGACGTCAAATGGCGAGTTGTGTGTGTTATTTTTCCCCATTAATTGCTTTAGATTGAATTAAGCGCGAACGCCGGTTGACAGAGGCAGCGACAGCGACAGAGGCAGCGGCAGCAGCAGCGATAGGAGCAGCGACAGCGAATTTCCAGTTGGTTTTAGGTGGAGCCTGAGCTGGCGATATACGCACATGACGTCACTGGCGTTTTATTTTTAGTGGACAACCAGAGCGGCGATTTCCGTTTGTTATCAGTACGTGACGCGGAGCGGAGGCGAGGCGCAGGCAGCAGAGGCTGCCAATGAGCAACGGACGAAAACACCTATAGCAGAAGCGTCGCAGCGACTACTGAGCAACATCGGGAACATAAAAACGCGCGCCGGTATCCAAAACCCCAGACCCATACCCAGTTCCATTTCTGACAAAGAAAAATCACATGCACCAACACCAGAGCATTTTGGCCATGTGTTTGTGTTGTGTAAACCATTTTGGGGTCGCTTATCGCCAAGCGCAGAGCGTGAGTGAAAGAGAGAGAGAGAGAGAGAGAGAGAGGGAAGGGGGAGATGCCGCAAGAGTCAGCAGCGCGATAAGCTCAACAAGCTCAGGTAACAGCCGAACGTTGTCCAGGTAAACAAAGCTATCTAACACCAGTGCCGGTGCCAAGGCAAAAGCTCTGAGAAAGTTGCCCGATATGTATATTACATTTTAAAATATTAAGAAGACTTAACTGCCCAAAAAATTATATTTATAAGAAGTTATATTTAGGTAAAAGGCTGAAGTTTTTTGCTTACAATCCCGTAACTTTTTCAATAATGTTTACAATTTTGGTTATGGTTTGACCACTAGATTGATTCTGTATTTAAATTTAGTTCGTATTTGAAAATATTTTTTTGTTGATTTTTTCCAAAAAAAAAATCCTTTACTCCCCCTTACTTATTTTGAAACAAATTTTTTTTTAAATCTAGAATTGCGAAATTTTATTTTTAATCGATTGCGGGTACCAAAATTAGATTAAAATGCAACTTAAAAAGTGATTCTGAAGGGGTCAATTTTTCGTCAAAAATCGTGCCAAAATTGACAAAAGTTAGACATGTAAAGTTCCCGAATCCATACTGACTAGATTTCAAAGTCCCATAAGTTTGTCAAAACTGAACCGATTTTCATAATGTTTACCATTTTGTTTATGGTTTGACCTCTAGATTGATTCATTTGATGCAATTAAATATAGTTCTTGTTTAATGCAATTCAGATCACTTCAGTTTCTTATGATACGCCCAAAAATAGAACCACACCATTATTTACATAGTTATTACCCAGATATTTTGCAATATATTCAAGTATAAATAGCAAAAAGGAAAAATACAATGGATAACTTTGGACTTACCCCCAGATCTGGTTCACTGTTGGTAGCTTCTAGTAGGCAGTGTGTGGATGAGGTGGAGGCTGGCAGACCCGTAATCGGATTGGTTGCTTTGTGTATGTTCTGCAGACTGGTCCAGGTGTCCATGGGCTGATCGGTGCAGCCCAGACCCGGCGACTGGACGCTGTCGATGGCCTCGAAGCCCAGCGATTGTCGAGATCTCGGCTTGCCAAAGACTTGGACGCTCAGTTTGGACGGAGTTGGGTCCGCTGCAAGCGCAGCTGTTGCTGTGGGCTGCATGGAGCGTCGCGTCTTGCGCGGCACACAAGCCGGATGCACAAACATGTGCGGCTCATCCTGTGAGGGGGCCGTGGAGTGCAGTGAAATGTCATCCATGGATGCGACGGCGGCGAGCATGGGCGGTTCATCCACCAGGAGATTCAGGACATCATCGCAGGAACGCGTGCCGGTTAGATTTGTGGCCGGACTCCGGATCAAATTGAAGCTGGCCAGCAAATTGGGGCGACGCAGTGAGCAGGACGCCGACGGCGACTTGGGATCCGGATCTGGCATGGCGCGCACAGTCAGTCGATTATCGGGCACGCCCACAATGCCCAGCGGACGTGCCGCCGCTGGAGCCAAGGGCGCCAGGCCAAGAGCCGCTGCCGCCGGCGCGCCGGCAAAGTCCACGACCAAAATGCGATCGGATATGTTGGTGCAATCGTTGTTGAAGCCAATGCCCGAATCCGAATTCGAGGTGGTCGTCGAAATCTCGCTGTGATTGGACGGCTGCGGAGAGTGGGCTGCTCCAACCCCAGGCCCGGCAGCGGCGCCTGCCTCATAATCCTGCGCCTGTTGGCTACGACTGGCCGGCGGCAGAATGCGCATGGTGTACATGCTGCGTATGAGATTCACCACGTACTCGGAGTTATTGGGAAACTCCAGGCAGAGATTGGAAATGGGATCCCTGGTGCATTGCAAGCGATACTCGTGGGCACGCGCCAAATGCTGGCCATGCTCGATCAGCTTGGTGTCGATGACAAAGACATGGCAGCTGTGCGAAATGCTGATGTGACCGCCACTGGCGCTGGACTTGTCCTCCAGTTCGTACTCCTCGTCAATCTGTGTGTTGTGCACGGCGCTGGTGACCAGGCCAAAGAAGCGATTCTCGCTCTCCGACGAGGAGCTCACGTAGTTCAACCGGGCCGAGGCGTAGGTGGCCAGGGTGCCACCGCTGGCGCTCTGCAGGCGCAGCGTATCGGGCATGATGGACATGAGCACAATGGTCGGCTGTCGCTTCTCCTGGCGCAGCTTGCGTATGCAGGAGCGCACCGTTTGCAGCTTGGAGCTGTGCGAAATCTGCTTGGGCATCTCAATGGTGCCCAGATAGCCAACGATGACGCGGTACTCCAGCAGCGCTGCCCACGGCGCGCACCATGGCGCTAACGTTGGCCACATCCGCGCTCTTGCCGAGACTGGGCAGCGGTGCATCCTCCAGCACCGGACGCAACGTGGCATGATCCGGCGCCACAGCTGCCACAGTTGCCACCGCGGCCACAACTTCCACTGCTTCGGGCGACTTCTTTTGCGGCGAGTTGCGCAGACGATGCATCTTGGACTTGTGATGCAGGAAACGCGGCTTGTTGCGCACGCCCGGACCCAGGCTGGCCGCCAGGCCCAGCTGGCCGCGAGCGCTGCGCTGTATCAGCAACGTGGCGTTCGCGTTCTCCTCATCCGAACTGTCCGAGTAATAGTTCTCGGCAATCTGCATGCGTATGCTGCCGAACGAGTTGCCTATCAGCTGGACGACCGTCTCGTGCGGCAGCTTGGACACATTCAGCCCGTTCACCGAGATGAGAAAGTCGCCGGCGCGCAGACCTGCCTGCTCCGCGGGCGAATTGCTGATGATGCAGGACAGCCGGCACGGCTGCTGTCCCGATATGGTGAAGCCAAAGCCGTTGTAGCCACGACGCACCTCCACCGTGCGTGTGCCGTAGTTGGGTCGCTTCTTGCGACGACGCTGCTGCGGCGGCTGTGGCTGCTGCTGCTGCTGTTGTTGTTGCTGCAGCTGCTGCGGCTGTTGCGGCTGCTGCTGCTGCGACTGTTGCTGCGCCTGCTGCTGCGAGGAGGCGGCCGCTGCTGGCGCCGCCCCGGCTGCGTTCGCCGTGCTCATTACGGGCAATGGCGGATGATGGTGATGCATGGCGCTCACTGCAAGCCAAGTAAAAATAAGGTAAAACACAACGAAAATAGTAAAGACAACAGCAATAGTCCAGTTTAATGCGAACGCACCTTTTTCATTGATGGTTCTGCGCTGTGGCCCGGGCCGCTCTTTGGAATGCGGTTTGTGCTCAATGGCCAGCGGCAGCAGCAGCAGCAGCTCGAGCTGGCCTCTGGTTGCGTTTTGTGTGTAACAATGTAACCAACACCAACACAAAAGCAGAAGCAAACGCCAAATGTGTACGCAGCAATCAAATGTATCTGGTTACAAGCCACCCATTAAGGCTGCCACAATATTAATAGCAATTATCTGCACACACACATATGCACATTTTGTCACTCACAAACTCATGTCACAAGTATTTAATTCACCAAAAGAAAAACAGTTTAAAATAAAAATTCTCTTGAACTGCGCAAGCGTAGCCAGCGTAAAAACACTTAGGTATTAAAGTAAAAAGCATCGATACTACATAAAAAAATGCCAAGTGACAGCACTATTTCTACCCACTTTGGTCACACTAACAGCTGCTGCGTATATGGTCAGCCAAATGCTGTTGTTGTTACAGCTGGTCACCCTCAACTCATAGAAATGCCAAAAATATATATTAAAGTTTTATTTTGCGCGCCTTTATCACTTTGCTGATGCCATGACGAAATTAAAAGAGAATGCAAACACAGAACGACATTGGTTGGACTGGTGTCGCCTGTGCGCCAACGACGATGCCTGCATCAATGTGCGCCAAAAAGATGTTTACATGCGTATTATCAGCAAATGCTTTGATATCGAAGTGAGTTGCCCCAAAAAAGTTTGCTAAATGTGATTATTATTATCTCTGTGCGCCACAGATTGGCTTCGAAGAGCCCGAACTGGGCGGCTTGCTGTGTAGCGAGTGTTACGCTTTGATAGGCGAGCTGCTGAACTTTGCCGAAAATGTGAACAAAGTGCAGCCCATTTTTGAGCTGTTACGCCACTGCGAACCCAACGAACAGGTCGACGTTTACGCCCTGCGCCAACAATATGGACTGTACAATAAGAGCTCGGAGCGTAGCTACAAGCTGGAGCTCACAGAGCCGGAGATGTTGAGCAGTCGCGAGGGCAGCCTGGAGCACGAGACGCATATATATTTTCAAGAAGATCATTGCGATAATGAAGATGCTGATCTAACAATATCACCAGTTCCGATCAAACGAAAGCGCGGTCGACCAAAGGGCTCTAAAAAGCGGCGGCCTGACGAAAGTGGAGCAAAAAATGGGGATCGGAAAGTGGCTAAAGTACAATTGAAGAAGGAACTGTCGCCTGATTTACAAATGTCTGAGTGCATCGAAGATGAACTGGTGCAAAATCACATTTGGCTCGAACACTGCCGCTTGGAAGATAACAATAAAACACCGAATGGTGCCTTAAAGAGAAAGCGTGGACGACCCAAGTTGGCTGTTAAAACCGAAATGCGCGATGAGTGGGAGGAGCTCGGCAATCTGTCGCCAAATGACCAAAGAAACTCAACAGACGAGCCAAATGAATCAACAGAGAATCAGCAGGAGGAGAGCGAGGAACAGCTAGAGCTCTTTAATGCGGATGAAAGCGGCCACAGTTCGATTAAACGGAAGCGAGGGCGTCCCCGCAAGCAACAAACTCAAATAAACACAAGCACGCCCAATTTGTCCGCTGAAAGCCTCTCGAAATGCAAGAATGTCGCACTTGCGCGACTTTTGCTTGCATCCCCAGATCCGGACACAGATGCAGAACAAACTGTAGGCAAAGCTCAACCTGACAATCAAATGAAGAGAAAGTCTGTTACGTGTGGCACATGCCACAAGAAGCTGTCCTCGGAGGTGGGCCTAAAGTACCACGTAGAGCGCGTTCATATGAAAAAAAGCCCTTTGTCTGCGATGTCTGCGGCAAACGGGTCCGAACGGTCTCTGAGCTCAAAGAGCACATGCTCGTCCACACCGAGGATCGTCCCTTTGTGTGTCCACTGTGCAATGCGGCCTTTAAAAACAGAAAACGACTCAACGTAAGTGGACATAGCAATATATTATCATGACAGTAAACTGCGAAACGAATCAGTGGTTTGGTAAACTAATTCAAATTCTGGGTTAAACTTGTTCGCTTTAAACCCCGTTTGCAGCCTTCATTATATATTTATATATATTTCTAATTGCCAGATACACAACCAGACACACGGCGAGCCCAGTTACGAGTGCGAAATCTGCGGCAAGAAGTTACAAACCCGTGCCATATGGAACAAGCACAAAAATGTGCACACAAACGAGCGGCGATTTAAGTGCAGTATTTGCGGAACCGCGACCAAGAACTCAACTGCCTTGAAGATTCATCTGCTCAGCCACACGGGCCTGCGGCCGTACACGTGCAAGTACTGCAACAAGGACTTTGCCAGCGGTGCGAACTGCAGGGATCACAAGATTCGCAAGCATCCAGTTGAGTATGCACAGGACGATGACAAATCGTGCCGCATACAAAGTGTTCCCACTTTGGATGAGCTGCGCGCATTGTATGTAGTTTAACTGAGAACAGTTGATGGATATTTAAATATTTATATATTTGATTCTGTTGCAGAGCTGAAGGCATGGAGAAGGGTGAGAGGCTGCGAAAACTTAAACGTACTCAAATTAAATAAAATCACGAAACTTTTGCAAAAATTCGATTTGCTGCATTTTCAATTTACTACGAAAAAAATACCAAAACACAGCAATAAGGTATTTGCTGTATTCGGTCACTCTATTTCGGTGTTTACCTTTTGCGTGTAATGAAAGATGCCAAGAATGCAAACAATTTGGTTATAAGCATATTGGGCCCGTTAACTGCCATATGGAGCAGCCACACAACGAGGGTCCAATTGGCGATAGCCATTGGCTAAATTGGTGTCGTCTGTGCGCGAAAGACGATAAGCGCGGTAACGTTAAGATTTACACCAGCGCCAATGAGAACACATGGAATAGCGTTCTGGTTATGGCCATTAGAAAATACTTTGATGTGCATGTAAGTAAAAATGAGAGTGTACAAAATATGTATTCTAATCAATTTGCACACTCCCCAGATGCAATTGGAGGATGAACTGGGCGGCGTGCTGTGCAAAGAGTGTTACACGTTGATCAGTGAACTAATCGACTTTGCCGAGCACGTCACCAAAGTACAGGCCATCTTTGAGGTGATGCGTCGCTCCGAGCCCAACAAGCAGCTCGATATGGAGGCGCTGCGGCAGCAATATGGCCTGCGTGAGGGCGACTGGACGCACATAATCAAACCGGTAACAGAATTGGAAAATAATGTCATAAAACAACTGTCTGCCGAGGAGAATATCGCCAAGGAGCTGCCCAAGCAGGAGTTTATAGACTTGGGCACCGGCTTAGAGGCGGGTGAGTAGGAACTGCAGCTCCAGAAAAAACAATTATTAATTATTTGTCCATTAAAGAACTTCTAGTTGCCGACTGGAAGACAAACGTTGACTCTGCAGACAATCCCATCCGCCCGCGAGGCCGAAGAAAACACACAAAATTGCCCCAAACGGATGTAACTAAAGAAACGTCGCCGGTGAAGAAGAGAAAAGTAAAATTTAAAGAGGACCCAGATGTTGCACAGAACGTTGGTGAGCATATCAAGGCAGGTGAATTGAAGCACGAGGAAGATGTCGCAAACGGTTCTGCAAGCCACGATGCAGAGCTGGAGTTTCTGCCGGAAGCAGCCAGTCCAACATCTTGCATAGCAGTAGCCGAGGAAGCCCCCAACTATAACTCCGACAGCGAGAGGGATGGTGGGGACTCTTTAACTGATACAACAATAGGCACACCCTCTAGGCGCCGAAACATGAAGTGCAAGTGGTGCGGTAAAATCTACCACAATCCGGCCTCATATCAGAAACACCTGAGAGTTATCTGTCGCAAAGTCGAGCAGCGGCCCAAGGTGAACAAGAGCACGTACTGCGAGCTGTGCAACAAGACGCTGTCGTCGGCCGCAGCGCTGAAGTTGCACCGCGAGGGCATGCACGAGAATGCCAAGCCCTATGTGTGTGACCACTGTGGCAAGCAGCTGAAGACCATAACGGCCCTCAACGAGCACAAGCTGGTGCACACGGATGAGCGCCCGTTTAGCTGCTCGATATGCAAGGCTGGCTTCAAGAACAGGGCGCGTCTGAAGGTGCACCACCAAATACACGATGAGCCCAGCTATGTGTGCAACATTTGTGGCAAGAAGTTGCAGACACGCCGCACCTGGAACATGCACAAACTGGTGCACAGCGAGGAGCGTAATTTCAAATGCGACGTCTGCGGGGCGCTCTTCAAACGTTCCAAGACCCTTAAGACACACCTGCTGAGCCACACGGGTCTGCGTCCCTATGTCTGCACCTACTGCGGCCAAACGTTTGCCTGCAATGCGAATTGCCGCTCCCACAAGGAGAAAAAGCATCCGCAGGAGCTCAAGAAGGAGGAGGGCGAGGTCTTGACATCCCGTCTAAGCGTACCCACGTTGGAGGAATTGCGTGTCATGTAAGTTGCGGGCGTAACACCTAAAATATGATAATCAATAAAACATTTTGCTTTTAAAGGTCACAAAAAATACCCAAAGTGAAAGTGGAGACAAATACCTAATGCGCGTATTACAATTAAATAGTTTATTTAAAAAACACTTAATTTAAGCGAAAAAACGATTAACTTCGGACTGCCGAAGATTAAATAAGCTATATCTATAATTACTGGGCTTTCACACAAAAACTTGCCTTTTGACCGATTGTTCCTATGTCAGCTATATGATATAGTGTTCCGATATTAATAATATTTTGCAGATATGTTACGAGCAGAGCGCTGCTCACAATCCCCAAGTTTGGTAAGCATATACAAACAAGAAAGATTTTCATACATTAACTGATTTTTTGACCACAACTGCTGTATTTAATAAATATAGAACTATAAAGTTTTCCAACTTTAATATGCATAAGAAAAATGTAAAAACAATTACTTACTGTAGATATCGTTAAAAACAAATACTGCGTTTAAACCGCCCCATTGCATCTGCAATTAAAATAAGCATATATCATAAACATTGAGATTATTAATCTAATTAAAGCAATGCAAGATAAAATTTAAATAAAATAAATTCCTTTTCCATTTCGATAACAAAAACGGCGGCTGGCGATAACTACCATAATCATCAGCGGGGGCGACAAAAAGTATCGATACCAACGCAAAGCATCGATTGTTGTGCAGTTCCACAATAAAGTGAATTGTTTATTAAAGTTTTTTTGTTTCTTTAGTTAAACATAAATAATGACGGGCAGCGAAGCTGTTGTAAGCGCAGCTGGGGCGTCCACGGCGAACACAGAAGCTAGCGCCTGGCACCGCTGGTGCCGCCTCTGCGCGAAAGAGCATCCCGACAACGTGAATGTGTATTTCAGGGACGGCGACCTGACGTGGACGAGCGTGCTGGCCGTGGCCATTGGTAAATACTTTTGGGTAAATGTAAGCATGTTTGTTACCACGCTGCACGCTTCCAAAAATGTCGCTGATCGATTGTTGTTTGACAGATCAAAATGGAGGACGAGCTGAGCAATGCGTTGTGCAAGGAATGCTACACGCTGGTGGAGGATCTAATCGAGTTCACCGACCGTGTCAGTCGTGTTCAGATGCTTTTCAACAAACTGCATCAGGCCGGACCAGAAGTCGCCTTGGACTACGATGAATTGCGCAAGGAGTGCGGCCTGATAACGGACGAAAGCAAACACAATGTTTCAAAGGATGCAACCGTAGAGCCACCAGTTGAGAAGGTTGAGACGAATGCAGTTGACTACATTGTCGATGAACTCGTCGAGTCCATTGATGAAGATGCCGAAATGATGGCCGAAATCGAAGACTCCGATTTGGTAGAAAACGAGCCAGAGGAGAACGCCTACGAGACATTTGTGGAAAACGAAGAGGTAATGGAAGAGACCTACGTAGAGCAAGAAGCGGCCGTTGAACACGAAGCACCCAGCGACAGTACGCAGTCCAAGTCGGAGCCAAAGCCCAGTGTAAACTACACTGATTCAGATGCCACGACAACGACATATGAAGAAGAGGTAAAAGATGGTACAGAATACAGCGCTGAATCAAGTGAGAATCACATGGCGGAGGACGGAGGAGTTGCCGATAAGGGAGACAATCAATACAAATGCACGTCGTGCAGCAAGAGCTATAAGGCTCAAATGGCCTATAAGCGGCATATGGCCGTAGTTCATGGCCTGGTACCCACAGATAAACACAGACTGGAATGCAAACGCTGTCACACGTACTTTGCGACAGAGAATCAGCTAACAGCCCATTATCGGACCCACTTGCCATCCAAGGACAAGTCGGAGAATGCGTGTGCCTTCTGCCCAAAGGTGTTCACAACGCCCGGAGCACTCAAACGACACGTAATGTGTATACACGAGAATATAAAGCCGTACATCTGTGACTGTTGCGGCAAGGGTATGAAAACAATTACCGCACTCAACGAGCACAAGCTGGTGCACACCGATGAGTGTCCGTTCGAGTGTTCGGTCTGCCATCGACGCTTCAAAAACAAGGCCAGGCTAAAGGTGATCGACTGTTTGGCTTGTACAAATATCGTTTCTGATCCTGGTTTTTCTTGCAGATCCACTCCGACACGCACACAAACAACAACTATGCGTGCAACATCTGCGGCTTGAAGCTGAATACTCGTCGCACTCTCAACATGCATCAGTTGGTGCACACGGATGCCAAACAGTATAAATGCGATGTGTGCGGCGCTGCGTTTAAGCGCGGCAAAACGTTGAAGGCACATCTAATTCTGCATACGGGCATACGGCCGTACAAGTGCAACTTCTGTGGCAAGGACTTTTCGAATGGCTCCAATTGTCGCATGCACAAGCGCAAAACGCATCCCAAGGAGCTGGCAGAGGAAGAGGCGCGTGGTGTTATGCGCTCCACACTGCTGCCCATGATCACAGAACTGACCGAAGCGTAAGTGAGGCCATTTTACAGTCATCTCTCATTATCATATATTTCTAAAATCAACAGTTCGAAGCGCGTCAAGAAACCGGCCAAAGCGGGCACTGCCATAATGCACGTAAGGGTTACGGAGGAGATCACAGATACGACAAATGATAACATGTCCGACGATGAGTTGGAGCAGGCAGCTGATGACGAAGTGCTTTACGAGATTGTGGAGGAGTGCGTCTGAAAAAACCACCCTTCCTACCAAGTAATGCTATAATAAAGTTTAGCTATTTAAAACAATTGAAAATGTCCATACATATATATGTATATACAATATATTTTATTCACAAATTCAGCTTAGTAGTATATGAAAATTTTGAAAAACTTTCCGGGTGGTTATACAGATCCTAGATGCCTAATAGGCGAGCCAATAAAAACTTGTTGGCTAGCTTTGGGCAAAAGAGCCGATATATAAATCACAAGATAATCAACGAATTTCGAAACAATAAATAACAAAGATTTGTGTAGATGCAATAACAAATTAATAAAAACTTGGATTGGTCACAGTCCAAACTATCAGTAATACAATCTGGCTATAGTTGGGACTGTGACTAACCATTGAGTAAATAAAAATGTTACAGAACTTTGGAATGTTTAGATCAGCGCACGAAAAATAACTTAAGAGCTGTGCTTAGACGTCATATTGAGTGGACATAATAATGATATCGAAAACGCCTATCATGCGATTACAGTTGTACACGCCTGGACCCAAGTTCAAATACGACGTTTCAGCATATCCTTAGTAAAGATCACATATCGGGATACAATTCAATACAATTACAAATATACATACAGCTACATTGATAACATTAATATTGTGGGACATTATGCTTACGACTAACAATTACGACAAATTGAGCATATACAATTTAAATTTACAAATTTCACTAAAACATATAGAAGATTCAACTGTGCCCAGTTTGTGGGCTTTAGCTGAGTCTAGTATAGGCCAGCATAGCAACTAGCCCAAAGCATACGAATATGGCCACCGAAAGACACTGTGTTGCAGCGCCGCACTTGAGATTATCCCGCGGATATTTGTTGAGCGGATCGGGCTCCTCGCCCGGCCGACACTGTTTGCCCTCGACGGCAAAGTGTGTGCCGCACAGTTCATGGCAAGATGGACACATAATTGCGCCCTTGTGCAGCCAGCCATCGGCCGCAATCCGTATGGAGAGTTTCTGGCCCGGAAACGAGCACTTGTAGCTGTAGTTGCCCACCAGTATGTGCAAGCGGCCATCGGTGCAGGTGTATTTGTAGCAGCCACTGCCCCAATGCTGCCACTCACGCGTCTGATGGCACGAGCGCTCCTCCCACATGGACTCGCTGTGATCGAAGCACTTGGAGCCATGCCCGTAACTCTCCAAGGCAAAGTTCTTTTCGGGCTCTGCAAGGGGACAAACAAAAGATTAGCCTCGGCTTGGAATATAATTGCAATTTGCCAGCTTACTTGGATTATTTTCGACAAAACGGCAATGGGAGCCGCGCACAATGATGTTCTTGCTGCGCCAGGTGAACTCCTGTATGTAGGGACAGTGATCCGCCAGTGAAACGGAGCCACCGTAAAAGCCCTCCTCTCCAGACTGGATGTTGTGCAGGCTGTCAAAGTTTTGGTACGCCTTGGGTAGCTCGTAATCGTGCTTGATGAGATTGCACAGCGCAACGGAATTGCGATCGTCCGTGCATTCCGTTTGCAGCGGATCCTGTTTGACCTTCGAACAGAATGGGTGTATGGACCGGCCCCTGTGCAAGACATATTGGGTTTAAATTAATGAGCTTGGGCTGAGCTTAAATGCCGCCCACCTATCGTGATTCATTTGTATCCAGTCCTTGCAGCTGCGCATGGCGAACATACAGCCCAGGCCCTTGCCCCAGGTGAGCGGCGTGGCCAGCGAATAGTTGGCCCGATACCAGCCCGAATCCTCCATCAGGGCCAGCGTAATGCGCGAAAAGACCGGCGACTGTGTGTGCGTGCCCGTCATTGCCTCGTTCTCCAGTATGCGCTTCTCCCAGTGCGTTAGGGCGGTGCCCTCGCCGCCCTGGTCCTCCAGCTCGGCGCCCTCCAGCTTATCGCAGTCGAAGTGGGCGCGCACCTCCTTGACGACCCGCGGCGTGACCAGCATATCCACCACCTTCGTCACATGTCCGCCGCGCACCGCCCAATTGTGACGCTCAACTTTGCGTATGGTTTCGTTGCTCCACTGATGGATCTGCAATCTAAGTAGAGTATCAATAAATAGTGCATTTATTTCTTATAGCTCTGCAGCACCCACTTCTCGTTCAAATAGGGCCTGCCCGTGTCCGCCTTGCGCTGCGTGCGCGGTCGTCCCTCGTCGTCCCTGAAGAAGGCGTACAGGCTAACCGAGAAGCCGAGCGCATGCAGGATCTCATGTTTGACGGTGGATATCAGGGTCTGCAGCTCCTGCGGCTTGGTGCTGATGCTCTCGGGGCACAGATTCGCATGGCCCGCAATGGGGCGATCCAGCAGCGCCTCCTGCTGACAGTGGGCCGCATAGGCCACCGTCAGGCCCTTGAAACAACGCTGCGTCTGTCGCGCCGAGACATAGAAGACGAAATCCGCATTCTCGATGCCATCGCCGAGCCTGGTGGTCTCGTCCACGCGACAATTCTGTCCGGTGCTGTTGCAAACCCGACACACCTGGACACAAATACAACACAGATGTTAGTGATTAAATGTATTAATTAGCGAACATGTTGTCCGCTGCACTCACATCCAGGTGCTCGTTGGGCACCTCCACCTCGCCGCACATGGTCGTCGCCTTGCAGTGGTCGATGCAGTGGGTGTGGCCATTCTTCACGTACACCTGCGTGCTGTCACACTTGCTGAACGTACCAAATATAACAGAGAACAGAAAGCATGAATGAGATGACTCATCGTTGGCCCAGCTTTAATTACAAAGCGCTCGTGGCTTTAACGCACCGATTTAGCCGTATTACGCCCTTGGTTTCCCGCACCATCAACGCCTGTTCCCAGAATTGCACCGCTTCCGGCAGCACCGTGTCCTGCAAACGGGTAACACGAGCATTATCAAGAGGGTCCCACGAGTTTCTAATCAGGCCAACTTACATTTATTAAATTGAATTTTTCCTCCTCCAGTCTGCAAAATATTTAGAAAATAAAAATGATTGCAATTAGTTTACGGTAACAAAGGTTATATTTAATGACTCTTAAATAACAATATGAATTTTATTATAAAATGTTATTAAGTGCTCTTGTTTATTTTTCTGTACATATATTTTGATAAGAATTAGTAATTTAAGTAATATAAATAACAATATGAATTACGTAATGCACTAAAGTATACCGTATTTTTAAAACTTATATTACTTTAAGTAGGTTTACATATGCACCGTCTCAAATGCTTAAGTAAAGCATTAAAAAGTGACTAATAAATAAAAATAAACTATATTAATAATATAATTACTTTTCTAGTTAACAGCAAATTGTTCGTTACTCATAAAAATATAACTCATGTATGTACATACATGACGATAAATTATAATAAAAATTTGTTACAATCTGTTCAAACACAGTAAAAATGTTCATTTAAAACCACTAAAACCCCATAAATCACACTTTAAAGGGCCCTAAAATACACACAGACCAAATAATTTTAGCTATTTCCTAGCAAAAACATTAAAATCAATGAACGTTACACAAAAAAATAAACGCTAAAGCTACAAAAACTCACACTAACAGCAACTTTCAACTGAGATTAAAAAAGATTATTGGCTTTGACAAATTAGGCCGGGGCTTTGAACAACTAAAAACCACAATTACTAGAATTAATTTTAACTTTCAGAGTGCCTTGCCTAACTTTATGAGATTTTTGCGCTAGTGAAATTAAATTGACCTAATTGAACTACAAAATAGAATACGGAGGAATATATAAGCTAGTAATAATCAGTTTAAGCGCAGATGTTCAAAAATACTACCCAAAATGCAAGAAAACCTAAACCAAAAGCGAAAATATTTAAGAAAAATATGAAGTTTACATTTAAATCTGAAAACTGATTTTTGATCAACGCTTATGTTAAATTGTATCTAACTAATTTCATATTTGATTCCAAATTTGGATCTAAACGTAAAACTACAATAAGTTAACTCTTAATAAGGAATGACTTATGTTTATGGGTTGTCATTTAGATTGCTGCTGCATTTAAATCTTCAAACACAATTTTAGCATTTAGATTAGTTCTGGATTAGTTGATGTTACATTCCCATTAATTTCTTTTCAGTTAAGAAAATTTCGCTTGATTTCAGGTTACAATTTTTGATCATTTCGCTGAGTTCATCTCTTTTATTCATGTTGACTTTGTGCTGGACACTTTGATTATTTTTTTATTATTTCCACGACGGCAAATTGCAGGCAATCAACTTAATGGCAAGTCGTATATGCTCAGCTTGGCAGAGTGTGCAATATGTTGCTAAGCTAACCGATTCCTGGAATTGACCTTGCTGGCGCTTCGGCATTGATAATGAACGTTGAAGAGTGTTTGCGATTGGCCACGAGCAGCAGAGCAGTGTTAAGCTTAAATTTTGAATTATAGCCAAGTTAAGGCATGTGGCAATCAGAGGCAGCGTTAAAGAGGTCGCGTTAATTTCAACGAATTGAACGCCACACGCGGCAAATCCAATTTTGGCATCAAGTGTTACACAATGCGGCTCATTGGGCTAACGGCGGCCTGTCGACGCGTTAACTTGACATTCGGCCAAGTCGAATGGTAAATTTTTAACTGTTTGCTTGACCATTAAAGCGCAATTAGAGGCAATTTTCATACGATGTTTCAAGAGTGACCAAAAGGGTATATTGGTTTTATGGGCAATGGAAGTCTTGTTGTCCGTCCGCCCTTCATCACGGCAGTTTTGGTCGGCACTCTTGAGACTTGTAACTGAAAACTTGGCATATATTCTCGTGTATAGACATGAGCGCTTGTTAAACTTTTCCAATTTGAAAGAACTCAGGCAATATGTTTGATCAAAAATATTACCAACGTCGAAAATATCAAAATAAAACAAAAAAAATGTATTTTGCTTTTTACTTCTAAACATGGTGCTATTTTTAATTTTAATGTAAATTTATTTTTAGTAGAATGTTAAGATTTTTAAAATCTAAATATACATCCCACAAAATTTTGAGAATTGGAAAATTTGGGATCAATCTGTATTTAGCCTTAGTAAAAAGTCTTTTAGTAATCAAAAGAAGTCTGATCAATTGCTTTAGACTATTATTACACTGTGAGCAGAGTACCGAGCAGTCGGTTAAGCTTAATTGCAACATTCTCATTTGTATTCCTTTGTTGTTGTTGTGTAGCTTAAAGCTGTGGTTGCCGCTGCAGCTGCAGTCGCGGCCGTGGCTCACCTGTAAACGGACTCATCGTAGACGAGCAGAATGCGCAGCGGCTGATCGGCGACTGCGCTGCGCCGGCGCACGCTATGCACCGCTGGGTACCGCTCGTCATCAGCGGCGGCGTCATCATTACCATCGACATCATTATAATCGTGGGCCAGCTGTATGCGCACACCGTGGACGACCTATAACGAGGGCGAGAGGCAGACAGGTAGAGCAGTAGAAATTTAGTTTTGCTTTAAATTGTTTGTTAAATGAAAGCGAAAATGTTGCTAACAATTAGATGACGACATGCCACACAAAAGGCCACACAAAAGCCAGCCTTAAATTGTAATTGGCTCTTTTTGGCAAATTGCAGTGAAATTAATTTTTAAATTGCCCGCCAAAAAGAAAAACAACAAATGTCGAACGATTGAGACATCAAAATGTCAATGATTTGGGGCTATTCAGTAAATTGGGTTTGTTATTTGTTATATTTTATTTTTATTGCTCTTTTCTGTTTCATTTTTTTCTTTTGTTTGTTATTTTTTTCACCTTTGCCTTTGTTTTGGCCATTGTGCAATGTGTGCCAATTATTGTGCATAAATTAGTCCCTATTGAATATGCAAGAGCATGCCGAGCTATTTGGACTGCTTATCTATTATAATTTATGGTTGGCCGGATAAATTTGATGCGAGCATCTTACAGATGCGCTTGAGAGCCCAAAGGAAAAGCATGTGGGAATTCTAAAGTAGGGGTGACTGACTGGGTGATACCCGTAAATAGCTCTAATTTTCTGTAAAATACATTTCAATAAACGTCTATAAGTCCACCCTTTTCATTATTCATTTAGTCCCAATTTATTCTTTATCTTTCAATTATTATATTTATACATCTTAAAAAATATTTCAGAACTTAAAGATAGTGTTTAGGTGTGCGTATAATAATCTAGATTTGACCTCTTAAAAAATATTATATTACATTATGTTATATCTTTATAAGCTGCTCTAACACTTATGATCTCAGAGATATGCTCATGATACCCGGGCTGAAACCGATATTTATCGATTTTATGAAGTCTGCTAAAATTACCGATGGCCAGAACGCCTCGACTGTTGTTCTTGACCAAAAATATACAATTGTGGGTCAATAAAGTCGACTTTTTGACTGATACATACAAACGAACAATTTCAATATACCCTCGTTAAACACTTTATGGGTACAGGGTATACTCAGAAAATAGATACACAATATATGTTTGCTGTAGTCACATACTTGTGTGTGTAACCAGCCATATGCCTCAGTAATGAAGATTGAAAGCTAATTCGCTTTCAACGTCGAGCAAGAACGAAAGCGAAATGAAGCTAGATTTTTGCATATGATACAAAGTTTATCTGGCTTCTTGAATAATAAAGCGCACCCTATGGGCCTGTTTTGAGCTAAAGGGGAATAACACCAGCAATTAAAATGCTAATAACTGTTAAGTAACTCTGTTTACAAGATAATTTTAATTTTTAAAATAATTTAATTTAATTGTCGCGGATTATTTGCAACTTGGGTTCGGTCGTGAGAAATGATTGAGTGGATGTGAGTTCTAAGTGCAGCTAAATGGCAATTTCAGACACCTGCGCATTCTTAATAACCAGAAAGAATGGGCACTGCGGAGAAACGAAGATTGAATACCCTTGCAATCAAGTGTTTATCAAATATGTAAGAGATATTTGAGGTGGTTAAGTATCCGCAGGATTTCGTTTTTTACGAGAACTCATATAATTTTGTACAGCTTGTTCTTATATATACCATATGCTATAGCAGACTAGTGTGAAGAGATTTAAAAATTATTATTTTTAAGCCGTTCTATTCTAGCTAAACTATATTATATACTAATCCGATTTTTTCTATAGTAATAAAATGCCAATCATGTACAGATTGTTACTATAGCAGCTATATTATTAAGAGTTATGATGTAAATAGGATTTTGTTTGTATATGTTAGGAACCTAATAAAATATGGAATTGTTCAGATTGATTAAGACATCTTGAAAATCAAAATATATATATATATTTTATACCAATCTTTTCTATGTGAACTATTCCATATAGTAATCGGATGTTGTTAAACCTTAATAAGTAGGTTTTGTATAATTTTTTTAAAAAGCAAAAAAGTTCTTGATAGATATTCTGAATTTTCGACCAATAGTTCCTATGGCTATATGCTATATGCTAAAGTCATTCGATGTTGACGACAGTTTGCTTTTATGTTACGAATAATTTGAAACCAATTAGTTTGATTAAAATATCTTTAAGAATAGATAAGTTTTTCATGCAAAAGCCCCATTTTAGCACGATAATTTCTATAATAGCTATATGATATAGTGATGCGATCAGGCCGAATTCGAAACCTCAAAACTTTTAAAGCTAAGAATTTACTTTGCTTGTTGGCTGTTGATGCTGAACAAGAATATATGTACATATTTGATGAGTTTGAAGTTATCTCCTTCTGTGCATTACTCACAAGGGTATAAAAACCATATAAATATATACGTACTTTGTTTATACCCATATCTACCCATGTACGTTGACTTCACTACAACAATAGCGGCAATTTATCTATATTTGTCTATTTAGCAAGAAAAGAACGAGCGATCACAAAAGAGAGATATATACGTTGATTTTCTAGCAGTGGCGCGTCTTAAAGGGGATTATATGATTATGCACACACTCTGTATAGAAAGACCCCTTCCACAGCCACGCAACTGCAAAAAAAAACTGCCGAACGTATGGAAACCATTAAGATAACAAAAGTAAACATTACAATAGTCGCTCCGTAATTCGTGACGACCCTCAAAGCAGTGAACAGCATTTTGCATGATCTTCAAAAACGCGCTGTTGTTCCTGCTGCGCTGCACCCCGCCCCGTCCCGCCCCGCCCCGTTCCGTACCGCCCAGCCTCACTCCAAATGGAACAACTGCGTCTCATTTGTGGTTTCGACTGCGAATTGTGCATTGAAATCCGTTTTAACTGCTTTAAACCACACAAATTGCGCACACAGCCTCTGTGAGGCATTCACCAGGTGAAAGATGAGTCGCAGCACCTGACTGCTGCAACATGTGGCAAGTTGCACAGCGCCAGTGTCGATGCCATTGGCGGCACTTTAGAGTGTCTTTCAACCACTGGCGGCCTGTCTGCCACACTCAATGTTGCAACAATGCGAAACCAGGCGGGCTTCGCGATATCAACGAACAACTGGAAATTCACCATTATTAAAATCTATTAACCATTATGCGAATACTTTTCAAACACTGACAGCTCTTAGCAATGTTCGACATTATTGTTATTTTCCATTTTTAATACTTTTGCCATTATATTATATGGCCATATCTGTCCTCCTCGGCGCTCAGCTATAAAGTTGTCGTTTTGAAACTCTGCTGTCCAAAATAAGTTATTGTATTATCTTTTTTTATTAACGATATCCGGACGAGGCAATCTGCCAAATTTTATGACCATGGAATTACTATAGCATATAGATGCCATAGGAACGATCGGTCGAAAAATGAGTTTTTGCGTGAACAACTATTCTAAATAAACTTACCAGTTTTTAGCAAAAAATAACCAACATAAATTAAACCCTTTCCTAAATCATAACCAGTCACAAATGAATTTTTTTTACGAAAACACACCTCACATCTTCCATTTGCCTGCAAAGGTATTTAATCTTAACTGTTTCGGTTTTTATAGCACTAGGCTGATATTCGAACCAGAATCCTCCCAGAAAACCCATCTAGCGATAGCTGCAACATTATTTATTTTATGTTTAACAAATATATGTATGCTTGGTCTCTGCAATTAAATTTTCAATTTTATTTTATATTTTCACCAATTTACAGCTATTTGTTTTGTTGCAATAAAAAGTCATTTTAATATTAAATTTACTTACACAGGGCGAGTTTGCCGAGCGACCTTTTGTTAAATTCTCTTTACGCAACATCGAATTCAAATACATAAATACAGACATACACATACATACATACATACATACATAACAAAGGGTTTTAAAATTACTATTTATTCAAGCATTAAATTAAAAAAGTATTGGAAACAGTTGTTATTTTAACGTTAATTGCTGACGTTGATTATGATTTGATTTTGTAAATTAAAAATCAATTAAATATTCATTTGGCAGCGTAAATATAAGAGTACCAGACATCGTATTTAAAGTGCACTCTTCCTCTAACTAGTAAAGAATATAGAAATAAACTCTCAATTTAATAAATATTAAAGGAAATCAGAACAATAAAATGTACTGAAAAATTTGAAATATAAATATAATGTGATATGAATTTTTCAAAAATTCATCAATTTTTTATACATTTGTATACCCTGAAACCATTGAAAATGGGTAAATCAGGGTATAATGGTTTTGTGCAGATGTATGTAGAGTATATATTCTTGATCATTAGCCGAGTCGATCTAGCCCTGTCCGACTGTCTGTCCATCCGTCTGTATGAACGCGTCGATTTCGGAGACTACAGAAGCCAGAAAGCTGAACTTGGACTTTTCAAGTTCGTGTATTCCATACGCAGATCAAGTTTATTTCAAATCATCGATAACTCATCTCATTTTCTTATTGAATATAATCGATAATTATCGGTTATTGAGTCGGTTTTTTGAAAATATCTTAAAAACCATAAGAGCTGGAGCAACCAAATTTGATTCAAAATATTCGCGTGTATGTGTGTATGTGCGATTCTGTGTATGTGTGTATGCATGCAAGGGGACTGATATGTATGAAAACACAGGGTTCAGGGTATCCCCCAGTCGGGCGTTCCCGACTGGAGCCTTCGCACTTGTTTTAAACTAAAATGTTATCTTAATCATTGCTGTCGCATTTTAATGTTAAATAATTTTAGCAATTTTTTCATTGGTAAATCAAAACCCTATTTAACTATTCACGTGGAAAGTAAGTGGAAACATATATCGTTGTAGTTTTCCATTTTCCATTATTGTTATTGTTCAACAACAAAAACATTAAATTAGACAGATCGCTATTTAAATAATAAAATTTAAATTATATAATGTGCATAATAGAAGTTCTTGATTATTTGATTAAGTTTAATATCTTCAATTAGCTTAATAATGGTTCAACTTTATTAATCCAATGTTCTATTACATTATAAAATTAAGGCCGGACGTCATGTTTACCCAGTTTACCCAGATACCACATATGCTAGTGCTCAAACTTTGCTTTTGCTTATAGAGGCAAGGAAAATGTTACATAATTTCTATACAGATTATGATATACGATAGAGGAAAGATATGAGACCATTAAATAAATAATAAAGAAAAATACCTAACGATTTTATTGAGTTAGGGTATCTAAAATCATTAATCTTTTTTTAACTGCTAATATTTGCAGAAACAATTTTTATGCAATTTTTGCCTTTTTTAAATTTTTGTATATTCCAAATTTTGTCGAGGCTAATTACTATATTACCACAATGCCGTTCGATTTAAAATTTAGTTAAGAACGTTAACATGAAGAAACCACATCTACCAATAATTTTTATTATTTTCAACTTGACTCTGGTAGGTCAAAGGCGAAACAAATAAAACAAACTAATGTTGCTCAAATTGGAAATTTTGATATAGGTACGGGGTTCTTTAAAATTTCAAAATTTAGAATGCACCGTTCACAATCCAAATATCGTCAGTGTGAAAGAGTGTCGCATTAGAGCCATCGATAGGAACCACAATTTGCTAAATATTGGAATTCTACTGAACGAAACATTACCCGATGTAAGTAGAATTGAATATAAGGAATATACAACTATTTAAATATTTTTATATTTAGTTAAAGGTCGCCTTCAAATTTCTCAAGCGGGAACGTGGTGGTTGGCATCCATTCCTATATGCCATGACTGTGGATGTTTGTAAATTCTTAGATAACTCCAATAGAAACCCGGTGACCTCACTAATATTTTATTACCTAAAAGAGAATACAAATGTCAATCATAGCTGCCCGTTTTTGGTAAGTTTGGATTTTTCCACAGACAGTAATATGTAACAATATTTCTTCTTAGGGCAATACTGTTTTGAAAATTGTGGATTTCCAACTGGATGAACTGAGCATTATGTCAAAATTTCCAGTCGAAGTCGGTCAATATGGATTACACACATCGTGGTTCTCGAAAAAGTCGCTGATCGGCCATATAAATGGCTCTGCAAATTACGTTCGATAGATGGATATTAAAAATGTCTCGTTCAGTATTTTGAGAAGTAAATAAAACATATTAGATAATATGTGAATATTATCTTATCTCCAAATCCCTTTTATTGTATTTCGCAATTGTTTGCAAATTTGCTTTAGTATGTTCTCATTAAGCATATGCATATTATTTTTAATTGTTTCACACACTTAAAAGATGGGTAAAAAGAGTAAATTGGTCTTGTACAAATGTATGTACCAGGCAGAAATTATATATATTCTTGGTCAGCATCACTAGCCGAGTCAATCTTAGAGACTACAGGAGCTAGAGAGTTGAAGATTGCTTTTCTAAGTTCATGTCGCAGATCAAGTTTATATCAAATTGTCGATAACTAGTTCCGTTTTCTTTTTATCGATAATTATCGGTGTTTTGACTCGGTTTTTTAAAAATATCTCCGAAACTATAAAAGCTAGAGACTACAAATTTGATTTAATATGTTCTCTTGAAACATACTCTTTATAAGTTCTCTTGAAACATACTCTTTATAAGTCCTGAAAATATCATGACGATCATAAACTTAGTTTTAAAATTATTAGTTTATATACAGTTATGCAAAGGGGATGAAATGTGTGTAACGATAGATCGCAGCTGCGTTCAGGGTATCTCCTAGTCGGGCGACCCCGATTAGAGCACTTTTACTTGTTTTCCATCATTTTGTAATTAAGACCCATTTTTGTTTGTTCAAAATCGTGTCGATGCTAATTACTATATAACATTTAACATTAATGCTAGTTTAGTTTGGATCGTCATGAAGACATCACGTCTAGCAATCATTTTGATTATATTCAAATTGAGTCAGGTAAGTTAAGGGCTAAACAATTTGAGGCAGGCAAATATAACCTTATTAGGTGAACAATTTTGTAGGTTCAGGGATCTTTAAAATTTCAAAATTTAGAATGCACAGTTGGCAATACTAAGCTCATAAGTGTTGATGAGTGTCGCATTAGAGCCGTTAATCGAACTCACAATTTTATAAATATTATAATTAAGTTGAAGGAAACCTTATCAGATGTAAGTCATTGTAAAGAATTTAATATAATTAAATTATTTGTATATATTCAACTATATTTTTATTTCATATTTTAGGTTAGGATAACCTTTCAATTTCTCAAGCGGGAACGTGGAGGTTGGCATCCATTCCTATATGGCATGACAGTGAACGTTTGTAAATTCTTTGAGAACCCCAATAGATATCCGCTGCCCTCAGTAATATTTCATTACATAAAAGATTATACAAATGTCAATCATAGCTGTCCCTTTTTGGTAAGCATGGTTTTCTTCTTCTTTCAAATACATTAACGTCTTAAATTATTTTTTAGGCCAATACTGAATTTAAATTGGTTGATTTTCAACTTGATGAACTGGGCATTATGTCCAAATTTCCCGTCGAAGTCGGGCAATATGCATTACGCTCATCGTGGTACTTGAAAAAATCGCTATTCGTTCATCTGAATGGCTCCGCGAATTACGTTCCATAAATGCCAATTTTATATATTTTTGTATCCTGAAATCATCGTGGTAAAAAGATTATAATGGTTTTGTGCACATATATCAGACAATGTATTCTCCTATACCATACGCAGAAGGAAAAATTGATTTTTTCGATATCTTGCACCGTTTCAATAATATCAATAATAATCGATTTGAAGACTTGGTTCTCTTAGCATATCTCGAAAACTATAAGAACTAGAGGCACCAAATTTAGTTTAATATGTTCTCGTAATATCCCAAATATAAAAAAGTGCAATTTAAGTACTACTTCTTGTGATTTTATGTATGTATGTATGTATGAATAAATGCAAGGGGCACACCCGATTAGAGCCTCTTCATAAATAAAATTGGATAATATGCTTATATTGCCATGTGTATAATTTCAATTAGTATGTTTACAAATTGAAGTATTTGTATTTGAAGTATGCCGTGACTGTGGATGTTTGTAAATTCTTAGATAACTCCAATAGAAACCCGGTGACCTCACTAATATTTTATTACCTAAAAGAGAATACAAATGTCAATCATAGCTGCCCGTTTTTGGTAAGTTTGGATTTTTCCACAGACAGTAATATGTAACAATATTTCTTCTTAGGGCAATACTGTTTCGAAAATTGTGGATTTCCAACTGGATGAACTGAGCATTATGTCAAAATTTCCAGTCGAAGTCGGTCAATATGGATTACACACATCGTGGTTCTCGAAAAAGTCGCTGATCGGCCATATAAATGGCTCTGCAAATTACGTTCGATAGACGGATATTGAAAATGTCTCGTTCAGTATTTTGAGAAGTGAATAAAACATATTAGATAATACATATGTGAATATTATCTTATCTCCAAATCCCTTTTAATGTATTTCGCAATTGTTTTCAAATTTGCTTTAGTATGCTCTCATTAAGCATATGCAGATTAATTTTTAATTTTTACACACATTAAAAATGGGTAAAAAGAGTAGACTGGTTTTGTACAAAGGTATGTAACAAGCAGAAATTCATGGTCAGCATCACTAGCCGAGTCAATCTTAGAGACTACAGGACCTAGAGAGTTGAAGATTGCTTTTCTAAGTTCGTGTCGCAGATCAAGTTTATATCAAATTGTCGATAACTAGTTCAGTTTTCTTTTTATCGATAATTATCGGTGTTTTGACTCGGTTTTTTAAAAATATCTCCGAAACTATAAAAGCTAGAGACAACAAAATTCATTTAATATGTTCTCTTGAAACATACTCTTTATAAGTCCTGAAAATATCATAGCGATCATAAACATAGTTTTAAAATTATTAGTTTATAAACAGTTATGCAAAGGGGATGAAATGTGTGTAACGATAGATCGCAGCTGCGTTCAGGGTATCTCCTAGTCGGGCGACCCCGATTAGAGCACTTTTACTTGTTTTCCATCATTTTGTAGTAATTAAGACCCATTTTTGTTTGTTCAAAATCGTGTCGATGCTAATTACTACATAACATTTAACATTAATGCTAGTTTAGTTTGGATCGTCATGAAGAGATCACGTCTAGCAATCATTTTGATTATATTCAAATTGAGTCAGGTAAGTTAAAGGATTAACAATTTGAGGCAGGCAAATATAACCTTATTAGGTGAACAATTTTGTAGGTTCAGGGATCTTTAAAATTTCAAAATTTAGAATGCACAGCTGGAGATACAAAGCTCATAAGTGTTGATGAGTGTCGCATTAGAGCCGTTAATCGAACCCACAATTTTATAAATATTATAATTAAGTTGAAGGAAACCTTAACAGATGTAAGTCATTGTAAAGAATTTAATATAATTAAATTATTTGTATATATTCAACTATATTTTTATTTCATATTTTAGGTTAGGATAACCTTTCAATTTCTCAAGCGGGAACGTGGAGGTTGGCATCCATTCCTATATGCCATGACTGTGGATGTTTGTAAATTCTTTGATAACCCCAATAGATATCCGCTGCCCTCAGTAATATTTCATTACTTTAAAGATTATACAAATATCAATCATAGCTGTCCCTTTTTGGTAAGCATGGTTTTCTTCTTCTTTCAAATACATTAACGTCTTAAATTATTTTTTAGGCCAATACTGAATTTAAAGTGGTTGATTTTCAACTTGATGAACTGGGCATTATGTCCAAATTTCCCGTCGAATCCGGGCAATATGCATTACGCTCATCGTGGTACTTGAAAAATTCGCTGTTCGTTCATCTGAATGGCTCCGCGAATTACGTTCCATAAATGCCAATTTTATATATTTTTGTATCCTGAAATCATCGTGATAAAAAGAGAATAATGGTTTTGTGCACATATATGAGACAATGTATTCTCCTATACCATACGCAGAAGGAAAAATTGATTTTTTCGATATCTTGCACCGTTTCAATAATATCAATAATAATCGATTTGAAGACTCGGTTCTCTTAGCATATCTCGAAAACTATAAGAACTAGAGGCACCAAATTTAGTTTAATATGTTCTCGTAATATCCCAAATATAAAAAAGTGCAATTTAAGTACTACTTCTTCTTAAGTCCAGCTGGTGGTTTGTGTAAGTGCATATATGTGATTTTATGTATGTATGTATGAATAAATGCAAGGGGCACACCCCATTAGAGCCTCTTCATAAATAAAATGTATTGGATAATATGCTTATATTGTCGTGTGTATTAATTCAATTAATATGTTTACAAATTGAAGTATTTGTTATTTATTTAAATAGCTCACTATTTAAAACAGTTTATAGCTGCAAGTCCAAACAAAATCGTCGTTGATTCCGTTCATGGTTCGAATAAGTACATCTCCTTTTTTAGCATATTATTATATCGAATAATCATCATTTTTGGTTTCGAAATTTCGCGATATAATAAAATTCAAGTTAACCAATATAAAAAAATTTGCAATTTAATATATCTATACATTTGTTTATACATTTTTAATTTTGCCGGGTATATTATATATTGTATTATATAATCCCAATCGATATACAAAATTGACTCTTTCATCCATTTGTTCATACATTTATTGCTTTTAGCTTATTAAAGGTCAATCAAAAAAATTTCCGGCTATATTTATTCATGTATAAAATTACTTGTTTCTAATAAACATAAAATATAAAATCGATTTAAGCTTAAATTTCTCCCGCAATATTCTTTAACTAGAACTGATATGATGGAGAAGCCACAAAAAATGCATGAAAAGTTTCACTGCACAAAGCGTTTTGAAATTAGTTAACTAGCAATTGGATGAATACAACCTTATATCACGATTTCCAGTCGATGCTGGAGAGTATGCGTTGAATACATCGTAGTTTACGAAAGACTCACTGATGTTCCATTTTAAAGTATCCATCAATTACATACAATTGTAAATATTTCCCTGATTTTACATTATTTTTGATATATAAAGAAATAATATGTATATTCCATAATTATCCTTTATAAAGTTAATATTGTTTATTAACAAAGTATCGATAGTTATGGAATAGCATTATCAAAGGACTTAATAATGAAAATGACTTAATAATTAAAAATTAATAGCATTTCAAGAAATATTTTTAGAAACATTACTTTAAAGGTTTTGGGAAATACAAAAAATATCCGTAAACCCAATTTAAAATTGTCATAAATTGCCTTGCCATTGAGTTCGGTTCGTAAACAAGGGTTCAATATTTACAGTTCAATTTATAATTAGAAAATAAAATTAAATTAAACAGATTCCCACTATTGCTCCAATTTAAAAACGAAGTAATATTTTCAAATTTTATAAAAATATATTGATATACATGTAGGTATATATTTTGTTTTATATATACATTTTTTAGATAAGTTTGATGTTTGTCCTTAGACTAAAATTCTATATAATGCCTTATAACATATTTATTTTTATTTAATGAAAGCTGTATTATTTATTAAAAGACACCTGGCTCTTTTATTTTAGATCTTTTTCGGCATCTTTTGAGAGCGAACATATCTCTGAACAGGAGAAAAACAGGACAACTAGTTCTACGGATGTTTACTTAAAGAAAGCTCTTACTGTATGTCCTATTCACGTGTATTGTGATAGTCACGCATTTTGATCAAAGCAGCAAAATCTCAAACGCTGCTGATTAACGGGGCCTAATGATTATGGAATTGGTGCAGGAGCTGGCGCCACAGACACACTTTCTAAGCACCAAATATGCTTATTCAATCTGCGATAAGACGTAATGCTCAAGTAGCTAGCATACTAACACACATCTAACAAATTATATTTGCAGACCACATTCGAGCGTGTCCAGTCTTCACAGCAAATGCGACTCACGTTTAAGGCAATAGAAAAAGAAGGCGAAAAAAAAGAGAAATGTACCGTTGCTACGCTTGGCTGCCGCCGAGTTTGCGCACCTACTCAATTACCTCCCGTCTTTGCTTTTTTAGATAAACAAAAATGAAGGAAAAAAAAAACACCCATAAATAGCAAACACAATCTGCAGCACGCATGCGCCGGGCAGTTAACAGTTGCGCATGCTAATTTGAGCAAGTGAATCGATCGGAATGGGGGAAGTCGGGAGCGTGCGGGCGTCAGCTGTCGCTATGTTGAGTAATTATTAACGTGCGTCGCGTAGTCAATCTGTCAATCGTTCACTAAGCCAAGCATGACGACATTTCTTTGCCTGCTTGCCTCTCTCTCTCTCTTTCCCTCTCTCTTTCATTGCTCTTCCGCAGTTTTTCACTGCTGTCACCTGCGTTCAATGCTCGCCGGTTAGATCAATCGAAGCTTTCAAGCTTGACTGCCGATGAGTGAGTGAAACAGTGAGTGTATATTTGTGCTTTCACTTTCGACGCTGGGCTCTCATTCACAGCTGTGGCCCTGGCGGCTCTTGGTGTTTCCTTTTCATAGATGTACACAAGTATGCATGTGTGCGTGCCTGTGTGTGTGTGTGCATGCATTATTGAGCAGCGGCTACTTTGCATGCCGCGATACTTTACAGTTTATTTGCTTCTCTCGCGCTCAATTTATTCGTTACCTCACAGTGTGTCCGCAATGCTGATGCCAACGGACATGTTACTTAATTAAAAACATGAATACCACACACACACACACACACACAACACACAAAAGTACATAGAAATGAACTAACCACATCCACACTGTAAATAAAGTATGTAATTGCCACACTACTAAATTCAACGCATCATTCTACTGGTTGCAATCTTTACAATGAATTTATTTTTTTGAATTTGTGTCGCTAACTGGCGTTAATTGAATAAAGCTGGATTATTGCATTTGTAGCCCCCAGCACGTACGCAGATACATATGTACGTATATTAAATTTACTATATGTAAAGCATGGTGCGCCGCGAGATTCGCACAACGACACGTTGTATTGCATCAGCCCTGCCCGTCATTGAGAACAAACTCTAAATTAATTTTAAGCTCATTGAAAATGGGCAAAAATTAATTTTGCAATCGAATAGAGAGACTGCAGGATTTACCGTAAATCTGCAGCAGCGCTTGTTGGTGCATCACGTAACGAATGGGCGGAATTCGTTCAAGGTTGCCACCTACTTGAAACTTTGCAGTGGCACAATTTTTATACCCTGTAACATATTGTAAGGGCAGAAAAAATGTTATGCTTCAGTCAAGTTTCAGCTCTTAGAATATTTATTATCAAACCGGTTCGAGCCCGGAACAAGAATTGTTTTCACGCCTAAAACCGAGACATTTGTTCGAACTTATGGGTTTTCGGCCATGGTTTAAGCATAAGTTCAGCTATAGCCTGCGAAAGTCAGGTTGTTTTAAAATGATTAATTATCGATAGTACCCGCTTTTTATTTGAAATCGATACATACCGGTTTTTAGCGCCTATTAATTAAACCTATTTTGGCGATTATAACAGCTGGACACACTAAATTTGGCATATACTATACATATCGAATACACACAGAATATTATATTTTTCGAATACCTTTCTCAATTTCCCAAAACATTAAAATAAAAAAACCTTTATATAGATTTATAAGTTTATTTCATGTTATTTATGTATGTATGTAAGTAAGTAGCCATACGTATTACAACAGCTCGCTGTGTACAGGGTAACAGCTAGTCGGGCCACTTGTGATCATACACCTCCTACTCTGTCATTCACAGTTTGCCAATTGTCATTTAGCAACGTGTTGCGTTATACATACATATGTTAATAATTAAATACATTGTATATATGTACATAAATAAAGCGCCAATTCATAATATTGACCTGGCGTGCGTGTGCGTTTCAAAATTAGCCTCGGGCCGTGTAGCATAATCGAGCCAACTGGCTAACTGCTTCCAGCTACTTCAACAAACTTGTTTCTGGCCGCCTGGCCTAGCCGGCAAACGCAGACGCCGCTGCATCACCTGTAGATAAGTTGGCCGATTTTATCTTTTGCACTTGTTTATTTGCCCGTTTGTTTTCACAACGCCTTCAATGTGTTTAACTTTGCTGCTGCTACAGATATGAACCTTGTCCCTCTATACATATAGAAATATGTATACCTTATTTTATCTTAATTAAAACAAATTCAAAAACACAGTTACACCTACAATTGAAAATGTTTTTCACTTTCTAGACGGCATATCAAAAGCATAATTTGCAAGGACTGACATATAGATACACACGCACACACACACATGTATATATGCGAGTGAATATGAAACTTGCTGCCAATTATAATGGCAAACAACTGCAGAAAGCACAACCTGAAATCTATGCAAACAAGTCGAGGTCACTGCTGCCATAGCACCAATGACCTACAGGTCTCGTTTGCCTGTTTGCGCAATGTTAAGCCAAATAACAACCCCCAGTCCCCCCCCCCTTCAAAGAAATTTGACGTCCTTTTAAAGAGCTTCAAAATATATTAAACTGAATTAAATTGGGATTTCTATACTCAATAATTAGGTTGATGTCTAATTCGCACAAGGAGGAATTAAACCTAAAAGCCTCCATAAACCATTAAGGATTTAAAACGTTAAATAAAGCCGCTATAGAGGGGAATAAATGTATTTTGAATGCATGATATATATAATGAGATAAAACATAAATATAAATCATATAAAAATTCAATAACAAATATACAGTATTAGATGTGTCATTTAATAGGAGTTTTATATTGCAACAATCAACAAATTTAATTTAAATATAAGGTTATTGTTAATTTTAAAAAATATAATAGTGTATTTAGTGTTAAATTATTTTTTTGGTTTATGGGAAAAGATTTAGATTTGTCTTCAAATTTACGATGCAGTTTATTTACAATTTTCAATTATTTAGATTTAAAAATTAATAACATATAGTTCATTTCATATAAAGAACAATAAATTATTAATATTAAAATTCATATTAAAAATTTAATATTTTATTATTATTATTTTAATTTAACATATGTGCAAATGAAATGCTTTTATCTTGTTTTAAGTCTTATGCAATTCGAAATGAGCTCAAAAAGAAACAGTCATGAAAAAAACCCTGATTCGCTCTTCACGACTTCTTTTCCGCGCCGTCTGCTCTCTACCCCGTTTGATTCAATGTAAAACCTCGGGTAAAACCCCTAGTGTAAATGCGCTAACGCTTATTAAGGTTTCCGAGTAAATATAAGCCGAAGTATATTGATGACTTTTTTATTGAATAAACAGAATATGAATGTTGTTAATTACAAGTAGCATAGGATTAGATTGTAAACAATTCGCCTTATTTAGAATATTTCATAATTATTAGAAAGGGATTTAAATCCGAAACCTTGCTGTTCAGTTGCCTATATGCCAAAACATTATTATCATAATATTTTTAATATTTGCTCAATATACTACATATATTTATTGTATAACGCTAAGTTACCGAGTATATAGAGATACTTACTTTAAAATTGATTTTTCTAAGATACAATGGATTTCATCTGCCCTACTGAACATCATCATCGTCTTTATCTCCATGGCCATCGTCATCGTCCGTATCGTTGCATGCCCTCGGAAACGTGACAAATGATTCGATTTACAACGCTTCCCTGTTTTTCAATTTAAGTCTAATTAAAATTGAGCACTTGGCCGCTGACTGGCGTCGCGCTCTTCTGGGTGTTTGGATGGGGGTATATCGGTGCGGCACTCAGACTCGACGACAGTGCCCGTATTTATTTCAACATTTACATACTTGTATAAATCCGAGCAATTACCTCTCGCATTTCAGGATCTGGGTCTGTGCGGGCGGCGGGAACGATATATGGGAACGAGGGAGGAGGAAGAGGGGGCATTGCCGGAATACTTGCGTTTTGAACAGTTCAAGTTACAAATAATTAAAATAATTGTATGCGAATTGAGCACAACAAAGTGTGGTTGACTAAAAGATATCACGTGATATGAAGTTGCAAAGTTTAAATAATCAATATATATATACATATCATCAAGTATACATACATTTATATTGTGTTTATATGATCTCAACTACCGTAATCTGTCTGATTTGAATATACCCCCTATGTTTATTTTTGCAGGGTATATAAAAAAACCTTAGCAACCCGCAGCGATTTCAATTGCGTTTTACCGCTCGCTTTTTACTGACTTTTACTTGAATACGATGGAGATATTTCCACTTTGATTCTCGGTACATGAACCGGGCCCAATCAGCTCCACGGTAATTATGCAAATTATCCGTTTATCCACAATTGCCGGTGACCTTTTTATGGACGGAGCTGCAGTAAAATCGATGTCGATTGCAGTTAGAACGACAAGTGCCAGGCGGACAACAGGTGTCGGACAGTGCCCGACATAAGAGTCGGGCACACTCGGCGCCATAGCCGGTTTGGGCCCAGACACCGCCCGCGGACCCAGCTGTGGGCGTTTGGCAATTGGCAACGGCCGTTACAATTGCATGTTGCTGCACTGAATCTTAATGTGCATCTGGTTACCAAATGGGATTAGTCAATGCCGAATTGCCGTCGCATCACACGGAGTTGGCTGTGAGAACTTCTGACTCGAAATAACTTTAATATAAATCATATTTCAACAGCGTTTTTTAAGAAACTAAGCAACGCACTCAATATTGTTATGTTTGTGTAGTGTTTTCAAAACCAGTTCAGAACTCTACTCAGAATTAGTTCCAATGTGTATTTAAAACTCTTTTTATGCACATATGCTTATATGCAGAACTGTTGATTATAAAACTTAGCTCATTTATAGAAACAAAAAAGATTTGATGGATTTTAACCATACTTGCTTTCAAAGTCCCATAAGTTTGTCGAAACTGGACCTACTTTTAAATTAGATTGATATTACAAAATAAATTTACTGCTGATCTTTTTCTACCAAAAAAGGGATTCTGAGAGGGTAGATTTTTCTGCCAGAAATTAACAGATTGATTTGTAAAGTTTCCGAATCCATACTTGCAGCCGCTTAAAAGCTAGAACTTATATATAAAAATCCACGCACAGATGAAAACATCTATTTGGGTTTGAAGAACAGACAAATAAACTTAAGGGGCGGCAGCCCCCAACTTCGATGCATTTAAGCTTAGGAGCATACCTGCAAACGCACTAATTAAGCCGAATATCAACTCTTGTACATTTTCTGCAAGTACACAATTAGGACCAGCTCTAATGAGGAGCTTAGGACACGCCTACACGCACAGGACAATAGACCCAAAAACAACAGAAAAAGCATTGTTAGAATTACGCATTGAGTGGTTGGCAAGGTGGGCTTGCATGCGATTGGGCCACCAATGGCAGAGATGCGCATCGTAGTTCCATTTAAAGAGCAAGTTTAGTAGTTCAATTGGTTTTTTGACGAATGACGTTTCTTACGCATTTAGTTTGTTCTGTTCGTTTCAGTCCCATTAGCTTTTTAGTTCTCATACTGTTCAATATGGTTAATTTACAGATACAGTAAAAAGGATCATCGTTCTTTGGAATTAGGATTAAGTTCATTCGTTTAGCTAGGTAAATATTCAATCGAACCCATTCCGAACGATGCGCTGCAACTCAAACAAGTGGGCAGTGGGGAGTTGGACTGTTACTCACCTCGTGCGCCTTGGGATGTTGATGCTGGCAGTTGTGCGCAGTAACCACCAGCCAGCAGCAGCAGTAGCAAAACACAAGAATGGGCAGTTGGAGAAGCTGAAACCGTTGCATGATGCGCTGCGTACTCATTGTGGGCGGAACGGGGTGGTGGTGGGGTGGTATTGTTGGCGTACAGCGGAGGGAGTTCGTTGTTAAGCGTCTGTGTGGGAGAATTAATACCCTGAAGCTGCTAACCAGTGCTGTCTAATTATAGAACTATGCGGCCACACTTGCACTTAATACGTGAGCATTGTTCTTGCTTTTGTTTTTGTTGTATTTTGCTTCACTTAAAACCTGCACACACACACACGGAACGAACATGCTTACATATGCATATACATTTCTATATGAATAAACATTTGTTTGTGGCGTTTCTTGATTGTTGTTGCATGCTTTATTAGCCGATATTTTGCTCATGCGCTTTATGCTTCTTTCTTTATTTTTATTTTGTTTTGTTTCTTTTGTCAATTAACTCGCGCACCGAAACCGGCTGGCAGCCCATGCTCCTGTCCCTGTCGCCCGCCCTCAACCACACACTCACTCACACACACTCATACACACACACACTCACGCCCAGTTACACAGCAAATTGGAATTGGGGCTTTTTTCGGTATTTTGATTTCTTGGACTTGGGTGGGTGCGTCCGCGAATTTGGTCCACGAGCGGCGGCAACGCCAACACACGTATAACTGTTGCTGCAGTCGCAGCCACAGTTTTTGCCTGCAGTTGTTTTTGTTGTTGCTGTTCCTCTATTGGCTACTCGCCGCGGCAAAGCAGAACCACAACAGCTCGACAACAGTTAAATGTCAAATTCTCATGAACTGCATTGACAGACGTTGCACTTGACAATGTATTTGGCGTGTTATCAATTATTAACCGACACTCTTACTCATAACATTACACTTAATCGAACATTTTCATTGAATATATATAAAATTAAACACAGAAATATATAAACGCGGAGGTGGCGACGATAGTATCAAAATACGCGGCGTAGCGTCCTACCTCGTCGACGCTCGCTTCCGAATTGACTGAATGAACAAATTATGTTTGTGTACAAAACAAAATCGATCTATCGATATATTAAGTTTTGCATGCGGCAGCAGTACGAGCTGAAGTGTAAAGTGAATATATAAATAATTGTTTTTTATTTTTTACATTCTGCATTTTTTGTTAACATTTTGCAGATTATTTAGAAGTAATGTAATTTGGGACAAATAAATATAAATGCATTTTTAAATATATACGACATATTCTGCTAAATATCGAGAAGTATATATCGATTATTATAATTAACAGGAGACAAGCATTTCTTCAACGGCGAGTTAACATGCTCTCTTAGCGTTCGCGGCATGTTAAAATTTGAATTTGTAAAAAAAGAGCGTTAAAAGCAGGTAGCTATATAATTTGCAATTAAATGAGATATAAACGATCGTTTTAAAGCAAGTGATTACTGAATATTTTTTTCTATTATTAGTTGCATAAAACGGAATCTTTAATTTTAATTTAAAACCTATTTATCGATTTAGTAACTAAATTCCTCTACTTGCTACGCTCGCCTTGTTTGGCCGCTAGCTGCTTCCTTAGTCGACTTTGTGCCTCCACGGGCCAGGACTTGAGCTCGGCACTACCGCAAGGCAGACAGTATGTTTTCGTATAGTAGAAACTGCATGACGTATCCTTACACACAACCTGGCCACAGCGGGCGCACTTTACGCCCAATGCCACATAGTACTCCGGCTTGGATTGCCAGCGTGGCGGCGGCGCTTGGAACGGATCGCGCATCACATAGCTGTCCTCGCGAAACTTAATGCCCAGCGCAAAGGGCGGCTGCCGGCCGTAGTAGTGGACCAGCTCGTGCATGTCGCAGGCGCTGCACCGGAACTCAATACGGGCAATGCGCTCGTCCACATCCTCCGCCGGCTGAGGCTCGGCGGGCGCAGCTAGCTCTAGTCGCGATATCTCGGCGGCCTCGTTGTCAAGCCGCAAATCGTCATCCTCATCCTGATTGAGGCTATTGTCAAGCACCTCTTGCGACATGTTTTCGGGCCTCTGCAAGAATAAAACCAGTTGCAAGCGTTTTTTCGGTAAGATCGAGACGCAACTTTAGTAATTATATAGTTTAGGGAAATATCGAATACAACACATCTAAGTACATATAAAAAAGGTTCAAATTCCTTGAGTGTCTATGTCTTTATTCCATGGCGCAAACGCCACGCTTGGCGATGACATCATTGGGCCACCAGTTCGGACGGTCCACAAAGCACCGTTCGCCGTCGAGCACCAGCTGCTGCTCACTGTTAAGCACCGGCTCGATACGGAGCAGGGCGACGCCATGGTTGTGTGCATGCCCAAAGACACGGCCCAGATTGGCGCCGGCCACCGATTTGACCGTATGGTTCGAGCTGACCGGCGCCGTGAAGCGTATTGGCATATAGCGTTTGCGTATGACACCCGAATGGTGCACCCGTGCCGTCAGCTCCTGACCTACGTAGCAGCCCTTGTTAAAACTGACGCCGTTTAGGTAATCGGCATTGGCCTCCAGCGGGAAGCATTTGCTCGGCGGCAGTTCCTCGATGCCCTCGCCAATGCCCTGCTTATAGCGCAACAGCTTATAGTTGCTGTCGGCCGTGGCTTCCGTGGTGAGCACATCGTGATGGCGCCACAGATCCTTCGATAGCTTCGCCGAGTCCATATCGGTGGGCGCCAGGACGCGTGTGCCCAGACTGGCGACGCGAGGATCGGGCGCGATAAACAGATCTATTGTCTTGCGGGCGGATATATCACTCTGCTGTCCAAGGTCATTGAAGATCACCCAGGGCACGTATTCATCGTCCACGGTGTCGATGTCGATGCGCTTGCGTACGCGATACGTGCGCAAATGTCGGCGGAAATCTGAGGAAGCGTCGCGATCGCACTCCAGCAAGAATGTTTCAGGATCGTTGGTGCGATAGATGATGGTATCGTACAACAGGCGACCACCGCGATTTAAAAACAACGCGTACATCGAAGCGGGTCCGTTGGGCTCCTGCAGACGGGAGACATCGTTGGTGACCAAACCCTGTAGAAAGGGCACCACCTCCGGCCCGTGCACGCGTATCAGCTCGCGGTGGCGCAGCGCCTCCAATGTGCACGCATTGCTGTTGCTGATTTGCCGTGGCGCCGATGGCATCCGTCCGGCAAAGTTACGTATGCAATCACGCGCAATGCGCAGAAACTTGAAATTTTTACACACATTCATCCTGCAGGTAAATATGTGATAGCTGGCGCCGGCCTCTCAAGTGCTTGGCAATTGCGTAATTGCCGCTTACCTGAATTTTTTTTATTGAATATTCACAAATCTACGTAGAATCACTAACCGGAATACTCGAAATTTGTGAGTGCTATAATAGCAAACAGCTGACTGAATCTATAAGAGTCGACCCGGATGTCAAGCTCATTGCTATGGCTACTAGATACTATTTTCAAAAATCAAAGCATGCACGAGCGTTGCATTTCGTTGCAATCGATTGCGCCCCACGCGCTTGTCAACTGTTACTGCAAGGCGCAGATAAAATAACACAAATTATCGATAGTTCGGTGCACGATTCGAAGTTCGATCTAACTGCTTTAGTTTTTGGTTTGCTTCGTACACCTGCTTTGTTGAATTTGGAGTTGTAGAGATTTATAAAATTAATCAGTTCTGTTTTATTTTACAAATTTTCCTAGATGGAAATTAGTTACTTTACAATTTTAAGATATTGCAAATTTGAAAGATAAGCGGCAGGCTTATTAAAATATGCAAATAACATTTAAGTATTTAGTATTATTTTAATAGCACAAAACACTGTAAATTATTTTTTTTTACTATTATGGACGCCTTCCAAGGTAATGATTATTTTAAGTTATTTCAATAAAACTCAGGCGATAATTATTAATTTTGACCATCAAAAAATAATCATTGACTTGAATTTAAATTTTTAGCGAGCACTAAAGGATCATTTTTTATTGAGGATATGTACAATTCCCCATCAATGTCATAATTCCTTGGTCCCTGTTTTCACACACACAAACAAATTTAAAATATGAGTTAGGTTCAGGTTACGCTTAAACAGACTTTTTATTAACCATTTGCAATTAAATAAAATCTAAAACAAAACACTTGTTTTTGGTAAATTATTTACATAAATGCCTAAAATATTAATTCAAGTCAATTGATGGGCTTTTTAAAATATGAATTCAAGTCAATGCTTAAATTTGTAATTTAATTTAATTGCTGGGCTTTGGCGCTATTTTTTTGGCCAGCGCGCTCATTTGATTGTTGGTTTTCTTTTTTGGCTTCTTGTTCTTTTTAATGGCATCCACTTTGACGCCTCGGTATTCAGATTTCTTTTTGCCAGCCGCCGATTTCGACGGCTGGGCGGGTTTGCCATTTTCCTTTCGTTGCTTTTTGTCCAGTCGCTTCTTGGCACCTGTCGCATTCTGTTTCTTTTTCGACTTTGTCTGCGGCCCCGTTGCCGCAGCTGCAGAATCACGTGCTTGCTTGGCGCCCAGTTTCTTCACCGCGTAGCGTTCCACATGGATGGGTCTGTCGTCGAGCACCGTCTCCTTTAGCTCAAGCGCGAGGCCAACCGCATCTGGTTTTTGGAAGCAGACATATGCCACGCCCTTGCAGCCCTTCTCGCCATCCTGTAGGCAGCGAATGTAGTCGATTTCGCCACAGCTGGAGAAGATCTCGCGCAGCTTCTCCTCATTTACCGCTGCAAAGAATGTTGAGTTACAAACACAATCAAAATCTATTTAGATAAGATTACGAACAGTATTTCAAATTGCCCACGAATATGGTGCGTTTGACATCGGCATCGCTGGTCGCTGCGTCGGCGCTAGCAGTGCCCTCTGCTCTGCTGGCCCGTGCTGCAGGCGTCACTCGCAGATGATTCTCCTTGAATTCCGTGCCATTTAGCGCCAGCGCCTTCTCGGCGATCTCCGCACTGTTCAGCACCACGTAGGCGTTCAAGGAGCCGGCTTGCTTGCGCTGCTTGTGCTTGAACAGGTTTTTGCCACCCGCCGTGCGCAGGCGTATAGACTGCACGGTGCCATAGGGCTGCAGCAGACGCACGATCTGGACGCGTTTCGTGTTGATGGGCAGATTGCCCACGAATATGGTGGCTGCTTCGTCAGCCGGATTTCGTTCCCATTTCACGGCATCTAAAAGAAAAAGGGCAGAGTTGTGCAAAAGTTTTGTTAAAGGGGGAGTCAGTACTTACCTGCGTCCTTATCATTGGGCTTCTTGGCTGCTTTTCCCTTCGGTTTGGTGGCCTGTTTGGTGGCAGTTTTTGGTTCAGGTAAACTCTTCTTCTGTTTGTTTGGTTTTGCCTCCGCTGTGGACTCCACCTTGGGCTTCTCATTTTCCACGTTTTCTGTTGCCAATTTCCTTTGTTGTTTTTTGAGTTTTTGCGCCTGCTTTTTGGCCTTTTTCTTCTCGATCTTGGCTTTATCAGCGACCGTAAGATTCTTTGGGGTCTTTTTTGCCTCCTCCTTAACGCTGCTATTTACCGCTTCGTTTGTTGCCTTCGGTTTCTTTGATTTTGGCTTCTTTTTGATTGCTTTGCTTTCCGCTGCAACCTCCACCAACTTGTTTTCAAGTTTTATGTCATCGTTAATGTTTAATTTATCTCTCGGCGACTTCATCTTGATATACTTAAACTTCACGTGTTGTATGCGTTTAGTGTTGTCAAGCGTTCGAAATCGAAATTGTTTAGTGCTTGTGCTGTTCTGTTATTTAACAGTTTGAGCGTCTGTTATTTATCGCTTTAGCAAGAAAATAAAAATGGCTGCCAGTGTGGGAAAGTGTTTAAGTCGATTATTATATATTTTCGTCTATCGACCACCACTATGCGGCTTGTTATTGCCATCACTATTCGACTTGTTATTCTTGTATATATTTAGTTTGTTTATCAAATATGAAAAGGTATAAGCAAAAACTGCGGGAAGTCTGGCTACAAATGCCCGAATTCCGACCTTGGCTTCGCCGCGATCCGGACGACACCTATAGAGCACGTTGTCGCTTCTGCAATTGTGGTGTAAACACAAAAATATGCGACTTGCGCGCTCACGCGCTCACAAAGAAGCATAAAAAAATGAATACCGCAGCTGAAATGAAAATGAATGACTCGGTAAGCACAGTTCAAGTAGTTAAATTACCTGAGTACTTCATTGGTTATTATTTCAATTGCAGAGCAATGACGAGGACAATGCATCCATTGACCACAGCAGCGACTACAGGCCCAAAACGACATCCGTCAGACGGTATAAAAGCCACATGTATAATAATAAAAGCAATATGCAATCGACGCCAATTAAGACCGAAAAGAGAGTCAGTAATGGGCCCGACTATGGGACTATTATCGAAAGTTTAGCGTTATACGAACCGGAACAGATACTGTTCTCCAACGGCTCCACAACACACTCGGACGGTCAAGTTGAGAATCCTCCAGCGAATGTAAACATCGACGAAGAGAGTATCACCAAAGCTGTGGCCGTTGCGGTGAGGAACCTGAAGGATTCCTCACAAATATTTGGCGACTTTGTGGCCGATCGACTGCGGCAGCTATCGGGCAAAACATCGGAGTTAACCAAGGATAAAATAATGCAGGTTCTATTGGAGTCTGCTTCACTAGACAGAGCTAACGGTTGCAACTGACATGAAGTTAATTATAAGTCGGAATGTATAATTTAAATAAATCTCACAATCAGCCTTAAGTACAAAGAATTATTTGATCGATGCTTTATTAATAAACTTTTACAAAATTCCATTCAAAGGGAATTTTTCTAGGTGCCAAAATGTATTTATAAAAAGTAAACAATGTTGTGCAAAATATGTTTAAAATTCACTTTGCACAAAGAATTAAATGTATGTGATCTGCAAACCTTAAAACGTTCAAAAAATATGTATAAATAATAAATTATGTCATTGAACTCGGTTTGAAAATATTACAGTTTGGCGCTAAGCGTTGGTCAACGCAATTATCGATATATGTAGCTTGCCCTAATTATTTGCATAAAATCGATAGCTCTTGAGATCGCGTCGTTGTGAAATACAAATTGTTTTATTTTGAAGAAGTTTTAGTTTTTAACCTGCGGTGAAATGAGCGTCAAGGAAGAGGAGCAAATGGAGGGATCTGCCTGCGAGGAAAATGAGCCACTAACTGATGTGGAGACTGTGTCACCTGCTAAACGGAAGTTATCTGAGGAGGAAAAAGAGGAAAATTTAGGCAACAGCGAAAATAACAAACGAAGAAAATCTGAGGACAGTCCGGCAACAGAATCTAGTTGTCTAGTAGAATCTGTTGTTAAAAAAGAAAAACCAGATGGAGAACTTTCAGATGAAATAGAGCCCAGCAGCAATAACGTTCCAGTAAACATAAAAACTGAGCCAACTGAACCAAACGATGAAAGTGACGCACCTGCGAGTAGCACTAGCTCCGGGTCTGTTGCAATCAACACTGAGCCACCCAACACTGGAGTAGTGGTGAAAACGGAGGCTGCCACCAGCTCAACAGTTGTCAAAACGGAGCCGACGGACAACAGCACGTCGGCGGTTGCTGATAGCTCGGTATCCTCAAGTACCCTACGGCCATCCTGCCGTTTCGGCATACGATGCTACAGGTAACCTACGCCCAAGTCTGCCCCTTATCAATAACAACACTTAAAAACTAATTAATATTTAGACGCAACCCAGCCCATCGGCGAACAGAAGCACATCCTGGCGATACGGATTATCGTCGGCCTAATTTCCCGATACCACCGCTCGGCACACCGCCGTGTGCATTTGGCAACGTCTGCTATCGCCGCAATCCAGTACACTTTCAGCAGTTTTCACATCCGCCAGATTGTAAGTAAGATGCAGTAGATGCGCCCATACGATAGTTAAAAACGGGGCACCTTAGTCAATTCTGCCCAGAACATTCGCAATCGTTTACGCCATCGTCGCGGGCAGACGCAAAATACAAATGATGGGGCGAGTGAATACTCTGATCTTGAATCCGACGAGGAGGAGGATCCGTTTCATGATGAAGGTGACTCTGATTTGGATTATAATCCGGCAGCCCACGACGACAATGATGACGAGGACGATGATCTGGAATTCAATAGCGAGCGCCAAAATTGCGATGAGTTTGATTAATTTGACGTGCCAAGTTAAAAGGGTAAAATGTAAATATCTTGAAAAATGTAATGTAAATGTATCTAATTAAATAAATATGTAAATGTCAAAAATATTTTAACTGTACCGTACCTAAATTTTGGTAGACTCAAAGTCACGGGTATCTGTCACATACCCACAGTCTGGCAGCGCCATTCGGTATTAAGCGCAACGCACGATACGGTCACACCATTGAGTCGTGCTTTTGCTTCGTATCTTCGTCACATCTGTGTGTGTCAGACGAAACGCATTTTTTTCATAATTGTACTTTACAAAAGTAATACGTTCATTGCAGTGTTCATATTTGGTAAACAGATATCACAGAACGGCCTCAAACTGGCGGAGAAAAAAGTACAGACGGCGTTATGCCAAACATCAGTGGTAAGGCCGCAGTTTACTGCAATATGCTGCACATGTACATATATTTCTACAACAAAGCTATGCCCTAAAAAAACAACACTACGGAAAATTGTCATATAGTATGCGGCATTAAGTAAATTATTCATGGCTTTGGTTCGTTTAAAATTCAAAAAGGTGTGACATATGGCTAGAAAACTGCTGCCCTCAAAAGTGAAAGTTATTCGCCCCAATCGAAGCGCATGAGCTGCTTTAAGCCTGTGGCGGCGGCGGCATGTCTGCTGCTTTAGTGCATGTGTTTGCGTGTGCGTGAATGTGGCTGCGTGCATTTCTTGCTTTGCGCTGCCGAAGGATTCGCATAGCTTTGTGTGGGTGTGTGTGTGTGTGCGTGCGTGCGTATTTGCGGGCGTAATCATATGTTTTCATTTAACACATAGACACAATCGTTGAAAATAACTTATATATTTACAGTTTGGTTTACTATCAGCATCGACTGCTTATCTTTCGCTCTGATAATAGGCGCACTTACGTATTGCGTATTTTTTATTTTTATTTTCTGTAAATATATGTGCGAAAGAATTTAGCGGTTGCCTACATACTTGAGGCGGCCATGCTTGCAATCAAAAATAGCACTTCAATATAACACTTACATATGTATGTACATACAAGCGCACACACGTGCACATATGTTAGTGTTCAGCTGCAAATTGCAGTGTGCCCAATAATTGAATTGAAATGAATGACTTAACTACAGGAGTGACCTATTTGGGTGCAGTGTGCCCAACAATTAAATTGAAATGAATGCCTTTTAACTACAGGAGTGACCCATTTTGTGTATTTTCTATATGAAACACCCACAAGCAGAACGCGAGAGAGAAGGTTGCAATTCCAGTGTTACGCACGTGACATTCGCACGTCTTTAATATTAATAAAATAAAGTTCAGATTATTGCTCTTGTACCTATAATGTTGATTATGACGGTTCAGTCCTGGGTAGATGAGTTGTCTAAATGCTAAGTAACAAGAATCTAGGTTCGAATCCCATAACAATCTGCTACTTAAAAAAGTTAGGTTGCTAGTTTATACTATAATAGGGATATTTCGAATAATAATAATAATACAATTTAAATCAATGTTTTTCTGGCATGTAAGTTTGTTTAATATTTTTTGTAGAACAACAAGCCCTGCGAATTTGGCGTGTTGCTTATCTTTAAAGTTATATCACATAATTTTTTACATACTGAAGTCTTCAGTAATTAACCTAATTGTTTTAACTAATATTTTACAGCTGAAAGTTTATCATGCGGTTATTGAGGATGTCATTTCGAATGTGCGCGATGCCTTTCTGGACGAGGGCGTTGACGAACAAGTGCTGCAGGAGATGAAACAAATATGGCGCAACAAGCTGTTAGCAAGTAAGGCGGTTGAGTTGAATCCAGAGCCGGGCGAGCCGGGCCACCACCCACCGCCCATTGTGGCCAACAATCCAAAGGTAAGCAAGGTGTGTTATCGTTGCCAAGGCCATTGACTGACGTGCAGCGTGTGTGACCACCTCTATAGAGTGTAATGTAGTATGTGTGTCTAGCTATTTGTATATGTTTTGCTTTAATTGTGTCGCAATAACAATTTAAACTTTACTCTGTTGCTCTCTCTCTCTCTCATCTCCACAATTACAACAATTGATCGTCGCATCAACATGAACATTATGTCAACACGACTGCCGCTTTATATATATATATATATATATATATATATATATGTATTTGTAACTGCTATTGTCATAAAACACGCACACACCTACACACACTCCACACCCACATACATCACCTGCTGCAGAGCACAAAGGTAATGCAGTATTTATTAATTGCACACAACGAATTAGCCACTAAAATACACTCTTATCAATTTTGACAGGCTGCCAATGCCAAGGCCAAGAAGGCCGCCGCCGCCGCGGCTGCCTCACAGCAGAACAGCAGCGGCGGCCCGACGACCGCCGGCAGCAACAGCACAGACATCAATAAGCTTGCGTCGCCATCGCTAGCCGGTAAATCACCGGCAATTGGGGCCGCTGGCAGTGGCATCAAGAATGGCATCGGCACCATCAAACAGGAGGTCACATCACAGAATCCGCCACCGTTGCATCCTACATCGGCGGCGTCAATGCTGCAAAACAAGCAGGCAACAGCCGGCGGCGGCAATGCCCCAGCCGGTGGCCAGACACCAATACCTATTGTGGCACAATTGGATCCCAATCGCATTATGCCTGTCAATGTAAGCGGTTTATATTAATACTAATTGAAAAGTCGTCTAATTCCGTTGGAAATCCCTTACAGATAACGTTACCTTCGCCGCCGGGCTCAACAAATTCGGAATCTCGTGTGCTAACAATACAGGTGCCCGCATCGGCATTGCAAGAGAATCAGCTAACGCAAATACTGACGGCTCATCTGATATCATCCATCATGTCATTGCCCACCACGTTAGCCTCGTCCGTGCTGCAGCAGCACGTGAATGCGGCGCTCAGCAATGCCAATCATCAGAGTAAGCTCCACAAGTAATTGTTGTATGAACCGCGATACTAACTGTAATGTTAACTAGAAAACTTGGCCATTGCCAAGCAACTAGACGGCGCCTTAGATTCATCCGAAGAGGATGAAAGCGAAGAGAGTGACGATAATATGGACAATGATGATGACGATGATCTGGACAAAGACGATGACGATGATGCGGAACACGAAGATGCAGCCGAAGAGGAGCCGCTAAATAGCGAAGATGATGTCACCGATGAGGACTCTGCTGAAGTGTTTGACACAGAAAACGTTATTGTTTGCCAGTATGATAAAGTAAGAGATTATTAAACACATATTTATGTGCATTAGTTAAAATATATATTTCGATATTCCCACAGATCACACGCTCGCGCAACAAATGGAAATTCTATCTCAAGGATGGCATTATGAATATGCGTGGCAAAGATTACGTGTTTCAAAAATCCAACGGTGATGCCGAATGGTAGTAGTCGAACTTAAAGATAAATGCAACATACAACAAAAATGGAAAACAAAAACCAATAAAAGACAAACGAAATGCCTCACTGTGCGCCTTTAAACACGTTACTAGCACCCCTCCCTCCCTTCTCCTTGCAATTCTCACACTACATGACCAAACGATCTAAGCGGAATACCCTTTGCTCGAGCTGCTGCCAAAGCGGGCATATTAAAACGTATCTAAAATTAGTATCAACTATTCATATTGCTTGCGTCAAGTTGAGTTGTGTTTCAATTTAACATTTGTAATCGTAATATATGTAATTATTAACATTGCTGCATATTATTGTCAATAAAATGAAACTTTGTAAGGAAACTACAACAGACTTGTAGAAGCCATAGAAACGTTGTCTAGGATCATTAAAAAAATATATATATATATTTGTACAGACATATTTATTACTGAAACTACTTGTGGGTTGTTGGCTATTTTGTGATTTGATATAACTGTGTCAAATTGTAAGAATGAAAGCAGACGGCAGGTGTCCGGGTTTCGTATAGTCTAGACTGTTCCAAAACTTAATACTTGTATGTTAATTCGATACACTTGTTAAGCATGGATTTTATTCTAAACTCAATCGAAAACATTTTTAAAATAAAAACCAAAAAAATGTTAGAAATTATATTAAAATTGATAGATTGTAAAATATATATATGTATCGTTTATTTAAAATTAAATTTTTTCTTTTTAATTAAGGAGTACAGCATTTTACAATTAAAACACTTAGAACAACAGCGCGACAATGGCTAATTGTTAATGTTTATGCTCTATGTACACTGCAACTGCATAGTATATCTTTAATTAAGATTATATATTCAATGTACATACACGCGCGCCTAAAAACGACTCGCTTACTCCAACTAACACTGCCGGAGGGGCTGCGTTTTTTTTACTTAAGCACATTCCCTACCAGTTTTACACTAAACAATCTAAGTAAATGACTTAACTGAATCGTCATCGCTGTGGGCTTACACTTAACTAAAACTAACCGAAATGTGTGGGTGTGTGTGTATCAATCAATTGCCAATTATTAAATGATGTCGATTTGCATTATAAATCAAATCAAAAGTTGAGATGAAGTTCAATTGAAATTCATAATCTATACAGAGCCTAAAGTTGCGCACATAATTGTATAATTTGTAAAACAATTTATGATAATTTGTATATGTATATATATATATAAATGTATGTATGGATGCATTTACTTATGAAACACAACTTATGGTTTTAAGCGATTGGAGTCGTTAAGAGGCGCATCTGCTCTTAGTTTAGCTGGTTTTCGTTTTGGTGGTTTTGCCCGCAAACAGTTTAGTTTTGTGCTAAGCACCAAAAGTTTGTTAATTATTAAGTGTCATTAAAAAATGAGACTGTCACATACAATTCGCATGTGCGTATGCGTATGTCTAACTAAATATTAAGTTGTTAAAAGCGCTATATTGATTTCCTTGACCATTTTAACACGATGCAGCATACGTTGCAGCGCATCCTGGCTAAGCGCTTGCGTTGAGTACCAAACGGGCGAATCGGGTACGCAGGATCTTTCCGGTTGCAAATAGAAAACATCGTTGCGCGTTTTAACACTCTCCGGACTAAAAACAAAAAAATTATGGAGCAACTTAGACAATGTTGAAAGACAAAAATATAATAACTAACCATTTGGATAGATAGAATTCGTATAGGCGCACCGGACAGCGCAGTGGATTCTCCTCATTCTCCTGCTGCTCATAGACTTTTTTCTTGCGCGGATTCGCATCTATTTAATGATATAATCAACATTAACAATTTGTTGAAAATAACAATAAGTTAGACTTACCCAGACCCGCCTGCGGTGGATAGAAACGTAACAGAACATTGCGCGACCCGGGCGCCTTGGAATTTTGCGATGAGCGTTTCCAATGCTTCATGATGTGCGAGAAGGATAATTGCATATGCTCCTCAACGGTCTGTAGGGTTTGCATAAGTTATGTAAGTAAAACGCCAGATACCAACTTGATAAATTACTTACAGTTAGATTAAAATGCTTTGTATTGAAGAACATGAGCGTGCTGAGCAGCACATGCGGCGAATGGGCCCCAAGTTGCTTGCATTCCCACAAATGCTCCTCCTCCACGCGCGTAACAATATACTCTATAAAAACAGAGGATATTTGAGTTAAGATGGTAAAATACATTAGCTGCTCTGAGACTTACGGGAATCATTGTAGAGCACGGAGAACTTGCGCGCCACCTCATCGAGGCACTCCGTAAAACGTTCATAGTATGGATCATAGAATATATTGTCGATGCGTCCATTCACATAGAGATATTGCTGGATGCCTGCAATAATGACAAAGATTAAGCAACGACCCTCGATTATACACCTTTATATATATATACAACTTACCCAGTACAAGATAATATATTGTATCTGGCGCATATTCCGTGCCGTTGGGCTTGCGCACCTCCTTGACAAACAGACAGAGCGAATAGTTCAGCTCATCGGCGGTCATTTGGAGCAGCTCCGTTTTGAAGGGTCGCCGGCGCATTGAGCTCTTCTCGATGTCCGCATTCTTTGTCATCACCCACTGCTTCCAGGCGTTCACGCCGAACGTGTACTTGAGGAACATTTGCGCGTCGGGCTTCTCCTGCGGCTGCTGAGCCTGCTGTGACTGTTGCTGCAGGGCCGAGTGATCCATTTCGCTGCCTCGCTGTCGTTTCACTGGCGAGCGACTGTTGCGCGATGGCGAGTCCAACACGGCGATGGTGCCGCCGCCACGTTTGCGACCACGCGGGGACCTAAACAATATTTATGCAAATTTAGAGTTTTGTTCAAATACATAAATAATGTAAAGCTCACCTTTGCGCTGAATCCAGCATGTGATGTTGCTGCTCCAGATGATGCACGCCCATTTGACCCATGTCATGGCCCATGGGTGACTGACTTGTTATCGTGTTGGCCGTCATCGTTGACTCCAGATCAACAGTTGTCGACTGATGATGATTATCATAGTCGCCGGTTGCCATTTTGAGGGCAATTTGCAGCATATCATCGCCGTAGGTATTATGGCTGGCGGCGTTGACGTCCACAACTTGCTGTTGCTGTTGTTGCTGCTGCTGTTGCTGTTGCTCCAGACTGTTCTGATATTGCAGGGTAACTAGGCCCGGATCCGGTTTGATTTCATTATCAGAATCGGAGTCCGATTCGTGCTTCTCCTCGGCAACCATTTCGGCCATCATTAGCAGTTCGGCCTCCAGTGGATCTTCGGGCATTTTGTCCTGTATCTTCTTAATCTCCTTCAAAATGCCACCAGCGGTATTTCGGGTCGTGGGTATAAAGATGGGCACCGGTATGGGTAGAGGAATGGGCACGGGCACCGGGAATGGCGCCGAATACATGTACATCGGCTGCGGCACAAATATGGGCACGGGCACGGGTATCAGCACCTTGTTTGAATAATCCTTCTCTGTCTGTGTGGCGCAATCCCGCATAGATGGCGTTATCTGTTCGCCCGTGGACACGGTCATCGGTTTGCAGCTGATATTTACATTGCGCACCAACTTCGGATACGGCGGTACGGTGATGATTTTCGTTTCCGTTATTGCCGCTGGTGGAAAATCGCCAACGGGCGTGCTAATATTCCGTCGCATCGCCAGCGCATTCAACGGCGGCGAGGGTGAACGTGCAACGGTATAGTCGACATGCTTACGCGGACGACCGCGGCCGCGTACTTCGCCAACCGTTCCTGTGGACGCTGTAATGCTTACCGTCAACGGTGGCGGCGAGTCCGGTTTGCGACCACGCTTGCGCCGCACAGTTACGCTGCCAATGCGCGCCTCCGTCTCGCCGCTGGCCAGCGATTGTACGGTCGAAATGACCGGTACAACGGTGCCGCCCGCCAATTTCTTATTTGCTCCGCCAGCGACGTTATTCTTCAGGCCGGACTGCAAGCATATAAGGAGAAATTATTAATATCGTTTGGAATTTTCGCACTGTATGCACTCACATTCCACCTGAGACGCATTTTTTTAACCTCAAATGAAATTAATTCACAAATTGGTAAACTGCGCAAAGCGGTTTAAAGGAAAAACAGAATACTGCACAACTAGTGGGGTTGCCATATCGCTTTAAAAATAAAAACAACCAGATACAAAAATACCGCAGTATAATTCAGTTAAAAAAATACTTTTTTGAAAGTTTTATAATTTCGATTGGGAAATGTCGAATTTGTATTTCTTAAAGAAAATCATTTTATTTCTTTTCTTATGTATATCATCGATATTTTGCAGGTAAAACCCCAATGGAAATCTACGACTGTCCTTTTTGTTTGTTTTATACCACTGCGCTAACACTAGAGTTGGAAACCATTTAAATTAAGGACTATTGCCAACGTTTTCAGTGTGCGTAAATTTAAAAATGTATGTTCACAATTGAGTGTTGCGAAAAACTTACCGGCTGTGCCAACTTCAATTTCACTCGCTTGGGCAATCCAGTGGGAAAGGGTGCTGCATTCTTGCTGCTGGCACGCCCATGCGCGGCGGACTGTTGCTGCTGCTGTTGCGCCTTGTTGGCGGATGTCGACGGCACATCGCTGTCCAGGGTGAGCGGCGTGCGGGCGAATTGATTTTGGAACTGCATCACGCACTGATATGTACAAAAGTTGCGCATAGATGCATCCGACATGGTCAGATGATACTGGGGCGTGCTGTTGTTGCTGCAATTGTCGCACTTGGTGACGGCGCGTGCGGAAATGTTGTAGCTGACACCGTGCATGGTCAGGCAGTTGATCGAACAGGTGAGCGTCTCCTGATCCCCTTGCTGTTTATATATCATATCGAAATTATATTTCTTTACCTTGCACCACTGGCAGGAGACAATATGGCGATTGACAATGATGTACACATTGATGCAGACCCGCGAACAGAACATTTTTGGCGTCTGCTGATCATTGCTGTAAATGGTGTACGCATCGGTGCTCTTCCGCTCAAAGTACTTGCAGCACATGGCGCAGGGGTCGGCGTTCACGTTGCTTACAAACTTGAAGGCCGAAAAACAGGGATTCGAGCAGAAATAGTGCTCCTTCTCCTCCAGCAGCATTTCGACGCGCACCGGCTTCTCGTTGTTGCAAACACCGCACATGTCTGTGCGCAGTTTCTTCTTGGGATTGCACATGTTGTCGTAGCGCCGGAGACACGCCTGCGAGCAAAAGTCCTTGAACTGATCCTTGTCGCCGACGGGCGCCAGAAAGCCCTCCTGCCCGCTGCTAATGTCCTTCTGGCAGCAGGAGCATGTCTTCAGGCCCTTCTTGTACGTATTGAGACATGCGGCGCAGCAAAATTGACGCACCTCGAACCCAAATCGCACACAGTACTTGCCCAGCGCTATGGAGTTGACCTCCTCCTTGCAGGTCTCGCAACTGCCGCCAAACGCACGCTGATATCTGCCCAGACACACCTCGTTGCAAAAGTCCATTGTCTCCCAGATGAGCTGCTTGTCGCCCACATGGATCTCCAGCTGGCAGTCGGCGCAGAGGCGCCTAAAGCTCTCCATCCGATCGAGACGGGCCGCCTCCGCTTCGGCATTGGTGCGTGCAACGACATTCGTTGATTCGGGCTTCTTGCTGGGCGAACGTATTGTGGTGGCGCCAATGTTGCGCACCCGTATCGAATGACGCTTCAGCTTGTATTTCTCCGGCTCTTCGGCATTCAAGAGATTGAAGCAATCATCGTTGCATATGTAGTACGTGTCCAGATCCTGCCTGAGAAAGTATTTGCAATTCGTTTGCTCCTTGCACTGCAGGCAAGCGTGCGTCCGGCTCGTCGCACTCTCGCCCACTTCGGCAGCCGTCTCCGTCGTGCTTGCATCTGGCTCATCATCAGCGGCAGCAGCAAATCCGCTGCCCTCCTGACTAACCTCCTCAACTAAGAACTTTTTGCGCCGCAAAAAGTATTTGCCCGGCTGCAGGGCCAAAAATGCATCACAGCAGGCCTGATCGCATAGATACTCATAGGGACTCGTCGCTGTTGTTGCTGGCTCTGCGGCATCCTCGGTGGGTTCCGGATCCGCTTCGGTGTTTTTGAAGCGATAACCGCAAATCTTCTCATTGTCGCACTGTCGACATTTTTGAGTGCTGCCCACAATCCAGGCGATGATTATCTTCGCCGCGCCACCTGCTTCGCCAGCAGCGGCACCAGGCGATTCCTCGTGCGTGGGCTCGTCGGCTTCAGGCGCATCCGTTTCAGGCATATCCTCATCATTTTGAGTTGTTGTATTCACTGAATAATGCAAAAAGTATGTTTATTCGAATTGTTTATATAAAATATAGATTCGGTTTACTTATTAAACAACAAATATAATTAAATTTCGATTTTTGTATATTTAATATTTATCAGGCCCATACGCCTTGTCTATAAAGCTGTTTTGTTAAATCCCGTGTCGGATCGCATTAAAATTTGGCTACTCTTATCGGATATCTATTGTCATCGGATATGTACAGCGAAATTCACATTCGTTTTCAATGCACATCGCCCTTCTATGCGATTTTCATTATTTAGAGATATAGTTAGAAATTATTATATTCTTTTCAGATTTCAGAGAACTTTCGAATTTTGTAAACTTTCGAACTCGAAGTTAGGGTATGGATGATATAGGCTAAGGCCTTTTTAATTAGTGAAAATTATTAACTGTTTGTATTATTTGATAGTTTGTGACTATATACATAACTATAATAATAATAACTCCTGTCCAGTTACACATTTATATTACTAGCTTTCTTTTGTTATTTAACGCTTCTTACGCTTGCTTTTTTATTGACACAACATAAATACGGCCAATCATTACTTTAATTTATGAAAATCACATAGAAACGTTCTTATTTATGAGAATGAGAACAACAATTGAAAACTGATAATTGTAATAGAGAAAATGTAATATTTTAACATTTCTATAACATCAATATATTAGAAAAATTAAACCATTATACTTAAATATGCAAATTAAAATGTTGAATTATATAAACGTATAATGCATTGATAATGCCAATTAATATTACAGCGAGCGCTGTATTGAAAGTAGAAAGTACAAACGTTTGTAAGGGAAAATGAAATCAGGTACAGGGTATCTAGCAGCGAGCTCTCTAACCAAGTTTTATATAATAATATATATAATATTCATTATTAACCAGACCCAACAACATGTACCCGCGCTCACCTGCTGCACACTTTGAAACGGTTCCAGGTTGCTTTTCAGCTTGAGCATCTGCTGCTCAAATGGCGCATTAGAGGTAAGAGCACACAGAGAGCAAATAGCTTAGCTTAACCATAACATAAATTCTACTCCTTGATTATTGCTTACCATTTGCTGATGCCGATAAGTCGTCCGCTGATGCAAGTAAGTCGGCCGGCGCATCGTCTTTATCATTGTGTGTGTCTGTTGAGGTGCCAGCCTCGGCGACGGGCGATTTCAATGCCAATTGCGTTTGCTCGGCGGCTTCCTCCTCTTCGGCCGCCTTCTCGGCATTTTCGCGAGCCAATTCCTTTTCGGCCTCTGTTACTTCCGTTTCGGGATCGTCTGGGATGAGACAAACGTCCGACTCCTCGGGTTCCAGCACATTCTCAACGGTTTCTGCATTACAAATTTAATACTTTATAATTATTGAATTTTATATCGTTGCATTGGGCTCACCATCTCCATGCTCTGCTTCGGCACCTTCTTCCAGTTGCTCTGCATCTGCAGTTTCATCCAGCTGCTCTGCATCTGCAGTTTCATCCAGCTGCTCGGCTTCACCAGCATCTTCCATTTGATTTGCTTCAGCTTCTGCATCATCATCGTCTTCACATATCGCTTCATTTTCATTGGCTGCAGCAGCATCTTGTTCCTGTTCCCTACCGTCTGTCCTATCAACCTCGTCTCTGCCCTCGAAAGGCCTGTCAATATCATCAGCTGCACTTGCATTTTCGAGGGCTTTGTCGCCAGTCTCGTCTTCCTCGAGAGTTGCCTGTCGGGAATCGCCGCCTTCTGAGCGCATTTCAACGTCATCCACATCGCCAACTGGCTCTTGCGCAGCGTTGTCAGTTCCGGCTTCGATCTCGCCGTCATCTACGTCCATTGCATCCATAGAGGTGGGTGCTCCATCGACAGCATCACCTTCGGCAACTTCCTCGTCGGCTTCCACATTTTCGAATGCGTCGCGTTGTTGCAGGTCATCGGCATCGGCACTGGGATTGATGTTGCAATGTTCCTGCTCATCCCCGGCAGCCGTTGGCTCTGCCTCTGTATCCTCTTCCACTGCATCCTCGGCAATGGTTGCGTTGACTTCAGCTTCCTGCTCTTCTCTGTCTTTGGGCGCTTCGCTATCTTTGGGCTCCTCGCTTGCAACAGCATCAGTTTTCCCCTGCGACTGACCATCGTCCATGTCCAAAGAACCCTCCGATATCTGCTCAAAATCGTCATCGTCACCCGATGCGGGCGCAGTTGGCTTCTCGACTACGTTGGCTTCAGTACTGGGAATTTCCGCAGGTGCGTCCACATCCGCATCCTCCTCGGTTGGCGATGCGGGCGTATCCTGTAGTGCCGCGGCTGTTGTGTCTGCTTTCTCACGCGAGTTATCCTCATCCAACTTAGATGTTTCTGATTCGGGTCTAGCGCTCGAATCGGCGCCAAACGAATCAAGACTGGATATCTCCTCCATATTCGAATAGTTGTTGAATGAATCGCGTGCAAAATTTTAGACGTTCAGAAGCGGAAACATTAACTGCAAGCGAATAAAACGATTTGCAAATTTTTTATTAGTTTCATACATGATTAAATTAAATTTATTTTATGTATGCACATATGTATGTATGTAGTATGATTAGCCCCCCCAATTGTCATTTCGCGCGCATTTCATCCCCAATGCCTATCGATAGCTGAGCGAAGGCGATAATTATCGAATGGCCTGCGAGGGCCTCACACCACACCGCCTAAAGTGTGTACAAAGTCACTAACACAGGCACACACACACATCTATACATACACAACACAAGCAGAGTGATGTGGTGTACAGTGCACAAGAAAACAAAACATGCGCCACAAAAAATTAAATTCAAATGTATTATTAAGCTGAAACGCACCCAACGCCAATTACTATTTGAAGCATTTAATGAATTAAAATTACTTTATGTCTGCCGCACAGTGGGATAAAATGTAGTTACGTTCTGGCGATTGCGCCGTTTACTATAATCTGTATAAGAGATCCGACGACGGCAACGAAAATCTATGTAGCGAACCATTAACTGCCTTTCATTGCTATTGTAATCAAGCAACACTTTTCCAGGTTATTAATAATGCACGTGTACTACTTTTGCGGATTGTTTACACTATTCGTAATTTGCTATTTATATTTTTTAAGCACTGTAACACTGTAACACCCGGAAAAATGCTGTACGAAAACCACAAGTTGAGGTCCACATAGGGATGGCTAATATATCGATAGTTTCAATTCGATAACTCAGTGCATGTGCCACATTTCGGAATATATAGCGTTGGTTCGCTCGATGCATTGAACTTGTTCGCAGAATTCTGAGCTCATACATGTGAAGAAAAATTAAAATTATGTAATTATATATTCGAAGGTACATATGTGCATTTAAAAAAAAGTGCACTTATAACTTCATTAGAATGTAGCGAGCTCACACTATTCCTTATAGCGTACGATGCCACGAACATATTATTTTCTTTTCGTTATGTTATATAAAGATCCGGAGCGACTTTTAATAGTTTTTTCGTTGAGCTGAATCGATAACATTTCAATATATCATTTTTGTATTCATTGACAGTATACCAATTAGTGATGAGCTTGGTTAAACAGGGGTGCAAGCGCAACTTCTTATGAGAAATTATTAACATATATATATATATATATATATATACATATTCCAGTTTACATTTTTATTACAGTGAAAATTTCGACTTCTGTCAATTAACATAGCTATTTTAATGCATTTACTTAAGTCGTCTGTTAATTTAATTTATTTTCGAATATTAATATTTGTGTATGAGTCCTTCGGCATCCAAAAGCACGCTGGGAAAGTATTTGATGATCTTTGTGAAATGGGGGAAAAGTTGCGAATTGTTAAAATTTATATCATTTTCTATTTGGTATCGCTGAAGTAGTTGAATTAGTTCGTTTGCAGCTATCGCCTGGTTAAATGTAAATATTGTATTAAGTATGTTTACAACTAACACGTTTACACCTACCTCGGTAACCAGCCAGTGCTGGATAACGTAGTTTAATGCGTAAATCTGTAATTCCATAATGGTCGGTTGGGATTTCAGGGCTACTGCGTTTTCTAAAATTTTCTACAAAAAAAAGAAAAAAATAGACAAAAGCGAATTAGGATTTAATAATATTAGCTTACCGATATGCAGACATTTTCAAGATCGTAAATATTGTGGCGAAAGGCCAAATTAAGGGCCGGAAATATCCCCTCCAACGGCCAGCTAATATCCTTCAGTTTTTGCGCGAACTTTAGCAAAAGATCGGGCAAATTGTAAGCGCAGGACAGTATAAATATATCCCCAATTATTAGCAAATTAACCAATGAGGATGTCACCTCAAATGTATAAATGAATTCCAAAAAGATTTCCACACTTTCCGGCGAAACACCATTGATTTGTAGCACACCATTCCATTGTTTATTTTGAAAAACATCCTGTTCGAGTTTTTCCGAAGCGGTTGCCAAAAATACCCGATGACAACGAAATTTTTTATAACAGACATTTGTCACCTGTTGGCCGCCATCAGCAACTCTGGGCACATGCACCTCGCAATCGGCATCGATGCCACTGCGAAAATACTCGAGACGACGTTGCCGGGTTGATTGAAATTCGCCGTCACTCGGCTTGTCTGTCAAAGAAATCCTTGGAGATGCGGCGGCAGCTTCGTCCTCTTGGACTTTTTCATTTGCGACATAATCCGCTGGAGACCTTGCACCCGATGGCTGATTAACATCGCCATCGGTATTTGAATTTCTTGTTGGTGATTTTGGTGGACTTTTCGATATATTGCTTTCCCTTTTCGAGTTCGACATTATTAACTAACAATTTCAATAAGGCTTACATAAACAAAACAGAAATAGAGAAAACTTTTTTGAACAGACAACAGATTTTCAATGATGACAATTGAAAGCCACAAGAGTGTGTGTCGGGGGTGCCCGACTAGCAGATACCCTGTATGATATGCTAAAAAAGTAATGTCGCAAAATATCGAACATCAAAATTATAAACTTCTTTTGCATATGGTATAGGAGAATATATATTTTAAATTAAAGGCTCTAACTGCTAACTTAGCCATTTTCCATGAGTTCAGGGTATAAAAAGCAGTCTTTAAACTTTACGAATCAAAGTAAACGGTTAAATATATAAAGAAAATAAATTTCTAGTATAATAAAAAAATTCTGCGGAATGTTTTGCAAGTTACGTCGCCTGGAACTGCTCCGGAGCGGACAACTGTCCGACTGTGAGCTGCACGTGTTGTTTACAGATAAGTGTAAAAAGATCTGCAGTCGTCAATTCCGTTGCCACAGGGTGATGCTAGTGTCCGCATCGGAGGAATTCAAACGGATGATGGACGAACCAGATTTTGAGAAGAATAAACGGATATTGTGCGTAAATGATGCCTCCCCGGATGCTTACGAGACTCTGTTGCTCTATATATACACCTATGAGATCTATAATGAAATAACCATTGAAATGTGCACCGATCTAATTTATCTGTCGAACAAATACAAAATGCCCGACTTTGTGGATGGCTATATTGGCAAGCTGGCCAACCAAACTTGGCCCATGGGCACTGTGTTGAAAATCTTTCAGCTGGCCAACGAGCATAATCGTCCGGCCATGATGAAACTGGTGGGAGAGGTAAGAATATTAACCGTACATTGTAAATATGGACTGAGATTTTTTTTTTTGTCTTGCAGAAAATTGTGCCGGTTGCGAACCAGCTGCTCAGTGACAACTCATTCTTGAGGTTCACCTTGAAGGAGTTGCACGCGTTGATTGTCATTTTAAAATCGGCGGGCACCATACCCGACAGGGAACTGCTGCTGGCCCTAAAGAAGTACCAGGTTTACAATAATTTGCATTATGGAAATATGACGTGCTTTCAGCAATTTGTCGATGTGACGCAATTGTTTAGCGATGTGCTCTTTGTGCCCGACGGCACCCTGGCTATAACGGACGAGCCTGCACCTCAGCCTGTGGCTGAGCCACAAGGCGTCGAAGAGCCAAAAGCTGAAGCTAACGGTACGCCTAGAATCTCCAAGGAATTAGAACCAGAACAATTGCCAAAACAAAGCCCGGAACAGTTGCCACCAGCAAGCAACGAGGGCGAAGCAGCGACACCACAAAATCCACCAGTGCCGGATACTCCACGTGGTTCGAAAGGATCTGCGACTGCAGAAGTTCGAGAAAAACCGCAGCGAACGTCCACTCGAAACTCGGCGCGCAGTTCAAAACGTCGAAAGACCTGAAATGCTGACAATCCCGACATCCCTCGTACAGAGCTCAATAACGTATTATACATTCGCTTTAATCGAACTAAATATCAATTGTTTGCAAAACAAGCTAACGCAACAAATCTTATAAACTAGGAAAGTAATAGGTCAACTAATTTAACTGAATTTCCAAAGTTACCGTATTTGGGTAAGTAATAATAAGTATAATGGCTGGAGTCGGCGGTGTGCGTCTTATGACACGCTCGTGGCGCTCACGGGCAGCACATCCAGTGGCTTCATAACCACATCCGAGTCCGTATCCTTGGCATTGCCAACAATGCTATGTATTGGCTTGACGTTTAGAAAATCATCGTTGTCCAGCACAACGTCCTCTTCATCGGTTAGTTCTAGTTCTCCTTCATCCATCTGATCACTATCAGCATTATCTCCATTATCTGACTGCTCCCCTGCTGCGGCAAGGCGATTTGGCGTTGCCTCCAAACCATTCTCTGTTTTGGGTTTCTGCTCGCCCGGCAGCGAATGCACCCTGGCATGGCTGATATTGAGGCCCGTCTCGAGGGTCTCGAATTTACACGCGACCGCAATGCGCAGATTAACAATCAGCGAGAAGAGCTTCACCGCTGGACCCACCTTCAGGTGGAAGTGTGTGGCTATATCCTTGCGTCCCATCATTAGGAGGGCACGTCCATCGATATCCTCATCGAAGAGCATTTGGGCAATGCTGGAAGACTTCAAAGCACGCTCGACAAACTCATACACATCCCAGTTGGTCCAGTACAGCGGATTGCTCTTCAGCTGGGCCATGTCGAACTCGCTGTTCTTCTGCCACAGGCGATAATTGCGTGCGAATTGTGGCCCGTATTCCGCCACAATGGACTTGGCTATGGACAGGCAGCGCGGATTGAGTTCAATGGGTTTAGGCTCGGCCACCACTTTGGACGTTGTTGGTGCCGTGTGCTCCGGCTTGATCACAACGGGCAAAGGCTTGGGCTCCGCACGTTTCAACTTGGGCATTGGCTCCGCTTCCAAGCTAGGCCGGGATTTATCTGCTTTGGAGTACGTTTTAGCTTTGGCAGCCGTTGGTTTTGTGTTTGTGTTCAAACAGGAGAGCAGGATCGGCGAGGGCTCCTTCACAGGCTGCGGTTTCGGAGACACTGCTCGCTTGATATGCTCGGGAAGAACGCGCGCCGGTTTCACCGTCTTGGCGCGCCACTGGCGCCAGTTCTCCGGCGCATAGGGACAACAGTCGCGTAGCGCGTGAACATTGAGATTGAAGCGTTTCGCATTGCCAAAGCCGCGACAGCCTTCCACGTCGCAGGGCATTGCAGAGCCACGCTGCTGAAAGCCCGGCGGCATCTCCAGTTCGTGCGATGTGGCCTCGCACCAGCCAATCGGATGCAGATCGGGACTATCGTCCTCGAGCCAGAAGAAGTACTCCGCTGGCCAGCAGTCCAAATGCAGCTGGACGCGGTAACCCTTGCGGGTGACCACGGTCGCAGGACGTATCAGGCAGGGATTACGTTGATCGACTACCTCCAGTTTCATGCGCGCCTGAAACTCCATGGGTTCACGAGGCTTGAATAGCTTCAAGGGCGCCGCCATGCCGCCCACTTCATCAATATAATCGGCCCAGTTGAAGACAACATTCTGATAATCCGGCGGCACGATCAGCTGCTGGCGACCCTCGTGCCAGCCACATGGATGAATATACGGCGAGTTGACATGCACCCAAAAGTCATAGCAATCATCCCAGCCATCGAAATGGACGCGAATGCGCTCATCCAGTATATCCGCAACGGTGGCCACACAAATCTTGCCCGTATCATTCAAATCCTCCGCCTCCAGATGCATGCCCACGGTGAACTCATTGACGCGCGTATCCGTTGGCCCATTCAGATGGGTGAAGAGTACCCAAGGCGCTGCCTTGGCATTTGTCTTCACCAGATACCGATGCCAGTTGAAACGATCCGGGCAATAGCCCTTGGGCGCTTGCAAAATGTGCCCGGTGCGCTCACACCAGCCCGGCGGAAAGATGTCCATTGAATCGGCATTCACCCAAAAATCATACATGCTCGAATACCCGTCCAAGTTCAGCTTCAATCGATAGCCACGCACTTCGACAATGGTGCAGACGCAGAAGAGCGAACAGTTCTCCGGATCGATGGCCTCCAGTTTCATGCCGCGCTCAAAACAATTGGGACTGATCGGAAACGGATTGAGGAAGAGATGTATGGGCGCCGCCTGTCCATTGCCCTTCTGCTTGAGATACTCGGTCCAGCGGAAAGGTCGCTTAACTGACGAAGATTTCCGCTCCCGTTCGCGTTCCTTTTCGCGCTGCAACAGTTGCTGGTGCTGCGGCACCTGCTGCAGATGGCCATTGGACATCTTTGGCTCCTGCATGCGACTAATCTTGCTCTCGCTGGCACTGCTGGACGGATTGGGCTGGCGACGCTTATGAGCTCGTCGCACGCAGAAAAGTGAACAGAAGTCTGCAAGGAAAGCGAAGTTAAAAATGGAGCACATTTTGGGTATTTTATGATGTTTACTCACGCGGCGCCAGAAAATCGGAGGCGGGGCCATGGCAATTGCACCGCGAGCACAAATAGAGCAGGGGGTGCGAGCTGCCGGTGGTCCGGCGCACGCCGCGATCGAAGAGCGGCCGCTCAAAATAACTGGCCGGTCCCAGGCGCGCTCCACAGCGCTCCGCGAGCTGCAGCAATTGGAAGCGATTCAGCTCAAAGTTAATTGTCGAATTCTGCAGCATGGCCGGCTGCTGTTCCCGCCAGCGCAACATGCCAAAATTCTGGAGCATTTTGCGCCTATGGTTCATAAACTTTTCGAGAACTGAGTCCACGAAGTTAGCCTGCAGCCGTGCATTGGGCGTCAGGGTGCCGGTATCCGACTTGGAGGTGTTGCTAGTCGACACCGACGAGGGCGAACTGTTGTCCACGTGCTCGTCGCAACGCAACGATTTCTCAAATTCCTCCTTGGACAGCGGCAGCGTTTCGGCCTTAACAATGTTGATCATGCCACCATTTGTGGCCCGTTGCGATTCCGGCTGCTTCGGCGGCGACTGTGCGGGCTTGCTCGTTGGCGGCACAATCATTTCCACATCGCTGCTGCTGCTGGCAATGCGGCTGCTGCGACTGGCAGTTGAGTTTTTCTAGATGTTGCTGCAAGTTGTTGTTTTATCTGCTGCTGCTGCTGCTGCTTTCGTTCCGCCTCCTTTTCATCCTCGCTGTCATCATCGTCTATAGTTATGGTTTCTATGGGCTTCACCTGCTCCACCACATCCACCTCCTTGGCCATTATGGCCACCGAATGTCGCCGCTCGCTGGCATTGCTTTGAGTGCACACAACTCCATTGTTCTCATTGCCCGCCAGCGATTTGGAGCGCTGCAGCTTGGGTGAATCTGGCTGAGCAATTGGTGGTGGTGTTGTTGTTGTTGCTGCTGCTGTTGTTGTTGTTGTTATTTTTGCTGCTGCTGCTGCAGCTGTTGTTACTACTCCGGCTGTGGTTGCCGCAGCTGCCGTTGTTACTACTGCTGCTGCTGCTGTTGATGTTCCTCCTGCTGCTGCTGCTGTTGTTGTTCCTCCTGCTGATGGTATAACCACCGCCAAAGTTGGACTGGCTTGCACTTTCATAATTTTGGCACCATTCAGAGCAACGGCCGGCAGCGCAGTGATCTTGATCTCTGGCAGAGCAACCTGCGCATTGCTCGGCATGGGCATGGGCATGGGCGTGGGCATGGGCGCGACCGTGACGGGCGAAGGCTTTTGTATAGCTTGTTGCTTCTTAGCTACTTCGTGTGCCGGCCGCAAATTGCTGTTGCTGCAGTTGCTCTTCAGCGACTTGGTTAGGATGAGAGCACCGGAGTTTGCCTGCGCCTGCACCTGGCCAAACTTTAGCCGTATTTTCTCCACGGCCGCTTTGCTCAAAATGACGGGCGTTCGCGATTTCGAAAGCAACGAAATTTGTGCAGCAGCAGAAGTGGCCGGAGCAGGTGCTGAAATCCGAAAAACAGAGTGAAAATTTACATTATACAATATATATATATATATGTGGAATTAAGTGCACACACACACACGCTTACATACTTATGCGTTTCAACGGCGTGTCTTTATACTGTGATCAACCATAAAATTGTTTCTTATTTTTTAACCTCTTTTTCTTGCTTTTGTAAATATGAGTCACTAGGCACAGCTCGAAACTAAAGTAAAAAACCAATCGCATAAAATTGCGATCTGCAAATTTGAATTGAAGCGTTGTCCTCGCAGCATTTGCTTTTTTCGTGTATGATGAATTGTTGTTGTTTTTGTTTCTTTCATTTGAGGCAGCTGCAGCTGCAAAAACCTGATCACGCCCGCCCGCGACTTTTGCATATGTCGTTGATAAACAACTAAAATTAAGTGAGTATATTTACAAGTGACTTTTAGCCCCATTTTTGTGTTTTTCTTGTTTTTTCAAAAGAAGCACATAAATCGTGACAACAGCTCAGAATAAAAACGTTGCCAATGTTAAGTCATTTGTTAATTGAGTTTCAATAAAACAACATTAATCAAAAGTAAGAAAACGTGAACTATATAAAATCTCAAAATAGCCACATGAAACTTATTTTCGTACTCAAACTAATTAATATTATACAAATACATAGTCGTTAAGCTACTAAACGGCAAAAACTACAAAAGTTATAATAACAACAGCAACTACATATATGAGGAATATGTGTATGTATGTATATGTATAATAGTTATAATAATAAGAGACAAACGCACACACGCGGCCAGCGACAACAACTAAATGCGCGATTCGCAGCGACGGCGGCTGTGCCCAAGCAAAAAAAATAAAAAAAATTATAATACAAAAAAATGAATTGAAAGCTACACCGAAATCAAATCGAACCGAACCGAACCCGCAGCTACAGCGCACAGCGCAGAAGACAAACGCAAATTATGTAGTTATACTATACAAAGTAGAGTGCTCGAGTGGAAGGTGTGCAACTGAAAGATACCCTGTATGTAGCTGGCAGTTGACGTAACATACATTGTTCACACATACACGAAATCACATATTCACACACACACACACAACCTAGTCACTTTATAAAGCGCCAGTGCTTCTTTTTACTGAGCCCCCAACTATGGAAAATGTATTATTGAATAACTTTCAAGTTTATTGTGCGATCTCTATGAAATTTTCAGGACTCAAAGATAACATCCAAACCTATGTATAAGCGAAAATTTGAAGTTTTTTTTACTTTTGCAGCAAGTCGGGGAAGGTATCCAAAAATGTTTGAGCTGAGTGTTGTGATTTTGATCATGCAAACCAAATTTAGTTTAGCTCTTATAATATCCGAGAAATGCTTAAAAAGAGCACGTATTGAAATCAAGATTTATCGATATTAATTACATTGGCCGATAAATGGAGAAAGATAAATTTGTACATACATATCTTATAACTTTTGAGATATGCTTAAAAACCCATTAATTAAAACTGATATTTATCGATATAAAAGAAAGAATGAAGCCGAGTTATCGAATACAAAATTTATAAAATTTGTTAACTAGCTTTTATAAACTGGGAGATTTGCTAAAGAAAATCATGTCCTAAAATTTATATTTATCGATTTAAAGGCCGTTTGACGAGATATCGAATGCAAATCATAAACTTGTACAACATTTATTAAATTTGATAGCTCTAGCCTTTATAGTCTTTGATAATAAAAGAAAACCATGTCTTATAATCGATGTTACGGAAATTGGACGAGATATCGGGAAATAAATTATAAACTTGTGCGTATGGTATTAGATCAGTGCGATTATATATATGGACACCTCATATTGACTCGGCTTGTCGCCCTGCTCAGAATATATATATTTAATGGCTTCGGCGATGCTTGCTTCTGCCTGTTACATAGATTTGCACAAAAACATTATACTCATGTTTACAGGGTATACTAAATACATGTATTATGCATGGCGAATCGAAACTTTATAACTTTAGAGCAGCAGCTGTAATTATATAATCTTTGTACTCAATATATAGATAACTTACCCGCCATGCTGCCTTTTTTATGGGCAACCAGTGAGATGACATGAGACTGTGCAGCAGCAGCAGGTGCTGCTCCTGGACAACTCTTCTTGATGTTGTTGTGTTTGACTCCATTTTGTTGCTGCACAGGAATTGTGGTCATCGTGGTGGCAGGTCGTATCAGCACCGGCTGTGGCAGCGACTGCGACGGCGACTGAGCCTGTGCCGAAGAGGATGGCGACGGCGGCAGACCGAGGGCATTGTTGCTCGAATTCTTGTTGCTGTTGTTATTGTTATTGATAAGCGCTTTGGGCGTCAAAATGGACAGCAGCGAGTTGGCAGTACCATTGGTGCTGCTGGCCACCAGTTGTATGAGCGAAGGGGCCGCTGTGGTCAAACAATTATTATTCGTTTTTAACTGTTTTGGTACAACATTCATTGGCGTCAGTTTGGTTTTAATAGTAGTAGCATTGTTGTTAATATTTTTACTATTATGATTATTATTGTTATTACTACTGTTATAACTGCTAATGGTTATATTACAGGGCTTGGTGGGCATGGTGGCAATCGGCAAATAGCGCAGTTCCTCGGCCGCCTTAACTGTTGCTTTTGTTCCGGGCGGCGTCATTGTCAGTGTGGCAGAGTGTCCACAGCTTCCCGGTTTTGCTGGTGGCGACATTGTTACGGCCACTTCCCGTTTCGCTTGGCTCAGATTCGCAACGCCCAGATTGGCGGGCAACATGTTGTTGTTGTAGTCGTTCTTTATATACTTCCAAAACTTAGAATCGTTTGAACACAGCCACAGTTTTCTGTTCTTAGCAGTTTTTCACAACTTTTAATTCAGAGTCCACTCGAATAGCGTCTTTTCACTTTTCAACACTTTTCAATTGCAGGCAACGATACAATTCATACGTTGCCGCACAAGTTTTTAGCATTTTATCCAAGCACAACACTTTTGCCAAGCAATTGGTATTTTTTTCTTAGTAGTAAACCGTTTGATTTTTTATTTTTCTGAGTTTTATTTCACAGTTATGCTTGGGTTTTTTTGTTTTTCTAAACTTTTCACGTTTGTCGTAAATGTTTTGTTTATTGACAGTTGATTTTTGAGATATTTATAGTTATCACGCGCTAAATGTTTCACAAATGTTGGTATTTTTTGTTATGGATTTTTAGAGATGTGGTATTTTTTGTTTTGCCAAATACGGCAGTTCCACACTTGCTTAATTGTTTGATTTGATTTGAAAATATTTTCAGTTATGACGTCGCTTAGTTTACGCTGAAATTATTAAAAACTTTTAAGTACTTCGAAAATGACAATGTTTTTAAACAAATTAAGTATGTTTCTGCTAAAATATTGCGTAAAATAAATGAACCTACGGCGTTTGTTTGCGCGCTCGTTTGCCAATGCATATTTTAGGTAAAGTTGGCAGCACGCATATTGAATATTGATATCATTTTTAGGTATGCTGCCTAAAGATTTATATTTGCTGAACATATTTTAAATTTTTAATATTAGGTCATGCACATGTGCGGTTTTTTGTGGAATTCGCAGCTGTAGCACGAGTAGCTTAAAATCTATCATTTAAGAACTGTTACGTATGTATCTGTGTGCCTATGCGTATGCTGATGCCAATGTCATATATACAAGTGTATGTATGTACATACCTTATCTGGTCAAAGGCATAGTTACCAAAAATTTTGCATTTAAGTTAATAGTAATATGATGTAAACCTCAAACAATAGCTTACCTTTGATTTTAGCGTTAAAATTGAGCGGCCACAGATTCCATTAAGGGAGAAACTGTTTTGCCCGCTGATTTTGGCTAGCGACACTTGCAGAACAAACTGAAACAAAATGAAATTATTAAAAAACGCTAAGTATTAGCAATTAACAAAAGCAGGCAATAGGTAAATAAACAGTACCTGTATGAATGTGTCGGCAACGTTTAATCCTACAATGCTGAAAAGTATTTTATATATTTTACGCAAATGTTAACTGTTGTTCTGCTACAGACCAAATAAATGAAGATTGCTTCGTACCTTATGCACTTTATTAAATATAAGATTTGTGTTTAAATGAAACACAACTTCTAGTTTTTATTTTTTTGTATGTTAATTTTAACTTTAGTTACTTGAGTTGTTTGCAGCGCAACGTTAAAAACTACAATGGCAAAAAGCATGCGTGTGTATTTTAATTCGTCGATCGAATCGTGCTCAGGTGACAACTCTGCAACAACAGCAACAACTTCTCGCACGTCGGTTATTTTTAAAACAACGCAGATTATGAAAGTAAATTTTACATTACATTTTTAATCAGATGACTGTATTATGTTAATTAAGAGCTGGCGCTTCATTTTTTACGAGTTTTGCATTTAAAGTTTTGCAACAACAAAGTGGAGCAGCAACAATAGAAAACGTACTAAATAACAGCTATAATTAACTTATTAAATATAAATTAAAAAGTTTAATTATGTAAGTTTCATTTTTAAATCAAGTAAAATAAGATTTGCAGTATTTTCGACGACATAAACAAAGAAGTTATTGTTTAAATATCTTCATATTTATTCCAAAGTAAGAAACAAACTTTGTCTTCTTCTTACAGCGCCTAATTAAATGTCTGTGTTGAATAGTGTCGCACGGCCAGTGTGAGAAAGCGCATATTTTCAACCCAAAAAGTGGTAGTTTCAGTTTTCGTGTAATTTCTTTTCAATAAAATTAAAAATTAAAGTTAATTTACATTTGTGGCGTGTGTGAGCACATCATTTAATCATGTCAATAATTAACAACGACGACAACATAATGGCAATTGACGAAGATCCGCAGGGTGAGTAAGAGTTGGGAGTGTGGAAGATTGGGGCGCGTCCGGCTGTGAGAAAAAGCTACAATTTGTCTGATTTGCAGTTATTATCAACGATGATGAGCCCTCAACGACGCAAAACATTGCGAATGGACGGTCGATGGATTCGCTGCGCTCTTCGTTTACCAATCACAGTTCAACGCCAGATTCCTCGCACAACTCGCTGGACACCCTTGACGTGGGACCGGATGACATACAAGAGAAATCTCGTTTAATTACCCAGGTTTTGGAGTTGCAAAACACACTGGACGATTTGTCGCAGCGCGTTGATTCCGTGAAAGATGAGAATCTTAAATTGCGTTCGGAGAATCAAGTTCTTGGTCAATATATTGAGAATCTGATGTCCGCCTCCTCGGTATTTCAATCCACCAGCCCGAGTGCTGCGAAAAATAAGTAGGAGCAGGAGTAGGATATGACCACCTTTCAAAATATGCCTTGTCATTTACGCGTTAATTGGTGTTTTGCTAATCTGTCGAATTTGTGCACAATATTTTATTTTTAATTATTAGTTAGAACATACGCTTATATGTGCTTTATATATATGTATAAATATATTTATATATAATAATATTATATATATATAAATAAACTTTACTTATTTATAAATGTAGCTAATTAATAAATCAATATTAAACCGCTGGTCATGCCCATGTTTTTGAATGTGACTTTTCGCTTTTTTGGAACGGTTGGGCAACCCTACATCACAAACAGCAGCCAGCTGGTTGGTCGTCTGGCAACAACAAATAAGAGGCAGAGAACTTATATATTTTCGTTATTACAAAACGTTAAAAAATAATAGTGTTGAAAATATTTGTGAAAATTATTTGAAATTCGCCTTAAAACAAGAAAGTGTTGGCCAATAAATTGCACGCATGAAGCGTGCAAGTTCACAATTGTAAGCAATAGGTGAAAAAGTGATTGCGAAATACGCAGCAAACAAAACGAATGCACATTGCTTTGGGCATCCGCCGTCCCCTCCGTACAATACAGGAACAGCAGCAAAAGCAACAACAATAACAGAGCAAACGGACGCCAGTGTTGCACAACCTGCAGAAGTTGCACACACGCATACTAGCATATATCAACACGATTATTGTTTTGTGTTCAATTTTATAATATGTACATTTACATATATATTATATTTGTGTGCCTTCTTTTTTTTTAATGCAACGCAATAAAGGAAGTCAGCGTCAGCACTCGTATCAGTAATCGCCGCAGCGCAGTCAACGTCAACGCGTATGGCGGAAGCAACAGCAGCAACGACAACAGTATAACAGTAACAACAAAGACGGCGGCGCTTATTTTGTGTCCCGAGCGAACAACAATCAGAACGAAGGCCCAACATTCAGACTGAAAGCACAAACACAACAAACAACAGCTACAAAACAGATGAAAGATGTGCTGATCTCTCTACAAGCGTTCGCAAGTAGTTTTTCTCTCTGACGGTCGCCGCCATCCGCCCATCATTGCAATCAAAAATAAAAACAATAAAACGAGAGATCGCAAAAAATCGCCAGAGCGATGTCTTTCTCCGACTTCGATGCCATCTATGAGGATGAGCAGCTGGATGATTTGGAGCACTTTCAGGACCAGACGGTCATGCCAGTGCCAGAGCCGATTATCATACGAGGCGCTGGCAACATGACGGTGTAAGTAGACAACTAGTTAATGCACATAAAGTGTCGTATAATACACATACAAACACATCCATTTGCATTAATTCTCAATGTAGCTCAAGGCTCTCCTCATCATACCTAAATTCAATTCTGTTTTGGGCGCGTTTGTTCTTTCAATATTGATAGCGCGATGCCCGTGCGTTTGACCTTGTTCCATTTGGCGCCCAGTTCTCAATAACTGACAGACTGTTGGTTGCATAACAAAAAGAAGAATAAAACGAACTAATACCCTTGCAGACCTATGTGAAAAATGTGCGCTATATATCTAAAGTGAACTGTGTTGGCACACAAAACCAAATGGGTTTGACAGCTTTTTCCCATAGAAGTCTATATTATGTAGTTAGATGATAAGATTTTGCGTACATATTAGGAGCACGGGGACGCGCACAATTCCAAGTTTTATTAAGGTATCATTTTTCCTATATATAGTTCATAAGCTTATAAAATTTAGCAGATATCTTTGTAGCATACTTTGTACTCTTAATTGCGAAGTTGGGTCGGTATTTCTGGAAAAACACATTTGTTGATTGATTGTTCTATGAGAACTATATGCTGTAGTGGTCCGATGTTTATATGATTTTGCAGATATGTTGCCAGCATAGTGTCACATCTTAATTCTTTACTTTGCTTAGAATACATTTAATAACATTCAATAACACATTTGATTTGATTGATTGATATATATGATATAAGCTGTATGAACCGGTCACCTTCGTCATATGTGTTGAATGCAACAAAAAGAGGGAACTCTGCCAACTGTCGTGACGATAGCTAAAAACTGAGAGACTAGTTTACATGGAAACAAACTAGGCAGACAGAAAAACAGAAGGGGCCCTGGCTATATCGACTCGTCTCTTATTACTCATCAAGAATATATATACTTTATAGGTTCGAAGTTGACTTTACTTTACACATTTCGTGACAAAATTATAATTACCTTTGCAAGGGTATAAAAAACAATTACTGAAACCAATTTTATTGCAGCACCAGATTGCAATGTAATTGGCAGTTGTTATAGATAAAACCCGTTGATTACTGCTAGAATGTAATGTAATGTTTTGTAATTCTTTTTCTTTTTCAACCATCTTTGCAGCTTTGGCCTCAGCAATCGCTTTAATATCGAATTCCCCTGCGGCCTTCTCTCGCGCGTCGCGCCCGAGGAATTTAAGGCGACCATCGGTCGCATCAATGGCATATTGAAGAAGACCCTGCCCCTCAATGTCAAGTGGCTCTTTTGCGGCTGCGTCTGTTGCTGCTGCACGCTGGGCTGCTCCCTCTGGCCGGTCATATGTCTGAGCAAGCGCGTAAGAGACTCTTTGCTATCAGTTCTTTTCCTCTGTCCTTTGTTTTGTATTTTGTCGCAAATATTAATGATATGATTTCTTTGCTTGCGCAGACACAATTAACGCTGGACAAGCTGCTCGAGTGGGAGAATAGTCATTTATATCATAAGCTGGGCCTACACTGGCGTCTTCATAAGCAACAATGTGATTCCAATTCCATGATGGAGTATGTTATATTAATTGAATTTATACCCAAGACGCCCATCTATCGGCCCGACTAGATGGGTATGCAGTGTGGATCGTTGCAGTCGTCGGGTATGGGGGAACTTGGCTGGGGACAGAGGGGGGCACCTAATCGTAATTGTAAAATAAAACAATTAGCAACTAATAATAATAATAATTTTGCTTTAGGCGTTTACTCTTGTGCAAACACTAACACAACTAGTTTAGCGAAACATACACATACACATTTTAAGCTAGAGCTAGTTAATATATATCTTTATATATAACTAAAAATATATGTAGTATTTAGTTAAAAAAATTTTTTGAAAAGAATATAGCTAATAAGAACTATTAATTTCTCGCTAGTTAAGGGCGTTTCTTTTTTCATATATTTTTCGTTTTCGTTCTTAATATGAATATTGTTTCAAATACTGCAATACTAAATACAATTCTTGTTAAGAAAATTTGAAAGATTGATTCTTGAGCTTTTATTACGTGTTGAGGTGTACGAAATGCAAAAATGGAAACCGAATTTTTCAGATACATTTTGATCGAACCCTTGATAAAAACAATGATGTCTTAGCAATTACATTCACTCCAATCAGGAGTGTTTTTAGCTGATTTGGCAAGCACCTAACTGATTAAAAACATTGCCTGCATAATACGAATATATTTATTTTTGGTACGCCCAAAAAATTAATTTCTATGCCGACTGATAAAGTAATAAAAACTCAGCGATAAGCTTCATAAATGTAAGTATTTAATGCATATAGTTTATACGGTTTCCATTTCTGCTACGGTTTCGATATTGCTTAAATATCACTATGTATGCGCATATATGTACATGTATATATATATATATATTGATTCTTCAATAGCTTTGTAGCACAAGCGATCGCGATTTGCCCCATTTGGGAAAGCCAGAACAATAAATACAATTTGATTTATGGTTTAGACATCTCTTAATGCTTAAATATAATCAAGTCTTTTAACAATGTGGGCTTTGCTCTAGGAATATGTTGTATACATATATATATATATTTATTATATACACCATATGTTTGTATATATCATTTTGTCTTTTTCAAAATTAAGGAATATGTGTTTGGAATGTTTCTGGTTGTTTTTTCAGGGTCATTAGGTATAACAATATTGTAGATATCCTTCGTTTTGTAATACTTGAAACTAGTTGAACTAAATTAAAATATTTGTGCGTCGCTCGGGTGATCGCTGTGACTGGAGGCGTCTTCGCTGGTCGCGGACGTGGATGCTTCCATTGCCGCTTCGCTCTGATTACACTCGTCGCTGTATTGCGTTTCCTCCTCGTACTGTTCCAGATCCTGCTCGAGATCCTGTTCCGTCTCTTCATCCTCATGATTTTCCAGCTCCTCCTGCAGCTCTATTTCGGGCTGCAACAATAACATATTGTTTGATCTGTCCTCCTTGTGCGGCTGCTGCGCTTTCGCGCACTCTAGCTGCTCCATCTCCATCTCCCTCTCCTCCTCCGCCTCCACCTCGTCGCACTGCATCAGATCTTTGGCTGTGCGGAGCAGTGCGTCCGTCTGTTTGCGCAGCGCACTCATCACCAAATTGTCCTGTTTCAGCTGAAATTCGTGTTCGCGGCGCGCAAGTTGTTTCTGTTGCTGAAAGAAATCCTGGAGCATTTCCTTCTGTGCCGTGCGCATGGCATTGGCCAGCTGGCTGAGTTCCTTCTTGAACAGCTCCTCCTGCTGTTGCTGCTGCTGTTTCCGGCGCTGCGCTTCCTCAGCGGCCAGCTTGCTCCTCTGCTCCTCCGCCGCGGACGCATCGTCTTGGCAAAAACTGCCATTCGGCTTGTTGTCAAAGAGCGTGGAGCTGCGCTGCAGCTTGACGGGCACAGGCGTCTGCTGCGCAAACTGCAGCCGCCGTTTGCGCTGCGGTTGCTGCTGCAGCAGCTGCTGTTCGCCGAGCAACTGCGCCTGCCGACTGGTTGTCGCATAGGGAATGGGATATTTCGGTGCGGGCTGGCTAAGCATGGGCGGCGAAGGCGATTGTGGCGGCGATATGGACTGCTCCAGGTCAGGTATCATGCGATCCGGACGCAGCGAATAGCCCGTCTCGCGCATGGGCACCGCCTTCAGTGCACGCACCTTCGCCGGCTGCACGCTGATCTCGCGCGGAATGCGCATCGGCAGCTGCTTGCGGGGCAACATCAATTTGCTGGTGGGATGCACGAAATTGATGCTGCTGGTGCTGTGCAGCGGCAACGAACGATTGCCCCGGCCGGGAGCACCATTGATGCTGGGCTTGCCCATTGGCACCGACGGCCGTTCGATCTGCAAAATGCCGTGCGTGGGCGTGGACGTAACCGGGCGCTGTGCATCATTGGCAAAGGCGGCGACGCGCAGCGGCTGCATCGTTGCGGACTGCGGCCTGGCTGTATACGGCGGGCTTGTGGCATGCGTGTCCCGCTGCTCCTGGAGGCTGGCTGGCGGTGGCGAGGGCGAAGTGGGCGCCGTTGGCGGCGGCGTATTGGTGCCATCCATGCCCAGATCCATTTCGGGCTCGTGCTTCACGTTCACCAGGAATGGCGTGTGCTCCAGCGTCTGTGCCTGGTCGTGGCTGCTGTCGCCGCTTTGTACAAAGTCCATAGCCTCAATCTCCTGATCCGTGACGTTCGCACGGCTTAGCGTCGTCTCGTAACCTGCACAGAGAATCGTTATTTATTTTATTTCTGGTGTATTTTTATTTTTCGAAATCAATTCGGATATTTTGACTTGAAATATTTTGTATTTACCTGTGTCCAGGGGTTCCGGCTTGATCAGGCCCAAGCGAAAGCCAAATATGGGATGCTCCACGCCCAGCTCCTCCTTGCCATCGTCCCCAGTGCTGGGCAATGTCTTGCCCACCTCCGCACTGGAGCTGTCCCTGGAGTTGCCGCACTCGCTGCTGATGCCGCTGGCGCTGCCATTGGCGCTGGCGCTGGCATGCTCCCGCAGCATGCGGCAGAGCACGCGGTACACCTCCTCCGGCACCACCTTGGGAATGCCGTTGCCGTGCCGCGTCGTCGTGTTGTAGGTGGACTTGAGGAACTTCCATTTGGTCCAGATCTGTATGCTGGACTTCTTCACGTAGCCCTTGCTGCGCATCACCTCCTCGATCTGGCGGAAAACTTGCTCGCTCTTCACGTTCCGATCGTTTAGCTGCTCCAGAGCGTTCATCTGTTGCATGATACTCAGCATTTCGAGCATCTCGGCACGACTCCACAGGTTGCGTTCCGGCCGTGAGTGCACCGCCATCTCCTTGTCGCCGTTATAACTGCCGCTCCCACTGCCACTGCTGCCGCTCAAGCCGCCCGTCATGGAGTGAGCCACGTGTGCCTTAATGCGCATGGGCGTCAACAGCTCGTCCACATCACCCACCAGACCGTTGCCCGTGGCGGCTGTGTTGATTAGCTTGTTGATGCTCTGGTTTTGGGGCGGATTTGGATTCGAATTCAGCTGCTGGTGCTGATGCTGATGCTGTTGGCTCTGTCGCATGTTGTGCTCCACTTTGCTGATCAAGCGCATTTTCGTGTGGGCGGCCACCGTGGTGGAGGCGTGGCCGTGCTTCCCAGCAAAACTCTTTTCGCTATGGCTGTCCGGCTCGGAATACCGCGACATCAACATGGATGTGTCTTTTGTGTTGTTCTTGTTGTCTTAGCTGATTACGTAAATATCTGAAAGTGGAATAAAAACATAAATTCAAAATGCTTTTCTAGTCTTTAAGTCTCGGCTTAATACCTAACATCATTTCTAAAACTAAAAACCAAATTTCCATTTTTAAAATATTATTATTGTATTTAATGAATTAATTTTGTTAAATCATCAAATATACAATTAAAAAAACATTTGGTTGGAATATTTAGAAAAACTTACAAAACCAGATTTTCAAACAACTTAAGTAAATACGAAATAAAATACAAAATAAACAACACTGCTATGGTTGGAAGTGACAGACACTCAGATACCCTGTAGCAGCTGTCGTAATATACAATTGCATTTATTTAGTCCCTGATTTGTCTCTGAAACCTGGTTTTTCTCAATTTTGGGCGGAGTGGGGGAGGTATCCAAAAAGTGAAATGTAATCTCCGCGAAACACTCAATAAAACATGTTGTCATGTCAACAATTTGGTGGCTCCAAATCATATAATGTTTAAAATATGCTAAAGAAAAGTTTAAAATCAATATTTATCAATTCTAATTGGACGAGATATCGAAAAAAAAGTATTTACTTAATGCGTTCATCGATTAGCCAAAACCGCTATACCCGTTTACCCATTTTCAATGGTTATAGGGTATAATTATCGAGCAGGGCTGTCAATTCACCCCGCTGTTTCACATTGTTTTTCATATAGTATATTTTTTACTCGAAACCCATATCAAACAAATGAGAATACTTCAAAACCTATAATAGCATATTTAAATACACACAAGCAAAAACGTTCTCAGCTTACAAATACATATACGAAAAAGAGCTTATGAAGAACGAAATCTAAATAAGCAAATAAATATATATTTTTATCGATTTTGATTACAAATTTCAATACGAAATATAAACGACAAAGGGAAGGTAAAAAAAGAATAAACGTGCACACACACACACACACACACACACGCGCGAACTCTCAAACACGCACACATACACTCAAACTATATTTAGAGATAGTGAGTAAACGATTTTAAAATGTTAATAAACATGCCAAATACGATTACGAGCCAGTGGAGCACTTGGGGTACAAAGATTTCGTCACTTGATTTTTCGAAATGAAGTGTTATTATGTTCGTTACGGCTGACATAGATACACAGTATTTATGTACTTATAAAATATATAGCAGAAAAAAACTGAGACTTGAGTTCTCTGACAGATGCGTAATGATATTCGAAGAAGCTCAACTAAAGCAGAATGCCTGCGAAAACCTCTTTTTTCAATTTGGAATGTCGCATGGATGAATTTCGAAAGGGGCAGTGTGTGGAGGGGGGGATGAGCTAGGAAGACGCAATAGCTGCATTCGAAACTCAAATCACATTTTATATGCCAAAGCTGAGTAATTTTCCAGCACTGTCCAAAACTCACATGAGATTCAAGAGGCGACAGTGGTTACATGTTAATTAAAAGCCGGTTGAATTCAACAAAAAGCCAAAAGTTATTCAACACTAAATGAAATATTTATTGATTGAGTGCGGCCATTAAATGCCATCACACACACATTGTATGCGTTTGAACAGTTTCATCTAGTTCAAATATATAAATTGTATTCACTGTTTAATTCAAATTTCCTGTTGCCCACTGTAATATGGAAAAGATATGAAATGAGAGCGCAACTAGCGCACGAAAATCCAGAGAGCGCTTCGTTGTATCTCTCTCTATCACACACACACAAACACATGGCACGAATTTACGCTTATTATGTTGAGAATTTTTCAAGAAAAAGAGAATATAAGAAAAACGTTAATTACATTTAACAACTTAAAGCTGGCAACTTTATATATAACACAGACAATAGCTAACATTAATAATAGAAATCAAATTGACAAATCAAATCAGCTTTGTTGCGTAAAATTTCCGAGTTTGAATTTTGCTGCTCTCACGGCTATTTTTTTAATAATAATTTAACTTAACTATTTTTCAACACACAGCGACGCAAACACCTTGCCGAACAACAAAACACAAACACACACACACACACTTACACGCTTAAACGGCACGAAGAGAGTGAGAGAGAGCGCGCGCACTCTCAGCAATATTGAAGAGGAAGCAGAACAGAATTCAACCAACAACCACCACCACGATTTCAATACTGCGAAACTCAAAAATTCAAAAGCGACGAAAGCCTACAAAAACAAACTATATACTTGCTTACCGTATATACACACACATATACATCTTCGTACATATGTATAAGCCGCTTGCTTGTGTATGTGTGTAGAGCTCTGCACACACACACACCTTTTTACATATGTATGTATAATACAATACTTCGTCGTTATATTTCGGAAAGGCACAAATAATGGTTATGGAACGGTTGCTAGTTGTTATATTGAGATTGACAGAGAACGGTGCAGCATGTATATACTACATACATATGTACAAGTGTACATATATCTCTTCGCATACTGTCATAAATAGGGGAAACAATTATTAAATCCCATTTGATTATCACAATAACAGTACATAGGACTTTGAAAAGAAAAACAATCTACACGCTTGATTAAATTTGTTATTTAAATTAGTTATAGTTAAAAAATGTTGCCTTGAATTCAGTTTTTTAAATTAAGGTTTTTTTTTGCGGTTTTGTAAATGTGTTTTTCTAATTCCCAGAATTTCAAACAACAATTTGCGTTGGCTAAATTAAAGTTGTAGCGAAAAAGGCAAACGAGATTTACAAGTATTGAGAGTAAAGTAACCAAAAAGACAGAAATACAAAAGAATGCTTGGCGAGTCTTGCTCTAGCATCCGAACTGGAGGACCTGTCGGGAGAGCGGGCGAATGGACGAGCGGGCGGTGGGAAGAGCTCAACTGCAAGAACAGGAAATTTGAACTCGCGGAAAAAATGCGGAAAAGCTTCGCATTTTATGTAATACCCTTGCCGAGGGTATTTTAATTTTGTTATGGAACGTGTAACGCATAAAGGGTAACGCCTATAAAGTCTTAATTAGGGCAATTAAGTGTGCCCCTATGCTCCTAATATATTTGCAAAATCTTATCAAAATCGATGCACTATATCTTATACCTCCCATATGAAGAATTGTGCAAAAAAGGAATTTTAGTATGAAAAACTTTTTTGGTTTTCCAAATTTGAGGACTAAACTTGGCAATTGAGAGTGCCCCAACATCGGTACTCTATCATACATATATGTACCTGTCATTCGATCAATCGGTCTAATTACCAATTTGTATATGATAAACTTTTTGTTTCCAATGAAATCCGATACAAAGTGGCCATAATCTTATCGTGGTCGAATGGCCTTATAATATAGCTATAGGGGAAATCTAGAGATACATGTATAGCGCACATCTTACATTTGACAAGGGTATTTAAGCTTCGGCACCCCAAAGCTAACCGATATTTCTCGTTTTTGTTGCATTTACATGCTGTATGAAAAGCACACAGTTTCTGGCTAATGCGAAATTTTATCTGTTTTATATGCATATGTGAATATAGTATATACAATTATGTACACGTATCATTTACCGACTTATTACGGTTATATATGAGCTTCAAATAAATAGTTATTTTTTTGTTGATAAAAAATAGTCGAACACACTCAAACACACATACACACACGCACACAGACTTTGGCGGAGAGAAGTGGAAAAATGAAAAATATATACATATATATAGACATACATGTGTATATTTAAACATTCACGACAATAAACGAAGATGATTCATTCGGTTACGTTGTTATATCTTGGCACAACTAGCTAGCTAGAATCACGAATTCAAACTGAGTTTTGCAAAAAAGAAAACCCAGAACCTGCTGCTCAAATGCCCAGCGTGTGTTTCGCGACTCAGCTGATTCTGTCGCTAGGCTTTCGGTTTGGAAACTTGACAACAACAACAGCAGCAGCAGCAATAACAATAAAAAGAACTACACCAAAAATAACACCCAGCAACGATGTGTATTTCAATACCGGGCGTCCTAGGGGAGCGCAACTCAAACACGAAAGTTGGTATTTGAAATACATTCGGGCACCGCTTAAACCTATGTATATACATACATGTGTGTACGTAGAATAATGTATATAAACACATACGTTATGCCGTAAATATTGGATTGCAAAATTGGATGAAATCTCCATATGCAGATATACACATATATATAATATTTATAACGGAAACTAGATGGGTTTGTAAGTTGTTTATCTTAGAGTTTTCAGTTTCATGTGTGGCAATGACTGGGAACCCAAAACGAACCTTTGGTTAATTTAGCTCAGGAAAAATAACACGCATTTTACATTTTAATAAAGTTGCAAAAAAATTGAGGAGAAAATGTTTATCATAAATGTTTAATGAAACTTAGGCTTGTAACATTTTTACCAATTTTAAATTAAGAAATTTTTCTAACAAAAATGCATTTAGAATACTAAAATTAAATGTTACAGTTGAAAATCAATCGCTAAAACTCTGGAAAATGATAGTATGATAACCAAAAGCTTTAATAAAAAACAGTGTACTTTAAAGGGGTAATAAAGCAATACAATAAAAAATAAATAAGTACGTTACAGTCGGGTGTAACCGACAGCACTATACTCGTTCGAAGTGTAGCATTATTTGTACACATAAATGCAGTCTAGAGGACAAATCAGCACCAAAATGTCATCAAACATGGAAATCGGTTCAGTTATGGGAGTGTGAATATATAAAAAGCCGAAATTTTTGTCAATTTTGCCATGATTTGTGGCAAACAGTGTTACCCCCTCAGAATCCGCAATAATGCTCTTTTATATTAATTATGCACAAGCACAATCGATTAAAAATATAAAATTGCAATTCTAAATTTTGAAAATTTTTTTTTCGAAATTTAGTAAGGTTAATTTGAATCTGGCAGTATAAATTTTAATCTATCACAAGTATACATACAAGTATATTCTCATTCAACGATGTCTTTGCGAAATACGCATTTTTTCTTTATTCACTTTCTTTAAACAAAAAATTTATAAAATACGAGGGATAATTATATATATATATATATATATATATATATATATATATATATATTATATATATTACATATATATAATATATATATATGTAATTTTTCTATTTAGAGAATTCAATTTAAAATGGGATTCAGTTCGGGTTTTATTTATGACAACTGGTTCGAGACTTAAAAAAATAGTGGAACTCCAGGTGCGAACCGGTTTGCGACCGAGGTCATCAGCAATCTACAATTATTAAGTTTTGGGGTGTTATAGAACAGTTTTTTCGTATTTATTTTGTGATTAAAGAACGCATGCGTATTTCGCAAAGATATAGTTATAAACATTAAAAGATCGGTATGGGTATGTAAGCATTGACCTTATCATTTTGACGCTGCGAAATGCACTCGGCTATCCAGACGATGTTGCGGCACTCGAGCTCCTTCAGCTTGAGGTAGGAGTAGAAGATGCCGTAGTGAAACTGCTGCAAGTACGAGCGGACGTTCATTTTGGCCTCGAGCATGAGGAAGCGGTCCTCCAGTGTGATCAGATTGTCCGTGTCCCTCTCAATGTTGGAGAAGACGCCGGCATATTCGAGGCGCTTGCTGACCGTATTGCGCACCTGCTCGAATTCCGTACTCTGGGCCAACGATAGCCTGGTGACCGGGCAGAGCTTGCCACAGGTGGGGAATAGACTCTCTCTGGTTTTCGATTCCATGTCGTAGTAGAGCGAGTTCACCGCAATGACAATGGTGCGACGATCCGCCTGAAAGCTCAAAAGTTCGCTCATCACTTCGGCCGTGGTCCCGCCCAGTTTCATGCAAAAGTTATAGAAATCCTCCAGATAGGCCTTGAATACGATGCTGCGCTGTATCTCAACGTCGACGCTGTGGATTGCCGTCTTATCGAAACTGAGCGGTACGTATTTCGATATCGGCGTATCGATCAGCACGGAATTGAATAGTTCGTCTATATTGCTGGCCACCTGAATCGCCTCCAGCTGATCGAACAGACCGAGCGGATGGCACATGCCGAGCAGCTTTTGCATCGGTCGGCGATTGTTCAGACCGGACATCAGCAGGGCAATATTATCGATCATGTGCTCGTAGCGTATATATTCGAGGAATGTGCTCAGCGGCTCCGTCGAATTGACACGGATATAATTATATTGAATGACGATTCTCTCGCGCAAACGCTTCTCAATCAGTTCCACGCTTGTGTTTTCGGGATCGTTCACCAATAGATTACCATAATCGGTGTTTTGTATGTTTATCATTAGATCATCCAGAGTTTCGCATTGTGTGAGATTTAGATAATCGGAGTTCTTCAGTAAACCATTTTTGAATCCACGCACAAGTCCCTCCAAATAGCCGAAGTCGGTGTTAAACTGCCAACCGAACGACATTTTTTCTTACTTTATTTTTAGATATTTATATATAAAGCACAATGAATCGAATGAATTAACTTTATTTCTATTTTTCAGCGCTTGCTTAATTTGTGAATTTGAACACGCGCTGAGGCGACACATTAAGCGCACGCTTCATTGTGTGCACGCGCAGCAAGCGCTGTTGGCGTTGCCACTTAGTTGTCGTATATGCTGTTTCCGAGCAGTTGGCAGCGCCATTTAACCGGCATATGTTTTAAGCCCGCCAAATGTGCAGAATTTAAATTTGTACTTTTAAATTTTCAACACAGAAGTTCAATGAAAAGAAATTTAAAAAATTAATAAAAAATTATTCAAAAATATGCATTTTTTTGAAGTTTTGGTTTTAGGTATTATTTTTGAAATTTTTTAATGTTATTTTTTTATTATTATATAAATACATTTAGTTTTCTCTGCACATGCGCTTACTTGGGAAGCTGAGGGACCTGTTGCACTTGCTGTTTACTTTTTGTTTGTGTACTTTTCGCTAGCTTATTCAGTTTCCTTGTTGCACTCGAACGCTCAACATTATGACTTTGGCATACAATGTGAATAACACATAAAAACATTTAATTGTGCATTTGGCGTATTTCGATTGTAATATTTGATGCAAATAAACAAAATAGTTTGTTTCTTTTCAGTTTTTACAGTTGACAAACTGCGTCGTGTGTGTCTATTCCGGTTTCGTGTAAAATGCTGCCATAAATTAAAACAAACAAGATGCATTCATCAATCAAATTCATAATTCTTGGCGCGTTCAATTATCGCTAACGGAGGCGTCGATGCAACCTCGACATTATGTCCACTCTGCTTATGGCAAAACAAAAACAACAACTTGCTCACCTGAGGTGTGTTGATTACTGTTCCAATTGCAACCGCATTAATTCACTCAGATAAATGCGTTCAGGTAAGAAAAATCTAGTATTTTGGAGTAAAATTTTAACATCAATTGTGAGCTAAAACTGAGTGCCCAAATTTAAATGCCAAATTTATGTATATGCCAAATAATATATGACGTAATTGTGGCAGTTTAAAATTTGGACCCAAGGTTATATAAGAATTTTGGAGTATAATTTCTACATTAAATTTGAGTCAAAATTGTGTTTTCAGATTTAAATTCAGAATTAATTCATATGCTAAAAGAGTACCAAAAAGTCACACCCTATCAAAATCGGTTCAGTTTTAAAGTTATTAAAGCATTAAAGTTTGGACCCAAGACTATATAGGGATTATTTGATATCAACAATTTGTTAATTCACTTATTGTTAATATTTAATTTTTGTTAATGTTTTAAAAGTGTGTACCTAATGAATGCTGCATATACCTGTATAGATGTATCTTTTACTGTCTATATAAAAGGTTAAAATCCTGACGTTACATTCGAAATATCTGAAAATAGAAATTATGAACTGCATTTTCTTTCAATCTACAGAGCAAAGGCGATATATTATAAACGCCTCAAAACCAATGAGCAATTCATAGGATATTCATGAACATATTGGCATATTGCCGCGTATAGAATACAATAAAGTAATAAAGTAATTAACAGCTAGCTGGGCGATGACGAAAAGTTAATATTTCGCCTGTTGTGACAGCAGTCGTCATATTGATAACTCCTGTGACAGGTCCATGCGGACCGCATTAGAAGCGTTTTATTTATGGCACGTCCACAAATTGTTTACGACTGTCAAAACGGACTGTGAACTGCGAGAAACATTTAAAAGCATTTCCCATATAATTAAAAATGTGCATAGAACATAAGGAAGCTTTTAGGCCTGTGACACGAGAATATATGAAATAAATGTATTATAATTATCCTTGAATTTGTTTTTTTAAATTAGCTATTATCTTATTAAATTGTTTCAAATAGAATTCTCAGTTCCAATTCAATTCCCTTTTTTATTTTCAGCCATTATTCTATTAAATAATTGAGGGTATTCAATAAGAGCTAATATTATAATATTTATAGTAATCGACCTTTGCCTCTCATTTGCTTTGTTTATTTGCTCATAGTATTATTTATTATTATTAAAATTCTCGTATACACATCAAACTTTCATTTTGATGGCCCATCACGTACGCTTGGCTAAAATTACTTGAAATGGCTAATTAAAGTATTAGCTAAATTTAGATTGTTTTTTATTTGAAACGAAGTCAGATAAAGAGCTTTATGCATTCTAAGTGCCAATAAACTAGCTCGTATGGGAACAAATTTGAGGTCTTACGACCACGCGACAGATTTCGGAATACTCTCTATTTAGATTAAAAGGGGTTGCTAGAAATTTAATGAAATTTAACATGGGCGTGTTTTTAAAATAGAACCGAAGAACTAACTCACAGTTATAAAAATAATATTATGTACTAGCAGATATAATCCGCTTCTGACTGGGTCAAGTGGCTTTTGTTAATTTTTTTAATAATTATTATTTATTTAAATAAATGTGTAGTTATTTGCAAATAATTTTTACCATAATCGATCAAAATTAGAATTCTCATTTAAACAACCTAAGTCCCCTATTTACTACCGGGGTTTGTTGATTGTGAAAAATGGTTCTAATGAATTGTCATAAATATCTTTCAAAATGTGCTGAAATTCGATAAGGATTCTTACAAGCCATTTTCCACACAAGTTTTCAACACTTGCTGTTGCATTTTCCAAAACCTCATATTTTTTATGCACCTATATTCAATCAATAATTCAATCAGTCAATCGTTCAGTTGTTAGTCACTCAGTCATTCAGTCAACCAATCAGTCGGTCACTCCAGTCACTCCATCAGTCAGTCAATCAGCTAAACAATTAGTCAGTTAATCAGTCAGTTAGTCAACCGGTAAATCAAACAGTTAGTCTATCAATCAGTCAGTCCACCAATCAGTCAGTCAATCAGCCAGATAATCAGTCAGTTAATCCGTCATTCAATCAATCAGTCAATCAACCAGTCAAGACAAACACTTTTATATATAAAGATAGGTAACCTAATATATGATGTTTGTAGGTACCTCGTCGTCGGGCATACTCTCCTGCAGAATTCATATTCTTTATGGTGTTAATAGAAAAATTAGCCTTAAAAAGCACATGCCACTTGGCTAGCGCCGCGTCAGTGGCAGAAGACAATTGCCCAGCCCTCGAGATAAGATAATGCGATATAGGTACGTCAACACACTCGAGTCCACCGAGTGTTGAATATTTTTAGCGATTAATTAAGAAGACAACTGGCAGAGGTTGCCAGCCGGACAATGGGGCATATCGCACAAATGTCTGGCATTAAATCAGTGCTGTTATTTTTATGAGGCGAGCTGCAAGAATATTTATTGGCCGCGATTAGCGGTCGGGTTCGCTAAGCGCTTTCCATTGGTCAGCTGACCGAACCGAGGCACCTTCGACTGGGTGTTTCCCCAGTGTCACTGATTCAATTTCACGGCGTAGTGCAGAAATATATATATATATGTGTGTGTATCTGGTAGAATCAGTGCGAAGTACCTCAATTGACGGGCATAAATAATGCACCTTGACAGCCGCTTGTCAGAGTTTGTCTTGGAAAAGTGTTGGCAGCTTATGGAACCTGGCATTAAACTACTACGCACTCAATTCGCACAAATTGATTTGGACACTTTCGATTATGATTTGATTTTTATTATAAATTATCAACTTAACAGTTGATTGAGCTGATGAATCATCTATTGTTCCACAAATATTTGATATCATGTGCCGTTATTTTGATGTGACAGCCAGATTCGAATCTATCCATTCACAAAAAAAGAAGTGATTCAAATTAGAGTGCTCTAGTTAAGAGTGCCTGACTAGGGTATACCCTGTATTTCTCCAATTAAAGTTGGCGATTGTAATCCGAATGAAATTTCAACGAGAAAAAGTTTGACCACCTCAGAATCAATAATATTGTTTTTTATACTAATTGTGATAACACATGCTTTTTTACCAAAAAATCAAAAAAATTTTATTTTCAATAATGAATTTATTTGAAATGCAGAATCAATCTAGAGGACAAACCATGCCACCAAGCATGAAAATCGGATTAGTTTTGACAAAGTTATGGCCGTTTGAAATATGGGAGCTATGAATCCGGGAGCCTTACATGTCAAAATTTTTGTCAATTTTTGCATGATTTTTGACAAAAAATTTGACCCCCTCAGAATCAGTTTTAATGTTGTTTTTTATACTAATTGTGATAATTACAATCGATCAAAAATGTAAATTTACATTTCTAAATTTTGGAAAATTTTTTTTTTCAAAATGAGTAAGGGAGTACATGCTTTTTTACCAAAAATCCAAAATATTTTATTTTTAATAATGAATATGTTTGAAATGCAGATTCAATCTAGAGAGCAAACCATGAAAAAATGCCGTCAAACATAAAAATCGGTTCAGTTTTGACAAAGTTATAGCCATTTGAAATATGGGAGCTATGGATCCGGGAGCCTTACATGTCAAAATTTTTGACAATTACAATGGATTAAAAATGTAAGTTTGCATTTCTAAATTTTGAAAAAAAATTTTCTCAAATGTACAACGTTTTTACGTTTTTTTCAGAATTTTTTTAAATTTAATTTTCTTTAGAATATAATCAAGATCTCTTAATATTAGCCCGAAACGTTTATGGTTAAATCACAGTTCTTAAATGTTTTCTATAAGTCATAGCAGCTCCAAGTAGGTTATAGTAGTAAAATATTCCTAATATAAACTACAAATGGTAAAAACTCATTATGAAGCTCGGATCTATTGGAAATTTCAAGTCTCTAGTCTAGTCTCTTGGGGTCGAATATGCCCTCTTCTGGCTAAAACATTATACCCTTCTTTACCTATTTTACAGGGCATATACAAAAGAAGAGATTATGTACGCATGCTGCCAATTATGGCTATAAGTTGCGCATGACTCATTCGCCAAGTTAGCTAGATTTGGCTGCTCGTTGATTAAGTTGAAATGTTAAAGCTATCAGTAGCTTTCTAAAAATAGCTGGTATATTATATATATATTTTAATATATTCATGTATGCGTTTAACAATGGTGTCAATAGAACAAGAATAAAATAAAATAATAAAATTTGGTTACGCATACGCCATGGTGGTATACAATTATTTTATTTTGTCTTAGTTAAACAGATAAGGCAGAGCATAAATCTCATAGAAAAGTAAATGACATTTTTATAGTAAATATAAAATATTAACAATAACATAATATATAAATATTTTTGTTTTAAATGTTATAAGCTTATAAATCACAAATTAAATTAAGCGCATTTTCTTGACACAAAATAAATCAATCAAAATTTTAGTGTTTAATGGAAAAACAATGTGACGCACTTAATTTATTTTATGAAATGTGATGTCCGGTTCAGAAATTAGCTTTTAAAAGTGATTAAAAATATGCAAAAATTTGCATTTATTTGAAATTTAAATACCTCAAATAATTCTAATAAGATTGTAAATTGTTTTCAAAAACAATTAAATCTCGTATATATCTCTCAAGTAGTTGTTATTGAAAATCAACCTCTGGAAAGCATGCCTCTTTTGTATTTGATGGTCCAATTGAATTTGGCATAAATCCAAAAAAGGAAATAAAAATAAAAGCACATGAAAATTGCAAACAGCCGGTAAAATTCAAAATTTAATTATGCCAAGTACACACAAATCAGGTCGAAACAGCCGTGAGAAGCAGCAATTAAAGGAAAGCATTTTCTTTTTCATTTTTGTTTTTCTTTTCCACTTTTGTCTGTTGACAACCTGACAAGTGGGTCTCTGATTGCTCATTAAACTCACATTCGCATCTCAGATACGACATGTGTTTCGCATAGCACAAACTACATCTGTGTTTAATTTGTTTTTGGCCAAAATAAATATATAATGGCCAGACTACCTAAGCCATTTAATACAGCTCCCGGTGCTGAATATTTATGGTCCCGTCTTTCCGGTTTAATATTAAGTATGCTTAAGTTTTTCAGCTTGCTAATAATACATTTTTCATAGATGTGCGAGAGTGCGTCATAAGTTCCTAGCTCCCTTAATGTCTTATGTTTTATAAACTGAAAAGTATAATATATAAACATCATTTTTCATATATGTAATTTATAATATTTGCTAATATTAAGGCTTAGTCCAAAGAGTTTTTAATAGTTTCCTAAAATTTCTTCTAAATTAAAATTGATTAAAAATCAATTTTTGAGAACAATGTTTAGCTTTAGCTAGGTGGCGACTAGGAGATACCCTGTAGCTACTTATTCTATATATTATGTAGAAGAAAATATATTTTAAAATTAGATATCTGCAGTTTTTATTGTCTCTGAGATCGTCGTGTTTATATAGACAACTGTATAAGATTACTTTATAGATTCAAAGATGTATTTTCATGGATTCTGATTGTTACTGATGGATTAATTGACAGTTTAAGTAACTGTCTTATTGACTGACTGACTAACTGAATAATAAAACTACATTAAATAAATGAAAAGTCATAAACTCTTAGGTCCACCCTCGCTTAGCATCGCCATTGGTCCGATTTGAGTGAGCTATTACGAGTATTATACATTTATGCATCCATTTGCATATTATTGCTCTAGTTGAAATGCTGCACATAGCTCCGTGCAGTTCCGCCGAGACTTCGCTTGAAGAGCTGTGGCCAACATTATTATGGTAATTGGTTTTGGCCCACTTCGGATGCATATTGCCTTATTGACGGCCAGCTGCCCACTTGTTGTGCGACCTTGTAGAAGGGAAAGGAAAGGGGAGGGGGTGCCACAGCGGGGCAGTTTTCCTTTGGCGCTTTTCACATGCAGCTTAACCTTGAACATGTGTAGACTGCCACTGAAAGTTGATCAAGTTTTATGGGGAGCCTCGACAAATGGTAAATGCAAGCACGTGGGGAGATAAATGCAGAAGGAGGAGGGGGGGGCTGTTGACCAACTGCAGTTGTTTAAACAGTTGTTGAGTGTGTTTAACTTGAACTTGACCTTGTTTTCCATTGCTACACTCAATTCCAATTGAATTTGTGGCTTATGGCATCAAGCATCGGGGGATTCAGAGTTTCAATTGGACTTCTTTCAGCTGGGAAAAGTGTTTGGAGTCGTGTACAATCTGAAATTACGATATTGAATATTTGCTTTTATAAATTTGAATATAAATGCGATACATAAACTCACATAGGGTATTCATATTTGCAGTGTAAATTTCCTAAAATATTAAACAAATGCATGAAAGTTAAATGTATTGCAAATCTGATAAAATGCATGTTGCAATCGGATGTAACCGACTGTGCAATACTCTCTTCACATCGTAATAAAAATGGAACATGGTTTTAATGATTTTAATCATAATCATTTCAATTAATCTTACTTCAAACTATAATTTTGATCAGTTTTGGTAAAAATGTTTGATATAAGTGCGCTCTAGACGAAAGTGAGCACGAATAGAATATACCCTATACTCAGATCCACGCTGTCATAACTTTGCGGGAACCGAAGCGGGCGTGCGCGCAATTTGTTCTCGACTAAGAAGAGTTTATCAGTCTGATTGCTATATTTGGTATATATACATCTAATCTTAAAATCTGCGCGTGGCCAAAAAATCTTAAAACTGTACTCGCGCTTACAAGAGTTTATATTCCATTTTTCAAATCTCTAGCTTCAAAAGCGACGAGTTCGAATACTCAACCGACAACAAAACGCATATACTCTTTTTTAACTTAGTGAATAAGGTATAAAAAATAATGGATTAATATAAATTTGAACATAAAATATATTCACTTAATTAGCTAGCTTTATTGATAACCATGATTATTGGACAAAGCAACACAATGCGAATAGAAAACAAACATTAAATATATATTGTTATCAAAATGATCAAAACACAATGAGATATTGTATTGAAGAAACTATGTTCTTGAGCCATTGCCCTGCACTATAGTAAAGAAATTACAGTACATTTTCCATTCAAGCTTCATCAATTTCAGCAATCATACTTTCTGCTTCTGTTTGCAATTTACACAGCATTCATGCCACAAAAAAAATTATAATAATAATAATAAGTTCAGAGACTTGCCACATATATCATTGACCGCTGGCATTAGGGTTGATGGACGCAGGACATCTGGAAACAGTTCCAGCTGAAATACTAACCATGTTGAGGCTGGTCAGTTTATGCGGAGTAATCAACAAGAGTCGATTGGCAGTGCGAAGGAGCGCTCAACTTTGAACCGGAGGGAAAGAGGGAAACAGAGAAAGCCAGCAGGAATACTGGCAACTAATGCTGACCTTTGCGTTTGACCTTCGCACAGCTGGTCGCTGTCGTAATGAGGCGTTAAATCGCCGACAGCCGAACAAATGTTGCAAGTGCTTTGTCCCGATTGATGGTCAACAGACGCAAAGCCATCTGCGAGCGATGATGTATCCATCATGCGAGAATTTATATATACATATACATGTGCATAAATAAATGGACTTGTGACAAACAAGTGCGGGGTCAAAAGTAATGCTCGAAAGTAATGTTTAACGAGCGGGCACAGAACGAAAAATCACGTACTGCCGGTTGACTACTGCAATATTTAACTAGTAGTTAGCTGATTAGCAACCGTCGGGACATGACATACTGCACATATTTGCCCAAACTATGCAACAGTTTGTTAACTAAACATTTGGTTTAACTACGGGTCAGAATAAAGCGGACTTGGCGACAGAATTAACTATAGATTGTTTGCTTAAAATACATCCCGATTAATGTTGTCTACTATTTAAGAGCTATTTAGAGCCTGTCTGGCACGCCATTTACACTGAGAGAAAAATAGTATACACATATTATTTAGTTGCACATTTTTATATCTGAGCAAAACGTGTTTAATTCAAGGACCGAAATTCCAATGTACAACACTTGACTGCTTTACTTAATTTAAGAAACTTTACACTTCAATAAAGAACGTTCTACATTTATTTTAAATCAAGCCACAAAATGCAAAATGCTATTAAGTAGATGCACTCAGAAAAAATGCTGTTTTAAGATTAAACTAAAATTATTACAAAAAAAAAAATACTGTAATTTTAATACCTAAATCTAGCGAAAAAAGTTTTTTCTTAGAATGGGTACTATATTTGAATCTTATATTTCCCAATTTGGAAATGTTATACAAATGTCTTTTATGCTCTATTTTAGAAATTTTCTTCTTGGCAAGCTTCTAAAAATGCTAGTCCTTGATTTAAGTACAACATTTTGTTCTAAGTAAATATATTAATATATAAATTCCAGCTATATATTCTGTAGACAAGAATTATTCTAAATTTTTATATTTTTTGCGTGGATTCATGTTTTTTCAAACCTTTTGTACGCAATTATTTATCATATATATATATTTTTAAATTCATTTGTCTCCGTGTATTTTTTTTAACTATTTGCAGACTCTAGTCAAGAAATACTTTTTGCAATGTTTTATCATTTTGTATTTTTTACCATCTAATCAGCTGGTGATGGCAAACAGAAAATCACGACTAGCGAGTATCAGAAGATAAGTAGCTAACTTTCTAGTACTCCACAGTAGGCAGCACATGGGACTCAGATAACTGTCACAGCAGTAAATTTCGCTTGCAGTCGCTACAAATATGTATAGCACACACACTCACACACACGACCATGTTGTGCACACATCAAGTCAACAACTGTCACGGGACGACAAAGTATGATATAGATATGGAATACACAACCCAACCATCTTGACAGGCACGAGTTTGAATTTATGAGAAGCTTTACCGGGTTTCGGAGTTGGCAAATAGGAAAATGTCCGGCATTTTATTTTCAAAAGTAAATACCCTTTTTTCGTAACTTTAATCCAATTGCTTGACAGACACGTTTTACGTTAAGAACAGTTTGATTTTTGACAGGAAAATTAGAAATGAGCTGAGGTTGATTTATGAAGAGGCAATTTATATAGATGTAGCTTAAAATGATTAGTACGTGGTTTTTTTTAATATTAATGGGAATGCTCTGTCATGAAGCTTATAAAAGATATGCATTGCTTTCAGGTAATATAATCTGCTGATGTATAATCGTATAACTATGTTCTATTTATCGTGTTTTAGGATCTCGAAAACAACAGAGAAAATAAAAAAAAAACAAATTGGAATAGTGTAGTCGGAAGTGTTCAAATTCTGTGTACCCTGATAGATAGAAAAAAATTCAGTCATTAATAATAATAATAATAAAAATGATGAATGATACGGAATTTAAAAGTATCAAAATATTTATTTTAACTTTTACTTTATGAGGTTGCACATTTCTTGTTTTACCTATTATATATAGTTGAAGAACTTAGATATACCCCATAAAATCAATTTTTTTTAAACACTAACTTAGGATCTTCGACATCTAGTAACCTATTCTCAACCTGGCTATAGTATAATAACATAAAACGCAAAATTGAAGAAAATTCTTCTTCAAACATAGCCAGATTCTCACAAATCCAATTTAAATAAATATTTCGACACAGTGCTGCTTCAGTTTATGAGTAACTAGCCGATTAAATTTAGAAGTTTAGAAGGAAATCTCAAAGAAATGCCTAAAATAATATCACGAAGAAAGCGTTGCCACCAAACTGCAATCCCCTGCAATTCGGAGCCACCCATAAAGCGACCGAGGAAGCAGCTGTTAAATTCAGACAATGGAGGTGCCCAAAAGGCAACACCAGCTCCAATTGATGTGGACAACAACAACAACAACAACACAATTGAAAAAGTTGTTGTAGTTGACCCCATTGCTGGATATGAGCCGGAGTTGAATGCGGAGCAAAATCCATTTTACTATGAACCGAACAAATTGTTAAACCAGTTGCACGTGGAACGTCGCAATCGCACTGATCCTTGCGTAATAGAAGATATAGCTAAACAAAATTAAATTACAGGTTAATAGGCATAAAATTCGATAAAATTTTAAAATTCGCTTCTACAGCTATACATCGGACAAAGGAACCTATCTTTTCGAGCATACATGTTTTCAGTACTACAATAAATTTCAAATCAAGTTAAAATATAAAAACACCATTTATTCTAAGGGAAAGAAAAATATAAAGTGAGAAATGAGAAATAATAAGATATAGAAAGAAATAAAGAGAGCGCTCTGCGAAAGACTATGAATTATGCAGAATATTCCCATTATTATTCTTATGTATAATATATATAACATTTAATTATTATTATTTATTATTTAGTCGAGACATAAACTAAACTCAATTTTTTGTATCATCTTTATTCATCTGGTTTCGAGCCCGGTCCTCGTTACTATTATTAATCTACATTATTTATTGTTCTACATTCATAAAAATAAACTCGGACTCGAACCCGCATTGTTTCTAGTTTCTGGTTACTTTAAAAATAAATAAATAGGCTAATAGAGAACAAATGTATTTTATACTAATAATAAGATTAATGATTAGACTTTGACAATATTTGTTTTTCATAATTTATATTAAAACACGTCTGCATATCTGGGTTATATGTATAGGCGGCTTAAGTATTTTGAATACCCAAGTCGAAGAGCATCCAAAGCCTTGGCTCAACTTGGGCACCTGGCATGCAAATGAATGAACTGCCCCCAGTTAAGTGGAGCAATGCCATCGGCAAATCCGCCGGCTGCAAGTGCGGTCTTAAAACGTGAGTTCAACAACTGAAAATTAGGGCAGGGGTCAAACAAGGCGGAGAAAGACGTCATCAGAGCCGTAGACGCCACAACTCCCGCAAATCTGGCTTGATTACGTTTAAGAAATAAGAAGCACGCAACGCTGACGCAGACACAGACTTTGACGTTGACGTTGACGTGAGTTACGGACTCTAAAGGTGCTGCTCCTGCCACCTGGACTCCTACAGTCCTGTTGCGTGCCTCGATGCCAACTTGTTTGATTTGTCGCCCAAGGCCTGTTCGGCCTGGAAAATCAAGAAAAGCTGCAGCTAAGCGCATTTGCATCAAAATGCTAAAGCCTGGCCGGAAGTAGGTCGAACAAAGTATGCAACGTTTTATTCAATGCCCCAAGAAAATACTTGGGTGTACGTGTATCAAAGAAAATAAAAAAGGTATATTCTATATATATTTTGTTTTTATTTAAATTGTATAATTCAACTTAAATAACCTGATTTTTTTAATTCTCGTCTTGTAATTCGCAACAAGTTCGAATTTTGAATTATAAAACCTGCTAAAAATAGAAACTGCAACAATTGTCATGCATTTATAAAACAAATACAAATACATATTTAGCTCTGGAAGCGACAGAGTGATCCCCAAAAAAAGAATACTAAAAAAGCTAACACATTAAATAAATTAATTAAGATAATTCACTAACTACATTTGAATATAAATAATAATTTTGCGTAAATTTAAAAAGCGAACGCAGAAATGAGTTGAATTTGAATTTTAAATATAGCCAAATTTGACGGGCATTGTCAAGCCCAATTGGCATCACTGGCGGGAGCTTTTAATGCTCTTACGTCGGTTACTTAAGCAGCAGCACGTGTTCGCACACATGTTTCGCATATCCGCTACCCGTTCTAACGGATTATTTTTGGAATATTCCATGCTTATGCAGATGCTTATACTTGTACTAGAAGTGATTTTCTAGCTGTCAAGTGACTTTTGGGCATTTATTTAGGCGCATATGCGTAACTCCACGTAACGCCGACTATGACAAATTCCTAAGCCAAATTCCAATTTACCCTCTTGAGCTGATTTACCACTTGAGCTGGGTATTTATCTTGTAATCTTGTATCTTGTATCTCGTAATGCGAGTGTTGAATGTGTTGCCAACTTAAGGAGGATTATTCATCAAATTTAATTGGCTGGGAATGGGCGCTGTTGAGTACGCCCACACACGACTGTACGAAAAATAAAACAATAATAAAAAGAGTACTCTAAACGAAAGAGCGCCTGACTTGCATATACCCTGTACTCAGCTGCGAGTTGTGATGTGCCTATCAACTTTCTTTAACATGCATATTAGCAAATTTATATATATTTTTTTATTTTTTTAATATGGAAAATACATTTCCAAATGCATTTCTGAAATTTTTAAGATTTTATATCTATTCAAAAGACGTTTCTTTTTATTAATATTGGAAGGAACTTGGGGTTATAAAATTTCCTGAAATATATCAAGCATGAATATACCAAATTTGATAGCTTCATATAATATTCGTCATAGTCTCTGAAACTGCTTAAAAACTTAGTGTTAAATTATGTTTTAATAGATTCTGATCGATAATCTCTTTTTTCGGTCTTTAGCTTCTTTAGTTATACAGGCAGACAGACAGATGGATGAACATATGGGGGACATATCTCGATCAACTTTCTGTCAATGCTCATCATAAGATTCGAATATACCTTCTTCTGTCTGTTGCATACATTTCCTCAAAACCAGTATACCCTATTTTAGCAATTACAGGGTATAGAAATCATGTTAAAGCTACGTTTATGGGCATTATAATTATTACAACAATTTAGTTGAATTTTTCCTTTTAAATGGCATTTATCGAAGGGGAACCTCTGTTGGCAACACTTGGCTCTTAGACAAATTTTTATTCAACATGTAAACAATAATTTATTAGCAGCAAATAGTAAGACTTTAAGTTCGTAAACAAATATTTATATATCGATACATTGGGGCGTAATTCAAAAAGACAAACAATTTAACAAGAAAAATATATAATAACAAATATGTAAAATGTAAAAATGTTGCTTGCAGCCCTCGCATAAATTGTAGGAAATTTGTAAACATTTTTGCTGGCGAGTCGGTACATCAGCATTTATATTTATATACACATATATCTATCTATATATCTATAAAATGTGTAATTGACGTAAGTCGAAGAGCGCATTTTGAAGCTTATAACGAATTGTTTGAATATTTTTGAATGCACTTGATTTTATTCGTGCTTAAGAATCTCGATACTCAGCAATTAAATATAAATTGAAGGAAAATTTGAATAGGTGTAAAATTATATTATTTACATATGCATTAACCCAGTTTAGACTAGTTTTTCGAATGCACTTATAATTATAGAGTATCTTTCAGTTGATTTGTGACGTGTTCGCCTAAGCTTAACCTTTTTTATAAAAGGAAAAAATTAAAATACTACAATATAGGAAATCTCAGCACCCAATTTACAAGCATTCTCTAGTCTAGTTGATATTTGAAATCGTGTTCTAACAATGTTCCCATTATGAATGTAATGTGAATGCGCGGGAATTTATTCAATGTATTCCAATTAATGTAATCGTCACATTGGCTTTTTACGTGTATCTCTCAACCACTTTGCATAACATTTTGAATTATCATTCGCCTGTAAATGTGAAGGCACGAATATGGAATGAATCAGAGTTGTTCTGTTATTGTTATTGTTGTATTATTCTCTTGTGTTGGGCATTTTTTCTATTTTTTTACGAGCAAATAATTTGTTTGCAAAACATGTGACACCTTGCACTTTGCACTAATTGTGTTTGCATTCATATTCCGAGGAAACAATTATCAAAGCGCTAGGCAACAAGTGAGATATAATGTAGGAGTATGCATATGAACTATACCCAGAAATATGAGAATATAAAATTATTTATTAATATTTTCAGAAAAGTTTTCTTTCAGTAGCAGAGCAGAGGATATTACAGAAATTAACAGTTAATCAAAAGTTATGTAAACATTAATAAAATAGGATTTCATTGAAAAAGTATTTATAGGTATTCTCTTTTAAGTAATATTGATTTGACTTCTGTTTTATGCAACATCCTTAAGATTTCTGCGTTATAGAATATTTGTAAGTATACCTTACAGTTAGCATCCTTAAACGTTTTGCCAATAATTAGCTTAGAAAAATACTAAGACTTTTGCATTATCGTTTTTTATTAAATATCTTGGGTATTTGTGAGCTTAAATACCTTTTTTGTATATGTCTATATATTTACATATGTATATACATACATATTTTCATATAACATTTAGTTTTTTTTAGCTACATTTACACTAACGTTATATACCCCCTTTTTTATAGACTAAACAAAAAAAGCGTTTGGGTAGTAATAGAAAAATAAAAAAAAAACAACAAAAAACGTGTATGTAAACTTCACGCTTATAGTTTTGCGAAAGCTTAAGGAAAGAGAAAGACAGATAGAGTGAGTAAGAGATAGCGATAGATATACAGGCACTTGTTGAACACTGCACGATTAAGCAAAACCTGAGCGATGTAGCGTGACAAATTTATGAATGGCTTTTTAGCTGTTTTATTTATCTAACTATGTGTCGTTGTCCATCAGCTGTCAACAGGTTTTCTTTATCAACTTACAACGCTGCCACAATAAATATTATGAAGTCTTCAATTTTTGCTCATTGGCCACTTGATCAATTTATGACGTTGGCATTTTGATTGATTCTCCAGGGTAATTTTTGTGACTGATGGCTTAAACTTTTGCGCACTGCACGAAACGAGTACTTTTATTGTCGGCTCAAAATATCGTTGCATACTTTGAGGTCGTCCGCAAAGGAGTTGCGCCTGGCAGCAGCTGCAGCAGCTTTCACTCAGTGCAGGCTGCTGCCTGCCAACCGGTTCGCGCTAAGAGCTTTTTCTCAGTTTATTCAGCCTCACCATTGATGACTATTGCCGGGGCTATTGACGCGTCGGGCTGTTTAGTTGCGCGACGGCCTCTGACAGATTTGGTTTTGGCATGCTGAGCAGCGCCCCCGAGCATACAAAAACAAAAGAACAAGCCGCGACAACAACAATAAGAGTGCTTAAAAAGCCGAAGCCGAAGTCGAGACAATGACGATGCCGATGCCGATGCCGATGTCGTTGCCGATGTCAACACCGACGCAACGCCGACGCGGACGCCGACGCAGCCGACGCTCGTTTACCAACTCGATAAAAGTGTGTGCTAGATGACGCTACCGTTACCGGTCGTGATTGTTGTTGTTGCTTTTTTTGCTGCTGCTGCTGCTAGCGCTGCTGCTGCGCTGCGGCTGCTGCTACTCACATTTGGATAATAAAACTGGCAACGAGCACTCGAGCGCCAAGTTAATTTGCAAACGCTGCTCATACGCTGCGGAGGCAAGAAGCAAAGCCAAAACAGCAAAACGCCTCCGGCCCCAACAAAAATACCCGGCTACTCCCCCTCCGGCTACCTGCCTGCCTACCCCCCGGCTCCACCCAAGTTCGCCAGAGTGTGTGCCCAAAGCGCGTGCGTGCTCAGCGTCCAGTTGGCCTTATTCACATTCGCATTCGCAGTCACCGTCGCCGTCGCCGTCGTCGCCACAGTCAAACTCAGAGCAACGGCCACATCCGCACAGTCAAAACAAACGGCGGCAGTCTTCATCTCGGTTCGCTCCTAGTAAGTCCATATATCTTGTTGATTTTTTCGAAAAATTTGTTCCATTTGCAAATTATTGTTTGTTTGCAACGCGTGATTTCTAACGGTTCTTCAGTGCGCTGCCAACAAGTGCTAATAATAATAATAATAATAATTATAATAGAAATTATGTAAATTGTTTAATTAAGCCAACATAATTAGGCACTCAAATTTTGTGTTGTGTTTGCCGCGCGTTTCAAAGTGAAATCGTTGTTATATATAAACATATAATTTTATTTTTTATTAAACACTAAAAAGTAAGCCAGCGTGTAATTAAAGACTGATAATAATAATATAAAAAACGATATGAATTAGGTTTATGTTTTGAAAGTTTATGATATTTGCAAAACAGTGCAAATATGCAATTGTGAATATATTTCAAAATGATATAAACATACATTTAATTTAAAAATAAATGTATTCTACGCGCATTATCTGTATTTGTAAACAAAAACAAATATAAACCCCCAACAACGTCCACATAAACACAAGTCAAATTTTGTGAAAACTTGGTCAAAAGTGTGTGAAAAATTAGCAAAATTAATAATTAACACAGCTGAACTGTTTATTTGGACAGCAGCTGTGAGCAGCTTGATTTTAGCTAAAAAAAAAAAAAATAAATAAAGATAAAAAAAAGTTATGCAGTGAATTTCCAGAAATATAACATGCATAAAAAAAGTTTTAAATGTAAAAAGGATATTTTGCTGAGTTAATTAAATAAAGATAAAATATCATATATAAAGCATCTAAGTATATATTTTAACATACAATACATATTTATTGTAATTTAAAATTTAAAAAAGAAAAAAAGCATGTAGGAAAATTTTTAATATAGCTTAATTAATTATAATTTTAGTTAATGTGTGTGTTTTTTGATTGATTTTTTTTAAAGTTCTTTCAAGCTTGAGCAGCTCCCAATATGAAATTTCTCTCACCTTTATTTGGTTTTGAAAACCAGCTCTTAAAGGTAACAAGCCAGACTTTTATATGTCGAAGCTAATTAAGAAATTAGCAGACACATTAAAAACAAATCAAATTATTTACAACAAAAACACGAACGACGTGTTTTAAGCCAAATGCCAAGCAAAAATGTCAAATTGTGTTTATAAAGTTGATTAGCCTATTTCTTGATTGCCATATAAAAATTATGCGCAATAAAATCCATGAAACAAATCCTCAACTGGTTTTACTTTTGGTTCACAGAACTCGCCGCGTTTGGCAACAAAAATTGTCTCGATGATTGACAACAAAGTGCTCAAATTGAAGACGAAAAGCGCGCCCAGCAATTTCCACAATTTCCCATTATAACGAATGCCACACAAGGCAACAAAAAGCAGCTAAAACCAAAGCCAGCGCCAGGCCCCAAGAGATTCAGCGTATATACATTTTTAGCAGTAAGTAGCCAATGCCAAATAGAATGATAATGGATAAGACGGAGGCGTCGGGCGCCGAAACAGCCTGGACCAAGCTGCTCACCGAGGACACGACCAAGTTGGCTGTGATTGTCAAAGGCAGCAGCAGCAGCAACAACAACAACAATAATAGCAGCAGCAAGAACAACAATAACAACAAGGAGCAAAAAGGCACAGCTGACAGCAAGGATTCAGCCGCACTCAACGTGGAGCAGCTGAGCCCAGCCGGAGCAGCTGCATCCGTTAGCACCGTGTCCGCCAGCACCAGCGCCGAACCCGTTACCGACGCCAGCGCCAACACCGAGCAGGTCTACAATCGCAGCGCCACCTATGGGTCGGGCATCAACAGCGCCGGCGGCGAGTCCAGCGGCAGCGGTACTCTGCTCTCGCGCAAGGAATCGTTCCTGGGCTCGTTCCACAAGCAGATCAGGCGTTCCATTAAAGCGGTCAGCGAGTCGCCGGGACCATTGACCAGGTGAGTGTTTCTATTGAGAATTTAATTTAAATAATTTAAATTAGGCATATCCATAAATACCTTTCCATATCCACATCCACTTTTGAACGTTTAGCAACAGAGTTGAGTCTAAATTTGTTTAAGCAGAAATACTGTTATGAGTAATAAGATTATTAAGCTGGTGGTAAAACGCGTAAGAACGTTGCAGTCGGGTATAACCGACTGCACAATACTCAGTTCACGTCGTAAAATGATCTTGATTATTGTAAACTGAAATCAGTGCCGTTTACATTGTAAATATGGGAAATATAGAACTTTGCAATTACTTGGCTAGCTGGGAAAATCATTTTAAACGTTACAGAGGCAATAAATAAACAACTTTTAAGCATTTTTTTGAACATTTGATACATTCAAAATCCTATTTATTAATAGGGAAATGATTATTATTAAAAGCAGCATTAAAAGATGAATGTTTATAGCTTCAAATAGTCGAAATACATTACAATCCATGTCAATTTTATAATCACTAATAAACTCAACAGGCTTTTAGTTTTCCTTATTGCTAATAAATGCCCCATTCTTTCACTTTTTTAAAAATGTTATTTTCTATAAAAAACCACTGGAAAAAATCTATGATAAATGTGAATAGATTAAGTAAGAAACCAATATTGCATTGACTGTTGTTATAATATAGCATACTTTTAAGATAATTTGTGTATATGCCAAATGATTACAGGGTATGCTTTAGTGAAGTCATATTTTTTCAACTGCACACATTGCGCATACGCCATGGGCACACGCAATTGGGCCAGGGCTATTTGCCAAAGATCAGTGACAGCAAGTGGAAAATACTTTCTACACATTATGCGACACTTTTATTTTATTTTTTACTTTCCTAGTAGTGGTGGTGTCTTTTATATACTAACTGACAGTATCCACTAGTAATGTTCTACACACACAAACGCACACACACACAGTTAGATGCACACCTGTCGCCCTACGATATTGATACGACAGTTTATCTGCTTGGGTACACAAATATGGACGGCAGCATTTGCGTATATTATGTACGAGTACTGTGCGATAATGTAATCGGTCGGCGCTTCCAGTCTTTTGTGGCCCCATTCCTTTACCCCCCCCCCCTCCCCATCCCCATAACCCCACACACGCCTCGTCTTTGTTAGCGTCAGCAATGCTGAAAGACACGCGAGCAAAAAAAAGATAAACTTTTCAGTTGATTGGATGAATGACAAAATTAAATTATTTTGATTTAAGGCCAGTCGGTGGGTGGACAATTAAATATGATTTCCGCCCATTGCTGCTGGGCATTTGTAAGCGAGCTTTTTGGCTCTAATTGGGTTAGGCTTGGAACTACTTGGAACAGAACACGAGTATTTCTGTTCTTGGCGGCAGCTGGAACGCCCCTGAAATGAACAATAAAATTGTTCTGTTTCCTTTGTATTTGTTTGCTTTCTGTCAATATTTAACAGTTACTTTAACAGATTGCATAGATTTTTATTACGGCATTGATAGTGTGCGTTTAAATTGAAGTCAACAACTCTTTTGCACCTTGGCATAAATTTGCATAGCTGCACTCAGAGAAAAAACTTAGAGTTTCGAAGAAGAATTTTGTTTAAATAAAGAATTTTGAGAACAAAATTCTTATTTTAAAACCATTTGTTATTATACCATAATGTATGATTCAAATACCATATCTCGTCTAAGAAGAGTTTTAGTTTCTATACAATTTTTTATGTAGATTCTAAATTTAAATTTAAAATTTGTATAGTTAATTATATACAGTTACCGAATATAATTTCAAATATAATTAATACTTTATTTAAAAGTTTTTAAGAAATAAATAATTCTAGAGAAAAATCAAAAATATAAGATTCTGCATTTTAAGAAAAAAACAGATGCATCGTACTTTAAAATACAGTTTTTTCTAAATGTAAAACAACCTTTCAGTGTAAATAAGCCAAAAATAAACAAAGGCACAATTTTTCGGCGCAGTTAGAACTTTATGTGTTGGCATTAACGCGCATAATTAATTAATTTCTTGTATTTGGCTTTTAATATTTGCCTATAAGTTCAGTTAATTAAAAACGTGTTAAACGTCCGAGTAGCAGCAAATTCCCAGTCTCTGTTGTTTTTTTTTTTTTTGGCCAACTGCCAGGGGATTTCCTCAAGTGGCTGGCAGACAGCTGTTGCCGGGGCAACCAACGAGCTCTGATTAGGTCTGTGTATTGTCCACCTATGAGATGTGCCAATGGTAAATGCAAATTGCTCAGTCTTATAAATAGACAACTACTTATGTAGTTGTTATGCCAAATATGCCGCGAAACAAAAAATAAATCAAGACTAATATACGTCCAGACATAACCGTGTTTATTTGTTTTGCCAATTGTCATTCAATTTGTTAGGCATAAAATATTTCTTTTGGTCATTGATTGCTTTCATTGGTAGCATACTGGGCGTATGATTAATTTTCTAAATTTCTATTGATATCCGCGCCGCCAAACCGTTTGATTTCTCTATCTTTGATTGCTCACGAAATGCTAAAATTAATTATGCATGCGCACACTGAGAGAAAACATAAGGAAGTTTTAACTGAAAACACGCGAAAGTTAGTCTTTCAAAAGTGGACACAACTAAACTAGAGAAATAAAATTATTTTAATTTATTTATTAATACCTAAAGTACAAATTTTGCACTTTATTTACAAATATTTTTAGAGTTTTTACGTATAAAAATCTTGTAATAAGTATTTTTTTATGTAATTTAAAATTTTATTCTTTTAACTTAAAATTTGTTCAATTTATGCAACGTTAATGGTTGGTTATAAATTTAAAAATAATTTTTATTCAATTTAAATAGATTCTTTTTTTAAATTTTATGAACAAGATATCACGAACTCTATACCGCTTCTAGTGAGGCTTAGTATAGTATAGTATAGTATATAGCATTTTCTCTGAGTGTAATATTAATAAACAGGTTTTCCATATATGTTAGCGTCATATAGTTGGCAATTGCGTCAAATCTTCCATTGTTATTAAGAGACATTTCTATTAGCTGAAGTTAAAGCTGCGAAAATGTCTAAGAATTTACCCTAAAACATGGTTCAGAAAATTTTTATGTATGTACGTTAAGTCGGCTTGTCAACAAAAAAATATTATATGTATACATAAATGTATATAAATATAAATTGTCTTGTTTAACTCTTCCTGCTGATGTTTTGTGTTTCGATTATACTAGGAATTCATTAAAGATCATATTTTTACATATCTATTTACATTTGTGCGCCGATGAGAAATTTTGCACTTCCTAAGTACATACCACAATTTTAGATTGTAACTCTGCTTAACATAACAGACAAATGTTAGTAACAGCCCGCCATTTATGTACATAAACATGACATTAGGTAATGTAAGGCGTCTCTCTATAGATTGTTCATGGAATCAGCTGTTATAGGCATGATATCGATGAGTATACCATGTGATTATAAAAATGTTTAACTATACTTCAAATTCCTGGCCGTGTGCAAAGCATGGTAGAGTATTTAATTTAACCTTTTTTTAAATTTTTTTATTTTTGTTTGCAAATAAACGCCACTGATAACTGAAAATTAAAAAAATTTGTGATAGAACTTAAAGGGAGCAATAAATTTTTCAAAATCAATAACAGAAATGGCAAACTTTTGACGCAGTAAACGCTGTTAAGCGCAGTTGTGTTATCTCTGAGAAGACATATACATTTATATGTATGTATGTGTATGTACTATGTCCGATTTGCGCATTCAAAAGTCGTGCTGTTAATAAAGTTATATGCAGATGGCATTCATGATATATACGTATGTTCCATTTATTTAAGTTGAGTTTCCTAATTGGCAATAATGTTTAAGTACGCCTACTGGCCACGCCTACGACGGCTGCAGCTTAAGTAAAGTTTGCAGTTAATTGCCAAGGCTTAAGCGTTGTGTTGCAATGACAACACCAACAACAACAGTTTATTGAAACAGAGGCCGTTAACAGTCGCGCAGCTTTTGTGCATTTTTCATGTACTTTGCATATTTACATGCTTGCATATTACGCATACGCGACGTAAGCCTGCTTAATGGCGCAGCCAACAATTGGACAGTCCAACGCCGACGGCGACAGCGACGCCAACGCCGCCGTCAGCTATGGCGTCTGCGACAATGCGCGAGTTAATTGCCTTGATTTAAGCGACAAGAATAAATGTCTGGATGAATCTTCCTGCAGAACCGCGCCGAAAATTTACAGCTAATTTTTTATTATTTGTTTGTGTTTGTCGCATGCCGAAATTTTGTTTTGTTTTGTTCGTGGTTGTTGTTGTTGCCGCGTCGTTTAGTTCGAATGAAAAGAGCGCAGATATATGTTATCAGCTCTTGTATTTCATTTTAAATTTTCTGTTCTGCCTCTGCTTCGATGTTTGCTTGTGTGTTTGGCCGCATGCTGCTGCCATCGGCAGCGACTCGACGTCTGCTGCTATCGCCTCTTCTACTTAATACTTGAATTTCAAATAAAAAGCAACAATGCTGTCAACTGAGCATTTCAGTTTCGATTCAGTCGTCTTCGCAGAAAGTAATACACCTGCGCTAAAGCACCCCAACGAAGACAACGACTCTGCTCCGCGCGCGCGTGTTCTCTCAATCACACAGGCGCTCTCTCGCGCTCATCGCATCTGCTCTTCTACACGTTGAGTGCTCGCTCTGCGCTCAGTTCGTTGCACGATCGGGAGCGACGCTGTGAAGTTATTTTAAACGCATTTTACATGCAACGTCAGTTATAAATGAGACGCCGCTTCAATAATTTCAAACGGAACAACTGCACGGCAAAACAATAATAATAATAGCAAACAAACAAAACAGAAAAGAGTACCGTTACGTTAAACACCGCTGACTTCAATTGAAAAACGTAAACAGTTCCGCTCTGTCGCCGCGATTTCGACGTCGGCCGGAACAGTCGCCGTGAAAATAATGCGCGCTTTTGTTTATTTTAAAATAAAAACCATATTCGCCTTTCCTACCACAAAAAGAACGCATTTCTGATAAAGAGCGAAACGTGAAGTGTTCGCTTTGTATGTGTGGTTTGAAGAGAGTTGGCAAAACAACAACAACAACAACAACGGCATCAATAAGCAATTCAACAATATTAAAATCAAGCTGCAGATCCAGCGATAACGTCACCCCAGGCACCAGTATTATAAAAAAGTGTTCGAATCTTTTGTTTCTAAATACAAATATCAATTATTATAATTTGTAATTCATTCTCTACCGCTGCTGCTGCTCAGCTGCTGTCGCATCAACGTCAAGGTTGTAACAGGAGCGGAGAACCAGAGCCGAAAGCTTTTTATATATTTTGCTAGCCGCTCGACCGAGGAGGAGCAGCTGTCACATAGAAAAACATACATACAAACATATTCCGTTTTTGTTTGTATTGCTGTCGCTGCGCTGCTGCTGCTGCTGCTGTCGCTACTGGTGCTAGTCCGTTACATTTTAGTCGCCGTCGCGTTAGCGACGCCGCGTGTTGTCGCCGCGTTTTCGCCGACCTCAAAACAAAATAGCGCAAAAAAGACACAAAACTAAAATATACGAATATACAAAACTCGCACAAACACTCTCAAGTGTTGTATAACGCACGCGTGTGCATTGAATTTGAAAGCATCTCTCAATATTTGCACGCATTTCCTTTTGGGCAACATGAAGCGTCTGATGACCTGGGAGCGCGATCTGGTCGATGCAATGTACGAGTAAGTTGTGCACACACATACACTCAATCACATACATACTCACATCAAAGCTGGTTAACTGTGTTTCGCGCTAAACGATTTCGTTTAACACACATGCCTTTTTTTGTTGTATGTAATTACTTATAAGTAGTGCTGCAGGTTTTCAAGTGCATTGTTTTGTTTAGCAACATTGTGTCCAATGTCGCACTCCTTAAGCAACATAACTTGTTTCAATTGCATTGAACTCGACGCTGCAAATGTGTACAGTACAGCGCAACGAATGCCAAAAACAAAAACAAATTATCTATGTTTTATTGTATGAGACCAAAAACATTGCATGGCAACAATAACATAATCATCATCATCATCATCAGCAGCAGCAGTGGTTTCGCTCTTATACTACTTTAGCTGCTGTTGTGTTTGTTTGTATAAGAATGCCAGCACAACAAACGCATGCACTCTTAGTTGCGTGCGCCGGCAGCTAGCATACTGTACTCCAGGCATTGCTCTCTCTCTCTCATTTATAATCATCGCCCACGCCAACCCTTGCACACACACACTCTCCTCTAGCTCTCGCTGCGAGCATTGTTGTCCTCAGGAAATTTTGACATTCGGGTCGGTCGCACGCATTGAACGCCAAATAGTTTGGCGGCGGCGGCAGGCGAGACACGTTGTCGTCATCGGCACCGGGGAGGGCGGAGGACGGGCTGATGACAGTTGAAGCGCCGTTTGTGGAATTTAAATGCCGGTATTTACCTTTATAAATAAATTAGAGGCCGGTAGAAATGCCTGACGCTTACTTCGCTATCAAATTTGTAAGCCGCAAATCGAATGGCTTAAAAGTATTTTCGTAGTGCTGCACACTTATTTGTTTACTCAATTTCATATCTAACACTGTGGCTATCCGAAATTGTTGTATTGTTCTTATAAACAAACAGAATAAATTGTGTGCCCATGGGACTATTTATTATAAAGATAGCTAATTGTATTTTTAATTTCGACATACATATGTAGCTCAAGGCTCCCACACTTATAATATATATACTATGCATATGTAAATATAGGACAGATCTTGAGATCAAGTAACTGCTTAACTTATTGTACAGCACTGGCTGTTTTATGAGCTCATAAAATCCATTTAAGTTTTGCAAAACTTGCAACGACAGTAAGATAAATTGAGCCCCTTTGAGTTGACTGTACCTGTTTCAAGCCCACGTCTTAATTTTATTTATTTTTTTTATAAGTACCAGTTATATTGAAGGTGTAAATGACAATGGATTTTACGTTTTTGTAGAAACCACTTTGCCAGCTTTCAACTTAATTGTTTTTGGCTTATGGCGGGCGGGGGCTAAACATTGCAATTTCCACCTGTTGCACATGCATGTGAATTGCAAATCTATTAAAGAAAGATAAAAAAAAATGAACTACCGTTACTCTTTTGGCATGCACCACTTTTGTGCCGACTGTACCCACATTTGTCGCTACGCGCCGGCTTTTGAAGACGTAGAAAGCGTGTAGCCATTAGCCTAACAAGCGGCGCATGTTGACGTTCATTTCAGATGCTGTTGTTTTTTTTAGTGTTTCAACCAGCTGACAAGTCGGAGCCCTGTCACATGCCATATGAGTATATATACATGTTTATATATATACTCGTAGTTATTATGCCCATTAGTATTTACCCGGCTTATTTTTGCGGCTGTGTACTTTTCAGTTTTATTTACAAACTGGCGCGAGACTCTGCGACAACTTGGTTAAACAGATGATAAAAAATATATATGAGAAAAAATTAGTCGGCCATGACCAAATCATCATCATGTTGATAAGGCCACGCAAAAGCCGCCAATACTGCGGCGCATTTATTAGCACTTGCCACAGAGGTGTGGAACTGGGCCTGGGCCCTGCCGTGACTCATTAAAGACGCCGCTCAAGCGACACGCTTATTGAAATCAAGCAGATACAGATACACAGCTACAGATACAAAGATACATTTACGCATACACAGCCAAAGATACACAGCGACAACTCCTCGTAAATATAGACATCCACAGATATTTATGGAGATACTTTTGCTTATTTATTCAAGTCTTTAAAAGTATTCACGTTTATGAGGAAAGTTCAATAATGTTTCGGCGAATTGGTTTTCGGCACTGATAATTATATATGCACACACTGACGCCGCATGCCATGAATTGCCATTTTGTCAGCGTTTTGCAACAGAAGTGTCTTTATTGTAATTTTCCAGTTTATAGGCCTGATTTGAGATGGAAATTTACCCAGAGTGAGACAAGTCGCAAGTCGAAAATCAAATGGCAAATATCTTTGCTAATTATAGTGCCACATTCATTAACTAATTTTATGTCATTTTTTGCTCGCATGATTTTGGCGTGACTAAAAAGTCAAGATTAACGGAATATATAAGCGGCTTTAATTTTAGAACTGAGCTGTGGCAAAGCTAAAACTTGAAAACAAACGAAACTAAAAAAGAAGAAAACAAAAACAGAACAGGAAATGAAACTTTGGTTGGGTTTTATATTTAGCTATTAATAAGTCTCGCCAGAATTTATCAGTTCTATGAACTCCCACACAGATATATTTATAGCAAAGGTCTTATCTGAACTCTTATTAAACAAAATGCGCTTATCTCTAACTCTGCTATTAAATTAAGCTTACCTTGGATGACAATACTCTATATAATAGTGTATATAATAATTTACATTACATTTAAATATTCGCTTTTTATTAAGATCTTGCGATCATTATTTATAGACATAATATTGGTCTCAAAATGGAAAGATCGACAGATTTGTTAAAAAGTGGTTATAGTATATATATACAATATAATATATCATTGGGTAAATGATTGGTTATATGAGATTTTAATCTGGTATTTAATGCCGAATACATACAATGATAAAGCAATATATTACTTATATCTTATTAACAATCTGACGGTCAGTATTATTTATAGGTTTGCTTTATATTTATGATAATTATTGTGTTAACATTTAACATCACATGTGAATAAACCTCATTTTTTAAGGTACATAAAATAAATAAATAACAAATTACTTAAACCTTTTTACGAGCTTGCCATCATTTTTAATTGATCTGTTTATTTAATATTTATGCTAATTATTGCATCATTAAAGAACAACATCACATGTAAATATGATCAGGTATCTCATGTAGGGCATATAAATAATAAATGTAATATTTGAAAATTTATTTTTATAATGATTAAAGTCTTTTGCCCAAACCTTTTTACGATCCTGCAAACATTTAAATTGATATGTCGCCTGTTAAAGCAAAATGTTGATCACCTTTTCGTCGTCAGTTTGAAATGACATTTTCCACATAATGTGCCGTCTGACATATTATAAATTAAATTGAAACCTGTTCAGATTACTGTTCTGACGAACTAGAACTACGCATGTACAAATGTAGTGCCCAAAAAACGAATTCAACGAGAGTTCTTTGAACTGTTGTGCCCAATGTGCGGGCATTACAAGGCCAAGACTCGATATCTGCCAGCTGCCTGGAATATAGGCGGCTTAGTTGGATATCTTGTCAGTTTTTTACGGCCGGAAAGTACATAAAAAATAAAACTAAAATAACATGCGGCTACTGTTTGGCCCATACTGAGTGATGTTGGTCTGAAAGTCGGCTACATCTTAATCATAGTTTTATTTCACTCTGTTTTTATCAACACTTGACTACAGGTTATTGTTTCTGGTGCGTCACTTCGATAACGTCACAAAGTTACGTTTACAGGAATGATTGCACGATAAACATTATCATTTGTTGTTGAATAATTCAAACAAACAAATTGCATTCACTTTAAAATTACTCATGGATCTTATAGCACTTTAAGCATAAACAAGACTATGGTACTTTTCTGACTTTTTCGTACTGCGGCAATTCCAATGCCGCAGGTAATTTTAACTGTTATGATACATTCTTGCGATTAGATATTCGGTTTCAGACGGGTATTTCTGATTGTGAAGTCCACTTGAGTTGAAACGGGCCCCAAAGCATTTCAGCGCCGCCTTTGATTTCCTTTGTGGAAGATATTATAAAACTAATGCCAATGAACGCTTTGATATTTATTAAATTGTCTACAACAGTTTATTAAAGCTCAGCACTTCGACATATCTCGATAGGGATTAGAGTCCCATACTCTTGGCCTCTTTTATAATGGCAACTGGGTTGTGGCTATTTTTAATCTCGATCATAGAACCAAAGATCTCTCAGCATTTGCATGGGCGACGGGCGGTGTGAACCGGTTCGAAGGTGCCACAGAGCTGATATACAAATATCATATATATATTCTATATACATGTGCTTTCAGCATCTGTATATATGGCAATCTTTCTGCGTTTCGAAATAAATTTGACAAAACATTTTCACATGTTTTTCTATGAACATATATATGTAATTTTAATGAATATACATATGTATGTTTACAATTATGGCTCATTAACCAGCGGATAATTACAGTCCTTAATTCTTAAGCACTGTATTCTTTAATGCATTATTAAAAAAAGCCATAGTAGCTTAAATATTGCACAGATGCGTGATATATGCTATAATTTTGAATATAATAGGGATTTTTTTGTCAAAAGCTTAAGCTGTAAAGGAAAAAGTTGGATATATTGCTTAGAAAAATAATATATTTGTTGAATACTTTCTTTTTTTAAATTTATATTATATATTTATCATCAAATTATCTACATAAGTTTTAAACTAAAAAAATAAAAATAAAAATAATGAATAGTACATTTATGCTTAGGCCTAGGATTTAATCCAAAAATTTTCGTTGTTTAATTTAAGAAAATGCATTACTTATAATATTATTATTATTTGTTTATAAATATTATTATTTTTATGATTAACTACCTTACATTTAAATAGCAGTGGCTACTATGATTTTTGCCGAACCGGCATTATTGTTGTAAATTTAACTAAAATTATATCTATTATAATAAATAAAAGCAGTAGTTACTATTAACTATAGTAACTGTTAAATATCACTTTAGACCAAGTCCTTCAGCTAAAATTCAATCTGGCCATAAGCTAGCTTGGGATTCGAGCCCTCATCCGCACCGTTCAGCTGCCTGAATATTTAACATCTATTGAGGACGCCCCTGGTTAGTAACAGAAAAATATCTCTGACATCAGGAATTTAACAGCAGTCAAGAAAACGTGTCGCCGGACACTAGTCATGCCCATATAGATATATGGCTAGGTAAAAAAGCTAATGGCCCAGCCATTAGATATGCGATATACACATATATATATACAAATATTTATTGATATCTATATAGATACATTGTTTATATAGCACGCCAGTCATGGCTGATAACTGCCCAATAGTCACATATGATATACATATATACGTCTATAGCCGATCGCCATAAAAACCTGTGTAATTGGGTGGCAACCACAGCGAAATGAGTTCTGTTCGAACGAGCATTGAGTATTTGCTGTGAGCGTAGAACGTAGACCGTATGTAGATCGAGAAAGAGATATCTCTAGTGTTGTATGTGTGTGGGGATACAAGTAGGGGCACTCGAACGGGGCGCTGCTCGTGTGGTATCCACATAAGAAATTCAATTTGCCTGCCTGCCAGTTGGTAAAATGTTGCTCGATCGCTCGGTTCGCATTCGAAAACATAAAACGAAGCAAACAGCGAATGCAAACGAATACGCTTTATAAAGCTGATCACATATTTGTGCCCGGTCGAAGGCTATTAAATTCCGATAAACGCAAAAAGTGTCTCGAATGTGTTTTAGAAAAATGTTAAAAAATGACTTAAACGACTTCTTGGGCTGGGGCTTCACGGCCCGTTGCCGCCTGCTTCAGAAGCATTGTCTCTGTTTTATTTTTATAACTATGACAAACTAGAACAAGAAATACAAAATAAAAATAAAAAAAAACAATAAAAAATATTTGAATTTTTTATTGCAAACGCAAAAAATCAAAAATCCCCAAAACGCAGTTTAATATTTATTGATTTTTTTAACTCAGCAATAACAACAGTATTTTTTCATTAATTGTACACAAGTGCGGCTTAAGTGTTTACAACATTCGTTTTGATCAGATCACGAGTTACGCTTTTTTTATTATCAACAAAAACGATAACAATAACAAAATAATGTCGGAACTAAGACGCAGTTTCAGCCGTTTATCGATGATCGTTTATCGGGCGACGCATTCCAGTGAACAGTCCTGGCGCGAGGAGCTGTTGAGGTAACGATTTTTATCGATTTCTGAGTACCGTTTATCGATGACGTGACGCTATTTAATAGATGTGTGTGTTATTTGGTGTGCGTGTGTGTGTGTGTGTGCACCCACATTTGCCAGCAAATTTTAGTATATATATTTTGTATTTAAACAAGTGTTCAGCTGTAAGCGGTATATACTAGCTAGTATGTTTATATATATGTATATATTGTGTATATGTAGGTATGTATATGTTTATATGTTTATATATCAATGTGTGTACATTTCATTAAAATGCTGTTTAATTGAATTCTGCCACAAATATTTGCATGCATCCCCCACTAATTGTTTAAAGCATAGCTAAAAATATATATATACATATATATGCATGTACACATATATAGATATAGAAGCATCATCATATTCAATACGTACTAACTGAAACATCTGCTTTTATTTATCTACACCAACAACATGTAAACAACATTGTTTGTTCAGTGTCCAAAGGTAGCATTTGCTATATGACAACTCTATCCATAGGTTGAATATATTTATATATACACATTTATATAATATATGCACAATTATTCCATATGCCCATCTATAGCTACCACAATGCACTTTTCGCTTATCTATCTATTATATTTGTCTAGCATATAATGTATACAATGGTAGTTCATTTTATACAGTATATGTGGACGACTTTTGGCATTATGATTTTGGCACTGCAACTGCACAAAAATATAAATCATATAGAAATTATATGTAAATATTTGTAAATGTCTTGTGTTCATATTGTCGCACTTTCCGACATGATTAATGTGCTAAATAGCAATATAAAAACACACTATACAAAATACAAATATATTCAAAATATTATAAACATGTCTTTGAACCGTAAAGACGTTTGATGCACTTAGAGAAAATATAACAATAGACAAGACAAATAATGTTAAATTAATTATAAAGTATAATCAAAAGTATTTAGTACCAAATTCAAGAATAATTCATACTTAATAGGGAAAGATAGAAAACAAACCAAAAAACCTTGAATTTTTAATAGCTCGTACTTGGATTAAGCACAGCATATTTCGGAGACTGTTTTAAATGAAGTTCTGTAGTGAAAATCATTTTGGCCAAAAGACCCTAATGACGTCAAACGAATTTCTCGCTCACTTTTGACTCACTCGCTCTATTCGCGACCTCGGTCAACATTATGTAGTCAGCTAATGTTTTATAGGCCCTGCTCTATAGTTGCATTCCGATTATAATTTGTTTGGCTCTTGGCCAATAACTTTTGATGCATTCGGGTCATAAACCTGATACTGATTAGCCGCAAGTTTCGCACTGTCTAAGGTCAGTTTTGTGCTTTTCCGTTTGTTATTGTTTTTATTTGGCTGCTAAACATTTAATTGCCTGCAATTAGCCAACGTTACTTATCTGACTGGAGCAGCGAAAAAGGTTTTATAACAGTACACAATAAAAATTGGTTTTACGTCATTAATGCGAATAAAGTTCTGATGTATTTTATCGGATACTCAAAATATGCTTTAAATTTATGTATTTAATGTAGCTAATTTCCAACTCTTTTGAAATTAATTGTTGTTATCTCGAATTTTGTTTGTTGATTGTGCTACCCATTACCTGTGGCATTTCAACTCTTTTATTATTCAAAAACACGTCTAATGACTCAGTGCAATTCCAATGAACTTGTTTGCCCGCCGTTGACAACCGCAGAAAGATCTACGGCTCAAAGCGATCAGGCCAGTTTAGTCATCTGTCGAAAAGTAAAGCAAAGCTGCAGTTGAGAATCATAAAAACAAGGTGTTATAGCAAAGTGTGTTCAGCTAGGAAATACCCTGTATAAATAGCCCTAATATTAATCCAAACCTTTTTGTAAACCTTACTTAAATTCATGAAAATCACATAGAAAGGTGTTACTTACTGAGTAAGAGTAAGGGGCGAAAATATCAAGAAGTTGGAGAAAAACAAATTCATAACATTGTCGAAGATTCCCTTTTCTGCCTGCTACAAACTCTCACAATTTCTTTAAAACCTTAACCATTTTCATAAAATACTGGGTATTACAAATAACAACGCTTTAATAACCGGTTTATTTGCATGCGAACACTTAGAAAACAAACACGAATTTTGAAAGCTTAAACTAATGAATGACTTTATTGTCTGGTTCGATAGCAATTTCTGCGAATTTTCGCACTGCTCAAACGTTATTTGCTCAAACCATTTGTCAACGTCCGGAGTTGACATCAGCATAAATTATAATTGAATAAAAAATGAAACAACACTCAGTTGAGAGTTCGAAACAAGCGAGATATAGGTGTTTAAGCTTGTGAGCAAAACGACAACTCTCTTTATTCCTAATAATCAACGGCTTTTAGCAGAGCTGCGCTTTCAATTATAAGAGCGGCAACTTCCAACTAGAACAGTTTCTTTAGTTGCTTCCCATTGTAAATGGCGCTCTTGAGCGTGCCCTTTGTGCTCTGTGAGCGAGCTTTCAGTTTATGCGAAAGTCTGCATGTTCGAGCTTTGCGTGTTGTCCCCATGGTGGCGACTTTTGCATATGCTAGCAGAATGGCCGAAAGACGCAATAGGGAAGAGCGAGAGAGGCAATGGCACGCTGATAAAGCGTAAAATTGCAATGAAATGCAAAGTGAAATAATACGCCTGTTGTTGTTTCTCTAAATGTAAGAAACATCGCAGTTTACAGTTGCATATTGTGATTACAGTTACAATGGCCGAGCCCAACTCCAAACGGCCTGCGCATCAACTGCGCCTCACAGTGCAAATTTGACTCTTGATCTGTGGCTGTGCAAAAGCTCACAACGAAAGCTCCTGCAGAAGGCATGGGAATTTTGTGCTGAGCGCTTTCAATTCAGTTTAAGGACATAGCGCCAGGATCGCCGAAATAATTTGATTTTATGTTCACATTTTTTGATCACTTTTGACTGGACTTAAGCTAATTGCGACTCTACATGCTTTCTATTATCATTTGTGTGTTTTTCTTGTGCCTCGCCACCATTCCAGTACAGTTCTTGATCTGGTAATTGGAGAAACCCTAGCTTTTAAAACATATTCAGCCCGAAACTTGAATTATATTCTGGAGTGCTACTATTAGCTCTTGAACCGCTCGGACAGTGCATCTTTTGTTGTTTAAAAATAAAATACTTTCATATGTGTGTATATATGCATGTACATTTCCTGTGTTCGCCACGATTTATCAATCACAATGGCAATGGACAATCTGCTGTTACTTTACGTTTATATCTCTCTGTTGCCGGGCATCTGTTTTTCCGAAAAATTTATGATTTCTCTGCACTTAAATAAAGCGGAATTAACTAGATATTTACTTAAAGATTATCAATTAAAAAAATGTATTCAACAAATTCTTTTCAAAAATACTCATAATTACAAAAAGGAAAAAAATTGACCCAGTTTCTACCTTTTAAAAGATATAATATATAAGTAAATTCCGCAAAAATCCTGACAATTTCGAAGAAAACAGAAATTTTTATACATAAGAAAAAAATGTATGAATACATTTATATTAACTATTTAAAGACAATATATTTATAATATATTTTATTATATCAATCATATTAATCAACTACTTGATATAGCCGTAATACTTGCCATATTGAATAAGCTCTCTTAGAAAAGACTATCAACAATAAGTGTGTGACAAAAATAAAATTGACGCCAGATGTCAATGGAACTTTATATTTTTTCCTAGAGATAGGACAAGTGCATGCAGTACGTATATAGGCTATCAGTTCCATTGATAAGAATTCATAAATGGTTCAACATGAGCATAGCTACAAGAAACAGCATGAAACAAAAAATATATATATTTATGCATATACATATACCGTCTACTATATATATAAATATATATATAATATAAATATATATATAGTAGACGGTCGCATAAACTGACAATTCAAGTGTGAAAACGTTATTAATGTAATTTAATTTTATTAAGATTTTATGATTACGAGAAAATTTAAAAATGTTGAAAATGTCTATAATCAGCTGAGTTTTGAAACTAAAATTATTAAATATTATTAATAATATATTCAAAAATATAAGTTTTGAAGTCAAAATGTAAATCAATTTAAAGAGCTACAAACAAGTTGCAGCTTAACTATTGTAATTTATTATTATTGAAATTAAAAGGTTTTTCAATAGAAAATGTATAGGGCAACATTTAATGATATATTTTATATTCAAAATGTCCCATGCTTAGAAAATGTCAATAATAATCTCTGTGAGTTCCTGTTATCGAGCGTTCACTGTGGGAGGGAATCAACTGAATTACATAAAGGCAAAAGCAAGCCTCCTTAGGCAATCGAAATAGGCCTCCTTAAAGACAAACACCCACCTTTAAATATGTATTTATACATTGTTTTGTGTGCCTCCCTTTTCTAAACTCTCTAACATCAACTTTCTCTCTCTCTCTCTTCCTCTCTTCTCCAATAGGTATCGGCAGACGCGTTTTAGCTCGCGCCGTGTGCGGAAACGTGTCGTCTTCAAGCATGGCGAGTGCAACGTGGTGCAAGGCAACGTGGCCAAGAGACGTCGGCGCTATCTGCAAGTGAGCACTCCGATATGCTTTATATTTAGCTCACACACACACACACATTTGAGTGTAGTAACATGTGCGAGTTATGCAAACGCCGCGCATTTAAATTTAGATATGGGTCGCCCCAATTGTCTAAGCCAAGTGGAACACTTTTATTGGGCAGCTCATTTGAACCAAGGCTGCCTAACGGTCTTGAGTCGAACCGGTTCGAAAAAAAAGCTGAGCCCAAATCTGAACTGACTTTTATATTCTTTTTTAATAGTTTGCTTCCAATACATGATTTTTTGTATCCTTGAAAATTAATATTGAAAGTTTTCAATTTCGGAAATTGCGTTAACGTTAAATTATCAGTACATGCTTTTCGTATCAATAATTATATAATAATATTAAAGATAATATCAATATTGATAAATAAAAATAGTACTGATAAAAAAATATTTATGACAATATAAATTAAAAAAAATTGAGATTAAAAAACAATAACAAAAATTTTAATATGATATGTGTGTAAATATAATAAGTTTAATTATTCCACTTAATATTGACTGTGGCTGGTTCGAAGCTTGAAGCGAACTAACGGCAATCTTTTAATTTAATACCCTACATTTTTTGGCTATACCAATGTTTTAAACATCCCTCTCCCCGTCCCTCCGCAGGACATCTTCACCACGCTGGTGGACGCACAGTGGCGCTGGACGCTGCTGGTGTTTGCGGCCAGTTTTGTCATCTCGTGGGCCTTCTTCGGCGTCATCTGGTGGACGATAGCCTTCGCGCACAACGATCTGGAGTATATACATTTGCGCAACACGCAGCCGGAGCTGATTGTAAACATGACGCACACGGTGTGCGTGACGGAGGTGAAGGGCATGATGACGGCCTTCCTCTACTCGGTGGAGACGCAAACGACGATCGGCTATGGCAATCGCTATGTGACCGAAGAGTGTCCCGAGGCCATATTCATCATGTGCATACAGTGCATCACCGGCGTCTTCATACAGGCCTTCATGGTGGGCATTGTGTTCGCCAAGCTGTCGCGGCCCAAGAAGCGCGCCCAGACGCTGCTCTTCTCCCGGAACGCGGTCATCTGCCACAGGGATGGGACGCCGTGCCTGATGTTCCGCGTGGGCGACATGCGCAAATCGCACATCATTGAGGCGCACGTGCGGGCCCAGGTCATCCGGAAGAAGGTCACCAAGGAGGGTGAGACGCTGCCGTTCTATCAGCAGGAGCTGCACGTGGGCGCCGACGGCGGCGAGGATCGCCTGATGTTCATCTGGCCGACGACCATCGTGCATAAGATCGATCGGAATAGTCCGCTCTACATGCTGTCCGCCTCGGACATGCTCAAGGAGCGCTTCGAGGTGGTCGTCATGCTGGGTAAGTTTCCATTGGCCTCAACTGGCACTTGCAGCTGGGTTAACAATCGAATCTTCCGCTTTGCAGAGGGCGTCATCGAGTCCACGGGCATGACAACGCAGGCGCGCAGCAGCTATCTGCCGTCGGAGATACTGTGGGGCCATCGCTTCGTCAATGTGGTGTCCTTTCGCAAGGAGACGGGCGAGTACGAGGTGGACTACACGCTCTTCAACAACACCTACGACGTGGACACGCCCCTGTGCAGCGCCAAGCAGCTGGAGGAGCTCAAGTCCGAGTGCACGCGCAGCGCCAAGAGCGGCATAGGTAACGAATCCAGGCCCACAATTAAACAGTGGCAGCTTATTAACTGTTGTTCCCCTTCTGGTGCAGTTCCATTTGCGGATCGCACCCTCTCGGCGGTCAGCATGTTCCAGCGCATCGCATCGGCCGCTTCGGTGGATCACCTGGATCCGGCCAGCGATGAGTCGCTGGACTCGGGCCGTGGCCAAATCCGCTCGCATTCCATACCGAACGGCGTGCTGGCCAGTGAACTGGAGCCGCTGAACAACAACAATAGCAAGCATGGCGCCTTGTTCACGATGGGCGGTCAGAATATATCCATAACGACAACGGCGCCGAGCATACCCAACCTAACAAGTATTAATGAGAGAACCAATTCGGGTAATTCCATAAACAGCAGCAACTACAGCAACAACAACAGCCAGAGCACCTTGAACATACACGGGGGCGGCGGCTGCAGCGGGGGCCTCACAATTGTGCCTCCCGGCAGCGGGGGCAGCAACAATACCCGCGTGAAGCAAGCGAACCCGCGACGACTGAGCATCAAGCAGGATCAGCTGCCCATCGATTCCATGTGCTGATATTATCGGAGCAAGTGCGTCGGTGCCACAGCGTTGCCCCCGTTCTGAATGTTGTGTATTCTAAGTGTAGGCTCATAGGATTCTAATTAGAATTAGTGGTATAGTCTTAAACAAGCAGAGGGCACTCAACTGCAGCTCTGTTAGCTGTGAACCTAAACCCCATTAAAATATCGCGATAAAGAAAAAAACAACCCAACGTACCCAATGCCACCAGAAGCCCATCCATTGTTTCCTAATCCGTGGATCGGGCTTCTGGTTTGTATTCTTCAAAAAAATGAATTCATGATTTTAGTGTATTTTTCGTTAGTGTTAGTTTTAATGAATTTACTATACGTAAGCATCAAATTGATATTATAACCAAGAACGATATGTTACCGCAAATACAAAAACAATGAGACCAAAATGCTGCAACTTCCTCGTAAATATATATATATATATAAAGCTCACAAATGATATAGTGCAAACATGTAATATGAATTTTTAACAACCTTAAACGATAATTGTTCAATATCTCAATTACTCAATGATTAAATATTTAAATATATATATACATATTCCAAATTTTCAAATACGCCCAGAAAGCTGGCTAAAAAATTAAAAAAAAATAAATAAATGAGCTTCAATTGTTATAAATAATGTGTGGACAATAAATGGAATGAGCATGTGAATGTTAATTGATGTATTTTATTTACATATAAGTGTCACAAAAATTATCAAAAAATGAAAGACCGAAAATATACATACACCTGATTAAATATACATACAAAACCATAATTTCCTTATTTTTCTTGTGTTTTTATAGCTATGGTAAATGAATTTGAATTGTTAAATTTATGCTCCATTCAAAAGAGAAACAAAATAAATAGCCTTACAGTTTCTGCAATAAGCGGAAGAAACACCACACAAAGTCATAAAAATGTATAGCATACTTTTCAGTAGCTGCAGATTTTCTTCAAGCGTAGCATACTTCTGGGCAGCTGGTGTCATTCTGCTGGCCATATTAATTTAGGGCTCCTTAATTATTAATTTCAAACTGTAAATAAGGGCATGCAATATGGATCAGCATTATAGAATACTATTTATGGAATTAACAAAACAATCGCATTTAAGTTTTTTTTATTTTTGTAGGTTTTTTTTGTTTTATTTAGTTTTTTTTTTGAGGAAAAATTTTCTGAAGCATACAAGATTCTCTGATAAAAACAACATGCACATATATAGAAACATTCATACAAGTATGTACTAGATATATTGTATATTCGGACTTTAAATAATTCTCTTCAGTTTTGTCTTCACATTCGCCAGTTTAGTCAATAAACTCTGGTTGCATCAAGTAATTGAACTGTTTGTTTCGAATTTATGCATAGTATAATGATTAAATTCTCATAAGGATCTAGACAGTCCCTATATCAGCTCTGGCGATCAAAAATGTTTATGCTGGACGTGTACGCGTTGAATGAAAGAAATGCTTGAAATATTCAGAACATAAGTACTTTTACTTTAAATTTATGTTAATATAATATGTAAATGTATGTCATTACGTATGTATATATGTGTCTGTAAATGTTTATAGACATAGTAAGTAAGAATATTTAGTACAATTTACAACAAATAATTTCGCTTTGTTTTTTGTGTGTTTTCTTTTTTGCGCACATTGTTTTATTATTTTTTCTTTTCATTAATTTTTCATTTTGCGATAATCATTTTGAGATGCGCGAAATTAATTGCAACAATTAAAATGTATCTATATATACGTATATATATATATGTGTTTTAAGTGTATGCGTGTACATATATGCATTAGGTATATGTATTTAACAATAGTTTTTGTTTTGTTATTCTCACTTTTTTCTATCTGATCTCTGTGTACAGCATTATAAATAAGTTCTTGTTTCTATGTAGTTAAACTCTTTTTTATGCAATAGGACATTTGAAGAATATTAAATATTAATATTTCTTTATCTTTTTTCTGTTTTTTTTTGTTGTTTTTTTTATGTTGGGTTCACTTTAAACTCTTGTTTGTTGTTTACGTTCAAAACTTAACTGCTAGTTCAATTTACAATTATCTCTGGCCTAGCGCTCCGAGTGGATTACAGTGAATAAACTAAGTAGTCTAAATTAATGTTACGTATTTACAGTTTGTTTAAAAGCTAGCTTAAAGTATAAGTAAATAATACGCTAAGTGTTGTGTTTCTCTTAAAATGTTACTTTGTGTGTTTATGAGGGTGTGTGTGTTGGTGTGTATATTTAAAACTAGGCGTCTTACGAGCGAGTCTATGAAATGTCCAGCAATATTTTTTCTCTTTTTTTCAAACCTTTACAAAACTTTTACCTATTAGCTATTTATACATGTGCTCATCTTTTTTTGTTTGTTTTTTGTTTTTATTTTACAGACTAATATTGTAAATGTAAATTGTTTTTAGCATCATATTTCTTTTGGACGACGCGTTGACAGTTGTATGAGTGTGTGTGTGACTGAAGTTTTTTTTAAGGGGGGTTTTGACAAATTGTTTGGTTTTTTTAACGTTTTTGTTTTCAATAAAAGTTTTCAATGAATTATGCAAATTTCATTAGGTTAAAAAAATTATTTATCACAAGTAAGGTATAAATTTTCGTACCATGCACTATGGATTGTATTCAATTATTAAACTATATAGTATATACGAAAAAAGAAAAATCAATAAAAAGGCCATTTTTTTTAAAGGGAATTTAAAAATAAATAACAAACATGTTGACTAAGCAAAACCAAAAGAAAGAAAGGGGGCGCAGAAAGGTGAGAGAATGAGCGAAAGAAAAACTTAAAATTTCACTGCAGAAAACCACGAATGTTTGCAACAAAAATGTTGCCAGCAACATTTTGCACGTGCCACTTGCAACGTTGCAGCAGCCGACGACGAAGAAGCAGAAGCAGAATACAAACGGCAACTGCTCAGTAATACAGGTAACTGTTGTTGTAGAAATCGTAACGGTAATCGTACGCATGCTCGGAACATTGCTGCTGCTGATGCTGCTGCTGCAATTGCTGCTGCTGCTGTTGCTGCTGCTGCTGAAAGTTCGACAACCAACTCGTTGTTGCGGCAATACGCAGCAGATACTTTCATTCCTTGTGATGCTGATGCTGATGCGGCGCCTGCTGCTGCTGTTGCTGTTGTTGCTGCTGCTGTTGTTGCGTCAACATTTGATGATGCTGCGGCGCTTGCGTCTGCTGCTGCTGTTGCTGCTGCAAGTGCGGCGGCAGACGCGACTGTTGCTGCTGCTGCTGTTGCAGTGGCACATGCTGCGCCTGTTGCACCTGCTGCACCTGATGATGCCCCTGATGGCCGTGCAGCGGCGCCTGTTGGCTGCTGCCCGCCGTCACCGCACTGGCCGCCGCTGTGGCCGTCGTCCCGTTGTCCGACTTGTCGCGCGGCAGCAAATAGACGGATCCGTCGGCCGCCTGCTGCAGACTGTAGTCGGCCGGCGAGCACGGATTGCCCTCGGGATCGCGCAGATACTGCAAGAAAAAGGGCAAAATATAGCATTAGCATTAAGCATATATGTATTTATTGCTAAATAAGTTTGGTTTCTATTTCGAGTCTTTACAAGTTAAATTTGTTGAAATTTTTTATGTTTGTTACTTGGTGAACAAGTTTAGAATTTAAGCAGTTGTTCATTTTTGAGTTATTAAATGGTTCAATTCTAGTTAAATTTGCGGAACTAGTGTAGTTATAATTTTGAGCAGCAATTTGATGATTTAATTCAGTTTTATTTTTTATGTTTAAGTCGTAAACTCAAGTGGGCAATTTTAGTTCTAATTGGTTAATTGGTTCAGACTTTCATTTTTCAGTCGTGAGTTTTTTTTTGCGGAATTTCAGTTAAATTTGGTGAGCAAATTCAGTTGCCCATTTTTAGGTCGAGAATTGAAGCGAATTCTAATTGTTTATTGAATTAATTTTGTTGATTTATTATTTTTGGTAGTCTTTTAGTCTTTCACTTTTGAGTTGTGATTTAAGGTGCGGAAATACTAATTCAATTTGATTCGCGAAAAGCGGAAAATTGACACCTTTAGTCATTAATTTTAGGTATTTAATGTCAGTAGGAAACCCTAGTTTAATTTAGTTTAATTAGTATATTAATGAAAGTTGTTCAGCTCTTTAGTTAATAATATGAACAAGTGTCGCAGTCCTGATTTTTTCATTAACAACTGAATAAGCGAACGAAATATATATTTTTCATGAATAACTGAACAAGTTCACGAACGGCTGAATAACTGAATGCAGTTTATTGCTCATGAACCAACTGAATTTAGTTCAATACTGATTGAGTTCAGAGTTCATTGTTCTTATATAGAATAGACACAATAATGAACAAATATACATTGTTGAATTGAGCGAGTCATAAAAATGAACTCATGAACTTATTGACTGATTAGTGATCAAATCTGTAAATTTAATCTGAATTATACATTTTATACATATAGTACGTTTATAGGTCAGCTTGCGGAACCCACCTGGAAAACATGTCGATGCAGCATGGAAAACTTGTTGGCAATGCGCTTGCGCTCGGCCTCGAACTGGTCCCGGTCGTGGTTCAGCTGCGCCTTGCGCTTCACCACCGTGTTGACCTCGTCCTCGAGCGTGAGTATCTGGTCGAGCTTGCGCTTGCGGCAGTTCTGGGCCGCCACCTTGTTCTTGCCGCGCCGCCGAATGTCGCGGATGAGCGAGAGCTGGTTCTCGCTGAGGTCGTACTTGGAGAGGCGCTCGTTGAACTCGTCCATGGGCAGATTGATGATGTCGCCCACCGCAATGGGTATGTTGAGGGCGCGTGCCCGCTTCTCGTCCCGCGACAGATGCTCATCCTCCATGGCGCTGGCATTGCTGCTGCTGCCGCCGCCTCCTCCGCTGCCCGCCGCCGATTTCGCGGCCTGTTTATTGCCCCCCATCGGCTTCTTGTCGCGCGGATGCGGTCTGCTTAGGGACACACTGCCCGGGGGCAGTGCTCCGGTGCCTTGGGGCAGGGCGTACGTGTGGTTCAGCTGCACCACGGTCTGCGGCGTCAGCGGTGCACGTGGCATGCCGTAATCGGCGGTAAATGCGCTGGCCGCACTCATCCCGTACACCTGATGATAGTCCTTGGACAGGGCTGGCGCCATGGCGGCCGCCTCGCCCGCAAAAGCCGCGGCGCCCGCCTCGTACTCGTACTTGATGCTCTGCGGCTGCTGCTGCTGTTGTTGTTGCTGCTGCTGCTGCTGCTGCTGCGTCTGCGCCGTGGCTGCCACGGGAGGCGCCGCGGGGGGCAGCGCGCTGGGCGTTTGCTTGTGCAGATCGCGCTTGCCGTAGAGCTGATGCTTCTTCTGGGCCACGGGCGGCTGGCGCGTATTGTTGTAGCTAAAATCGTAGGGGCCGCCGTATTTGGCCTGGTGATAGTCCTGGGCCGAGTCGCTGCCCTCGCCCCACTCGCCGTCGGAGAGCGAGGGAACGCGTTCCGAGCCCATCGAGCTGACCGCACTGTCACTGGACGCGTCCAAGCGATCGGCGCCGCCTTGTGCGCCACCCGAATTGGCCAATAGATCGCTGGTCATGCCACCAGCAGCGCCCACAGCAGCTGCACCGCTCATTGAGGCGACACCGCCCCCAACACCGCCAGCACCACCGGCAACGCTATTGGCATTCGCATGGCTGCCTCCGGTCAGAGTGGAGCTGCCCGCGTTGCTCACATGGCCACTGCTGGGCAGGCCCAGCACGGAGGAGTTGTTGCTCGTGCTGTTGTCCACCATGCGACAGAAACCTGCGAGAGGGAGAGGGAGGCGAGATTAATTAAATGCGCTCTTTATATTTTGATTATCGAAATTGCCTAACTAGCTGATATACTATACTGGTATTACCCGGCTTTGCTCGGCACAATTTAAATAAAATACACTATACTAATATTACTCGGCTTTGGTTATATTGTTTCTTTAAATTACAATATCTTTTATTATTTATTATTATTATTTCTTATATGAAACTTCAAAAATAATTTCAAAATTGATCATATACAAAATAAAAAATTTGCTTCCTAAAGTTTTACGCGCATTTTCCGATCTTTGTGCTGGCTAAGCTTTCTTTTATATCTATATTCCGTTCTTTTTGGTGCAAAACTTTGAAAATCAATCAATCAAGCCAATCAGATGGAAATAAAACTATATCCATACAACATAAAATTCCCAATTTTTACAAAAAGCGTGAAATACAACTTAAATGCATTTCGACACAGATCTTTGCAAATAAGTTTGAGGGCTAAAAAAACTGTTTAAAATGGATTTCATTTCTATTGGTTTTGCCTTCACTGTATATAGACGTCCAGTCCATCTATATATAGATTAGCTATACCGCAACTGTTCGATTATTCAGCATAATTTTTGGTGTAGCTAAAATACAAAATGGGAAGTCATTTTACGTATTCCACCATTGCTTATCGTCGCGGTAGTTTCTTATCAACAGTCACTTATCTCTAGGCGGTCCCCAGGCGCAGCGCCTACCTGTTTTATTTTTATGTTTTTTTAACGTCTTACTTTCCATTCCACATTGCGAAACTCTTCGGTTTTGCATTTAAGCACAGAAGTACAGTTTATATAGGTGTAGGTGTACTTATAATATGTTAGTCTGAGAAGTCTTTTGCGTGTTTTTGGGGTCTAGTCTACTTTAACTTATCGTTTCGAGCGTTGAACCATGTGACCTTAGATTCTATGTTAAAGCATTTCTTTATATCTTTCGTCGTCAGAAACACAGATTAACATTTTAGATACAAGATAATTTCCACTTGGGTGAAAAATTTTTGAAAACAATTTTTGGATTTTAATATTTTTATTTTACTTTTAAAAAATTAAAAAAAATTTATTTGAAATGTGTTTTTTATAATACTGTACTGTGAATGTAGTAATAGAATCGTGATGTGGCGCAATTTTGTTCTCCTTAGTCTGTGATGATATTGTTATCTATGCCGCGTGCTGATCTATTCCCATAAACTGATAAGCCCCGATCGTTATCACATTTGTGGGTATGTAATTAAGCCCAATTTTTAACTCGTTATTTAAAATGTGAGCTGATTAAGGTAACCTACTATAAGTAAATATATGTGTTGTATGTGTATGTGTACCTAGTCTATAAGTACGTCTGCCGGCATGGCAAGGTCAAGCCCATAAACATTGATGACTTGGCAAAATACAATACAAAATTGTAGGTCGAAGTTATCAGTGGGCCAAGTGCAATACATAGAAGTATGCGGGGCAGGGACGCTGGCGCTGGCGCTGACGCAGACGACGCCCTGGAACATGCCACACACGACAAAAACATAAAACCTAACTAATAACGGAAGTTATATGTATATGAATACGAGATAACGGTTAAAGCTTTTGCACGTTTTAATAACGCCAGAGAATGCGCACATCTTGTGTCTTTGTCTAAAAACGTCGCAAACGTAAACACGTAACCCAATAACGTAATTTCTTTTAAATTTTTTTGTGCTTTTTTTTTGTCATATGCCAAAAATGCAACACACGAAAAGCGTGCGAGAGAAAGACGAAGCGCGCGCGAGAGGGGCGCTACAACAATTAGTGCGTACATGATATAAACATTTGTACATTGAGCGCGATAGAATAACGACTCAACGATATCGTGCGATGTATTATTTTTTTTTGTTTTTTGATTTTGTGCTTTAACGTTATTGCTTCGAATGAGATGACTCAGCAGTTTAAAAATAGTAAACAGCCAACGGCGACAACAGCAACAAAACTTGCTGAGCGCGCATTAGAGAGAATTTAGGTGCATGTGTGTGTGTGTTTTTGTGTGTGACGCTCATGAGAGTGCACGACGTGTGAGAGAGCGCGCTTTAGAACATTATCGTCGTTGTGTTGCTGCGAAACTTTGCTGATATCAGCAGCGGCAGCGGCAGCGGAGCTGTTTGCGCAGCATGACTAATGAAAAAAATTGTTACGCGGCAAATATTTAAATGGGCTTTGTGCTTTTGATGCTCTTCCACATTCTTATTTTTCCTTTCGCCTGAGCATAAAAATAAAACGTTGGCCACCACCCGCACTGGGCGCCGCTCAATTGCTGCTCATTTTCACACATTTTGGCCCCACTCTCACCTGTTGATTCTCGTACTGTCTGGTGCGGGCAGCCGTTTTTGGGGCTGTTTCTCGTGTTCGTTTGCTCGATTATTTTCGATATTGTTTTTATTTCATTTAGATATTTTTTTTGTTCTCAAATACGTTACTCGCGCGTCATCGAAACGTTCTAAATTCGTAATGCGCCTATACATATGAGTAGAATTATATGCATGTATGGCACGTATACATGTGTGCATGTATGTACATATGTATGTATAAAATTTGGCGTTTTCCTTGCAGTTTCTACCACAGTTCGTTTGCGTTATGTGCCAAGTGCGTCATTGATTCATTTATCAATAAGTTGTATTAATTTATGTTAATTATATTAGTTTGTTGCCGCTCAGCTTGTCACGTTTTTATATTTTTTAGCACGTAATCGAATTTCCTTCGCTTTTATTTTTTTGTTTGCTACTCTTTTTTTTATTTTTATTATTATTTATTTCATTGAATATACATATTTACTCCGCTATCGTATTCGATTGTTCGTGTTCGACTGATTGACTCGCACTCGTGCGGTATTCTTGTCGCTTTGCTTTTCTTTTCTCATGCTCACTTTTATTTTTTTTTTTTGCCTGAATTGAGCGCGAAACACGAGCGGGCCGAGCGAGCCGAACGTGGCAGCGATTGAGCTCGCGACGCTGAGTAGCACTCAAATTCCACTCAAATTTAAACTAATTTTACGAATTTTATGCTAATCAGAACATACACGCAAAGCAGTGCAAAGAGCTGCGAAGCAAAATGTGCCAGCAGCAGCAACAATAACAACAGGCGACAGTCAAAAAAGCTTGCCCGTTTTTTAAATTCTTGTTCGTACGTGTGTGAACCTGTGTTTTTGTTGTTGCTCAGCTTGCGCACGCGTCTGTTTTGTGCCCGCACAACTTGAGTGATGTTCTGGAGTGAAAGCTCTAGTCGAGCCAGCTGCGCATGTGGGTGTGACACTAACTGAATACGAAAAAGTCTGTTAAGCACTCGGGGCCTGGCTTTTGGCGCAAGCTTTCAATTGTTTTTGTGGGAGTTTGAGGCTACAAATTGCATGCTTAATGAGAACAATGGGCAGATTTGATATGTTTCTGAATACAATTTAAAACTTCACAATTAGTATGATAATTTAAATATAACAATAAAAAAATTTTGAATTCATTTTTAAATTCGAAAAACTGATTTAACTCAAATAACAAGACATTAATTTCCAAATAAAAAAATAATTTTATGATCGTGTTCAGATCAGAATAAAGCTAATGAACTGAACTAACTAATATAGTTAGGTGAGTTAAAAGAAGAGGATCTTTGCACTACTGTCCAAAATGTTCTAATTGATAACAAAGCTCGTTGCCTATAGCTTTAAGCTTTATAAGCTTACGCATGTATGGACAGTTATAGAGACAATTAAGAAATTACGTGGTAAATTACGGTTTGCAATAAGAAAAATGTTGATTGCATATATTGCTTATGTTCAATGTTCATGAAAAGCTTTAGCAATAACAATCTAGAAATGAAAAAATAGCCCCACTCAAACTATTGGTTGATCTTTATCAAATCGATTACGTGCCACTTATTAACTGATCACATAAAAAGGGAATATATTGACCATCACTTACTCTCCGTCATATCCATCAAGTGGAGATCTTCATCGTTGAAAAAGGAATTGATTATGCCATCCGTGTGATTCACATCCGAAGAAGTGTTCTGCAATCACAAATCGTTTAACACTCTGGTAAAATCATAATTCATATTCAATCATATCGACGATCGCTTACCGCATAATACATCATCTCGTGTTCCATCTTGTAGTTGCTGCTGGCAGCGGCAGCGGCGGCCGCAGCGGCAGCGGCAGCAGCAGCGCCGTCAGCCTCATGACTCGAATTGGTCAAATGCATGCTGGACGAGACCGCGGAGCCCAAATTGTGGCCATAGTGCGGCTGGGCGCCGGCGGCGGAGCAAAGATCGCCCAGCGTCGAGTTGGGGGCATGCAGCATGGCCGCATGGTGGCCATGACCATGGCCATGATGCGGCGGCGGCGGCGGCGGCGGTGGGGCCAATGTTGCCGACGCCTGGCCGTATTGGGCAGCCGCATGCTGGGCGCTGGGCGGCATGCCCGCTGCGGCGGCAGCGGCAGCCGGACTCTGATACGAATAGCTGCCATAATGCGGTGGATAGGGCGGCATATCGGAGACATATGGGGGGCTAAAATAGTTGGCGAAATCCTGAAGGCGCTCCATCGAAACGCTGCGATTCAGGCGCGGCATGCGGCCCTGCAATACAAAGTAAGAGAAATGTAAATGTATGTGGAAAAAGGGAGCAAATGATTAATTTGTTGATGTATTAACAAGGTGAGAGAAGGTGTCCCTGTCTCTCTCTCTTTGTCTCTGCCCCTCTCTCTCGTTGGGAATTTTAAAAAACATACTAATAAATAAGCGATCAATCATGCAAGACTCCGTTTACGGAATTCTCTAGAAATAAGCAACAATAAGCCGCAGACAAGACACGAAAAATAAAATACAAAAAATAACAGACAAAAATAATATAAAAATACAAAAAAAGACGAAATTCAAATTGCGCTGCAAGTAAAAAAAAAACAAAAACTTGGCTTGTTTTGTTTGTGCCCCCGACGGGTTTAAGCCAAGAAACGTGCACAATGTATCAATCTGGCGATTTTGGACTTTTTTTTGTACCAAGATCGATCAACATGAAATTGAAATAAAATTCGTATCGTTCGAATTTGACAAGTGCCGCAGCCAGCGGTCGATTTCGATTTGGGTTGTTTTTTCCCTCATTTTTTTTTTGGCATTTTTCAGACACTATCTGAACTCTATCAGTAAATGTATTTGTATCTGTATCTGTGCATATGATCGACAGCAGTTCGTGCTGCGAGATGATGGCCCGTTACATACGACTTCATTAGTCCATCTGTTGTTATTCTTAATTATCGGCCGGTGCTTGGTTTATTTATTTGTTTAACTAATGCCGGTGGAGCTACTCGTTATGTTGCATACAGCCAGGCGTGGGCGCCAGCTAAGAAATATATGCACATAATTTAACACACAACTCACCAATACACACACACACAGAGTGTGTGAAGGGACTCGCGCGTTCCCCGAAACAATTAAGCGCTAAAAGCCAAAGGCATCAGAAAATATGTTGTCCATAAACGCATCATTGACGTTGATGCTGATGCTGTTGCTGATGCACCGATCGCCGGCATTGACATTGAGATTGAGTTGCCGATAAATATTTAACAAATGAAATATGCAGCCATAGTAGGTGTAAAATGAAACGAAAAACATATATCAAAGTGAAGCGAAGGCGATGCAAACTGAACCGAAATGAACTGAGCTGAACTGAACCGAACCGAACGGAACCGGTGAACGTTGAGCGTTAACTGCGAGTTTGACTCCTTGGCGCGTTGACGTTGAGTTGTCGTTTGACGCGCCGAGCCAACACTGACTGACAGTGCTCAGATACAGATACAGCTAAAGCTACGCTGAGATACAAGATGCACAGGCAAAGAGCATGCAGCTCAGACTGTGTGTGTGTTTCTGTGTGTGTGTGAGGCTGCACAAACAAAAACACACACATCTAATATATGCCTCAACACGCTCCTGAGCAAACAGGTAAAACAACAACTGAGGCCAGGTAAACGGGGCGTTTACTTTTGCCCAGTTGCATGTGCAGCGAATGCTGCTGCTGCTGTGTGTTAGTGTGTATGTGTGTGAGTGTGTGTGTGTGTAATTTCAATTGTCACTGTCTTGTCATTAACTTCTGGTGTTAGTTTGCCAGCCACTGGCCATTGTTTGTTGCGTTTCACACGCAAAGCAAATCAAGCTTAGACACGGTAGCAATTCCACACAATGTACACACACATACACACACACACAATAATATATTACTGCCATATATAACACATGCTTATAGTTTTATATAGTCGAGTCTTAAGGCGTCGCCGTTTGCTGTCATTAAGTGACTTTTTTGTTGCCGTTAGTTCGGCTCGTCTAGAACTAAATTCTTCGAGTACCGTTGCATGTTCGCCATAGCTGTCAACGGATCGAAGCTATAGTGGTTTGTTAACTAAAAGATGATTGTTACTTAAGCGGCTTAACTTGTATGTGCACAAACTATTATTATTATTATTATTAATCAATCCAATTTAGATTGCTTGAATGCAAATGGGAAGCGGGAAATGAAATCTTCAATTCAACTAATTATTGTAAACACACTGACTTTTATCAGGTTTTTATTCTAATTATTATTATTTTTCACTATTATATTTTGTATTATTATAGTTTAAGACAAACTTAAAAATATAACTTCTATGGCCTTTGGCTAGGCCAATATTCTACACTCATAAAATATAACTTCTCGCGTTTTCTTACATACTTAAATTAAATATCTGTTATATAATAATATCTGTTATATAATAAATATATATCAATCTGCTCAATAATATTAATAACATAATATGACTTTTTTGAAATAGTATTCTTAGCTGCCGAATGAAAAAAGGAGGAACAATTAATCAAAAAGAAAGCCCTCAAAGAAATCTTCATTTACGATTTCTTAAAGAATGCTCAATTAATTCTTACAAAATCTCTATTGATCCCTATCTATATTCGTCTCAACTTTTAAAGAAAAATTCAATAACTTATTTTGTTAACTTAAAAATAAAGCTAAAACTTATTACCTTTATTTCATGAATTACATTATCTTTATCTCTTTATTATACATAATCTTTTTAAAATCCTGTATACACACTAAAGGAAAATTGTCTCAGCAATTAAGTCAAGATCTTCTAACTTTAAAAGAAGGTTCTATTAATAATTGAAGAAAATTCGATTTATTCGTTTAATAATATAAAAATATTTTTAAGGAAATATCTGTAAAAGACTCATTAAAAATAAATTAATTCTAAAACAAGCTGTGTATGCTCTTGAACAAAGTGTTATTTACTGAAACCTCTATTAAATGTTTCCATATGATGATTTTTACTTTCATCGAAGCTTCTTCTATACGATTTATCAATCCTTGAAGTTCTTCATACTCTTTAATACTATTTTACCTATAAAAAATTAAATTACCTTTAAAAAAACGTTGTTTACTCTTACATAAAGCACCCTCATACTGCGCATACCCTTGCTAGTGGGATTCACCAATTTTTTTTTGGAGATTTCAAAAACAATCTTAGCTTAATGGCAATTTTCGGCCACTCAAAAGACCACTTAATTAGTAATCTTCAAATGTATTTAAGCTCTGAATGTATCTACATTTTATTTAAGTAATTTCCAGTTATTTGTCTAGCTCATTCTTGAGAAACTTGATTGACGTTTTAGCTACATGGGAATTTGAGGTAATAACAATTAATTTCTTATATACAAAATTAACTCTATCATCACAATTCAATATTAGAGTAATTAGCCTATTAATTGATGTACTAAATGAACGCCTGATATTTTCAGAAACTTTCTCTCTAAAGGAAATACCAAAACTCACATTAATAGCCAAGATCAGGCTATGGATTTGCTGCTAGTGTCTCCGTTGGATCAAGTTGTTGCTGTATTAAATTTTTTTGTCATTAATTTGATTTATTTGTGCGCAAAACGAGTCTCGAGACGACAGCGACAGCCATCAAACTGTTTACATAAATTGAATTAAAAACGTACGTAAAAAAAGAGAAGAAATCTCAAGAGCAGCAAAAAAAATGTATATATGTGTATATACACATATATCTCGAAGATGCTGTAAAATAATTAATAAAGTTTTTTGCGCTGATTTTGCGCTAAGCTTTTTGTAAATATTTAAAATTCACATAATTAAAGCTGCTCGCGGCGATTAAGGCGCTAAGCGGGGCGCGGCAGCAGGGGGCGGGGGGAAGCAGGCATTAAAAGATACTTTTTTCATCATTTTTTTTATTTGCGCTTACTAAATGGAGATTTAATTGCAGGGGCTACTACAGCCGCAGTCGCAGCCGCGTCCGCAGCAGCAGCAATTCAAGTGCCCAGGCCTGGAGCCGCAGCGGCGACAAAGCTGCAATCAAGACGTCGAGCTGAGCGGGCGGCGGGGCAGCTTGGGGCGGCAAGTGCCACCGAATTCAATAAACACTTCGCCACGCGGAAAAGTCAAGTGGCGCATTGCAACAACAACAACAACAAAGCGGCATTAATGAACGCTGAGCTAAGCCAAGTTTTTTTTTGTGCTGGCTTCTTTTTGTTTTTTGCATTGTGATTGCAATTAGCAGGCGCAGCGGCCAAAGGGTGCCAGGGGGGGGGGGGTGGGGGGTGGGTTGAAGGGTGTGTGTGTGTGTTAGTTACGAGCACACACAAATGGCAAATTAAATGTTATCAGGAAGCTGAAGCCGCCGCCAAGCGCCTAATGACCAAGAGCGGGAGGGAGAGCGAGAGAGAGAGTGTGAGAGAGAGGGAGAGAAAGAAGCTAGCTAGAGGATTTGCGTAGCGCTTCCTGCGAACTGGCAAAACAGATCATCAGGCTCATTAAATGGCTTTGGTGCAAGTGCAACAAGTAGCCGTTGAAATGGCTTTGGTGCAAGTGCAACAAGTAGCCGTTGCAACCTGCTGTGCATTCACAAAAACCACAAACGGGTACATCAAACGGTTAGAGGGTTAGCGTATAACTGGAAAAGGGAATACACTCAGCGAAAAATACCAAGAATTTCATACTTAAATTAAATACAAGTATTGCAGGTGCAAATAACATAAATAGTTAACATCAAATTAAGTTTTTGCACTTCTTTTTTGGGAAAGAGTTTTAATTAAGTAAATTCTTGATATTTGATTTGAAAAGGTATTTAAGTACAAAAACGTACCTAAAACTTAAACATAGTAACACTCAAGCTAAGTACACAGTTTTCCTTAGAAGTTTCCTAACTTTATTTTTTTGATATAAATATTCTGTATTCAATTAAAAATTGTTGCTGTTCTTTATGCAATATTAAAGTTCTATAATAAAATCAAAAATGATTCGTGCAGAATCTTCAACAAAGACATATTCTAAAAATTTTAAGAAGGCAAGAATTATCTTTAATTTGTTCCTACATGAAAATTTCTCTGAGTGTAGGCATAGGGGTAGGGTTCGGGTTCGGGTTTGGGTTTGGGTTTGGGTTTCTGGCTTCGTCTCTAATCCGTTGCGGCTGACCACAGCGTGCGGCATTTTGTGGCACGGTGGAAAAAGACTTAACCGTAATTGCCGCTGACTTCATGACTGCTTTGTGTGTGCGTGTGTGTGTGTGTGTGTATCTTTGTCAACTGCGTATACCCCAGCATCCATTGTTGCCATTGTGCGGCTTCATTAGATGCGTGCGCATGCGCAAACCAAGCCAACCAGGCCAACTATTTAGACGGCTTTTCATTCAAAGCCGACGACAACGACACATGTTTTGGTTGGCTTACTGCTTTGATCGGCGGTTGCTTCTGCTGCACTTGTTTAGCTGGATTTGTGGCTGGATTAGGCCAGCAATCGTAAGCTGTCAGAAGACACACAGAACCCAAATAAATAGATCAAGCTAATCACAGAAACAACTTTTTTGATCGTGCCTGTAGAGAGATATATTTTGCGAAACTTCAAACATCCCTAAGTTGAGATGAATTTGCAAATTCAATTTTGAACAGAAAAGAAAGGCTTTAGAAATAGTTTTCAAATAGTTTTTACAAGGAAAACTCACGAAGATCGCGTTTATTTTAAGTGAACAAATATCTTTTTAACTATGACCTTTGAACTGTAACCTTTATATATTTTGACCTTTATGTTTGCTAAAAAAAAATCATTCATTACATTGAGCTATGAGAACTAAAGCGATCATAATAGTTTATTAGGATGCCTTAAGATATATCTTTCGAGTTCGAAAGCATTGTTTTAGTTATAGCTTTAATTTTTATATTTTCAAATTTATTACATATAATAATACTTTCTTTCATGTGTCGATTCTGCTCATGAAGATTCCACTTTAAGTTAGTGTGAAACTTGAAACCTGAATTAATATCAAAAGCTATTTATGATTTCGCAATTGAGGGAGCTAACTAATTAATTCTATGAGAATTATGTATCTGAAGTATCTATTGGAGTATACCATGTGTTTTTTTATTTTAAAAGGAAACAAATGAATTGGCTTCATGAGAATTTTTAAAATAATTTTTTTAATTAAAGTTAAGCAACATATTTTTATATTTATATGTAAGTATATATCTATATACAACTTTAGTACAGTTGCCACCTGAATTATAACTGTGAGTCACATTTTGCATAGTTGTATTGCAGCATCGAATCAAAATCATATCAATAGGTGGCAGGGGCACAGAAGGGGGAGGGGAGGGGCTCTGCATACAACAAGCTGCGCAAACAAACGAAACAAGCCACGGCAAGAGCTCAGCTCAGATCAGACACATCGTGAGGGCAGCGAAGCCAAAAAGAATCTTTACAAGACTTGAGCTCGGCTGAAGAGCAGTCGCAACAACAATTTTGTTGTACACATATCCATATATATTTATATATACACTGTATATATCTGTATATATATTCGTTGCTCGCCTCAATCTTTTTGATGAGGCAGTTACAACAAAAGCCAACAACAAGCAGCAGATTGACGAACTTGAGGCTGGAACGAAACGAAACGGATGAAGGTAGCGGATGGAGCGCGGAGTGTGGGGGAGTGGGGGGTTTGGATATATACAACCAGATTTGAAGCTTTGTACAAACAGCTACAATAAAAAAAAATAAAAATAAAAGAAAGAGAACAACAACAATGATGCGAGCAGCAACAGAGCCAAGATCAAGTGCCCGAGAACGGAGCACGTGAAAAGCCCAAGAATCAGGCAGCGAAGCAAAAGCAAATGATGAAAAACACTCCAAAACGACGTGCAAATGATCCTTGAATGGCTGCTTAAAATGTACACGAATATGTACAGATATATAATATATATATATAAGGTGAAAATTTCTTGAGTCGAGAGCAAAATTCTTACTGTAAAAAAGATTTGTTTTTGATTTCAAAAAAACCTATCTAAATAATATAATAAAATATAAGAATCTCGTGCTCTCTTAAATCAAGTACAAGTGTTGTAAAAATCGGGAAATGTGAAATATTTGTTGAATTGAGAACATGAAAAAAAACAATTTTAGTTCCTAAATATTAAACTCAAATATGGTATTGAATATAAGAATAGCTGTTTTTACATTAGGAATATTTTACGCTTACATTAAGTACGAAAATTCTTGGTATGAGTATTTAGTACTTAATTCCCTGCTCGATTAAGAAATCAAAAATAATCCAACGATCATTCAAGGTCAAAAATGCTCTTAAAATAAGTATACTTCATTTAAGAATATTTGTATTAAAATGCACTTTAGCATATTGCAGCACAGAAATGTAAATTTAATTTAGGGATATTTATACACAAAAATTCACACTAAAATTTAAGCAAAAAAATGTATCATTTAATTATAGAATGTTCAAGCGTAAAGTGAGTTAAAATGAAATTAGAAAACGTTACGAATTTAAAACACTGTGCTTGGCTTTATCTTCCTTCTCCCTTTTTCTCTGAGTGCACATGCGATATGTAATGTCCGCACAACGGATGCGCACACTTGAAGCGAGCATCCGCACATGTTGCGCAAGGATTAGGATCAATGGCATTTGGCTTACCTGATGATGGCCATGATGGAAACCGGCCGAGCTCGGCGGCTGTCGCTGAAAGGCGCTGCCCGGCGAGCTGCCCATGCTCGCATAGTTGGCGCTCGCCTGCACCGCTCGCTGATGCGCCGCTGCGGCGGCCGCTTGGTGCGCGTGGTGGTGTGCGGCGGCATGGTGATGGTGGTGGTGGTGGTGCGAGTGGGGATGGGCGTGGTGGTAGGGCGGTGCCGTTGATTGTAACATTTCGTCTAGTTCCTTTTTGGCCTCGTCATCTAAATCGAAGAGGGGCGAGCCCACCGAGTCCTGCAGATCCTCGAAATCGCTGGCCGAGAAACTCGCCTCGTTATCGTTATCGCTGCTCGCGCGCTCCTGCTCAACCAATGCCAAATCCTCACCGGTTTCGGAGACAATACGCGTCACCGGCTTGCAATTCAATGCGGCAGCCGCTGCGGCCTGCGATGTGGATGCAACCGAATCGTTGGGTAGCTAACGACGATAGAAAACGAAATACAGTTTAGTGAAAGTTGAGAGTTTGGGATTTGAGCGCGGCTTGGGTGGGTGGCTGGACTTACCACGTCGTCGTCAAGTGAAAAGGGACTCAGTTGCAGCACGTCGTTGAGCAGCTCATCGAGGGGCAAGCGTGTGTATTCACCTGTGTGTGGCAAGAAATTCCAGTTAAGTCAAATCATCTCGGCATAAATAAATCGTTTAATATGGGCATAAATAAAGGAGAGAGACCCCAAGAGAGAACACTCGAATACTGTCTCTTTCTCTAAATTTGTAAACATTTTGGTAAATATACCAAAAATATTTTGATTGCACGCAAAAATGCAGCACAAAATTCTCTAGAGTTATTCTCCCAAGAGAAGATCATGCAAATGCAACTGGAAAAAAAAGGAAAACAGAAAACAGTAGCACTTCCCAGTGGAATAGGCAGGCCAAAAGGTAAACTAACAAGAGTGCAACAATCATTAATCATAAACATCAAAAGATCATCATCCGATATGAAACCTGACGGAAGCAGCTGAAAATGGCCAAAACTGGACAGCAAAATAAAATAAATAAAAGCGAATTCCAAATAAAAATACTTAATTTATGATGCGTTTTGACAGCTCATAATTCGTAGCCAAATACTAAAAAAAGAAGAAAAAAAACGAACCCAATCAAATATTAAACGTGCTCCAAAGCTTCTGTATCGCTTACAATAGAACGCCCAGAAAAGGGCCCACCAAAAATATTGACCAAAGTTAAATATTTGCATTTGGCCATTGAAAAGAAATGGGCAAGGGCAGGGTATATGCCACATTATCAGTAAATTACTACTTAACATCGCCAAAGGAAATTCCACGAAAGGTAAACCAAAGTGGTAGCTCAACAGACTAAATAATAAATATGGCTCACAGCTCGAGACTGAGGCGAGGCGAGACGAGAGCCCGAGAAACTGGTGGGCGCACTCGACCCGTGGGCAAACATCTAGATAAAAATGGGAAAAATATGGAAAGAAAAAAATGAGGAATGCGCTGAATGAGTGGACTCGACTTGGAGATATTCTGTAGGCAGCTGAGAGAAAGCCAGGCAAAAAGAGATCTTTTGCGTTCTGGCATAAGAGAATATATAATACATATATTTATAAAAAACAAATTTCCAGAATAAATGTAATGAATTCCTTTGATAAACGAGAATATTTAAATATTTGTAATTTTTAACGGATTCTGTTTTGAAAACAAAGCAAAAACCACGATATTTTTCGATTAAAAAATAAGTTACATTTGTAGAGATAACAAAGGTTAGAAAATCTATATTTATGAAATTTTTTTAAAATTTTTTTTTTAAATCTCGAGTTCTTTTTGTTTTTGATTCTGAACAGGAATATTTAAATATGCATATTACCTAAATAATTTGAGATCTGCCGGATGACCCATTTTAACCATGTTTAAAAAACTACAGGGTATACAAACTTGGCCAGCACAAGAAATTTGTGCGCTCAAGTGCTGTGACGACGCTCACGACCTTTGCCGCGGCACTTGAGTAGGGTCAGAAATTAGAATAAACAAGCGGGCACCCATGGAACAATTCTCTCCATTCTTTCTATATGAAAACATATATATGTATTATTTTTTTCTTCTCAATTTTTGGGCGCTCAATGTTATTCTTACGATTGGTTACAAAATACACGCCGTTTGGCCGATTCCGTCTGCGACCATTTTGTGGCCGGCTGTGCCGCTGCTGGCCATGTTTTCTCTAGGCCTTAGCCTGTTATTTTAGGGCCAGGCATTTAATTTGTTCTTTTTTCCAGTTTTCTTTTTTTTTTTTTTTTGGTAACAGTTTGTGGTCAGGGGCATAAAATGTTTAGTAATTTAGCTAAGTGTGTGTGCGTGTATGTGTTAACTGTTTGCTTAACATTTTTGGGCTTGTTGTTTGTCTCTACTGTTCTTGGCCATGCTGCCTGCATGTTTTGCTTGGCTTGGCCGCATTGTTGTAAATGTCTATAAAAATATTATTCGATTTGCGTTTCGTTTTATTTGTGTGTTGTGCGAGTGTGTGTGTCTGTCGTCTGTCATCAACAATTAAGCGACAACGGCCCAAAAAGGTGTTGAACTTTGTCTACGTTTACGGCTTTATCATATTTCCGTATTTGTGGAAAAGGCTTTTGTCCGGACTCCTCACTCAGTTGGGCGTTCTGTAAGCATTATCTTTGATTACCTTTCAGGAAGTTTCATTCAACTAATGCTCAATGTGGGGTGCGATTGTCAATAGCTATTTGTGTGTGCTTCTGGGCGTGGGACTATTACCAATATTTATGGCTAATCAGTTTCTCAAGTAACTAAAATTGGTAAACATCGCGAGTGCCGGCGGCGGTTTTTTAATACAAAACATTAAGTCGATTTGAGCTTAATTATTATATAAAGCATGTATTTAGTTTTAGAATTTCTTGATTAATCCATTTAGAATTTCTTAAAACATGAATTCGAGAAAATACCCAAGAGACAGATCATAATTGTATTCAGAATCAGAGTTCTAGAATTCCTTTACGAACTACTCATCATAATAAAATTGCATACAATTCCGACATTTCTAAAATATTATAAATATTTTTAATTTATAATATACAAATAAGCAACAATTTTAAAATTTTTATTGGACAAATGATATTATGGAACATTCAGCTCAAAGTTGGTTACAGTTACAAAAAAATAAAATAGCAACGCACAAAGATTGAACAGATTACTTGTATAGATTTTAAATTAAGCTCTCCGTTTTTTATGAGGAGAATTTACCATCGACTCCAAATTCGCAAGCCCCTTTAGCTTGAAGCCACTTGAAGCTTAAACACGTTGCGAATTAAAACGCATCAAGTGATTAATAATAGTAAAGTATAACGAGTCTGCATTTTGAATATATATAGCTTTTATAGTATTTTCGATAACTTACATAACTGTTTTCAATGCAGAAACTATAACTAGAAACCCGTACCCTACTACTTTTTAATAAGTCATAGAAAAGAGTTGGCTGGGGTGGTGTTACTTTAAAGTCTGTAACAAGCTTTAGAGTTTCTCAAACAATTTTTCATAATTAGAGTTCTAGAGTATTACAAGTGCATTATGATTTTTATTTTTTGATTTTCTGAATATTGTAAAGAATTACATATCAAAAATTCCCAGCGATCAATGAGTTTGAGATGCTTTCTTATATAAGATACAAAGGTAAGTGCGGCACAACAACTACTACAAAATTGTCCATAGAAATCGATTTTAGAAGCTGTGCGAACAAAAATAATTTAAATGCTGAAGTGTCGAGTAGAACAGATAAATAAATGTTTGTTTTTGATCACTTTTCCAGAGAAAGAACAAGATCAAAGCCTAAGTAAACAAACCCTTAGCCACAAATTTGGTACCTGAGCTCAGAAACTCAGTTGGGTATATTTATCTTCTAATTTATCAAATCGAATGGCATAGAATTCAGTTATAACAGGCACCTACAACCCACATATAGATACAACCAAAAAAAAATGTTGCAATTCAACTTCAAGCTGACAAAATCAAATCAAAATAATGCGGTCAAATCAATAGATTGTGGCACCTCACAAAATGAAAAAAAGGCGAATCGTACAAACCTTTTCTTTATGCAATTGCAATTGCAATAAATGCGAGCGTAGCTGTGAAATATATTTTTTTGTAATCCAAACAAAGGCAACAGTCAAAAGTGTGAATCGGGTTTTTTTGCTGGCCTTTTGTTGAGCCTCAGATTGAACACAAAATTGTTGCAATAAACGCTGATTGTTGTTGTTGTTATTGTTGTTCGTTTTACAACAAGTCTATGACAATTATGTAATGTCGGGCTGTCTGTTGCAGAATCAACAATCGCAGCATAAACAACAACAGTTTCCGCTGCCAAGTTTTGCACAATTTGATTGTTCAATATTGAAAATGAATTTTGTTGATTTTTATTTAGTTGTTTTTATTTGTGTTTTTTGTTGTTACTGTGAGCCGTCTCGTCGCTGACTTTTTAGAATCGCACAATGGTCACTTGAGGCTTGGTTTGGTTTGGTTTTTTTATATATCTTTTTTTCGGGGGTTTGTTAGGGTGCTATTGTTAGCTTTAAGTTGCGCCCTGTTTAACGTTTGGTAACTCCTATTATTTATGCTATATTGCGGCACTTTCACTTTTATTTTTTTTTGCTTAACACACGTCTCGGTTATGTGCTTGCTTTAATTGTTTTATATTATTTAGTATAGATATATTTAATTTTGTATGGTTTGTGTTCAGTCTTGACACAGTTCAGAGCACAGCTCTTCAACCTGGGCTGGCAATCACTTGACTTTTCTTCGTTCTGGAATGTCACTTGTCATTTGCCGCAGCGAAAAAAGTCCTTCGTTTATTTTTTTTATTTATTTTCTTTTTTGTGCACGCCCACACAACAACACAGCACAAAACGTTGCTTCTTCTTTGAGCCAATTCTTTAGCTAGTGGCAGCAGCGCGCGCGTCAAGCGTTGAGCGTTTCTCGAGCGTTTATAAAAATTCAAATACGATTCTAAATGCCTTGGACGGCGACTTCGCACCATGGCGGCCGCAGCGACGTCGACAGCGATGCTAGCACAAAAGAGAAATGGCGTTGCCAGCCAGCACAAGCGCAACGGCAGCGAGCGCAAGCGAGACAACTATATGAACTTCCTCTGTGTGCTTGTGTGACGCTGCTTCGGCTGCTGTTGCTGCTGCGATGCGGCCTTTGTTCATGCGCACAAGCAGCAGCAGCGGCAGCGGCAGCGAGGGCAGCGACTGCGACTGTGTGTGTGTATGAGTTTTACAGAGGCGGAGCTTAGCTGCTTATGTAGTTGTAGTTGTATTTGTTACTTTTGCTTTTGGCTTTGTTAGTGTTGCTTTTTTTTTTAATATGGACGCTTCTTGTGGAACAAAAAATATACTTAAAAACTGGTTTTTGCTCTGTTCTATTTGACGCGTTTTTAGCTTTTCAACGTAGTTTTTTTGTGCTGCTGCTGGGAAACAAGAAATAAGAAGAAGAAAACAATCTAATCAAGTAATTAAAGTTACGAGTGGGCTAAGGAAAGGATAAGCGCCACCAAAAGGCAACTTTTAATTGGCAATAACCCAAGGAAAATTACATTTTTCAACACAAAAATATATAGTAACTTGGAAAGTGAATAAAAATAAAGAAAAAGAAAATACCCTAACTTCTATGTGGCTTTCAAGTCAAGCTCGGGCAGAAAGCGCAGCTGAAAGGCCTTCAGACGCTGCCTCAGCTGCCCGCCCGTTGCCTGCAACCGTTGCAGCTGCTCTTGGTGCCTCTCCAGTGCTGCCAATTGGTTTGTGAGCGTTGTCCGCTCAGCGTTCATTTCGTCGCGCTTTAGATGCATTTGCTGGCCGAGCTGTTGCACTGAGCGCGTCAGGTGTTGCCTCACCTGTTGGCCAAAGCCAGCCGCCGCTTGTGGCACGCTGTCGCGCAGGCGACGCTGCAAGTGGCGCGTGTACTGCGCCTTGTAGCTGCGCTCCTGCGCCAGCGGCGTCCAGCTGATCAGCTCGTAGGCGTAAAACGAACCCGTGCACACGCCCAGGCCCAGCAGCAGGCGCCAGCCGAGCAGGCGGACCAGGACCCCGCCCAGCAGCAGCAGGCCGCCCCAGGAGCTGTCCGTGTCGAGCAGCCAGCTGGGATTCGCGAGCGTTTTGCGTGGCGGCTGCGGCCGCATTCCATTCAGTTGCTTGGGCGCCGCCGGAAGTGGCAGTGGCAGCGGCAGGCGCTTCAAAATGGCCGCCATGCCCCACGAGAAGCGAAACTCGAGATCCGGCTGAAAGTCGGACATCAGCTGCTGGCAGTCGACGGCACAGTAGAGCTGTCCGGGCATGTCACATGTCGACGACGACGTCGACGTCGACAAGTGCTGCAACTTCGGCCGCAGCAGCTGCCACAGCCGCGTCTCCACCGCGCCCAGCAGCTGCTGCTCCAGCTGAGCGCCGAGCTGTCGCTGATATTCGCACAGTTCGCGCTGCAGCTGGGGCTGAAAGCGCACGCGAAACTGCTGCACGGCGTGGGGCAGCCGCACGATCTGCTCGTGCAGCAGCTGGGCGCCCAGCTGGGTCGCCTCCTCGCTCAGCTGCGCCACGTGCTGGCCGAATTCGCGTTGGCGCCGCTCGATTTGCAGTTGCCAGCAATCGCAGCTGGCGCTGAGCGCCGCTTGGGCGGCCGTCTGCTCGTCGCCGAGCCGGGCCAGGCCGCCGGCCAGTTGTTGCAGCAGGTCGTGCAACTGGAGCAGCATCTCGGCCGCGCCGGCGCAGTGCTGCTCGAACTTGGTGCGCAGCGCACTCTGGCTGATGCAGGCTCCAAATTCGCGCTCAAAGCTGAGGAACTCCTCGTAACGGCGCTGGGCGCCGGGCGCACGCTGCCGTTCCGGCTCCTGCTGCTGGCGCAGCCGCAACGTTTCCAGCGCGGAGACGTGAAAGATGCGTCGCTTGGCCAGCTCGACGTTGGCATAGATGCCCAGCTCCTCGACGAGCAGCTGGAGGCAGCGTTGCGTGTGCTGCGACCGCACCAGCTGCTCGAGGTGCGGCTCCAGCGTGGCCGCCGCATCCCAGCGATTGTTCAGTATGAATATGTTCGGGCGGGACAGCTGCTGGGCGACCAGCTCGAAGAACTGGCGCTCCACGCGCGCCATCGTCGACTCGGCATTGAGGACCAGCACGAAGACGTCCGCATTCAGGCAGTGCCTGTCGATGCACTCGTCCAGCTGGGCGGTCACGTCCACGCCGGGCGTATCCAGCAGCACCACATCCTGGCCGAGCAGGTGGCCGCTGCTGCTGCCGCTGCCGCTCGGCCAGCGCACGTGCAGCAGGCTGTGCGGACTGAGCGAGCGGCCCGAGTGGGCGCAGGCCAGATCGCGCAGGCAATCGATGCTCAGCTTTTGGCCGTCGCTGTCCTCGATGAGGACGTGGGCGGGCTCGTCGCGGCCGCCGGCCTCCACCTGGCAGAAGCAGCTCGTCGTGTGCCCCATCGCACTGGGCAATATCCGTTCGTGCAGCATGGCATTGATGACGGCACTCTTGCCGTTCGAGGTGCGTCCGAAGAAGGCGACCTTCATGCGTTTGCGCTGCAACATGGGGCAGATCGCTTGGATTCGCTTGATGCAGGCCAGGAGCTGTTCGCGAATGCGTTCGTTCAGCAGATCCTTCAGGCTGGGCATTCCGTGCAGCTCGTCCACCACCTGCTGCAGATGCCCGGCCATATCCTCGTATATGTTCAGCATCTCCGTTTTGGCCTGGCCAAAGTCGCTCAGCGTTGTGCACATTTCCGCGGTTTTATTTAGTCTTTGTGCGTTATAAAAATATAAATATATTCAATTTATTTGAGCTTCTCTCTGATATTATCACGTTTATGTTTTTGAATAAAGTTTTTTGAATTAAACTTCTCAGAATTTTTTGAGGTTTCAGTGAATTTGATATTTTTAAAGTTTAAGATTTCTTATTGGCTTTCAATTATATATATATTATTAAAAGGAAAATGACAAATTTATATTATTTTGGGTTTGGGGTTTAAGCTTGGCTTTGGATTATCAACTTTTTATCTTTTTAGAGGTATTTAATTGCTTAAGATGAATTATTGAATTATTAATATTACTCAAAAAACAGAGCTTCCAGTTATATAAATTTACCCACATATTGTAGCAAATATTTCTTTGTTCAAAAGAAATTAATAAGTATTATATTTTTATGGGGTTTTTTTGTGAAATTTTAAGTTTCTTTTCAGCACAAAGTTTATAATTAGGTTTTAAGCTGCTTTAGAAGTAAAAGCTCAGCATAAAGTGATCAAGAATTCTAAAATGATTTTCTAAGAATTTTAAACTAATTTTGTTGCACATTTTTATTAATAGGTTGATTTCTTAAAAAAGCAAATAATAGCAACAAATTAAAAGAATAATTTTTGTATATAGAAATTTTAAAAATTTAGGTTTATATGTATTTATTGAGTTATAACAGAACTCAACTAATATTTAGTTATAGATATTGTTTAATATAATATTCATTTATAGGTTGTTGTTATGTAATATTAATTTCTTGCGTTTTGTGTGTAAAATTTATTTATTAAGTTAATTTCATACAATATGTATTTGTAGATTTTTATTTATTAGTTGATTTTTTTAAACAATTATTTATTGAATTTTGCATGGTTTGCACACAACTTCTAGATATCTGGGACTTAAATTAGAAATTGAAATTTTTCGATAAAATTGTTTTTGAATTAAACATTTGAAAACTGCCTGATCACACGCGGCCAATTAGTGAACCTTTCGACTGACCTAAAAAAAATTAAACTAAAAAGTGAGTCCAAAATTTTTCCCAAATAAAAACACAAATTTATTTACACAAAAATTAACACAATTACCGCAATCAAATGGCCGCCAGTTGTTGTTGCGGCCGCTACTTTTTTATCACTCTAAAAAAGAGCAGGCAATATGCATTAGTGGGCCACTGAACTAATAGACAAGAGCGAGCCATGGCAATAATAATGCCCAAAACTACTATTTGGAATTGGTAAACTTCAAAGAGAGAGGGAGAGAGAGAAAAATGCTGTTGAAAAATTAGCAGCATCATTCGAGCTCGAGAGACTCGCATATGTTCAAACTTAGGAGTGGAGCAGATATATATATACATATATATATTGAACAAGCCAAGCTTGAATATTGTGTTTGGATCGTTTGGAGCGTTTCTCGAGTGCGCCATTACAACTTAATTAGTTTAAATTGTTGGAACGCGTTGCTGATGCCTCAAAGAGCTTGCCGCCATTGTGACTAGAGCAAGATGTCTATATAAAGAGGAAGAGTGAGAGAGAGAGAGAGAGGGGCGACTGCGCTGCATTGTTTCAAAGCAATTTCCGGTGAAAGAGCAACATTTGTGCACTTGAATATTTAAGTGGCTTGGCAACACTGCTCACCATTTCACTTTCGCACACTGGCAAACTAACTGGGCAATTGCATGACATGAACTTGCATTTCGGCGGCCATAACCTCAAAAATTGACTTGAACCGAGTGCGCAACAATTATGACAGGACAGATCTGTGGCAAACACAACAACAACAACAACAACAACAACAACAGGCGATAGTGTCAACAATGAAATTGCTGAAAATACCAAACAATATGTGTAAATAAATAAAGCACAAGCTGGCGACGTGAGTTGCCACAAAAAATAAAAGATAGAGTATTTCAAGAAGCCGAAGGAGCGACAACTAATTAACATACATACAGCTATCTCTCTCAAGTCCTAGAGCCGGGTCAAATTGGCTTATGGTATTAGCTCGGAAATTATGCAATTCTCAACTAGTTTTGGCAATAGCCGCCGCGCTTCTTGTTAGTGCAGCCGTTGAACGGCCTTAGAGCGTATAAAACACTTGAAAGCGATACGATTATGCAGCAAAATCTATAATATATATGTATATAGTTGTGCGTCTGACTAGGTCTCGCAGCCTTTGGTTCCAGTTATTCTCCACACCCCCTCGCTGCTTGTCTGTCTGTGTCTGTTTGTTGTTGCTGTTGTTGTTTTTGTCAGCATGTAAAATTCATTTTTTTTTTGTAAATTTGTAACGTAATGCTGACCAAGTAGAATTTTTTTTAACAATTTCTATGCAACGCTGGCCGAATAAACCAGACGGACGGACAGACAGACAGACGGACGGACAGCAGGGAGCACAGTTTTGAATGTTGCACTAAACAGCAGACAGGAAGGGGGCAACAGACATATGTACATATCCTCAATAGGTGCCGCTCGAAGGCACCAGCTGTTTTATAATAATTTTCATCATATTTTTCATCGTTCTTTTTTGATGTGGGCGAGGTCGTTACAATAAGTGGAACTTGTCTGCACTGCCCTTGAGTTGCTTCAGAACGAACGGAAAGCGACAGAACTGAATATACGGGCAATGGAAATGAAAATGAATATTGGAAAATGCATTGGCCTTAGGAAATGTCGAATTAGTTGAGTTATATTGCAACTATTTGAGAATGAACAATCGGAAAAGTGTTTTATTTAAGCATTTAAGGTTTTTGTTAATGAGATGAATCTTTCTTGTAGACAAGAAAAATCTTAGATTAAATAATGAATTCCAAATATTTAATTTTAGTTTTTCTTTTCTTGTATCCACTTCTAAGGATTTTTATTCTTGATATTATTATTCTTCATATTATTTGACAGCGGTAATTTTACCTGCGTTTGCAACACTATATATATAAATATAAAAAAACCTTTGTCGCAACTGTACAAGTATTGAAAAATGTCAGGGCTTTGGTAAATCAATCAAAAGATAAGAAAATGAGGGACAACTCCTTAAAATATACTAGAATTACTAAATTGCTTTTAATTTCTGTTCTATTAATAGTATATAACATTTTCATTTGCAGCATCTAAGCACAAAACATTTGCGGCAACTGTACAAGTGTTGTAAAACGTCTGAAGGCTTTGGATAACCAATCAAAACAGAACATTTCTTTGTGTTGTTCGACGCATGTGAATGGCCGTTAGCTGTATTTGAGCTGTGGTCAATAAACTTGCGTAGCTTGGCAGCCAAAACTGATTGCATAATGGAATTTAAGCTACTATATGTCGCACATATATGCGAAAGATCTATAACATAATTGAGAATAAGAGCATTTTTTGTCGGTTTTTTTTGTGTCGCTCGCATTGTCAAGTCATGCTCCAAAAGTTGTCAACTGCGCGTTGTAGTTGTATTATTCTTAGAAGTTAAATAAAAAATCAACACAAACTGGTTGAATTCCAACTGAATCAATGTAATCAGATTTGTGGGCAAAAGAGATACGTTCAATGGATCGTTGAAGCCCAACACGAAAACAAAATATTAAAAACTGTACTAGAAAAAATAAACTGAAAAAATAGTGGAAAAAAATCAAAGTTAAGGAAAACAAACAGCATTGATTACGACAGCAGCGAAAATACAAAAGACGAGACACAAATCTCGTATACGGGAAACCGTGCAACTTAATTATGACAATGGATCTCGAGACATATGCCAATGACAAGGCGTTATGTGCCAGGACAATGGCTAGGACAGCTTCATTAGCAACAAGGATTCCAGCAAAAAAGAAGGAAGGTGACAAAAGTTAAAATTAATGAAAAAAGTTGCTGACTTAAGCATAATACAAAAGATACCTGTGATTTTGAGCTACGTGAGCGCTCAAAAATCAAAGAACACGCAGTCAAGTAACTATATAGTAAATACATATATACATATATACTGCATATAGAAGGCAATAGTATCTTCTATTCATAGGGGCATTCAATAGTTATGACTGTAATTGAACTGAAACAAAATTAAAGATACAAAAATGACTTTCATTTTAGTCGCTGGCCAAAGCCAAACGCGTGGAACAATAGATAATGCCGCATATCAGCAGCAGAGGGAGCAGCAGAGGCAGAGGCAGAGGCAGCAGCAGCAGCGGGCGCGGCGGCTTTTTGGGCAAAGGGTCTGCTGCATAGTATTCCATGGATAACTCCCGGGGGAATTTGGATACGCATACAAACAAAAGCGTGTGAATGCGTGGCTCGAATGCGATATTAATCTGGCCAGAGGCCAATAGCATTCGCTTAGAGCCAAGCTGTTTCGGGGCGCGCATCAATGGATTTTTAATAAATAGCCAAGAAAATAGTAAACGAAGAGCCGCCGACCGCCTGTGAACGACTACAAGATACCCAGTTGTACATTGTAGTAGGAGAAATTTTTATAAACTCTTAAAAGTTGTTTATTAAATATTAAATATTGTTTTCTATTATCCATTTGCATGCATAAAAATGTAGTTTAAATATGTGCACATTATCAAAATCAACACTATAAATTCTTTCAATTTTCATGATCATATTCTTCAATATAATGATAATTTCATTCTTAAAAAACTTTTGTAATCTTTCTCAAATTTTTATAAAATACTGAACATAAAGATGTAAACTATACGGCAACTATAAAGCAAGTTTTAGGTTTAATCTTTTACAATATCGGGGATATGGTAAACAAACTGTGATGGAAATCAATGTTTATCGATTTTGTTGAAACTATTCTGTCTTCTGTCTATGCAGAACGGTCTATTCGGCTATTGATGCTGGAAAGTATAATCTGAAAACTCTTTATTTTCCATGTAACAATTGACTGAATATGATTAAAAAAAATTGAGCTTGAATGTTTATTGATTTAATAGGATATCGATAGGTTTGAGTATATATTATGTGCGCAGCGTTTGTACAGACAGATCTTTCAAACTATTGATGCTGATAAATAGACTATATACTTTATGAAGCTAAAGAAGCCCTCTTTTGATTATTATATGCATTGGCCCAACTAGATGATACTCTGTTTTTCGAACATTTTGTATGTTCACGGGGTATAGAAAATTAATAAAAATCATAAATAGGCAGCCTAAATGCCAATGAATAGCTAACGACAACCGAAATACAAATACGGGACACGTTTGCCTGACTTAGACCTTATCTAGATGCTGCTGCTGCTGCTGCTGGTGGTGGCTTTGACACCCTGCAAAATGGCTGCCGGGATGGGATGGGATGGGTTGGGTTGGGGTTGGGAATGGGCTGTGGCCCGGCACTCGATAAGCCTGTTCCGTAACAGCAAACACAGGCATAGGCAAACGATACGATTTACGAGTGGGGGAAGCCTTTTGGGTGGTTTCAGCCCTCGGCCTGGGTCTTATGTACAGCTTATAGGCCAAAGTTGAAATACATCTTGCACAAATACACACACATACACACACAGAGGCATTTATATAGCTGTATATATATATGTGTAATATATGGCTGTTATTTTTTGGCGAATCATGTTTCGTTCATTTTTCAAAAGAAAAATGTTGCATGCGACGGCGGCAGCTACTTTTACTGCCACTGGCTGTGCCACTGCCAGAGAGCCAGCCAGCAGCCTGTGCCCCCGCTGCCCCCTGTGCTCTGCCAGTTCTCCAGTTACATATTCAATCCCAATCCCAAACCCAATTCCAGAGCCAGCTCGTTGGCCGCTGCTTGGCTGTTAATAATAAAAGTTCGTGTGCGTGTCAAAGTTTGTTTGAAAAGCAGCCGCCTTGGATATGAAATTGGGCGCGGTTCCAAGCAGATTAGCAGCCCCAGCAGCAGCGGCAGCAGCAGCAGCGGCTTTATCGATATCAGACAAATGGAGCATATGAAGGTGGAGAAATGTCGAGCGGCCAAAGCGAAATGGGAAAAAAGCTCATTTTTCTTTTAATTTTCGTGCCTGTCAACTCAAAATGCCTACATTCATTTATAAAAACGTCCCGAAAATGGCGTCGCTCAAAGGGCCCCCGGCCCCTCCCACTTCCCTCACGCCATCTGCAACAACAGCAGGATAATCCATTTTCGTTATTATTAACAAGGCAGCAGCAGCTGGCAGGCTGGCTGCAGAGCCCTTAGATTATATTAAAACGTGCCTTATTACATATAACAAATATTATAAAAATCCGTGAAAGTTAGACAACTTCTACTCAAAGTCTATTTTTAAACTTTTATGAAACCCAGCTAACAATGCGCTCTGCCCCTGTATCGCATGTTCAGCTTATCTTTCGCTTTTGAAAGGGAAATGTAATGTTGAAAATGATATAGCATCAATTTTTATGTACATATCTCGGATAAGATAAAATTGCTTATAAATCTAGCACGGTGTTTGTGTGCACTCAACTATGGGTAAACAAACACTTGTAATTTAGTGCTTAGGGGGGTGTTGGGGGTAGTTTATGCCCAGGTGGTAACCACTAATTATATAAGCTTCATTTATCTTACCAGTTTCATTATCAATTATAAAGCGTATGCCGTTCCATTCATTCGATAGATCGTCCAAATCTTGCAGAGGTTTCTTATCATCAATCGATGGCTGTGAGGATTTTAAAAATAATTAATAAGCTTTCAATCAAAGTACAGTCAGCTAGCTAGTTAGAGCTTAACAAAAGCTATGTAAGAGCTGCTTCAGTTAGCAGACTTATCGATAAATGTATCGATTTGATAACTTGTTTTATAACATCAGGAGTAATATGTAAAAGTTTATTCAATTTAATAAGAAAAGTTTAAAAAAGCTTCAAGCTTGACAACTTTATATCTTTGGGTTTTAAAATTCAACGGAAGCGCTTATCGATAAATTAAGCGATTAATGTAACAACTTTTAGCACGCATAATAAGTAAAATTGTAATAGAAGGTTTTTTAAATATATAAACTAAAAACTGTTAGAAGTAAAGCTTTCATAGTTTTACAACTTTTTATCTTAAGGTTTGAGATTAAATATAAAGTGCAACATTTAAACAGTTTTCATGGTGCTGATCGATAAATCTATGTTTTAAAGGTGCTTATCGATAATTTATTATTAATCGATGACAACTTTTTGCAAGAGCACGAATACTAAGTTAAGGTTTTCCATTTTAAACCTAAATTTTCAGTTTAACAATAGCTAATGCAGCTTTGAAATTGTATTAAATTAGCCAGATTTGGATTAGAATTAGTCGTATTTAACATTTCTTCATTTAACAATCGATAAATGTATCGTTAGGCATTACTTGAATGCGTATAAAGATTTCTTACTGGCAACTACGTCGTAATCTTCAGCTTAATTCGTTATCTCTGTAACATTGTGAAATTCACATGTTAATTGCCAGCTACTTGCCTCATTTTGCTGTAGATCTTCCAAAGCCTTCAGCTTCTCGATATCATCATTCTCGGCATCCTTGTCGCTGTCATCGGCTTTGTCCTTCTTGCCCTCCGTCTCGTCCGTGGACTGCTTGACGGCGCTATTGCCGCTGGCATAGGAGGCATTAATGATCTGCTCCTGATCGAGACTAAAGCCCAAGTCGACATCCTGCTTGTAGAGCACCTCAGCGATTTCACTTTCCTGTAAGCAACGAGTACAAATTAGCTAAAGTTCTGAATACTGGTTTTATATTCCAATAAATTGCGTGCACAAAAATATGTTTTATTTGTAATGTATATGAAAAACAATTTACTATAAAAAATTTAAAGTCTTATTTACAAGACACGATCCATAGATGAACACTTTCATAATTATGGGGAATATTTTTGTTTTAAATCTCAATTTATATTTTAAGCCTTTTTATCTTTTATTTTTAAATAATTGGCTTTGAATTTCACTTTGTTTTTATGTGCTTTTCGATAGTAGATATGCGCTCTTAAACGTGGTCTATTTGGGACAGTTTCTAAAGAGAGACTGAATAGCATGAATCAGACGTAAGTCAGAAATTACAAGACTCTATTTGCTCTTATGCTATATAATTTAATTTTTCTCTCCATTTTATAAGGCGCCTTTTGTTTCTGCTGATAAGACCTGTCTATAGATAAAAAAATACGTCAGCAGGCAACCCCTGGCCCACACTTTGAGGCAAGTGTAAAGCGCATATTGAAATTTATTAGTTATGTAGTGTGAAAAAAAAGCATTCGACTTTGCCAATGCTCTTTAGCGACATTTATAGAGTGGGAACTGCGAACAAAGAGCGTTTTATTCTTATCAATTGGACGCTCTTGCTCTTTATTTTTTCAATTAATATTTTTTTGAAACCTTATCAGCCGTGCTGCTTTTAGAGCGCGCTACACTTAAGAGCATTCTACACTTGTCAAAAATGAAACCATTTAAAATTTGCTCAAAAAAAAAACACTTTTGAGTGAATATTCAAAAAATTTGCAAATTCATGCGGTTGCTAAAATTTTGTTTTTGGCCTCAAATTAAAGCGTTAATGATGCATTATTAACGCCGGTCCGTAACCAGAATTTAATCCTTTTCAGCCAGCAAGTCAAATGAAGTTTTTGGCCAAAACGAAAGAAAATAAAAATATAAAAACTGGGCGTCTTAAGCCTTCAAAGGCAACACGGAAATTTTGCTGCAACGCGCAGCGCAGGTAGAAGACTCCTTTATGCTGGGATAATCACAGGATAATGGCGCACATTAGTGACTGTCCAGCCAGTAGTTGTAAAATGTGGTTGTTAAGGGGCTCTGAGCAACCTAGCCGGGCAATGACACAACGGAACGGCACACAAAAAGCATTTGAAAATCATGACAAGAACAAGCATTGATGGCTTAATTAAAATGTTTTACCAAACAGCATAGATATATGTGGATATATATGTATTTCTATTTCTACTTTTATTTCAGCTTGGGTATTTTATTTTTTTAATTTTCCAAGCGACAGTTTTTTCTGTGGATTTTCCCCTCCCAATTGAACGGGCCGCATTTTCTTTTTAATGAAATTGTTTTGGTAGCATTGTGGGGCTTTCTTGAACTTTTCTGCGCTATAAAACAAAAAGCAATCAATCATCGACTCGTGTGTGTGTGTGTGACTGTGTGTGTGGAACCACGCCTATCTCCTGGATTAGTCAGCAGTATCCGAGCGAGCATGGCGGCGGCATCATTGGTCTCCTCGGTCCAAAAAGGGCCGCCGCCGACGCTGCTGTGAGCCCAATCAATTGCTGCCGCGCAACGCTGACAGCGACGCCGGCAGCGACGCGACTGCACACCCTAGGGAGGATGAGTGTGTGCTCACAGTGTGTGCGAGTGTGTGTGTGTATGTGTGTGTGCCGGATTGGTCCCCTTTTGGAAGCGGTGCACATGCTGCGCGTTGCGCATGTTCGTTAAAAATGAGCAATTAAACGAGTGACAGAGAGAGCTAGAGAGTGTATGCGAGAGAGCGAAAGGGAAAGGGAGAGTGGCAGGGGCAGGCAGTGTCGAGGGGGAGGGGGATTCGTGTGAGCCCTGCCGCTACTGCTGCTTATTAGGAGCTATTGTCGGCCAGGCAATGTGAATGCGTACAAAAGGTAGAGTATGTTTATAGCTAAAGGGGAAAAATAAAGGTAGTTGAATTTATTTACAGGCTGTGCAATAGTCTAAATTGTATCTGCTGGTTAAATGCGAGTCAAATGTTAGCTTAAAGCTTAGATTAGCTACTGAATGAATGTGCTTTAAAGCTTTTTAGACTGTCAACAACAAAACTTGCAATGCATTTGCATTACCATTGAAATTGCCATGAGGATAAATATTTATATCAACATTATGTAATATATAATTGAAATAATATGACTATGCATAAATAGCAGTGTTATGATTAAGGTTATATTTTTGATACAAATAAAAAACAAAGCATATTATTTTGACACATATTTATACTATAAATAAATATATTCTATCACCCCCGCTAAAACTAAAAGTCATTTAAATGTGTATGTATAATGTATAATATATATAATATACATTATGAGCCGATAAAGCTATCACCTCATAGGGTTCAAATATTTATAGCCTTATCAGCCACTTAAAAAAAGTACGTGACGAAATTAAAGGCACCAAATTAATAAAAATTGTGTAACTTTGTAGTAAAATCTGGAAAGTTTTGAGAATTTAAAACTTGAAAGAAATATAATCTTAGGGGTTTTATTGTCAAATAGCGACTACGAAAGAATTTAATGAATGAAACTTAAGAAAATCCCGCTGAGTATTTTTGGATTTTAGGCTATCCAAAAGTGTGTAAATATGAGACTCAAGTAAGAAATAATAATAAATAATGTAATAAACACATCTAAAGAACTTTGTTCCTAGTTAATCAACATTGACAATCGATTATGAAATCAAGAATGATTTATATTTTTTTTAAATAATATTCAAGAACGAAGTATTGCTTTAATTTAAAGACAGCATTTTTCTTATGGTGTTTTTATTTTTGTACTGTGCTCAAAAGAGATTTATTTTCTTAAGTGTATGATCACAATCTCTGCCGCTCTTTTGCAAAAACTTTATTTCACAACAGACAGGAAAAGGCCAACAAGTAGAATGGTCTAGCGATAATGCTGCCAAACTGATAAAAAATACACGGTTATATTATTTTATAATGCAACGAATAACGCTTTCAAGTAAGACAATAAATCGGAGAATTTAGAATGACCTTGAACTATTGAAAAATGTGTAGTGCAAATACAATAATATTGTGAAAGAAAAAAGCCCAAAGGTGCCACGTGTTGCGCTCTCGCTGTGTTAAGACTGTCTGAGAAAATATACACATAAAAAAGTACAAATATGTATTTACACATCTACATCTGGTTATAGAGGTGGTCGACATTGATAAGGTTGCCTCAAGTCTGGGGCGATAAGGAGACAGATTACGTTCCACTCTGAGAAAAACAAATGTGTGGTCAACTGTTCCGAGGTGGCGGGATCGTAATGCTCGAGTTAATCAATCAACTGCATCAAAATATTGACACTTGCCGCATTTTGTTGCAGCAATTAGTGCGCCATTAACTGACCACAAAATGCGACCAAGATTTTTTTTTCGTTTTCTGTGGCAAGATAAATGTATTTTTGATCCTCGCTTATTCTAAGTTGTTGGCGGCAAAACACAAAAGTCTCAAGTGAAAGCAAATGTCGGCAATGGTAGAAAGTGCACAGGGTAAAAAATAATAAAAAGTACAAAAAGGAAAAGGCATAGAGCGACAACAAGGAAAGGAAAGGCTCAGCTCAGTGCCAAATGCGGCTCAGTCGCCGACTAAGGCTAAAAGGTTGGCGAACGTCATTAATAAAGCCTCGCAAAGATTTTTGATGACACCTGAACTGACAGCCGCACGAACGAGCCGGGCCAGATCACTTCAGTGCATTTGTATCTGTGAGATACACACACAATTGCAGATACAGCTACGGCGGCGCAGGCGCAGGCGAAGGCGAGCGGCAAGTGTGGCGACTGTGGCGCATATTAATCATGTGCTCGTCAAGCCTTCAGTCCGTCAGTCAGTCAGGCAACCAGGCTGTCTGTGCCCACCAACAAAGCAACTGCAAACTCAAGTGGCCAAGTGCAGCAAGTAGCCTAGTATCTTTGTACAGTAAACGCTCGATAAAAATCTCGATATTAGCTAAAAATATATATGACGTTTGATATTAGAACTAACAATGTAAATACTCCCGATAAGAACTCTTGATATTATAATCGTTCAGTAATTAGAACCAGCAGATACTTTCAAAATTAGCTGTTACATTTGATAGATAGAAATTTATAATTGCGCTTTGCTAAACAAAAATATTCACTGCTACTTCTCACAAGGTTAATAATACATTTTTTTAGTTTGTATTAGTTATTGAATTTATTTTAATATTTATCATTTTATTTAATTCTGTTTTACTTTTTTTTATTTGATTTATATAGTTTCTTTATATATTTTCGTTACTATAATATCTTTTAGATAAGTTAAAAATCAACTGGTTCCAATTATCGAGCGACCACTGTATATTTTAGCTGCACATTTGTATATTGCACAAGTTTTCTGGGCCGCTAACCGCAACGATAACGCCCCAAGCTTTAATAACCGTTCATTTGTGTCATCTTTTGGTTTTGCATTCGATTGCGCTTTCATTAACAACTTTTGCGCTCAGCACTCACTGCCCACAAATGCACTCACACGCACACACACACGCACACAACGCCGCCCATCGATCGATTTGACATCTGAACTTTGCCAGGCGCGCTCTCTCACACTCTCGCACGAGCTAGCTGCCGACACACACACACACACACACACACACGCACTCTCACTCGACTCTGCTGTCTCTTTCTGCCATGTTTTGATGGAGTGCAAGCGCCGCCTAGTTAGCTGCGCTCGCCGACAGGGGGCAGCACTTGGTGGACAGTTTATGCACATTTGGCAAGCATAAGCCGTAATTAACGGTATTTAATTATGGAAATTAACAATTGAGCACTGTGAGAAACCGAGAAACAAACGCGCACAGCAGAAATTAAACAAAAACATGTTTTTTCTTTCTTTTTTCCTGGTTTTTTTGCTTCTTCTTTTTTCTTATATACATATTATTTTATAATCGCACATATTTTGCACTTTTTGCGCATTGTGCCGTGGGTAATTAGGTGGAAATGCAGCGTAATTACAGGCAAATGATTTTTCAATTTGCCATACAAAAACACTGCTATTTTTTATTTTTTTTATTTTTTAACGCCATGTGAATAGAAAGTTTATAATTGTTTTTGAATAGGTCTAAACACGAACCGCCAGGTAAATATGCATATACTTGTACTCTTCATTGAGACACATGTTGCTAATTTTACTATTTATTTATTTATTTGTTGGAATTCTTAATTTGTTTTGATGCCAAAAATAAAAGTTGCTTCCCGTTTATTGGGGCGGCGATACGTGTTTTAAGTACTGTTTCACACTTGAAATGAGCATTCAGCAGACTGAAAATATTTTAAACTTATTGTCGATGTTTTTAAGGCCCTATCGTTGTTTTTTTTCGATTATTTTTGTCGTCTGGGCTGATTAGCAGTCGCTGACAGCGAGAGCCCATAAAATTTTTGATTACTTTAATTGATAAAGTTTTGTTTTTGCGCTCAGTTCTAAATTTTTCTGATGAAAATACAGACTAACACACACACTCAAAGAGCCAATGACAGATAAGCGATGTTAAGGCAAAAATAACATGTTTTGGCAATAATAAGCATATTTTTCAAAGAAATATCAAAATTCAAGTTAGAATGGGCCTGGCAACAGCAACTTTCCAACGGGAAAATGATCGAAATTTGGACTAAGTTGTAACTGCTGTTCAGGCTGGCATATATACCCTCTAAATTATGAGTTTTCAACAGCCGACACGTAAAGCACTGAAAAGCTCATGAAATTCGTTGCGGCTTTTAAAAGCTCTTAAACATAGTTCGAAAACGCGCTAAGCCAATTGGGTTGCTGTCTTGGCTAAGCGCTTTCTTAGACAACATGTTGTATGGTGTATGTCTATGGCAACAAATGTTGCCACGAATGTTGAATTTGCAGTGTGGTGAAGAGCGAGCGCTGAGTTACGAGAGCGAGAGAGTGCACGCTGAATATGAAGCAAAATCTATAAAGTGTGGTGGGCAAAAATGCCGGTAAAACAGCTGTTTCCGTTATTTGTTACGTTATCAGCCCGGCACAGCCCACAAGATCAAAAGCGGCGTGACTGTTATATTAAATATATATAAATATAAACTGAATAAATAAGAAATATTATTGAATAAATAAATATAAAAAACCGGTATCAAAAAAAAGCATGTGTAAGGAAAGATTTGACCAACACAATTGTTTGCATGTTTGTGTATTATAATTAGCACAATGACGAGAGCACAGGTATAAATATTTAACAAGGGTAACCCCCCACCTTGCACCCAGTTTAAGCCTCAACACGACTGAAAGCGAAGTTCAACGAAACCTTTGCTGCGATTTATGTATTTCTTCCCAAGTTTATTTATTCTGTCGAAGTGAAGGAGAGAGAGACCCAAAAATAAGAACGACAACAACAACGAAAACTGTCAATATATGCGAATCTGCCAAACAAAAGGTAAACGTAAAACCAAACAGCTTTGTGTGTATTTTCGTATTTGTATTTGTGTGTAAGATACGCTTACAATTAGCAAAGCTTTAGAGAAGACGCCGCTGCCCAGCATAAGGTAGACGACATTTAACGCCACAAGTGTGAGTGTGTGACCTCATCTCCACACACACACACACACACACACACACACACACACACACACACACACACACACACACACACACACACACACACACACACACACACACACACACACACACACACACACACACACACACACATACACACAAGCAAGTTGAAGTTTACAGGTGCACGAAATTGGTGAGCAAGAGCACAAAGAGACAATTTCGAGGTGATTAACGATCTGTGCTTGATTGTTGCAGCAACATTAGGAAGACGTTTATGAATACAGGTACAGTGAAAGCTTCAGTAACGGACATACAGCTAACTTGGGTGAACATCTTAAGGCAGCCACTATCTTTTGCTTCAAATAAATAAGAAGCTAAATGTTAGGTAAAGTTTCTTTTAAAACTCATATTTTTTAATCAACAAGTTTTTAATCTGTACTATTTACTTTTTGTTATCATGGACATACTTGAAATTATCTAAATATTAAAACATATATACATATGTATCCGCTTAGGATATCAACCAAAATAAAAGAAAATACTGAATCCACAGGTGGCTCAAAAAAAACCTTCACTGTTTATAAGTTTAAATGCAAGCCAAGGAGAACTAATCAACGCACTATATATATATATATATATATACATATAGCCAGATCTATAAAACACTCGGACGTGTAAGGACAAAAATCAAAGCCAAACGCAATGCGATTGGCAAAAGTGAGCGGCAACTAGAAATAAAATAATAAAAACCAAAACGCCAGATAATTGACCCATTTGACAATCTCATAGATACTCAGATATAAATACTTATGCACATAAATACAGATACATATGCATATGTATTTTGAATGCACAAATGCAGCGCTGCAAAAATGGAAAACATTTCGTGACATGATCTAAAAAAAAAAACAACAAAAGCAAAAATATGCATGAGAAAAAAGCAATGGAAAATATAAATCGGCATTAGTCACCCCATACAATGAATGTATATATAAATTCATATATATGCACATACATAAATATACATACTTATAGCCCCATATATAAATATTTACATACAGAAGTATTTAAATTGCAATTTGCGTTGAGAAAAACACAAATTTTGGTGCAGTCGCATATGTTGACGGCATTCGGTGTTCAATTTTTTTCAAAATAAAAAACGAATCGAAATTATTGTAGTCGAGAGTTGCATACCCTTCAAAAAAATTAAACTATTGCTCGGACATAAAAAAGGAAATAAAAAGTAAAATGCTCAATGTTGAATCCATTTAAACAATACGAAAAATGTTTTCCCTGCTTTCTGCTTTTAAATAATTTCGAAAAAGTAGCTTGTATTTAATAAAATGTAATAACATGACACCTAACACTTTGAAAAAAAAAACTTTGAAACATCCTTCGTAAGTAATAAAAAATTAATCAATAAACTTTCAATATAATAAATATGTTAATGTTAATTATTTTAAATGCTTTAAGAAAAATGGTACTTCAATATATGTGGTTTATTTTTCCCAAAATAGAATCTAGCCTAAAATCAAAATGTTATTTTTAACGAGGGAACACTGTAATATATTCTGTTTCTTTTGCTCACATAGATAAGAAACTCCAGCTTGACAGCACTTTATGCATATACAAAATGTACTTGCCAGCCAAGCTACCCCACTTAATCACAGAGCATAAACGCCATAAATCAATGCGAGCGAATATGTATTGCAATTTATAAATATTTAAGCTAATTTTAACGCACATTTTAACAATAATAAATTCATAAATGCAATTTTCAAAAATTAAAGTAAAGACTTCAAAAAATAAAAAAAAGACGCGTTTTTTTTTTGCATGATCGAATGACCCGATTGAGAACGACGAAAGCTATTTAGAAAGTGGCAATAGTTCAAAGTATTATAGAGAGTTTTGACTCCATAATGAGCTGCCAGAGAAATGCGACACTAATTGCCACGAGCTCTTTGGATGGAATACAAAATAAACTCAACTGTGAATAATAGCCATGATATAATTTTTAATTGCATTTAATTTAATTTTTAATTTGATTTAAGTCAATCAATGCAATCAATATCAAGATCGACTTTTAACGACTTTATATAAAAAATCTTGAGAACAAAGTCCTATTTAAATTTACTTGAAATCGACAAATGATTAATTTTTTTTAATTTTGACGGCACCTTGTTTATCGTTTGTTCTATACTATTTAAGAATTGGTTAAATCAAAAATCAATTTTCTAAGCACGTAAAAAAAAATTTATCAGAATACTAAGAAAAGTTTTATTTGTAAACTCTGTTTTTCTTTCTCCCAATGAAATTAGTTCTTACAGAAATTAGAAAACTTTTGTAGACTTCTAAGCTACAGATTTAAAACCGGGAATATAAACAGGTCAGCTGTTTAGATTAAAATTGACAATAATTTAGACAAGTAAAGGTCAAAAGTAAAGTTTTATTTATAGACACCGGTCTATCGCAGAGCTTAAGTCGAACGCGGGACCGAACTGAGGAATTAGTGACAAACATGATGATATGCTAAATAGAATTCCAGACCCAAATCGACTATAGCCATAGACAACTTATTCGTCGGTCTAATGGAAAACAAAGTATACCGCAAATTTTAACGACAACTCGAACGTCAGGCAAAAGGGCAGAAACCCCTCCTTCATTAGCAAGGCAAATTTTCAAATAGGTGACACTGTTTAAATAATTCGTAATGAGAACGCACACAAAGCACATATATCCAGTAATCTATACGTGAAACTGTTTGTTGTGACTGTCTGCCAGATTGATTGATTGACTGACTGATTGATTAACAAAGCACAGACTAAGCTATTAGTTAGAAAGCTGAATTTTTAACAGTGGATAAAATTTCGATGGAGTTTTCAATATGGGTGGAAAATTGGTGAAAATATCTCTTGAAACTTTTTTCGTTTATCATTCAATCGGGTTCAAAATATTTTGAAAGTTGTCCTTAAAAATTGTTGAAGGCGTATTTTACACTTTTCACAAAATAAATACCCCTTGAGTTTAAATTGGTTTGTTAATTTTCATCTCGTTCGGCTACAAACTCAGTTTTAAAGCTCTTCTTAAGAAATGAATAAAAATGGAGGATACATGAAAAACATGAAAAGGACTGAAATCGTTTTTATTCTCCTATAGATAGGGTAAGATTTCAACGTTCTACAACATTTAATTTAATATGTGCATTAAACCTTCATGATCAGAGGAATATGTAACTTTTAGTAATATTGGAGAATCCACCTTCACCAGTGGAACACGCTTAAAAAAACTATAGAGTACAACTTTGATTGTTCACCATTCGACCCCAACTTATTTTCAAAGCTCTAGGTAAAATATTAAAAAAAACGGTTTTCACACCGTTTTTAAAAACGTTTGTATGAAGAACATCAAAATTGTTGTCCACTCGTCATTTAACTAAATATAAATTTGAGTACAAAATATGAATTTTTAGATTTTTAAAATTCCCTCGGTCGGAAAAACAGATTTTCAATTCGAGAGGAAAGAGTTTAGCCGAGCAAAGCCGGTTAATGCGTGTTAACACACTGGCTCAACTATACCTCTATTATATATAGTTATAGTGCGAATGGGTTTGGTTAGGATCTGTTTAGAGTTACCTCCTCGACGACCTCCACCTCGTTGACAATGCCGAAGGGCTCCTCGCTGGTCAAGCCCTCCACTTCGCAGGCGTTGGCGACGTGCGAGCAGGCGGCTGCTTCCGCGTCCGAGTTCTCCTCGCCAAAGAGGCGGCTCAGCATCAGATCCTCCTCCTCCTCTTCCTCGCCGGCAACATCCCGATCTATGGCCGCACCGGCTGCAAAGCGCTGCACCGTTAGGCTGCCCCCGTTGCCGGGGTGGGGGTGCTGTCGTTGAGCGCACTGGGCGCGTCCGCCGGCTGCGGCGCTGTGCCGGCGAAGCCGTGCAGGAAGGCGGCCAAGCTGAGATCCAGTTGGGTGTTGTTGTGCGCCGGCTGCTGCTGTCCGTCCTTGAGCGGCAGGTGGGCGTACGGACTGCTGTACGGCAGATCGCCGTAATCGCGCAAATCGGCCAGATTCTGTTCCCAGATCGAGCGCTGATCCAGCAGCAAATCGGGCGACAGAAATATATCCAGCTCTGGCGCGGCCGCCAACGTATTCCCATTATCGCTCGTCGTATTGATGTGAATCTCGCCCAGCGCCGCGGCGGCTCCGCTGCCCGTCGTGCCCGCTGCCGCTGCCGCCGCTGCCGCCGAGCTGGCCACGCCCCCGGCGCTGGCCGAGCTGCTGCCGGTGCCGGGCGCACTCTGCAAATCCTGCAGGGCAGCGGTCTGGACGCTGCTGTTGCCCGTCGTGTTGTGCAGATTCATGACAAAGGTGCTGGCATTGAAGCTGCCCACGGGCAGCTTGTACTCCCCGGCGCTGCCGGCGCCACCCGCCGGACCGTGATGATGATGACGTGGCTGCGGCTCATCGTGGCGCAACAGATCCTCCAGCAGGGGCATCATGCCCTTGCGATTGCCGTACGGATGCTGGGTCTCAATCATCGGCACCGTGCGCAGCATCTCCAGCTCCCAGCCATCGCCGTGGGGCAGCTCCAGTTGGGCGTCCCAGCGGCGCAGGCGCTGCTGCAGCAGCGTATAGTCCGAGTCCACATGCAGCAGACTCAAGGCCAGCGCCAGCTGCAGCATTTTCATGGCGTACGCTTTTTTGTTTGAGATCATTTTTGGGGCCGAGGTTGCAAGAGAATTTAATGTGTTTCAAAGAAAATTAAAGATGAAGCTGCTCGAGTGGGTATTGTTGTTGTTGTTGCTGTTAACGCTGACAAGCGACAGTTGTCTGTTGCTGCTGCTGCTGTTGTTGACCCCCTCCGCCGCCTCCACACGCCCGGCCAGACAACAGCCCGCGCTGGCTGCGCCGTCCGTGCGTTCAATGGCGTTTCCTTGCCGCGCTCCGCTTCACTTTGGACCAACTGCCACACAGCACATATATCTATCTATCTGGCTATATATGTGCATATATATATGTATATCAAACGAGCTGCGCAAAAAGCAATTTCTTATTTGTTAAAAACGCAATTTTCTCCTGTTCACTCGCTGTTGTTATTGTTGTTGTTGCTCAATGTTGTCCTCGTGTTTGTTATTCTCCTTCTTCTTATTTGTTGTTGCTTTACTGCAAATATAAAATCATGTAGAGGTCAAATATTAGTATATTTAGTTAATCGGCGTGTCAAATATAATTTGTGCAAATCGTAAATGTTTTAATGAATTGCTTTGTGAGTGCTCAAAGTATTTTTTTTTTGCCAAGGAAATGCAACAGGAAATACACACACGAATATTAAATATATAGTCATATATATATATGTATATATGTATGTGTATATGTATATATGTATATATATATATATATGCTTCCGCGCTTATGAACCATCGATTTGACTATGGGAAAAGTAATTTCCTAAATTCTCTGACTATGGGAAAAGTAATTTCCTAAATTCACTGACTATGGGAAAAGTAATTTCTTAAATTCTCTGCACACCCGAGAAACAGAGTTGGAAGGGGTCAAAATAATTAATATAATTACAGGGCTGATTAAAACAAATGCACTATCGCTTCGGTACAATCAATTGTTTTTGTGAGTACAGTAAACGCTCGTACAGTGAAACTTACAGAAATTGGTATAGCTAAATTTAAAAAAAAAATTGTTTTAAACCAACTTTGTAAAGACTTTTAATGATTTGTAGCATTTTTAAAAATCTTTAAAATATTCTATACAAGCTATTTTCGATAAAAATAATAAGGTATTTAGAATACTATACACTAAGAATGCGGGTTCGAACCCCGGGATAGTTAATCGATATAGATATTTGTTAATCAACGGCAATAGAAACTTGTGACATTTAAAATAGTTAGGTTGTTAGCTCATAACTTTATCCCTTGCTTATATTTAATAGTCACGTGTTCTATCAAGAAATTTAAATATATATATTTTTTAGAAAAATATATATTTTATTTTTGATAAGCTTGATTCAAATTGCAAGCATTTAATTTCATTCAAATATTAGCATCACCTTTCGACCCCAAACGTACTGATACCATTGATATTATATAAAAGTGAGTATACGCAACGATCTCGTAGACTAAAATTATTTTAATGTATATTTTCCAATATCATAAGCAGAACAAGTTTACCATTTTTCGATATTACGTCATAACCTTTATATCGATAAATATCAATTTAAAGAGTTTGTTTCATTAGCTTATCTCGTAAACTAAAAGAGCCAACAACATTTTCCAAGTATGTTCTCGTTAAGCATAATAATTTATTCTTTTAGGATATCTCCTCTGATTCCCCCTTAAGTTAGGAGAAAAACATTTAATTTAATTACCGTCTGGCGCTTCTGTTTATGCATACATTTGGATGCGTGATTCAAGTCGAGATAATTGCATAAAGATCGGACAATAAACTTGGAATTTAATGACCCCAAGAAGAAGCGAAGTTTTGTGAGTATGTGATTTTATGTATGTAAGCTTGCAGGATACAGGCTACAGGGTATATCCTAGTCGAGTACTTCCGACTAGTGCTCACTGGTTTTTCGAAAAAATGTCTACGAAAATAAATTTTTTTATAAAAATAGGATAAATATAAAGGGTATTTAATTTTCGGCTACCTGATGATAGATCTTCTTTTTCTTCTTTCCAGTTTATTCTTTCAATCAGTAATAAATTTCTCATGTTTGAACACAACTTTCGATTCCAATAAAAATTCGAGATTTATCTTTATTAAAACCAATAAATCTAATTTTTTTGTATTTTTTTAAGTTGTCATCTACTTGACAATTGGGGGCGCCACGCCTAAGCGACCCAGTTGAGGTGTGTGTCTGGCTGCCCCGACCCACCGCCAGAGGCCGACTGCCAAAAATAGCAAAACACGCGACAGACACGACGACTGCGTGAACTTGAACTTGTTCAAGGTCTTTGGTAAATTTTGGGCGCAGAAAGGTGGAAGTGGGGGCGTGGACGCGACGCGCACAGATAAACGAAGCAAGTTCAAGGAGAGTCGAATTGCCGCAAAATGTTAGTCAGAAACGATATAAACATTCTTTGTTTAAAGGCTGCAATATATGTATTTGTGTGTGTTTGTGTGTAAAATACAGTAAAATAAAACAATGTTCGATTAGCAAATACAAAAACTCAAAAAGAGCAAATACAAATGCAGTTTTTAATAAGCTTTTAACGCGCTTTGATGTGTCTGAATTCATGGGCGAGAGTGAGATGCATATGTATGCGGGTGTGTGTGTACGTGTCAGACAGTGCACTCACCTTTTTCTCCACGAATTTCAATTCGCTTTTCGGCTACAAGAAGCTCTGCTGCTGCTGCTTGTGACTTCAACGGTAAAAACTGCGACGCAGTAAAAATGTTGTGCGTCGTTGTTGTTGTTGTTGCTGCTGCAGAATGCTGTAGGTGAATGTTATTTTACCGTTGTTTGTGTTTTAACGCCAGCGCACGCCGTTGACGTCGCTGCCGACGCAGTTTTTTTTTGGTTTACTCTTTTGCTCTTTTAAATTGCACGCGGCTTCAGTTAATTTTTTTTCGTTTTGTTGGTTTATTTTACTTCTTATTTTTTTTAATATTGTTGCGCTCAGTAGATCAACATACGGTTAGCTGCGTATTAATAATTAGTTTAAAATTGATTTTATTTTCACAAATGTGCCAAATATTTGCGACGTCCTTGAACTTGGCCAATGGACTTTCGTTCTAACACTTTCCAATGCAAATGCATATCTGCTATTGTTTGTCTCACTCGCACGCACACACCGACATGTATGTGTGTGTGTCTGCAATTATTTGTTATTGCATTGCGGTATAGCTCAAAATATTAACTGTTGCTGTCGCTTTTACTCGGTTAACCCTCTGCTTACGCACTGCATGCGTGAGTGCGAGCGTATGCTTGTGTGTGTGTGTTAGTTTATGGTGAAATCGTCATTTGTTTAAAAGCACGCACTTATACATTTATCAGTATTATTAGGATTTTTTCTGTTTTTTGTTTTGCAATGCCAAATGCTTTTTATGCTTGGTGCCTGTTTATTCCACTGTTTGCTTTTATTGCCATTTTCTGCCGTGACTCACAGAAACAAACGCGTACTGCTGTTTTTGTCTTGCCTGTTTTTTATTCTCTCACACACACGGTTACATGCGTTTACTTTTGAATGACATCAATTAACTCATACTTTTAATTAAATGCAAAATAATTTAATTTTTATAGCAATCAAAGCTCACGCACACACACACACAGGCAAACACAACACATGTCATATGCATATCAAGGCAGAAACAACAACAGCAGCGGCAGCGGCAGCAACAGCCGAAGACGAAGAACAAGAACAGCACACACACACACACATTCACTCATATGTACACGTACACTTATAAACAACGAATGTTCAATTTATAGAAATTCAAACATTGTTTTCGTTGCGCAGTTCATACTTTAAAAAAAGAAACTTCGAGAACAACAACAATATGCAAGTGCTGTCCAGGCTTGAACTTTGCATTCACAAATATATATATATTTATCAAACAATTCTCATTTTGGCAGCAATTTCGTTAATTCTATGCAGCTTGCAACATGTCAGCTGAGCGCACTGAGAGCGCAACAGAGAGCATATAGCTGAATTGAGTGGCTTTGGCTGTTGCTAGCCTGTTGTTCTTGCTGTTGTTCACCACATCACAATGAGCTTGCATATTTATTTAGTTTTGAATTTGGTCGATTGCAAAGTTGCCCTTTGTAAAAGAACTGCAAAAACACGAGTTGTTAAATGTGGTTCAGGTTAGGCACACACAGAAGCACATATACACATACACACACACACACACACACACACAGGCAAGCAGCATTTTTGTATTTTGCACTTTTACGCGGTTTCTTTTGGGTTATTATTTGCTTTTGACAAAAATATTATTGCGACTTTCTCTTTGCGTTGCGTATTCGTGGGCTTACATATGGTTAAAAACAGAGCCGTACGCACACATACGGAAAAACGTGTTTTTATTGTTAACGTTTGCGTTTGGTTTTCTTATTTTCACAAAATTTCTTCACGACTCGGCGAACGTCTGACAGACGTCTGCTCACCGCGCTTTTAAAACAACAAATACAATTTATGGCAATTATGGCATGTCTCTGCTATAAAGCACAATTCTGTTAGCCTAACATTAGTGATGTAACATTTTGTTATCGCTTTGCGTATTTATCGAGTTTTTACTCAAAATGGTAATGTTAGTGCTCAAGTGAACTGTCAATTTCCTGTTATTGCTCATCTGAACTGTTATGGGACAGCTTTCGCATACTTTTTAGTGAAATTAATCAGCGCTGTGGTGGAAAGTCTTTGTAAGAGATAATAAGCCAAAATTAATGCGCACAAAGTGCACAAAAGTGGTGTGATTTTGATGTCAGAGCTTTTCCGAGCTTTTGAGCTTTATGATGATGATATGTAAAGCTTAATTGTTGCTTTACATTTTATTTTAATACTGACATATGTAATTTGTGCGCGCAATTTATTAATTTAAATTAATTAAACATACGTAATTTAACAAATCACTATTAAATGAGAGGTGAAAACTTACCAGGGTGGTGTAATTAAATTCAAAGCAAAGCATGTTCCGTTGTGTTGTCGTCGTTTCCAGGGAATCCTTTGGCGTTGTTGCTTTTGGGGTCGGGGCCGGGGCTGGGGCTGGGGCCGGGGTCGGGGCTGTGGTCGGGGTCGGGGCTGTGGTCGGGATCGGGGTCGGGGCCGGGTTGGGCAGCTTGGCTGGCGTAGACGCCACCGTCGGCTTTATCAAGAGCTTCGGCTTCGAGTCCAGCGGCTTAAAGGATCTGATCATCTTCTTCGGATTCAGCTGGGTTACGCTTGGGTTGTAGTCCTCGATATCCTTCACCGGCGAGAGCGATTGCATTCTGGGTAAGTCCTCCAAATCGATCATGATGTATTCTCAATTACTATTTATGAGTCAACAACTGCAAAAACAAAAATATATAAAAATTGCACATGGTATAGGGTATACATATATACTATATGTCAATTTTATATGATTACTGGCTTTTCCAACATGATAGTAAATATGTTTCGGCCATTTGTTATCAGTTTACAAACGTTGGCACGGAAATAAATGTGTATATATTATGTATATATTATATATATTATATGTATATATTATATGTAATCATCTTTATCATCCTTGCCCCCGGAAGGTTCGCTGCTTTCGTCTTTACAGTTGGAGACCAATTGAAACCGGTCGTATGTATATGACTATATTTGGGTGTATATAGACTGAGAAAAAAACACAAATATTTTGTTGCATTTATTTAGGGTCATTATTTTCGCAGGACTTTCAAATTATTTTTAAATAAGCTTCAAATAAAAAAGCATCTGTTTCAATGATATATTTTTAGTAAAAAGATATTCTTTATAAAGGAGGAAATATTAATCATAAAAAGTAATCATTTTGTTTTGATAAAGTTGCGTAATAATATAAATATATAATCAAATTATTAAAAATTTAATTTTTCGCTCAGTGTACACACAGTGCACAGAGAAATCGAAACTGTAGTTAAGAAAATGCTTTGGTTTTCAATATAGAATATGCCTAATATTTTTGTGTTTTTAATATTGATATGATTTTTTAAGGATTATATTTGTTTTTATATAAAATCTGTTCCAGTTATGCATAATTTTATGACTATAATATACTAAAAGTACACAAATAGCGCCAATTTATTACATGGCACTACTACTAAACACCATAAGGGGCAATCTTTAGTAGTGCATACCCCATTATAATAGGTTTATGGCTACGCGGCGATAAGATCGTTGTTAAGTCGAAATATTGATAAGTGCGCAGCGACAATTTAACATTTTTGATAAGACAAGGTAGTCTGTACAAATAAAAATATATGTATATACATACAAACATATGTATATATACATATAAAAAGCATTTTCAATTTAATTTCAATGTATGGCCTTAAAGACCCAGATGAAGATATGATATAGTTTGAAAATAATAAAAAAAAATCACAGTCCTTGCATTAATTCAGCCAAATTCTGTTGTTGTTGTTGATGATATCTCCTATTTTTATATATGGAATCACATTTACTGCTTAATGGATTTCGTCAGAAAACCTTTTAGGTACGTAATGATTATCTTATTACAAGTCCATTAACAAGCGTTGCCAATATATGCCTAGTGTAGGCAGAGTATTATCTAATATTTATTTTTCTAGGCACTTGTATATATCAATTTATTTGTGTCGGGCTATTTTCTTATTTGTACTATTTAAAATTTTATATATATGTGAATGGAATATTTTTCTTTGCCAAACCGGTTGATAATTTTTTTTGTATTTTACAAGCTTCAGCTTGATGTTTTATATTCTGTGTGCAAAGTGAAAAGGTCTATATGGGTTTTGTGCAATGACTGTCTGACTGTCTGTCCATAATTTAAATGCTTCATACAAAAAACACTGCGTATATTTTAAAAGAATTGCTCTGAAATAAACCTCAAATTTAGCTATTTTTATTATTAAGAAATATTTTTTATTATATGTATATTATATTATAGACTATATAGTATTAAAATTTTTTGAATATCGAACTTTTATTATTTATTTATATATACAACAACACACCAACAACAATTTTAAAGGAGAATGTTCAAAATTTGGAAATCTTTATTTAGAAAGTTTTACTGAAAATCTAGTGTAGAATAACCAAATTTAGCTTGTGGAGTTCTTTTGCACGCCGCCTCTCTTCCTTAGCAACAGTATGTGGGCTTTGAGGTTACAATAATTAAGTCGATCGCTTTAAGAGGCTATTACACAGTGAACAGAGTATTGCGCAGTCGGTTACGCCCAAGTGCAACATAAACTCCTAAACGTCTAAAAATAACTTTTTTTGTTTTTGTTTTTTAATGCGTAAGGCTGGACGTGCTCAGTAGTCAGTTTTTATGCTCAGTGTTAACCTAGGCTCTAACTTTTTAAAGAGCACTGCAGGTATTTTTGATGGTGACTCACGTGAAGCTTTTAATTAAAAGCGCGATCTTAAATAAAAGCTCGCCGTTTAGAGATCGACTTGAGAGTTAACAAATGGGGCCCGATTCTCTGCATAAACGCATTTCTTTTGATTAAAGATTTATCTAAAACGAGAGACCTTCTATGAGGGAGAAGCTTTTGAAGCTTTGGAAACTTTCGGCGGCTATGCAAATGATGAAATTTGTCAAAATTCCGTTTAAATATTGGACAGTGTGGGGCGCTCTCAAAAGCATGTCAACAATGCAAATTAACTGAGCTTTCAGAGGCTGTGAAAACCAGTTTTTTTTTCTTATTATGATTTTTTTTTGCTCTTGTCTTTTTTGCAAATCGCGCGAACCTTAATAACGAAACGTGTGGGGATAAAAATCCCCAACAGACACGTCTTTGTGCATTCGTACGAAGTACAAAACAGACCCATATTTACGTAAGCAATTACCTATTTAAGTACACAGCGGCTACTGACTTTAGAGGGTATCGTAGGGTACAGTCTGAGACTAGAATTGAAGGTAGAAAACGGAATTGGAAATGATCGTGTCACTAATATTAGCACTCGTCAATAACAAACAGACCCAACTAGTAATTATACTTGTCAACTCTACTCTAATATATGTGTGTGTATATATCATTTGAATCACGGAGAAATTAAATATATACATGTACGTAGAGTTGTAATTAAATTTACAATGCTGGAGCGCAAGATATGGTTGAAAGAACCGCTAAATGCTTATTAACAATTGTAATTTTGTATATTCGATGCGATATATATGTATAAATATATATATACACACACACACACACACACACACACTCACTTCTTCGCAAAATTCTCGGGAACAACAAATATAAATATGTATTTATTTATTTATAACCTGTTATACCCTGCAATTGTTTGGCCAGAGCGTAGTAAAATCGTGCAATTGTTTGTGAACATTTTAAGAGTGCGAAGTTGACCTATTCAATATTTGTTTATGCATTAAAGAACAGCTTTGACAGCAGGGTTCAGATATCTAGAGTTTTTCACGACTCGAATGTGGCAATCTCACAGTTTATACAATCTAGAAATATTATTTTTGGGATTTGTTTCTAACAATACATATGTCGCTCGAAAATTCGAACACTTTTTCTGGAGATGATTCTAAGTTGAACAATAAATGAATTTTTTAAAGTTATTTTTGTATATGTAAATAATATGGTGGTTCAAGCACCGGGTTTCTGTATGTATGTAAAGAAGTCTAGCCTAGAACATAGTAGCAATCATCATAAAAATAATTCCTTTAATAATAATATAATAAAAAAATATATATTAATAATTTTAACTTTGGATAAATCTTAACGGGAGTTGGCATCTTAGTGGGCGTAGCACTTACATCTCTAGCTCTAAAAACAGTAAAAGATGATGGTCATACGGCCGGAAAGCAAGATAGTCCTTGCACAAATATACCCTTTTCACTTTGCGAACGAGTGTATAAATTACTGTAATATTAAAATTTGTATTACTCTAAATACATGAAATATGGCAATTCTCTTGTCGTTCAGTAGTTGGTTTTCTCTGGAGTTTCTAATTTTTAAACGACCATTGTTATTTCAAAGATATTGAATAAAAAACTTAATTGCACAAGAAAGATAATTATCCAAAAATCATTTGAAAATTAGTTATTAGCAATTAACTGCATATAACAAAAAAAAATTCCAGAAGCATGTCAGTTAATGAACTTGATTAATTGTTTTATTTTTTTACTACGAAGTCCTTAATAATGCTAATAATTACAATTTCATTGTAGCTTTTTCTATGAAATACTTGATGCACAACCTTCATCTCGAATACCATGTATTGACGTTTATTTTTATGTATCTATAAATCCATTAATATCGATATACACTATCAATAAATTTGTTTATAATCACATGTATTGTTTCTATTTCGTGCACCTGTGCCCTCTTTACACAGGGTATCCACTAGCTGACACGGACACTATAGAATTTGTTGGGATGCTTTTGGGAGGTGGTTGGTTTTAGGGCGTTCCAAAGAGCAAAATATACGCGATGACCACATGCCGGTAATTTATACGAATGCCATTTCATTCTGTACATAGAAGAGTCTCTGTTTACAGTGTGATGGAAAATATTTGCAAAGCAATAAACACAACACACACACACACATACGCTCATGTATAGACATATGTAAATTTTAATATTATTATGGCGATCACTGGGCAATCATCGCTGGGCGCTGCACTGGACGGAGGAGCGTAAAGTGATTTTTCCACAGCACAAACACATTCACACACGCACGCACACAGATACACACCACTCACACACACACAAACGGTCGACACGCGCTTAGTTTGTTGATTATTAAATGGGGTGGGCGAGGAAAAGAGTTGACAGCGAACTTAACTTTAACGGCGCAATATTAGATTTTTTTTGTTGTTTTTGGTCTGCCACTTAGAATATGTACGAATAATAATATTATTAATTTGTATTAATTTTCCATGTACACAATACATACATATGCAGTGTTTATCACTTTCCGATATGGATTCGAATTTCGTAGTAAATTGTTTACACTTTTGTGTTTGTTATTGTTTGTTAAGGCTTTCGAGAGCTTTTCACGTAGTTGTATAGTTGGCGTTTACGTCAGTTTCAAAACAACATTCCACAGGTGCTATAAAAGCTTTCAAGAGCGCAGCGGCGTGTTGGCATTTAACAGTACGGTTCGCAATATACTGAGCGGCCATTGCGGCGAGTGCCAAAGCGAATGCCGCTAATCGGTTCGGTCAGCTGCTCGGCGCCGAGACTAACGCGAGCTGCACTCGGCCCCGAAACGCACGACGAAGCGACACGCGACGTTGATGAACGATAAAAAATCAGCAACAACAAGTGCACGGAACTCTACGCTGATATTCTTTTTGAGAGACAGAGAGAGAGAGAGAGAGAGAGAGGAGAAAATAAGAGAGCGCGCACGTTTGTATGAGTGTGGGTGAGTGTGGGTGATAGATAGTATTAATTGAGCTGTTTGCTTTAATTTTCACAATGCTGTCAGATAATTTTACATGGAAAAGAAACAAAACCAAAGCTAGTAAGCAGACTGGAAGATACGCTGTAAATTATATTTATAATTGTCTTAGCCCAATTGATTAATCTGGCTTTGTCGAGAAAGTCTTGCTTAGCTTATTTTATGAGCAACAAATACAGTGGTTGCTTGGTAACTGAAACTACTTTGTTTCGAAGGATTTGATTAGATTTTGAAAAATTCCCATTTCTAATGTGTATCAATTTTTTATTTTAACTTGATTTTCTACCATAAAAATAGGGAAATTTTTACAAAATATGCCTTATTACTTTTTATTTAATTTCTGTGTACAAAGCACATGAAAAACACAAGATGAGTTATAAATCTTATTATTGAGCAAAAATGTTGGCCCAGAGCATTTATTTCTGATAATCTCGACCTTTCTAACATAAAGAGTTTTTATATCGAGTGTTCACTGTAGTTAGTAAATATAGTTCAGCCCATGTCATAAGATCAGCTCTTGGACACAGGGTAAGGAAAAGTCGTTCTCAATTATAATACTTCCACATACTTTTTATAATCATTTTAATACTCTTTTTTTGTTTTTGGCTATCAGCATTTAAGAAAGATAAGTTGCTGGTGAGTAATGTTTTTTACCAGTTGATATTAGTGCTAGATACTATAAAATTGGCTTTTTTTATAAAGAACGGGTGGGATAATACCCCTAATGAACATGCTGTAATTGACTTACCCAATTGTAATTCTTTGATTTATTAAATAAAATACAGTCATAAATTGTTGTTACATATTAGTTATCATTTTATTTATATGTATTCCCGTTTGACTTAATATACATAAATATATATATGTATATATATATGAATATATATATATATTTTCATACAATTAGATTTACGTCTTTAAAGTTGCTTTGCCTGCTTTCCATCTATTCAACTACGCCAAATTTCTTATAAAAGGATACTACAAATACCAAAAATTCAATTTAGATTAAGCGTAAAAACAGTTGCAAATAAATTTCGTCTAATAAAATTAACTAGAATTTAGTTATTTCGAACTTAAAGCAAAACAATTGTTTTTAAAAGATGGAGATTTGAAGGATTTTTATAGAACTCAATATGAACGTAATGCATACATATGTGGACGGATATGCGCAAGTATACAAGTAGATAGGGTATGAATGAAGCCAAACAATGTGAGACTTAAAATAAATAGATATTTACATCGAACCAGCTAACCCCACTCTTCCAATAGAAGTATCGCATTGTTTTCTTAATTTTCTCAAAGTACTTTAAATATGTAGATGATTTTGTAAAACTTTCTAAATTTTGACATTGCAGTGTATGTTTGTATTCGGTAATCTGTTTTTGTTTCATTTGTTTTTTTCTAGGTTTATACATTTCTCGAAAACAGTAAAATCGCTCCAAAACTTGTTTCTGGTTAGCTACTAAAGTTTGTTGCATTTGTGTACCATATTAATTCTTTAAAGTTTATGTTTTTTCCTGCTACGTTTCTATCATATTTGTGTAAATACGCGTATCTGAGCAGATTGACATTTGTTTTCTTATTCGTTTGCAAAACATGTACGAGTATCTTTGAGTTAGTCTTAGGATTTAGCAAAAAAAAAGAAAAAATTATTAACCGAAAAATAAAACCAGATTGGTCTACAACATGGACAATACCCAAATTCAAACAAGTCTCAAATATGAATTAGCATAGCTGAAGGTTTTGTTGACCAATAATTTTGTTGTTGTTGTTGTTGTATTTTTCGTGCCAGAGAATGGGTCGGAAGATTCTGATTGAGTCGAACATCTACCGAGTTGATTCTGAGTTTATGCTGATAAACTTTGCACAGACATACGCACATATAGCCGGCTAATCAGACTCCGAGTGCTCGGCGGTTATCAGCGCTACTTTATTTCAAGAAGCTCTGGAAATTAAAAATTAAATAAACTCAAGATGTGCCATGCTTTCATGAGAGATAAGAACCAAATGTTTGGCTATTCGTAAGCTCATACTTGATGGAGCCCCAACTAAACTGTCAGCTTTTAAGCCAAACATTAGCGCAAAGCTGTCTAAAATTAAGTACAGTGAAAGCTCCACTCACGGATTTTGGGCGGAAAACTTCGACGAACTTTTTTAAAAAATTTTACATAACACTTAAATACTGAACTCCATTAAACAACCGTTGTAATTCTATTGAGAACGTTTTTGCTTGTTTCTATATTCTATATTTCTTTTCTTGGATTTAGAACGGCGTTTTTCTCTAAGTGTTTAAAGTTTTACAAAATATGAAAAAAATAAAAAATGGTTACAAAAGGTATTGACTGAACAAGCGTAATTATGTTTATTCGTGTTTGCATCTCTTCCCTAATATTTTTTTAAGCAGACAACTCTTTAGCGGCTTGTGCGTTTAGAGAGCTTTCACTGTATAAAGCGCCAACTCAAAGCACAAGTATTAAACCATTGAATAAACTAAACATAAATCCAAATCTACCTATCGATAATGTTTTAATAATAATAATTTTTATGTGCATAAATAAAAAGTGTCGCGAGAGTTTTGGCCAAATGCTGCTGCTCCACAATGCCCTAGTGTATGTACATATGCATGTAGCACTATCTCTATATGGAGTTATAATATCGTACGTATTTAATGCACTGACTGTTTTTTGTTTTTGCGTTTTGTTTTGGAAAAGGAAGATTTCTGTGATATATTATTGCGCACATATACATTTACATATACACACATACGGCAGACCGATTAATGGCTTTTTAAACGAGACTTAAAAATATAATATGCTATACATTTATCATAATTTCTTTGTTTACGGATTGTGTATAATTTTGTTCTTTTAGTATTTTTTGTAGTATTTTTTATAAAGTTTTTCATTTTTCTTTTGAGTTTGCTGAAAAAATATGTTGATCTGTTTGTCTTAAAGGCTAAATTACTTTGCTCTAAATATGCTTTGTTTTTGTAAAATATACATACATATACAATATAGATATATCTTTATGTTCAGTTGTAGAGATAATAGAAAATGGCATCAGTAGGCATGCGTTTTTCCCATATATATATATAAATATACTTAAGTGATTGGTGTATTTGTTTTGCCTAATTTACAGTTGAATTTTTCATTTATTTTGTTTATTAACTAAATCTCAAGTAGGAAGAAAAATCAACACAACTGATGGAGATCTCAAGACCCTGTCGATAGGTAATCGCAATATGGCAAGTGTATGGCAATGATATGGTAATTATTATTATTTCTTTAGTTAAAATAATTATGTATAATTTAAGATAATCATTATTTTGTGTGTTTGTGTGTGTGTGTGTGAGTGTACGCAAGGAACATAATTACAAAGAAGTTTCGAGTTTCGTATACTCCCAATACCATAGAACATAATTAACTAAAATTCTTATTTATATATACTATATTTGTTTAAGGAATTAAACACTCTATCGATGCGAATGCAAATTACTTTCGACCCATTTGTACAGTGATGTCTGCGATCTGGCGACCCATTCCACATTGGAGGCAACGCTGCTGAGCGTCATATTCAGCACGGACATGCCCTGACCACGCCCAAAACGATGCACCAGGGATTTGAGCTGCAAAGTTGAATGTACATGGTTAATATTTTATATTTTTTAAATCATAAAACAAACTGTGAGTTGAACTATTTGTTTGAAAATTCAGCTGAACCTTAACCTGAACAGGATTTTTTTTTCAAAATGGTTTACTTTAATTATCAGAGTAGAATGAAAATTTTAAAAACCAAAAATGTATATTGCCTGGCTTCATATGCTAGAAAGTGTACTATCCATTTATATAAAAAGTTAAAAAAGAAAAAATAATTAAATTAAAACAATATATTTTTTTTTTATGAAAATACTAAAAATGGGCACATGAAAATAAAATAGGAACATATTTAAATTTACGTTACATTTATTTTCTACGCTTATAAATCTTCTTTGATTGAAGGTTCGAATCGTGAGCCACCGACCATTTTTGGTTTGATTCGAGCCATGATATATAAAAACAAATATAGAGGGTATAGGAAAAGACAATATAAAACAGTGTTTATATTGTCTTTGGTATAGGGCTTCGTCTTACCTCATCGTAATCGAATTTCGTTGCGCCATATTGCGTTATGGCCGATATCACTTTGGCAAAGCTGATGGTGCCCGGGCCCAGGCGCTTTTCCAGCTCGAACCATTTGGCCTGCAGGAAGCGACAGGCCATCGCACCGCCCGTGGGCGTGCCGGCAATGGCCTTGAGCACCTGCACCACCTCCTCCGTGGGCAGCATGGTGACGTGCGACAGCAAACGATTCTGCAGCCAGGCGTCCTTGGTGCGTCCCAAGGCGCGCAGCAGCTGCATCCGCTCCACAAAGGTCTCCGAGGTGCGCTGCAGCGTGACGAAGCGCTCCCAGCAATGCTGCCAATAGATGTACTCGCCGGAGAGAATGGAGCCCGTGTAGACCACCTAAGGAGGAGCGCGGTTAACACAAGCAGATCTCTAGCAGAGGCTAATACGGCTTACCTCACGCAAATTGGGCGATATTGCGGAACCATTGTAGTACAAATACTGATTCAACATATTCTTGGCCTTGGTAATGCTGTCAATGTCCTCCCACAGCACCGAGGCCAGCAGCACTTCAGGACCATGAGTCTGCCGAGGAGTTATCAAAGGCTCATTAAGTATGTACATATATAACATAAATATTCCTGCTAAGTAATTTGCAGCTAATTTAAAATATGTTTTCCACCCATTTTCAGCCCAGGATATTGATATTCATAAAATCGGTGATATACGTATATTTTATGTGGAGCTTTATAATGATTTTGAAGTCAAGAGTCAAAAAAGAAGTTCAACAGTTTTCAGTGCTTTTTTGCTATCTTTCGAAGGGTTTATCCAAAATAGAAACAGTACATATTTTTTTATAGAGATTGAAACTGATTGATTCTGAGCAAGGCGATGATTGAACTTTTGCCTTTACTAATTCGTAACCCTATTTTCCACACAGTGAGAAACACGTCTCCAATGAATTTTCAATGACATCTTTAAAAATGGATTAAAAGAAATACATTTCATACAAAAGTTTTCCCGGAAGTTTTCCAAAAAGGCCAACTTTGAAAAAGCTTGGGCTGGCCGTTGATCATCAATCAGTCAGTCAGTCAATCAATAAGTTTAAACGGTTTCTCTATAGATATAAACATAAATACTTCAGCTCACCTGGTGGCCACATCACCCTCATCAATCCAGCCCACCTTTTCCATGACCGTGGACAGTTTCATTTTGATAAACTCGCTGAGCATCAGGAAACACTCGGAGTACTTGAGAATACGACGCCATTTCTCCAAGTGTCGCACAGCCAATGCCATCGGGCCATAATGCGTCTCACTGGGCAGATATTGAATCATATTCATTGTAATCTCGCAGGCCAACAGATTCGCATGGCACAAGGTAAATGCATCCGAGAGCAGGCCAAGACGATCCTAAGGGGCACAGGGTTGAGTAGGAATAACCAATTTAATGGAAAGGTAGGCAAACCTCGCTGCTAAAACGCTTCGGATTGTTGGACAGATCCTCGATGAGACTAGCCCAGTTGTCGTCGTTGTAGACAACGCGATAATAGCCGTTTTGTATGGCATTCACCTTGATCCATTTCACATTCTCGGGCACATTGAAGGTTACTGAAATGGGCGAAAGACGGTCAGAGATATTAAATATAGAGCTAACTGATTAGATTTAAGTTGAGATGGTGAGAGAAAAACGGCGTACCTCATTCGAACAAATAAAAATTTTTTAAATTAAGTGTAAGTGAAAGTAAAACTTTATCTAGATAAAGTACTCTATTTTAGTTTTCAAATGCTTACTTACAGTCTTTTTAAAATTAAGAGTGAATGTCAACTTTTCCTATATTAAGTACTGTATATTAGTCTTATTCTACTTTTTATAGTCTTTTTAAAATTGAGAGTAAACTTCTAATTGAAAATGCAACTAGATTTAAGTCTATTTGTGCCCTAAACTAAAGAGTTTTCAGATTACAGAAAAAACCCCAAAGTGCCTAGCCGCGTCAGATTCGTGTTAAGATTTTTTGATTACGCCCAGATACATACAATTTTCAGACAGATTACTGATGATCTGCTCTATGGATCCTACTAAAAGTTTTTACTCTTTGAGGGCTTGGCGAAAAGATAAAATCCAAATTTCCCGCAATTTAAGCAGACGATTTTCAGATGACCTCCTCTAAATATTGGAAAATTGCAAAAATCAATATTTTACCAAAAAAAAAAATTTTTAATCAAGAAAGTGTTTGATTCGTTTTAGGTGTTAGGAATTATTTGCTAAACAAATGAGTTCTTATTCTGAAAGATTGTCCTGCTTAACAGTAAATCCCTAACGGCACTAATTGCAAGAAATCAAATTTCAATCACATTTTTGCACTCACCATCGACGTTTTGCATCCAGAGAGTCTCGCTGACATTGTTGATATCCGTGACATAGGTCACCGGGAATATCCACTTGAGGTGCGGCACAGTCTTGTGCTTGCTGGCGTGGGTGGGCGGCACAGTGCTGGGCGTGTCGGTGGCATTCAACGTGGTCTTGTTGTAGTTGTTGCCGTCGTAGGAGTCGTCGTGGATGGCCAGGAAATCGGCTGGCTTGAAGGGTCGCTGCGATATGGAGATGCTGTTGCCCATTTTGGTGACCGTCAGCAGCGGGAAGCCCGGCTGATGTGTCCACAGTGTCATCATGTCTTTGATATTTTCGAGCCGTTCGCCTTTTTGGTGCATATCGTCCAGAGGTCCGTCGGCTCGGCGGTCTTGAACCGGTTCAGCTTGAGGAAGGTGCCGAGGCAGCCGCGAAAACGATCCTCGCCAATGGCCGTGTGCAGCATGGAGAAAATCGCCGCCGTTTTCTGTACGAAAAATTCCTCGTTGTTGCCATCGTGCCGAGTGCCGTTCATGATGCTATCCCAGCCCTGGATGGCATCGATGTCCAGCGCGCTCGTGGCCATTTTGAGCAGGTACATCTCGCGCAGCGGCCAGCTATCCTGGAGCGGAGCCAGCGCATGTATGCCCAGGTACTGAATGAGACCCTCCCACAGCCAGACATCCTTGAGCACCTTGCGCGAGGTAATCCCACCGAAGAACTGACGCACCATCGCCTCGGCAATGCGCAGCGCACTGAACTGATACTGTTCCGAGGTAATCGACTGGGGATCGGTCAGAAACGAGGTCTTCAACGTGACCAGACCCAGCGAGGAAATCAAATTGCGATCGAGCGAAGGCAGCGCCACAAAGTCCACCTTGGTCAGGGGATAGCTAATGTCCAGCCAGGTCTGCAGATACTCGAGGACATCGCGAGATGTGTGCAGAATGAAAGAGGAGCGCGGCAGCAGATCCCTCGGCGCATAGAAGGTGTACGAGGGTGCGCGCTTGATGGAGGAGCCCGTTGACTGCGACAGGGCGGTCAGATTCGTGGGCTTCCCATTCCCGTTGATCGTCACGGGCAAGGCGGTCGTCGTCGAGCTGCTGTGATTGTGGAATGGCGTCAGGTTCACGTTCAGCGAGTGCGTCAGGGCAGTGATGTTGCGCACCGGCGGATTCTTGCTCTTCAGCTGCGTGTAGTTGTTCAGCTGGGAGGTCTTCTTGCCGCTGCCAGCGGTGGCCGGCGCCACCGTCGTGGGTATATAGGCCGCCGAGGGCTGCAGCGATTCGCGCTGAAAATCGCTGACCACCCAGGCAACGGCATCGGCGGGCAGTGGAGGCGTCTCGATGAAGTCATCGCGCAGCTAAAAGTGGGTTAATAAGAATATTGAGCAGGAATTCCTAGACATCAATTAGAGATGGCTTACCAGGCCGGTGCCCATGTAGAAGCCCACGTCCTCTGTGGTATGCACTATGGAATTGGAAAGACCTATGTGGAAGCGATCACGGAACACGGAGACGCGGAAGGGCGCACGGACGTGCGGCTCGTCAAAGCAGGGAAAGGCGCGACGTGCTCCATTGGGTCTAAAGACTGTCGCTGCCAGCAGGCTGTAAAAGGGTAGAAGCTTGTTAGAGGGTGGTCTTTACAGTAGGGCTGCAAACCATTTTAAATTCAGAGCACCAATTTTAACCTTAGGCTAAATTAGCTGTCCAAAGATAGCCAAAGCCTTTTTTGTTGAGAATTCCCAAAGGACTTCTCTTTTGTATAATTTATTTTAAGTTATAAATTGAATTGTTTCATAGAAAGTTGGTAAAGATGTGACAAGGCACGTTCGAACTCAAACAAAGGCCAGACCAGGTTTGAATCGAATCTTAAGTATTTTATTTTGTGATACCTAGAGGCACATCTTAACACGAACTGTTCTTGTCAAAATTTCGTGCGTGTTCGTGCGTGTCCACATTGAGCCCGTCAACACGAAAGCACGCGTTCATATAGAATTATTAGGAATATGGTATAACAAGCTAAAAACTATTTTAAAAAATTATTTCTTTATTTAATAAACTTAGTAATTAATACATAATCACTACTCTCCTCATCATATCTCATCAAATAGAAAAGAAGTACGAACAACGAAAGCCGAAACCTCTAAGATAAAATCGAAGATTTAATTTTATTTAAATTAAATATGATGTTCGAATTCTATACTTAACAATATAAATTCAAATATTTTTTAACATTTAATTAAATTACTAAGTTAAAGATTCATTATTTTTAATACAACAATAATTAAAATAATATAATTAATTAAACAAACACATTATAGTAAATATATTTAAGGGGTATTAATAAAATATTTAAAGTCGAGCGTGTTGTTCGTATTGCGTGCGTGTTTTTTAAATTATGGTTCGTGTTGTGCTAATAAAATTCGACACGCGCTCATCTCTAGCTTATTGCTGGGTTTGCAGCCTTGCTTTATACATATATACATATATTTCTTTTTCAATCTTACCGTTCCCGTCCATTGAAGCTCTCATACTGATCCACATAGAAACCCTCCGGCTCGGGATTCAGCTTTGAGTACCAGCGCAAATTCAACGTATAATTGGATTTTTCTTTAGCTTCTCTTTAACTTCAATGTAAAATTGCTGACGCGGCGGAAACTCCAGCACCTTGACAATCTTCAAGGCATAGCCCTTGGGACCGGGCGTAACCAGGGCCTGCATACAAATGCAATTAGTTGAGGGTTCATTAATTGAGGGAGGCTTCACTCACCTTCTCGGTTACATTCAGATCCTGAATGTGCAGCACAATAAAGTTGGTTTCCTTCTCGATGAACAGATCGATGGTCACTTGACCTGGCCGTCAGAAAATATAAATTGCATTGAGTTATGGTTAATGAATCGTGACGCAAATCGAGTTTCACCTTTAACGTCCAGCGTCGTCAGATTGGGATGTATGGTCACCATGTAGCGCATGGGTCGCGCACTGGTGGGCAGCATCTTCTCCAGCCAGGGGAATGGCTCCCCGTTCGTTGCAATCGGATTGAAGGGCTGTGTGTTGTTTTCTTCATCCGTTTCATAGCCGGACGCCGTTTTCGCCGCACAGGAACAGTCTGCAAAGGTCAACCACACAAAAGGAACGTTCAGGTACAAAGCTTGAATTCGAGTTTTTCATTTTTTTCTTTAATTAATTTATTTTCTTTTATTTAGATGGTTTGGGAAATTGTGACTAAACACAATGATGCTTGTTGTTAATCAACTGTTTTTTTTTACACGATTAACAAAGAGAACCAACTCAAAAAGTGTGGGGGGGGGGGGGCTTTAGCAACGCTAGGGTAAAGCAGAGAGGGTGGAAAAAATTATAAAGAAAGCTAGCATACAATCTGTAGACTGGCAGGGGGAAAAAGAGTAAACGACTTTTGATGGGGTTCGCTAGCACATCTAATAAAAGGTTATAAAAGGTAAACACAAATGTATTGCAGAAAAATTTATAAAAAAATGTAAAGATATACATGGATCTGAATGTTTCTCAGACTATCGCATGGTTCGCTGAAATATTTTATATATTTTTTCTTAAGCTTATCATATATATTTTGTATCTTATTGCAAAGATTTAATATTTTTTATTAATATTTTCTTTCAGTTTAAAAAGTTTTCAATTTTTATTACAAGAACTAGAAAGTTGTATTTTATAAATCCCTTAAAGTTTATATAAACATTTCCATTTTATGAAAAAGAAACTTTAATTTTTTCGATTTAATATGGCTTTATCTATAGTTAAAAGGATAAATTATACAAGTTTATTTATTAACTTTTTGTGATATTTAAATTCCTTTCAAAATATTAATTTTGTCTTATTTTTCTAGGTCCTTTACTTTAAATGTGAATCATATATTTCTAAGAACAAGATATTTATAAGTATGTAACGTAAAATTTCTACAGTTAAATGTGCATATATCGTATATATGTATATGATATATGGAAACTTAAAATAATTAATATTTTAAAGTCTGGCAATCAAAATGAGATCTAAGTATATTGAGTATGCTTATTTGAGGAACTTATTTTGTAAAAATCTTTTATGTCTAATATCTATTAAAACTGAATTAAAAATGCTTAATTCAGTAAGTAAAAAAAAGTTTAAAAAGAACTACAATAATTACGAGCAAACAATGCAAGTTTTGTTAAAAAAAGATGATTTTTATGAGTATATTTCAATCTCCATTTAACACGCGTTGAAATCAAGAGAATTATTGGACTTATTTAAAAAAAAGATTTCAGAAAACAATGATTAGAAAATAAAATGCACTAAGTTAGGAAACATATAGATTGGGTATTATAGGAACAACATTGGATGACAGCAACATGCCGACAGATTATATTATAAGAATATATATATTTATTAACTAGTTTTCAGTGTTAATTACCGTTAAGAAGAAGTGGGTTTGGAAAATTTGTTACTCACATTTTTACCAATCAAACAAGCAGTTAAGAGAAATTTTCATAAATATGTATATAACATTTTGTTTTACAAAAGAAAAACAAAGAAACAACAATATGAAAAGAAAATGGTAAACAAATTATGTATACATATTTATTTATATTTATTTATATATATTGCATATATGTAGAAGACGTAAGAGTATTTATATAAATTCGATTAAATGGTATTTTTATTATGTATTAGTAATAAAATTTGCATAATTGTGTATAAGAAGCTGGCATTATTAAATGCATATTTCAAGAATTGACAGATTGCAAAGCAGCCCAAATGATCAATTAATTACGGGAAAGGAGCAATAATTGTGTTGAAAACTTTTTTGCCCTTTTCACTCACTGTTGCGATCGAACTTTCTTCTACACATATATACACATACACATTCTTTCATACAAAATTCAAATTATCCACACATAGACCTAAGTCCAAACTTTAAATTATGAAATGTGGGTCGAAATTCAATCGATTTTGCTAAGAAATGAATTTTTGTTAATGGCTTGACTCGTAGTTAAATATGGCATTTAAATTGGGAAATACTATTTTTGGTCAAAATAATGCTAAAATTGAAGCAATTGAACCTAAAAGTTCACATAGAAACTTGGAACCAAAGTTTCTAATTACACAACTTGGTCAAAACTGAACCGACTTTGATTAGAACTGACATTTTATTAATGGCTTGACAAGTTTATTACTTTTGCGTTAAAAATGGCAAAACATAATTCTTTGTTAAAATTATATTGAAAAAATCTCCCTATCGATTTGGGGCCAAATTTTAAACTACCGCAACTTCGTCAAAACAAAACATATAGTTAAGACTGGCTCTTAAATCGCAATTACAAAAATGTTGTTTATTTTTTCAAGTTCTTATTGTACCCATACTAATCCGATATATGTAAATATCTAAAACGGACGGAAAGACAGATGGATTAAACCTATTCAGCTTTATGAAAAATTAAAGAAGCATTCTTCTGTCTGTTATATATATTTGCACAAAACCAATATACGTTTCTTTAATAAATTGTGTAGAAACGATACTTTTTCATCAAAAACTGTACATTGTGTTACAATATCTGGTAAACTTTACGTTTTTCACGAGGTTTCTCTTTGCAGACATGAGACACACGCACACACATACACACTCGCACACACACATACACACTGTCACTTGCACACAATATGCATGTCTGGCGCTTTGGCTCCGTAATGCAATTAGCCTTCAATGCATTTAGCCCCATTAAGTATGCAACACAAGGTTTATGTTTGTACTTTGCATACATATTGCAGCTCCCCCCTCCTATCAACAGCAGCACGTTATCAGCTCTGTGTCGATGTGAGGCGCCTGCCTGCTTGCCACTTGCCACAACGGGGCACGGGTCAGACACAAGTAAGCATATGAGTATATGTATGCCCAGAATATTATAATGGTATTTGGCTTGCGTTAATACTATTAAAAGCATATTACAACAGACTGAGACTAAATGTCAAGAGGCCGCGGGGAAGGACGGGGAACTGCAGCTGCGGCTCTGGAACTGCAGCCTTCATCAAACTAATGCGATTATATAGCTGCAATATGGATATTTTATGCTGCTTGTGGCAAACTGAGTTATGATTAGCCTTAAAAACAAACTCTATAAAGTAATTGATCATGTTGTCGGCCTTGCGACAATGAGTATGTAAATACTTTATCTGCAGCCTGAAACGACGTTTGCATAAACGCTTTTATGCTTTTATGTAACTATTTTCTGACCTGGCCAATTTCAGCCCGATTAAGTGACAAGTTTTATTTAGGATTGATATTTAATTTCCTTATACAACATTTTTGTACGGCATATTAAGTTGACTTTCTGCTGCTAAGGCAACTTTTAAGGCATCTTACATATTTGCTTTATATATTTTATCACTTCCATTTTAAAAATATGTTAATTTTAATATTTTTATATGTATATGAGTATACCAAATGTTTTTTGTGAAAAGTTAAAACAGTAATACCCCCAGGTCGAATTCCTTAAATTCAAATTCGTCAATGGGTCAAAATATATACTTCATCACACGATACACCGATATTATTTAAATAATTTAAGGCTTTTACAAAACAAAAAAAAACAACACTCTTTTCCATTAAACTATATAACTGTATGCTTTTATTTCTTGCCGCTCTTCTGTTTAGAGGAATAAATCCCTTACACTAACATATATAGCTTAGCAGGGCGCAAAACACATAGAAAGTAGACTTTTGTTTCAGTTTGCTTCGTTTAACGCATTACAATTCGCAACGAGTTTAAGCTTGGAGCACTTAACAATCGGTTTGCAAATCTTTGGAATCTGTTTGCAAAGTTTGTTAATGATAGAACCGGAGGGTTCTCAAAACTGCTACCAGATTTATAACATCGTATTTATTGTAAAGAATATATATTATATATAGTATAAGTAAAATCACAAACAGTGATGTTGAACAAGTCAGATAAATATTTAGTTTATTTTTGCAAATTTCTTCTATATTTTGCTTTTGATTTTATGAACCAGAAGGTCTGTTAAAGAGTTATAAAAAATCAGAAACATTGATCGTAGTGGTCAGCTTATTCCTTTTTTTCCAAATTCCTGCTATATATTTATATTTCGAACCGGAATGTTCTTGAAATTGCTTTGAAATAACATAAATATTGACAAGGGCATGTCAGTTTAATATTTAGTTTTTGTCAGTTTAATATTTAGTTTTTGAAATATCTTGCATTAGGCATTTTTGAATTTTTTGACATTAAACTAGATAAGAAAAAGTGCCATTCTTTCAAGTTTGTTAAGAGCTGGCCTAAGGGTATTAAATAGCTATGAAAACATTTCATTCCTTTTTTTATCTCACTACCCCAGAGAAGTAGCTACCACTGCAAATACAAAGTGAAGTGTATTTCTTTGTAAGTATATAAAGCATATCAAAGCTGTTTCCCTTTGGCGAACACATCCGGCAAAGGGAGGAACGAGACAACAGACGTTGTTGTTGTTGTTGTGGTAATGAAATTAAAAAAGAAAAACAAAAAGCAAATGAAAAGAACCAAAAGAAAGCAAAGAAATGCAACCGAAACGCAAATATGCACAATGCAACCTACCATTTTGGGGTCCGGCGTAGGCAATGATAATGGCCGTCAGCAGCAGGGAGCCGAGGACGATGCCGGCGACGAGGAGGGCGCGACGCTGCGAGCAGACAGCGACGCCGGTGCGCGTCTGACGGCCGCCGCTCGATTCGCCACCTGGAAAATGTAATTAAAGCCAGAGATAAGTGTGAGATACTCGCGACTGAGAGGGCACTATCCAAAGAGAAGTCATATTAAATTATGTAAATATTTGCACGACGAATGTTTGCCATGTGCCACGGAGTGGGTGGCAGAGGGGAGGAAGGTGCAGGGAAGATTGAATTTATAAGGTTCGTTTACCTGATAGAAATGCACAATCATCTAAATCCGGATCATTTGTCATTTCGATGCGCTCGCGCCGCCAAATTTTCGAACCTTTTCGACCACCGCCAACGACCGAAATCTTAACGGGGCCAATATCTCTTGGTTTTCCGGCCAATACGTTAACTTAACTGCGTTGCTAAAACGCCGCGTCTTTCAGTTATATATATTTTTATTTATACTATAAGCCACATGTACAAAGCCTCAGTAAATGCTGCTATTTTGTTAACAAAAAATATTATTACACTCAGAGAAAAATCCTAGCATTGCGTACTCAAATCAAGTAGAAGTGTTATCAAAAATAGGAAGTTTCCTATTTTGAGAGCAAATTTCTTGATTAAACAACTTCTAAACTTCTAACTTTCTAAAGTCCTAAGACTCAAATATAGATCACAATCTAAAATAAATTGTAATTCCATTAAAAATGTTAAAGTACGAGAATTCTTGTGATGAGTATTTTTTACTTAACTTAACACAAGAATATTCACGAGGAAGTAGGAAATATTCAGAGAATTTTAAGTAGACAAAATTTATGCTCTTCCTACTTGAAATGGTTTTTTCTCTGAGTGTATATGTATTTTTTTATTCTACACAGGAAACCTCTTCAGGTAGCGCAATAAATGCTGTTATTTTTGGCAAATAGTTAATACAAAAGAAATCAGAATTTTATGTCAGTCGCAATTGGTGGTCAATTTGAACCCTTTTCTTTCCACCTGCCTCGCCTTTTTTACCGCCACGTGCGCTTTATACATATTTTATGCACTCGCCACATTTATGCAGCCAACTCTGAATATGTTCGAACGGAAAAAAGTGTGCTTGTGCCGCAATAGGTAAATAAATTCGAAGAAACTCTCATCGACGCGACGATTTGATAATCTGACAAATAATCGTAATTTATGCGCCCTCCCTCGAAAGAAGGAAATGCCAAAGAAGAAAACGGAAAATATGAGAGTCGACTTTCCACCCGCTGTCGTTCGGTGTTTTTTCCAACGTTTTATTTTTTTTTGGGCCAGGCGCCAAAAGCTGCCGCCCTTCCGGTCTCGTCATTGCTCCACGCAGCCGGCATCCCGTCTAGTCAGTCGCCCATTTGGACGTCTGGGCCGGTCCAAGTCCTCGTCGACGTCTGCGTCTGCAGTTTTGGATGTTGCTCGCAATTTCAATGTCGCATTGAATTAGTGAAAAGCGCTTTCAACGCCCAAAAATCAACCCCCAAAAAATGGTGAATACTTTGTCAGTCCGCTGTATGTGTGTGTGTGTGTGTATTTGAGTGGGTGTGTGTGTGAGTGTGTCTGTGTCTGCTTTTGAGCAGCACTTGAAGTTCAAGTTAAGCATCCTTGGCGAATTTCATGCGGTTAAGTCTTGATCATAATAAAGCGTGAACTGATATGATTTAATTGACTGAAATCATTAGCCATTTATAAAAAGTCAATTAACAAACTTCAAACTATATAACCTTTACTTTTAAAATAATGTATTATATTTAAACTGTATTTACAAAAATTACAAAAAAAATTCACTGTTCACTTATTGCAAACAAAATTGCTCATTTTGCCATTTTCTTATAAATGCACGTAATTTATCAGCTGATAAGATTCGATGGCAAATTTATTTTTTATTGCTACGATTTCGTAGTATTTCAAGTCTTCTATTTGATTAGATTCTACAGGTAGCCCAACAACTAGTAAAACTTTGGCGCAACAATACGCATACTTAATATATAAAGGGTCTTTGTAAGTTATTGACTAAGTGAATACAGAAAAATTCGCAAAGAAATAAATAAACAAATAAAATATAAAATATATGTATAAAGTATAATTATTGTAGTAGCTTTTTTGCTCAATAAAATACGCCTGTTACTCATAAATATGGTAAGATTACACATGTTATCCTAGCACCCAAATGGCTCTTTTAAGTAGTATATGTTTTCCCACCTATTTTCTCACATGTGTGTAATTTAATACCCGACTATAACAATATGTCTAATGTGGCATATAAAAATAGCCTTGTTACCATTGTTTTGCCTTTAACCGCTTGGCGGTTCAAGGTAATAACAGTGTAAATGACAATAATAATAAAAATAATAATTGTATTGTTTAGACGCCAACTGCATTTGTTTACATTTTCATACATGCCACTATCGAGAAGTTTTGTTGTTGCTGGAAACAAAAACTTTTAGAGAAGAGAGAGAGTGCGAGCGGGTGGCAGCAAGCGCGAGAGCGCAAGCGAGCGCAAGTATAAGAACAAACGTGTGCCACCCACATGTCAACTGGAATGTAAGCGAAGAGCAAACGCGTGAGAGCGCAACTAAAATAGAGAGAGAGAGAGAGAGTGTGACACTTGACTGTACGCTCGCATTGGAATCTGTGTTTTGAAAATGAAATGTCAAAATGCAAAGCTCAACAGCGCGCATTTCCTCACATGCGTCAGTTGTGTGTGTGTGTGTGTGTGTGTGCGTGTGAGTCGGAGAGTATAAGTGAATTTCCTGCTTTGTCTTAGCTTTGATTATGCGGCGTTTCTTTTGCGAGAAACGAGCGCGCTTCTGAGTGCTTTTTTGAATGCGCGCATATATATGTCAATAGTGCGCTTTCCAGTCCTATTCGCATTTTTTCTGCTTTTGCTTTTTACTTTACGCGTTGCCTGCTTTTTTTTCAGCTGGTCCCGTTTTACTCTTTTTTTTTGTTTGTTTCCCACTTGACTGAGTTGCGAGTGCATTTGCCTACAAAGCGGCGTCTGTTGTGGGCTCCAGAAATTAAATGCTGACATTTGATAGGCTCCACAAAATACATATGTGTTGTACGTTTGTATATTCGTGTGTGCATATTTGGTTTTTGGCTTGTTGCTGGCTGCATGCGAAAGGTCAAAATAGCAACAATTAATCAATGCAAGTGACGCGTTCCATTAAAGTCAACGGTCAATTTATTTTTGTGGCTCTCAATGTGGCCCAATTGACCTTTTACTTTGCGCACATGAAAATTATTATTTGCATTTACTTTACTTTGCCTTAGGATTTTCACTCGAATTTCACGTGCCCGTAACTGTAATCGAATTTGTTGCTAATTACCGAAAATTAACAAAATCAAAAGCCGACAGAAATTTATTCGTTTGGTCACTTGCTTTATTTAGCTTTTCTTTTCTTTACTTTACTTTTTTCTTCTTTTTTTTGGCAATTTCTATGCTCTTTTCGTTATAGACACGCACAGTGGGCAGGGGACAGTGGGCAAGGGCAGCACGCGACTCATCTGTGTGTGTGTGTGTGTGTGTGTGTTTGAGTGTGTTTGTATAGGGGCTTGAGGTGTTTTTTTCTTTTGTCAACACGGATTTTCGCTTCACGTTTTGTTCGCTCGACACGCGCTTTCTGATGCGTTTGACTGCGCGTACATTTTCCAACTGGATGCTGTTGTGGCCAGCCGTAGCGTCTCCGGCTGTGAAAAGTGCTTTTGCAGCACAACCCCCTCTTTACAATTTAATTCGTGAGCCCCTCACACACACAACTGTCTAGCGCATGTCTAAACTCTCTCGCAAGCTTACTCTCTCTCGTTCTCTCTTAATTGACTCTCTTGCGCTCTCGCTTCCTTTGCCAATTTTTTGAGCGCGCTCACCTGCGAAAATGAAAATGAAATTTCTATGCGCCCTTTTGCCGGTGGTTCCCCTCGCCCCCTTTGGCTGCGTTTGTTTGCTATGAAATAAATAGTGGGGAGTGTTTTTGGTGTTGCCAGGCACATCGGAATCAAAAGCGAGCAGGCATGCTGCAACCCTTAAGCACCCCAATCCCCTCCCAATACACAGCAGCCCCATGTCCAAACTCTGTGGGTGTATTTCTCCCCAACATGCAGTCAGTTGTTGTTCTTGTTGTTGTTATCATGTGTTAGTCAAAGGTTCAATCTAGCTGCTGGTTGATTAAGGGATGTATCTGCTGCCCTCAGTTATCGTTGCTATGACGCGCATTCCGCTCGAGATTTACGAGCTCACGTATTACTCGTATTCTTGCTTTGATGCCTTGATGCTGCCTTTTTATTGCCTACTTTGAGGCGCCTTTGGCAAGCACAACGTTCTCATTTGGCTCTAATGGCACTGCAATTGCCAGCGGCAGCAAATCATTTACAAAAATTGGACCACAAGCCAAATGCATCGAATATGTGTGACTAGGGTTTGTGTGAATAACGATATTCTACTTCATTTAATTGACAAAATATTTCGTACATAAAATTGATTTATTTATTTATGAGTAGCTTATGAACTGTCACAAATTCAACACAAGGTTGTTTCAAAGGAGCTATGGCGTACAAAAATAATTGTTTCTAATATAAACAGAGTATGTGCTAAATTCAAAACCCAAAATTAAATTGTAAAATCGCCCAAAACGGGCGTCTTTTTTTAAAACAAAAAACTTCTATAAAAAGAAATTAATATATCAATCCGAAAAATGAAAATATCCTCTTGATGAATCAAAATATCCTCTAGATAAATAAATGTAGCCTCCTGAAAAATAAAACGTTCCTCCAGACAAACAAAAATTTTTTCTGCATTGATAAATCTGTCCTCTAGATAAATATATATCGTCTTGATAGATGAAATTATCCTCCACATAAACAAACTTATTCTGTAGATAATTCATCCTCTAGACCTTAATGCTATCCGTACTGCAAATTGAAAATTTGCGACTTTTAATGAAATGTCTCTGCTCCCAACGAGTCTTTGGCACCTTTTGGTGAAGTGTTCTAATTTGATTGCCAACCGCAAACCAAATGTACCGCACTTGCCTGTACTTGCTTATTTGCAATACAATTTTCTGCTTGTTTTTATTATTTCCCTTTTTTTGGGGCAAGCTTGAAAAAGTTAAGCGTAAACAAAGTGTAAAAAGTTTACAACGGTTTGATGAAAAGGCAAAGTTTTTGGGCGCAGCGCCAGGTCATGAAAACTTATTTGACATGGACACGAGGTGGGGTTTTGTGTCTTTTGACGTGTCCCGGCCCAAATAGCGGGCTAAACTCAATGAAATCTTTGTCACGTTGCAAGCACACACAGCTTAGATCTGGAAATGTAATTGGTAAAAAAGGGTATTCAAACGAAAGTCTAACCGCGCAATTACTTGCCACAAAGCAACGTTTGCGAATTGTCAACGCGGCAGTTTTTCCCGTCGACATTAAGCCCTTATTGCGTACATTTCAATTACTACACTTAGAGAAAAACAATAGTTTAAATTTAAGTGCAACTGGGACTGAAATTGTATGGGTTTTTTCTTAAAATTTCAGGAATATTTTTTTTAGCAATATTTTAAAATTAAACTTGAACCATTCTTTACTTAAAATATGATTAAAAATGATCTTTAATATTTCACAATTTTTAAATTAAGGATAAAACAATCATAGCAAAAATTTCAAATTTAACATGCCACGTTTTTTATTAGAATAAATACTGCTTTAAAGTCTTTTATTCAAACATTATGATACTTTTAATATATTCTGCTGCATTTTAATTTGGAAGTGCAATTTGCATATAATGTTTCTCAGTAGAAAAGTTATGTGAACAAAAAGAAATATCAAAGCAACATTCATCAATTTGTTGTTTTTCCCAAGTTGAAAACTATTCTATTAGGTTTAGTTTAACAAACTCTAAAATTTACTGTGTTTCAATAAATTTGCTGCCTTTTCATTTCTAGGATTTTTCTCTGAGTGTACGAAATTTTCTTTTCAATTGTAATGGCATCGCAGTCCCTGCCTCCCATTGTTCAGAATGTTATTTAACGCATTTGCGTGGGTGTCGCCGACAGCGTGTCCAGCACTGAGTATTTGCTGTCGCATGCAAATTTACAGCCCACAAACCGAAGCGAACTTGTGAAGAGCACACAGACGTACGAGTGTCATGTGTATGTGAGTGTGTGCGAGTGTGTGTGTGTGCCCACTTCAAGGGCTTTGGCACTCGTTGTACATGGCCACAAGTGTCTGTAATGGAGCGTGGGGTGCGATATCGAAATGTGGTGGTTAAATAATCGCTGTTTATGAAACAATCAATAAATTTAAGCTGCTGCTGCGGCGGCTGTTACTGCGTCATGTGGCAGCTACTGCTGCTGTGTTTAGCTGCCCCAGGCGCTGATGTGCTCACACACACAAAACTTGCCAACTTAGCGTTCCAATGCTGAAAAGGGGCTGAGCGGGGGTGGTTGCTTATGGCATAGTCTTGAAACTCGTAATTGCTCGATTAAGTGCTTGTTAATCTCTGTACTTCATTACGACTAAATGAACGACAAGAGTACAAGAAAAACAACAACAACAACGATGGTAATAGAATTAAATAGACTTGGCCTAGCTTTCACATAATATTCAATGATTTTGTCGAATACAAATATCTGTTTTTGATAGGATGAGTATGTTATTTATTTTAACTAAACTTAGTTTTGCAATGCTAAAAATAAATTGTACAAAAAAAACAGATATTTGTAAAATTGTATATTTTATATTATATTACACCCTAATAAAAATAGCTTAAGGCAGTCTTTTGTTTATCTTACATGACAACTATTCTTACGGTTATCTGAGCAGATGTAAAAATTATGCAGCTAATGTTAAGCATTAGCATAAGCTACAGTAACATTATATTACATTAACATAAGCTACCGCTAGCTAGTAACTGATAATGTAACGATGTACTGAATATGTTATGTGCATTGGCTTCACTATTGAGTGAAGTAATGGAAACGTACTCACATATATACTATGTAATACAATTTTAGCTTAGCAGATAAAAATACATATATGTATTTTACTTAACATATGTTAAAATGAGTCTGTTAATTGTATTAACATATATTTTGCTCAGCTAGTAACAGATAATGGATATGAATTATTGTGTCTAACCCAAACTAAAGCATAGGAAAAGTAAGAAACACAAAATTAAATTTAATTTTATTTAAATAAAGCATACGAAAAGCATAGGAAACGTAAGAAACACAAAATGTAATTTAATTTAATTTAATTATTTATGTTAACCATTAAAGATATGAATATACGTTCAAAATATTATCTGTCTAAGCTACATTTATACATACGCCGTAGAAGCCGAAATTACATGGAATTTAGACATATGAGTATGATCTCATAACCAAAAAATTAATATCTGAGCTCTTAAAGTGTATATATACATCAGATTATTATACAGATTTAACTTGAACGAATTTGTATTCGCGTATATTTAGAGAGACACTGAAACTTATATGCAGATTCAAGCCATAAAAGAAATCGACAATTTTTGACAATATCTACAGTATTTGGATTAATTTTCTTTAGGACATACTAAATTCCATTAAAATCGATTTTCCTATTTAAAGGAATATGTTTTAATAAAGACCCTTTTGATAAAAGAATCTCAACTTTGACTGCTCGAAAGCAATTTGCCGCATGAATAAACCAAAATTTAATTTGTGCTTTGCTGCCTTAAAGAGCCGCCAAGTACAGTGCGCACTTGTGCACTCAATTTTGTGAAATGTTCAATGATTTAATTAATTGGCAGCCCGTGTTGAAGCAGCACTCAATGGTCTCCATTGCCGGCATAGGAGTCCTCCAGGCTCAAGTGCTGGGAACTTGTGGGAGCTGCATGCAACAAATGCATTCTATGGCCTGAAAGAAACCAGTCAAAGCCCAAACATAACTGCCAACTAATTGAGCGGCAATTGCATGAAAAAAAGGAATAACGGTAAGAATGCCCGACTGGAAGATGCCCTGTACCAGATCTCAGATATTGTCGGATAAATTCAAACTGGCAATGGGATCGGTTAAAATATATAATTATGTAATTTATAATTAATTAAACATAATCAAAATTAATGAATACACCGAAGTGGCCTTATTTCGTAATGGGCATTTGAATTGAGTTTTTTTGTTTTGAAAAATCGAAAAATTAAATATTCTTGTTCTGTGTATACTATCCAAGAATCTATATACCACATTTGGTATCTCTCGCTTTTAAAATCTCTGAGATATGTTAAAAACAGATTCTAAATTATAAGTCTCCAGCTCGTATAGGCTTTGAGATCGGCAAATTCATTCGTGTTTCTGTAGCAAAAGAAAATTTCCACACAACCAGGCTACCCTCTTTTATAAATGCTCAATGCTTACAGGGTGTAGAAAAGACCAAGAATAGCTGGAATGCTTTCAAGTGCTGCGAAAAGTGTGCTAGACCGCAACCGAGTTGCCTACGCCTACGCCCCCGCCCCTGCCTCCGCCTCCGACAGCGCCTCCACCTACGCCTGTACCTCCGGTGGCTGTCATTGTTGTTTCCTGACAGACTGACAGACAGACGTTCAGAGTTGCTTTTACGAGTTGCATTTTCCATTTTCCATTTCCATTTAATTACGGGGCCGCCTTAGTGGGCAACTGCCTTGGGGGGCGCCCCAGCTGTGCGCTTTGTCGTTGCATTTAATTGTGTGAATATATAAGTGTGTGTGTGTGTGTGTATTTCGCTTGCGCCATTTTGCAACAATTATTTGTTGCAGTGGCAAAGAGGCGGCGCATCGCTTTGCCATTTGCATCGCCTTCCGTTGACTTCCTGCTCGCAATGCTTCAAGTGGCCTGACCCAAAAACACATTTCATCCATTTGTGTACATCTTTACTTTCACTCGCACACCCCCACACACCCACACACACACTGGCACACACACTTTCTAGCTGCCGCTACTCGCATTGTTTCTGTTAGCCCCATTTTTTTTATACTCTGCACCTAATATAAACGGTTAATAAAGGGTATATTGCAAGAAGCACATCCGATTACTTAAAGTATATATATTCTTGGTCAGCAGCAAAACCGAGCCGATCGAGCATGTCCGTCAGCCTGTTTATCCATCCGTCCGTGCTGAAGGCTTATAACAAAATAACAGCAACTTCAAATTTACAACATAAGTTGTTGTTTTCCTTACTCCAATCATGATTATTATTTAACTATCGTCAACACGCCCAATTTCCTTTAAATCAATATCAGTCAAGTTTTCTGTCAAAATCATGCTTCAAATTCTAAAGATATGGATGTGTGCAGTTTCCGGGTCCTTAGAAAGTGTTCCCTTTAGACTCTAAACTCCCAAGACTTTAATTTAAGCCCATTCAGAAGCTATTTAGCATTTTATTCATGATTTCTCGTATAGATTAATGCTGAATCCAAAAATTATGGACTTCAAAAATTAAATTTTTGCAAAAAAAAAACATGTACCCCTCCTTACTTATTTTGTAAACATTTTTTTTTCTTTCAAAATTTAGAATTTGAAATTAATGTGTTAATAGATAATTGATGTTTAAGAAGCAAAAAAAGTCATCTTAAAGCCGATTCTGGGTTGGTCAAAATATTCTGTCGAAAACCATGTCGAAATTCCAAATCCATTCTTCAACTGCACTTCAAACTCCCCTAAAATTGCCAAAGCTCGATGGCCTTTTGAAATTGGTTTGCGTTATAAATTTAATCTGCACGTAAAGTTTTAATTATAAAATTAATTTTTTTTTAAATTTTAAAAACTTTTTTGTACTGTTTACAGGATATCGGCTAGTCAGGCACTGTTGACTATAACACTGGTTTTCTGCTATTTTTCCTTATTTTTGTTCTTCTTTACCGGGATGCGCAGGACTTCTTTATTTAAGTCAAGTTGCCTCGAGTTTGTGTGTGCGCGTGTGTGTGTGTGTGCGCGTGTGTGTGTGTGTGAGCCCATTCAGAGTGCAATCAACGCATCCTGCAATTATCAACGTCAGCAGCAGGCGCGACATCATCGACAGCAACAGCAACAGCAACGACAGCTGCCACATCGGCTCAGATGTTGCCTGCCACAATCCGTGTTACTTGAAAGGTAAACATTCGTGCAGCCTGTGGCAGCCATTTGAGTGGGCGCACGCCGAGTGCTTACTCCAGTTTATGCATCCTTAATTGCAACGCTGACAAGCAGCACACGTCCTGCTCCCGTGACACTGATTTTCCACGGAGGTTTGGGGGCAGGTAGCGCAAGGGGCGTGGGGTGGCAACCACACAAAACCATTCGCCTTGTGGCACACTTTATGCGTTGCCTTGACGCAACGTCTGACAACGTGCACAAGAGCCAACGATGTTGCACAGATAACACAAATTGGCTCACGGGGCGCTTATCATTCCGACACAACCAGTTTCTTGGTCGATTGACTGAGAAGGCGTTGGCCATGTTCGGGATATTCTACACTCCAGCTTTCGCTTAGTTCGACATTATGTTTGATAATAATTAATTATGTATTTTCTTGGACCACCTGCTTGCAACTAAGGCTGCAAACCGGGTTTGCACCAAACAGGTTTAAACCCGAATTCTAGTTGGGCTAAACTGGTATGAACACGAAACTCCATTTCATTTCCAAACCAAATCAATAAAACATATTTTCACAAGTGTGCAATAACTACTATATAATTGTAATAACTGCTCAATCAATATGGCATTTAAATCTGAAAAAAGCTTATTCAGTCCAACCTTGTGTTGAAATCGTATTCAGGCATTCCCATTAAAACGTAACAAGGCACGATTGTCCTGCCTTTCAAAAAAGGCAGCGCAAAATATTCCAAGGAAGTCAGTCCTGCTAAGTCGCCAGCACAGGACCTTGCTCTTTTAGTCAACTCCACGGCATACCTTCAAGGCCACCAAGGGTCTGAGGTAATCAATTAGAATACCTGACGCCCCTTGAACAAGGCTAATAAACTATTAACTTTGCAGGAAATAATAAGCCAAAAAGCCGCTGGGTGCTTGCGACTAGAGTTGAGCGCGTGTCGTGTTTTCTTTTAGAAAAAAACACGCACGAGCAAACACGACGTGAAAGTATAGGAACATAAAATGATATAAATCCGTTGAAAAAATTAGACTAGTTCAAAGTAACGTGAACATTTCAATAGAAAATAATTATAGAATTCTCACAAAAAAAATATAATACAAATGCGTATTTTCTTATTGATTTATCTTTATGCAAACGTTGATCAAACTTACAAATCGTATATTAGATATTTATTAAATAGGATATATTATTTTTTAAGTTAATTAAGAATATACATTTATGTCGTGCTGGTAATAATTTCCCTGCCAGTATTCGACATGCGCCCATCTCTACTTTTAACCTTGGCCAAGCAGCCTAACTAACCTAACCCAACCCTCAAACGCGTTTCAAGCTGTGACCTCACCCAACACCTCTTAAAGCTTTTCCCATTTACTTGAATTGACTTTAGGTAATTCCCTTAACTGTATTTAGCAGCCAGAATTTATTTATTTTTAAGCATATTGCCAAGAACCTAGCTTAACGCTTGGGCGTGTTAAGCTCAAATTTCATGGACATTTTAAATGATTCATAAGCATTTTTTATGCATCGTTTATATTTTAGCACAAGTTGATTCACTACATAATGTAAAATTAATATCCCCTCGGGCTGCAATATCTAATACCAACTTCAAACACACACACACACAGATACCCACACGTACATAAATAAACACAAGTGTGCATTTCAGATGGGAAAAGAAACAAAAACTAAGAATTGAAAATGTCTGTAATCTGAGCCAACTGAAAGCGTGCCTGGCTGTAAATGTCCGTCTGTTCTTTGTCTCCAACTGAATGCCCCAGGGTGGGGCGCAGTCAGGCGAAGGGGCACCTTTGAAGCAGCAACATGCTGCAACTGCCGCCAAGTCGCCACAAGCAAAACGAAAATACAAAAATGAAATATGAGAGAATTGCGGCTATAATAAAAATGCACAGAAAGTGGGAAATGAGAAAAAGGAACAGAGCAGAAAATAAAAGAAAATATAGCTTAAAGATGCTGAATATTAAATACCCTAAAAGGACTTTGGTTAAAATATCTTGGAAAACCAAAATGTTTTTTATAAGAGTAATACATTTTTGATGGATTGTTCCTATGGGTGCTATATGATATAGTAGTGCTTTGCTCATTTGTGTAAAGTTGGTTTAAGATATCTTGAAAAACAAAAGACTTGTTTACACAAAAACAATTGTTGACCAATTTTTCCCTTGTATAATGTTTGCTTAAATATTTTGAGCATACCAAAGCTGTTATATCAAAAGTTTGCTATCTTGATCTTAAAAAACATTTTTTCATACAACAACTACATTTCTAAATGTTAGTTCCTATAGCAGCTATATAGTAGTCTGATATTGTAATGATTTTGTTTGCATATTAAGAGTATAAAGAAGTTCGTTGCTGCCTTTTTGCTCAAGATATCTTGGAAAATAAAATTGATTATCGTACAAAAACTCAATTTTTGTCAGATTGTTCCTATGTGAACTATATGATATAGTTGTATAAATAAATGATTGCTTAAATGTTGGAAGCACAGTTAAATTTGTTAAGAAGTCTTTACTTTATTTTTAGCCGATTGTAACTATGGGAGAAAAAGATGAATACATGCTTTAAGTTTATAATGTAAGTTTTATCAACGCGACTGATTACGGATGTATACTTTCTAGTTACAACAATGACTCCGTCTAACCGTTGCAGATGTCGTGTCAAATTTAAAATACCCAACGCGACGGGAAGCTGTCTCAACGGGCGAAGGAAACGTCGCAGAGACGGAGACGTTGCTGACATTCATTATATTTACTTGCGGCTGGGCGCAGCTTCTGGTTGTGGCCTGGCCAACGGGGCGTATGAGCATATGACGAACGGTTTCCTGCAGGATACAAAATTAACGCCACAGCGCAGACAGTCGGCACTGGCGAGCATTTTGTCAGGCACATTTTTTAAGGCTTTTGTTTTGCATTTGGCGTAATTAAGAAAACGACCTGATGACAACAATGTGCGGGGGGACCGAGGGGGAGCCGGAATTGGCAGTCGGCGGTGGCAACAGGCGCGCCTTAAATTGCGTGAAGCGTCAAAAAAAATTATGCACAAGTGCAATTATGCACTTTACGTTGTGCAACAACACCCAGCGGGAGCCCTTTGATCACGTTGAAGGGGGCTCCACATTACCACAGGTAAATGCAAAGAACAGGTGCGGGGCGAGGGGAGGGGGCATGTCACTTACCAAAGGTAACGCCATTCGTTTGCTTCTCCTTATCCTTCTCCTTATCGCTCTTTTCGCCGCCCAGCGGCTCCAGCTCGATGCCATCTGTGGTGGCCACTTTGTAGTCCCGTTTCGACATGTTGCCACAACAGAAGCCACAACATAACATCTGACCAAATTTATAGGCCTGCGGCTTAAGCGGCGCCGTCTTGGATGCTTTCACTGGGCAGGTGGGGCAAAGGAAGGGTAATCAACTCCAATCACAGCACAACGGCTCGCTGTGCTGCCTCCTCTAGGTGTCCTTCAGAGATATGTGTGTGTATAAGATAAATATAAGTCGAGTGTATAAGATTCTAAGTCGGTGAGCAGAGTTCTAGATTGTTGTGGTTTCTTTGTTTTTGTCGTTTTTCATTTGTTCGTTTGTATAAATTGGTCCAGTTACAGATGTGAGACAATATGTTTTGTTCTTAAACGTAGAAACTGAAAGGAGAGAAAGAGAGAGAGAGAGTGAGTGTGTGGGTGAACACATTAGATATATACTGATATATATAATTATGGATAAAGATATTTAAAAAATATCACATTTTTGCGCTGATCAAAACACAATAGTTATTATTAAATCATCAAGTCTGTTTTGTTGTTTATTTTATAATGTTCATCAATTTGTTAACAAACACTTAAATATTTCATTTTTATTTTTACATTTTCTGTCATTATTTTTGTAAAGTCTGCTCTATAATACTTAGCTTGTCTTTTTCTTATGTAAAAAGTAAAAATAAAAGTAAAAATTTAATATGTTCAAAGTTATTCTTTCAATACGTTTTGCACTATTCAAAATGGAAAAGACTAAGAGAAATAAATCACGTTTAGCATTTTTTCCAGGCAGATTGCATATTGCCGTAAACGGCTGTTGCATCAACGTGAATAATATATAAGTTTTGTGCATGTATTTTGCAAATGTTGCAGACTGCAACTTTTTAGACCAGAGCACAAAGGGTCTGCACCCGCTGTTGGCGACACTTTTCGCCGGCAACGACATTGTTGGGGGCAAACAAAACGAACTTTAATAAGAGCACTCACCGCTCTCGGGCGAACTCCCGCCTCCATTTGTGGTCCAGCACTTATTGCTTGTCTTAGTTGTGGAACACTTCGCAGTGCTTTGTGTGGCAACAAAAAGCCGAGAAGTCGAGCGCAAAAAAAGGAACAACCAGCGTTGGCAACAATGACAGTCGATAGCCTTGGGGCAGGTGGGGAGTGCCCCAGCACAAATGCACAAATGGGTAGCCCGACAATAATTGCAAGCTGAAGTCACAAAGCGGCCAATGGGGCGCATACGTAATGCAAAATATATATCGAAGAGGTGCCGCGCACAGTTCAATGCACGCCCCGTTAAATGGAGCAGGAGCCGAAGTAGGAGCCGGAGGCGTGGCCAAAGACGCAGTTGGTTAGATTGCTGGAAATGTAGTCGAGCGCCAAGGAGTGGAGTGGAGTCCTCGACTACCCGGCACTCGGCACAAAAGTCGATGCGAGGCAATTGTTTGGACTGTTTGTTAAAACACAACGTTATAAAGCACTTGGTTACAGAACCATTTCGCCATTGCACCGTTTACAGGGCTAACCCCGGAATATGGCAAGCCAAAGTACACAAAAAGCCAAAAACACAAAAGGCCATAGCACAAATGAATTCTGCAAACAACACGATAAAACAAAATACGAAAAATACAAGCCGACACTTATATACACTAACAAACATATGATCAAAGACTTGATAAGTAGACTGCCTGAAAACTTGACAGCAAAACTTTTTGGAAATTGTTATTTGAGTATACGAGTTTTTTATAAAGAGTAGACATAGTAGGCATATATATATATTTTGAACACAATATGAACACGAATTGGAGTTATCACGGCCAAAAACATCACCAGCCCGACACGCACTTTTTTAATGTACCTATATACTATATTTTCTGTAAACTTGTATAAAATAATATTTTATATTAATTCCTCTGTAGATGCATTGTCTAAGTGATCCAATAATTTGGGCCACTGAACAATTGGTATCCGTGTTTGATATCATGTTAGTTTATAAATACTATGTTATAAAAACGAAAAAAATTATTGAGCTATTTGCTAAACTAATAAAAATAATATTAATAAAAAAGATAATAATAATAATAATAATAATGGTATATTAAAAATGTTATATTGAATTTATTTAAAATTGTCAAATAACTTTTCAATGTCAAATATTTTTCATTTATAATAATTGTATATAAACACAATTATAATAAATGTAAAATATTTGACATTGAAAAGTATAAAAAGTATATAATATAGACGCGTTTAACTCGAACACGCACGAAATTTAATTTATAAGTATTAAGTCGAGATTGTTCGAGCCACGAAAGAAAACATAACACGCGTCCAACTCCGAATAGGGACTAAGGCTAAGCCATAAGCTAATATCGTATTACATATACACATAAATTTAAATGCACATATTTCAGCTATAATCTAGCCTTAACTATTACACTAGTGCAGAGTGTGTAACAAAATCCTAACGCCCCTTGCTGCTGACCATTTAAACCGTACGGTTAGCGCATGTTTGCTTTGGCCTGGCCGTAAAGTGGCCAGAATTAATGGCAAAATGGCGTCAGCTTGTTCTTTTTGTTGTATGTTGTTTTGCATTGTTTTTTGCTTGTTGCGTTCATTGCATACAAAAAAGTTTGTGGCATTGAAGGCCGGGCCAGGCCCAAAAGACAATGCAACCGAAAATAGCCCGAGGTGCATACACACGGGTGTGTGTGTGCGTGTGTGTGTGTGTGTGGTCAATGCGACACGTGCACAAATTGTGCCCCACAGTGTCATTCGTTATGTTACTTCCGGTCTGCCGCGACGGGATAAAATAACAGTTAACATTAACAACTAGTTTAGATTGGCTTTTAGATACCCTCTAGCTGAATCAAATAAATTAATTATAATGCAAATGGAGCGGAAGCACATAAAGTTCCATAAAAAATTATATAATAAATAAATAAATTTAATAAATTTGAATTGTCAGCTTTCAAACGCTACGCAAAACACTGACGAATGCGACACAAAGAAGAATAGGTAGTTTAATTGCTTTTAATAATGAGTCAAAGCAAGAGAGCGAGATAGAGTGAGAAAGCGGGATGGAGGGGTAGAGAGAGTGAAAAGGAAGGGACCTACAGCAAGAATGAATATAAATTGGCACGTATTTACACTCAGAGAAAAGCTACCTTTTGAAAACCAAGTACAAGCGTGAGAGAATTTCTAAAGTTAAGTTCCTAAAATTCACAGAATATTTTGTTCAAAAATTGTATTCAACTAAGTAATTATTGATTCATAATTGATTGTTTATGTTGCATAAAAGAAACGAAATTCTTGAATAAATTACAGAACACTGATTAGAATCATAATTAATAAATCATAATTAAAAGAATTTTCATTCGAAACGTTCGTTCTTAATGCTAAGTTATTTAAATTAAATAAACTTCGGGATGATGAAAAAATCTTGAATAAGAAATTTAGCATTCAAGTTCAAAAATTTTCACCTAGGCGACATTTTACAACGATTGGGCTTAATTTAGATACACAATTCAAGGTTTTTTTATAGGTACAAGATTCCTGTTTTTTTTCGCTTAATGTACAATTATGTATATATATATTACCAGTCACGTAAAGTGCGCAACAGCTATTTGCATATGTTGTTTTTTCAGTACACATTTTTTAAACAGCCAAAACGTGTTTATTTTCGCCAGGATCAAATCCGCTTTTCGTTTGTTGTAAATATGCATTTAGCTCTTAGCACGGATAAGAGAAACATTTTATTGTTATTAAATGGACATTTTTTGTGCCTGTAAAGTAGGCACATCAGGTGCAGTTTTAAAGCTTTGTTCCGGAAAAGCTTGAAAGGCACGCAGAACACACTCTGGCCCAGAACATTTGAAGGCCAACTGGGGAAATGCAGTTTTCCAAAGCGAAGGCCAATCGACACAATTCGATGACTGGCAATCAGAGTAGTCCTCAGAGTGCTATTTGGGAATAAATCCCTTAACCCTGTCGTGTGTGCTCTCAGTGCCATAAGGGCAAGAGTTGGGGAAGGGGAAGATGTGTGTGTGGGCAACGAGTGACCTCGAGTTGGGCTTTAACTACGCACCAGGTGGGTGGGTTACTTTTTTACCAGGTGTCACGCGTTATTTTTAGCCAGCTTTAGCTAAAGCTACTCAATCGAGGGGGTGTAAGAGGTGGGAAGGGCAGGTGTGGAGGGGAACAAATTCTGTTTGATATGCATGTTTATGAACATGGCGAAGCCTAACAAACGTGCACACACATTTAAATATTAATGCCAACAATCGTCATAAATTATTAAAGGACACTCACGCACACACACAGAGTACCTATATAAAGCTGCGGTTAACAGTTAGAGTGGAGCTCTCGACTGTTTTGTTTGTGTCTGGGCCATGTCAATTAACTTGTTCCCGTTTCAGAGCCAACATGATAAACACATTTGTCAATGCCAGGGGCAGCTGACAAACAATACCAGAAAGCCAAGTCCTGAATATGTGTGCAAGACATCAACTGAAAACAATAAACAACTTGACAAGCTGTCGTGGGGTGTCAACGACTGCGGCATACTCTCTTTGCTGTATATAAAAGCTAAAAAAAACTAAAAATAAGGCTGGTTGGCTTCAAGAGTATTAGATTAATTTCATTGACTTTTAAACTGCGATCAGAAAAAATACAATATTTTAACCGATTAGCGGGTTCGTTTATTGGCGTGGAGAGAGTATTTTTGGGTCTTTAGAATTTGAGAAGAGGTTATTAGAAGCGTACTTGCTAAATTTTCTGTCTCTAACTTTCAACAATTTTCTTTTAGAAAATGTTAACACTTATCTGACATAACTATACACGACTATATATAATTTTTTAAAATTTTAAATATCAAGCACCGCACAGGCTAACAAATATGACCTCTTCACTTTCATAAGCAGAGTATAAAAACAAACACATGTCTAAGCAAATAAACCTCTTACCGTATCCAAGTTGAATGCGCAGCAAAAATCCTTCGTTTGCATATGTATTTTATTTATTTGATTTTATTTGGTTACAGTTTTGGGCGCGAAGTTGAAACGATGCACAAAATATATAATATTGGATATGCTTGGGAAGCTGTAGAATATTCTACATACATATGTATGTATTTGCTTTGTGATATATTTTCTTTGGTGCAAACTCTTTGTTTAAATAAACTTAGCACAGGGCAACCAAAAATCCAAAACTGCCGGCGAAAACACAGGAAACACAATTCTCTGTTGCTCCTCGAGTTTAGAGTAAAGAAACCTAAACAAGTTTTCGACGACTGTTTTAATATATGTTTTATTTATTTTCTATGCACAAACGCGAACAAAATGCGACTAGTTAGCACGAAGGATAAACTCGTTCTGCTCGCAAAGTCGAACATCGACGGGCAGCTGACCAAAACGGAGAGTGCTTTTTCATTTTACGCTCGCGAAAGCTGCGCAAGAAACATTTTCTATTATCCTGTGTCAGAATTTCTGCAGTGAAATTCCAAGGGAAACTGCAAAGGGGTGGGGGCAAAAGCGAGAGAGATCCAGAAACTGAGAGCAAAAGCCGGCAGTGTGGGTTGGCGTTTCCTAAACCCAACCACCACCCAACGCACACACACACCCCAAAACATCATCTGCTGAGACGCATATCAACAATAATTTTGTTTTGTTCCGGCCGGAGTGTGTGTGTGTTAGTGTTAAAATATAACGCTCTATGCTAGATAAACATAATAATAAGGGTGTGTGTAGAAATCTTAGGGTGTTGGAAGCTGTAATATGCGCTACTCTAAGAGCTCTTGTCATTTCAGCAGCCGCTTGACACAAATGTACCAAAACTTACAATATATTACAGCCACAAGTTATATTTGCGAACACAAACAATTGGTTTTCTTAGCTTTAATCATAAACTTAAAACTATGTGGTATTTTGTTAGTATATATAAATATTAATAGCTTGAACTTTAACCAAACATAAACTTAACTATAGTTAATAGATTTTGCCTTGTTTTGTTTTATTTGGAACGCAAATCAATCATTTCATTGCCTTCCATTTCCTGATTTTTCGGCGTATCATCCGGATCCAACAGTTCGCCATCAAAGCTGTAATTATTTACAAATAAGTTAAAAGTAAATTGTAAGAAAATGTTGTATGCTTACAATAATTTAAGATCTTTAACATCGCATTCCATTTCTTCTGCGCATTTAATGTAAAGTATTTTAAAAGATTCCGTTTTTTTTATTGGAATTATTAAAGGCTGTTTCCATTTATCTCCCTGTATTTTTAGTTGAAACTTCTTTGGTTTCAACATGAGATTATCATCTGGCTTGGCATCAGTCGTAATCTTATTTGATTTCATAGCGCCGCCACCTAAATATAATTTAGTTATTAAATAAAGGTTGTAAATATAAATATAATTACACTACGCACTTAATATGTGATAGACCTTTAAGCCCACGCTTTGCGGTGACTCGGTTGGGCTAATAAAATGATCATCCTTATTTATCACAATATCCTCTTCAGGCACACCGTTGCGTTTTGCAACTTCCTTGAACATATGCGAAAACTTTTGGTGTTGCCTTAACTTATAGGATTGAATTTCACCAAGCCTGCAATGTTGAGAGTGCTATGAGTTCTATGTCAGTATAGTGTTTGTATAGCTAAATACCAATTTAGGTTGATGTCAATAATGGGGTTATCATCATCAAAGTTATATCCTGCTGAAGCTGACTCTGCTGCCGCGGCGGCCGACAAAGACTCCTTCTCGTCATCCGAGTCTAGGTTGATCTACATTTTAAAGGCATCTGTTGTTAATAAATATTATTTTTATAGCATCCTCCTCTCCTTGGCTACTTACAAATCCCTCCACGCGCGGCGCCACAGCTGAAACCAAATCGATGGCGTCTATGACATGAGCACGGGCTGCCAGCTCGGCTAATTGCCGGCGATTTCTTTGTGGTTCGGTTGTATTCACCGTCTCCGTGGGTTGCGAATTTGCAGCCGCTTTTGTCCTGCGTCCATGAACGTTTCGTTTCTTTGGCGATGACACTGCCACCTCGACTGGAGCTATCTCGTCCTCCTCTTTCTTTTTCTGAGATTTGCCCAAGGATGAACGTGTGCGCCTAGCAATTGGCAACTTTTCCAATTCTTTGGCTTTAGCTTTATTTTTCTTTTGCTCCATTTCGTAGATCAATTGCGAGACAGGTGACATAGATTGTGTGGTGGGCGTCAGCGCCGCTGCTGAGGATGTGGGTCTATCATCAAGCACATCATTGTGGAGCTCTTCATCATCTTTCTGCTTTCTTGGAGCCTTGGACTTCGTTTGTTTGCCCTTAGCGCCTTTTGCAGGTTTCTTGACGTCATGACTGCTTTTGATGAAATCGTAGTCCGTTTGACTTGATTCCTGATCCGGCATAAATTGCTCCTGAGGCACAGCTGAAGGACGAATCATAAAGCTGAGTTTAAAAATTTGCACTTTATATTATTAAAGGCCTGCACGCTTACCGTTTATTCGTTGCACTGGCAGATTAAAAATATCACAGTCATCGTCGGACATGTTTACTTTACTAAGGCAGCCAAGATGGGTTTCTAAACTAATCTCGGATTTAAATCCTTTAAATTGGCCTAGCTTACTGAGAAAATTAAGAAAACTACAGCAAATTGCAAATACCGCCAAAATAAAAACTAAGCGTCGCTGCAGTCACTGGCATTTAATCTATCGACTTTCGCGTTTAGGCCATTGATTATCGATAGTTTGACAGCTGACACTAAAACAGTGCTTACACACCTATATAATATAATGCGGTTTAAAAACGCGGGATTTTTAAATGTTTTGAATCTGATAGAAAATGACTTTCTTATATATTTAAATTTTAATTTAATTTATAACTATGAGTTTCTTTCTTACATTTCTAATTTTATTTTTGATTTCACAGCTTATTAATTTTTAAAAACTTCAACGTCATCGATATTTTTGTATGGTACAGCTGGATCCAAACCAAAATTCATTTTCATAATATCACAGAACACAGACAGAAAGATGAAGGCATCCACAAAATGATTGATTGTGAATAGTATTGAACGATACTGCAATTTGGCAATGCTGACAAGAGATTGAATAACTAGTAAAACGCCTGCAGCCACCTGCACATAAAAAAAGAGAGGTTGATATGTTTATACATTTTTATTTGCTAGAAATCTTACAAAATATTCATGTAGTTTTACAAATTTTGCTTAATATTTTCATCTTAAATGTAAAATTCTATTTTTATGCTATATCTAGGGTACTTTAGCGTTCTGATCGATGAGTCTAAGTGGTTGTGAAGAATATTCGATGCCAAAACCGGAAATAATTACATTCACCACAGATATTACAAAGATGACCACCAATATGATATCGTTCAATATTATTGCCGCCGTCTGGTCTTTCTGTTTGTTAATATTCAGACTGCCGATGGCCACAAACATAATTCCAACCAATAGCTGTTAAAAATCGAGATGGAAATTGTTTAGAAAGCAACGAATATTCCCTCAAATATATAGCGCTCAACAATGGATCAGATCAGTGACTAATAATCGGTGTATTAATAGTTTTTCGTGCAGCCTCATAAATTTGAAATTCATATTTAATTGACATTATTTACAAAGTCGCCTTGCGGCGGGGGCAGGCGACTATCAAAAGCCGATATAAAGAGATTTATCATTGTGGTAAAAAAGGCAAAGCCCGTGCGCACATGATTGATCACATTGGCCGATTGATGGAACTCTGGCTGATGCATTCGGCAGTCCCGCAATAAACTGAGCGACAGGCTTAATACGCCCGACAGTATCTGCGCAATTGAAGAACGAGCCGTTACAACCCCAAAAAGCCAAGGAAGTCAAAAGGAAACTTTCTCTATTTACCTGCATGACTATCGACAAGCTAATCAGTATTAGCATTAGCTTATAGAACTGATGCTGTTCCCCGACTTGAAGTATATACTTCAGCTGAGACGCGTTGGCCGTTAGCAGAGCTATATCCAGCATGCCCTGGGCTATAGTTTTCTTTGTCGCATAGCGATTGGCGTCCATGGCTTTCATCTGAAAATATGCATTGAAAGAACACACACATGAAATTGTTTATTAATTATTTTTACACACTGATGCCATTTTTGTTGCTCTCTGTTCCCATGCAGCTCTTGAACTGACTGTGAAATGATTTTAGTTGTATGAGAAGTTTTTCTATTTGAGATTTCTTATCTTTGCAATTGTTCTGATACTTGTTTTTAACCAGCTGATAAAACCGAACTACCAACAGAAACCAATTAGCTGAGAGTGCAAATTTATTGTAGTGTAATGGGCACAAGGATGCGATCAGCATTAGTATTTTAAATATTTATGTGCATTACTTAAATATTATTCAAAAATGTTTATATATATAAATATATATATATGCTTGATTTCATACCTGCCATGCATTCTTCACAGCTTTCTGTAAGAGACAAGTGAGAATCAACTAAACTACAGTTTTTGACAAAATTATAAAATCTATATATCTAAATATGTGAAAATATGCACTACACCCGGCGTTGCCCGGCCCATGTGTCAGTATTTATTTTGTATTTTAGCTATTCAATTTTACCCGCACTACCTTAATTTTTAATCGCTTTCTACACATCAGCCACGTGCATCGTAAAATTTAACATCTCTTTAACTTTTTTCGCTGCAAGTGCAAATTTCAATTCGAGTTTGCCTGCCTTGTTAATAAAAGTTAATTAATTCTTTTATCGTTATTGAGCAGCGGCGTCTGCCTGCCATATACAATTAAAAATAAACTAAAGTAAGCAAAAATATATTATTGTTATTATTATTAGTATTATATATATAGCTAAAAACTATTAACCTATTTGTTATAGCTGAGTTCGATTCGAACTCGTATCTTCATTGTTTAGTGCAAATGATTTATTTAAACATTGCGAAGAAACAGAATTTGTGTCATTATTGCTTATGGCACAGCTATTGAAGAAGCTCAGCATAAATTTAATCTCTATTTCGATTTAAAAATTTGTTTAAAGTTGTTTAAATTAGTATAGTAAAATCAGTAAACCCGATTTTAGTAAAAGTCTTAAACTCATTTCATACTAATTTTTAAAAATGAAATTAAAACTTAATGGATTAAAAATAAAATGCATACACCAATTTTTCATACTTTCGGATATATGATTTACAAAATAGACTAAATTCCGCTTCCGTAGTTTCTATGGCTTGGGCTGTGCATTGATTACAATCAATTGATAATTGTCAATCAGTCAGTCAGTCAATCAGTCAGTTGTATATTTAAAATCGTTATTTTTTTCCTTGCATTTAAATATTCCTGCCAATAATTTTGCATGCATATATTTCCATTAATGTTCCCTATGCACCCTTTTTGTAATTGCTTTGTAAATTATAAAATCAATACGCTGCCACACGACTGTCAGGAATTAATATTTTATTCGCACAGCACATCTGAATGGTAGCTAATTGTAGTATATATACACACACACACACACACCTACATATGTGCGGAGACAAGGCAAACGGGTATCATTTAGGTGCACAAAAAGCTACAACAATAAAACTGAATATAATTGTGGGAAGTGCAATATCTATTGTTCTGTGCAAAACAGGACTAAGTTGAAGATCAGGGTTATGGTCAGGTATACATATTGAAACTTATGCATCTTTCTTTTTGCAGATATACACATTTTTTTAAATTTTATTAACATATATTTGAGGCTTACCTCCGACTCGTGTGCTCGGTCTTCCACCTGAGCCATTGTTAAGTTTTCAATGCGGTTTCGCGTCGTTGCGTTTGTTAATTAAATCACAAGCAAGAAGAAGCAAATAAAACCAAAGAGCTTTAAATACAATTCAAAACTTGAACACAGCCCGTGACAAATTCAGGTAACAGTTGTTGTAGCTCGAACATAAACTTGACTCGCCGTTGCCATAGAGATGGTCGACGGAGACACAACCAAACGAATAAACAACTGAAACTTGACTGAAATCATTTTAGCCCAGAGTGTTAGCGCGTCATCCAAAAGCACAGCTGACCGAGCGAGCTGTACATATCTGAATAATCAGATATGGCAATGCGTATGACTAATGTGTGCAGCATTTCGCTCTATTGGTTTCCTGATGTCACATATTGTTTAAATATTGATGTACAATTGATTTGAAAATTGAATATTTTCATTTTTATGATTTTAGTTTTTTGTTTATTCTCTTTGCTAGAAAAGCAATTTTAAATAAATAGCATTTTTAAATACTTTGCGCCTATTATTATTATGCATAACACACACATGCAAAAAATTGTTTCGAATTCTTGTAGGGATATTTGCCGTTAGGTGACACATGATTTTGATACAGAGTTTAATAAGCCTTTTACACATAGCGTTTACATGTATAAACCAACTAAAAAGTCTTTCTGTGCACGGCACGTTGGCCCTCCTCCTCGAACTCCCGCTTCGATACCCACATCTTCTTGAAGGTGTCCAGCGATGCCAGAATCGAGCCACCCATCCATGTGGAATAAAGACGTTCCTGTGGCGCCGCAATCTAAAGAAATACGCGCACATATTTAAATACACAATTAATTATAATTATTCGGATAATTACCCTGATTTTCAGATCCTTTGCCGAGTGTTTTCTCAGTTCGGAGAGCAAACGATCGCCGAAACCTTTGAAAAGCGTTGAACCACCCGAGAGCACAATGTTCTGATAGAGCATTTTCCTGAGATCCATATCCGACTTTTCAATGGAATACATTAGCACATCGTGTATTCCCTCGCACTCCTCACCCAGCAGATCGGGCCGGAAAAGCACCTCCGGCGCACGGAAGCGAGCCTGTCCAATTTCGAATGTCTTGCCGTCGGGCAGTTTATACGCAAACTTTTCAGTCTCCACAGCCTCCTCCTTTTGTGGATTGGTGGCCAGGTAGCAAACCTTCTCCTTGATCGAGCGCACGATTTCAAACTCGGCTGTCGAACGGAAATTGAAGCCCTCCCGGCGTATGAGTGTTTTCAGGTAGCGCGTCACATCACGCCCGGCGATGTCCACACGCATAATACTGTGTGGCATTGCGAATCCCTCATAAATGGGAACTGCATGCGTCACACCGTCACCAGAGTCCAGTACTACGCCCGTTACACGACCAGTGGCATAACTGACGATACGTATAAAAAGGTTAGGAAAGGGTTTACTTTTTGATATAGATGCATTGCTTACAGACTGAGCACGGCCTGCATGGAGACAAAGAGCGCTGGCGCATTGATGCCTTCGAAGAAGAATTCAGCGGCCTTTTCGCGATTACGGCGTGGATTCAATGGCGCTTCAGTGAGTAGAACGGGATGATCCTCCGTAAAAGTGGCCAATTGTTCCTGTGACAAAGTAGTTGCAGTTAAATGCTGTCGAGCTTGTTGCTGATTCGACTTACTTTACTATATATATAGCTCCATATGCGCTCCATATCGTTCCAGTCCGTCACAATGCCGTGCTCCATGGGATAACGTATGCTCAGCAAGCCACGATGCTCCTCCGCCTTGGGGCCAACAAAAATGTCGCCCTCCAAGGCGCCCGCCATTACCCGAACATGCTTCGGTCTGCCAATGCTAAGGATATGCGAGTTAATAACTTTATCCTAAATTTTAGCCTCCCGATGTACTTACTAATTGGGAAACCTGCACTTTGGAATGTGCTCGCCAGCAAAGCCGGCTTTGATCACACCGGAGCCCTGCAAAAGATTTCATTTAGTATTCATTACAGGCAGTAATAATTTCATTTTTACACAAGCAACATATTTTAAGTGCTACAATTTGCTTTGTTTTCGTTTTTCTTTTTGAACTGTTTAAATATATAGTTGAGATGGGTTCGCGGGCCATTCCCCAGGTGGACATGATGAGTGTGTCGAAGAGTTTGCGTTTTCAGCGCAAGCCAATCATGAAATTTGTGCCTCCCATTGGACTGTCGTGCGTCAACTACAGGACACTGGGCGAGGTGGATTACTTCTACCTGGACTGCCAGAATCACAGGGATTACTATCGCGATCCGCTCGGTAAGATGCATCCACCCCAGCTGTTCTGCCAATATCAGGGCAAGTGCGGCGTCAAGCCCGATCGCAGCGTTGCACTTTTGACTGGACCCGGGTACTGGGTGAGGGAGCGCCAGCCGGTGGTGTACCCAGAGAAATATAGCCGACGCATGAACCTGGACGGAGGCATACGAATCGATGCCCATTTCTCGAGCAACTCGTCCTCGGTTTTTAAGCGTTAGGCGCACAGAATATTCCCTATTTTTCGATACGAAATTCTTGTGCACTTGTCTTTGGATTTAATAAATTCTTATAAAAGTTGATGTTTTGGGAATTAGTCATGCTTTTACAGTTGCATACAAAAACAGTTGGGCAACTCGATGGACAAAGGGACGTGAAAGGCACGGGCTGTGGCAGCTTGGCTTATTCGTGTTAGTTGGTGATGTCACTTGTCAGTGCCCAAAAGGCTGACAACGTATGTGGCTGCCGCACAGAGTGCAGTTTAAATCCAAGTAGTGTGTTTAATTTCACTTACGTTATCTATGACCACAGGCTGATTGACTACGACATCATAGGGCTCCATTTTGTGCGTTTATAAAAAAGTATTTGCAAATTTTTCTTATTAAATCGCGGTGTCGTGTGCAGTGTGACCGCGTTGTGCATTGAATGGAATATCAAATAGCAAATATACTCTTCCAGCCTAAAAATACCAGTATTTATAAAAACTTTCACTTATATTTGTTTTATTTTCCTCTTAATAATATTTCCATATTAGTATTTTTATACTAACACCACATTTAGTAAACTGTTTTAATTATGGGTGCTCACATTTTCTTTGATAGTTGTTCAGTATATGTCTGCACGATAGTCGCCTATCGATAGTATTGATCCTGCAATCGATGGTTGCGCTTTGTTTTCTTTTTGCTTAATCCAAACGTTCTATTATTATGGCTGCATCAACAAATCCGGAGAGGAATTCGGAGCTTAAGCCCCCGCCTGGACTGAAGTCACTGATTGATCATCTGATATCCGTGTATCCAGATCAGCCCAACCCACTGCAGGTGACCACACTGCTCAAGTACTGGTTGGGCGGCTCCGATCCTCTCGACTATATCAGCATGTACAGCAACAGGGGCCAGGGCGAGGGCGAGTCGGAACGCATACCGCCGCACTGGCATTATGTGAGCTTCGGCTTGAGCGACTTGCACGGTGATCAGCGCGTCCATCTGAAGGAGGAGCACACCACACGCTCCGGCATGGGTTTTGAGCTCACTTTTCGGCTGGCAAAAACAGAGGCTGAGCTCCGTCAGCAGCGGGAGTGTCCGGAAAAGCCACTCAGGCCGCCTACTTGGCCCGCCAATTTGCTGCAATCCATTGCTCGTTATTGTTTCCAAACAGGCAACGGTCTGTGCTTTGGCGACAACATTCCGTGGCGCAAGGGCTTGGACGGCAGCACGGATTCGCGCATGCAGAGTCTGCTGGTGGCACAGGATCCCCAACTGGGCAGCATTGACACGCCCTTCGGCACCGTGGACTTTGCCAAATAGTCGGTGTTACCGAGGAGGAACTGGAGCAGGCCTCGCGCTGGAACGGTCGCGGCGTCCTCAACTTTTTGGCCAAGGATGTTCAGACGGGCGGTGATTGGCTGGTTACCAACATTCAGCGCACAATGAGCGTGTTCGAATTGTTTCCGGAAACGCTGCTTAACCTGCAGGACGATCTGGAGAAACAGGGCTCCGATCTGGCCGGAGTCAATGCGGAGTTCACCTTCCGGGAGCTAAAGCCAACGAAGACCATCAAAGAAGAGGTGGACTTTCAGAGCCTGAACGAACGCTGCGCCACCGAGGAGAACAATCGCCAGTTGACGGAGTCGCAAATGAAGCGCGAGGAGCCCAGTTTCCCACAGTCCATGTCGCTGAGCAGCAACTCGCTGCACAAATCGTGCCCGCTGGACTACCAGCCGCAGGCGCCGGACTGCATATCGCTGGATGGCATTGAGATAACGCTGGCGCCCTATGCAGCCAAGTATTTGTTGTTAGCTATAAAAGTAAAGCCAAGTGGGAATTGCTTAATATTGTAACAAGATTAATCATTGTTTCTACTCTCCAGGATCGCATACGACACGGTCGGCACTTCACGTTCAAGGCACAGCATCTGGCTTTGACGCTGGTCGCGGAAACTGTGACGGGTGCCGCCGTCAGCGTGAGCGAACCCTTTGGCGTGCTCGGCTATTGGATACAGGTGCTCATACCCAACGATCTGGTGCCGCGCATGATGGAGGCATTTCGCAATGCCCAGCTGGATGGCAATACGGAGAACACACAGCGTCTCGAATTCGATTGGCCCGATAAAAACTTTAAGCTAATTGTAGACCAGCCCAGCTGTGCGCTGCCCACGGCCATGTCCATTGAGGCGGCGCCCGTGAATTGAGCGAGCGCTAGATTAATCCTATATCTAAGTATTATACTTATAACTGAAATGAATCTTCCACTAACACGTAAGTTAACAATTTTACTTTATAAATCGAGAACATAAATATATACTCAACCAACTGTGTATGTAGTCAAAGTGCGAAATACAAACTTAAAAGCCACTTTGCGTATTTGCATTGTGTGTATGTGTCAAATGCCTTCAAAAGAAGGCGCCAGTACAATTCTACGGATGCTTCAACCGGGGTCATCTTGTTGAGTGGCAGCAATGTCTGCCAGTATTGCAGGGGAGCTGCTTTGATGTGCTTGCCCCCAGCGGATATGGCCACTTTATAATTATAAACATAAAAAATGTCGATTGTAGCCTTCATGCCTCGGTGTTGTCATGTTGTCTGTGGACAATGGACTTCAGTTTCTAATTCTGGGAATTGATATCAATTGAATATTTGGTCGCAAAATCCCGACAATCGTTGATGTGCTTTGTCTGCCAATTGATCATGTGATTTAAGTAAAAATAACGCATGCATTCCAGTTAAATGTATCTTGTATATTATATGTTGTACATTTCGTTTCAATGCAACAGCGGCAGCCTGAAGCTCCGAAATTATTATAATTATTAGTGGTATAGGATGTTATTATAAACTATCAACCAATTACTTTTTAATATCACTGGCATATACTCGCCTGGGATACAAATGCGAATCCTCGTTAAACCGATATGAAATTTTTTAAAATGAAAATAAAATTTTAAATTTAACAAACCCCTGCCTGAATTGAACTATAAAGTAAAAAAGGTCGAAGGTCGTAGCAGAGCTATTTAAAAAAATTTAGATTGATAGTTTAGCTATATCCTATACCTAAAGAAATAAAAATAATATAAATATTATAAATTACTTGAATTTTAAGACTGGGGACACAATTTAAAATATGAATGTTGCATAAACAATTGTATAAGTTATTGATTAAAATGAATCTATCAACAATTAACATATTAAAAGATTAATTTCAATTAAAGGGTATAACAAATAATTATGTATTATAAAATCAAAATAAAATTTAAAATTAAAAAGAATGTGGCGAACGAAGGTTCGAGCCTGGGTTCAGGTTTGCGCAGAATCAGCTGCAAAGCGACCTTCGAACCCCTCTCAATTTTTATTGGTTTTCCAGTCAGGAACCCAGACAGTGGCAATATTTTGTCTAATTGAAAGCGTTTTTCGCATTTATTTATTTGTTTTTAATTTATTTTTTATTTTTGTGGCCTCTTCGTGTGGCCGTTGCCAACGTTACCGCAGACGCAAACGCCGACGCAGACGTTGCCTGGTTTTGTTTACGGCAGAGAATGCTCTGCCACATTCTCACGCTGTGTGTGCACGTGTGTGTGCGGTGTGTGTGTGTGTGCAGTCGCCTTCTCCGATTAGGCGCCTCGTGAGTAAGTGACAAATTTTTGCGCAAACTGCTCGTGGAAAATAATTGAATTATTTTTCATTCCGTTGCCGGCAACGCAAGCGCTCGGTCGTGTGTATTTCTGTATACGTGTTGGCGGTGCTATCAAAACGTCGACGTCTTGAAGTACACATCAGTGGCGGCGGTACGCGCCACGCACCACCCAAAGGGGATCTGCAGAACATCTAAAGCGAACATTAAAGTGCATTTAAATTGTTCGCTCACGTGTAGGTGCCCCTGCTATACTTATATCTAGTTGGTTTATTGCGTAATCGCGTGCCACCTTCGATTTTTGACTGAGAACCCCCGTCCCGCCGTGCATTTGGACGCCTGCGTCGGCCACGTGCGCGTCTGTCAAGCGCATTGATAATGCCCGCTTGCAAATGGGTGCAAACAGAAACCGAAACATCAACAGATTCACAACTTTGTAGCGCTCGACTCGCACATCATTGAAATATAGCATTTCGTCGTAGTTGACATTCGCCTTGGCTATTTTGTGAGTGTGTGTTTTTTGGCATAGCATGTAAAGTTATCAAAAAAAGTTTAAATAAATAAAAACATTTCTTGGGGTCGTGTTGAGGCGAAATTTCTTGCTGACTCGACTTTAATTCTGATACTGTTGTAAGACATATATTTGTACATATATATGTTTATAAAATTGCAGACAGTGCTTTTGACACGATGTGCATAACATTCCAATAGCCATGGCCATAAGACTTCACTATTAAAAAAATAAAAATTATTGAGTGTTGAATGTGTGAATGTATAATAATTATGAGTTGATGTACTGCGCATTTGTCCCTATAATAGAGACTAATAGATAATATAATATAAAAGATAATATATATACTAGAGACTAGAGACTCCCTTTATAGAGACTAAAGCGCTGTTTGTTTCTGAGTAAAGCCCAATTACAATTACGACCACAGCTCTTGGGTATCGTTAAAAATATTAAATAATTATTATTGGGTTCAATTTAAAATATTTTCTAATATTTATTATAGAATTTTTTAAATAGATTATTTGAACGGCTTGAAAGCATGCTGTTACGTTATGATTCATATGTTATATATAGTGCTGGGTTCTGAACGATATTTTTAAAAATAAAGATAAAACATAAAGCACAAGAAATTGCGCTCGACTTAAAACTACCCTATATCCAGCTGGCATAACGTGCGTTTGTCTTTACTTTAAGCATACATACATACCCACGAAGCAATATGCGTACTTTTGATAGGGACTGTGTTTATTTTCTTAGCTGTCTATTTTAAAAACTTTGTTTATGTATAAAGTCCGCTTTTTTATATCAATATTAATGAAATTTTTAGTACTTAAAGATGACAATCGAATATGTGCATATACAAATTCAAATTAAAAATGATAGCTAAACCTCCTCAAGTGTTTTCTATATTAATGTTTTACATCATAAAAGGTTTTCTTTTATATTTTGAAGAAGTGGAGGAAGTTATTAAGCAAAATTAATATTTTGGACAAGAATTCGCATTCCAAATTAAAAATTTTAACGCCTATATATAGTCTGTGAGATGAAGAATGTTAGGTTTCTTACCCCTATATTATTTAGATATTACCCCGAGGCAGTAAAGTTCCTTGGACATTTGCAAAAGTGTTTTTATTATATTTATATATATTTTTTATTGAAATGTCAAGACGGATATGTGGAGTCGCAGATATTTTCTTTCGTAAGTTTCTTATACTTATTGTTATCACGTTTGAAAATATTACATCATACAATACGAATACATGAAAAATTCAAATAGAGCACGTTTACATAGCTTTCATGTATAGATAAATAAGCACGCTAATTTAAAACAATAAAATTTTAGATTTTCTTCTTTTATTTGTATTGCGCCATTCGGTTTCTGTATTATAAAAGAAAGACCGACATTCCATAGATGCAAGTGGACTGAATCCATTGCAACGTAATAAAGTCTCAATTGTTGAAAATGCGCCGTGCAAATAATGATAATAGCAATTAAATCTCTTAAATCGAGACAGCCACTGTTTGAGTACGACCGCTGCTTAGCCGTAAACCGCATAGCCACATATCAGATACGGCCGTGTTGTAATCAGTTGAAATTTCAGAAACCGCACGGCTTTTTGACATCCACTCGCAATGGCTGAGAACGAGCCGTTAGACGACACTGCCAGTCAGCCAAACGGACGCATTGTTGGCGCCGAGGAACGCGCCAACGGACGCGCCTCGTTGGCCAGCAGCAATGGCCAATTGCACAGGTCCACAGCCAACGGCAAGGCGCAACAACAACAACAACAACAACAACAAGAACATATCGAGGCGCCCTGCTGTCGAGATATACACGGCAAGGAGCCGCCGGATGGCGGTACTCGCGCCTGGCTGGTGATGATCAGCGCCTTCCTATGCAACGGCGTCATCTTTGGCCTGATCAACACTTACGGCGTGCTGCACAAGCTGCTGACGGAACGGCTGACGGCACAGGGCGATGCGGAGGCCAACAGCAAGGCGGGTAAGTTGGCAACTGCTTGTGAAATGCTATGGGAAGTAATGGGGGTAAGGGGGAGGGGTAGGGTTAGGGGTTGGCGTTCTGCACGAGCAATTTGCCCACGAACTTAATCCCTGCGAAGCAGGGCCAAAGGCAAATTGATTCGGAAATCGTGACAAACTACGGTTGATAGTAATTATGCACAAAACCAAAGATAGATTAGATGAGAACGGAACACTTGTTTTTCCCATTGAATTGACAGCAATTCTCGAATGCGTATTAATTACTTGTGATACATATAAAAACATAAACAGATTTATGGCCATCTATATACTCAACGTTTGTGTGAATTGAGGCGATAAGGGGGCCTGAACTCATAGCCGGATTTCAGTTTTATTATACGCGTTTATTTGTGTCTAGAAAGATAGCGGAGTAGAGAGTGTAATTAAATTGTAATGTTTGCATGAATGGAATGTAAATATAAATATATATATGTATATAAATAAATATACGTAATGAGGCAGCAACCTGGTTCAAACCCGGAAATTTATTTCTGCCCTTATCAACAAAATCGTAAACCGTATCAGTTACCCTAAAAATTTTTTTCGTCTGATATTCGTAATAATTATTTATATTTAATTTAATGTTATTTGACCAATTTAAAGTATAAATAAACTTGAGACTTTGCTTATTAGTTTGAATACTTTATTAGTATATTCTTTATGAGCTCGTGGATTTCTTCTTTAATTTTTCATGAATTGAGAAAAAAACGTGTATACTTTGGGGATTTATATAAGATGCTAATTTGACTGTTGCTTGCTTCAGAGGCTGGAATAATGCAGTGTTGTCTACACATTAAGTGCCAAAATTATTATATTCTCTGCAAAAGATTTCAGAATACATTTTGTTTTTCTTTATTTAATTTGTTTTTTTTTATTTGATAAATGTATCATGTACCATGTATAATATAACAGTTATCCGATCTATGCAAAATCAAAAAAAATAATTTGATATTCTCTACTGACTGTGCCCAATTTAACAATATATCTATACCCATATTAATTACCGATTGATTTTGACCGTGTCAGAATGTTTGCTGTATTATTGAGCAAATGCTTGATGGAATTTATTATTTAAGAGTTGAAACAGCTATGGACATACGATAGCCCTATTCCTGTCTTGCTTGAGTTCAATAAAACTTGGCACATGTAAGTGCCCAAGTATAGGATGTGTGTGTGTATGTAAGTACGTATGTATGGACGTCAAGTGAATTAAATTGCTGAAAGTTTATTGGATCACAAAACGTTATTCAACACGGCGTCGGCAATGACGATGTCAAGTCGCCGGAGTCGATGAGAGTTGAAATTGAGCGGTGGCAAAAGGTCGTTTGCAGCGATAATTTTGCGTGCTCAACTAAAGCATAACACACGCAGCACACACAACATACACACACACGAGTTTGGTGTGAAGTAGTCTGGGCTGGACCAAGTCTAGAAAGCGTGTGAATTCATCTGTTCTAGCAATTGGTGACGTCTTTGTAAATGGTTTGAAAAATAAAAAATAGAAAATGTGCGTTCAAGTTGCCAAAGATTAAATACCCTGCCAGACATTAGTCAGATGTCGAAACTATGTATAGTTAAACTAAGCAACTAAGCAATTAGAGCACACAGAACACAGTTCAATTGATTTAAGACATGTTTGTCAAGGTTCGTGTATTGTCCCAGCAATATTGCGTATAGGCCGCGTATGCCGCTTCAAAGAAGACCAGTTGCATTGGCCAAAGACAAAAGCCGCAACCAAAGACGGCGCATAATGGCACAATTTTGTTTTGTTTGCCGCTTGGCCCATGCCTCATGCCCCATGCCACATGCCGCATGCCACTGACCCAGTTACTTGGCCAACGCCTCGGGAAGCCGCCCAAGTGCAACGCTTGACAGCGATCCTCTGGCGCGGGGGCCCCCATGTTAGAGCAGCTCTAGCTCTGACTGGTTGAGCGGTATTAGTTCCGCCATATGATTAAAGCTCGACGTAATCCGAGTCCAAGCTATCAGCATCGAGGTGTGCGCCTTATTAAGAACTTTCCGCGATGCGTTTCCAATTGAACGTTCTGAGCTCATAAGTCGAAGCACACACATATGCACACCTATATTCCATACAATGTGTCTAATCGTAGTTCAAGCTAAGCATTAGGCTGATAACCCTTCAAACTTTTTAAAAAATGCTAAAGAAATATGAAGCATATCAATTAATTTATTCAATCGTACTCGGAGTCAATCACCCTGTGATGGTCGGGTTGAGTGTCAAGGGCGATTGTTGTTAAATAGATTCCAAAGACGTCACAGATTTAATTTATGAATGAATCGAAAGCTTTTTTTGTAAACAAACAATGAATTTCAAATTTTAAACGAATTGCAATGAATTCAAGTACATTCACGTTAAGATATAAAACATTTGATTTGAATGGGAGTAAAACATGATTTAAAGTTCAATATTTTTTATTTTCATATGAACAACGGTTGTTTTATGATATTTTTTAAAAAGTGAAAAGTGGTTTAAGCTTTATTACACTTTATTTTAAATAAAATAGCCATAAATCATCTCTAATACTTTAAATTAAATATGTTCAGATTTTTTAAATATTATTTTATTTATTTATTTAAAATGCTGCCATATAAACTATTGGAATATTATGCATACGTTTTCAATATGGGATATATTTAATTTAAAAATGACCTACTCACACTTCAACTAAAATATAGAATAATTTAAAAAAATAAAATGTTCATGAAGCACACCTTAAATTAATAAAACAGCTCTTGTTTTTATTAACCAGTTCTTGAGCATTAAAAAAGAAATTGATGTGCCATTTGCGTTAAATTCATATCAGAAAGCTTGTTTGTTTTATCATAATGAGTTTGGTTACCAAACAGAGACGTGTATTTTGAAGATTGATTTCCTAGTTTCTTCAGAATGATTGTCTTGCCTTATATATGTGTACTGTGAACTGTTTGTCATGCCCGCCAAAAGTTTGATGCAATAGTGCCTTTACTGCCGTCAGCTTTGTTTAGACTTTATGCTCTGTTCACAAAGTATAAGGGGGTATATTAGTTTTTCGCAATATCCGACATTTTCTTTGGCACTAGCTAGATAATGGAAACTTGCAATATATAACATAATTATGTATACCATAGATTTGGCTATGCTTAATAGGCGCGTGGCAAATCGCAACAATCCATATATCGTAAAGTTATATAACTTAGGGTTGTATTTACCAAATTTACAAGATGGAGTCCTGTTGACATCCTTTATCCCTCCGCCACAAATTTCATGAAGCTAATACCACACTGAGTATTAATACAGAGTATTGCGCAGTCGTGTACAATCGACTGCAATGTTTTAATTCTTTTTATATTTTGTAGACCTTTGGCAATGTTTCAGGCAGAAACATTTGTGCGGGTATTATCTAATATGTATTTCTTTGCCTGTGCGCTCTCTCTCGGAATTCTCTGAGGCATTTTTGCATGTGAGTGTAGATATATGCACAATGCTATTGACTGTCTCTCTCTCTCTCTCTCTCTGTCTCGGCGACGACACCGACACCGGCTCCGTCTCCGACTGTGGCATTGACATTGAATATTTGTTGCCGTTCTCGTTGCCGGGTTGCCATAGCTGCCGAAATTGCACGTTCAGGTGCATGTACGAGGGTGTGTGTGTGTGTGGGTGTGTGGGTGCCTATGTGTGGGAGGTGGGTGCTGCTCGAGGTATTGATTTCAATGCTTGTTTGACGAATTGCGGACATTAGTTTGCCTTCATAGCCTTCAAACGTAATGTAGGCCAATTCTAAATTTAGCATAATGAGCCCAAGCGTCAAATCTAATAAAAGATACATTTTCATTTTATTTTGTATAAATTGCATATTAGTTGTTGAAGTGGCAACAAACTCTGGTTTGGCCAACTTTTACAGCACTCAATAAGTATAGTATATGTGTGCATGTATATATAGTATACACAAGTAATCTGCTGTTTATGCCGATGACAGATGTCTCTGATGATCTTTTGAGCTAATTTTCACTGCTGACAGCTGCATTATTTACAACTGGCTTTGCCGAACGTTGTGACTTGATTTAATATGTACTTAATTATTAAACATTATCACGGCTTTCGGTCATTTGCGAGTGCTTATCAAAACTGGGTCGGTCATTGAACAAGGAATTAACCCAAATCTGTCAGTTAGGTGTTATTGCACGTTCTTAAACTACGTGCGATTAAGTCGTATTGTCTATATATAAATATAATATAAAGACAAAGTGCATTTGGTATTTAGTCAGGGGAAATATTTAATACGGCATTAAGATAAGCTCTGCAATTAGTTTGAATTGGGAGCATATCTCGACTTCCTAATTGACACCCGCATAAATCCCATAGCTAACCCGTTGAGTCACCGATCGTGCAAATTGCTCAATTGAATTAGGTTTCGTAAGCCCCGTTGACGCCACTCAAGCGTTCAGAAAAAACAACAGTTCATTTCACAATTAACCACAATTGCGTGAGATTCGATATATTGAATGCAATTTGTCGGCTTTTATGTAATGATTAAACACATTAAACGTGCCACGAAACAAAACGAGAAGAAAGATCAGAGATTAAATACTCTTCTATATATTTAGCAGTTAAACTATAAATTATTCTATATGCAATATAAAGAAGAGAATGTTTGTTGCAAGCATAATTAAAAACTAGGTTGAGTTTAATGAAAACATCTTGATAAAACAACAAAAATGTTCATTTAAGAACTTAAATTTAGAGCGAATAATATATAATGTTGATAGCAAAGTTAGTAATTGTTGGGCTTGTTTAAGATAACTGAAGAAACAATTTCAGAGAAAACTAATGCCAAATTCAGATTTCTTTAAAACTGATTGAGAATAAACATTTCGAACAAAATAGAAATATTCTCTGCAAGGCTTTAAAAAAGACGACAATGCACTAAGCTTAATTTCTTTACAACTTCTCTCTCAGCACTGGTTGGCTCCTTGGCCATTGGCACCACTTTCTTCCTGTCGCCCGTCGCCGGCTGCCTGACCGACAAGATCGGGCTGCGCCTGACCACGTTTATTGGCGGCATGCTCGCCTCCGGCGGACTGTTGCTGTCGTCGTTTAGCTCGGACAACATCAGCGCCCTGTACTTCACGTATGGCATCATGTTCGGGCTGGGCGGTGCCCTGGCCTACACGCCCACGCTGGCCATACTGGGGCATTACTTCAAGCGTTACCTGGGCAAGGTGAGCGGCTTTGTGACGGCAGGATCTAGTGTATTCACGGTCATACTGCCACCCGGCCTGGACTGGCTGCTGGGCAGCTACGGCCTGGAGGCAACACTGCGGGTGAGTCAGTGGACATTTAATCTGGATTGGACTTTGTTGATTCTCGTTTTATTTGCACAGATGATGAGTCTCATGGCGGCATTTATAATAGTCTGCTCGTTTGTGTACAAGCCCCTGCACCTGCCGCTGCACGTGCCCAAAAAGAAGACTGGCCGTTCGCGCCTTAATGTCCTCTTGCGCTCGGTTGTCAACGTGGAGATCTGGAAACGCAAGCGCTACGTCATCTGGGCCCTGTGCGTGCCTTTGGCCCTGTTCGGGTACTTTGTGCCCTATGTGCATATGATGAAGTTTGTGGAGACCACGTTTCCCGGCCGCGACGTCAATTTGCCCGTCATGTGTATTGGCATTACCTCCGGCATTGGGCGTCTCATATTTGGCGTGATAGCCGATATGCCCGGCGTGAATCGGATGTATCTGCAGCAGCTGTCGCTGGTCTGCATTGGCCTGGTCACGCTCCTGTTGCCGTTGACCAACTCGTACGTGGTCCTCGTCTCGTTCGCCCTGGTTATGGGCCTCTTCGATGGCTGCTTCATTTCGCTGCTTGGCCCGATCGCCTACGAGATCTGTGGACCGTCCGGCGCCACGCAGGCGATTGGCTTTCTGCTGGGCCTCTGCTCGCTGCCATTGACCATCGGGCCACCGGTTGCCGGCATGATTTACGAGCGAACCGGCTCGTATACCCTGCCACTGATATTGGCCGGCTTGCCGCCTCTGGTCGGCTCTTCGCTGCTCTTCCTCATGCGCTGCGTGAAGGAGGACGAGTCCGGCACTAAGAGCACAAATGGCATTGCGGCGCGAAACGGCGACATTGAAACCTCATCCAATGGCGACTATCGCTTGAGTGGTAAGTTTTTAGTATATATACCTAACTTAATATGAAACAAATTAATCAAATCTCTGATTAGCAAAGTTAGGTATGAAAACAAAACACATTTCTTACATGTACTATTCAAATGACGCGGAGTGTGCTAAATGGTTTCCCTGCGTGGCTCGGGCCAAAAGTTTTTTATATTTTATTTTTGGCTATACGTGTTTTTATCTCTTTTCGCTACTAAATCAAAAGTGACTCGTTCTACCTTGATTAGGCATAGATCTTTTCAAATACTAAGATGATGTAATAAAAAACAAATTAGAATTATTCAAAAGCTGATAGGGCAAAAAGCTTACGTGGGCACCCATTATCCCATTGCTTCGATTTTAAATTTGAATATAGCATGTTATGTTATAAATACTTAATTAAACCTCTAATATATTTTTATGTTCAGCTGTTAAGTCAAGTGCACTGCTGATGGGCTCCAACCCAAGTGAAAATGGTTCCTTGACCAATGGACATGCGGTCGCCAATGGCACAGCTACAGGTGCGTATCATACCTTATTACATATATAATATATAATTTAAATACTTTTACTAATTTTATGCTGCTTGTTTTCTTTAGCTGTCAAGTCCAACGCACCTCTCATGGGCACTGCAGCAAATGCAAATGGAGTTAATGGACATGCCAACGGGCATGTGGATATGATAGACCCAACAACTGGTTCGTACTCCGAATTTTTATGCCCCACCAGCGACGACTTCGGTCGGCGTCCATCTAGTATTACTGCCTGCTGCTTTACAGATATTTGCACTCATCCCAGTAGCTCGACTAACACGCACCCCGCAATTCCCATTTCATTTCACACTGCTTTGCTTGAACACAGCTCCAAATCTCAGACTGCTGTAGATGGGACTACGAAACGCCTTTATAAGTATTCTATCTTTTAGTTAAGTGTTGTAAAGGTTTTTAGTATTACATACTAGTTTTGGAAAAATTTTAGATTTCTATTATTGTGATATTGTTAGTTTTGGTTTTATTAATTTTATTTTTAAAATCTCCACAAATATACCCTGAACCCATTAAAAATGGGTATTACATGGTATAATAGTTTTGTGCAAATGGATGTAACAGGCAGAAGGACTCATCTCCAGCCCCACAAACTATATATATTCTTGATCAGCATCAATAGCCGGGTCGATCTAGCCATGTCCGTCTGTCCGTCCATCCGTATGACGCGTTCATATTTTGCGGAGACAACAAAAACTAGAAAGGTGAACTTTGACGTTTTATACTATACCATGTATACCATACGCAAATCAAGTTTTCTTCAAATGATCGAGAACTCGTTATTATACCCGGGTTTTTGAATGTTTTAAATGTTTACTTGCTAATTTCCTCTGACTGGCATAATTATGCACAAGTATTTCCATAATTTTAAAGTTTTGGTACATTTTAATTTCAGCATAACATTTCGAATACATTCACACATCAATATCAAACACCCTAAACTTTAGAACTGATTAAATAAATCCGAACTAGATTTAAGTGCTTTGTAGTCTTAAGCTTTCTTTCTTAAGCTAAAGCTTTCTTTGTAAATAAAATGAATGCAAGCGAATTTTTTATTTTAAATATATAAACATATGTATGTAATTAATTACCGCACACTGTTTTAATTATGGTTTGCAAATGCTGTAGCTTTATTTGATTTAGAAAACATTTACTGCATGGAGCTTCTATATGTTGCATTTGAAAAATTGTATTAGCCTAACTTTAATAATCATGTAAATCTTTCAGAGGCACTCAACGACAGGCCGGGATTCTAGATAAAGTCGCTGTCGTCTACTCAAAACTCAAAATTCCAAAAAAAAAAACAAAAAATTACCATTGAAAATTTCTGCCATTTTAATCTAAATATCATATCGCTAACAGCGTATCTAGCGCATAAATAGAAAGGTGTTCATTTTGACTACTGTACGTACTATGGGACGATGTACAAATTATGAAAAGTCCACTGTGTTTGGAGAGACTTGTGTACTTCTTGTACATATTGTAATACTTATTTTTATCGTAAATGTATACTATAGGTTAAGACACATATCTGAAATAAAAATCCACTATTATTACAATTACTATTTGTGTTATTACTTATGTGAATATTTAACAAGATGGAAAAGTTATGCTTAATTTGCAGCTTATTAAATGGTAATATGTTCGTTTGGTTAAGATATCTTAAAATCATTTATACAAAAACAAAATTTTTGACTCGCAGTTTCCATATCAGCTTTGTTATATATACGTTCGATCTGTTCTGTGTGCAATTGAAAGATTTATCTATGCCGCATCAAAAAGATAGCTTCAACACTCCTTCACGACGTACTTCGACTTCGTTTTTCATGATATTTTTAAAGCCTAAGTAAGTACACATTACAAAAAGATATTTTTTACCTCGTTCAAATGATTTTATACTTTTTATAAGCCCAATTAATACTTATCTGAACTTGAATTGAACACAGCCTAATCAAAAAACTAACAAAATTTAAAAAATTGCGTTATTTTATTCTCAGTATACAAAAACTAATTAGAACTGTTTCAAAAACAACCAGAACTTAAAAATATATAAAGAAATAAGGAACTATAAACTATAAACAAACTGTAACTGTCCACAACAACCATATGATATTAACTGGAGAAAGACCTCCATGAAATGCGACAACAGCTAGTGGAAGTCGAAGTCGGCCAATATACGCTGGTACCTGACTGGAATTAGCCAATTGGTGACGTAGGGGCTGCTATTCGACTAGACTGGGCAAGAGTATTTGGCTGGTTACTGTTACCCATTAGTGTAATTATAACGATTTGTATGCAGGTGCTTGTCGATAAATCCCATTAATAAATTACTTGATATGAAGTTGCATACCCGCGCCTCGTCCATGCCCAGACTTTGTCTCTATGATTGCGACGTTTTCTAGCGATTTAAGACTCGGTCAAGTCACGATTTGGCAGCAAGCGTGACAATACACGCACATCTCATAGGCCCAAAATAGTCGGTGCGCGTCCGGCGTATAAAAAGTCGGTGCAAACAAATATTTATATTTATAATATTGTCGCGCTTTCAAACGCCAGTTCGATCAATCGATCGGAAGAGACAACAAAGGCTCTCAAGTGGAATATATATTGTGACACCTTTAGGATCGACAATTATGTTGACGTGGCAATTGTGGTGCGCTCTGCTGTTCGTTTTGTGGTTCTATTTCGTGTGGACGCGTCGCAGATTCTATTTGTTAACGCTCAAGATTCCTGGCCCACTGGGCTATCCAATACTTGGAATGGCCCATAAATTAATGCACAGGGAAAGTACGTGATAAATGGGGAATTTTAAGTGTTTCACTCGGTGAAAAAACACCGAAGTTTTGGACATTAATCAAAGTGTTGTCAACATGTGGCGAAAGTTTTCTAACTTGAAGTCAAAATTCCTATTTCAAGAATTCTCTTAACCCCAAAAGTTATTGATCTAATAACAGAAATTAGTCTAAGATACGTTTTACTTTCATTAAAAATTGTTTTAATCTATTTAAAATAAGAAAGTTTTTGTAAAGAGCTTTTAAAATTTAATTCAAGAATTTTATTTTTGTTCGTGCTACATAAACGTTCGGTTATGAAATCAAAAGTTAATCATATTTAATTTAAAAATATTTTGATTTTATAAAAAATATATTATATCTGATTAGATGTGCTGCGTGAGTTTGGTTACTATTTGAATAAGCATGGACCGACGATTTTCTCTTGGCTGGGCCCTATACCATTTATGATAGTGAGCGATCCACAAATTATACAGGATATATTTACATCACCGAATTGCGTCAACAAGGGCATCATTTATAAGGCTGTCGACGATGGTGCTGGCTTGGGACTGTTTAGTTTGACAGGTACGTTAAGTAATTAAATGACTGTATATGAGAAACTACTCAGAATCTCGTCCAGATTCCCGCTGGAGCGTGCATCGTAAGCTATTGAATCCAGCATTTGGACACAAAGTGCTGCTCAGTTTTCTACCCATTTTCAACAATGAGACGACAAATCTGCTAAAAGTATTCGACGCATTGGTTGGTGAGGGCGAAAGGGATTTGATACCATTGCTGCAAAGATTTACGCTGGGCATTGCAACTCGTGAGTTAAGATTATCTTAGTATATAGTTATTAACCTAGTACCTAAACTTGAACTCTTAATAATTGTACTTTGACACTTTTATTTCATTCAAGTACAGAAACCACTATGGGCAGTGATGTGAAGGTCTTCGGCAGCGTTGACAACAATCGGCTGCTCGAGGATTATCAATGGTAAGTCCTTTTGGGCCCAGGCATTCAAGAGTTTTGCTATGCGTTAATAGTGTTTTGGAAACCATGACAGATATGTGCTTTTCGCCCTGGCTAAGTAGTAAAACTATAAGGGAATTTTACGGCAAAGAGGCGCGTTATGCGAGTGCCAAGTCGGAGATACGCGAGTTTATTCGAAAGGTAATATTTAACCAACCATAATTGAATATAATGTATATAACCCTTGTCTTATCTTATTATAGCTAATTGAAAGAAAGCTGGCCAGAGATGCAGAACTTGGTAAATCGGGAACTCAAAAGCAGGATAAAAATATATTTCTGAATTTAGCCACAGATCTGCTGAAACGTGGAATCTTCACCTGGAAAAATGTTGAAGATGAATCGAATGTGATTGTTTTTGGGGCTTTTGAGACAACGGCGAACACGGTGGCATACATATTAATTCTGCTGGCGATGTTTCCCAAATACCAAGAGAAGGCGTTCGAAGAGATTGTCGCTCTGTTTCCAGATAGTGGGGACTTCGACGTGACCTACGCGAATATACAGGAAATGGTCTATTTGGATTTAATTCTCAATGAATCGATGAGAGTAATACCACCCGTTCCAGTTGTATCGCGACAAACGTCTCAGGACTTGCTGCTCTCAAGCGGAGTTGTTGTGCCGAAGGGTGTTCAAATTGCCATTGATATCTTTCACCTGCATCGCAGCAAAGAAATTTGGGGTGAAAATGCGGAAACATTCGATCCGGATCACTTTCTGCCCCATAATTTTCAAGACAAGCATCCATACGCTTACATACCTTTCACCAAGGGCATACGCAATTGCATTGGTAAATATAAAAAAAAATACCAAATTGCATTTAAAAGCTGCAGGAATAAATAATGTGTTTATGTTTTAGGTTGGAGATACGCCTTAATATCTGTGAAGGTTACATTGGCAAAATTGCTGAGAAACTACAAATTTTCAACTAGCTTTAAATTTGAAGATCTTAATTTCGTTGAGGATATAACTGTAAAGCTCAAAATAGTGCCTCTGTTGAAGTTAGAACGAAGAAATTAAATGTTAAACATATTATTCTGTATGCTTAAGTTAATGGCTAAGAATATATATTTTAATTTAAACAGTTTTGGTAATTTTACTTAATTTGCTATTTTGCCGCTATTGGTATTTTATATACTTAATATATAGTGTAATTGGCTTGGAATATATCTATTTCTTAGCTGTCACTTCTGTTTTGGAAGTTTTTTAAGATTTATATAAATAAATAAAAAACATTTGGTCAGTATTTATTTTCTTTATGCTTTAGACACCTCGATGATGTAGTTTGAATATATGCGAAATAATTCAAAGGATTTCCAAAAGTAGCCTGTTCCTGAAAATTCATTTTTAAATAAATGTAACGTTCAAATTGCCTTTAATAGCACATTAATTCGATAGATTTCAGTGTTGTACAACACTTTTTCCAGTCATATTGAAGAACTGTTCGCAAAGTTATCGCAACGCACGATATATCGATATTTGTTGTCATATTGCCGGCTGTAATAATTGTCTGTAGTTTTCAACTGTGCCGCAATGTCGCTCACAGATGTCTTAGACCTGAATAAAACAGAACTATTCGCCAAAATACGCGATGGGCTGCCCGTTGTGTCGCAGACTCAGAACCTTCTGGACTGCAAGGACGATCTGTTGTACGCGTGGAACTCGAACGAATCCTGCCTGCTGGTCACAAATTGGCGCGTTGGGTTGCTTCGCGAGCGACCGAAGCATGCCAAAGTCAGCTATCAAACGCTGATACCCTCCAATGCGGTGGGTCTGCATGTCGATCGTGTTGCGGCCTCCAACGAGGGCTCCCTGGTCGCGTTGGGCGGCCCCCGGGGTGTGACAATCTTGGAGGTGCCACGCCGCTGTGGACCAGATGGCTTCTTCATGGATGGCAAGCCGAGGATCACGTGCCGCACATACAATCTGGATGCGCTGCTCTTTCAGAACAATCCCCAACTGGAGGTGCGCCAACTGCGCTGGCATCCGGACTCCGTGTCCGACTCGACGCTGCTGGTGCTGCTCTCGAACAACACGATGCGCGTGTACAATCACGCCAAGCTGCGACACGTGTGGAAGGTGGGTCCGTACACGGCCAAGAGTGGTGCGAACAACTCCCTTTCGGATTTCGGTGAAACTTCCGTTGACTTTGACATTGCGCCGGCAGTGAAAACACGCCCCACAGCTGGCGACGATGCAAACGCCAGCAAAAACAAAACGTTGTCGGCCTCCCAGTCCAACAAGGAGAAGGTGGAGTGGCCCATTGTCATATTGCGAGAGAATGGCAACATATACATGATGCTGGCCGGCATCGATTCGGAGATTACGCGTCTGCAGGGCCCCATAACCATAACGCCCCAGACAAGTGCCAACTACGGGCTGGAGTCGTGTGCCCTGCTGATCATACCGTCTTTGCCGCCAACTGTGATCATTGCCGAGTCGACGGGCAAGTTGCACCATGCAGTGTTGCTGGAGGCCGAAACCACGGAGGATTCGTTCAGCGAGGTGGATGAGTGTTTGGTCATCGAGCCGTCGGAATGGACGCTGCACGTGACGGAAACAGTTGAGCTGGAGTTGGGCCTCTCGGCGGCAGCTAATGCTAATGGCACTGGCGGTACCTACAACTGCCCCATACACCTGAAGCGGGATCTCATCAACGAGATGCGTTACTTTGCCTATCACAATGCTGGACTGCACATCATAACGGTTAACTTTATATCGGAGCTGCAGCGCTTCCTGGACAGCGAGGCCGAAGATAATCAGCTGGTGCTATCGACGCCCTCCAGTGCCGAATACATTCTGTGCACGAAGTTCGATTCGAGCGAACGCATCAATGCTGTCTTTGGTGTCGCATTGCTGCAAATGCCCGCTGGCCTCGTCCTGCTGCTGAGCAGCGGCCAAGTGATCAGCCTCAAGCTGATCATCGATGCCCAGCTGCTGGGCACGGCCAAGTCGCAGTTGCAGCGCCAGGCCACGGACTCCGTGTTGGATCAGCAGAGTGTGAGTCCTTCGTTTGGGGACACAATCAAGTCCATGCTGCAGCGTAGCGTTAGCCAGCCGATTCTGGCCCATAAGCTGGCATCGCCGTCGGCACACGAGCGCTACGAGCTGCTCAACCAGGCCATCGAGGTGCTGCGCTCCCAATACCTCAAGCGACATGAGCTGGTGCACGCGGAGTTCGCCAAACGCATCAACTGCATTAAGCTGCAGAAGCAGCAGCAGCTGCAGGAGATCAAGAGTCTGGAGGGCGAACGAGAGATCATCAGCGAACGGGCCCACAAGCTGGCCGAACGCTTCGAGGAAATGAGCGACAATCAGGAGCTGCTGGTGCGCCGCTGCCAGAAGCTGATGCAGGACGCCAACGCGGTGCTGCCCAACAGCGTTATAGCTGAGCGTGAGTTTGCCGGCGAGGTGGAGCGCCTCAATAAGGCCACCAAGGTCATGTCGGCTGCTTTGGACAAGGCCAAGAAGACGTTCAACAAACAGCGCTATCACATTGCCAAGTCCCAGGAGATGGCCAAGAGCAATGCATACGAGCTGCCCGAAAAACAGCAGCGCACCATCACCGAGATCCTCACCCAGTTGTCCAGTGAGATTGATCGTCAGATAACCGATGTGAAGCGAATAAACAAGATAATGGGCCTGTAGAAACGCCAAAACATCCAATAAGTTAATTATGTATTTCTGATTTTGTTTAAAATTAAAGTAACATTATAATATTTATGTTTTTTTATTTGCAGTCTCTAGATATTAAACTTTGTCAAAACTGAAGCGATTTTCATGTTTGATTTGGTCAAGATTTCTCCCCTAGATTATTTCTGCATCCATTTGTGCATTCTTATAAATAAATTTTTTTTAAATATGGAAAAAAATATGTACTCCACTTTTACAAGTTAATGGATATCCAAATTTTTATAAAAAGTCATCTAAATATAGATTCTTCGGTGGTTTATTTTTCCGTAAAAAATTATGAAATTGGTAAAAATTTTGAAATGTACGCTCTCAGATCCATAGCTTGCATATTTCAAACGTCCATAACTTTGTCAAAACTGAACCGATTTTCATGATTGATGGATTTTTTTCATGGTTTGTCCTCCAGATTGATTCTGCAATTCAAATATAATCATTATTGAAAATAAAATTTTTTGGAATTTTTGGTAAAATAGCATGTACTCCCCCTTACACATTTTCGAAAATTATTTTTTTCAAAATTTAGAAATGCAAATTTACATTTGAAATCGATTGTGGGTGTCACAATTAGTATAAAAAACAATATAAAAACCGAATCTGAGGGGGTCACATTTTTTGTAAAAAATCATGCCAAAATGAACTAAAATTTTGACATGTAATGCTCTCGGGTCCATAGCTTCCATATTTCAAACGCCCATAACATTGTCATTTTCATGATTGGTGGCATTTTTTTCATGGTTTGTCCTCTAGATTGATTCTGCAATTCAAATATATTCATTATTGAAAATAAAAATTTTTGGAATTTTTAGTAAAAAAGCATGTACTCCCCCCTTACTCATTTTTGAAAATTTTTTTTCAAAATTTAGAAATGCAAATTTACATTTGAAATCGATTGTGGTTGTTACATTTAGTATAAAAAACAATATAAAAACCGAATCTGAGGAGGTTACATTTTTTGTCAAAAATCATGCCAAAATGAACTAAAATTTTGACATGTAATGCTCTCAGGTCCATAGCTTCCATATTTCAAACGCCCATAACATTGTCAAAGCTGAACCGATTTTCATGATTGGTGGCATTTTTTTCATGGTTTGTCCTCTAGATTGATTCTGCAATTCAAATATATTCATTATTGAAAATAAAATTTTTTGGAATTTTTTGTAAAAAAGTATGTACTCCCCCCTTGCTCATTTTCGAAAAATTTTTTTTTTTCAAAATTTAGAAATGCAAATTTACATTTTAAATCGATTGTGGGTGTCACATTTAGTATAAAAAACAAAATTAAAACCGATTCTGAGGGGCATAGCTTCCATATTCCAAACGCCCATAACTTTGTCACAACTGAACTGATTTTCATGACTGATGGCGTTTTAATCAAGATTTGTTATGTAGATTAATGCTGCATCTGTTTTATTATCATATATATTTTCTTGCATGTATTTTTGTATTGCTGACCCTGTGAAAATGTTAAGGGGTAAACAGAAAATATTATTAACAACAGAGATTGGCATGGCGACGACTTTGAATGACGCCCGCAAATACAAAACCAACGAATTCCACATAGTTCGTGGGTTGAAATCTGAGATAATGAGAAATTTTCAAAAGACATTCGGAAATGTTGTTGCAAAAGAAGACTGCTTTTGGGCAGCTCGAACCGTATTGTATTTGATTAAAGACTTTCACGAAGGCTTCAACTTGTATGTGTATTTGCCACTGTGTACATAGTTTTAGTGTATATTATGCAGTATATTGAACCTCGATCGAAAACAAGGCGGAAATTTGCATGGCTAATGCCTCTTAAGTATATGCCTATGTAGGTGAATTTAAATTAGTATTTTTGCGTTCTAGTCGCATTCCACGGCCTGCCAGCAGTTGTTAGCGAACTCTTTGGCGTCGATGATCGTGTTCGGCGTGTGCGAAGTCCAAAGAGATGACATCGGTAATTCTGAACAGATTGGCTTCAATCTGTACGCAGATGTCCAACTACATCAAGACCAATTCGCCGTTTGTGATTGAGGCGTCGATGGTGACGCTCTGCTTTGGCGCCATTATCAGCCGATACCTAATACTCACCTAAACGGACTATATATATAATATTTACGCAAATCATGTAAACAACAATAAAAGAAAATAAGCGAACGAGAACTTCCTCTAAATAGAACTAATATTGTATTTGTGTGTGAAAATACGAATCGTGGCAATACATGACGATGGAACTTAAACTCTAGGCTTCTCGATCAGATGTATATAGAAGGCCGGATTCTGCACGACATTCATGTCCTTGAAATCACCATAGAGCTTGTGCTTGGCCTGGCTGCCAAAGATCTCGCTGAGGATCTCCGTGAAACGCTTGAGCTCGTGCGGATAATAGGAGAGGCGGAATTCGCTGGCCAGCTTGTTGCCCTCGATCTGGTAGTCCATGGAGACCAGAGCCGCCTTGCCGCAGTAGAACAGAACGGATGTTTTGATGTCCGCCGTGTGGCTTGTCTATATAGAAAAACCAACAATAAAAATATCGAATATATGCAAGTCATTCAAAAGGGGCGATTACAAATATGATGATATTTGGTTTTGATGCTTTTCACAGTTCAGCTTTTTGTCTATTTAAAGCGACTTTAAATGAGTTATCAGCCAGTCGATGACTGGGCATATTAGCAGACACTATTTTGACTAAGTCAATGAAATGCGTTGTTTAATTGTATTTAATTGGCACGATGAATATTAAAAATAACTAAAAGTGACAATCACTTACGTTATAGTAAATGCTCTTGGCGGGCGTGGCGCCGGTCTCCAGGATATTGTCGTAGTTGCGATGATCGATGAGCAGAATGCCGCCTGGCTTCAGGCACTTCTCGAAGTTCTTGATCGCCTGCTTGTGCTCGCGCTGGTCACCAAAGCTGTCCATTAAATGGGCAAAGGAGTTGCCCAGGCAGATGACCGCATCGAAGCCGGCCTGACGCTGTTCCTGGATATCGTCGTAGAGCGTCAGCCAATTGGCCTCCTCAATGGCTGTACAAGTTAAAGAAATATGTAATTTATTAAGTTTATTAAATATATTAAAAATGTAAATATCATTAGACACTCACTCCACTTGTCAAAGGCGGTTTCCTTGCGACGATTCCAGCGCTCTTTCAGCGCGTATTTCAGCATTTTGTCGGAGGCATCCACGGAAACCACCTCGAAGCCCTCTTCCAGCAGCATTATAGAGTCCACGCTGACATATTACATATAAACATATTATATTCAGCCGTAGCTTAGGTTGTCCTTTGGCCTTACCCCGTGCCGCATGCCACGTCCAGGATGCGCTTGCAGCCCTTCTGGCGCAGCAGATCAACCAGAAAATTCTTGTAGTTGTCGGTGCGCGAGTTCTTATCGCCGATGAATATTTCCCAGACCTTGGCTGCCTTGCCATCGGCATACTGATCCCTCACTCCTTCGGCGGAAATGCCTTCCGATCGGGTCACGAATACACTATCAGCGGAGGTTGTCATCTCGAGCGTTTAGCACTGGGCAGCAGATCAAACTGAATTAAGTTTTCGTAGCGAATCCACTTCCCATGATATCTCCGGCGGGGAATTCAATCACTAACAGCTGGTGCGCCAACGCACACACACACACACACTCATACACAGGCACGTATTCACCCGTAATCTTATCAGCCCGCGTCAAGATTGACCCGTGCTGGCAACGGCTCCGCTGATCCATGCGAAGCGAAGCGAGGCGAGGCGAGCGCCAAATCAACATCTGCTTCGGGCGGACACGTTTCGATTTTTTGGCGACCTGGCACTGACCCCCATGTGATTAGGCGAGATTACAGTGCCTCAAAAAATACAATATTATTTGACAACAATACGTCATACCATCATTTTACACAACAAAAAAAAAAAACAAAACAGAAGAGACCAATCCTTGATATACGAGAAAGAACAGTTAGCTTTCGGGTGCCGAAGTTTAAATACAGTGCAGTCATTTCACAGTTTTTCGATTAATTTGTTTGATTAGTCACCAATGGAGCTTTTATACATCAACTTAATTTCCTGGCGGATGTTTTTAAATACATAATATACATATTATATACATTATTCAGAGATATAAAATACTAATTTGTACAAATATCTAACAAATCAAAAAAGTTGTTGGAAGCATAGAAACGCCCGTCATTGCAAAGTTTAGTCAAGATATCTCATAAAAAAAAAACAAGTTTTGTCTTAAAATAAAACAAAATTTTAAGGATATTTTCTAAACTCTGATTCTTTATTTTGTAGCTAGCTTTAGGCTTTCTCAATATTCGAGAAAATAAATAGTCAATCATATTTATATATTATACATCCCCAAATATATAAATCTCCAAATAAGAAAATTAAAATTTCATAAAAATTCGTGTTTATTTTTCAATTAGCTTAATAAATATTGCACTGCGTTGAAAACTAGGATTATATGTTTATGTATATTTAAATGTTTATATTGTTATCATGGTATTCGTATTGCACCTTGTTTTAGTTGAATCAGCAGGTCTTAAAGAATAAAGTCACGAGTCTGTAGCGTATTTCTAAATCAATAGTGTAAAACATTAATAATATCAATTTTGTGATTACGTTTCGCAAGATAATTAAATAATAATTAAATCTGCTTTGAATATGCAGAGCTTTAATTATCTTGGGAAACATAAGCCGTCTTTATAGTTATATAAGATGCCTATGAAGTACTCCTCATATGTATATAGTCCGTAGGTAAACTTAGGCTGAGTATTCTAATTGAAGTTCTATGGCAAATAGCCGAGCGAATCCTCGAGAGAGGCGCTGACCGCCCGCATCGATTGGTAGCTCGCCATGCGACTCCGGCTGACACTGCTCCGCATCGAGGCGGCCTTCTCCAGGGCTTTGATGTTGATCAGCAGATCGTCGGCGCTGCACGACTTCTGCGAGGCGGCGCCGGAGCTCATGTGCAGCGGCAGGGCCACGGGCATGGCCATGGCCATGGCGCTGCCGTTGCCGTTGCCCAGGCGATCGGTGCTGAAGGATTCGCGCGTGCGGTAGAGGGAGCGGCGCGAGGAGGCGCTCGAATGGCAGCTGCCGTTGGCGGGGCGTGCGGTCGGCTTCTTGGCGCTGGCCAGGGGGGGGCAGAGGCTCTTGATGTCCGTCGTCTGACTCAGTTTCATGTCCGCGAACACCGCGGCCGCCTCGACGCTCTTCTTCACGCTGAGCGCCTCGTGCGGCTGCACCGGCTTGCTGTTGCCGCCGATCGTGAACAGCTCGTAGTCGAGGCCCAGCTTCTCCGCGGCCTTCGGCTTGCGCGTCGAGGATGGCCGCGACTTGTGCTGCTGATTGAGCGAATCCTCGCTGACGGCCGCCGCCGCCGCGGCCGCCGCCTGGGCGCGCTGGCGGCGATGCGAGCGCTTGCAGTAGCACTTGCTGGCGCTGATGCAGCTGTCCGTGTCGCACCACGTGGTGGTGTCCGAGTGCGAATTGGCCGAGTCGTGCTCGAGCGTGCTGTTTGGCTCCTCCTCCACCATCGAGCAGTAGCACTTCTCATCCGACTTGCACGATATCAGCGAGTGCCGATTGCCGGCGGCGCCAGTGCCAGCCGGCTTCCGGGCACTGCCCATGGCCATGTTGCGCTCGTTCTTCTGGCGCAGCTTGTGGTTGAGGTGCTCCGTGCGCAGGCTGCAGTAGCACCGATCGGCCGAGGCGCAGGTGCACGACTCGGAGTCGTAGCTGCACTCCGAGCAGGAGACGTAGCTGTGGGCGAAGCGAAAATCAAGAAAGAGAGACAGAGAGAGAGAGAGAGAGAGAGAGAGAGACATTAACCTGATGTACATACGTTACATTAAACATTATACAATAATTAATTTTTGGAATCTAATTGATTTTTAATGAATTTGAAATTATCTTTTAAAAGTGGCTTTAATAAAAGAGCATTATTCTTATAATTTTTTAAGCTGATCTTCAGTAATATCACATAGTCCATTTTAAAATATTTCAATAAAAAAAAATTAAACAGCAAAAATGTATTTTAGTTCCGATTTTTTGTTGTCCGCTACTGTATTTAAATTTCGAATCTATTGCTCTTATAGTATCTAAATTAGACCGTTTTTTATACAAACAGACTGCTATATCGATTTTGCAGTTCATGCAGATCAGGATTTAATATACTTTTGCCTATATCCCAGTGCTATTTCTTAACACTTTATCTGATGCAGTTAAATAATAAAATGTATTCCAAGTTGGCAACTTCCAGCTGGACAAACGGAGCCACAGCCAGAAGAATTTTACACGAAACCCGAATATAATCCTTTGTCACTTTGAGAACAGGGCATGCTCAGGTTGACTCACCCACTGCTGCTGTTTCGATTGAGTCCTTGCAGCGCGTGCTCGTTGCGCACCACGGACACGTCGGAGCCGCTGGTGGCAGCGCGATTGCGTTGATGCTGATGCTGCTGCTGATGCTGCTGCTGCTGCTGCAGCTGCTGGGCGTGGCCTTGGCTGGTGGGCGGTCCAATGATGATGGGCGGCGTCAGCCTGCGCTTGTTCGAGTCGCCGCGGGTCGCCTCTGGCTCCTTGGGGCGCGCCGGCTTGGCCAGCTTGCCGCGACAGGAGCGAAACTGACCCAGTTGGAAGACTTTCTTCAGGCTCTTGGTGCCAAAGAAGATGCTCTTGGGTTTCTTCTGAGAGGGGCGCATTCAGTTAGTTGGCGCTTGTGCCGGATCTGGGCTACTTTACCTGTGAGCCGTTGACGCTGGCCTTGCGCTTCTGCTTCTTCTTCTTCTGGCGACGCATAATATTCTTGGAGCGCTGGAAGAGCTCGTCCTGTGTCAGGGTGACGGCCAGCTTGAGCAGGAACTCCTTGTAGATGGGCTTCAGGTCGTTGAAGGACATGCCGTCGGCATCGATGATCGCGTAGAGTATATCGTCCAGCGAGTGCAGATTCTCGTGCAGTCGGAATTCATTGAACAGTTCACTGAAACCAAGTGGGGAACTAGAAGCACAATTCAAACGATGCCAATCAACCAAACCAAACCTTTTCACCAAAGGATGCAAAACGACGTTAGGCCAACCCACGGGCCAGGATCGGCTGATCTGCCTGATCTGCCCGATCCTGGCCCCGCTGGTTGGTTTAACTACTCACCCGCCGCCGCCGCCTCCGCCCAATTTGCCGGAGTTCGTCCGTCGCGCCGCTCGCGACTTGTACCTGGTGAGGCCGCCCGTGTTGAGGAAGCTGCCCGATCTGGGTATGGCCACGCGGGTCAGTATGTCCCCATCGCCGGCGGCTGCAGCCACGCCCACGCCCGCGCCCACGCCCACGCCCACCAGCTCGCCTATTTTACGGCCATTTGGCGTCGGCGTCGTGGGCTGCTTCGGGTGGTGCGCGTGTGGATGCGGGTGGTGCAGGCGGCTCACGTGGCCATTGCTGCACACGATGCTGTTGCCGCGACCCGAGCCGATCTTATTCGGCGCCGGCACGGGCGGCGCCCGTTTCGTCTTGTGCGATTTGCGTTTGCGCTCCTCCGTCGAGGTCTCGATCTCGGCGGCCTCGTTGATCACGTTGCTGTTGGAGCTGAGCGAGCTGCTCGAGACGCGCTTCTTGCGCGCCGAGCGCGACGGCGTCGCTGCGCCCATCCCGCCCAGCTGCTTGGGACTGAGGCCCGCCAAGCTGCCGCCGCTGCTGCGAAAGGAGCTGCGCCGCCCGCCGACGCTGGCCGCCAGCTGCGAGCGCGACAAATAGTTGGAGCTGGTCATCGCCGAGCTGCTGGCTATGCTGATGCAGCTGACGCCGTTCTGCTGCCGCGGCGTCCGTCGCTTGGTGCTCCGCTGCGAGTTGGTGCTCACGTGCGCCATCAGGCTCTGGTAGAGCGTCGCCGCGATCACAATCGCGTCCTCGGTGCTCCTGCAAATGAAGCCGTGGCACTCCAGGATCTTCGGAGCGCTCGCCGACCGCATGACCACGGCGAAGATGGGCGCGTGCATGTGCTCGCTTTGCTCCACAGCCAGTTGCTCAATTGAGCTGGAAATGAAGTCAAGAGATTCTTTGTTAACGGTACAATAATATGTGTCTTCAGTGGGGCGTGGCAATCGATGAAATCTATATATTTTGGGGGCGGGTAAGCCGCGAAAATCCATATCTAACTGAATTTTAGAAGCAGAGTCACCAAATTTCGCAGATAGTTTTCTGATGATCTTCGAAGGAGGGATAACCAAAATTGTTATTATACTGTGAATGAGCATTGCGCAGTTGGTTACACCCGATTGCAACGTTCTAACAAGTTTAAAGATTGTATCCAATGCAATTTTATGACACAATAATCTGATATTGAGAAGATTGTTTACAAATTAGATAATTATCTTTAAAATTCAAAAACCTTTCCAACAATAAAAGTAATATTTTGACAGATTTCTTTGAGAACTATATGATATAGTTTTCTGTTACCATTTGTACTTCACATATTTCTATTTTTACTTTACTATCTGAGATGGTTTTTGAATATTGATAAGACTTTTTATGAAGTGTAGAAATAATAGTTAAGCTTACATTTTATAAGTTTAGTTAAGACATTTTTTAAAACAAAATATGCAAACTAAAACTAAAATTTCGACTAATAGTTCCCACGACAGCTATCGTATAGTGCTCTGATGCGATAGATTTCAAAATTATAATACGCACTTTTAAAATCATTTATGATGTGTCATTGCTTACCTCAGAGGCTGAAATAATGCAGTCTTGTCTATGTTATCGGGATCGGTGATGAGGGGTAGAAACGCGGCGCCTCCGTCCGTGTCGGAGATGACAAATTTAACGGCGGACCACACGGCAATATTATGGAAGGGTGTAATATTCGGATCGCTCTCCTCGTTATTATTGCTGTGGCTCGGACTCGACATGGCGCTGATCTTAATGCGCAATCCTGTTGCGCAAATATCCAAAGAGCCCGATTTAAGTTTCTATAGAATGCACAAAGTGTATTTAGCTAAATTTATCACTCAAGAGTCTCTCGGTCACCTTCTTTGTAACATCAGCTAGGTAGAGCTGACGCAGCGGCTCCTGCAGGCCCTGCAGACTGGTCACCTTGTCCTTGAGCGGCAGGCAGCCCAGGCACGTGACATCGAAGCTATTTGTCGCATCCTTGGCCACGTCGGTGAAGAGCTGCTCGATCTGGGCCTGGACGCTGTTGCTAATCCGCTGCACATCGTTCTTGGCCGCCTCGGCCAGCACCTTGGCCGACTCGCTGGTCTCCTGCAGGAAGCTGCTCAGCGAGCGCGGCTTATCGCCCGAGGTGCTGGCCAGCTCACTACGTCCATACATGATGATGGAACGCGTGCGGTGCGATCCCCTGGGATCGTCGAGGCGGCTGCTGCGCATTGATCTGCGAGGGGCACAAAAGAGACAATTCCAGAAATTGAATTCGATTGAAAAATAATACAACAAATTTAATAAATGGTTAAGCTAGTTATATATTTCTAAATGTTGACGTTGCAGTTACTACTTGAAAACATTCACATAATTTATCAAAAACATTTTCTATATTCGCATTAATATGGATCAATATTGTAAGCTATTATCCCAAGTTAAATATAAATATATATAAAAGTATTATATTGTAGTCGAAATGTCTTTAGATCTTATACAAATAACATGGTATATATAAAAATTAGAACGCAGTTTTCTGGGTTGACTGCAGCTGAGTTTCTTAATTCTTAGCTCTCTTATTATAATATTCATGATATATTTAGATTAAGACAGCAGACTGTGGAATTCGAATCTTTTTTATTGTTGAGACATACCTTGTAAAGTCGTAAACTAAATTAAAACTATAATATTATGTAAAAATCAATTTTAATTTTTTGATTGTGATTTTTTGAAAATTTACGATGTTAAGCTGTTTTATCAAAATTTTTAAATTTATATAATTTGCAGTTTTCTATAGATTAGTTGTTTTGACTTATAATTTTGATATTCAAGTCATACATATGTTTTTATTTTATGTTTTCTTTGGCTTGTATGTAGGTTAAGTTCAATTTAGAAAGATAGCCAAAAATTATAAGCAAATCATTATTTAAATAATCTATAATTTAGACAATGAGGCTCCAGGCTGAAACCCAGATTAGTACATATCTTGTGTGGCTTAGCCGAAAGCCGTTATTATTAATAATCATTACTAATTATAAAAAATAAAAGTTATAGTAAAAATATTACTAAAAAAAATGGTAGTCATAATAATAGTAGGACTCATAATATTTTTTTATATTTTTAACATTTATGAAAACTATTTAAAAATTAAAAGCCAATAAAAATTTGTATTTACATTTATTGGCTTATATGTACATATATACGAACATACAATATACATTTACGGACATACATATATATTAAATGCATTTGTGAATTTGGCAAATTCCCATCAAAATATACTCTGCTAATTTTGTAAGAGATTTTTGTTAAGTGGTTCTCTCGCATTTGCGACAAACGTTGAAAAGTTTTGTGAAAGTTTCGCTGATTAACGCAAACGAGCCACAAAATTTAGCAAGTCTATGTATGTATATGAATATGAAAATACATACATGTCTATATGCACATCTGATGTGCACAGGTGTACGTATATTAATGGCCGCCCATGAATTGGCAAGTGGCAACAACAACATCCTGCTGGAAGAGAAGGGAACGGCCACAAAAGGGGACAAATGATGAACAAATGAGAATGGACACATTGTGCGTACTACTTTGACGAGAAGTCCGGGGCTGAGATGAACGCAGCGCGCAGTGTTCCCAATAACGACCATTTGGATTTACCGCTAGTTGACATCAAATCGGAAGCGTTTCTTTTGGGTAGAACGCTGGTGCGTCCAAGCCAAATTTGAATATGAATGAAAATGTGGCCAACGCCACCGCCAGAGCGCCGTTCGATTGGACCATGGTCAGCAAAAGTTTTCTTTTTATTTTCTGTTTTTTTAATCAATTAAGTAGTTCACTCGACGAATGTGTGTCAAAGCGATCGATGAATATTTATACATTAGAGCAAGTGTCGGCAGTAAGCGTGCTTTGTTGCTGCTGCCACTTCGCTCTCGCTCTAACAGGCTGTCGCTGTCTCTGTCGCACCTACATCGATCTACAACGATCACCACCTGTGTCTACGTAGCTTTTGCTTTGTAACTGTTTATTTGTTGCTTATGGAAATTGGAAACGGTAAATAAAACGTTGGATGCTGCGACGTATTTATGAAATGTCTCTGCGTATGCGTGTGTGTGTGTGTGGTGTGTGTGTGTGTCTCGACTGGTCTGCCACTTTGGTGATTCGAGAACGAAAGTGCTGAAAGTTAGAGCTAGATTTAGTCTGAAAAAGCTCTATTTTTAAATAGCATAACGATTCATCCCGTTATAAATACACTTCGAAAGCAGTATGGAATAAACTTCCTATTCTTTTTAAAATTTCAAAATAAGAGATGCAAAAAGTATTAAAGTATTTGAATCTATGAAATTCTCAATGGAAGTACAATACGTTTTATATCAAATAGTATATTGAAGTTAATTAAATTTAATTCTTAAAATATTATTTCGTACTTAGATTAAGAAAACTCGACCCTAACTGGGCTTTGAAAGCGTTTGCACAAAATCTTAACATTATTCATATATCAGTTTAGGCATTTAGCACTAATAATTCTAAAATTTAGAGCTTATATAAAGCTTATAGCTGTAGTAAGTTCTTCTTGGCCTCTTGCACTCACCTGGAATCGTCAAACATTAGATCGATCTTTAGTTTGTATATCGAATTTCGACTGACACTCGAACTATTCTCGAGCTGATCGCCGTCCAGTAGCCGAAAGCCGGAAGAGTTGCTATTACTGCTGGCTGGTTTACGGGTGCGAACCGAGTTCATTTTTGGAACAGCCACAGCCGATTGGGAGTCGATCTTGCAGGAGGTTACCATCATCAACAACAACGAGGCGATAAACACACGCGGAATGCAGCCGCAACTGCAGCCCAACTGCGGCAGTGGCAGTAGCTGTGGCAGTGGCAGTAACTGCGGCGCATGCCACTTAAGCTCTTTGTTTGGCCGTTTGTCTGTTCCGTTTGTTTATTTGTTTTATTTTCTTTGTGAGTTTTGCTCTTTATGCTTTTTGTTTCTTTTGCTGTTTGGCTGTAATTTGTGTGCAATTAGCGGCAAATGAATTTCAATTATGCACATTGAATGTTAATTTTTCAACATTTCAGCGAAATAATTGTGGCCATTACACACACACATACACTGCACGAAAGATTTATATACGATTTAACACTTTGCATAGGGCACACGGGCGAGATGAGGCTGTTCACAGTGGACTTCTCCGAGGTGTTTGTCTGGCGTGTTGGCTCATTAATTAGCTGCTTGCCGGGCTAAGACCGACAAAAAATAAAACCAAAAAGTACAAAAACGAAAAACTTAAATTAAAATCGGTTAAAAGTCTATGCTCATATATACATATATACATATATCGTGTAAGGTTGGGCGGGCTTTTCTTATAGGAAAAAAACAAAGCTCTTGCAAATTTTCAATGCTTGCTTTTCGCGTTATGTTTTTGGCTGTTTGGCTGTTTTGGCTGATAAATTGCCACATAAAATGCGATTGTTGTAGTGGAAAAATGTTAACAATTTGCGCCGCAGTTGCAGTTGCAGTTGCAGCTACACAACAAAGCCAACGCGTTAATTCGACGCTGTGTGACGCGGCTGTGGCTGCATCTATTAGATACTTTCACTATGGAGAGATATTTGCTATAATTAGCAAATGCTGTCTGCAGCAAACGCACACACACACACTCACACACGCACTCACACACGTAACCCAATTGGCACTGACATTTACTTTTGCCTTATTTGAACTCCGTTTAGGTATTTTTGGCCACAAATGAATTAACTGCACTTCACAACAGTCACCCGCTCTGCAAGCCCGGGCCAGCTAGATTCTGGTACTCGTAATACGCTCCACTCTATTGGCTCGGCATCTGGGCTCGTTGGTTGCCACACGGCGACTGCGTCCGTCGTGAAATGTCGAAGCGCGTCAAAGCCAAGCTTGTAGCCAAGTCGCCGACCGATGCGAATAGGCAAGAAACGAGCCCGCTTACGACTCGCACCGAAGTGAAGTGGCCAAAAGAAATGGCCAAGCTAGGCGGCCAACAACGTAACGGCGGCGGCAGCTCCAATGGGTGTGCGTGTGTGTGTGTGTGCGAGTCTGTGTGTGCACAATAACAATATAATCTCTGGCGTAAGTGGGTAGCGGCACAGCTCACCTCTTCATATGCTCTGTATAAATATTTATACACGGTACAAAATGGAAGCATAAATACAAATTTGCCATTTCCCAACTTTTGAATAAAATGGAATTTTACAGTTGAGAATAATTGACACTTTTAAAGTAAATTTAATTACCATTTTAATGCTTAGTCTCTCTCAAATAAAGTGCGTTTCTTCTTTATGTCTCGCTCTCTCTCTCTCTCGCTCTCTCTCTCTCTCTCTCTCTCTCTCTCTCTCTCTCTCTCTCTGTATTCTTTCTTCCTTGAAAATTCGATTTCTTCTATTTTAATTTTATTTATTATATTTTGTTTTATTTATTTATATTATATTGTAATTCTTTTCGATTTACTTTTGCAAAATGAACCACTAAATATTAAAAATATGTTTTAAGTAACATTTTTTAAATTAGTTATAAATTTAAAGCAATATTTTTTACTGTGCACATACTTCATGCTTGTACATGGCGAACAATGTTGCTTTGCTGAATGCCCCCAGATACAGCCGCAGCTCTGATATGTGGCCACTGCTGCTGCTGCTGCTGCTGTTGTTGTTGCTCTTGCTGCTGATGAAGACGAACGAGACCGCTCGGATTTTCAACATCGGCAACAATCACTTGGCCAATGTTGAATGGTGCTTTATGTGGCCGTAACTCCATTATGAGCCCAACAATGTAAGTATTATTAACACTTGCGCGTGTTTTGGCAGGTCGAACTACACAAAACAGCAGCAGCAGCAACAACAACAGCACACTGCAGCTATTTGCATAGATGGATGAATGGCTCGGCATTTACGCAAAGATTTTGAGCAATGCCCTCCGCCGGCTGCAGTCACCCAATGTCAATACCGACTCTGGGCTTGGCTTTGGCCTGCAGCCGGCTAGGGGCAACAACATGAACAATTGGAGTTACTTTTTTGGTGTTTCGGTGCCCGGTCCCGGCCCCGGTTTTGCCATTGCCATTTGCGCAAGCGCAGCTCTGTGACGGGGACCGTTGACGTCGGCGTCGGCGTCGGCGGCATTTTCGAAATCAATGACCGTGGTCAAGTTTATACAATAATTACTGTAGCTGCTGCCTGTGGACCCGTTTCTGTGCTTGACTATGCAATCTCATAAGCTGCATTTCAGTTTTTTCCTACCTATTTTGTTTGCCTTTAGCTGGGCGCAGTGTAGCATAGAAATATACCTTAGAAGAATATGAGAATCGTGCACCGGAGTAAAATTTCAGTGTGTTGCAGGGCAGATTAAAGTGAGATATGTTTATATTTATTCTGTTATAAGCCAGATTAAAGTTAAGTATGATTATATTTTGTTATGCGATATTATTTAACTTTAAAGTGGTAAGTAAGTGGTAAGGAGGTAAGACACTTTTAGTTAAGGAAAAATTGAGAAGCAAATATAATATATTTAAAATAATCTATCAATGCAAAATAGATTTATGTTGAATGTGCCATACCATACAAATTTAATTAATTGGATTACATTGAATTTAAATATCAATGTTTTACCTTTAAATGTTAAACATATTAATTTAAAAAAATCAAAATTTATTAAAAAATATACTAATATATGAATCAGATATAAGAATTAGAAAAACATTTGTCAATTATGAAAACATTTTTATTTTCAAAAATATGTGAATCATGTTTAAGATTTTATTCTGTCAGATTAATACAAATTATTTTCAAGTTGGACAAAATTAGTTTTTTATATGTGTTTTTACATTTGTTGGCAGCGTTAGTCTATAAACAAAAAATAATAGTAGAAAATTAAGAAATATAAATTTATTATTTTTATAATAATTGAAAAGAATTCGATATTTTTTGCAGTGTGTAGGTCTCACATAATATGGTGGGGAACACCGGTATTGCATGTGTTTTGGCTCGATGCGATAAAGTGAATAATGGGAAATATGAAAATAAACTAGAAACACCTAATGTATGTTATCAAACTGAAGGAAAGCTTTACTCTAAATTAATTAAAACAATATTATAATTTAATAGTTACCAATATAAACGTTAATATAAACTACCCATTTTATATATTATTATTTGTATGACTGATTACAATTATGGCCTAGTTTGCATAGCTCGGCTTTTATTCAAACGTTTTTAAAGTGTTTAATGTCTTTAATATCAACATCAATTATTGTTCACATCATTTAAAATAATAAACTTTAGCAAGTGGAAATCTTAAAGCAGAGATGTGGCGCCCAAAGCTTTCATTAAGATCAAGACAGATAGTCAGATCTATGTACATTATGCGCATAATTGAGCCAAACACAAAAGTGATTTTGTTTCTTAATTATTTTTTGTTTTGGTATAATTATATACATATAAATATTATGGTACATGTATATATTTACATAATTAATTTAGCAGCTGTTGTTTTGCAATTGATCGGTTTGTGAAGCAGCTCGAAATTGACTTTTATTCATGAGATAACAGTTCAAAGTTACGACTAATTAAATTGTGTCTACATAAAATAAACGGCTAATAGCCGGCTATTGTGTGAGTGCATTAATAAACTCTTACTTTTACGCCGGATAGCGAAGACGACAGAGGCCCCGAGGGTAGTCGGAGTAGTGTTTCATTTGTATCTTTGCTGCTTTTCTTTTCATTTTGATTAGCCCGGTGAAACAGTTAACAAGATGCCGACACGACCGAAAGGAAAAACCTGTATCTTTTTTTTACATGTTTTTTTGGTGTACAAGAAGAGCATTTTTACAGTTAGATGTTTGTTTTTACATTTTTAGGTAGGTAGAACTTTCAAATGGCTTTTACTTTTATTTGATTTGGTATGTTTGGAGATAATATATAACTATAACTGATGCTATTCAAATATACTCTTTGTTTACATGTATTAACATGGCTGAAACTCAAAAAAGTTGCCCGTGATTCGATTCACAGTTGGAGCCAGTTGCAGTCTCGACTTAAGGTTAAGATCGTGGAGCTGATTTCCACATCCATTAACCCAGTTTTTAAAAAATTTTACCTTTAAATTTTAAAAAATATTTTGTAGCAAATACTCAACTTTTAGATTTAATTTTTGCTATCCGAACCGAACTATTTCTTCAACATATGTTTCAGTTCGGACTAAGATTTTGCTGGGTTTATTTGGTTTGGCTTACAGTTATAAAAAAGAGCGAAAACATAGTTCCAGGTCAGGTTTGCATCTTCGGGCGTATACTTAACATATTCATAAATTTTGCAGTCAATATTCAACGTGCGCATTCACATTCAAGTGCCAATTTCATGATGTACTCGACTGCGTTAAATGGCAACTGCCTCATTTTGTTTGTTGCCACTTGCTGTGTGTTTGGTTGGGCGCCGCAAATGAAATTTATCTAACAAATAGCATGATCATGATCATCACTTTCTCTGTCCAATTCTGTTAGTCTGTTGTCTGTCTTTAATTGTTTTAGGTTTGTTTTATTTAATCGCAGTGGCAAGCACAACAATTTAAAAATTAGTCATACACTTTACTTAACTACAATTGCTCTGCCTATGCCGAATGCAGGCATGCTTGAAGATACAGATCCGAACGCACCGTCTGCTCATATGCTGCATTATAACAGCCCCCCTATCAGCCCCTCGGATACGCTTGATTCCTTGGCAAGCCTCTTGTGCCTAACACTGCGTATCTGACATGCGCTTCGGGCGCACACTGGGGCAAAAGTATGCAGTAGAGGTGCGATCGTTTCAAATATCTTTGAATGCGGCAAAACCCAAGCACGAATAAAGTGTCCCAAAGAAGTAACAATTCAGAATTGATTTGATTATGTAATTTTATGGGGCATTTTCTGTGTTGATTATAAATTATTTTTGCGTAATCAAATGTTAGGTGAACTTTTTAAGGTAAGTCGAATTTATAAATTCAGCTTCGTGACACGACACGACACGCAGGCAGCACTGTGAACACGACATTAAAGCGCTAAAATATGGCGTTAAATTTGTGAATCGAGAAATTGTTTGATGAGGTAATTCTTTGAATAAGATAAGAAATACCAAACAGAGATAGTATACTAAGAGATATAAAGATCAAAGTTAAATAAGTTTTCTATTCTTTGGCTTACTGGATCTGATGGTTGTTATATAAAGTTCCTACATATAGATTTATTAATATTTGCTGACAGGTATTATATGCTTATGAAATGCTTGCAATTCCCACAGAGTAATAACAGATCTTGAGGCTGTTTAGATCACATAATACATAGAAATTATAGCGTAATTGTGATTTAAATTTAATGCAATATTGGGTAAGAGCGAGGCCTCCAACGACGCTGACATTCATGCTTCTTATCGGGATCTGACTTTCTTTTAACGTGCGCTTAAGTACGGCTCTCTGGTAGTTAAATTTGGGTTATATTAGCTTCGAGCTGCGAGTAATAACAACAACGACGACAACTTCGCATTGCATCACGAGCCTCGGCAGAAACACGAAAAATGCTCCACAACAATTGTCACATTGTGCTACTCGTTACGGCATTTCACTATTACTTCTGCTCTGCTGCTCTTCTTCTTCTTCAGCTGTATTTCTTTTAACACGTTTCCACTATTTAACAATAACAATAGAAAAACATTCGTGCAAGTCAAGCGTCGTCTGTCGCGACAGAGTTGCGCATATTAAGAAAAATTAAATTCGTGTGGTTTTTATATTTTTTACAACTTGCGAATTACAGCGTGTGCCAAAAAAAGAGGGGCTATTCACGACTATTCAACATTATTCGCAGCTATTCACAACTAGTCACTTTAAACGTGGTGAAAATTGAAGTTCCAAAGGTTACCAAACAGTGCAGGGATAAGGCTTTTGTTAAGTAAATGGATTTTCTTTTAAATTAAAAGGAGTATTATATATAGATATAGCTGAAGATATAAATGTAGATGATATAGAAAAATGGATATAAATTTAAATAAAGACACATATCTATTAATACGAAAATTATAGCAATAATAATTTTAATTCGATAGCAGTCCTAGCCCTAACATTTTTAAATACATATGCAAGAAATAACACCTTTGTGCTTGAAAAACCCTACACACACACACACTCACACCAATATAGACTCATAGTTTTAAAGAGTTGTTAGGTCTTGCCGAACAATGCACCCATAAGGTGAGCATTACGGCGTAGATAATGAAATCCAACAAAGAAATTGCTCAAAAAAGCGTGACGCGTGGCGCTGCTGATGAACTCTGCGCCATAAATTGCCAAGTGCCGCATGCCCCACATACCCCCTGGCTATGTGTGCATATGTGCATATATGTTGGCCAAAGCATAAAGTCCATCTGGTTACAACCTTAGCGGTATTTACTAGACACAAGAAAAGAAGATAAAAATTCTTATGGAAATTTAATGTGTTTTATTGCTATAATTGCCTGATGAATGAGATTTTCGGTATTCTTCTGCTTCTTCTTTTTTCAGTTATTGCACAAAAATAGGCTTCGCCTGGTAATTCAGCAATTTTCTTTACTCTGGGTGCCAAGCGACTTTCATTTATTTCGGTCAGCTGAGTTCAAATGGCGCGTGCTTTGTGGGTCAGTGGTGTTCCGCAGCACCCGAAGACACACACACACACACACACACACACACACACACACTCAGCCTTGCATTGGAGGCGGCAGGAGGTGCTGAAAATTATAGAGAAGTTGGAGTGCTCATTGACACCATCAGATTGGTGCTTAAATTACTAACTGTTCTCTTATTGTTCGCTGTGCCGTTGTGTGCGATATAATCGTGATCATAATTCAACTGCTGAGTGTGGATCGCTTAACACATTTCAGGGAAAGTTCTGTTTCGAAAATTTGAAAATTGTTCACCAAATTTACATAGAATTTGTGAAATATTGGAAGAAATAAACGGTCGGAGTTTGTGAAAACATATTTGGTTCCGAAAATGAAAATCTGGCTTTTATATTTATTTATCCCGTCCATCTTAGTCATAGGCAAATGGGGTTCGTCGAATATTATGTGGTATATGTTATAAACTTAATCTAAAGTTCAAGTCTGATCTTAAAACTCGAACAATATTTTCTTTTCTACATTTTTTAAGTGATTATATATCTATATACTGAGCTTAAACACAATACTCACTCTTAGACATGTTTTACTTCCATTTACAATTTTTATGCTTCTTTAAAGTATACTAACTTTTTATAAACCCATCCTTTATTCTTGTTTTTGTGACATTTATGAACATTTTAAAATCAAAATATTTCACTTAGCATATTCAAGGTGAAAATTTACTTTGAATTTGAAGAAGAAAAAATTGAATGTCACTCAGACTAGAATATAAAATAGCGTTTTTCGCAGAGTGCTGTTAAATCAAAATAATCCTAGACGTAAGTGTTGTAATGTCTAGATTTGATACGTAATTCCGGAATCTAACAAGTGGAACTGCAGTTAGAGCAATTAATTAAGATCGTCAGACATGCAGAGATATGCAGATAAATGCAATTGCGCTCGATAGATTAACACATTCTTATAAGTAGCTCGATAGAAATACAGTTAAGTAGCAGTAAAGTGGCGATTGGATATGGCTCGACGTGCCTGCAAAACTCGAATCCATCTACCTACTTAGGAGCGTGTGTGTGTGCTTTCATATGGGTGCATTCTGGCTGGCCACCGGCTAGGAGTTATGGCTGTGACCCACCTTTAGAACTGGAAGCAGGCGAGCGAGCGAGCTGCCAACAAGTTGCACTTGCAGCTGCCACAAACGGCGCATCGATGCTCCAGTTTCTTAACCACAGACCTGTCACGCAGCAGCCGCGGCAGTCGCCGCCGCCGTGTCGAGGAGAAAATCTGAAAATAATTGCATGAAAACTCGAGATCCCTACTTGAAAGAAGCGCGAACAGCAAACGCGGCCAGCGGACGGACAAACTGAACGAGTTTCAGCAGGAAAACAGAAAGAAAAAATAATAAAATAAAATAAATGTCTTGTCGATCGGTTGGAGGAGCAGCAACATCAGAAATCCCGCTAAACGAATGATTGTATTTGTCTACACACATAAATGTGGCGTTTACTTCTGGTTCCAAATATAGACAAAGTACAGTTAACATGTGCTTGGATTGGCAATTGTGTCTTGCGTTTAACGATAATGGCTAATTAAGTGAACTGAAGTCAGAATAATTGGCAACGACAAGCAATTATATGTTGCAGAATTAATGGAATGTTCATTAAGCGTAAATTAAATGTTACTATAAGATATTTCCAATATAATTATAACTATTTTTATATTCTACATATTATGTAATAATCGCCAAAACAGCGAAAATATCAAAACTTTTTTCCCAAACTTTCTTTCTGTCATTTGTAGTAATATACGCAATTTAATTAGTGTTCTTAAGAAGTGAATGAAAAGGAAACATATTTGTATTTAAAAAATAATAATTTATAGTAATTAAAACATATTATAAATATTGCAAGGTGCTTAGTGGACCTTAGATCAGCATTTTATGATAGTATTATAATAAAGTTTATGTATATATGGGGTTGTGGTTAAATTTTACGCTTTCTCTTCTCTCGAAATAAACAATTTAAAATATTTCACAATATAGATATGAAACTCTCTAAGATACAATAATTAGAACTTAAACAGGCAACTAGTCGTATGCGTAATATTGATCATAATCGAATTGGTGTCGTATGCGTAATATTATAAAGCTCGAAGTTTTAGGTATTTTGGGAATTTATATTAATTATAACAAATTAACTTACCTAATTTGCATTGTAATCCTCATATATCATATTAAAATATGAATATCCAGTTTATAAATATCTTATTTTCAGATTGAATAGATTTTCAAATTAGTTTTATATGCAGTGGCGTAGAATTAAGCAAAAGGAAATATTTCTTAACAATTACTGAATTCTTAAAGTTCTAGTTAAACACACTTATTAAGTTAATCAAAAACACTTGGTAGCTATAGTTAGTCAGCATTTTCCAACCGAAAAGCTGCCATGGAAACTGCAACCGAAACAGCGACCGAAGCGCGTGAGGCCAATAACGAGACTAACTGCTCGAGAGCAATTTAGATGCGTCCAGAGCGGCATCCACACGACGTCCACTTACAGTCGGCCAAAGCGCCAGGCGTTGTGGCAAGTTTTCCACTGTCGGAGGCGGAGGCAGAGGCGAGGCGGGAGAGCAGAGGCTGAGGCTGTGGCCGAGGCTGCGCAGAAGCTGCCGCAGTGGCTTCGGGTTATGTGCAAAGTACTCGTAATCTCGCTCGTCACGCATTTGACTAGTCGCCGGGGGCGTCCGACTGACGCCAGCCAACTGTTGCCGACGGCTGATGGGGATTAGCCAAATTTTGTGACTGCGCTGCCAGCTGAAGCCCATAATTAAGACACTAATGGCAGCAATTTATAGTGCTTATGTCAACTCCATATGATATTTGGATATGTTGCAGTAAACGTATGCAAGAACTTTTCCAATTTTATTGAACCAGGTCAGCGAAGTCCGCCCATGTCAATACCTGTCCACCTTGACCAACAGCGATCCCAATTTTCGATTCCCGTCGCCGAAAAACAGAAAAGTGGTTAAACCTGCGTGGGTACTGGCCCGAATTGTGTGTTGTGTGCTCATTTGGGTACGGTCCACGTTCGCGTGGATTTGACCAATATTTGAGTGAACCGTTAGAGAGACGCGCTTGCAGCTCAAGGTGGCCTGGTCAAATTAATTTATGCCTGGCCCGGACTAACTGCGTCGATAGTTATGGCCAACTGAATGGAAACAGGTTCCACACGCGCATTCATTTCAAAATGGGTCAATCTTTAAGAATGCTGTTGTCAGAATCTTTGGCAACTGCAGCTTCAAGCAAGTGACGGTCTTTGGTGCAGCCCCACAAATAATGGATGCTGGCTCCTAGTTAGTTCTTCTCTTCTCTCTCCTCTTCTATTTCTCCTTTTTGTTGTTTTGTGCTCCAGGGAATTGTGTCAGTCGAACGGGCGGCAGCTCCTACCAGTTTCTGCGGAGGATCAGTTTCTGAACCAGACACTCTTGGCGGTTGCTGAATATAGAAATGGGTTATTCTTAATTGGGGCACAACACTAAGTTTATAGTCGCTTTAAGATGGATAAATTACTAAATCCGGATAGCCAGTCCAATGCAATGATGTGTTCATAATTAAAAACGTTTACCATTAAAATTATAAAACTATCTTCTATCTATCTTCTATCTATAAATATATATATGTAGCTGTTGACAACTAATTGGAAACAAAGAGCTGACAAATTGCAATCATTTATATATCTGAAACTAGGTATGGCCACCGAAATATGTGTATATTATACGTACTTTTTCTAATTTAAATTTATGCAGAATTAAAATCTGCATAGTATCTGTATAATAATTTAAAAGGCTAAAAATAAAAATTAAGAAAAGTATACAGCTTGCATTTGGTCTTTTTCAATAGCATTCAAATTCAGCGCGCAGCTTGTGTTATTCTCTCGCAAGCTGTCTGCTATAAAAGTGCTTGCAAATGCTGGCAGCACTTAACAGCCAGTGGAGCCATTCTGTGAAACAATCCGCAAAGATAAATTTCTGTTGATGGTGAAATAATCCACACTAGAGTTGGTCACGTGCCGTGTTTTCTTTCGTGACACGAGTACGCACGACGTGTTCATGCTAAACATCAACCTGCAAAACACGACAGAGCATAAATGTATAAGAAATGTTGATAAAACTTTAGTAAAATAATTAGATAAAATAAATGGTGTACCTAAAGTTATTAATTCTTTAATTAAATTTGCATATATTAAACTTCAGGCGAATGCCAAAACAAAAATTACAATCCGTGTATCTCGATTAGTTACTTTTCTACACAAATATTTAATTCATAACATTTGACAATAAAATAAAAAAATTTAATATCAAATAATCGTGCGTCTCGACAAAAACCGACCCGCGTCCATCTCTAGAACATGCCTTGCTTATTGCAAATTGTTTAAACTAATAAACGACACCCATTTTAATGCCGTGACTCGCTTTCATTATCAACAGCAACATTTTTATCAGTTATTCTCTTTAGCACAACTGTAAACAGCTTTTGCTTCAGCCCAGCGGCAGTCACAAATAACAATTGGCGCTCGGCGAAGCCAAAAACACGGGCCTTTAAATGCGGCTCCATCTGTTGCTGGCAAGGATTTGGATCCTACTGCTGTCCTATAGCTCGACGTGGGCTGCTCGGATTCTGATCGTATTTCCCTACGACTCGGTCTCCCAGTGCAAACTGTTGTCGCCCTATTTGGAGGCGTTGACGGAACGTGGACATCAGTTGACCGTAATTCATGCATTTCCCGATTGCGCGAATTTTCAGCAACTGCATTCTATATACGTAAGGGATCGCTATAACACTACAGCAGGTAAGAGAAGCCTAATAAAAACAGTAAATAGTTGCAATTTATTAAATTGCTTTTACAGACATTCTGGCCTTCGAGCCCTCGGGCATAACCAGTAAATATGGCGAGGTCGTGGCCATACGCAGGTATATAGTGAAGACGTCCCTCAACGTGCTCGAGAACGAGCAGGTTCAGCAGCTGCTGTGGCACTCGAATGCCAGCTACGATCTGGTGGTCATCGAGACCTCGCACACAGATGCGCTCTTCGGGCTGGCGGCGCACTTCAACGCCAGCCTGATAGGTCTGGCCACCAGCGGGGGTGATTGGAATCTGGAAACCCTAGTTGGGCATACGGCAACGCTCGAGCCCATACTCCCCAACGGGTACAGGCGTGGCCTGACGCTGCTGGATCGTCTCTACAGGTGGATGTTCATATCCGAGGAGTGGATGCTACAGAAGCTAATACTCCTGCCCAGACTGCGAGCGATTCACGAACACTTCTTTGGGCATCTCCCACAGCGATTCGATGAGCTGCGCCAGAGCTTCTCGTTGATTTTGTTGAACCAGCATTTCAGCCTGTTCGAGGCGCGCTCCAATGTGCCTGGCATGGTGGAGGTGGGGGGCATGCATGTGCCCAAAGAGCTGCCCCAGCTGCCAGACGAGCTGGCCAGGTTCGTGGATGAGGCGCAGCATGGCGTCATCTATATGTCACTGGGCCTGGAGATGCAGAGCAAGGATTTGCCAAGCGCCACGCTGGACATCATTCGAGCGACCTTCGAGTCGCTTCCACAGCGCGTCATCTGGAAGTTTGAGGGCGAGCCGCCGTTCAACGTGAGTGGCAACATCTACCTGGACAAATGGCTGCCCCAGCAGGGATTACTGGCCCATCCCCAGGTCCGGCTGATGATCACGCATGGCGGCATGCTCAGCATCATTGAGGCCGCGCATTACGGAAAGCCTGTGCTGGGCCTGCCGCTGTTTTTCGATCAGTTCCGCAATGTGGAGCGTATGGTGGCGCTGGGCGTGGCACAGCGCCTGGACCTCAACTCGCTGACCCGGCAGGACTTTGAGACGACTGTCAGGCGGCTGGTGGAGCAGCCTCAATACGGGCGTAACGCGGCGGCGCTCTCGAGGCGCTTCCGGGATCAGCTGGCACATCCCCTGGACACGGCCGTCTACTGGACGGAGTACGTCCTGCGCCACAAGGGTGCGCCCCACATGCGAGTCTCCACTTCGAGTCTGAAGCTGTTGGACTACTACGGCTTGGATCACCTATTCATGGTAGTTGGACGCCTCTTCCTGATTATTTTAATAATAATTTATGCTCTTAATAAGTTAAGGAGTTGCCTCCCAAATATTATACAGCTTTAAGTATTTTAAGTATAGTTTACAGTTTTAAGTATATTTACTATTATTTAGGCTACAACATGAACAGCAATTGTGCTTACTTTGCTTTTATAATGTGCATTAGTGAGGCATATACAAAATAGTTTATCTTATATTATTTATGTAAATTATAAGTAAACATATTTACTTTTGTGTATAAATTACTTACTTTGCTTACCTAAATGTCGATTTAATATATCATCTGTTTACCAGATACTGTTGATTCCTAATAAAAGAAAATTATATTTAGCAAGCAAATTACATTCTATGTGAATATTAAAAAATATTTCAATAAGTTATGTTACTGGTTTAGGGTATCTACTAGGAAGCATTCTATGTCTAGCATTCAGCATATTTTCTTATATTTTAAATTTTATGGGCCTTTAACTTCGAATATATCAATCAGCTTTTGAACGTGTTTGGCAGGGCAAGCAGTGGGAAGTTTATGGTAATCAACTAGGTGATATTTTAGCACACAGCCTGAAAGTATGCCACACTTTTAATATAGTAGCCGCGGTAATATTAAAAGGGCCGTAAAGTTTTATAAAGCGTAAAAGCATTGCATACTTTGTTGCGCTTCGTAAATTCAGATATTTGCAAAATTTAAAACCACAAAACTATTTCCTTTTGTGGAATGCAGAATCTTTTATATTCACTTCAAATTGTTAGTTTTAACCAGGATTATACATATACATATATATGTGTAAGTAAGCATAAGTTTGCACTATTTACAAAAGCATATTATTCCCAGACCCCTATATATATATTTTAGTCGAATTTATCGTCCAAATCGCATGTGGCCATAGTCGTCAAACTGATCATCGTTGCCCCGCTTGCCGAATCTCATGTGGCCATAGTCATCGAATCGCTTGGGACGCTCGCCCTCCTCGTTGTTTACCAGTAGTTCCAGTTCGATGGGAATTTTGGAGCGGGAAATTGGGAGAAACCTAGGTCCAAGTCCGATGGATCTTTGATTGCGCCTGATGTTGCCGAAACGTGCTGTGCCTGCGCCGTGCCCATTGACCGGGCCCGAGTCCACCTCCAGCTTGGACTCCATGTCGCGCAGCTGCAGTTCCTCCTTCCCGGAGTCCACGCTCTCCGCCTGAGATGGGCCCCCCACGGTGAGGAGCAAGTAAGTGGTCAGCACAAGCAGCGATAGGATGCCTGAATGGCACAAGGGGCTCCTGTATGGCAACATCTTTACGGTTGTCCAACTGCTGACTGAATACGAAAACCCAACGAGGTGCCACAGCTTTTATAGTCCGCGGTCCTTGGTATCCTTTGACTTGATTAGCAAACAAAAAAACACTTGCTTTTTTCTTTTTTTAATATTCCGCTGCCAATTCCAAGACCTCAAGTGAAGCAACTCAAAAAAAATCAACTAACGTGGTGTTAATTTGACACCTGATTGACGTGATTGAATCAACACAACAGAACAAAACCCACACAGCCTCGGAGATAATTAAATTTAAAGAAGGCGAGAGTTGAGCAAAATATTATTGTCTTTAGCTTCTGGAGTACCTGAGAACGCATTAAAGTCGAGGGGCGTAGCGAATTAGTTGTTGATGCTGCTCGTGAAGCTTTTTGAAGTACAATAAATTGAGGAAATGTTTTCTAATGCCAACACAACTGACTTAATTCGTTGAGAAAAATTGAATAAAGTAAATGCAAAAAGGCAATTACAATTGAAAAATTAAATATAAATTTACCGTTATGTTTTACAAATAATATAAATTTTAAATAAATTATTGAATCAAAATAAATCAATAAAGTTATTTCCGCGCATTAATTTAAGTTGCTATCGGAACAAAGTAGCTATAGTTTTCAAGTAAATATTTTGATGTGTAGCAATTATGAATCAAGTATTTTCAGTATTAGCATTTAAGATATTCAAGCGGCACCTTTAATGTTTAAAATATTTTGAAAACAATAATGAAACCCCTTATATTCCATTTAAATCAGATTTAAAGTTGCCCAAAATTGCCCTCCTCCGATTTCCAAACAGATCAATAACAAAGTTGTTGAAGGCGTCCGATATAATTATGAAGACACGACTTTTCGCCCTTTGTGCGCTCATTGATGACAGGTTTAATTAAATGTGTGCCGTCTGAGGTTGCATAGATGGACCCAGGCCCAGATCGAGGCCCAAACCGAGCCGAGCTGGCCGAGACTTGCGTGTCAAGTGCCGACTCCCTCCTATTGACCGCATTGAGCCGTTGCGCTGTGTCTATGTGCTTGTGTAAAAGAATTCCATTTGCTGACCGGATTGTCCGCATTCCGAAGATTCAATCGAATAGTAGGCACACACACAGACACACAGAAACACACTCTCACACACACACAGAGGTACATAAAAGACCAAATTAACAGCTATAGAGAAAAGTATCTACGAGTTTATCAATAAACAAACCGCAATCCAAAGCCAGAGCCAGAGCCGCTGCTGCTGCCGCAGCCCAATGCAACGGTCTGCAGACTTGGACACACAAACACACACACACACACGCACACACACACTCGCATACTCTGAAGTTTGTCAATAGTCCACAACCAGACGCGGGTCCAGAGAGCCCCAGCTCGAACTTCGAGTGCGAATAGTGAGCACAACAAAAGACTATGCCAAGAGACCCAGAGACAAGCATTAGACAACAACACGAAATCCACAAGCGACAACAACAACACTTTTGTGGACCTTAGCCGGCACATTTGAGTCCATAGGTATTGGCCACGTTGGAGAGCTATTTGCCGTCTTGGACAGTGGCCTATCAGTGGTGCTGCTGGTGGTGCTGGTGGTGCTGCTGACGGCAACTTCTTGCCACTTGCAGGTGTTTCGAGGTCTCGATAGCTGCTCACGCAATCCAACCGAGAGCGGCTCTGCGGATCGGGTTTAAGCGCTTACATTACGTCCGATTGCTCTGTCGCCACACTTGTCACATGAATATATACAGACTTATCTATGGGAGTAGGTTCTTTAGCTGCTTATATAATATTTCAACGTGCTTTGAATATCAGTGTATCTACTAGAGTTTCAAAATGTATTTACATATGCCAGCAGATTTTACCCGGGTTAGCTCGGGCGTACTTCTTTGAATATAAGCTATTATATCTATAGTAGCATTTAAATTTATAAGTTCTAACTTGATTTGATGTAGAATACATAATACTTTAGAAATAAATTGCAAAATCCATTGACTACTAGAATTTTCCGCTCATTTTCTGGTTGTAGGATGGGGATAGGGTGGATGATTCAGAAGTAAATATGAATTGTAGAACTAAAAAGAAGAATTTCAAGCAGAGCAGCCAAAAATCTAACGTTTGCTCATGCAACCTTTGAACCCCAGTTTCCCCCCACGCATAAGAGGGGTGAATAACCAAAATCGGTAAAAATAGGTTTTCATAAAAATTACCTTGACACGACTCTAATGAGTTTTTACGAATATCTTTGAGAATAATTTTTAACTTGATCGGTTAAAAACCAAAAACAGTTTTTTTGATGGTAGAATTGGACTACGTATATGTGTGTATTTACATAACAAAACCAAACTGCAGTAAAAAAATTTAGCTGCCTAGCTCTAACAATATGGGCTGTGCATTGATCATCAATCAGACAGTCAATCAATTTATTTATTCAATTTATTTACTTTCAAAATAACATGTTGAACAGTTCTGCCAAATTTTTTACTCAATAACCATCTCACGTTTGCATTTCGTAGTCTCTTATTATTTAGTTTAGCATTCAATTGTCTTGAACGTGAGATACGTCGAAATTATTTATCCGCTAGATAATACTTAAAAATAAAACGAGCTTACTTTGGCTTAATAGTAGATTATTTTGTGAATTTTTAAAGAAACTAGACCAACATTTTCCACTTGGCTGTGATTAAATTGAATGTGTTTTAATAGCTCAATTGGTTAATTATATATCCAATTTATTTGCAAGAGGAAGAAGAAACGTAACGATTTTATTATATTGATTAAATACTCTAAAGTGATTGCAGCCCTCACTCATGGGGGTCAATCAGCACTCGGTCAGTCCCGGCTAGATCAGCTAGATATATATGTATGTATGTATATAGTATGTGCATATAAGGCAACTTATGGCCACAATTTGCCTGCTTGACCAGCTGCCCAAGTCGGCGTTGGTATTCCAGTAAAACTGGAAATGGAAAACGTTTTCTTGCCGCATTTTCACGTTGCATAAATGTGGAATTTCCATAAAGCCAGCGATGGCTGTGCCGCTGACACACACAGAGAGCTCGCGGCGTGCCACACAAATAGAGGGATGCCTGTACCCCCAGCACGGACAGGCACAGTCGGGTCTGGGCATACGCGCTTTTAATTGAAAACCTCTTACGCAATGCGCCAGCGAACAGTCCCCACAATTCACGATCCATTGAGGGGCATAACTCCTGCCAGGAACTGGACAACTTCACGGCTGGACAACTGGGCAACTGGAACTGCCAATTTTGATTTATATGGTTGGGAAAAATATACGTTTCGCGCCTGCCGGCAATTAGGTAATACGCACATAAAGGTAAATGGCTATAGGTGCAGTTAATAGGCATAAACCGAAAGCCAAGGCGATGCCATCTACCTGTAATTATTGTGGCCAAAATATAAAAAAATAATAAAGAAAAACGAGGACAGAGTCGCCAAACTGATGCAACTCGCTTTTGACTTTTGTGCGTTGTTATAAACTGCTTAAAAATTAACCTGTTCACCTGAATCGCATCTGTATCTGTATTTGTATCTCTTAAAATACAGCTCACATATGCCCCTTACGTGCTGGATGTTAAAGTTGAGCTTGAATTGCGATGATCTTTGCTTTCGGCATTATAAGCAAGTAGCGTCCAGCAGAAAACTGGAAGTGAAATCGGAATCGGAATCGCTGTCGGGGTCGGAGACGGAGTCGGAGTCGGAGTCGGAGACGCTTCGCCAGCTTGAAAGCTGAACCTCAAAAGCGTCTTTGCCGAAATTCTCGACAGTCTCTGACGATCTCTCGTCGATTTCATCACTCAAAAATTCGAATATGCACATAAACTACACATTTTTTGTGCTTGTCTTTTTCATACCCTGTTTTTGTTTTCATGCTCTCGCTTAATACAACTTTCGCTTGTTTGACTTGGGTACTTGTTAAGAAATATTTCAACTATTTGTGTTTGAAAATGCCACAAAGCAACCTTCGCGGCCCTCGCAAGCCGCTTACATTCGTATGCAAATCTGCATCCAACGACAGGCGAAACATGCCTGGAATTTGCATGGAAACACATTTATGCAGCCCAGACAGCCATTAGTACGCAGCGCCCGAGTCTAGGCGTAGACCGCAGATCTGCATAGGCTCACATAATATTCTGCAATGTTGCCGGTGGGAGTTCAAGCCAAACGCATGCACTGCAAAACAAATATGCACCGTTGAAATAAATGTGGTCAATATTTTTAACGTTCATACCATTTATACTGAATTTTAATTTAAAATCATTCTGTGATTTGAAAATAAATAAAACTGAATTTGCAATTCATTATTTTTGTTTTTTTAGGAAGAAGTGTTCATTTAAATTATAATTGCAATTTTAAATATAAAATTCAAATTCTTTTTAATTGCAAGATTGTAAAGATTAAGAACTTTGCTTTTAATTTGGAATTCACTTAATTGAAATATAACTTCATTTTGTTTAAAAGTATAAAAAATATACTTGACTGAAATATAAATCAGATTTAAATTGTTAATGAACAATGAGGATCCGGTTTGAAACCCAGATTCGTATATGGATGTAGTACATGCCTTAGTCGACGCCCTTAATTTCTTTTTAAAAACAGTTGGTTTATAACTAAATCATGTACTTCAAATAAAAAAAATTAATTTTTTAAGCAGGAAGAATTAAGAAACTTAAAATTTATTAAGTTCAGATTACAGATTACAGATTACAGTACAGATTAAAAATCGAACTTTAACCGCGGAATGCGATGTGATAAACCTAAAACCTGAGTTCAGCTCGTAGAAACCAGGCTTGCAAGCCGCACACAAAGGCCACACATTGGTTCGAACCGTAAACCGAACCACTTTCAACCGTTTTTTTCGGTGTACAGCAACTGTCACATGTCTGCAGACGTACCGCTCCGAGTCGCCTACGACACCACCCGCCGTGCCAATCAGTTACAGCCCGGCTGACGTACTGGCTCTTTGAACAGATATGCCGCATATTTATGCTGGCCGTGGTCGCGCATGCTAATTGACTTTAAGGTGTGCTTAGGCCTACACACAAATGTTGTCGTCGCAGCCACAAACGAAATATTATAAAAATAGAACTTGATTTACAGAAGGTAGCATCAGAGCTAACATTTAAAATCCATTCTCAAATTGAAGATTCAACGCAGTTTGTTAACATTTTATTATATTTATTGTACATATTTTTGTAATTATGTTTACACACACATGCATATCTAGTACATCTGTGCTTTAAGATGCTAATATGGACAGATTGAAAGATATGTATTATAGGTATATATATATATCTAGTTGTCAGGGCTGGTTCTAACTCTTTAACATTCTATTCATTTTGAAAAGATATTTTACATTTGTGCTCGAAATACAACTAAACACAACTCGTTTACAGAACTCGTTTTGCAGTTGTCAAGTCTAGTATTATATTATTCTACATTATGTATTATAATTGATTAAATTGTTGCTGTCTTTGTCTTTATGTTCGCTTCTTGCTTTTTCCACTTTTAACACGCATCTGGTTATGGGCAAAAGAATTTGCTGTTTATAATAATACACTTAAAGTATAAACCTAATAAGGCACACATATTCATTGTTGATAATTGATTTTGATGTCGATTTCGTAATCGATTTTGACATCGATTTCGATCGATATCGATTCCAGTTTTGGTTACCCAATTTTATTAAAGTCTGTCTTGGTCGCTTTTGAGTGTTTTATTTGAAGATTCGATTCCGTTTCTAAATTGACCAGCATCGCTAAAAGGTTGCGTAATTCTACATACCATATATACTGGACATATATGTATATATGGTACTTCTAGTCCATATCGGGTGTACTCAATTAGATTATCGAATCGCACAAACCGCCTGGGAAATCTATCTGCGCGGCTTGCCGAAACTACTCGAGGGACCCAGCGGCCCATATATCGCATGCGGATGCGGATGCTGGGGATGGGGATGGGGATGGGCATGGGGATGGGCCAGTGGATGCGCTGAATGCGCAGCTGCCCCGTTCGCCATGGCCGCCTGCTTGCGCTGCAGCGTCGCCGGACCCGGCGCCATTTGCCGCCGCTCGCCGTCGTTGAGGTCCAGGCCGGCGACCATTTGGGCGATCTCGCGCTCCTTCTTCATGTCCGGCGGATTGAACTGCAGGCTGGCCAGCGAGCCGTGGCTGCGACTGCGGTGCTCCTGGCGTATCGAGTAGCTGAAGGCGCGCTCGTTCAGGTGCCCCTTGCGCCGATAGATGCCCGTGCCGCCGGGCGATGGCGACTCGGCGCCCGAGTTGCCCGAGTCGTCCAGGCCGTTGCCCATGGACGCGGCCATCTTGCGGCTGGACATGCTCAGCGGCCGTGGCTCCCCGATCATCGACTGGGCCATCGGCGGCGGCGGCACCCCGCCCATGGCCTGCTGGTAGGCGTAGATGGGCGGCACAATGGGCATGCCCACGGGCACGCCCCCATTCTTCTTGTCCTTCTTCTTCTTCTTGCTGGTGGAGCGCGAGGGCTGCAGTGTCGCGTACTGCTGCGGCATCATCATGGGTATCTGCAGCGGCGGCATGCCACCTGCCAGCTGCTGTGCATGATGCATTTGCATCAGTTGATGCTGATGCGAATGAGGATGCGGATGCGGATGCGCATGGGGATGTGCATGATGCGGCGGCGGACCCGGCGGAAAGCCGCGATGACTAATTGTGTGATATTGGCGCGCAGCATGCGGGCCCGAAACGGGTCCGTAGATGACGCTGGCCGGACCCGGGCCAGGGCCCGGGCCGGCGTGCACCTGTGAGCGATGCAGCGCCGCCGGATGCATGGGCTTTGGTCTGATCAGCGTGCCCGACAGGCTCTGGCTGCCGCTGGACTTCGACGACTTCTTGTCGCGCTTCGTCTTGCGCTCCTCCTTGACGGGCGGCGGCGGCACATCGATCGGAGCGCTGATCTGGCGCGCCCGCAGCGGCCTGCCCAGCGTGGAGGTGTTGCCCGCGTACAGCTCGTAGGGGCTCTCCATGGCGCCGATGCTGTCCAGCTGGTCCTGTGAGCCGCTCCACACCTTGTGATTCTCGTCCCCATTGTACACGGAGGCCTCGCCGTCGTCCACGGTCACGTTCAGGTCGGCGCTGCTGCCATAAACTGCAAGTACGTGGAAAGTGGGAGGAGTTTAGGGATTAAATTGAATTAAATATTCGTCGATTCTTAATATATGAATATGACTAATTAATTAAAGTTCGATCGAGCTTTCAACTTGATGTTCTTGACTTAATTATAATTCGTACATGATTCCAATTAACTTTCTTTCTTGCATTTCTCGCATTAAGGAGAAATCATTTTACCTAATATGTGAACTTTAATCCAGCTTTAAAATGATTTTTAAAATACTGTTAAAAACCCGGCAAAATTAAATTGAATTGAAATCGTATGAAAAATAATGCAGCAAAGTTACTTGAAAGCCGTTTAAACAAACTAAACTAAATGAAAGAAATGTCGACAAAAACAGAAAAATTTATGAAATAAATACATTTTTTAAGATTCAAAGGAATGGAATGTTAAGTACATTAAGTACACTTCCAATATTTTGAATTCTGAATTATAAAAGTGACTTTTTTGGTTAAAAAATATCTTTGGAAATACTCAACAATTTATTTTAAATTATATTTTAATAGTTACGAATATAAAAATTTATTGCATAGGAAAAGAATTACGAATATCACTTGCCGGATAAGAAATTTCGAATTCGAAAACGCTTGTATTTGAATCGAATACAGAAACTCATGATTGAGTATACATATTATAGTATTTTCCAGATGTACTCATACATATTTATAATCTATATACAACAAAACAAATACTAAATAACTCAGAGCTAAGAACACGTTAAAAGGTATAAGATATCATGGAATCGACTGGCCTGAACGCGGGCAGGTCTTGGATTTCAGTCGATAGCCAGTTGACCTTCGCGGCCAATGGATGCTGTCCACTAAACTATTAATGTCCAAACGGGTGGGGTGGGTTGCAGCGGGGGCATGACTGGGGCGCAAAACCAGGGCCGCACTTGTCTCACATTACCCGCTATAGTTGAGACGGCTGCTAAAGCGCTGATTCACGCGCCAAGTGGCCAGAGGCGAGAGGCGAGAGGCATTTACATTAACCAAAGTGCTGGAAATTAGGCGAGCGCGTCTAAGCCAAAACGGCCAAACTGAAAATGGGCCAAGACCGACAAGACCTGACGGCGGTCGCATTCAAATGAATCGATTGTGAGGCAATTGAATGCGGTTCGATTTGACTTTGACGACTCTTAACTGTTCCCAACGCACGTACCGGCGAATACACTTGCTGGTATCTGTGGCTTGGTCAGTTAGGCAATGCGCACAGCTACAGATACAGATACATGTACACTAGATACACACTTTTATGCACAGACATAAGCATGTGCGAAGCCGTTACTATCGACGTAGCCGTTGCCTTTGTCGCAGCCGATGAAGGTTGGCGCGGTTCTGCAGCGCATTTGGGCCATGGCAGCAATGGCAAACGGTTTTGTAATAAATAACGGTAATTTAATAACCTGAGCGCGGCGACAACACCTGCAGCGAACGCCCCTCGCTCTGGGTGTCTGCCACAAAAAAAACCAGCCCAGCCCCAAGTCGGCGTCAGAGCCCAGTCCAGCAGACGACAACAAAGCGACGAGTCAGTTTGTTTTTTGTATACCCTGCAATCATTGTTAATGGGCGAAAGAGGGTATATTGCTTTTGTGCAATATATATATATAGCAGACATAATTAGTCAACTCTTTCTATGATAAGTTATATAACATATAAAATTTATAAAAACTGATAGCTTTATAGCTGATAGCTTTACTTTTCAGAATATATTGATTTTCAGGCAAGGTTTTTTAAGTATATTTTGTAAATAATAAGTGTTAGAGAAAGCGAGTTTGCTAGATATATTTTCGTAAAGCATACTCAGATCAGGAATATTGAATCTTTTGGGTAACTGCCATATATATATAGTATAGGTGTTAATCAAAAACTTCAATGCATTTTGCGACAGCCTAAAAATACGTACAAGGTATCTTCTAGTCGACCACGTTCGACTCAATCGCACTTCTATATTTTTATTTATGTCTTTCTTTTTTGTAGCTTTGCTTCTTAGCCATGCCATAATTTGGCTTGGTTCCAACTTTTTTGCTATTCTACTGTGGCTCTGCTCTGTTGCTTTGTTGCCTTGTGGCTCGGCTGCCTTGTGGCTTTGTGGCTTTGTCGCTGTCTTAGAGCATGAGAAATCTGCGCTCGCTTTGGGGTCTATTGACCCCCCGAGACGCGGCTAACGTTCGACCGACTGACGTTGAAAATGAGAGCGAACTTTTTGGGCACAGCCCGCTAGCCTGTTATATGGAAATTTTGGTTTTTCTGAGCGGCACAAGCTGCAAAACCCTATTGTGAGAAGCGTTTGGCCGTTTCAGTTGTGGCTTAATTAGCGTGCTTTTCACATGGCCAAATGTCAAATGCATTACACTGAACTAATGCCCAAAGACCTGGCCGACCCATTTCGCCAGTTCTCACATACCTTCTAGAGCTGAGCGTGCTTTGTTTTATGCATATTTATATGTATGTTTAGGTATATAGATCCATATCTTTGCAACTTTCGTTTTTGGCTTCAACCTCAGACTGATATTCGAAAGTGAATTTTAATGGTTTTAATTTGCCGCTGAAATTTAACATCAGTTCGGACCGCAATATATCGTTTAATATAATAGTTCCGGCATTGAAAGTGTTCTTTTTACTAATTTTGGCCATTATGTCTTGAGGACATTAAAGCCTGACTCGAGTAGCTTGGGAATTTGCGTAAATAAAACTGTTTATATTTATAAATGTCTACAGTCCGTTTATTTGACGAATCCATCAAAAAATAAGTAAAGTTAAAAATGAAACTACTGAGTCCTCCTAAAGGACTCCTAAAACCGGCCAATTTTGTTAAGTTTTGTTTTTTTCTTTTATTTTAACAACGGCTTAAATGAAAACTTAAATGAAAAATTTGACTTACAATTTAAAAGGAAAATTAAAATCTTCAACTGGTGACAACTTGTTTTTACACAAAAATAACATAAAAAATATATTTCAAATTACGTAACAAAGCACTTTTTTTCTGCAGACATTATTTAGCAGGACAAATAAATGAGTTATAGATGTTCGTTTAAGAAAGCTTCACTGTATTACAGCAATAAATCATTTATTATCATTCATAAAATAATCAAATGTAACAATATCTAGCTTTGAAGTTTATCTAAAAATTCCTTGAATAAGTGTACAATATATTTACAAAACGTTATCTTTAGAGGCAAGGCGTATCTGTATTCAATCCGGTGAAACTCACACCACGATTTCACTTTGATTTGGTCTTTAAACAATCGATTTGTAGCTTTTACCTCGTTCGCAGCATAATCTGCGTAAATGTTTTGCGGAAGTCAATCAAATTCCACAACGTTGTACGGGTATGGGTATGGGTATTGGCCGGCGCAGATAGTTGGCTTTGATTTTAAATGCTCGGCAAAAATGCAAAATATATAACTCGTAATTACACTTCCAGTTGCAATTTACGCTAATTTCGCGTTGAGCGTGGAAGTTGATTTATAATTTTTAATTGTTTCGCATTTCGCTGGCTGCCATAATTGCGCGAAATTGTTTTAACCAGCTCCAACGGCGGCTTCTGCCCCCCTCCAACTACGAGATGGGGGGCTTTTCCATATACTTATGTCATAAGCAATGTGCACTGCACTGCGATCCATTCACGAAAAGTAAAATGAATACTCTCACTTAACGTGGCGAGTGGCCGCGGCGCATGCGTGCGTGAAAATTGTATTTCCACGTTTCAGCTGATGGCCAGCACTGCGTCTGGAGCTGGGCCAGGTTAGTCGGTGAGTCACTGTACAGGCGGGCCTCCAATCGATGCCAATCGGGGCAACTGCTTCGAAATGAGAACTCAACTTAAATATTTAATGTATCTTAAGTTGGCCAAAACAAAGCGTTGGCATTTAAACGCTTTTGCCATTCAGCTGCGAAATTCCGAGCGGAAAGGGGAGTGCCAGAAGCCCAAAGCGGCGCCTTCAATTTTTTTGTTTGGATTTTTGTTTTTGTTTTTTTGCCTCGACTGATGCAAAAATGGAGCCGCAATGTGGCTTGGAATTTGCTAGCTGTTTAGGTTTTTATTTTTTCCCCTCTTTGTTGTCTTTGCCATTTCGTTTTCCGCTGCCAGCGGATGGCTGCCCCAATGCTCCAAGCCGCCAGCGACTCCGGCGTGCTGCAGCTGCAGAGCTGGGCGCAGAACTGGGACGACGCCAACGTAGAATGCCAGTTGGGTGACTAATGGAAGCACCTACAAGCCCAACCATTGTGAGTTATTCATGTACTCAAACTCAAATTGAAATGTATTGGGGTCTGTCTTAAGTGCATGAACAATTTTTGGTGCTGGGGAAAACTGTCATCAGACGTGCCCGCATAAATTTATTTAAAAGAAAAGCCGAAAAACTCTTTTTAATATGGGAAAGTTCACAAGCTTGCAGAAAATTGATTTGATTAAAAGTCATGCTGAGTAACTAATATAATCTAACCGGAAACTCTTTCTAGTCATAATTTATTCATTTTAAATAATTGCATTAACATTTGTAGTGCACTATTGATATGGAGAAACGATTTCATTCATTACAGGCACTCATAAATATAATAAATCAATTATTTCAAATTGCTTTCGATTCGACAACGAAAGCAATCAGAGTTGAAAGAGGCACAGAAAATGGGAGCAAAATAGAGAGATGGAGAGAGAAAGAGCAGCTATGCAAAGTAGGTCAAAAGCTCAAATTCGCTTCAGTTTGATACACAGAAAAAAATAAAAAATGTTATGCTTTGATTAGGTAAATGCCTTGTGAAAATCTGGTCCAGTAAAAATTTGTTAACTTGACAACGAAATTCTTATGAAGAGAACGTTTTCAAAATTCCCAAAATTCCAAAATATGAGACTCAAATACAGAAGAAGTTTTAATGGTCGATTATGAATTTAAGAATATTTAAAAAGTGGACTAGAAACTTAAAAACAAATTTCCATTTGAATTCTTTACCACCTGCACTTTATTTAGTACGTATATTTTTCTGCGAGTGTAGCAGCTCTCTTTGTCCGACAAATGCAACACCAATCACTGCAAATGATCAAAATCAAATTTCTGTAATCGAGCTATGCCTAAATGCAATTCAACATGGCAACAAACAGCAACAACAACAAAATGTTGCAAGTCAACAACAAATTTTTGCCGAGTGACTGCAACATGCAACGTGCCCAAGTCATTCAACTGCAACTGGATTTCGGTTAATGTGCCTGCCACAGCTGCCCCCTCTTTCTCCCCGTCCCACTTGCTGCATGCATCTGTCTATCTATCTATATATTTCACGCTCAGTCTCTTGCCAGCTTCTTTGCATAATAATAATGCAACAGCAACATCAACAACAACAACAACAACAACAACAAGTGGAGATCGGTTGCAAGCGATGCTCGTAATAGCAGCAAAAAATGTTGCACTGCCTCGCCTAGGTGCTGCCACTGCCACAGCGGAAGTTGGAGCCGGTTGCCATTGCTTTGGCTGCTGGATGCCCAACACTGTTCGATATTTCAGTCATGGTCAAGTGGTCATCCTGCGACTGTTGTTGTTGTTGTTGTTGCATATTTGCATGTTAGCCAGCGACAGGTTTTCCTATATATCTGTAGATCGCATACATATTGAACAAATGTATTTTTTATTATTAAAAATTTCCACTTGATTTCCCAATAGAATTTCCATTAGTTGATTGCATAATTCCCAGCTAGAGATTTGTTTCTCCCCCAACCCCCAGCTGTATGTAGGTCAAATATTTTGGACAACTGTGCCGTTGTCTCGATCCAAAACTGGAATCTGGTCTTCAACAAAGCGCAACTTGTTTCGGCTGCTTTTTTTTGGTGATTTTTTGTTGTTGCCATTTAAATGGTACCACAAATCTGTCGACAAAGCCACCTGCAAATTGCTTGGATCCACAGTCTGGAGTCGCGGCCAGCGGATACGCTTAAGTGTGGCGACTCGAGGCGGCACCAAATTGGTTGGCCATGTTGTTTGTCAATGGACCTGAACGTATGCTAACTAACTTGGCCAACAATTGGCTCTTGAGGTCGGGGCTTGGACTTGAGTCAAAAATAAAATAAAAGAAATGCAGGCAAAGAAGCAGTCGATTATAACCGACTATGCCATACTCTGTATAAAGTGTAGCAATAGCTGAAAACAGTCAAAAAGCGTTGTTTTGAATATTCGTTTAGTAACTCAAAGACTGTAAGTCTATCAAACTGTGATAAGAGAAAATTTGAATTTTTATTGGTTGTGAGTGGGCATTTATTTGAATATTTGATGATCTTAAACTGAAGATATATAGATAAATATATTTCATAAATATATTACGGCTTAACCAACCCAAAGGGACCTACAACCAAAGTATTACCAATATACTCCTCTTCACTTTGTGTGTAGGGTATAATTACCAGCAAAGTAATTTCTATTGTCGCACTTAGCACACTTTCATGCCATTAAACCTCAATTGAAGTTAGTTTATTTAATTAAATAAATGCCAGAGTGAAAGAGTGAGAGAAAGAGGGAGAGAGAGAGGTAGCTAAGCAATTATCTATGTGTCAGATGCACAAACGCGAGATTCCTTCGCTGATGCCACACGGCGAGAGGCGACACAACCTCAATTCCAAGTGTGGCGAATAGAGATCTCGAGAAACAATGAGCGGCAGCAACCTTAATCTTGAAGCCGTCCGCAAACAAATTAACAATGTTAATTAATAGAAAATCTACGACTTGGACAGAAACACAAACACGTGTGCCCAAGTGTGTGTGTGTGTGTGTGTGTGTATCATACGAGATTTTATCATATCTAAATAAAGTTTCACTTGCTCACACGCTCAAATTTAAGAATTCCCCCCGCCAGCCAGCTCTTGCTCATTTAGTCACGGGTCTGGGTCTACTTCCAGTCGATTTCACACTTCCCAGCAAGCTGCCATATGTGTGTGTGTGAATATATATATGAGAGTGTATATAACTTCCCACCACTTGAAGCGACTGCGACTTTGACTGAAACAAGAAAGTGGCCAGCAGGGCAATAACCAAGCCGCGTCAAGACCAAGACCACGACCAAAGTCAGGCAAATGGAAAACAGTCATAACAAAATAAACCCTAACCCAAAAATTTCTCACGCGTTCATCTCAATTTATGTACTCACACATATAAATATATATATATACGAATATATATATATATACAATCATGTGTGTAATTCTGATGTGTGCCCCCAACAGGCACTGAGCCCAGGGGCCGTAGCTGGAGTTGAATCTGAAGATTGGCGTTGGCGGCACCGACGTCCGCTAATCTGCACGCGACTACAGTTCCTGCAGAGCCCAGCCGGAGTCAACAAGTTATTCAACCTACACTCAGCGAAAAAAGCTGCTATTCTTAAAGACTCAAGCACATTTAACTCTTGAATATTTCATAATTAATTATAAAATAATTTTTGACTTTTAGACCAATTTAAAATGTGGCATAAAATTCTTAAGTGGAAATGAAGTGCATACTCAAAAAAAGCGTACAAACATTTTTGAGTGAAAGTTGAACATACTTCAGATTAAGTTTTGTATTTAAGTCTTATTTATCGGAAATTCGGGCTTATAAAATCTTTTTTGCCAGTTAAGAAATTGCAGCCTTAACCGGATTTAGACAACACGTGAAGTACAACATTCGTGATTTTTTCTCCGCGTGTAGCTGCGCATGAGTGTGTGTGTGTGTGTGTGTGCCTGAGTAGACCAAGCAACTGCACTTAAGGAATGACAGCAGTGGCCAAAAGAGCTGTGAGAATGCCGCAAAACAATAAATTATATGCACGCCCGGGTCAGGTACGAAGGGATGAACCTTATTAACTAGCTTGGATCACAGCCTGCAAGTCATTCGATTTGCATACTTATTTGAGATGATGGGGCGAAAAGAGACTTCCCAGTGGCATTTCCCTTCGTTCGTCAACTCATGGCAATTACTGAATCAAATTGGTAGCTGCTGCGGCCCAAAAGCGCTTAGAAAGTGCTTCAGTTTTGACCAAAGTTTTGGTCGCATTTCTACTTATTAAACACGAGACTCGCTGGCTGCTGTTGGCGCAGGGAGGAGCTCGCAGCTCGGGCGAGCGAAATGCGGCTAATTTGCATGGCATGACTAGAGATCGCGGCCGAAGCGGTTCGAAATACATTTAACCTGGCGGCTGCTGCTTTCCACAGTTCCAAGCGATTTACATGCTAATTATCATAACTTTGCTATAACCAAAGGCAGCGACAACTTCAACTTCAACTTCAGCTTCGGCTTCAAAGGCAGTCGTTGACCAGGCCAAAAACATCAACAACAACAATAGCCATAAAACGGCGATTTTTGTGCCTCTGTCGACGAAATTTAAATAAGTGGAAAGTGTTTAAAACTCGACGAGACAGCAAACTGGCGAAAAAAGAAAAAAATACCCATAAGTGTTTCTCTGCTACCAGACACCATCATCCAAGCAGCCATCCGTCCGTCCGTCCGTCCGTCCGTGTCTGGCACTTGCCGGGCCCTCCATCAGTCATCAGTCGGCGCGTCAGTCGTTCCAAGGAACGTGCATATAAAAATTGTCAATAGCGAAAACAACAACAACAAAAATACCTGTACTGCACCCAAATACTTTCGACGCTGTGACAGCATTTTCTATTTTTCAACAATGTCTGAGGCGTGTTTAAATGTTTTTTCTTTGCCATATTGTTAGGCAGCAAATGTGTGTGTGTGTGTGTGTGTAACTGTGTGTGTGTGTATTTCAAGGTGAGGCTCATCTTTTGTGACTACTTTAATGATAAGTATACGTTCAATTTTGTAGCTGTTTATATAAAGTCTTAAATCTGTTTATTTGCTCAGCACATCTAAGTATTTCAATAAACAGGCCAGCAGGAAGGAACGAATGCTTTTCGGGTATATCAATTTAAATTTCCTGCTCAAATTGTTTTATAGCATGATGATAATGAAGTTTTATGTCGATTGTATCGATAGAAATTATATGATGCAAAAGTTCAGCTTTAATCAAATTTGAATGATAAATATAAATAAAGTTCTGAATAGGTTCCCTCAATTATTCAGATTTTTATGAATGTACTCAAAAACATGAAAAACAACTCTTGATTAATATAAGTATTTGAAAGCAAGAGTTGGCTTTGAAAAACTCAGACTCTGCAAATAGTTCCTTAATACTTTTCTAATTTCAATTCAATTTTAATTGAAGTTCAACTCAATTTAAATTGAATTGCCAATCAATTACAACGCAATTTCAATTCGATTATTACTTATTTTTTTATAATTTGACTCCATTTTAATTAATTTTCAATTCAAGTTCAATGCAGTTTTAATTAAATCTCAAATCGATTTCAATGTCATTTAGATCCAATTGAACTTTAATTCAATTTTAGATAAATTTGTCAACATCGCTTCAGCTCATTCTGTTTCAGCATCTACATAGGGGTTACCAAATATATCATTTAGTGCACTGCAAAATTAATGAGATTCTTACAAGACCCTCTGGTAGGGTATAGGTACATGTCACATATAAGCCACTTGATTGCTGAGCTCATAGCCAAGATGGGAGACAAGGCAGCTTGCGTTTTACCTCAGCCATTTCTAACGTTTCGTGCCGGTCACATGCAGCTAATTAGATGACATGCCAGCTATAGCTATGGCTATAAATATAGCTATGGCTAGGGCAACTGTACCTGTGCGAATAGCAGTATCTGATTGTGGCTGAAGACGAGGCAAAAGTTCTCAAGGGGCGGCAAATGACAGTGGCGACAACTCATGAGAGGGGCGGGGCAAAACGAAAGACTTAGGCAACGAACTCGAACTCAAAGTGGCTCTACTTACAATTCTTGACTGATGTGTAGCCCTCGGCGGCGCTGCCAGTGCTGCCTCCGTTCATGCCCAGGCCAGAGCCGTTGAGCACATGTCCATTCGAGGTGCGTCCCAGGCTGTTCAACGTGGTGGTGCTGCCGGCCCGCGATCTCCAGCCGCTCTGGCCGGCCAGGTGATGGTGGTGGTGGTGACCGTTACCATGGCCGTTGGCCAAGCCAACGCTGGTGAGGTCACCGTTCGATTTGCTGCCGGCGCCGCTCTTGAGCGTGCCATAGACACTGCTGCCGCCGCCGCCCGTGCTGCCCGTCTCCAGCTGGCGGGCATAGGAGTTGTCAGCGTAGGCATGGAAACAGCATCTGACTAGAGCATTGGCCGCCGCCTCGCGTTTGCAGATGAAGACGTGGCACTCGAGCACCTTGATGCCGGTGGTGCGACGCAGTATGGCGGCAAAGATGGGCGGGTGCTGGGCGCGCGGCATGCGCGCAAATGGCGAGTCCAGCGGCAGAAACTTTGGCTCCGGATGAGCATTGCCGCGCTCCGGTATCAGGACCTGGCGCACGGCGGCGCAATAGTGCAGCGACTCGATGGGGAAGAAGCGTGTGATCTGCTTCAGGTTCTCGTCCACATTCTCCAGCAGTATGCCGTTCGACCAGACGCTCAGCCAGCTATCGATGCCCTTGGCGCCAACAGCGCCCTCTGACGGATAGAGGCTGCGCAACGGCTCCTGGATGCCCTGCAGGCCATCCTTGCTCTGGCGCGGCACGGCGCTGCCCAGGTAGAGGACCCGGCAGCGGCAAATGGGCGTGGAGTCGCCCATTCTAACAAGAACAAGAACAACAACAACAGCGACAGCAACAACAACAAGGCGTCTTACGTTATGCGCGTTCCTCACGTAGCGTCAACGTAACGCAGACAACGTAGGCGCGAACCGAGACCGAACAATGTGGATTTTCTGGTTTTGCTTTATATGTTAGCCACGTACATACACACAGGTATGCTGTGCCCGAGTGTGTGTATGTGTGCGTGTATATATTTTGTGCTGTATTCGAGTGTGGTTGGGTTCTTAAGCCGTCGCGAGAGAATTTGTTCGCTTAGGTAAGCGGATATTTCTTACACTGCCAGCAGTCGCATTCACTAACAAAACACGCAAACGCATACACACACACATCACACACACAGACGCGCCGCATTCATAATATCAGCGAAAGAAAAAGTGAACAACACGCGCACACTCCACAGAAAAGTTGACGGGCTTTTTATTTTAGAATTTGTTTCGTTGTGTGCTCGCTCGTGTGTTTTTTGTTTCACTTATTTAAATGAATACGTTGAATATGTTGAATACGTTGAATAGGCTTCGCACAGATTCGTTTCGTTTCCGCCTCGAGATGATTCTCTTTTGCACTCACAGACACTTCACACGACGAACACGGAACGGGACGTTCAATCAAGTTGAAAAAACAAATATGGCGTCATGGGATTCTGAGTTTTGCGGTTCCCTTTTCGCACATTCCGTTGCGAGTATACACTATACGTACGTATATATAGACACGATCAATAATGCATTTGGCTTTTGATTAAAAGTCGTTTGCTCTGGCCTGGGCTATTTAAGCTCTGCCTCTCTGCTCGATATTCATGAGTATTCCAATCGTCTGCGCAATATTTGCTCCGCTCGAGACTTGCGATCGCGACGGCGTCTCACTGTGGAATGAATTCCCTCTACGTGGTCTTTTCACATCAGACTTCGACTTCGACGTGCTCTCTTCTCAAGTTGCTCAGCTGCGCTCACTCGGGTAGAGCGAGAGCCGAGCCAAGTACCTGTTGCTGCCCACCAGCTGGAAGGTGCTGCGCAGGTAGGCAGGGAGAGCTGTGGATTGCATTGTCAACTTATGCTTGAGTCTCTCTCACCCTCTCTCTCTCTCTCTCTCTCTCTCTCTTACTCGGCTGAATGGCTGAGCAACTATTCGCTGAGAACAATTTCTTATGCCAGATTACCGGTTTATCAGCTTTGCAGCAACTAGTATGTCGGTTTTATTTTCTGTTGTTTTTTGTTTGTCTCGCAAAGCGGACTCGATCAGCCGGCTGAGTTCTTTGCAGATTATGAATGCATATAAATTAATGGGCATGGTCAACATTCTTAAAGGAATATCTAAGACAAACTTACCTTTCAACATAAATATAAAAGGCTTGTCTGTACCCTAAGCTCTTAATTTTAGAATCAATGCTTTAATCAAGGCTTCCTTTCAGAAAGAGGCAGTCTAATCGATTGAAAGATTTGCTATCAAAATTGATTTTGATATTCCAGTAATTTAAAATCCATACTTTACACTAAAAACACAATTTTGTCGAAGCTCGACAGACATTAATAGCGACGGACTTTTAGTTTATGGCTTATCATTTAGGATAATTCAGCATTTAAGTTAAGTATGTAAGCATAATTTTCGAGCAAAATGCATGTTGAAATTCTACCCAAAAATTTCCCGCCAGAGCTTTGGTCCAAACTTTTTAAGACTATAACTTTCAAAGTACGAATTAATTATTAAGTAAACGAATAAAATTTAAATGCAGAATCAGTCGAGAGGTTAAACCATGATCAGAATGGTAAGTATCATGTAAATCGTATAAATGTTGATAAAGTTATGGGGATTTTTGGTAAGCATGGATTTTGGAACTTTACATGTCTAAATTATTGTCAATTTAAGCCTGATTTTTGACACAAAAATCGACCCCCTCAAAAGCACTTTTAAAGTTGCATTTTCTACTAATATTGAAACCCGCAATCGATTAAAAATAAAATATTGCGATACTAAATTTGAAAAAAAAATTTTTTTTCAAAATAAGTAAGGGGTGTAAAGGTTATTTTTGAAAAAAAAGAAAACATTTTTTTCCAAAAACGAAGAAAATTTAAATGCAGAATCAGTCGAGAGGTTAAACCATGATGAAAATGGTAAATATCGTGAAAATCGGTTCAGCTTTGACGAAGTAATGGGACTTTGATGTCCACCAAATATGGATTCGGGAACTTTTCATGTTTGAACTTTTATCCATCCACAAAATGTTTTTCTACAAAAATATTTGTTTTGTTGTTTATATTTAATAACAAATTTGTTCCAATGGGTCTTTCAGATAACTTAAAGCTTAAATCGTTCCATTTGTGTCCCCGCTAAAAGCTTCAGTCATTTCGCAGCATTTACACAGACGTTTGTGTCTTGGATAGATCGTTGCTGTTTTGAGCATTTCCAACACTGTCACCAGTTGCTATGAACGCGATCTCAAATTTAAAATAAACCCACGTCATTGTTGATTCTATTTAAAAAACAACATTGTTTTTAGAGAGAAAATTCTATTACATGTAATTGCTGTCAAAGACCAATTCTAAAAAACTTCAACAAATCAAACATTGTTTTGCAAATTAAATTTTCTAAAGTAAATCTATTTTAAGAATCTGTCATGAGTGACAGCGCAGAGTTGCGTCAATACGACTAAAGACTTTGTGGCAACTATAGCATAGATAATTATTCAATATATAATAATAATAAACACACTATCTGACATTATATCTTAATCGACTGTGAAATTATTGATGTAGTTATTAGCTAATAAACTAAATGCTTGCGTAGCTTGATTATAATTTACGTGCAATCTCAGATGTTATGAGTAATATAGCTGGAAACTTAAAAGCCCCTTTACAAATAGTAGGGTAAGAAGTGTTAAATGTTGTGGTTAGAACACTAGTTGAGAAATCAACATAAATATTATAGTGGTACATTTGAAATTGCCATTAAAAGACTGACTCCATTCCACATACAGGCCTAAATAATTCAAACACTATGTACTACCTACGTGTGTATGTATAAAAAAATTTACATATTTTTCGCATATCTGCTCATCAAACTTTCGGGAATTCAAAATGCAAACAAAGCTAATTTGTATTGTACAAAAATGTGGACATTTCATTACCCGAGATTTGACAGCAAAAAAAAACAAACAAAACCAAACAAAAAAAGAACACAAATCAAAAATCTTGGCCACTTTGTTGGCCTTCCCATGCGTGGGATTTCCACGAAAACGTATCGAAAAGAAGTTAAGGCAGTCCGCACAATTAGCCCGATGTTCTGCTGCATGGGTGGAGCAAGCTTATGGGGAACTTATAAAGACAATTAGAAATATTTCAAGCCAGTTGAATTAATATAAAAAAGTACCCCAGCTGAAGTACTCAGCTGGGAGTAAAAGATCGCGCGAGAGGGTCTTAGCCCAAGTGGGCGCACGTTGGGGGCTTTCCTGGAATTCAAGCCTGCGAGAGACGCGTCTGTCTCGCCGAGTATAACCCACATAATGCCAACCCACTCGAGTAGTTGACATTGTCGGTGGGTAAATACGAACCTGCGATACGTTCTAGTCTTGGCCACACACGTGCTGCGTTGACGCGAACGACAAACCTGTTGGTCAGTTGAGAAAAAAAAACATGATCTCGAACCTGGGTAAATTATCATTAATGCATTTTAATAAGCACCTCCAAGCAGCACGCGAACTCGCCGTACAAAAGCACGGCACACGACGCCTTGTTTCTCATTCACAGTTGAGCGCGCGAGTTGAGCTAAAGATCAACAAACCGATCGCAAAGTAAATATTTTCAGATCTCTACAAGACTTTTCGGACAGGATGCAGCTATTTATAGGCGCCTTGGGCCTTGTGCTATTAGCCATACCAACGCTGGTCTCGACGCGTAAGTGGCTAGAATACGAATCTTCACAACTGAGTCAGGGACGAGTTTAAAAACAATCGAATACATATACCTAAAATCAACAATAATCTGTATATATTATATATATATAGTGTTTTTGTTTGAAATCGGATGCGTGCATATTTAACACTTATATCTAACCAGTTAAACGAGTTATGTGTCGATCAATGAATTTCTCAAGTCGCTAATTAAAACGTTTATGATCTTTGATTATTTTTTTAGAGGCAGGCAGCAGTTGTTACACCCCCATCGGAGAGTCTGGCTATTGTGTGCCAGCCGGGCGATGCCAATTTGTGAGGGATCTGCAGGCCATATACGGCAGGAACGTCCCCAGTGTCATACAAAACCAGCTGCGACAGATGGCCTGCCATTCTCGACAGCGTACGGTAAATGACGAATCGATAAAGTTACCCAGTTATCTCCGATACTAAATGGGCTCTTTCGTATTGCAGGTCTTCCACTTGTGCTGTCCCAGCGCCTCACTGATCACGGCCCACAGCGATGGCAGCGCCAATCGTGATTCGTTCGCCTCGCAGAGCACGGCGAAGCCCGAAAAATCGGTGAACACACGCCAGACCACGAATGACCTGAAACGCATCGATCCACGTGGCATGGCGCTGCTCAACTCCGTCACGGATTGCGGCAAGAAGACGAACACCAAGCTGAGCGGCGGCGATGTGACCAAAATCGGCGAGTTCCCTTGGCTGGTGCTGCTCAAGTATGAGACCTCCGGACGACAGTTCCTTTGCGGCGGCAGCTTGATCAGCGATCGGTTTGTTCTGACGGCCGCCCACTGCGTGGCAAAAGTGGGATCGCTGTAAGTGCCTGCCTCGAATTCTATTCAAAACAGTTTTACTTAAATTCAAGCCGTTTTTCCCCACAGCATTGGCGTGCGCATGGGTGAGCATAATCTGGACACCGACGAGGATTGCCAGTTTCTGGGCGGTCGTCGCAAGGAGTGCCTGCCACCCTACGAGGAGTTCGGCATTGAGGCCATACGCTCTCATCCCAACTTTAAGGATAGTGAGATCAACTTCGACATCGCGCTGATCAAACTGGATCGCCCCGTGACGTTCAAAATTCACATCAAGCCCATCTGCCTGCCCATTGAACCCAACTCGCAGGATATCGCGTACGATCAGAGCTTCTTCATTTCGGGCTGGGGCCGCACCGAGGACAACACTCCATCGCCCGTGCTGCTCAAGGCGGTCGTCAGGCGCGAGGATCTCAGCGTCTGCCGCAAGTTCTACATTAATGCTCCGGCTAGCGAGAATTACATCTGCGCCGCCGGCGATGGCAAAATGCACACTTGCCACGGCGACTCCGGTGGTCCGCTCTTCTTCCGCAATCCCTTCAAGGAGACCGTGCGCTACGTCCAGTACGGCATCGTCTCCTCTGGAGGCATTCGTTGTGGCCAGAACCAGAAACAGCCCGGCGTATTCGTTTCGGTCCAGGACATGCTGCCCTGGATCACACAGAATCTGTATTGATGAGACCGCCTCCCCCATAACTGACTTATGTATAATATATACTCATTATTATTTATTCCTTAACTTAGTTCTCCATGCCATTGCAATAGTCACATTTAGAGATTGTTAGTTTTAGTTGTTAGTTTCGTTAAATATATGATATTTGCAGAATTAAAATGCATTATTTGCATGAAATTGTTTTTTGTATTACAATAGTCCAATATGGTGAAAGTTCTTATCCAATCAATTAATTATTTGGGTATAGAAATTATATATACATATTGTATCTTTATCGGGAAAGATACGAATTCTATTCAAACAGAACAAATTGCGTTTAACCCTTATTGACAATTTATTGATAAGAATTATTTCATCACTTCACTTATGAGTCACCTCTGGGGGTGGAGCATTGCTTTGCCTGAGATATGAAATGTATCGCCTGGGAGAATCATTTACGAAAATTAAACGTCGTCACAAAGCCCAATTGTTTTTATTACGCAAAAACAATTATTGGTATACTCTATATACAACCCGACAATGAGTATATATGTTCTAAGCAATATAAACTTAAATAATGTGCAAAAAAATCGATATCTACCAAAGTTTGAGACAGACGGGGCCACCGATTATTTACTTCTTGGCATTTGCATTTTATTCTTTCTTCTTTCTTATTCTACTCCTGTTCTTAATTTGTTTTTGAAAATTTATTTATTAGATATTGTACTATTTATTTTGTGAATTGAGATTTTTATCGCCAAACTACCTTCATTATTATTACCCAGACGACGGCAAGGGGTTACATTTTAATATTTATATTTTCCAGTTGGGCGCATATTAAGGTAAATGTGCGCTTATGAGGCACCATGATTACCGGCTTGTTCTTGCGAATTTTCCATATCGCACGTCAATACCAGCCAGTTTAACGCGCCATAATTGTAAGTTTTGATTCACCATCAAATTCTGTAGAAAATAATGTTTTCTCGTTTATAACGCGATTAATTGATCTGTTGGATAAAAAGTATTTTTCCAGTTAATCAACGAAATTTAATTATTTCTGCGGTTCACTTAAATCTCAGGCCCCAAAATGAATTCATATGAAATGCGTCAGTTATTTAGATCAGACGCTGAGATCGACGAGCATTCTACCCTATCTAGAATTGAGAAGTTGAGTTGAGCTTGGCTAACCGCAGTGCTAATTTATTTATTTGCATTTGCATCCAAAAGAAGCGGTACTTTACCAACTTTATTAGCGCGTCCCCCACTCTCCATCTGCTACTGAAGACTATTTGTTGTGGCATTATTATAAGCTCGAATGATTCATATTGACTGGTTATAGCCATTGACTACTCTACCAAGTGTGTTAAACTCTTTAGTATCTTGCAAGCCTATGTGAAATTAAGTTCTGATTCAGGTTGGATTTCATGAGAGTGAATCATTCGAGTAAAAGCTTTGGTATGCTTCAACTTGCGGCTTAGTTTGTTTTTCTCACCCTGCGACTTAATATTGCATAAACAACTCTCGGCAATTAATCTTGGCCAACTTGATGCAATTCGAAAATCTCAGACGATTGTATTACGTTAGTTCTCGTTTATTACAGGGGGAACTCCAGCTGCTGATTAATATAAGGTTTTTGTAAGATTCAATTGCAATCCGAAATGAAATTATATATGTTTTATATATGTGCTTCTGACTGATGTGACCTATAACAATTGAAATGTTCAGCTATTAATCCAGTTTAGACTGCACTGAATACACAGTTCAGCAAGTAAAAGAGGTTGTGGCCGGGCTGCCGAAGTTTAAATACCCTTACAGAGTTTTTTCTGCATTTCATTTTCGAAAAAATTTGTTTCAAGGGGAGACTTATAATATAGTTGCCCCATTAGTTTAATTTAATTTTCCTCATATGGAAACATAGGAAAGATATTTATATATATACTTAAATTATTTAGTTAAAATAACTTGATACAAAAGTTTTTTACAAAAACTCAATAAAATACCTATTGTTCTTAGGGGAGCCTTATGATATAATAGTTAATATATGAGGAGCACAGCAGAGCTTATCATACCCAAGTATTGTCAAAATGTCTTGAAAAACAAAAAAGTGTTTCATATAAAAACTCTATTTATGGCGGATTGTTCCCAGGGGAGACATGTAAAATGCTACTTCGACGTTAAGAATATATAGTCTTATATTTTATATATCTCTTTATATTTGTTACAAATATTACAGCAAATGTATAATACTCCCTACAAGTGTACGACAGTTGGCGAGGGCTAAATTGATTTGAAATTGGAACAATGGGTTAGATATTATCTGAAACAAAGCGTTTCCTTTGTGTTGCCTTGCGTGGTCAACCACCAAAAACGAGCCGTAGAGTTAGCCTGCGCCGTACAGGAGTTTTGCCTTTCGTAGCGAACACATCGCGGACAATGAACTGGATTAGTTTTCTGTCGCTGGCACTGAAAGGGTAAATGCCTTACTGCCGATATCTATTATATAACAAATTTAACCAATACGAAACAGGTCCCTCTACATAGTAACATTTTACAATACGCTGCCGTTTATAGGCTCCGTGTCCAGATCGCTGATTGAGAGTTACTTTTCCTCGTCGGTGTCCTTCAACTTGGATACCATCTAGTAAGTGGCCAACTACATAATATTGCCAATGGAGCTCGCACTCATTTCCAATTGGCAGCCTCAACTGGAACACCTCGTTTCCGGCGATAACCGTCTGCGAGCTGTACAACTCGGAAAAGATCTGGGACCTGAGCGACACCCACTTTGGCATAGAGCACGACCTGTACATCGATGACTTTGTCAGCGAGATCGCCTTCTTCAGGGGCATCTGCATCAGCTGCGAGAACTGTCAGCAGCTGCACTGTCCGGACAACTTTACCCTGCTCCTAGATGTGGTAGGGTGAGGCTTCCTCAACTACTGCTCCATTCGCTAAGCACACATTTTCTTAGTTCCGCAGCAAGTGCCATGAGTTAATCATGGAGTGTCGTTATCTGAACAAGATCTTCGACTGCTGCGATCAGTTCTTGCCCATAATCACAGAGTACGGCGTCTGCTACTCCTTCAATTCGCTCCAGGCGCGCAAAGTGGCGCAGGTGCAGTACAAGAACAACCGGATGACCGGCGCCGGCCATCTCAAGTTCCTGGCCACCGCCGACGTTCAGGTGAACGTGCACGCGCCCATCGATGTGCCCTTCCACTACTCCGAGGGCATGATACGCGAGACGGTGCTGCTGGGCAACAACAAGGAGCTCATACTGAACGTCATCGAGGTGTACAACCACGAGAATGTCGGTGAGCTGAGCCACGAGCAGCGACGCTGCCGCTACAGCCACGAGCACGTCGAGCAGCGCACCGAGATCTATGAGTTCTACAGCTACTCCGGCTGCATCGTGGAGTGCACGGTGGCGCTGCACCTGCTCTACTGCAACTGCACCAGCCACTTCATGGCCGTGCCGAGCAAGAACTCGCTGCCCATGTGCGACTATCGCGGCTTGATCTGCCTGACGCACATCCACGACAAGCTGGTGGCCGAGCGCAAGAGCTGCGATTGCATGAGCTCCTGCGAGGAGCCGGAGTACAACATCATCTACAACACGCCAGATGAGTACGGGCCTTGTCCAGCAAATTAGCTACTCGATCTATATATACACTACTTTTAGCAAACAAGACGGCGAAAAGGATTTCTCCGATATTCACGTGGCACTCGTGGAGCTGCCCAAACAGCGCTATGTTCGCCGAGTGGCCAAGACCCCGCTGGACCTATTGAGTAGGTAACAGATCCAGGCTTATCGTTAATTCTATGTGTTTTTCTCTATACATTTCAGTCTCTTTTGGCGGCTTGATTAGCCTCTTTTTTAATGTGTCTGCGCTGCGCGTTGTGGAGTCCATTTTTATATGCGTGGAGTACAGAAAGGCAGTCTTCAAATGGGCAAATAGAATCTACATTGGCACGTTAAAATATATACAGCTTTTGATACGGTTAAAGTAAATCACAAAATGTTTGCATTAAATTCTAATTGTCTTCCAATGGGCCAAGTACCACGCCCAGTATGTATGCAGTATATATAAACATACATATATGTATTGCTTTTCGAGAGTATTGCAAGGTCGGCAGAGTCCTAAATGCTGCTGATTCTTTGCGGTGCATAATCCGTAGTTGCCGCTTTATTAGGCCAACTTTTTGGCGTAATAACATCTAGGAGGGTGTCCATATAGCTGGGCAAATAGACACAACTGGAGAATATCAAGAGCACAAACATGATCAGGACAAATCCATCTGGAAGGAAGATAAGCAGTCTTATTTGGGCTAAATATGTAATGTTATGTCATAACTTACTTATCAGCTTCTTCTCCCAGGGCTCAAACATGTTAATGCATGTAACAAGCTCATATTGTCGATACAAGTTTAAAGCAGAGTGTTTTAAATTCCACATCTTCACTAAATGCTCCTTTAATGATGTTTATTTATTTGTTTCCAATATGCAACTAAATAGCAGAGTATACACTCAAATTAAGCAATTGCTGCTTTCTATTTCTTTTAAATTAATCCAGTCAATGGTTAGTAACTTATCAAAAGTAATTACATTGGTTTGTATGCTTTAATATTTTATTGTTATTAACTATTTTGCATACACGGCAAAACAGCTGCTTGCAGTGTGACCATAAACTTTAATTTAGTGTGCGTTTTAGTGTTGCACAGCGCTCTACAAGTTCAATATCAATTAGGTTTTGTAAGCTGCAAGCAACAACTGTTTTAGCGCGCGGAATTTAAATGTATTTTTAATAATAATAATAACGTTTTTTCACTTGTTATTTGTATTGCATAAAAAATAGATCTGGTTGGTTAGCAATATGTATGTAACAAAATACACATATGCAACATTATATATATATGTATTTAATGCAGTATGCATTATAAGCCTCAAAAAGCAACCTTATCTATTTGCCAATTTGCTTATCAAACTTGTCTGTATACCTGTGGATAAAGCTAATTGCAAGCGATAAAAATGTACGCTTCACTGCTTTCAAACCTGTGCAATAGCAATATTATTGCAGCTCTAAAAATGTCATAACAAATCAGAAAAAATATTGATCTTTAGTCAACAACCGGAACCAGCTGAAATTAATTTCGAAGAATTCAATGTGCACACTCACAACATGAGTTAAAATTAACATTACTAATGAGTATAAGCAATTATAAGTTGCAATGCGTTGTATCTAATTTGAGTGAAATGTGCTGTAATTTTTGTTGACCCAAAATGCCTTTGTAAAAACTACAGTTTAGACCATAAATTTGCCTCTCAACGTCTGGAGCATCTTCAGACATTACAAGGCCAGAAAAAAGAACAACGTAAACAGGATTTGTGGCCATTGCGCCATAATTCGCACCGGGAAACTGGCACACGGGTGCGCGACTGCCAGCTGAATTGGCCCGAGCACTTGCCCAAGAGCAGAGCTGGCCATGACGACGGCGACGACGACGACGCTATCAATGCTGCCGTTGCGGATTGACAGGCGAGCAGTGTCTTGATTTATGCGCGCGGCACAGGAATGTGGCAAAGTGTAAAAAATGTTTACACACAAGCACACACATACACAGACACACTCGCGTATGTACAGCGACGCCCAGTCTCAATTGGTGTCTAAGCCGAGTCCAGCCCGAACCGGACCAAGGCTGAGCGTCGAGTCACGCATATGCAGCGACAACTAATTCAATTTCCACTTGCCGGCGGACATGGCGGCTGTTTAGCCAAGTGTGCACGCCTAATTGGTAATGCGATCGGCTTTATTGAGGCGCAGGCGCTGTAACTGAAGCTGTAGTCAAAGCTGTTGCTCTAGCTGAAGCTGGCTATCGCTGTCGCTCAGCGTAAATCCCATTACGTGCGATCCGTTTCGAGCCATAAACATGTTGCTGCAGCTGCAAGCACCACCTCCGCCACCTGCTCTGGCCCGATCCCATCCTAGCTTCCAGCAGCGCAACTTGTCGCTCGAACTTAATTGCCTCGGCTGCGCTTATGACTTTCGTGTGCAATGCATCCACATTCACAGCCGCAGCCACAACCCCCTGCGCGCTGTTGTTGCTGTTGTCTTCGGTGCATTATTAGAAAGTAACTTGCAAAAAGCTATCAGCATCAGGCTCGTATCGTCGCCGTCGTCATCATCATTGGCGCTATTTTCGACACCGCTTTGGCCTGCCATAAATTGCCAAATGCCAGCGTCACGGGCCCTGAAATGCACTCGACGCGCTCTCAGCCGCAAAATTAGAAAAAGTCGGTTGGCTAATTTAGTGAGCTGCTTCACAGTACCCATCCGCCTTTTGCCTGTGGTCCATCTGCCTGCCTGCCTGCCAGCCAGCCAGCCTGCCTGGCTTGAAAGTCCATTTTCCATTTCGTACGGTTTTCAATTAAAGCAACTAAAGCAACATGCGGCTGCCACGACCTCGCGCGCCCAAAGTTCAGCCCAAAGTCTGCGCTGGAGCCCGAGCTGGAGCCTGTGCTGGAGCCTGAGCCTGAGCCTGTGCCTCTACCTGCTCGCTGCGCCTGAATCGGGCAACTAATTCCGCAACACCGCAGCGACGATGGCAGCCAGCGATAGCGTGTCCCGTCTCCGAGCTGCACTTGCCATAAGATAATCTAATTTTAGTTTTTTGTTTTTGGCCTTTTGGGTGCCAAAAACGGACTCGCAGTTTGCATTATTGTTCTGAGAAATTGTTATTAATTGAGTTGTATATTGGGTTTCCGTGCAGTAGGCGGACGCAACGGCGCTTTCAGCCCGGCCCAGTGGGTGGTCCGCCGAGCTGACATTATTGGCCGCCGCTCATTTGCTCAATTTAATTCAGCTTGGCCATCAATAAGCGAGTGGCTCGCCTCGAGCGCGCCGAAGATCGCGCCATTTGTGGCCCAATCGGCTAATTTGCATACGGGTAATTTATGCTCATCAATTAGCTGATTAATTTATTTGGCGTGAGACGCGGAGCCAGACTCGCGCGAGTGCCCAGACCTGGACCCAAGACCAGCTTGTCTAATTAGATAAATGCGCTACATTAATGTCGCGTCTGACATTTATAAAGCGTTTGGGTAAATGGTTTCTTCTACTTAAATTAATTGCTGGGGAAATTTCGCAGCAAGCTGAACTGTAAATACATGGCCTAAGACTGTTAAAAGTTATTTCCCACTACTGATAACAGTTGTCTCTTCCCAGGCCGGGATATGTGCATGCCAATCAATTGGCAACCGAATTAGCTTTTAATACTGTTTATAAATGCCACCTGTCCGACAAGACACGGACATGGCTCGATCTCAATCCGGCTGCCGAGCAGCCAAACGAGGAAATGGAAAATATTTTAATTAAAATGCAAACGAAACGTTTACTGCAAGCGATGTTATCCGCCTGCAAAGGCGAGTCGGCGGCTACCGGCTGCGTGTCTGGCGCTAGGCGAGCGCGAATGCAGCGCAATGCAGCAATTGTTGCATGCAACAGCATCAACAACATGTGTCGCACAGCGCCTATTTGAATATATATCAAATCAGTTTAAGATAATTTTCTATAACAGCAACACAGCAAATAGCGCACACATTTCTGCATTCGGCAAGTTCGTTGCCTAAGTCTTTCGTTTTGCCAGCGCTCGGCCGTGCCCGGCAGTGCATATTTTACGCGCCGCATTGTTGCAAACGTTGCGAGGCTCGAAATTAAGTTGTTTTGCATAAAAGCACCATAAAAAGCCGCATGGTTAACGCATGGCCCACAGAAGGCAGAAGTCAGTCCGAAGGAGGCAGCCGGCAATTGTGATTAGAACGACACGACAGGCACGACATGAGCGCAGGGCAAACCAGACACCAGACAACGGACAGCGGACAGCGGACACAAGACATATGACGCTGCTGCTCTGTACGAATATGGACAACAATTGCCCCGGCCCGGACAGCGACGAAAATTGGCAACTCAACACGAGCGACGTATGTCAACAAATGGCACTGCCATTAGCGGCCAATTCGAGCGGGGCTACTTGAGATTTGGCTTCCTGTTGTTGCAAATGGTAGGCAAATGGCTAGGACAGCGATTCGGGCTGCCGCTCGGCAGTCGGCAGTCGGCGTCGGCGTCGGCAGTCGGCAGCCACAGCCGCTTGTTGCAACTATTATCAATTTAAGTTGGCTAATTGGTTTCAAATTTATGGACCTGTATTTGATATTTATGTCGTCTGCGAGCGAGAGCGGCCAAGGCGGCCGGAGATCGGGCCGCAATTTGGCCTGTTTGCCTTTGCCGTGGCATGCTGCAAACAACGTAATTGGCTTTCAATTTGCAGCAAATTGTTGCAACAGCCACGACAACGGCGCAAAGCGGCGCACAGCGCTGTAGCGAAACATATTTAGATTATAGACGGATAAAGTTTATGTACGTTCTGTTCTGGCTCAGACAAGTTTGCTGGCACTCGGCCTGGCCCTGTCCCTGCCCCTGTTCCTGCCCCTGTTCTTGTTCCCCCTTCACTTGGGCTGGACGCTACTTTGCCAGCCGCCTCTTCTTCCATAATTCCAATGAGTTATATGCCCATCATGTGCACTCGGGACCCTTCAAAGTTGAAAACGTAGCGCGCGTTAATTAAAAAAGCAACAACAACAGCAACAAGCAGCAAACAGCGCCAAAAATGCTGCTAAATTTTCGCTCCTTCTGGCCAAAAAGGGCGGCCGCCTGCCTGTTAGCCGTTCGGCCGGGCTTAGCCGTTCAATAACTAAATAAAACACTCGGGCCGCAGCCCGCAAAAGCCGCCACGTCGATCGCCGTCGCGACAGCCACAATCAAGCGAAAATTCCAGGCATTTTCTGCTTCATTAACAACGCACAACGCGGCCATTTCGTTTTGTTCGCGCTGACGAAATTTACGCACACACACACACACACGCACACTGGCACACTGTGTCAGTCGCTCTATAGAGATCGTAAGGTACGAAAGGCCCACGTTTTCGGACTCGTTCAGCAATTGAGCTTAGTTTTGTTTTTGTTTTTGCTTTTGTTTTTTTTTCGGCCTTTTGGTATTTTAATTAGAAACCGAACAACGCAAAATGCATTGCTCTTTGGCCATTTCGCTTTCTTTGGGGCCTTTTAGCCAGTCGCTGTCGCCGCTCAGCTCCTCTTGGCCTTGTCCCCTTTCGTCCTGCATTTGCGGCTTGTGTTTCGTTTTCACATTCAATTAGCGCATATTTCAAATGCGATCGCAGCAAACGCAGCGGCTGCGAATATTTCAGTTATGCCGGGCCAAACTCACAGGAAATGGCAGCGATAGAAGACAAACCGAAGAATACTGAAGACAAGGTTTTTGAAATCATGTCTGGGCTTGAATTTCCTTGCTCTGCTCTGCATATAGTAGTGCATGTGCCAAAGCGCATAGTAAAAACACATTTTTAAAAAGTTTCAATACACTTAAAATACAAAAAAAAGGGAACCACAAATGTTTTCGAAAATGTTAGATATTTGTGTGTTAATCCAAGTCCAACAACTAAACAACCTCAATTAATCCTTCTGTATTTTGTTATTAAATAAAAAATATAATACGTAAATTTCGACAATTTGTAAAACTATACAAGCATAATCATTGTTAATGTCTGGTTAAGGTGGAAATTTCTTTGCTTGAGAGCAATTCTTATTTCTACAACCACCTTTCATAATCCCAAAATTTCTAAATATAAGACAAATATAGTAATCAAAGGACGCAACGTTAAATTATCCCAAAATGTCTTCCAAATACGAAAAAAAAGATTTGTTTAAGTATCATAGAAAGACATTTTTATTTAAATTAATCAAAATCCTGATGTTCAAGATTGTAAATTCTTTCCTAATTTGAAAACACATTTAAGTATTTTTATTTTAAAAATCCTATTTTGATGTTCTTTTCATAATACCAGAAATAATTGGGTATTGTGGAATCCTTCCCAAATTTGAGAGCACATGCCAATTATATTTAAACATTATTAAAAAAGTACTTTTTAATTTAAATTAAAGAAGAAGAAGGAGATGTCAGATGGAGATGCTTTATTTACCTGCCCCCATTCCAAAAACAAATTTGAATTCTTATTATCTTTTTACTATCATTATTGATATTGCTTTATTGCTGCTAGATCAAAAGTAACTGCTTACAGAGTGCACTGGCGCTAAATTAGAATAATAAATAAATATTACTATATATATAATACATACAGTATGCGAATTAATTTGTCAAGAAACATTACTTAAATACACAAAAATAAACAATTTGCTGGTGTTGTTGTTGTGGTTGCTGTTGCTGTTGTTGTTGCTTTCGTGAAGTCTAACTTGCGGCTTAAGTTAAGTTTTATTTTTCGATAGACAAAATACAATAACGGTAACTACAACTTTACAATTATATACAACTTAAGAAGTATTCATATTCATATAGATGCTAACTACCTCTCTGGGCCTAGGGCTACGCTATGTACAGGCTATATGCTGGCCGAACAAGAATTAAGTATAAGCTATATACGAGTATATGCGCGTCTGGGTTATACTAAATATCACACTGTGTAGGATGTTGCTTAGCGTTGAAGAGAAGAATTTGAAATTACACTAACAAAGAATGCAACACAAAATGCTAACTACGCAGCCAAACTAACTAACTAACTAGCTAACTAACTAGCTAACTAACTGTGCTAAACTAACTTAGGCCTAGGCGAATTACGCTACTAATGCACTTGGATATCGCGCCCGTGCTGTGGCGATGGCCAGCGGAAATGCCAGGCGGAGATGGCCAGGAACTTGAAGCGGAAACGTCGCCGGTGGGCCTTGGGCCGCGGGCCGTCGTGAGATCGCTGCTGCCCAGTTGTCCCTAGACCACGACGGTGGTCAGCACGTCGCCGCTCTCGTCGCTGCTCGCCGGCGGCGGCAGAGATTTGCAGTTGATCGAACGTTTGCCGAAGTCCTTGCGCGGACTCTCCAGCGAGCCAACCGTATTCTTCTTCATGTCCAAGTTCTGCGTCTTGTGCAGCAGTATTTGGGAGCTGCGCTTGTGCGCCTGCTTCAGCCCGGTGCTCGCGTCCAGCTCGCGCTCGAAGTCGCACGGCGGGAACAGCGGCTGCGAGCGGTGCAGCGCCGAGCTGCTGGCCGCGCTGGCGGCCAGCTCGGGCGCCGGATTGAGGCTCAGCTCCATGCCGGTGGCGGCGCGCAGCGAGCTGGTGCTGCCCTTCAGCGGGTTCGTGTAGCGTCGCAGATTCTCCTCGTTCTGCAGATTGTTCGACTTCTCCTCCTCGTGGCGCAGCGCGTCCAGCGGCGGCGTCAGATTCATCCCGGAGCTGCTGCGATACGCCAGCCGCTGCTTCCAGTACAGGCTGATGAACACCGAGAAGCCCACCAGCACAATGAAGACGCCGCAGAGCACGCCAATCAGCAGGCTGTGGCTGTTGCCGTCCGCCACGCGCGCCGTCTCCAGCTTCACCTCCAGTATGGAGGTCAGCGCCGCCAGCTTGGCGTGCTGCAGCTGCAGCTCATTGCGCCGCTGAATGCCGTTCAGCTGGCGCGAGCTGAGCAGCTCGCCCAGCAGGGACACGGCCACGGGCAGCTGTCCGTCGTTGAGCCGGCTGGAGGACTGCAAAAATAGAGAGAGAGAGAGCGAGAGAGAGGGTTATTAGCGAATCTCTCGGAGCTGCTGCTGCTGCTGGTCACCTACCACGGTCAGCTCGATGGTGTCGTTGGTGGCCGTCTTCAGGTCGCACAGCACCATCAGCACGCCCGGCTCCTCCTGCGCGGGATTGGCCGGCGGTGCCGCCGGCTGCTTGATCAGCCTGGCCGCGAGCAGGACGCGCACCAGCGAGCAGAGCCCCTCGACGGTGGCGCCGCGGCCAACGCGCTCCAGGTCCAGCAGAATGGTGAGCCGTGCGCAGTTCTCGTTGACCAGCGCCTGGTTGGGCCAGCAACTGGCCTGGGCCGGCAGGCGGGGCGGGGCGACGCGACGCGACGGCTCGAGGGCGCGACAGTCGCCGCGGACGGCGCACGGCGGCGACAGGCAGGTCTCGCCCAGCGCCGGCACGCACACCTCGTGCTGCCGGCAGACGCCGGACAGGTTGGAGGACTTGGACAGCGGGTCCAGCTTGAAGCAGTTGGCCAGGCCGCACCACAGATTCGTGCAGCGCGAGGTGGCGTTCTCGCAGACGCACGCATTGCAGTGCTCGTCCTCCTCGCTGCGTCCGCTCAGCGCCGTGTCCAGCCAGCTCTGGCTCTGATTGAGTGCGGCGTACGGGGAGATGGTGTTGCTGGCGTTCAGGCAGGCGGACTTCGGATCCGAGAGCACTGTGTGGGTAGGGGAGGGCGGAGTTAGTTCAAGTGCTGGCCAGAGGCGACGCTACTTACGTATCTCGCAGCGCAGGCCGTGGCGGCCCGGCGGACAGATGCAGGTGTAGCCGCCAATGCCGTCGATGCAGGTGGCGCCGCCCTGGCACGGCTGCGGCGAGCATTCGTTCACGTTGATGCGGCAGTCGGGGCCCGAGAAGCCCGGGGCGCACAGGCAGCGAAACCAGCCGGCGCCCGACTCGCAGGTGCCGCCGTTGTGGCACGGCTGGCCGCGGCACTGGTCGATGGCCTCCGCGCAGAACAGGCCCGTCCAGCCGGGCGTGCAGCGGCAGTGCGGCTGCAGCGCCTTGTCCGGTGCGCCGGGCATGCAGGTGCCGCCGTTTTGGCACTGGCCCGCATAGCAGACGGTCGCGCGCTCCGAGCAGCGTTTGCCTGTGGTCGCCCAGCGACGAAGAGACAGAGCGAAACAAAAGACTTAGGCAACGAACTTGACAGCAAATTGCCAGCAACGGCGACAGGATGTTGCTCGTCATGGCCAATTCAAGGCATCGGCTAATTGGAATTGAAAAGTAAAAGTGCGCTGACATAGATCGATGTATCTAACAGTGTATCTGCATTTGTATCTGTATCTGTAGCCACGTATCTGTGACAAAAAAGCGAAACGCGTGAAATATGCAAATCGCATAGCGAAAACAAACATAAATCATGCAAAAAAAAAATAAAAAAAATGGGTGTAAAAAATCTTGCCCGGTTGGCTGGTGTAGGTAACACACATCAAAGCACGGCACTGCCCCACGGCACTGTGCCACATGTGGCAAAGTGAGACCAATGCGCGGATTATTGCCGCTCACAGTTTGCCGCATTCGCCGCAAATTGAAGCTGTAATGACTGCCGACTTTCAATGTTCAAATAAATGCGACCGACAATTCACGAGTGTCTGCGTGTGTGTGTGTGCGTGTGTGTGTAGCTCACTTAACGTGCTCAACTCTCGTCTCGCGCTCATTTAAAGCTCCCAAAGCGTTGATAATGCGCCAGTCAGACAGTCGACTTATAGCAGGTTTTCGTGCGCTCACTAAGGGCATTTAGACTATGTGCAGCGGTTTGTAACAGGCAGCGAAATGCTCGCCTCGGCTTACAGAGTAAAGGGGCTGAATGAAATAGCTGTCAAAATAAATTTGCATTTGTGTAACAAAAGGAAACAGCTTGTATACTCTAAAACAAAAAAGCCACTTTAAATCAATTGAATTAATTCTCTTCCAAGAACTATTGTTTTAAGCATAAATTATTCTACTATATATATGTTCCCCATGACTTTTTCCTATATTTAGTTTAGATTGTTTCGGTTTTATATTTGGGAATTTATGGAATAATAAAACACCTTTCATAAATCACAATTTTTGTTTATAGTTAAAACTTGAATGATGCTTGAATTTGTTATATTTTTTATGAAGTTATTCCAATAACTACATATTCCCGATGTAAGCTCGTGTTGCCTCAGCTGAACTTCAAATAACTTCAACTAAATTCTCTGCCCAAAGATAGGGTATTCAGGCTTCGCTTGGCTTGGCTGCCGATGCCGTTTGGCTGCACTTGTTGCGCGTTGGGTTTTTGACGTTCACTTAAGCAGCGACTGCGCTGCAGCGACTCACCTGTCCAGCCCGACATGCACTCGCATGTAAAGTCGCCGTCACCGTCAAGGCAAATTCCGCCGTTTCGACAAGGATTCGGCGAGCATTCGTTGAGATCTGCAGAAAGTTAATGAGTTTGCTGTTTCTTGTATTCTGTTGCTGTGTGTGTGCGTGTGTTTGTGTGTGTGTGTGTGTGTAGCTGCCGCTGTGGATTACTCACTGTGCTCGCAGAAGGTGCCGGTGTGGCCCACATGACATTTGCAGAAGGTGCCCACGTCGCTCATCTCGCAGCTGCCATGGCCGCTGCAGGGCTGCCCGCTTGGCGTCGTCGTCGTCGTCGTTGTCGTCGTCGTTGTCGTCACGGCGCTGACGTTGGCAAAGCAGCCCTCTGTTGGTGTGACAGACAGACAGACAGACAGAGAGGAGTGGATTAGGCTTATGGTTATATTCGCTTCGATTTGTCTGCTCACCGTTGCACGGCGGCTGCGAGCAGAGCGGCCGCAGCTGCTCGCAGTGCTTGCCGGCGCGATCCGGCGGACAGTGGCAGTAGTAGCTGCCGGGCGTGTTCAGGCAGCGGCCCTGCAGGCACGGCGAGGGCGTGCAGTGATCCTTGGCCTCCTCGCACAGCGACCCCGAATAGCCCAGCGGGCAAATGCAGTTGAACCTGCCCACCATGTCCACACACTCGCCGCCGTTGCGGCACGGCGACGCGGCGCACTCGTCGATGTCCGTCTCGCAGTCGCGGCCCGTGTAGCCGGCGGCGCAGGCGCACCGATAGTCGTTGACCAGATCGATGCAGCTGGCGCCGTTGCGGCACTGGCCGACGCAATCGTCCAGATTCTCGGCACAGGTGGCGCCGCCCCAGCCCGCCAGGCACAGGCACGAGAACGACCCGGGCAGATTGAGGCATTCGCGCGCATTGATGCACGGCCCGTGCCCGGCCGACGAGGCCGTCGAGGCGGCCACGGCGCTGGTCAGCGCCGCCAGCAGCGCGGCCGAGCTGCTCAGATTGCTGGCTATAATCGCGCTGGCCGTCGTCGTCAGCAGCGTGTTGGCCGGCAGCGCAGCCGCACTGCTGGCCTCGCATTCGTTGACGTCCACCTGGCAGACATCGCCGCGCCACTCGGGCGGACACTCGCAGCGAAAGCCGCCGATCAGGTCGACGCAAGTGCCACCATGCTCGCAGGGTCCGCCGGCGCACTCGTCGATATCTGCGGGAGAGCACAAAAATGTAGAAACTGTGGAGAGGGGGAGGGGGCTGGCATCTCAAGTGCAAAGGGGCCCTTCGGCTGGCAGGTGGCTGCCACAGCCCGCACAGGCCAAAGTCATTGAACTGACGTGCGGATTGGTAGCTGCGTGCGGCGGGCTTATCACTTGCCTGAAATCGCCAGCCGTCGCGGCACGCAACTCATTTGTTTGTTTGCTGATCGCAGGACGGACAAAAGCCCGATAAGGACCCCTCAATATTTGACCCTTGGCCTGGCTATTTGGAATTTGTGCGGATTGAGGTCAACCGGTTTCGTTAGCGCTCGCTTTAAAAGCGATTTCAATAATTTGGCATGGGTTTCTGGTTGGTCGGCAAGTTCGTTGCCTAAGTCTTTTGATTTTAGAGCGGCAACTTAATTAGCTTATGGCTTATTGCACCGCTCGAAGTGGCTGAAATGATGGTGAATGTGTGCCTCGGTCGTGCTCCAATTGGAATGCAAAATCAAATTTGCCAGACCACCGTGGCAACAACAGCAACAAAGAGCAACAACAGCAACAAACAGCAAACAACAACAAACATGGACTCTGCGTGCGTGCTACGTTTCATTTCATTTCGCTACAGTCAAATGCGTGTGTGCTCAATTGCATGATCGAGTGGCAACAGCAATGTTGCTGTTGCTGTTGTTGTTGTTGCTGTAACTGCGGCTGTGGCTAATCGCGTGCTGCAGCCCGCTGGCAAATGCGAAAAATTAAATCAAAACTCACTTATTTCACATGTCGGTCCCGTCCAGCCGGCCGCACAGCCGCAAGTGAACTCCGCGGCCAGCAGCTGCTGCTGCTGCTGCTGCTGCTGGGAGCTGCCTTTGGCGTTGCTCCCGCTGCCGCTGCCGCTCCCGTTCCCGCTGCTGCTGGCATTCTGCGCCTCCTGGAACAGACCCGCCAGGCTGCGTATTGAATTGCGACGGCTTATCGGCTTGCCCATGGAGGAGCTCATGCCACGCATGGCGCGATATGTTGACGGCCTGGTTGCATTCGTTAGCTGCACAGCCAAAATAAAGCGGATATATATATATATATTTATATATGTATGGCGTATTAAATTATTTGATGGCACTGCGCATATATCTATAAATTGCGGACTCACCTTGAGCGTGCATGTGCCGCCGTTGCGGCAGGGCTGTGTGGCGCATGGATGCTCGACAATCTCGCACTGCTCGCCCGACAGACCCTCGGCGCATGTGCAGCGATATTGATCCGGTGCGGTGTTCTCGCAGGTGCCGCCATGCTTGCAGGGTTCATGGGTGCCGCAGTAATTTAAATCTGTGCGAAGGGAACCAAGCGATACGAATTTTCTTTTTAGTTAACGCACAGCTTCGATGCTATCGATGTCGCTGGACCGGGACCGGGACCGCGATCAGGTCCAGGTGTTGGCTGGCTGGCAATCGCCAAAGTTCGCTTACCTTGATCGCACAATATGCCACCCCAATTCGTATCGCATACGCACTTCCAGGCGCTGCCATTGCAGGAGCCGTGCTTGCAGCCCGGATAGACCATGCACTCGTTGCACAGGGGACCTCGCCAGCCGGGTCGACATCTGGCGGAGATCATGGGAGAGAGGCAAGCATGTGATTAGTGTTCAAGGCTGATCTATATATTAATCTTAAATCAGGCATAACCGGCAATTTAAGGTCAAGGTTTGTATGGGAAAACATTTCTAGTCTCAAATTTGAAATAAACCATGACGAAAAAGAAATATTTCAATTATGGCAAATGGATTTGAGAAAGAATAATTTACTTTAAATTGTCAGTTCAAGCAATATTATCACAATTGCTGTGGACATAGAATAGTTTCAATTTTGTACAGATTTCGGTTATTTGTAATTTTTTTATAATAGTATTTGTTGAGAATTAGATTTACTTGAAATTTTCTTATGATTAGGTTTTAATATGAGATATCCGTATAGAACTATCAACCCAACTATTTAAAACGCTTTAGCTATGACATTTGGCTAAAACAAGTTTTTCAGGCTCATGGGGCTGAAAATTTTGTTACTTTTAATTTATATTAGTATATCCCTTTTACAAATTGAGAAAGTTTATGTTGGTTTTGTAATATATTCGCTTTGCAGCCCATCCGTTTGAACGCTATAAATTTATAAATTCTAAAATTTGTTTGACCAAGTCCAGATCGACTTCAGCTGATAGCCAGAGTATTTTCGTATTACATATTTAGTATTATTATAATGTTAACAGAGCATTGCATATGTTTGAATATTTGAAAATAAATTTATGCAAGTTGAAATGTAGAAATCTATAAATTGTTGTATTTGCAGACGTTCCCCTGTTTATCAGTTACATATAGTTATTTATGCAACACATGTCAATTTGCATGGGAACGCACGTCAGGGTCTTCTAATCACTGAATTGGGTCACTTTGAACTCTTGGCCTTGGCGGCAACAACGGCAATAAATGCGGGGAATAGGCCATTTGCACTTCCAGCAAACGCGAATGGATTTTTGTGTTGCCAGCGATTTTATCGCCGCAACACGCCAGAGTGCAGGGATCAAAGTTAAATTGGCCCGGCCAACGAGTTATCGCCGCCAACAGGCAACAGGCAACAGGCAGCGGCAAGCGGCAAGCGGCAACCGCCGGCCGTCAGTCGAGGTGCTAACTCTACAAGCCGGGCCTGACGTGGCCGGAGATAGGGCAACGGTTCGGTTCGGTTCGCTTCGGTTCCGTTCGGTTCGGACCGCGGCGACGCTGTTCGATGTCTATAATTTATGATTTCATTAAAACAGCAGCCAGTTGTTATCTGTAAACGAATCTATTGCAGCGCGGCGAGCCGGCAAATGGGCCAGCAACGTGCAAACAGCAAAGTAATTTTTCTTCTGGCTTATAATTGTTGTTGCTGTTAGTGTTGTTGTTGTTGCCTGTTGGCGAGGCTGTGCGAAAAAAAATGAATCTGTGCGCGGCGGATATCTGCTGCAAGTTGTTGCAACATTTGACTGGTTTTTTGATGGTTTCTAGGCCACGCTAATTATTGCTATTTAGAATCAGGACCCAATGCCAAGGCGGTCTCAGCGAGCGCTGGGCACGGTTGGGGGCTGGGGCAGGGGGCTGGCTGACTGACGGGCGCATCTGGCTGTTTGGCTGAGAAATGCAATCATGGCCGCTGGCTCACGTATTCTGTGTTACGCTCGAACATTAACAACGGCAACAACAGCCGCAACAACAACTGCAACAACAATTCCACAAAGCCACAAACGTTTTTTCGTGCTGCTGCCGCCTGCGGCTGCAACTGCCAAACCGTTCATGTTGTGTTCTGGCAGCGGGCATGACCATTCACTTGGCGGCCACGGGCACTGGAAGATGCCCACAGCCGAGGGGGCTGCGCAGGGGGTAGGGGGGCGGGGGGCGTGGCAGCAGTGCAGCATTGGCCATCGTGCGGGTGTTTGATTAGCAGGCAAGAGCGCGGAGCCCCGAGCCGGATCAGACCGGAGAATTGCACTGGAAAGTGCAACATTCGATGGCTGTTGATTGCAGATTATAGCTGCTTACAACTTCATAGCGATAGCCGGCCAGATTTTATTATGGAGCGTCGAATACCTTGGGGGCCATTTCGCGATTGTTTTGGGGCCCAGCTCGGTTTAGTGTCATGTGCATTTGTTCCAAAGCACTTGAATTATGTTGTACACTTCTGCTTGTTTCTGCGTATCGATTAATCGATACTGGCTTTCAAAATTTATAGCTTTCCTTCGGCTGATTGTTAGTTAAGTGTCAAAGGGTATTTAGTTTATTACAAACTTTGTTAATTTATAGTCGATCTATCGGACTAGTCTCGATTAGCAATAAAAGTGATCGATAGCTTTCTTAGCATAAGTGCTGGGAAGTCTTTTTAAAACTCAATTTTCTTTTTATCAGAGTGGAATATTTTGGTTTGGGTTAAAGAATGATTCAAATAGGGCAACTTAACAATGGGGATATTATCATTTGGCCGAAAAACGTATGAGCTAATGCCTCAATAATAGAGGGTATTATATATTTTACGAATATATACGAATACGATGTATCTTCTTGATCAGTGCCAACAGTCGCATCGATAAAGCCATGTCTGGCTGTTTCTATGTAAACTAGTCTCTCTGTTTTAAAGCTATCATCATGAAACCTTTTAAGATATGCTGTTCACCATACCCTTTTATAGGAACAATCCGTCGGTTAAAATTCATAGCAACATATAAAAACCATGTCTGAAAGCGAACTCAAAATTCGACCCCAATAACATAACTGTTTCTTGCGTTAAAAGTTAAGCTAATAATTAATACTTATAGTTATTATAATAACCGTAATAATAATACTAATACAAAGACATTTTTTGCCTTCTATTCCTGCTTCGATTTAAATCACATTTATTTCCTACTATAATTCCATACCGTACTCGACTATCAGTTAAAGCTAAAAATAAGCGCGATTCAGCCGTTTTTCCCAGGTCTGTCAGCTGGCGAGCATTGCAAAAATTGATGCATAAGTAACTTTCCCAACTACGAATGTGGTACATGAGCTTGACAACTATTTACACATCCGCTGGGATTATTGTGATTGTTGTGCGAGAGGTAAGGAAAAAACCACCCAAAGAACCCCATTTCTCTCTCTGTGTTTAATCGTGCTATAAAAAGAAAAGCAGCCATTATAACTGTGTCTGTATTTGTGTCCGTGTCTGTGGCCGGTCAACATTATGGCTAGCTAGCTGCCCCAAGGGGCCAGGCCATTAAGCGCCCCAAAGTTGTTCGACACACGCAGCCGCAAAAAAGTGTCATAATCACATCGTTAACGGCGCAAGTGAACGACAGAGGGGAGAAAGGGGGGAAGGGGGGCTGAGATAATTACAATGTTGGGTACTTACTCGCATTCACCGGGTCGATCACATTTGCCATGTATGGGATCACAGCCGGGCTTGCAAATGGCCTCCTCGCAGTTGTCGCCCTGCCAGCCGTTCAGGCAGAGCTTCTGACCCTCCGAGCCGCAGGCGTAGTGGCCAAACTGATCGTCGCGCGGCCGGCAGAAGGTCGTGCAGGTCGTGTTGTAGTAGGTAACGGCGCATTGCACCCGGACGCGATAGGTGATGCGCGCGTTGCGGCCAATATGGTCCAGGGTCTTCCACTCCGGCGACGGCAGTATCACGCCCGAGTATGATGTTTCTTCAATTAACCTTTCCGCATCTGCATTTTGGCATTGAGGGGATTCGTGGGTTTTTTTTAGCATGCCAATGACAATTGTTGGCGACGATGGTGGCATCAACGTTGGCGTTCCACAGGAGTTGTCAAGGTTTTTTATTTTTGCATAGATTGGGGGGAGAAAATGCTTTAGACATGGCTGACAACATTTTGCGCTCAATTGGGCGGGCTGCTGTTGCTGGCTCTTATTGTAATGGGCTGCGTTCGCTGTGCTAATTAAGCCAAATGCTGTGCACAACACACGACCAGCAACAACAGCAACAACAGCAACAACAACAGCAGCAACATCAGCAGCAGGCTCGGCATTTGCCACCGCACTTACCGGGATAGGATGTGTTGTACATGTCCAACGCCTGGAGTATCAGCGTAAACGACTTCTGTAATTGAACGTTGCAGAGAGAAGAAAAGAAGTGTAAGAAAAGGAAAAATCAGAAGAAGAAGAAGCAGCAGCAGAAGGGGGAGGTCTCAGCTTTGTTTGGCTTTCGTCTCGGCTCAGTGTTGACGCTAATGGACAGTTTAATCTCCAGTTGCCAGCAGCGATGCAAATGAAGACAACGGCCGAAAAGGCGAACAAACACAACGGCCAGACAACAAATGCACAAATGCACAAACAAACACTTTAATTTCACGCAAAAGCAACAACAACAGCAACAACAGAGCAAAGCTAACTTTCTAAACAATGGCCAGATCGAGGGGAAATGGTGTGGCCCGTTCAGGCCACAGTTAACAGTGCGAGGCATTCGCTGCAATTGCTCGATGTAAACAAATTTTTTGCGAATACTCTATATCACATTATAAACAGGGCATATTGCTTTTGTGCAATGTAAGTCTAAATATATTATTTTTTCTTATATTATTTACTTATAAACAAAGTGTTCGAGCTGTTATATCAATTTAAGAGTTACACTCTGAGAGAAATCGTCGTTCTTTCAATTTTAAGACCTTTTAGCTCTTAATTAGTCATAATTAAATTATACCTAATTTCATAATCGAACGCTTTTGTTACATAATTAAAAAAAAATACCTGAATCCTTCCATATAGATCACAAAAAGTAATATTTTCTGAAGTCACGGTTTAAAAATCACTGAATTAGGGCTAAAAGTCCATTCAAGAAGAGCTGTAGTTACATTGCAAACAGAGTATTAGATAGTCGTGTGCACTCGACTGCAACATTCTAAGTTTGTTGCTGCATGCGAACATAAAAATTGAAGACTCGCTGTTTGCTGTTGTTGTAATTGCCAACTGAACAACTGGACAACCGGACAAATGAGGAGCCGAGGAGCTGCGGATCCGAGGAACTGGGCAACTCTGCGCTGCAGCAGAAGATTTCTCGTGGCGCAAAAAGCAATTAAACGTCGTCGACGACGGCGACGTTGTCGTCTGCGCCGCTGGATGCCAGGAAATGCTCATTTAGCAATCGAAGGAGGCGGCTCTGTTCGGCCTGTTCCCATGTAATTGGCCCGGCGACGCGACGCTAAATCAGTCCAAAGCAGACATTGGCTAATTACAGCAGTTGAGCTGTTGTTGTTGCCGCGCTGCCGCAACTTGACACAGTTTGTCAAAATCATCATCATCCAGCGATTGTTGTCGCTGCTGCCCACAGCTCCAATTTCCATTCAATTTCCCGCTGCCATCATTTCAGATCGGTCGCTCTTCTGCGCGGGCGCATGCCAAAACAAAAACAAATCTTGACTTGAATGCACGCACGGCCAGCCGGAAGTTTTTCAATTGAAAATGGCGTTGAATTGGTTTCGGATTTCAATTTTCCGCCAACAGACACGCGCCAATGAGACCAACTGTCACTTGTGTCACCATGGGGGGCTCCAGATATAAAGTTCTCCGATATCTATGTGATATGCTTTTATGAGTAACAAAAAAATTCAAAATTACTCTGCCAAGTTCTTCAATATACTTCAATTCTAAACTTGTTTCTAAATTTTATAGAATTGTTCCTATAGCAGCTATATATAATACTCTCAATCATGTTCAAGAATTACTCGACCGAAAATTACCCTTGAATAAGAAAATTGTTTATTATTTATTAAATAATATTTTTCTTATACTTAGACCAATTTTTATATTAATCCCAAAACTAGGACTTTTTGATAAACTCCACAAGTGTTAGAATACATATTATATAAGTATATTCATACTACATTCTACTATTTATTAAATCACAATTTTCTATCAGTTTATCAAAAGTTAGTATATACTATATAAGTATATAATTATTTTTTAAATGCATTTTTAATTTTATGAATTATTTGGTATATCTTATTCTCTGCTACAAAAGTCTAGAGTTGATGCGAATTTAATTTATATCAAGCACACAGTAAAGCTTGCAATTGCCAAATTTCTTTAATACGACTTTAAACACAGAAATTTAACAAAAAATCGTCTATAAATAGACATTTAAATATCTAAAGATCAGTGCTTGCCAAAACCAAAATCAAGTAGCAATCAAGACACCATCATTGAGCTTTCAATTGGCCACTGAAATGTTTACAAACTGTCAAGCAGCCGGACCATACTTGGCAGTTAAAAAGAAGAAAAAGAACAACAGCAGCAACAGCTGAGCTGGACAAATAGCCTGCCCACTTTCATACCAAAGGGGTTTTTTTATCAATGACATTGGACCATTTATGTGCCATAAACGAAAGCTTTCGAGTAGCGTTTTTATTCATTTCTTTCAACTCCAAATATAGCCCCACATGTGGGGGCAGTGCAGCTAAAAATGGTCTCCGGGCAGCTATGGGAATGCCATTCATCTAGATACATTTGAATGTGCATATGTATGTTTGTTTATGTACGTATGTGTAAAAGTGGAGCAAGAGCAGCAAATTCCACTTGAGAATTTTGATGATTGCGCACGCGCACTCCAACAAACAGTTGAAAATATTGTCAAGTGAAATTCATAGAGTGTGTATTTTTTTCCATGTTCGATGGGCCTGTTGGAGTTTGTATTTGACAGTTACATTGAAGCTCTTCTGAGGAAGGAACGGGGGGAGTGGGGGAGAGGGGGTCTGCTGTTGATGATGTTGTGATGTTGTGTAGCTGCTGCTGCTTCAACTTGTTCCAAGTGTTTGAAGTATTTCATAAGTCATGTTTATAAGTTTTAACGTGCCATTCACTCAATCAACTCCGTCGAAGCCCCCAAATAAAAAAAGTCATTCAATAAAAAGTGGGACAATTGCGACGCATCCAACAGAGACAACAACAGCAACAACAACAACTGAAGTAACAACTCGCTTATATCGGCAGCTTGATTTTTGAAGATTTCGTGATTTTGTGAAAGGCTTCTTGAGATTGTCTTTGCGCGCCCGTTCAAATATTGCCGTTTGTATGCAGAATTCGCCAATGCCGAACGCCAGGGCAAACATTTGCCAGCACAGAGTCGAGCATAAGGCACACACACACACATACAAACACACATGTGTGAGAGCTGCAGGCAGGCACAGTCAGGCCCAAGATTAAAGCGAAACCATAGCGAAGCGTAACGTATCGCCATCGGGCAAGCGACAAGCGCGACAAGGTAATGTTCCCACGAAACAGGTTGTCCGCACTTCAGGCCACGACCACGACACTGCGCCGGCACCGACTTAGATTCAGACTCAGACCCAGACTCAGACTCGAACTCGGCGTTGGACTCGCAGAACCCAGAACAAGCCCCCCCAGAGCCGGCTCTCTGACGCATGCGCGCCGGCTCCCTAAAGCCACCAGCCATCGGACATCGGCCAACGGACATCGGCCAACGGACATCGGCCATCGGGCATCGGCCATAAGCAACTCGGCTTAATGTAAACGACGCGGCACGGCATGCGCATGCCGACGTCGCGGTCGGCGTCGCAGTCAACGTTCGGCTTATGGCCAGCAGCAGAATTAGTTGGCAGTGTCGACGAAGGCGTGTAATTGTTAACCAAGTTAGTTTTGTGTTTGTACATTACCAAAACATTGCCGTTTCTTTTAAAAGAAGGCAGACAGCAACAGCAACAAAATAGCAATAGACTTAACTAAGAATAAGTACTCTGGTCGAAAGTGCACGACTGGTAGCTACTCTGTAATTGCATAGCCGTAGATCCTTAACCTGCATTTCTATTCTTTCTCTCACTTTCCCCGGGGAATTTGCATTCTTCAATAATTTTTTTGTTTTCCACTTAATAATTATAAAAATATTTACGGCATAATGCAGGTCTATTTCTATGGCACAATTATGGTTCTATGGTTATAAAGTGATATATGATTAAATGGAATAAGTTAAAAAAGAAACCAAATTTAGGTATTGTTAATAGAATTATTGTGATTAAAAACCAAAAGGTGGAATTAATTAAAATGTCTTGCTGGCGCACTCGAAGAGCAAGCAGCAGTTAGCTCAAATCATGACTCTGATCAATAATATATATACCTTCCAAGATCTCAAATATCTCCTTCTGCCTTTAACAAAAATTTTCACAGCTGCCATATACCCCCGTTCTATTTGCAATGCGTACAGGGTATATAAAAATAAAGTAAAATTCAACTGGCAGCTACGCCCAGCCCGGTTACATTTGCTGCTGACTGTTCGACTGCAAGGCAGCTGCCTCTGTTGACTGCTTTTTTATGTTTTATAGCGCGACGGAACGCGAACAGTCGAAAAAAAATATGCCACGTTTTAGCAGTCATAAGCCCGCATTATGCGCACTTAATTAATGCCAGGCCCAGAATCTAAGACGAGGGTGAAGGCGCTGCTGAAAGAGGCTTAAAATATCTCAAAAACGAAACAAACAAAAAATGAAAAAAATAAAAATAAAACATAATTTTTAATTGCTTTTTATATGCGGCTACCGCAGCTAGTAAGCGGCTTTTTCCAGAGCCAGCAGTTCGTGATTTATTTGCCACACACTTGGACTAGTATAGATATATAGCATATAGCGTGTATATCAAAGGTTTTTAGGTACCAAACATGAGTCAACATTTATGCCAGCTCGGACAGCTCCACAAATAACCCAAGTGAGCAGCCCACGCAAGCGGCTCTATAATAAGTTCATATATCTTTTCATTATTATATGCTTGCTGTTGTTTTTTTTTCGGGGTTTCTTCGTTTACCGGAAACTGCGATAGACTCTCTGGAGATCGTAGCGGCAATAGACTACTGGCGGGCACTTGCCACAAACGCTTATCAACGCTGCAGTTGCCGCGAACGGTTGCCAGCGCTCGCGCTTATCGCCAGAAATTCCGCGATGACGCCCGCCGTTAGCGGGTCTCGTCAGTGGGCTCCATGCGGAACAGCCGCAGTCGCCCGAGGCGACGGTCCTATCAATGCGCCAGCTCGTGCCAAAAGTGTGCGTTTGCGTTTTATATGCGAGGGAGGGGAGTAGGGGTCTGGTTTCATTTCGATGATCGGCAACAACAACGCTAAGTTGCAGAAGAGCAACAACAACAACAGGCACAACTTACCGTCCAACGAAATGTGAAGGGCAACACAATGGCACCCACGCCCGGATCGCTGAGCACAAAGCTCGAGCCGCCAAGTATCTTTGTTGTGGAGTTGCCAAACGAGCAGCCCGTCGATATGCTGGCGCCTTGTTCCGTGGTCTGGTACTCCTTCAGGCACAACCTAAACGCCGTAGTGCACGGCGAACAGCCTAAAATGTTGGGAAAAAGATACATATTGTTAAGCGAATTTATAACATGTGGTAGATAAAGATAAGTGGGGATCACACTTGAATAAGTCGACTTATATAATATAATATACTACTTAAGTTAGACTAAGTATATATAATGCATATGTAGAAAAGATGTCTTCTTTATATTTCTAAATGTTTTTTAATTGAATATTCATATAGTAAGAAGACTTGAGTTAGGCTGTGTCACAATAAATATTTCTTAATTTTCTAACCTTTTTGCGCTTTCTACTACTGATATTTAAATAATATAATATTGAATAATAAATTATATCATATTCTACATATATATATATTTTTTAAAATAATTTAAAATTTTGTATTTAATAATTTCGCTACTAGTGTAGAATCACTTCATTAATTTGGAAAACAATTTAAGAAAAATATATTTAAGTATATACGACAGCTTCCATTATGCATATATTAGCAGGTATTCGATTTGGACATTTCATTTTTAAACAAAGTTTTTGGCAATCTATAAAATGTTGTTTCATAATTCAAAAACCAAAACCGACTGCACTTTCTACTCGGAAATAAAAAAAATTCAAAGTGCCTGATAAATACGGGCACATATGAGCGCACATTTGACCTTGAGCAGAATAAGAATATTATAAAGAGATAACAGAATATACAAAAAAAAAATTATTAAAAAAATATACATATGTATATACTATATGCTTATATATATGAATGTCAGATAAATTATAAAAATGTGTGTCAGTTATGCAACGATTTTTATAGCACACAAACTTAAGAGCTTGTTATGTGATAACTTAATGTGGTTATTTTCGGATGGGCGTAACTTACCCATCGTTTTGGTGGCGCGCAGTTCTGTGGGTACGCCGCAGCAGTAGCCGCTTAGCAGATGGCTATTGGTATTTGAGATTTCTAATATTTCCAGCTCGAAGTTACCAGCTGCGGATATCTGTAAAAATCGAAAGGTACATCATCAGCAATAAGCCGCAACCAAAACACAAAAAAATATAAAAACACAACACACCAACAACAAAAAAAAGGAAAGAAAAACATGTAAACACAAATTTCGAATCGTTCAAATCAATCACGGCCCATAACGAAGCCATAAGCTAAATAAGCGTACAAGACCGTAATCGGCGCCCCTCTCCTGAGAGACTGTGCCCCCTGCCCATGCAACACACTAAGCGTACCAATATCAAATAATATGCTCAACACCGCCGCCGTAAGCAAGAGTTCGTTCGCTTGTTGTAAAAACTAATAAGCCACCTAGGGCGCTCTGATTGGGCTACGGTAGAGGTTTTAATTAAAAAACACGAGAAAGAAATTCAAAATGGATGAATTTATTTTTATTTCTATTTTTTTTCTTTCTCGTAGTCAAATGAAAGGAGCACCAGACGCAGATTGGAAACGGGAATGGAGAGCGTAGACTATGGGCTGCTGTCTTGATAAATCTACCGGCAAATGAAACATGAAAATAATGAGAAATATTTTCAAACACAAAGCGCTTTAACTGTACACAAGATTGTTTGGCTATTTTGTGGTTCAGCTCACTTAATCAAACGAGATATCCAACTGGCTTGTATAATTTAGAATGCCTTTGTTGCTGGCCAACAGCCGAGAGAGCCGCCACTTGCCCGCTTGGCCAACTGTGGCAGCAGTCGCCATTCAATGCGGCCCAAGAGCCTATCGATAAGCCAAATTTGCCATAAAATTAATAACACATTAGATCGCCAGTTGCAACTTGCAAACTGCTACACTTCGAGAAAAAATCAAGTGCACTCAAATGAAAACCAGCTATCAAATTTAAATGACCTGACCACAAAATTCTCATAAAAAGAAGTTCTTTGAATTTCAAAATTACAAAATTACAGCTCAAAAATAAAGCTTATTCTAAGTAACTTTTTATTAAAATTAAAATGTCTTGCGCTTAATTTAGACCCGAAAATTCTTTATAAAGGTATTGTCTACTTAGTTCATGAATTTTATTTTTATTTCCCCAACACTAACAATCAGTTATAATTAATCCAAAATCAAGCAAAGAATATTTAAATACCAAATTTTACAAACGTTCTACCACTTTTACTTGTATTGACTTCCCCCTTTTTCTCTCAGTGCACGCATAGCGCATCCATTGAGAAATCGCGCATTAAAGTTTAACTATTTCTGCATAATGGCCACTCATAATTTAGTTGCTGCAGCTTCCCCACACGCCTCCCCTCTCTGGCGCAGTGGCCATCAACTTTGTAGTTTAGGGTTCATTACAAGAGTCCAGCTTTCAAGTAGTCGCCTGGCTGTGGCAGAAAAAAAATATATAAAAAAATATATGCTAATGAAAACTTTTAGTTGCTTGCCAACTTTTATGGTTTCATATTTCACTTAATTTATTGTCAAAGGCAAAGTTGTTGCTTGTTGGTTTCGGCCGCTGGGCCCACTCGGCTGGTAGCTGGCAGCGTTGATAAGTTTATTAGAAATAAATTGCAATTTAGCCTTAAGCCTGTCACTGGCTGTCCCGTGGCTGCTGCGACTCCACCAGGCCGGACCTGGCCTGGCTAACGGCAGTTGCCAGTTTGGCCAGACGCACTTCTTGGCCTGCACCTGTGCGGCACAAAAGGCTCCACGAAAAAAACAGAATCTTAAGCATTAAAGTTGCAGCTGAAGTGGTTGTTCTTTTATACCCTGTACACATTAAAAAAGGGGTAAGGAAAAGGGGTTTATCTCTCTTTGTGATTGTATGTGAAGGATATTATGGATTTTTACAAATCTACATAACAAGCAGAGCATAAGATTCTCGACCCCAAAAATATATGAGCCTAAATTCCTAATGGACATCAACAGCCACGTCTCTCTGTCCATCTGTCTGTTTATTTATCTATTCAAGAGACTTGTATATAACAGACAGAACAAATTTATATTTTCTTTCAACAGCTCAACAATTTTCTTAGAATTGATAAATATCGGGGTTTTTTAGCATATCTCTGAGGTTTTAAGAGCTATAGCAGCCAAATTTGGCATGTAGGTTTCCCAATTCCCCTCACACTTTTGATTGTTATATTTACGTTTTGAAAATATATAACATAGCTAAATTTCCATATCATTCATATAATTTCTTATAAATGAGTGTGTTCGTATGGAAATACAAATAAAAACTAAGTACATCAAATAGTAATATCTGTAACGACAATAAGCTATTTACAGAGTATTGGCTGGTCTGGCTGCCTTGGTTAGAACCAACTTTTTGTTGCTATCGCTGTGTTGATATTCAAGTTAAAGTTGTCGGCCAGCCGGGCGCATTGTTGATCATGCCATAGATCAATCAATGCAGTCAATGCCTGCCACTTGCCGCACTCCTGCCTTGATTCCGTTCAGTTGAGTTGAGTTGAGTTCTCAGTTCTCAGTTGTGCCTTTTGTTTGCCGCATTGTGCTGCACATTTGGTCAGTGCCCCAGCGGCAAGTTGATTGGATTCTTCGATCGGATCTCACGAACCGGTTTGCCTGTATATCGATATATATAAATATATATGTGTATATACATATATGTTGTGCCTGCTTACTATTTATTTATCACATTTCTTTCGGGCCCGTTTTCATTCATGAGATCCCACAGCCAGTGGCAAGTGCAGCTGCCACAATCGAGTTTCTCGCAATCAAGCGCTAATATTCGAGACAAACTTCGACGTAATCAATTCGATTAGATAATGCCCATGAAAAGATGAACCAAACAATTGGCTGAAGCGATTAGTCATGCGGCGCCAAAAACGAAAGGTCCACGTGCAATGCCTAATTACAGTGAAAACTACTTGGAGTGAATACCAAAGGCTTCAGTTGTTTCTCCTGCTAACGCAGATATCCGCTCGGCAGAAGAATAACAAATAATACAGAAACATCTTTAAAAAAAATACATTTTCATATTCCCATTTTTACATTTAGTGAAAAAACTAAGAACTTTGAGCTTAAATCTGAGCATGGTGGAATATATAATATAAAGAAATTAACACAGTACTTAATTACTTTTACTTAATTGTAAAAATGAAGCATGATTCATAACTAATTAAATAAGAATAAAATATTTTAGAAATTTGTATACATTTGTATGCCTATTTAGTTCAATAATATATTAAAATAGATATTTGACTAGTTTTTTAATTTAGCTGAACACAATCGAACTTCGTTCGTTCGTTGCTTCCATTTTATTTGAATGTAAGATTTTCATTAATTTTTGTCGTTCTATTTTTGTTTGATTTAGACATAGTTGCTGAAGGGCATGAAAAATATGATAGTTTTTATAAAAATAAAAAAGTGTCCAGCTCCATAAAAAATTCCAAAAATTCTGGGGTAATATATGAAAAAAAAATTATAAAAAAATGTATCAAGATTTCACTGCACTTGGTAACATTTTATGTATTGTGCTAAATATAAAGTAACTTAAGTGCAGCTGTTAATGAAGTCAAATGAAGTTAAATAAAGTTAAATGCAAAATTTACGTGAAATTACATTTAAAAACATCGTGTAATTATATTTTCATCAACTGGCGCCTGTAACAATAATTTTGCGCCCTAATGAGCGGCAACTGCAGTGCGGAACGTTTTGTTGATGTTTAAAGCGTTGCGATAAATACCAACAACCACAACAACAACAAAAGCAGCAACAACTTGTATAAACAAAACGATCGTGGGAGCTCATTGCGAACCGTTTCGCCAACTCATTTTGTTGGACTTTCGAAAGGTAAAAAAAAATAAAAGGGAAAAAAATGTTTATGAATATCTTTTTTAGCTGCCGCCGCAGCCGCAGTTGCTGCCAGTTTAATACGCAGCTTATGATCAATAAATGTCAGGCCTTATGAGGGGCTTTAGCATTTAACGCATGTCACTCGTGATGGTTCCTGGCTGGCAGCTGCAAACTGGGTTAATACGCCCCGACCAGTGACAATCACTGAGCAGCAGCAGCAACAGCAATCACTGCAGGTAGTTAGTTGGCAGCAGTTAGTTGGCAGTAAAGCCTGTTTCTTGGAAGCGACTATAAATCGCCGATACACTCAGAGAAAATCACATTTTTTCGAAAATCAAATTAAATGGTTTTGTTCTTAACATTTCCAAAAAGATTTTCTTTTTAAATATTTTAAAATTAAGAATCAATCTGCATTGATAAACGTTCCTAATATTGTTGAACGTTTCTTAGATTAACAGTGACATTTGTATTTTTTTGTATTTGTATTTGTTTTTTTTTTAGGAAATGCTGGAATGTTAGAATAACTTAAAAGAGTTGTTGTAATAAGAACTTTTGTTTTCAAGTGAAGACAATTCTAACTTGGATTTGGAGAAATATTGATACCAATTTCTGCGTTTTTGCTGTAAAAGTACTTGATTAAGTTGATTAAGTTTAAATTATTCTGCGTTTTTCCTGGAAGTGTTCTTAATTTTACTTCAACATATTTAAGTTTTTTTTAGTGTACAAAAATATGTTAAATTTTTATTTGCTTAATTAAGAACTAAATAGTTGCAGCGCCCCCAATTTAGGTGCCCCCTCGGCCCTTGCCCCTCCCCTCCACAACCAAGTGGAATGCCCATTTAAGCAGCCATTTCTCATTCGCCGGCGACTTTTATCGCCAGTCTTAACCGAAATCAATGCACTCAAGTGCTGCTGCTGCTGCTGTTGATGCTGCTGCTGCTATTGCTGTTGCTGTTGCCGCGGGGACTCAGATAAATGTGTATAATCAATTTGATAGCCCTGTGCTGTGGCTTAGGCCTGGGCATTCTAATGCCCGCCGCTGCTGCGGCTGCTGCTCGCGTATTAATCAAATTGTTGTTTGTGTTGTTTATGTATGTATATATATATATATATATAGGTATTCCTGATCGCTGGCAAAGCGATTAATTTTATGTATCTTTGACCGTTGCTGTTTAATTGCCTCGCAGGCATCCGCTGGCATCTCAATACATGTTTAGGCACTTTGTATAACACTTTATGACGTCTACGCCCCTAAAAACAAAAAAAGCAATGAAAAAGTGGGCAACGACTACCGTTGGAACCGTGTGGGAACCAGCTGGGCCAGCGGCAAGGTTACAATATTTTTGAAGACCAAACGATGCCTTGATAAATACTTGTAGCTTGTAGTTAAACAGTTCCGAGTATCCGTTCCCCGAATGATTAACTGATTTTTAAAGATTGCTTGTAATGTAAATCCAGGTTTACATGCATTCATTACCGATTAGCATCGCGTTTGCATTTGGTAGAACAATTAAGTGTTGAGGAAGAGAAATCGAAATCAAAATAATATTTAACTTCAGCTTCATTATTAAGCTTTATGGCTTTATAACTGTTGTAAAACCAATAATACCAATTTTAGAAAATTTAATAGGTTTGATCGAGTTGAATATGGTGTCAAATTAACACACTCGAAACTACTCGAAACTAAAGCTAAATTTAGGAACTAACATTATAATTGCTTAAAAGAAGCTCTAAACACTTTATAAAGTGAGTTAAACAAATTGTTCAATTAATTCATTTTCGTTTTAATTTTGACTTTGTTGTATTGAGAAACACTATTTTAATAGTGAAATATAATAGCGAAAAATAAGTTCATCAGTTACTTTTTGCGCAGATAGTTCAGTATATATATTAATTTCACAACTTAATCAAAGTCGGAAATAAATAAAGTATTACCCACGAATAGTTTCAAATTTACTTTTACTTTTAGTTTTGATAAAAAATAAATTAGTAATTTAAAATTCAATATACATTGACTTAAAAATGAGAGCAGTGATTTAAAATACGAAAAATTTTATGTATTTTTAACAAAAAATATTGACTGTGTGCAATTATAATTATAATTGATTAAAATTTAATTTAGTTAGCAACATTTGAAAACGGTATATTTGCATTAACCATATATGAAAAGTTGACGCATAAGTAAAAACATTTTCAATTGCGTTCCAAAAGTTGGGTTGCAAAGAAAGACAATGGTTTCATTTTTATTTTTAATAAATATGTCAATTTGTTACGCTTAATAATAATAACAATAATCACACAATAGTCTATATAGACGTACTGTTCGAAGAATATACTATTAAAAAGTCGAGTATCTAAATTCACTATTGTTTTTATTTGTTGTTTTATATTGATAAAATACAAATAGGAATTCAGTTTTTCTTTAACTCAAAATTGTCTCAATTCGAATTTATATGACGTTCGAGTTACAGAAGTCCGACTGTAATTTAATTTGATTCAGAAACAAGTTAGAAAATATAATAAAACACTAGTAATTTTTATTTTGGTTGATTTGATCATTGATTTTTCCCATATTTCAAAAAATTTAGAAAAAATAACATGCAATAAAGCTGCTTTTCGACTATTTTGTTAGTAAATATTTATTTTTATTACTTTAGTATAGAATGCAGTTAAGAACTATCAACCTAACTTTTTATTAAAACCACTTACAACTTTTGATATTTCCTAATTACATGCCGCAATTAATCGTAATATGCACTTCCAATCTAAATAATCGCTGTGTCATTTTTGCAATTTTACAATTTCAGCGCCCTCATCGATCGATTCCCACAGACACACACACACTCACGCACACACAAACATTGCTGTTGCCTTGGGCACTCAACCAAGTTTTAATCAACTCCGTTTTGGCTAACGAGAATTCAACACCGAGTGAAGCAACACCCGCATATTTGGACTAAAGTTGTTTTTCTTTTTCGGTATTTTTTTTGCTCTGAGTTTATTTTTTTGCATGTGAACCATTTGTGATGGCTGGTGAATTCTCTGGGTTTGTTGGAGTTTGTTTGGGGTTTGCTTACCTTATGGACTAACAATATTAAAATTAAAGCAATTAAGTTGCAGGCAGACTTTAATGATCGACAATCGTTGATCAGCGCTGATCGCAGCGCTGTTGCCGGCCGTTGCCTTTGCCTTTGCCTCGTTGCAGACATTCTCAGGCTGCCAGTTGTCGTTGTTGTCGTTTCTGTAGTTGTTGTTGTTGCTGTTTCTGGTGTTGTCGTATTGCCTTTTGTTGATTTTCGGCGAAAATGTTTCCTAAACATTTTGTACATTCTGTGCGCGTTTTTCAACGTGTTGCCGCCTGCTGTTGCAGACGATGCTGGTTCAGTTCCTGTTGCTGCTGCTGGTTGTTATTGTTGTTGTTGTTGTTTACCCACAACTTTTTGGCACAAGTAACGCACACAAAGTGGCCATTAATTAGCCCATGCTCAGTTAACTATTTATTATATATATATCTATTTTTTTCTCGTATTTGTAACGTTGTTGTCAGCGCATTTTGTTTTGTTGTTAATGTTGTTATCACGAACTTTTATTATTGCTTATTACAGTTTTTGTTGCTGCTGTTATTGTGCTTTGCATATAATATATTTTTTTTGTATTTCTTTCTCATTCGTTTTCTATACACTTTACACTTCCACTTGATATGCCGTTGTTATTGTTGCTGCTGTTGTTATTGATATTATTGTTGTTGTTGCCGTTGTTGCTAAAGCAATTGTCAAACAGAATGGAATTGAAACACACTGACAAGTGCCTGTAAAATCCATTTCTCATTGCTTTTAAGCACGCATCATCAACGCTAATTGACACGCATTTGTTGTTGCTGCTGTTGCTTTTGTTGTTGCTGCCGCTGCTGCTGCTGCTGCAACAAGTGCTGCCAGCGAAGCGCAGCAACATTTGCCTTTGCCTGCGCAACCGCAGTAACCGCAAAGCGGCGCAACGTGCAGCAAATGCAAATGCAATTCAATTTATGTTAATTTAACGCTGCTGCAGCTGCAGTGGCAGTTGCAAGTTGCAAGTTGCAAGTTGCTGCTGCTGCTACTGCTGCTGCGGCTGCCTCTGCAGTTGCTGCCGTGTCTTTGGCCACAAGCAATTTGCATCTTGTGCGCATATTAATTTACAGATATTTTCACTCTTGCCCACATTACTCAAGCTGCCCCTGGCTGCCCCAAGCTCCCCTCCCGCTCACTTTAGTTCTGCCTCTGGTCTTGGCCTGTGCCATTTGTTCCCCCTGTTCCTGCGTCAAGCGCCTCATGTTGATCGGGTGTTAATTGTCCATTTAATTAAGTAATTTGCAACGCTTCCTCTCACTGCTCCTTGCCCTCGCCCTGTTATTCTTACCTCCTCTCTCTCTCTCACTCTCGCAAACGGAAGTCGTTGACTTTGACTGAAATTTGTGCATTTGCCCGGCTGCTGCGGCCACTGTGTGAGAGCGGAGGCAGGCACGACCGGAAGTGGACCAAAGGGTGCACTTGACAATTGGCGCAATTGAAGTTGCAATGAGAGGGAAATGAAATATGCAAAAAACTGAAAGAACTGAAACAGTGAGTATCAAGGCTGCTAAAACGGGTTTCAATCCAGCCGGCTTGAACCCGGAATTTTAATATAAATATAAACAGTTGCCCAACAAATCTTTCGGAACTTAATCAAATATTTGTTTTATTAAATGTAAGTTTAGAAAACGCAAAACCATTGATTGTTTATATACATGATAACCGAAGCAGTTGCCAAAAATATCTTTTAGAAAATTAGCATATATTTGTTTTATGTAATCTAGTTTCAAAAACAATTATTAGAACACAGAAAAAATCAGTAATTGTTAGTTTATATTTAAAAATCTTTTAAAAAATTAGGGATTTTTTAAAAAAAGTATTAGTCGGAAGTGGCAAGGCATAAATAACTTGGGCTGAAAGCTTTTAATTTAATTGTTAATTTTTTTCTATAAAACAATCTAATTTAGCTGGCAAATTTATTAAAATAATTTCATTTAAAACAGAAAAAAATGATACCAAACAAAATTCGAAAATGGGATAAATCGAGTTCGAATTACTAAATTAAAGCTTTGCCAAATAAATCGAATGTATGATATCTCTAGGGCTGATTCAGTATTTGAATATATTTAAAATCTATATTGGAATATTTCTAACTCATTTCACATTTACTTTATTTAAGTCGAATACCGCGATCTGTTTTTATCAGCTAATTATACAAGCGGAGTCGGGCCCAAGTACTTATATGTCGTCTATACTTTTAAGTAGAAATTCTAAATGAAAGCTTAAGCGCGCGCTCACTTCCTCTCGCCCCCTTACTCCCCTTCTCCCTCTGCAGCTCTCACATTTTCTTATTGTCAACTCGTATGTAAGCATTGCCCTCGATCTGTTCTCGTGTCTCTCCATTATCACCGTTTCGTATACTGAATTGTTGTTGTTATCGTGCATTATGCGCTATTTACACAGTCTATACCATATGGAACATGGTGTATACGTATATATATATTTATTTATTTATTGTGCTGCTATTTTCTTTCATTTCTTTCACTCGGCGTGTTTCAATTCCACTTCGTTTGACTTTTTCTGTTGTGCGTGCGACGAAGTGTGGGTGAGTCTGCGTTATCAATGAAATATATTGTGGGCTATATTGCGGACACAGGCGGGGGTGGGGGGGCACATTCGCATTGTTTGCACTTTTACTTTAGCGCTTTTATTAACAAATTTATTGTGCGTATATGTATGTTGGTATGTTTGTAGTTGTGTACGCGCAATTGAGCGCTATTTCCGTTTTTTATTTCTTTTCTTTTATTTTGTTCACAAAGAATCTCACGCTGAGTCAAGATTTTCGTAGCTTTGATTTATGTTAAGTTAAATCGACAGCAGAGTAAAAACATATAAATAAATTCGTATAAATTAGACATTCACACACACACATCAATTATGCGGCTGTCGCTTGTGTTGTTGTTGTTGTGCTTTTGATTCACTCTGTTGTTGTATTTTGCTGCTATTGTTATTATGATGATTACTTGTTGGCTCTCTGCTTTGCCGTCATTTGTTGTAATCAGCAAGCAATTCAATTTAATTGTAACACATTTAACACTTTCACATCATTTTCATTGATTACTGTTGCCTGTACACACACATACACATAAATATGTAGTTATTGATAGCACATAATCCAATTGGCATTTAGCGTTTACCGTTTGCACTGCTGCAAAACTGCTCATCACCGGTTGACGCACGGCGCTCGACTAAAACACATCGCGTGGCCGCATTTAAGCGAGTCCTGCGGCGTTTCTTGCCCTGCAGCAGTAGCCGCAGTCGCAGTCCCAGCCACCACACGGGGCGGAGCAACTCACGCGAGAGCGCGAAGCTAAGAGAGAGCGAGAGAGGGACAGGGAGAGTCACGAACAGCAGCAGCACCCACCAAATAATGTTACGAGCCGGCGAACGCCAAAGCTGGCCACTGTTTCGAATCCGAATTCGATATCGAGATCTCGTCCGAGTTGCGACGTCAATTTCCGCTCGCTGCTTGCGTGCGCTTCAGGCGTCAAGTTGCGACTGACGGCAAACGGGCGACTGGCATTGCCGCTGGGCATGTGTCAGGCCGAGCTTTGTCGAGCGGCTCTCTTAGCACGTCAACCGGTTTCGCACGATGCGCGCTCTCTTTGAGCGACGCTCTTCAGGCGCACGCTGATTGGCCGGCCGATCGTTGCCTGCGGTCTGCGCTTGTGACTTGTTAATGGAGTCGCCTCGTACCGAAGTGCACCGAAGTTGCTGGCGCTCGGCTGCTGCTGTCGCGAGATGCGACTGCGTCAACAGGCTGCCTACACGCATGCGTGTGTTGTTGTTGTTGTTGTTGCTGTTGCTGTTGCTGTTTCTTGTGCCTGCTTTTTATGATTTCAACTTAATTATGTTTATAAACGCTTGGCGGCCACTGTGCCGTGCCTGCTCCAGATCTAGTTAAAATGCCGCACAGACGCGTCCGCAATTGCCCAGTTGCGTTTCATTAGCGTTTTATGGCCAGCGCACGTCGCGGCTTCCTCAGCAGTTGCATTGCTGCAGGCGCACAATTAACACCTGGGAAATGTGATGCATAAATGGTTCGCACAGCGGCCGCCCACATGCGCTTATGATTTGTGCAGCCCACTTTTGGGTAGCGGGGGGAAAGGGCAGCCAATTATGATCAGCTCTGGCTGCTGCTGCTGTTGCTGCTGTTGCTGCAGACAGCGCGGCGACTCTGCCCAATTATATGCAATTCGAGTGTGTATAAATCAAATTTAAATGCAGCTTGGGCCTATCGATGTGCCGGTTTTGTTTGTCGTTGTCCAAAACAAAAGACTTAAGCAACAAACTTGGCAATTACATGCAGCCAGCCAACGGGCAACAGCCAACAGACAAGCGACAACAACGCGGCAGCATCTTTTGTTGTTATTGCTATTGTTGTTGCCGTTGCTGTTGCTGTGTTGTTAGCGGCTCATATTTCTTAGCGCGCATATCTAAATATCGAATCATGTCGCTGATTTGCTCTGCCGCACCATTGTTGCTGCTAGCTGCAACTGGCAACAGTCTCGGCTAGAGGAACTACAACAACAACACACACTAAATCTCATTGTGCCGTTGTGACATGACTCTTGTTCGACAATAGATAAAACAAATTGACTTGGTGTGTGCCCAAAATGTCTTCTCTAGCCACTAGCTAGCCGACTAGCCGCTGTTGCTGTTGCTGTTCCTGTTGCTGTTGCTGTTGCTCTGCGGTGGGCGTACCACATACATGCCAAAAAGGCAAACTTGAAACGTTGCCGGGCCGCAGCTCTGCGCCTTTGTCATCTTTTGCAGTGAGAGAAACTGCACCACAATGCCCATTATCAACAGCATATCTACGAAATCCCAGAGCGACAATTGTCCAACATCAACGGCAACAACAACGCTGTCCAAATATGTTGCAAGTTGGTGTTATTCTTCACACGGCATCATAAATTTCACGTATAATTGACGCTTTCAGTTATATCAAAATTGGCTAAAAGGCGACGAACAACAACGCCAACGACAACAGCCAGCAACAACAGCAACGACAACAATGACAGCAACAACAACACCTTTTGCGTTGGTGGCTCTCGTTGCGGCCAGTTGGCGGCAGTCTCCAGGGATTAGTTTTGCACTCTAGTGTGGCAGCCTCTAGTTGTTGTTGTCGCTGTGCTCTTGTAGCTGTTGCTGACTGTGGCTTACATTGTTTTTGTTTTACAGCTAATAATAGCTAGCTGGACAGACAGACGCATACAACAACTACCTTGCTGTCTACAGGTGTCTTTTTTTTGTTTTTTATTTTTTGGGCTATTTACTTTGCGTTGGACGCGCTTTAATGGCATTTCTTTGTTGAAATTAGCTTTCAGTTTTTGTTCAGCTTAAACATTTTGTTTACATAAATACATTTTTCTTTATTTTTTTTTTTGTGAGCACATGCACAGTTTTTCATCTGGCATTGACAGCTGCCCAAGTGGCCACTCGAAACATTTTGTGGCACACGCCATAAATCCCGAAATCAAACATATTGAGTAATCAAAACTGCGTAGGCCGCACCACAATTAAACGCGCCCTACAAATTTACAGCGTGCTACAAGTTGAACAACAACCACCAAGGCAAACAAGAAACCCACCCCCACCCAACCTGCTCTGAGCAGAGCGACAACATTTGGCGACCTTTCGAGCAACCCCCGCTTGGGCCTGGGCTCATTAGGCAAACAGGCAAATATGTTGGCAATTTCATTTCAACCAGTTGTTGGTTTTGCACCACTCAAATTTTATGACAGATTTTTCAAGTGTTTGGCAATTGCAGTGGCTTTTATACCCTGTATTACTGCTAGAGAGGTTAGTTATATATGTAAACAGTTTGGATTTGTATTAGTATCTCATTGGATTTGTATGAGTTTCTATAAATTTATATTATTATAAAACCTACAAACCTAAGAAAACATATGTAATAAATTGAATATAGATATGCATATAAAACAATAAATTATAAAAATATATATAACAAGTAATGCGCTTAACATTGAATATGGATATCTTAATAAACACTACAGGATATCTGATAGTCAATCATTTATCGCCTGAATTTGTTGCCGCTGCTTCTGCGGCTGCGGTGGCGGCTGAGGGCGTTTAACTATGCGGTTAAGTTGGAAAGCAACAGTAGGCAATGCAGGCGGGACGGCAGGCGGGCAGGCGGGCAGACGGGCAGGCAGAAGGGCCAGCTAAAGAAAAACATTGCCTGAGGTTAGTTGTTTATGAACCTTTTTATTGCCGTCTGTTGGTCTTACAGATTTATGCGCCATATTTCAGTATTTCGGTAAGTACTTTGTGTGGTTTCCGACAGTTGAGTGAAGCTGGAAAATATATAGATATGGATTTATCTATAACTATGGAAATATATGTCGATAAGGCCAGAGATAAATATACTTATTTATAGATAAAGTTATAACTGCGGATATAGCTATAGATATGATATAGATAAAAATAGATAGATAGATATAGGTCGGGATAAAAAAATATCTCAAAGAATCAAAATAACATTTTTATTTATATAAGAATACTCAAAAAAATCCAAATACAAGCCACATGCAATATAAACAATAAGAAATTCTTTAAAAAAGTAAGCACACCTAACTACATATATATTCATATACATACATGTGCAATTTATCTAAGTAAATATATTGGCTTAAAATGATTTCTGTTAAACTTAAAATATTAATTTTATTTAGCGAAAAAAATATATATTTATAGATATAGAAACATTGTCAAGAAAGACCTACATCACAGATTGTGGCACAAATGTTAGCTCACTTTCTGACTGCTCTACATATGACCCACCCCAATAATAATCAAGTAGACGGCATCATCCATCAAACCACCTGATCCAGCAATTTGCACCACCTCCATTCGCTGTGCCCCGGACTTGTGTCGCTGTGAACCGCACAACTGTTGCAGTCAACAAAAGGCGACACTATCATATCATATCAGTTCATGAGGACGATCGGCGCACGCCTCATTTAACCCAACCCTCCCCCATTGTCAGCTCGGGGAAGCTAAGCTCTAAATGAAAATTCAATTACAAATCAGTAAGGCAAACATGTTTCATACGCTTGAAATTATAACACGAACAAAGGCGATTAATTAGCGTTAGGCTATCCCGTCGAGGGGGTTGAAGTGGCAGCAGGATTGCAACCACAACAGGAACGGAGTTCAACACAAATACACTTAGAGAAATGGGGTTTGACACCCAAGTAGGAAATGTAATGAAGTACAATTCATATTATTCATACAAGAAGATTGCATATAGATCTATTATCTAGTTTGAAAAAAGCACTGTCTACACAGCTCTCTGTAAATATTGATTCTATGTATATATTTTAGTTCATTAATTTGTATATGTTTACCATTTTTATTATGGCTTGACATTTAAGTTACATTTCCTTTATTTCCCCGTTACTTATTTGAAAAATCGTTCTTAGTATAAAAGTAAAAAAAAACGTTAAAAGTGATCCTAGGGGGAGCGATTTTTCTGTCAAAAAACATACAAATTTTGAAAAAAATATAGACAGGTAAAGTTCCCGAATTCATACTTCCTAGACTTCAAAATCCCATAACTTTGCCAACACTAAACTAAAAATTTTCATGATGCTTACCATTTTGATAATAATTTAACATCTAGAATCTTTGAGTATTTACATTTAATTCGTATTTGAAAAAACATTTTTCCATATGTTTGCAACTTGATATAGGTTAAGAATATTGTATGCATTTAATAAAATTTCTTTGAGTGCACTTGAGTCCTATACTTATGAATTTTAGAGTTGCATAAAAACAATTTTAATATAAGAATTTTCTACTGGAATTAAGTAATTTCCACTTTGGCAGTTGGACAACGATTGTACTTAAGTTAAGTACAAAATTATTGGTTTTATTTGCTTTAAGTGTGCGCGTGCTCGCAATTCCAAACAACTTGATGCAGCTTGGCAAGCGCGAACATGTGCAACTGCAACCGCGTCGCAAAAGCGAATACCCAAAAAACAAGGAGAAGAAGAGGAAAATGCATGCACGTGCATATGTCATTTTTATGGCGCTGTTCGTGTTGCCATAAATCCATAACAATATGACAAGTACAAGTACTTTAGCGGCAGCTTCTCTCATGTGCAACATGTTTGCACGTTCACGCCAGCGACGCCCTGCTGCCCCAAGCTGGGCATGGACTTGGGGGCATGGACTGGAGTCTGGGCTGCCTTGGCTACCTTTGGGTGATTGCGATCAGCAGCCGCGTGTGTGTTGTTGTGCCAGGATGCTCATTTGTGATCGGCTGCAGTTGTTGCTGCTGCTGCTGCAGTTGCTGTTGTCTACGCTTCATTTGGAGTGTCTACAAAATATTTTGCGCCACTCGCCGCTTGACGTGATTTACATGATGTGCAGCTAGACGCACGTTTTTATTACATTTTCGTGGCTGTAAGTGCGCCCAAGCCACCCCGCCACCCAGCACCACCAACAAAAATGAGACAACTGTGGCTTCGGCCGGCATTGGCTTTGATTTTCAGTTGGGTTACGCATCGACATGGAAAACCCAACAGCTGTGCGGGGCATGACAAGGGGTTAAGTGCGCATAATCATTTATCATTTTTGTTTTTCCTTCTTTTTTTTGCTGTTACAATTTTCAAGTGCGCCACCAACTACACCACCACCACCATCACCCACCACCACCACCGTCATCACCTAGCAACAGCAACAATGCAACCCAACGCCCACTTGTTTGCAATTAAACAAAACAATAAAAATTGTGTCAAGTTTTTTTATGTGTATTATAAATGAACCACAGTGGTTCTAGTTTCGAGGTGGTGGTGGTGGTTTTACGCCGCACACACTTGTCACTGTCGGGCTGAATGTCGCATAGGATCTGCGGCCTAAGTCGACAGTTTAATTTCGCTTTGGAAATTGAATTAAATACTCAACTTGAGATCGTAATCGTAATCCTTATATGGGCTTGAATGCAGCTCGAACAAAAGCGTAATCACATCATTTATTGGATCTTACGGAGCTTATTTGACTTCATTAGGTTTTAATCAAATTTTCAAGATCAAACATAGAAAAATTGTCAATCGTTTAGAGTTAAGAGTTATGTTTACATGTCGACGGCGACTGTTGTCTTTGGTGGTCCCTTGGGATTTTATTTGGGTTTAGTTTGTGTGTTTGCTGTGTGTTTGTGTGTGTGTGTGTCTATAGAATTTTAACTAATTAAAATACCTATAAAGCCTGCATGTTGAGTCCTGCAGTGGCAACATTTCCAGCATTTCATTGGAAATTTCAAGCCAAGCGCTCGGGATAAGCAACACGCTAACCCAAAAACATTGCCAGAGCCGGGGACCCAACAAATGACGATCAGACCAGTTTTCGAAGGCCTTCCAACTGGAGATGGGCGCGTGCTCGAATAGTTCTAGCACGACACGATGCTGACACGAAACAAAATCAATCGGTAACATCTCGCCAAAAATAACTCGAACACAACACGACACGATACTAATGATTTTATAATAATATTAAATTATTTCTCCTCTCATTTAAATGTTTATATTTCATATTTCACTTAAAAATCCTTTCCAGCAACTTTTTATAATAATTGTTCTTTGTTATAAAAATTTTACATATATATTTGTTAGCTCGTGTTGTCTCAAAATAAGTCACATTTCTGATGTATAAATGAATAAAAATAATAATTGTAACTTTAAATGTTATCAAACATTCATCTTTTTCAGTTTTTTATGCTGTTTGACATTCTGTTTAAATATATATATATATATATATATATATATATATATTCATATGTCATATATTATTGTTAATTTAAGTAAAACTCGAAAACAACTGTTTAATGAAAAAAAACACCACACGAGTCCACCTTTATGTTTCGGTCTTCTGTCGCATATTGCCAAAAATAACATATATTCAATTCTTTTAATAATAATCAAGTCTAAAATCATATTTAATTTATATATTAAGAAGTCTCTTTCGCTTTATTCACGCACACGTCGTGTTAAGTCTTGCATGTTCGTGTCACGTACGAAAGCACGACACGCGCCCAACTCTACTTCGAACGGCTAAAGATGAATGGTTTCAGTTTGAGTTTGGGCTTGAGCTTCGGCTTGGGCGTTGTTGTAGCCTCAATCTGGCTGGCTGCTACTCCCGCCGCGGATTTCATCGTTCATGTCCGGCGAACGTTGCGACTGACAGGCAGCAGCAGAACACCAGAATCGACAGCCGGGCGCTGTTTACTACTACAATAAGAGCCGAAAAAAAATAAATAAATAAACCCACAACAGCCCGAAAAAAAACCGGCCAGAAAAAAATACAAACACTGAACTGTGGTAAGTAAGGCTCCAGATCAGCTTGTACTGAAATTGCTGCAGCGCATCAGTCGCAGCCCAATGGACAGCTGAAAAGGAGGCTGGAATTTTGTTGGGATGGAAGCTTTAAACTTTAGCATTTTTAATTAGCGCGTTCTTTGTTTTCGTTTCGTTATTCGTTGCGTTTTACACACACACAAACACACACACAGCTGCCAATGAGAGAACCGACAAAACCGAATCGATTTTAAAACGCTTTTTTATTTTTCCCTGCATGTTAATTTTAGTTATACATATGCAAGGGACTTCACATGAATGTAATTCCAAGTAATTTTCGAGTTTGAATTTATTTATAAATTTGCATTATATTTGACACTTATACATACAAACATTAAAATGAATAAAAAAATATAAAAAGAAAGTTGAAAATATAAATATATTAAAGAATACAATAGGATTCAAATATAAATCAGAAGCTCATAATTCTCAAACGCGAAATAAATCAAGAACGTATATGTGGGCTGTAATTATTACGGACTTTCATTTTTAAATTGAGTTCCATAAAGATGCACTTGCTTTCTTTTTGAAAGTTTGTTAAGAGTACAAACTTGTTGGCAAAAAAGGTAATAGTTGGTAAGGTACAAAAATAATAATATAGTTGGTAAGGTACAAAAATAATTATTTGTATAAAAAACATTTTGTTTTTTCTCATATCAAATTAGCAAAATATCACCAGAAAACTTTATAATACATCCTAGAATGTAACCAATTGGTCGAGAACGTATGTTGTCATATGCCTGCTATGATATTTAATTCGTGTATGCAATTATTATAACGATTTAAAATTACAGGCCTCAAAGAAACCTTAAATGAATTTTAGTAATTTCAACTAAAGATTTCCACATCCCCAAACTATTTGGAGTGGGTTCTACAGCAGCAACATTTGTGGCTCGGACTCGGTGCGTCTGTCAGATGCTTTCGACAAACGATTTATAGCAAAATAGGCGACCAATTACGCAGGCATCCCTGCCAAGCGACGGCAGTGGACTTCTATCCCACTGTCAGCTAACTGTTTGGCATCCGCAGCAGCAGTAGGAGGAGTAGGAGCAGCATCAGCAGCAGCAGTTGCAGCAGTAGGAGCCGCATCGTAAAAGACAACAAACATAAATATCAATTACAGGTCCATAAATTTGAAACCAATTAGCCAAGTGAAATTGATAAGAGTCGTTTGAGAACGCAGCAATTTACAACAATTTTGCCATCAAATAGTTGCCTGACAATGCACATCAAGTAAAACCGGGAAAAAGCCGGAGACTGCACCCAAAATGGACGGACGTTTATGCAAACCGGCCAAATGGCTAACAACTTAATACAAATTGAAAGCTCAAAAGCCAAATGTTGCGTTCTCACATTAAATGCAAACGGCAGCAGCAGCAGCGGCAGCCGCAGCACCAACTGAAGCAACTGGGCAGCAACCCGGAGACAGCGGCCGCGAGCACTACTTAACTTTTCGACACCCAATGAAATTTTCGCACATTACTGCCAAAAGTATCTAGATGCAAAAATATCTGCAAGCCGAGCCGTTGCCACTTTGCATGCAACTGCAACGCTGGCCGCGTCCCTGTTGCCCGTCCGTTCTCCGCTGCCTGCTCATATCTGCATCTGCTGGTAGGCAAATGCAATTTATTATACGTCTGCGCCCGGCCAGACCGTGTGCGAGGAGAGACCCAAGCGTAGAGATCGCAGCAACGTTCCCTCACACACGCAAGCCTTTTGGCGTTTTCTTATTAATACATTTTTATACCCTGTAGCCATTGAAAGTGTATAGAAAAGGGTATGTTGTAGTGAACAGTATGACAGGTAAATATACCCAGTGAGAAAACGAGCATTCGGTTCTTAAATTAAGTAGAAACTTTGTCAAACTGCGGACCAGGTATAAACTTACTTAATTTGAAAATAAAACATCAATATATAATAAAAATATAGTATTTATTTTAAGAATCGTGATACTTCCAATATAAACTCTTTGTTTTTTGTAAGTGTAAAATTCTTGTTTTAATTATTTTGTACTTATTTCAAATAATTGTTGCTTATTTATGCCTTATTAATGGCCGTTTATAAAATCAAGAACTTGTTTATTATTAAAGAACAAAATATTTTTGAAATTTTATGATGGCATTTATCTGTAAGTGTGCGAAATTTCTTAATCACAATTAAAACTGGGTCGTTTCAACTTGCACCAGGAATAGCATTTATAGCAAAATAAATTTCTCAAAATAAAATTTGAGGCTTACAAAAAAAATCGTGGTTTTATTATTATCTAAAATTTTTTTAAAAATTGTTTCACTACAGGTAATTCAAGAGCATTATGTTTTTGCAGTTACAGAGTATATCGCAGTCTAGCACACGTGACTGGAGCATTTGCTGCATGTGGTGGTGGCGGTGGTGGTGTCGGCCTGGTTGGCGTTGCAATTGGTAAAGTTAGCAAAGGCCCTGGGCCTCCAGATTCCGGCTTGGGGGCAACGGCAGCCACAAAAATCAGATAAAAAATGCTTCGCACACGATTAGGAATTTTTAATTAAAATATTTTGTACTGCTGTTTGTAGTTAATTTTGTACAACAACAGTGGCAGCGGGTTCGGCGGGGCAAGGCAGCGGCAACAACAGCAGCCATAAGCACCTGCATTTCGTTGTTGTTGTTGTTGCTGTTGCTGTTGTTTGTTGTATGCGTGTAGAACAGCAGAAAGTACGAGATCCGATTTCAATGCCGCAAAGGGTGCCGAGTTTGGAGACCCGGGCAAATCCTGCAGCGCATTTCGCTTTCGTGCCCAGGCCGCGGCGACTCCCTTCGGGGCAACATTTCAACCTGCCACTGCGGTGGCAGCATTGATGGGCGTATACATGCGATTCTTTCCGTGCCTTCCACTTTTTATTTTTGCTGCTGCTGCTGCGTCGTTTAGCTTAACTCAACATATTTTCAAGCGAAGGGAGGGCGCGGGGGCGCATCGATGATATATTTAGTGGCAGGCAAAACGAAAGACTTAAGCAACGAACTTGCGATTACGACACAGCATGGCGCACACATGACTATTTAGCTGCTGCAGTTCGATTTGTAGCTGCCATACATATATATATATATAATGTATATATATATATATATAGTTAGGCAATTGCTGGCGCGGCTCCACCCGATGCCGATCGTCGCACGACTTTTGTCTGGCCTTTTTTTGTTTTTTGTTTTGTTTTTTGCTGCGCTCTGCTGTGTTATGTGTTGGCTATATTACCCCGCCGCTGTCCCGCTCAGCGCCTACCGCTCGCATTGTATTTTGCGCGCAAATTGAAGATCGTGTTAAACGCTTAAGTCGCTTTTTTGCAGCCAGCCAACAACAGCAACAACAGCAAACACATGCAGCACAATGCATCATTAGCGCTTGTGGCAAATGTGTTTGCCATGCACTCACACACAGACACACTTACACACACACACACACCGGCACATTCGGTGCAACAAGTGCAGCGAGTTCATTGCCTCCATCGCTTTGATTATTGAGCCTCGTAAATTATGACTAATTGATATACAAATTCAAAACAGGAATTGCCACAAAACTGGCAACTCGCAACGCGCAACGCGCAACTTGCAACTGGCGCGACTGCAACATGCGGCCAAACAAATCGGCAACATGTTCGGGACACGCACGCGATTTTCGCCCATAAATTTGTTTGTCTGTTTTTGGATTAGTGCACGCCCCGCCCCCAGCCCCCGCGCCCTCTTCCCTGCCAGTCGAGGGGGCGCTTTTGTGCGGCATTTATGACAAATCTGTGGCAGCTTTTAGGCCAGTCCTGCTGCACGTGCACAGCATGCACAAAGCTGTCCAGCCTCAACTCAATTTGAAGTCTCATCTCATTTGTGTTTTGGGTTTTTTCTTCGATTTTTTCTTCGGGTATTTACACAACAAATAAGCGCGGCAAACACTTTGCGGCAATTGTAAACATTTAAATGCAAAATGTGTCAAATAAGAAAACAGTTTTTCAGTCTTAAGCTGCGTTTCTCTTTCTCCACGTCGTCTTCTTCTTCTTCTTTTGCTGTGTCGCCTAAGTAGAAGAAAAATGAGCCTCAAATAAAGAGTAAATAAAATAAATTTACGTTTTGCGTGGCGTGAAAAAATGCGCACGCACAGATTTTGTAAATGAAGGCGAAATGAGAAAACAACAATAACAACGCGGGTGACTGCCAGACAGAGGTGTGTGTATGAATGTGCGTGTGTGCGTGTGTGTGTGTGGGGAGAGGCTGAAACCACACAGTATTCGTAACATGTGCGTACTTAAGTATTTACCAGCCTAAGTTCCGAGGCCGGCCTACAAAATACCATTCACCATTGATTGTGTCACGAAATTTCGATCCATATGGAATCTACTTTAAAGATACGAGTGCAGATTACAGAAGCACTGCTGTATTTTATTTTATGCGAACTTTTTGTAAAACTTTACACCTTTCTTAAAAAAAGCCCTGTAGAAACTTGTTCACTTTTTCCTAATAAATCAATTTATAACTTCCTATTGTATCCTTTTGTTTTTCATCCTTTTGTTTTTTATGATTCCTAGAAATCTTAAGCTAATTCGTGTACGTGTACGTTATAGTATATGGCAAAGTAAATAAATAAAATAAATAAAGTAAATCAGTTATATCTGAAATCAACAGCAATTTTGCTATCAAATTTATAGCTAGCGATCACTGAACTGATCTGACCTTCAGCACAGCAAAATTGTTTCAGTTATGTCACTCGCACATATTTCAAGGCAAAAAAATATAAACACAAATAAATAAGAATAATTTTCAAATCGCCAACTCTCACCTTGAGCCGTCGTTCTTTGCAGCGCTGTTAAGACATATGGTCAGTTTATGTTTCATGTGCTATATATGTGTAACTAAGTATTTGGTTTAGTGGCTGAGTAAATGTGCGCAACGACGCCTTTAAACTGGCTGCCAGATTTCCATATAACTGGCAAATAAAAGCCAGCAGCAACTGGCCAAGCGTTGTAAACATTTTTACTAGGTATACCCTTGCAGAGGATACTATAATTTAGTAGCAAAGTATGTAACGCATTGAAGGAGACATCGCTGAACTCATAGCTTATATAGTTTCTAGAAGTACAAATGCTGGAGTCGACCGATATAACAAATAGATCCAATAGAAACAATGTGTAAAAAATAAGCCTAAACGTATATACGTTTATTCTGCAAGGGTATTCAATCTTCGACTTGTCAAAGCTAGCCGTTTGTTCTTGTTTTTGCTTAAAACAATTTCCATTTTAAAAACATTTGGCTTGGGTTATATTTTAGGTGTTTTTTTTAACATGCATGTTAAGTGCGCGACGAAAAAAACTGGAGCAGCAGCAGTTTGGACAACTTGTAACTGCTACTAAAAAAACAACTGCTGCTGAAAACGAAACCAAAAGACTCTGCGGCCTAAGCTACGAGCAGTCGTGCCTTTAATTGTGTATTATTTTCATTTCAATTTTAATTGCAAATTTGTGTCTTTGCACGGGTGTTGTATGGGTGCCGTGGCGAGCCGGTTTTCGGACTCCAACACAAATGATTAAAAATGCACGGCAAATACACTTCATTATGGGCCCATTTTGCAGCGCATGTCAGTCACAGCGGCCACATAATTCACTCAAACAGGTGCAGCGCGGGGGGAGGAGGGAGCTGAATGCAAAGCAGCCGTTGTGGGGGGAGTGGACAGTCAGCCAGGCCGTGAGCCTAAATTACAAGTGCAACGCATTCCCAGGCCGATTTCATCAAAATGATAAAGAAGACGGCCAAAATGCCGCCGAGCCAAGCAGAGCCGAGCTGAGCTGAGCTGAGCTGACTGACAGGCACAGTGTCAGTGCCTACTGTTTGCACTGGCTCAGCCCTGGCACTGGCACTGGCACTGGCACTGGCACTGGCACTGGCACTGGCAATGGGCAGCAGCAACAGCAACAGCAACAACAACAATCGAAACATTTAAGCACTTTACGCTACGCTCCACTTGAGCTGCGTTACGTTTCACATTCGAGTGCAAAATCAACACACAAACAACATTACTCAAGGCGCAGGCAGAAGAAGATTTAAATGCCTATCGCAGCGACACATCGACAATCGTCCCGGTACCGTCACCATCGCCATCAACATCAACATCGCCATCGCCATCGCCAAAGCGGCCCCTGCCCCTCCCTGTTGCTGCAGAACAACAACAACAAAAAGGGCTGTGGGCAGACGGTGGCACTTGTATTTGGTATTGATCTAATCTATCCACGTTCAGCGCATGTACGCTGCATGTTGGCTGTCGCTGTCGCTGCGGCCGTCTCGACGGTGGTCTGCATAATGACTGGCCATGGCTAAGAGCGAGCCGCCGGCCGGCAGCCGCCGCTGTGGGCAGCAAGGTTCTGTCTGCCCACGCAGCTGCCTCAACTGCAACTGCAACTGCTTTTCTTCTCCCGCTCTTGGGTTGTTTATTGAGAAATTACCAAACACAAAATGAGGTGTCAAATTTAAGTTTTGTTTTGGGCCGTGTGCCTATCCAAAAGAAAATCTATGCATAACTTGTTCAAGTTCGTTGCCTAAGTCTTTTGTTTGCCACAGCATATTTACGATGACAAATATGGCCGCATTGAGGTGCGCATCAAGAGAGAGAGAGGGGAGGGGGGCATTCTAAGCACTCTGACCATTTTGTACATTCAAGCGTTTTGAGCATTTGGTTATGCAGGCCGGCCGTGGCCATAGCCGGATAAACAGCATCCACAACGGGCAACGGCACCCAATCGACACCTTTGGCAAACAAAGCCTTAATGAAGTGCGTGAACGCCATGGGGGAAAGCTAAGAGTACCAAATGGAGTGTGTGTCTCTGTGTGTAAATTATATATGGTAAAATAAATACATAAAAGAATTCCAATACCGATTTATGCTGGCTTAAAGGCCTACGTTCTAAGTCAAATTAAAAGCAATTTGAACACCAAATAGAAAGAAAATGCCAAAATATCAAACGAGAGGCCCACAAAAAAACAACAACCAAACACGATACGACACAACACGAAACGCAACGTTGGCCTGGGTAAATAATATAAAAGCCGAGGCTCAACGACAGTTTGCTCCAAATTAAAAAAGTATAAAACCATAAAGACGACAATAATGACAGCGCGTTGACGGTGACAACGACCATGGTTTGTTGTTGTTGATGATATTGCTGATGATGTCGTTGACGATGATGAAGGCGATGATGATGATGGGGATTGGGTTTGGGTTGGGATGGGACGCACGCACACACCACGATGACACAGGCAAATGTCTTTCTTTGCTGGCACACCAACGAGGCGGGTTCCTTGCGTTCGGTGAGAAATTTTCAAA